>CM038222.1:114579735-115976729 GCA_021442155.1 Cymbidium sinense
TTTCTTGGACAAAAGACCATCGACCTATCCCAACCCAAGTTGGGTTTAGCCTTTGGCCAAGAGAGGGGTGAGTTCACCCATGGGTAACCATTGGTCCACCCAAGGAGGAGAGTGTACACCTCATGGCATCCCACTACACTCCCTCTCCTCATACTCATCTCCGCTTAGCCCCTACCACATTCCCACCTACTCGTGGATGGTCAAAGGCTAAATCAATCCTATCCCTTGGTTCAGCTGGGGAAGAGAGTATACTCCTCCCCATTCATTCAAACTCAATAGAGAGCTTCCCTTAAGTATTCCATACAATCCTATACCCTCTCTCAAGCTTCTCGTGCACCCCATTATTGATGAGGCCAGCTCCTGATTATACTCGAGAGATTTATCCATCCAAACTCCTCAAACCTACACCAAACTCAAATTAACTCTTCTCACACCTTCACTTCATTCTAGCGAGCTAAAATGAATCATTTCCTAAGCAATTTGACCACCGAAAGATATCCCTAGACTAACTCTGGTGAGCTTTGTGGTTGCGTTTGGTCCACAGATCGATCAACAAGGAGGGTGCTCGATATCTTCTCAACATGGCTTCATCTCTTCAAGATGAAGCTACCTGAGTCATTGGATTGCCAGTCTATGGCTCTGACAAGATAAAAATTTGGCAACTGTAGTCTTAGACATTAGGCATTGGTCCTTTTTGTAGTGAATCATGTTTTCATGTGATTTCCACCATAGGATCTCCTTAGATTTATTTTATAATAATTTTGCAGTCAATTTCATCATTGAATGAGCTCTGGTAAGATCAGAAGTGGAAGGTGTACGGTGTCCATCTTCTAGCACTCATAAGATGACGGATCACTGACCGTCTATTCCATGTGATTATAACAGACGGTCATGATTAATGGCATTAGAAATCTCAATTTAATCCCTTGAAAATCATATGATTAATCTCGACCATCCAATCTGAGATTGGACGGAAGAGACAAAATTGCATCTGTTATCGCTGAGTCAAATTTTGTGTCAAATGATTTAAGCAGCCAATACTATGGTGTCGCATGGATAATGCTACCACATCAGCGTCTGCATGGTGACGATGATTTAATAGATTAATTAAGCTTTAAAAATGTAATTAAATGGCCAAAACTTCAAAAAAAAAGCATAATAATTATAGAAAAAATCTAAAAAATACAAATAAACCCATTTTGGAAAGCATAGATAGAGGAGAATTTAATAAAAATAAAATTTTTAATTAACACCTAATGAAGAGTGTTTAATTAATGTTTGAAGTTCATGCTAATTACCTTAATTAAGGTCAAATTTGTTGGCTAATTAATTTTAAATTTGGCAGGGTGATTCTATGGGATGCCATTAGACTCGCATAATTATTTTAGAATTATTTGCCATGCGGTCTGAAGATTTTAAAATTTTAACCCTAATTACCCTCTTTAATTAATTAAATAATTATTAAAAATTAATGAATAGTAAAAATTAAGCAGTTGGTGTCAATTAATCAATATAAATAGTGAGTATGTTGAGAGAAATAATTAGGGCCCCTTTCCTAATTATTCTTTGCAAGTATGCTTCTTTAAGAAGGTTAATTAATATGTTTGATAATTAAGGAATAATTAAGAAAAATTAGTAATAAAATCAATACAACAATAACAACAACAACAAGCCTTTATCCCACTAAGTGTGGTCGGCTACATGAATCCTTCAACTCCATTGTGTCCTATTATCTGTCAAATTCTCATTTAATTCAAGTATACTAAGGTCATTTTTTATACATCTTAACCAAGTCTTTTTAGTAATAAAATCAATAATTAAAATAAATAAATAAATAAATAAAATAAAATTGATTTAGATAACTCAAGTGCAACCCATTAATTCCTTTATGTGTTTAATAGCATAAAGTCATTAAAGAAATTATCATTATCTCATTGGTATGGGGAAATCATAAGAGTATTTAACTTACATATTTTTCACCTTTAATTTAATTAACTCTTAAGCATGAGCCTAATTGCATTAGAATTCTTTAGGCGCATTACTGATTTTATCTTTTCAAAGCATATTATTGAAGGCTCGTGATCAAGTGGTTAATTAAATTAAAAAAAATTGGGGAAGGGTAATTAAATTGATGTGATTAATGGCTTGAACCTAATGAACTCATAAAACATATTTTATTTCCTTCCTTAAATATGTCAAATAACCAACATGGGATGGAGTGAATCTTAAGTATCATTTATCTTCTTTAGGTTTTAATAACTTAAACATTGAAATTAGATCTTACAAAAATTTTGGTTAGTGTTAAAGAATATTTATTTTGCTTGATTATCCTTAAGATTCAATGAAATTAAGTATGTCATGTGGTGACATTTAATTACTTCCTTTCAATTACAATAAATGTGCATGCCATTGGTTTAATGTGTTCATGTTTTCAAAAAGAAAATTAAAAGAATATGATTGCATTCAAATTACATTAGTTGGATAAATGTTATGATATGATGTAGCTATTATCACTAATAAATCTTAAATTATTTTGTAATTATAAATTAATAATGAATCAAAGAATATGAAATTTAAATCAATATTTTTTGTAAGTACTTAATGAAACCTCCACTTAGTTGTAACTTAAAGATAATAAGGGATTATTTTATCATTATGTTTTATGTGTATGTTTACATTTATTTATGTTAGCAAGTATATAGTCTGGCCATCCTAGGAACACGAGGCTTTAAGTAGCCCCAAGGAGGTCTTAGATAATTTGACATCCATGGTTTTATAATATCACACGCTTGCTAAATTTCATTTATGTGTATATATGTGCTAGAATATAGGATAAAACTTTACTTTTCATGTAATTAAACTTTACAAGAATAAAATATTTTTTATAACCTTTTCATAATTTTGTTTCTATGCTTATGTATATGCTCACATGTATTCTAATTAGCAAGTATGTAGTCTAGACATCTTGGGAACTTGAGGCTTTAAGTAGCCCCAAGCAGGTCTTAGATAATCTCACTTCCCTGGTTTAACATGACACATACTTGCTTAAATTTCTAATACATATTGGCATATGCTTAGCTATTAGATGGAATCTTTCTTTTCTAGCAAATTCATGCATTAATATTTATTAAGTGTGCAAGAATATGGGTATATTGCATGTATATATGTTCAATCAAATATTAAGAAGACTAAAGATGAAAGAATATGAATGTTATTGGTAATGAAAAGAAGTCATGGAATATTATTTATGTGATGGTGACTCAATTTTGTTAATCCTAAGATGTCTCTTATGTTTGAATAAAATTCCTTAAAACTGACCCAAACTTAGGCAAAAAAAAAAAATCATGAGTGTTTTGCTAAGAAAATTAAAGCTATAATAGTTTGCCTTTAAAAAAAACTAGGATAGAGATGAAGGAATCAAGTCTCTTTCTTCTCAACATAATAGTTAGATGCAAAGTAAGTATTAAATAAAATGAGAATATGCAAATTAAAATCAATCAATCTACTAAAGGACTTAAAGTGAAACCATCCCTAATGATTAATTTAAACAATTCCAAAACTTTAGACAGTCATACTTTGAAAACATAACCAAGACATGCCACACTAAAACCTTAGCACACACATTAGAATGATATGTCACCAATTCTAGAATTAAGTTAGGCCAGTGTATATTATGATGATGTATTTTGTTTTGTGATGTAATATTTTAGACTAGATATTAGGATTATTTATGCATAGAATGAATGTTAGGTAGTCAATAGCCTAATCATGTCTTATGCAGGGGATTGTGCTTGAGGGTTCATCATAATAATAAATTAATTTAAATGTTTTGGCTTACAAGTGCTACTTCTACCCCTAAGCAAAATCCAATTAGGATAGGTGGGCTTGGTTACCCAAGTGCAGGGTGTTAAGTCCAAATATATGAAATATAATTATTTATCTTGTATGTTTGTTTAGATAACATATGTTTTACAAATGTAGTTAGATTTTATTTTCATAAAAAAGTAATTTTTTATAATAAGATTAGGATTAATGCTATTGGGTTTAGGATGAGTAGTAGCTAGAAGGAAAAGACTTGGGAGGCCTTGTGAAGCATGGAGCACACTAATCTAAAGAAGAAAATAAGATCAAGAATTGAAGACCCCCATAACATTTATTTCATTTGTAAGATTTAATTATAATTCTGAGCTATATAAGGGTAGAGCTTGGCTACCCAACTTCTTTTCTTTTTCAGGGTGTACGGTAGTACCTGACCACACTGGCCTTTTATTATTCTATGAAATTCAAATGCATGATTATTGTGTTTAGATTATGCAATAAAAATGACATGCTTTTCATAGGTTTCTTAAAGTGTGATGATTTGATGTGTGGCTTGGATGCGGTAGACTCTACAAGAAAAAAAATTAAATTTCAAATCTTCATTAAATAACTCCTAACTAAACTCTAATATAATTCACAACCTCACTCTAAAGCTTATGTATATAAATAAGATAATAAAAGATTTAGAAACCCTTAGCTGGACTGTTGTATGCTATAACAACATGAATATCATGTTGTCTCACTCTTGAATAGAGATGATCTTCACTCTTGCATGATTAGGAATAAGCTTGACCTTTGAGATTGGTCCTTGTAGTGGAGAACACCTCTTCTTATGAATTTAGCCCATAACTCAATTTCATTATGTATTTAGGCATAATTATCCTAAGCCATGGTCCAAAATAAATGTGACAAGTTAATCAAAAAACTTATAAATTTTTAATATTAGTTTAAGTGAAGTTTGCATACCAAATATTATCTAGTCTCTTAGGGAGTGCGTTTAGGATTCTAACTTTCTTCTTAATTAAATGACATACTAACTATCTTGCATCTACATAAGTCTAGCCTAAATGATTTTAAAATGTATGAGGTGTTAGGTCGTAGCCACTCTAGGCAGTTGTAAGTCCAGAAGATTCAGGATGTGTTCATTCTCTCTTGTGGAGGTGAACCACTATATCCCACATTCCTTGAGTAGAGTTAAGTCAAGCTCTTGGCTTGTGCTAGAGCACTCTAGATTTAGGTTCTGAGGTGATTCATTTCTCTTTTGCTATGAATATAAGTTCTCATCTCGTAGGCATTTCCATAATCTTATATTACTAGAATCTAGGTCCTAAAATTCTAAAAAAATATAACTCAAATAAATAATTTTCTCTCTTTCAAAAATGTAAAGTATCATTATAGGTAGATTGAAGCATTGACTAGGCTTCCTAGTATCATGGGTGCTTTTGAGTTATTCTCCTTTGGAATTTGTGAAGAAGTCTTCCTATTTGTGCAATCCCATTTGATTTATAATAACACCCAATTCTTCGATAGTCTAGCCTTAAAATCTTTGGAGATACTCATTGACTACTTTAATCAAGAGTATTCTTAAGAAATTCTCATTTCCTAGGATGTAATTAACAATGGAAGCTTGTTTCCATAGGAAATTAAATAACCCTGCATAAAATAAACCCTACTTTACCTATCCATGTAAAGTAGGGGAAAGATCTATGCAGTATACGATGACCCATCTGCCTTAGGAGTCCTTATTAGGTGATTAAGTCTATTGTAGAGTGATATTTCTATCTTTCAAGGTAGTACATCATACCTTAATATCGCACTCGATCACTTCAATAAGTACCCCTGATATCTGTGTGGTGTCCCTATGACTCCAAATTAAAACACCACACTTCTCTCCTTCTCCCTAAGTTACTATGAGAGTGATAATTTTTTTTGTCTTCCACCTTTCTCTAGAAAAACTATAGAGACCTCATGTTGGGATGAGTTTTGAACTCACTAAGTTCATTTTGTCAAACATATACTTGAAAATAATATTGATAGAGCTCTTCATGTCAATCAAGATACTCCTTATCAGATAGTTGGCACATAATGATGTGATAACTGCCACATCATTATAAGGATGGCCAACTATTTATCAATCTTTTCTTGAAAAGCTTACTAAAATAATCTGAGTACTTGGTGCCCACACCATGGCAACTAAGTTGACATCTCCTAATCTTAATCACTTAAAGCTCACATACCTTGATGATTCTTCATCTCTTCCAAAAGTACTAGGTACAGTACTTGTAATATGAAAGGTATGAGCTAGGGTGAGTTCATTACTTTACTCGGCCACCTCCTTTATTGATCTCCTAGTGAACTTTTTTAGCTTTCAAAAATTTATGAGCTCTTCCACCAATCTCTTTAGGTGTTGACAATCCTCATTATCATGTTTATGATCATGATGGTAGGAGCAATATCTCGAGTGATCCCAAACTCCATTTGCCTTCATTGGTGCTGGCCTCTTGAAATACTCTTTATTGTGAATTGACTTTACTAACTCAACCATTGACACTCTTAATATTGTAATTGCAATGGGATATAAATGCTCATTACATTCATGATGAATCAGTAGATTCTTGAACTCATGCCTATTCATTGATGCTCCTCATTAAATATGCTATCCTTTTCCTCAATCTTGTTTGTAGACTCATAACCTATTCTTTGAGAATCACTCTAAGGAAAAATTTATTATTGAGTTCTTTTATGAGTCGCCATTGAAGGCTAAGAGACTTTATTTTACTATTTTGCATTTACATAGCTATTTTCTAAATCTAGTAGCCTTGTTAGTGTTTTGGGCTATTATAGCCCAAGTGCATATCTAAAGGATCTTTTTTGAGGCCCTAAGTGAGTGTAGCCTATGCATCTGTGAGCTCTAGATTCTTAACATCCAATAACTCCCTTATAAAGTGAGTAGTGAAGTTTCTAAAGGACTCACTAAACTCGTATCTCATCTATAGATGAGCCTATGAACTATTTAAAGCTTTTGGGAATTGATGAACTATGTTAGAAACATCTTCTTGAATTCTACAATGATAGTGATGACTCCCACTTGTAGTCACGAGAATCATTTAAGGGCCAAGTTTTTAAGATATATGAAGAATAGTTAAGAGTTCATCGCATTTTCTAGGTCTAATAACAATGTAATGGGCTTAAAGTAAGCTATGTGATTGGTAAGGTCGGTACGACCATTGTAAAATTTTAAATGCTGGATTTTGAACTTTTGCAAAGGTGAGTCTCTATAATCTTCTTAGAGAAAACATTGATAGGGTTGATATTCACCTGTTCCTCTCTAGTGATCTCCTCTTCACTCACCTGATAAGACTCATCATCAATGCACATAGTTTACTTCGTTAATGTCAAGCTTTGTGATATGCCAAACTAAAGACCATCTAGTCTCCTTGATTGTCAGACTCTTATTCTTTACTTTTTTTTTCATAACTACTTGTATTAGGTGAGTGATCCTATCCTCCATGTTATTTAAATTTTATTGTGTGATGAATTGCAAAATACTCAATTTTATTCTTGCTAAGTTTTCTCATATTGAGTGGCCTACTTTGCTAGGTTTAATCAATCACACAATGACTATTATATCTACTTAACAAACATGCACACAATGATGATTTACTTTCCTGCAACCCTATTATATCTACTTAACAAACATGATAATTTCTTTTGATTTGGTTTAGCTATATCTGACCAACCACTATTGGTTGGTTCTTACTTGACTAAGTCATTCCTATGTTTAATCAATCACTAAGACTAAATAACATTAAGACTTAAGTATAGACATGTACTTAGTCCTATTTCTCTCTCTTTGATTAGATGATCTCCATTCATTTCTCTCTTTTCACCATAAACATTGTGATCTTTGTCTCACTGTATTTGGAATCCTTGGTATTCAAGTCTTACTTTAACATCAAATTTTATTTAGTGATTAATTTTATTAATAACTATTTATCATATTGATACACATATGCAAGTTAGTTAACACTTTGGTTAAATTGTGAATTATTAGAGCATGGACAAGACCTAAGTTATGGTTAAGTAATTTATATTATTAGATGAAAATTTATCTAAAAATGAATTATTTAATCATAACTAAATTCTTATATGACTAACTGATGATACTTGAACATCATAGAGCCTATCACATTATTTTAATAAGTACTATATAAATTATCAAAAGTTTGTATTTAACTACACATTTCATTAATATTTATATAGTTTATACATAGGCCTATTTGAAATCAATTTTGTATTATCTTTTTAAGGAAATAATATTTTTTATTGAGTATACTACTTGTGCATCTCATTATTTAATTTGATGATAGTAGACCTTGTGTGGTGTAGACTAATGATTTTTTTAATGTGGTTTACATGTTCATTTGTCCATAATAATCATCACAATGATCATTACCAATGTTAATAATTAACTAATTAATTCAACAAAAAATTTTAAAAAGATCATTATAAAAGGTTGATAAAGAATTACAAACATATTAGGAAATCATTTAGAGAAACAACCATAAATATAATGCGTCTTAAATGTTTGAAGGATATACTTTACAAAATTTGATAAATAAGGTTACAATAAAATTAAATGACAGAATTTAATGACTCATCCCAATGGAATAGTATAGTGTTGCAATTATTATATGGGATAGATAAACTTAGTATGGGTGGCTAGGCATGGATTTTGGCAATTTGAGCTTTAGCCAAATCACATAAAAATCACCCACCTATTGTCTAATTTTTTTTTACATTCTTGCATTTGTGTGTGATTTCCATGTGACATTTAAAATAATCATAATATCTTAAAATGAATTATTTTATCAAATTTAAATTTCTAAGTTTAGCTTGTGATATTTATAAAATATTCAATTCACCTCCTTAGATGTTCAAGTCACTCCATATTTATGAACACTCAAATAAACCTTTAGGTTATTTGAGTATTTTAAAATAACTATCACCACCAAATCAATTTTATTTTAAATCAAAATATAAAAAACTTAAAAAATAAATAAATAAATAAATAAATAAATAAATAAATAAATATATATATATATATATATATATATATATAACATGATCCCAAATAGCCTCATAATTATTCAGGACACATGTGTTCCAAATTTTCTTATATTTTAAATTGGTTATGCCATAGATGTATCTTACAAATGTTGGATGCATGCTGCAGGCTGGTTTGTGTCTAATACATGTAGATCACTACATAATTTTCTCAAACAAAGTGTTAGTGAATCATTGATATATTGTATTTGATTAGATTTACATATTTATTTTCTATTTTAAAGCTATTAACTTAGTGTAATTGTTATTGTTAGTTAGTTTAGTGTGTGTTAGATTTGCATAAGAGAGTATACAAGTTGAATTTTTATTTATTTAATATAGTGAAATCCTAGCTGAAGGTTAGCTTAGCATGGATGTTGACATTGGGATTATGGTTCTAGTTGGTTAGTATAAGTATTTAATTTAGTAGTTATTTTTTGCAAGCTCATTCTTATGCTAGTGCTTGAACTAACTTAAATTGCATGTTCATTATTATTAGCTTTGTAAGGCATCAGTCACTATAAGTTAAGTTCTTAAACTATTTAGCCCATATAAGGCCAAAAACTACTTGTGTCTTTTTGTTAACTCAATAAGGCATGAGAAATTTTGAGGCCTTAAACTACTCAAGTTTACTAGTAACTTAATGAAGCATTTGTTTTGATGATTATTATAAAAATAAATATTTCTAGTGGGATAACATTTGTAAGTAAATAAGCCAATAACCAATGATGATCTTAAAGGAATAATCTTGCACAACATTACCACCACCGTCTTCTTGCACTTTGTTGCTACTTTAATTACCACCATCTTGGGAAGGTCTAAGACTAACTACTAAATGTTTCATATCATTAATATAACCTAATTTCTATGAATACTATAATCTACACTTAGTTTAACTTTAAAAGAAGGTATAATATGCTAAGAGGGTCATGACCAACACACAATATGCTGAGCATTGTGGTTATTATGATTTTATCTATTAACTTTCTTTATAAATCGTACTTGAGTCAAACCTACATGATTTGTTTTGGCATCATAACCATCTTTGTCAAAGTTAACTTATTCCTCTCTAGTTTCATTTCTTAAATGGTACAAATCATCCATAAACAATATATTATTTTTTCCAAAGAAATGATATTGAGATAAGAAAAATTAGTTATTTTTCATGGTGACCTTGATGCCATCGGTTCTTACTAGCAATGCATTTAAGTTATGCTCTACTAAATTTTGAATATCCATAAGCTTTCCTCTTCTATGATAAGAAGAAAGGAGATTGGGAAAGAATCCCATCATCATCATATTCTGAGGCAACATAATGGCCAAAACCTCTAGTCTACCTATTCCTATAAAGTTGTTACTAGCTTAATCTTAACAGTTATTAAATTTTCTCCATTATAAGTTTCTCCATTCACATTCCTAGTATTAGCAATTTAATCATAATGAGTAATTCCTCACACTTGATGTTTTGCAAGTTCAACATAGAAGTAAAATATTTCTAGGCCTAAGACAAGTTGACATCTCAATAACGATATTTGTTAAATGCATATCCTTACATTTCTTATTTAATGTTAATCTTATTCTTTGTTCATGACCAATCTTTAAAATTTGACCCTTAGCTTTATTTCTATGATAGGATAAAGATGTCACAATAGGAATTTTCTCTATTACTAGGAGTTATAGACATAGAATTCTAACCATAAGTGTTGGGTCCCAATTTCAATCTAGGGAATAAGAGGATTTGTTGGTCTTAATGTAGGATCAACTCAACTCACCAATTATTTAAGTTTTAAGCATATCTTTACACCACCGATAACATTTAGTAGTGAATAGCTCTGCTAAAACATTCCTCTCTTCTACAAACTTAGTATATCTTCTTTCGTTAGATGGCATTGCTATATTCTCTAAGGAATAAATAGATTTTTCAATGCTTTAATAATATTTCACTGAAAGATTAGATCTAATAGATCAATTGCAAGGACTTAAAGTAAGAAAAGAGTTAGATCCATCATCAAGGTCTAGAGGAAAATTTATTAAAAACATTTTCTTTAAGTTATTTTGAGCTCATTTATTTAATAAATATTTATCTTATGTTTATTTTATTGAGATTAGGTGGAAAATAATTTAAGAATTTAAAAATAGCTGAGTTTAAAATTTTCTAAGTTAAGAGTGATAATATTCAAATCATGAGGGATTTAGTTAACTAAAATTAAAATATTTGTTATAATTATTAAAGACATAATGAATTTAACATTAATTTTCAATTAAAATAGTCATTCTAAGCCTATAAGTATGGCTAGTAAATAAAATATCTTTATTTATTTCAAAATAAAAGGAGGGTTTCTCTTTCTTATCCTCTTAATTGTTTTCCATTTATTGCATTAGAGCTTGTAAAGGTACTATATATATAATAAATGTTTGGGTGAATGAAAATTATTACTAAAAAAATTTAAAATTTGAAGTTTCCTAAAAAAATATGGATGCTTGGTAGCCATCCATGTAAGAGGAGACTTGGTAATTTTTCTTTGTCAACCTCTTTAGTGAGCGGTAATTTTATTCTTTTATTTGTAATATTTGCTTAATTTTTTTGTTAGGATCTTACCTATCATCCATCTTTCCATGAAAATGCATATTTTTTCTCACACAAAGCCATAACTAACTCCCCATTTGTGTGGTTGACTAGGGCTTGCCTTAAATAAGATCTATTGTATAAGATTTTTAACCCATCAAAACTCTATAAAAAATTTGGGTCAATTCTTGATATAATATAAAGATGCCTCTAAAAATATAGCTCTTTTGATTTTGTGTAGGCCATAAATCCCTTTTCTAGAAGCCAAATATTTTATTCTGGGCTACTATCTTGATTGTGTTACTATATGACCTAATATAATTCTCAAATCTTATAAAATTATTAAAAGGCCTCAAAGGAATCTTAAGAAATAGACACATCCCTATAAAATTACCAAGTGATTTCAATCCATGAGTCACCTACTTCATCCATAATCAAGGATTAAATTTAGGCCTACTTGTTTTTCAGGTTTTGACCACATCTTGTTGGGCTCTCCTATAAATTTGTTTTTCTAAGATCCACCCAACCAATCTATCACTCAAGCCTCCCACACCTCATTTGATACCCCTTGAGTTTTTTTAAAAAAAAATCACATGGTGTAATCTTAGGCCTTCTTCTCCACTCCATTCTTTAAATGTTGTTATTTAAGTGCAATGTTTGGAAAAAGAGGCAACATTAAAGAATCACTTATAGAAAGAATTCATTAGATTTTAAAATTGAATGGAAAGAATAATCAAATATAGATGGATATTTACCCCAACATCTTTGAAGTGGAGTGTACATGATAGATGAGGCACCTATTGATGATAGTAGAGCAAAGGTTCTTAATGAGATCAAAGAATAAATCACCTAGTGATGATATATGTATTTCAAAGGCTTATTTGGAGAAACTTTTATGGCTTTCAAGGAAAATTTTGAGAAAATGACATCTAATATTATCAAGGACTACTAATACACCAATTCTTTAGAAAGTAGCTCTTTAAGAGCTAAGGGATTTAATGAAACAAATGGAGTTATGGACCAATCACCAAGTGAATAGAAAAGATCTACTAAAGAATTTTACATCATAATGTTTTGGGAATTTTTTATTATGTAATATGTTTTTGTTGAAAAATTTTTTGTGTTTTATTTTCATTTGATTATCTGAGAGAAGAATTAAAAATTTTAAATTAATGGAGTTTAAATTTATAAGTAAAGAGGTAAAATATTCATATCATGAGAGAACTGATTAATTATAAGTAATATAGTTAATGTAATTATTATTTATATATTGATTTATTATTACAATTTGCTTTCTAATCCCTCTAGAGGCATCCTCATTTACCCTCCTTTTATTTTCTTTCTTTTTAGCATTAAAGTTTGGTAGAAGACTACATATTTTATTACTTTGTTAAATAAATAACAATTATTACTAATTGAAGTTAAAAGTAGAGTTTCTCCAAGAATGTGGAGGCTTGGTAGCCATCCAATAGAGATGAAACTTAATAGTCTTTGTTAACTTATCTTTTTAATGGGTAGTAGTTATTTTTTTAATTGCAATATTTTTTAATTCTTATATTTGAATCGTTCGATACATCTTCTACATATTTTTGGAAATTTGCATAAATTTTTCATAAAACAATATATAAATTCGGGTACTAACTACTTTATTGAATATGTTAAGATTTATTTGGGTACTAACTACCTGCATTATGTGTTTACTTTTTATGGATATTATCCTAAGATTTAAATTATACTTTAGCAAGGTTTATTAAAAAAATGAAATTGTATATCTATTTTTTAAAATTAATTAATTAATCATTTATCTCTTTTCCATTTTAATTTTTTTTCATTTTATTAAATTTTTACTTTTACAATTAGGCTTTAATTATAGCTTCTACACACACCTTTTCATTAAGAAATCCAAAAATATAACTTATAACTTTTAATTGAGAGTTCTTTTTTTTCTTACTTTCATGACATAAAGTAATTAATCATGGGTGTGCATTCCTATGAGAATCTACCTCTAGCATAAACTTTATGTCATTAACTTTTATAAGGATTCTAATTTTTCTATACAAGTCATTCTTCTTTGACCCTTATATGAGGTATAGGGATATGTGTGGTGGAATTTTAGAATCATTGAGTCCCTTTTGGCTCCCATAATAAAGTAACTTTTCTTCTTCATAGGTGTTGAAGAACTTTATAATTCTACTACTCAAATGGAGAAGCATGAAATACTTAACACAATGTACTACATAATTAATGTTCACCTAGCTTAGAATTGGCCATTCTAGCATGAACCATTATGTAATTAATTACTTTGCAATATCTCCTTTCTGAGATATTAGATTTGGCTCAATAAAATAACAATAAGTTTTAAATTTTAAATATTTAAACTAAAGAATGAGGTTTATAAGAGAAAGATGGTTTAGTGTAAGAATTAATTTTTATATTTAAATTTACCCACTTAAGGTTTAAAAGTGCTAGAATCTTTTTAAAGCTAAAGACACATTTATAATATAATAATAGTAAAAATTATCTACCTCATAAGTAATCAAAACATCAATCCATGGTAAATTTATGATTAAAATTTAAATTATTAGCTAATTATATTATATAATCTCATGATCATATAATAAGATAAGTTTAAGTATGACACATGACTCAATGTTGATTTTAGGATATGTGTTAATTAATCTTAAATTAATTTTTTTAATTTAATATGATATTTATTAATGGGCCATTTGGGATAACTTCCTATTTTTATTTTTTATTTTGATATTTCAAATTTTTTTGGTTTTATTTTAATAAACAAAAAATATCTTTGGTAATCTTATAAATTTTTTATTTTCAAAAATAAAAAATAGAAAACATGTTTGATTTTATTATTTATCAAAATTTTTAACTTAAAAATTAGAATGATGAGATTGATTATTACACTCTAAAATGAGATTGAGAAAAAATTCATTATTATCATAAAATTTAAACTAATTGACAATAAATTAATATGTTCAATAACATAAATTAATAAAATAATCATTAATTAAATTCAAAAATAAAGATACAATATTTTATAAAATCAACATAAAAAAATCTCACATTACATGATTATAAATATTTGAGAACTCTCAACATCTACATAAATAAAACTTGATAATTGATAGCTAAACTCTACTATGTGCATGATTTTATAGTTCTCTTGCAACACGATCACGATAAAGAGTCATATACTATAATTGAGATTGAGTAACATTGACTTTAATAGTATTGTACGATACACTAGTTGATGTTGATCTTCTTTCTGTATCAACTATAAAATTCTCATCTTCATATATCTCAAATAATCTATGATCTAGATTATAATCTTATAAAATTATGTAGTGCACAATAAAGCAGTTGTAATATAACGTTGTGTGCATAAATTATAAGGATAAATTTTTTTAAAATTTAAAATCTAGCTTTTAGAACTCCAAAACATCATTCAATAACATTTCTTAAAGAAGAATGTCGATAATTGAAAAGTTGTTCTTATTTCTGAGATTGAGTGCCTTAGCGATAATCACGTAAATGATATATTAATTATCTATATGGTAATAAAAATCTGGCATGTTGGCATAATCAAAATCAATCAAATAATAATTTTCTATTTCAAAAAAATATATTAATTATTAAAAAAAATTCTCATTCAATAATTTCATGAAATTATTAATTCAAAATAAAAGTTAGCATAACTTCAAATGGCAAGGAAAGTTTAACTGAGAATTTGATATACACTTTAAGAAAATTCTAACATCATTTGTTATCCCTTTCTAACTAGATAGCACATTAGTAAACTTTGTATTAAAGCCACATACATATATTATATTTTAAGTTGGCTCCTTTTGTTAGGAACATGTGATAACATGTGTTTCATCAATTACACCAATGCAATCTTATTTATAAAATTTATCAGTAAGCATATTATATTTTTTTAAAATAAATAAATAATTTTCTTTTTAAATTTCAACATACCTTAAAAAAGGATAATACTTTTAATTATATTTTATCTCAGGTGAAATAATATTAAATGATGGAGGAACAATTATTTCAGTTCCTAAATGACAAATTGCCTTCAAAGTATTTTTTGAAATGATGTGAGATTATCTCTAATGAATATTGAAATCATTTAGTCATAACTCATAATTGCTCATTTTGTGGTAAAATTAATAAAATATTGCAAGTTGCTCTTCAACAATCAACCATTTTGAGTCTTTCATTAAACTTTTACTCTTCATAATAGTACATAAATTTAAGAAAACATAAGGTTCCATTCTATACTTTTCATAATAATGAGTTGGATGACCTCAAAGTTTTTCAATGATATACTCATGACCTTGAAGACCTAAATTCTACATAGTTTTTTTGGTTAAATAATGCTTATTATAATCATCAATACAAATAAGGGCACTTATTAAATGAAATTCCTCATCAATCACTTTCAAAATATAAATTTAAACTCATTTTTTATCTATGTAAAATTGAAGAAAATAACACAAAAATCAATTTTGAATGATAAAAATCAATTATATGTGATATGGTGTAAATAGACTTTCATAGAGATCTCATTAAAAATTTATTTTAAAAATTCATTAAATTCATTGTCATAATAATTAAAAAATAAAAGAAGCCACAATGTTGTGAAAATTAAGCACAACATAAAGCTACATCATATTATTTCCATAATAGAGTTATTGAAATGACAAATCATCACTACAAACTAACATGTGTATTAATTAATATTGCATAACTTCATAATATTCAATTATTTGAAAGTAACTATCCAACCCTCCTTCTACATTTTGACATATGAAAAATCTTTTCATCCATAGTGAATTGAAACTTTGCAAAGCCTTAAAATAGTTCACATCATCTAGATCTTCAATCAATTAAGAAAATTCATGCATTTGATAAATATGATTTGGTTGATTCAGATAAAGATCCAGATGACATAGACATTCTTTTTTCTATTATATTACCTTTCATTTTAGAACTTTCACTCAACATGTGCAATGTACTTGGAATAACATCCAAAATACTTGTCTTCTTAGCACATTTTGAAGGTAACTTTCTCTTAAATGCAACATCCTAATATTTCCCTTTATTCACAAATTCATCTATAGATTTTATTTCACTTTCCTCAGTCTCTTCTTCTTCAGTGTCTGAAAGAACTTTGGTGGATGGATGTTGAAGACTACTAGTTGCAATAGTATCACCATAAATTTGACAGAGAGACTCATACATAGGGCAACCTTTTTATGAATTGTTCTTGCACTATTGTTGACCTAAATATTATTAAATAAATATAGTTAATATATATGAGTAAGGAAATTTAAATTTAATATATTATTAAATAAATACCTTATATAGATTAGACCAAACATCTTCAGATGATATCACTTGTCCTATGGTAGCATATAACTAATACCATTTCTTTTAGTAAATTAAAGAAGTCCTCCAATGAGTTCTAAGAGTATTGACTTATTTCTCAATTGTTCTTGCTTATATTTTCTTTTTATTGTTGCTTCAAGGCCTTCCAAAATGCATGACCATGCTGCTTGATTAAAAGTAATTATTTGTCTATTTCCATTAACTCCTATGGGCTCAATTGAACTCTGTAGAGTTGAAATCTAAGAAGTCTTCTACTAATTTTGGGGCTAAAGTCTCTAAATCAGTACGGGTCAACCATGTGTCTTCAACTGGTGCTTCATCGATGATAATATAGTCAACTTCAAAGAAAGAGGACTTTTGTAAGTACAGTGCTATATCTTTTGCTAAAGAGTTAGACTGAACTAATGGAGGTTTGCTAATTCCTTCATATGATAGAATATCTTTAATATTAATAACTGGATGAATGAGCATATCAGCAGACAAATTAAGGTGATAAGCATTAGTTCTAATTTTCTTAAGAATTGCAAAAGGACCACAAGCCCGTGCATGCAATTTCTTATATTTAATGGTTTGACAATGCTCAAGCCAAATGTGAATAAATACATAATCACCTTCTTTATATTCTTTTATTGAATGACTATGATTATCTTTAGAAGCATAGTTTTCATTACTTATAGTAATTTGCTTTCTTATATCTTCATGGAGGCTTTGAAAGTCTTTAGTAAATGAAGATGTTGCATCAGAAAATGCATGAGATGGTAGGTTTGCTATATCTATTGGTTGTCTTGGGTTTTGACCATATACTATCTCAAATGATGATTTATTTATAGTTCTAAAATAGTGCTATTATAAGCAAATTCTAAGGTTAGTAAATATAAATCCCAATTTCCTAAACTTTACCTACCAAGCATCTAAGCAAGTTTCCCAATGTACGATTGACCACTTTCGTTTGTCCATCAGTTTGTGGGTGAAAGGAAGAAGAAAATTTTAATTTGGTACCTAATAATTTCCATAATTTTTCCAAAATATGAGACAAACCTAACATCTTTAGTAGAAACAATGGTTAAATGGAAACCATGGAGTTGCACTATTTCTTTAAAAAATAATTTGGCTATATAAGAAGCATTATTTATTTTTGAACAAGGCAAAAAATGAGCCATTTTTAAGAACATATCCACTACAATAAAAATATTATCATGTCCTCTAGCTATCCTAGTTAATCCTAGAATAAAATCTATTAGTAGCTCTTCCCAAGGCCTATAGAGAACTAGTAAGGTAGTGTATTATCGAGACATTTGTTTGGTAGTTTTAGCCGGTATACAAATTAAGCATTGGGCCACTAATTTTTGAATATCACATTTTAATGAGGACTAGTAAAATCTATTTTCTAATAAACATATGGTCTTATCCTTTCCAAAATGACCAGCTACACCTCCAGCATGTAGCATAAGGAATTCTCTAAGAGAAGATCAATGAATACATAATTATTTTCCTTTATATAAATATCCATTTGTTATCAATAATGTTCCTTGTAAAGTTATTGGTTTATTTAGGTGTTCAAGGTAAATTAGGTAAAAGTTAGGGCACACAATATAATCTTCTTTAATTTGATCAAATCTTGGGTCTCTCAGTTCTAAAGAGGAAATCATTAGGTTTACTATGGAGAAAGTATCAACAAGTTTTATTTTCAATTTCAAGCTTATGCTTTAGAACAAAAGAGTAGTCTTGTAAAAATTCAACCCATTTTGCATGCCTATGACTTAATTTTTGTTGAGCATTAATAAAATTTTAGACATGATGATCATAATTAAGTATAAATTCTTTATAAGAGATCATATCACCAATGCCTTAAGGATTGAATTATATTATAAAACTCCTATCATAAGTGAAATATCATTATTTGGCTTCATTTAACTTTTTACTAAAGAATGCTATAGGATAATTCTCTTGACTTGAAATTTCACCTATCCCAATTCCTAATGTATCGCATGTCACTTAAAAGGCTTTAAAAAAATTAAGAAGCCTAAGTATTGGTGCATAAGTGATAAGAACTATAATTTTGTTATGGTGTTTTGTTGGGACACCACAGAAATCATAGGATGTACTTATTGAACTGATCGAATATGAAATTAAGGTATGATGTATCATCTCAAAATATGGAAAACATCACCCTACAATGGACATAATCACCTAATAAGGACTCCTAAGGTAGATGGATCTTCATATATACTAGAGATCTTTTTCCTACTTTACATGGAGAAGTAAAGCAGGGTTTATTTTATGCTGGGTTCTTTAGTTACCTATGGAAGCAAGCTCCCATAGTTAATTACATCTTAGGAAATAGTAATTTCTTAAGAAAACTCTTGATTAAAGTAGTCAATGAATATCCCCAAAGACTTCAAAGCTAGACCATCAAAGGATTGGGTATTTAGGAAAGTCATGTGGGAGAGTTCATGTGGAAAGACTTATTTATGAATTCTAAGAGAAGATAAGTAGGGAGCACCCATGATACTAGAATGCCTAGTAGATGCTCTAATTTATTTTATAATGAGGCTTTACATGTTTGGAAGAGCGAATTTACTTTTGCTTAAGTTAAAATATTTATTAGAATGCTAGGGCTTATAGACCATCAACACAAGATTGTGTAGATGCCTAAGAGGCGAGGACTTATACTCATAGCTCGAAGAAAATAAGTAGCCTCAAAACCTAAATATAGGATATTTTATCACAAATGAAAGGCACGACTTAAGTCTAATTAAAAAAATGGGACATATTGTTTTACTTTCAGAAGAGAGGATAGGCCCATCCCGACTCTTCTGGCTTACAACCGCTTAGGTGGCGCTAGCTAACACCTCCTACGCTTTAAAATTATGTAGGCCTATCTTATGTAGATGTAAGATAGCTCGGCTATTATTTAATTAGGAAGAAACTAGAGTCCTAAAGTCACTCCCTAAAAGACTAGATCATGATAAGTATGAAAGCATGACTTAGACTAATGCTAAAAAAAATTGTAATCTTTTACACCATTTTGACACATTCATTTTGATTAAGGCTTGAGAAAATTATGCCTATATGCATGATAAAATAAAGTTGTGGGCTAAATCAGTGGGAGGAGGTGTTCTCCACCAGAAGGGATCACCCTCAATGGTCAAGCATATCCTTTATTGTGCAAGAATGGAGGCCCTCCCTAGTTAAGACTGACACAAGAAGAATTCATGGTGTGATAACATATAACATCTATCTAAGCGGTTATTAAATATTATATTTATTTTGATTATGAACCTAGGCTTTGAAGTGAGGTTATGAGTTCTATTAAAATTTAATTATGAGTTATTTAGTGAGGATAGAAATTTTAATTTTAACTTAAGGAGCCTACCTCATCCAGGCCATACATCAAATCATCACACTTTAAGAAACCTATAAAAATCATGCCATTTATATTACATAATCTAAACACAATAATCAAACATATGAATTTTATAAAAGAATAAGAGGCTAATGATGCATTTGGGTATCGCCATACACCCCAGAGAAGGAAAGAAATTGAGTAGCCAAGCTATATCATTATATAACCCATATTATAATTGAATTTTTACAATTACAATAAATGAGTGTGGGTACCTTTTCTTTCTTTTCTTCTTTTGGATTAGTTTGCTCCAAGCTTCACAGGGCCTCCTAGGTCTTTGCCTTCTAGCCACTACTCATCCTAAACCCTGAAGTACTAATCCTAATTCTTATTATAAAAAGTACATATTTATAAAAATAAAAATCTAACTACACCTACAAAATAGATGTTAGCTAAATAAACATAAAGCTAAGCAATTATACTTCACAAGTTTGGACTTAACACCTTGCACTTAGGTAACCAAACCCACCTGTCCTAATTAGATTATGCTTAAGGTCATAAACAACCTACAAGAATGAACATTTATATTTACTTATTATTATAGTGACCCATTTAGCATAATCCCCTAGATAAAATATCATTAAGCTATTAATGACCTAACATCCAATCTATAAATAAATAATCCTAACATCCAGTCTAAAACATTACATCATAAAATAAAACATAACACCATAACATACACTAGCCTATCCTAAAGGCTAGAATTGGTGACTTACTATTCTAATGTGTGTGCTAAGGTTTAGTGTAGTATGTCTTAGTTAGGCTTTAGAAGTATAATTATCTAAAGTTTAGGATGTTTAAGTTAAATATTAGGGGAGGTTTCACTTCAAATCTTTGAATGAATTGATTAATTTTAATTTATTATTTTATTTTCTTTCATTTGATGCCTACTTGATTATCTAATTATTACGAAGAGAATAAAGGGGAGGTTGACCTGCTTCATCCCTATCCTAAGTTATTTTCTAAGGGTACACTATTATGACTTTGGTTTCTTTAGTGAATCATTTATTAAATATTTCTTATTAAACCTAAGTTTGGGTTAGTCTTAAGGGATCTTATTCAAAACTGAAATTCATCTCAGGATTAATAAAAATGAATCACCATTATATGGATAACATTCCAGCACTTCTTTCCATCATCAATAGCATACACATTTCATCATTTTTATTATTCATAGTATTTGATTTAATACACATATTTGTACATATATATATATATATTTACATTTTTAGCACATTTGGATTATCATTAATGCATGTATTTTGGTAAAAAAAGAAAGATATCATCCCTTAGTTAAGCATATATACACATGTATTAGAGATTTAAGCAAGTACATGTCATTGTTAAACCAGGAAAGTGAGATTATCTAAGACTTCTTTGGGGCTACTTAAAGCCTTATATTCTTGGGATATCCAGAATATATACTTGTAATCTTAAATACATGGAAACATATACATAAGTATAGGAATGAAAATCATGCAAAGATTATATAATAGCAAATCCTTTTTATTTATACAAAACTTAGTGACACAAGGAGCAAAATTTTATCTCAAATTCTAGCACATAAATACATATAAATGAAATTAAGCAAGTATGTGCCATTGTTAAAGCAGGGAAGTGAGATTATATAAGATCTCCTTGGGGCTACTTAAATCTTAGTGTTTCGAGGATGTCCAGACTATATACTTGCTAACTCCAAACATATGTAAACATATACATGAATCATGAAAATAAAATAATCTTTTACCATGTTTAAATTATAAATAAATGTAAATTTTATTGAATATTTATAACTAACATTTATTTAAAATTTATATCATTAGCTTATAGTTTAAAAAATAATTTAGGATTTATTAGTGTTAATAGCCACACTATATAATGATATTTATCCAACACATTCATTATAAATGCATCCATATTCTTTTGATCGTCCTTTCTTTTTCTTTTTTTTTTTAAAATATGAAAATATGATACAAATGGCATGCATATTTATGATGTTTAAAAATGGTAATTAAATATTGCCATATAACATATTCAATTACATTAAGTCTTGAGGACAATCAAGGGTTAAATAAATATTCTTTAAGACTATCCAAAAATCATATGAAATTTGATTTTGGTGTTTAAATTATTAAGACCTAAAGAGGAGAGATGATACATAGTATTACCCCATCCCATGTTGGTGATTTGATATATTTAAAGAAAGTAATTAAATAGATGTTTATGACTTGATTAGGTTTAAACCATTAAGCACATTGATTTGATAACCCTTCCCTAAGCTTCTTTAATTTAATAAACTACTTAATCATGAGCCTCCAATGATATGCTTTTAGAAAAAAAAAATTTGCAATGCACCTCAAAGAATCTAATGTAATTAAGTTCATGCTTAAAAGTTGAATTAGATTAAAGAAGGAAAGAATCTAAGTTAATTACTCTTATAAATTTTCCACACCAATGGGTCAACCATAATTTCCTTAATAACTTCATATTATTAAACACATAAAGGGAAGCTAATGAATTATATTTGAATTATCTGATCCAATCATTAATTTAATTTGATTTCTATCTTATCATTAATTTTCATAATTAATTTCAAATTATTACATGTGTTAATTAACCTTCCTAAAGAAATACAATTAGAAAAATAATTAGAAAAGTGGCCTAATTATTTTTTCTCACTATTTCCACTATTCACTATGATTAATTATTATAAATTATTTAATTTTCACTGTTTAACCATTTTAAAAAATATTAAATTAATTAATGAGGGTAATTAGGATTGAAATTGTAAATTCTATAAATTACATGACCAATAATTCTAAGAAAATTATGGAGAGACAAAGAACATCCATAGAATCATTCCACCAAATTGAGAATTAATTAGCCAAGCTTCAAACATTAATTAAGCATTATTCACTAGACATAAATTAGGGATTTTATTTTTCTTAAATTCTCCTCTGTCTAACATTTCTAAAATGGGTTTATTTATATATTTTTTAGATTTTTCTATAATTAGTTATGATTTTTTGAATTTTTCTCCATTTAATTACATTTTTAAAGCCTAATTATTATTTTAAACTATCGGTGTCATGTGGTTAATGATGCGATAGCACTATTCATGTGGTATCATGGTATTGTATATTTAAACCATCCAATGCAGTAGTTGACTTAGCGATGGTGGATGCAATTTCATCCCGGTCGTCCGATCTTAGATCGTATGATCGAGATTAATTTTGTGATCTCAAAGGGGATCAAATCAAGATTTATGGCACGATTGATCATGGCCGCTCATTCTAAGCACACGAAATGGATGGTCGATGATTCCTTATCCCACGAGCACCAGAAGACGGACACCGTCCACCTTCCACCATTTGATTAGAGCTCACTGGAGCTCATTCAATGGTGAAATTGACTCCAAAACAATCAGGGAAGAAATCTAAGAGGATCTTACGATAGAAATCACATAAAATCATAGTTCATTTCAAAAAAGAAAACACCTAGTGGGGAAACTATGTTTGCTAGATTTTTACCTCGCTGAGGCTATAGGCTTGCGGTCTATCAATAGAAGTAGCTTTATCTTGAAGAGACAAAGCCCTATTAAGAAGATCACAAGTTTCCTCCCTACCAATTACTTTGTGGACCAAATGTCATCACAAAGCTCGTTAGAGTTGGTCTGGGGATGTCTTCCTAGGTGCTCAAATCACTCAGGAAATGATTAGTTTAGTTTGCCAGAGTGAGGTGAAGATGTGAGAAGAGTTAATATAGGTTTGGTGGAGATTTTAGAAGCTTGGATGAACAAAGCTCTGGTTCGATCGGGGGCCGGTCTCCCTAGTGGTGGAGCGCACAAAGAGCTCGAGAAAGGGTATGGGGCTATGCGGAATGCTTTGGGAAGGTTTTTTGAGTTTGAATCCATGGGGAGGAGTATACTCTCCTCCCTATTTGAACAAAGGGTTGAGATTGGTTCAGCCTTTCGCAGCCTTCCGATTGGGTTAGGTGGCCAGAGTTGATAGGGGACTGCTGAGGTGGCTGAGGGTGAGAGGTTGAGGGAGTGTAGTGGTTTGGCATGAGGTGTGCAGCCTTTCTTAAGTAGACCAATGGGTTTCCATGGGAGAACTCACTCTCTCATGGACAAAGGCTGAACCCAACAGCCTTGGTTAGGTTGGGTCAGTGGTCCTCTTATCTAAGAAGAGCCAAAAGTGGTTGTCATGGGGTGGGAGTTGGAGAACCCATCCAAATGGAAATTTTGTCCCATTTGGAGGGCTTGGTTCAATGGGCTTGACCCAAACCAGCTTCACCATGGGTTGGACCCACTTGGCAGGCCCATGTGACCCAAAGATGAGTCATGCCAAGTTTGGTTGGGTTTGGGCTTCTTTTAGTTGGTTTTAGTTCAATTTAACCCATATTGGTCAAATGAGTTCAATTGTGTTAAGTTGACCAATTTGACCAAATAGGGTCAAACAAAAGGTTTGGGTGAGTTCAATTGGTCATTTGGAATACATTGGTGTAATAGTTTTGATTCAATTTTGGTTGGATTTAAATTTGGCTCATATGGTTCAATTTTCAATTGAACATTGATTTGACCAAATTGGTCATTGCATGGGTTGGTTTTGTTCAATTGAACATTTGGGAATGATTGTAGGTGTTGGTTTGAGTTGATTTGGATTAGGGAATGATTTAATTTAATTGGACCTTTTAGGTTAATTTGGGTTAAGTAGGTCAAATTGGCTTGACTTGACTCAATTGATTTCAATTGGGTAACCAAAGATGATCAATGATTGTTATGGAAGGGATTGGTTGAGTTGATTTAATCCAATTTGGGTTGGATTGGAGTTTGAATGAAATTTGTCATTTAGGTCTCATTGGGTCAAGTGAACCAATTGGGTTAATTGGGTTGAATTGGGTTGAGTTGGTGTCAATAAAGTGTTAAGAGGGGTTCAATGATGTTTAGAGTTAATTTGTGGCTTTGATCATAATTTATTTAGCATTTACTAGGTTTTGGCTCATTTGAACCCTTTAGGTCAAATGGGCTAACTTAAATTGGTCACTTTTCTTTGGATCAATTGGCTTTATTACATTTATTGGCATGGCTTGAAATGATCTAATGAATAATTGGGGTGATTAAGAAAATAAAATTGGATTTGGTTTGCCAGGATGTGTTTGGATTGAGTTATGGGACTGTGATGGGGGTTAACTTAGGTCAAATCCTAAGTCAATTTGGCTTGGAGCATGGATTAGAAAAAAGATTCAAGTGAAATTAATTGAATAGGATTGAGGTTGGTTGTGTTTCATTTACATGAGTTTAGATTTGAATGAGTGAATATACATGGATATTGGCTTATGCCATAGGATAGATAAAACTTATTTGTTCAAAGGTACACCCTAGGCTTAGGGTTATATTCTCTAAGTCTCTGAGCTTGGGTTTAGTGTTTTCTTAAATACTAGAAGTGTCTTAGAACTAATAAAATACAAGTTTCTAGAAGATTCTTAAGTCTAATATGATAAAAATTAATTCTTACTTGAATAGTGTGGTCAACAATGGTGTATTTTGATGATTTTTTGATTTTTAGTCTAAGTGAAAATGAGCATCTACAACACCTATAAAAAGTCTTTGAAATATTAAAAAAAGTGTTTTTTTTGCAAGCCAAGATAATCTTTTTGGGCTTTATTATATCCATTGGACTTAAACTTGATCCTTCTAAAGTGAAAGTAATCTTAGATTGGCCATCACCTAAAAGTTTTACTAAAGTTAGGAGCTTCCATGGATTAACCACTTTTTTTTAGAGATTTATCAAAATTTTGTGCCATTGTTGTTCTAATAACTGATATACTTAAACTAAATAAAGTTTGTTGGACTCCTAATGCACAAAGGGCTCTCAAATCAATGTTGACCTCACTTTTGGAGTGAGGATTGACCTTCTTCATCTTAGGCTTTGGAACCTTCTAGGCACTTGGATTTCTTTAGTGATAAGACACTTTAGTGACTAGGGACACACTAAACCCAAGCCTAGAGACTTGGGAGCATTTAAAAGTTCAAAGGGCATGACAAGACATTAATAAAGTCCATTAGGGGTCTTAAAAGTCATCTTTCACTCATCTCTTGATCTAATCTTAATTTGATGATGTCAACTTTTTAGATTAATCTTTGGAAAAAAATTTACTTCTTAGATTAAATCTAACATATCATCTAATCGGGAATAGAAAATCTATACTTGACAGTAATTTTATTTATTGCTTGAGTATCAACACATTCACCATGTCCATCTTTCTTTGGAGTTAATATAGGTCACAAGGGCTAAGACTCTCTTGAATAAAACCATCTTTTAGTAATTCCTCAACTTGTCTTTTTTAATCTCAACATGCTTAGGATTCATCTATAATGTTAAGATTAGGAAGTTGAGAACTGGGTAAGAACTCTATTGTCAAATGTCTCTTTTAGAGGAGGTAGCTCATCAAGAAGCTTATTGGGTGCAATATCTTTAAAATTAAAAAGAAGGAAAGAGACCACAAGCATGTGAGTTTCATTGGAGTATGATAGTATGACTTCTTTTACATGTAATAAGTGAAGAGAAATGGATCAAAAAATTATTTTTGTAAGGCTCCAAAACCTATTGTTTCGATCTTTGGGGTCAAAGAAGGAAGAATAGTTATTTTAAAAGAAAGAATTATAAATGGTAGTATTAACGCTAATAGTAGGATTTTCTATGATAATTAATTGAAGTGTGGCAATTTTCTTCAATAAAGGCTTAGGTTATAAGCGAGAAGTTATTTTGTGTGGTGCTATGGGGGGGTGTTTTTTCTATTAGCTTTATTGTAGGAGTTTAATAGTCTTATTATTATGTTTAAAAATATAAATATTTTCCTTACCATAGTGAGTAAAATTTATATTATAAACCAATATTGTCTTAAGAGAATATGAGCAATGTCCATATAGAGAATATCACACCAAATTTGATTCTCAAAGCTTCCTATTTTAATTAGAACTAAACATTGATTGGTGATGGGAAGAGATGTATGATTTACCCAGCTGACATGAAATGGTTCAGGGAGTGAGGTTCAGAATTTAGGTTGGCTCGAGTTAAGGTGTGTTGAAATGATATTCATAACACTTCCTACATCTATAACTAACCTATATCTCCTTTCATGACACAAAACATACATGAAAAAAATGGTCTTTCTCCTCCAATCTCCTACCTCATTTTTAATTACAGTGAGACATCTCATCACATTAACTTGAGGGTCATCAGTTAATTCCAATTCTTCATCAGATAATGGGGTGTCATCATAAACTTCTTCTAAATTATCATCTATTTTGTTTTCAACTTCTTTTAAAAATAAGATTTGAGCTTTACATTAATTTTGCATATGATGCTTTTTATGACATTTGGAACATGTTACTTTGGTAGTGCTCTTAGAGGTCCCATCAATAAAAGTTTTAGGCAAAGGGGTCAATCAATTGGACCTATGGAATGAAGTGGAAGGTACTTAGCTTTTAGTTTTAGAGATGGAAGCAAATTTCTTTTGTTGTTCAACCAATAAGGCATAATGAAATGCTTCCTCTAAAGATTGGGGGTCAAATAATTCAACTTCATTTCTAATGTCAGTCCTAAGTCTAATAACAACTTTATTAGCTAATTATCAATCATTATCAGCATAATCAGTTCTAGAAACTAGATATTCAAAAGTATTCAACTATTCAGTTATAAAATGATTACCTTGTCCCAAAGTTAATAATTGATTATGTAGGTTCTTATCATGATAGCTAGGATAATACTTTGCTCTTAACAGTTCTTTCATTTCTATCTAAGTGAGGTTTGTCCATCCTAATCTTTGTTCTTTAGCTAAAGTATTTATTCAATAAATTTTAGCATGTCCTATCAATTTCATTTTAGTAGAAGTAACCCTTTGATAATCATCTATTTTATACCAGTCAAAGAAGTCATCCATTTGAACTAACCAATCAAGAAATTTATTTGGGTCATGTACTCCATCATAAGTTAGGGCTTCTACTTTACCTCTTTGAGATGGATCATTAGAGTCTTCTGTAGTCTTATTATAATTTTCTCCCCTTCCACCATTTTTAGCAATTTGTGATCCTCTAAGTGATTGGCTTTCTCTATGGTTTGGATATGAATCTTCTTTGTTTATCCCTATAGGCACACTCTGAGCAGGTATTGGAGGAGGAGTTAGTACTCTATTATTTTGTAGATGAGAAATAAGAGTTTGCATTTGTTCTTACTTTCTTCCAATATTTGTTGATTTTTCCATTCTTTGTCATGGATCCTAAGATCAAAGGTATCAACTAATCTAGTTAAATTTTCAACATGGTCCTCGAGAGATAGATTTTGGTGCCATGTATATAGATATATGAAAAGAGACCAAAGAAAAAAATAAAATAAAATAAACAAACATAATATAATTGTACAATCAAAGTGAAATTTTAGGCTAAAAGAACTTCCAGGTGAGGAGGGGGGCACAAGACAACTTACATCCCAAGTTCTCTTTAGACCATTTAGGTCTTTTCACAAAATTCTATTTAGCCTCCAAAATCACCAGTTTAACATTTTTATATTATTATGCATGCAATTTTTTGATTTTTTTTTAATCCAATGAAAAAAAATGCTCAAAATTATCAAACCTCCTTTTTTTATTAAAGAGAGTAAGTTATCATAAGTTAATCAAAGAAACTTCTAAAATTAATCATAAATATTAATGAAGATAATAAAGAAAGAAATTAGATTTTGATTTGCTCTAATGGCTAGGTTATTTTAAAAGTGAACCACTACCTTACTAAGTTGTTCTTTTAAATTTTTTTTTGGCAAGTTCACATAATCGAAATGACTAAATTATATATTGGAGCTTACTAATTGGAATTTTATGGTATCACCATAAACTTGCAAGCAATATATATTCTTCAAATATACTAATATGAATTTATACTTTCATATAAAGAAAAATTAATTAACCTCACAAGTCAAAGAAAAACTCACATGTTTGAAGACAAGTCTACCACTTGAGATTCTCCATTTGTTTAAGAAAAATTTTGACCGAATTTTCTCCTTCCAAGTTTTTCTTTGATACCAAATTTGATGGTCGTGAGTGTTCTTTCTTTTGGTAAGATTGAGAGAATTAAATATCCACAGATCTTTAGATTAATTTCTAAAAATATATTTTGATTTTTTTTGTGGGATAATGAAGGGTGTAGGATAATATAATAGTTGGATGACTTAAACTAGTCCAATTTGGACAAACTTAGGCTAATTTAAAATGTAGCTATAATGAATGAGATTTAAATGAGATAAATGGCTAAAACTAATTATGGAGGTTTAGGTTAGGATATGTATTTATGATGAGAGTAGTTGATTGGAAATTATAGGGTTTAAGTGGTTATTTTGGTATAAGGATGAGGACATGGTCGTAATTAATGATGTAGAGGTATTATTGAGTGGAAGGAAGGTGTAGGCTTATGGAAAAGAGCATAAATCTTAGTGTATGAGTGTAGATGATATTAAGAGGTATAAGAAAAATAAAACAAATTACCTTGGGTATTAGAGGTTAGGAGAGAAAGATATGTTCGATAAGTAGCGCTCCCACCAAGGATTGCCAAGGTATGGCCACCAAGCTCTCAAACCACAAGAACAACTTAAATAATTTGTAATTTCCAAAAGATACTATTTTATTCTAGCAAGGGTATCTATTTATAGCCATTACAATCATCTTTCGAAATAAAAATAATTTAAAAGATGGAGGGAAAGGTGGGTGGCCACATTAATGTGAACCATTAAGTTGCCTTATTATTTTATGCCATCCATCCATTTCACATGCTATTATTTTATGTTGATTCAACCACCTCACATGTCATGCTTTGAATTTTTAAATTCAAAATTTTAAACCTGGAGTTTCTAGAAGAAAATTAAAAATTACATAACTAAATGAAATCATAAAATGAGCCTTAGCAGGCTAATGGGCTAAGCCTTCTTCTTTCTTGAATTTTCTTGGGCTTTAGTATGAGATCTTGTAAATGAACCTTGAGCTCTAATATTTGGATACACATGATGTTTTACATCATTAAGATCTATATTCTAACTATACAAGATTGTGGAAATACCTAATACATGAGAATTTATATTCATAACAAAAGAGAAATGGGCTATCTTTAAACTTATGTCTAAAGTGCTCCAGCACAAGCTAGAGTTGAACCTAATTCTTGAGAAAAATAAAATATATTGATTCACTTTCAATAGAGAGAGTGGACCTAACCAGACTCTTCTAGACTTATAACCACCTATAGTGGTTACCAGCTAACACCTTTTACACATTAAAACCATGTGCCCAAATCTTAAAATGCATGATAGTTATGTGTTATTTATTAGGACAAAATCATAGATCCTAAACTCACTCTCTAAGAGCATAGATCATGATTATTATAAGAGTATTCTCTAAGCTAATACAATAGAAATTATTGATTTCATTTATTTTTGACTCCAATTGATTTGACTCAAGCTTGGGTGGAAAGTATGGCTATATACATAATAAAATTAAGTTATATGAACCAATCCATGAGAAGGGGCTTCTTCACTTAAGGGGTTGCTATCAATGGTCTTGCACTCCCCTTATCATGTAATGAGTGAAGATTACTTATATTTAAGGAGGGAAACATATGCATGCATGATATTATCCACTTTCATCATACCTATAATATCTAAATTAATTTTATTGACTAACCCTATGACTTTATAATGAGGTTATGAGTTGTATTAATTTTAAGTTAAAATTATATATTTTAATTGGATAAAAAATAAAATCTTAAAGAACCTAATAAAATTTAGGTCACACACAATAATCATCACACTTAAAGAATCATAGAAAAAGTATGTCACTTCTATTGTGCAAAAAAGTAAACATAATAAACATTCAATCAAATTAAAAGAATAATAATTGGCCAATGTAGTATGCTTCTACGATACACCCCCAAAAAGGAAAACATTAGGTTGCCAAGCTCCTCCTTATATAGTCTAGATTACAATTACATGAATAAAACTAACACAATCCATTAAGTTCTTCATCTTCACTTGAACTCTTAAATTTTGGATCAATCAAGTGTCACAAGGCTGAGCTCGTCATAGGTCAATGCCTTCTAGCCTCTGCTCATCCTAAACCTCATGTATCTAATCCTATTTTATTATAAAATTACATTTGAAGTTCTTAAAATGAAATCCTAACTAATCCTATAAAAATAGAGATTAGCTATAACATATATACACACACCATGCAATTATATATCACAAAATTGAACTTAACACTCATGGATGCCAAGCCCACCTATCCTAATGGCTAAAAGAGAAAGTAGCACCTACAAACAAAAATATTTAAATTATTATTATTATTTTAGTGACCCATTTAATTAAGCATGGCTCCCTGCAAAAAATATCATTAATCTCATAAATAACATCCTGCTATCTAGACTATGCATAAATAATCTTAACATTTAGTATAAAATATTAAATCACAAAATAATAAAACATCCCATTAAAATACCATCCTAACATAAGTCTAAGATCAGTGGCCTATCAGTCTAACGTGTGTGCAAAGGATAATGTGGTATGAAAAAATTAGACTTTAATATGTAAGTTGTAAATTAAATGATAGGTTCAAGTGATTAATCAAAAGGATTGTTTTGATTCAAATGATTAGTAATTTAAGAAGTGGAATTTAATTTTATAAATTTGATTTTATTTAAATTGGAATTAGTGTTTTAAAGGATACAAAATTTCATGAGTTTCACTTAAGATGAAACTTATTGCTTTTCAATGCCCTACCCTAAGGTAAACCTAAAAATGTATTTTATGATTTTTAGCCCCTTCTCATAAAGTGTTAAGATTTTGGTTAATCCTTAGGTTCAAACAAGCTTAGATGGACTTATATCATTATGAATGACACTTATAGACTAACAGGCATAACAGGTACCTTAATTATTGGTATACTTAAGGCCTTTATCACTTTAATTATTCAAAGTGTTCATTTTTTCATTTTTAAATATTTCATCCTTCAACCCTTTTGAATTGATTATACATTCATTGTATCACCTTAGTATTCTATTTCGAAATAATTATATAATTATCCTATCACTCTAATAATTCATCTTTTAAATAAGCATTTGTTCATTTCATTATTTAGTAAATTCATTCTTAAATAACTATGTATTTATTTTATTACTTTAAAAATTCATAACCATTTATTTCTTTTTTATCAGTTTTAATAATCCATTTTTACAATTGTTATATGTTTATTACTATATATATATATATACACATACATGTGTTTTTCTACTCCATTTTTTAGGTACATGCCATTGTTAAACTAGGGAGACAAGATATCCAAGACCTCTTTTGGACTAGTAGTTATACAGTCTCGGGTGTCCAAACTATAAACCTTTTAGGAGTGTATACTACATATGAATTATACATATGGTTTTCATTTATCTCAATTAACTCAAATTTAACATAGATTATAAGAATATTATTTATTGGTTTTAATGGTGATCATATCGCTTATATGTCTTACACTTAGAAGATTTAATTTCAAACATAAATGTGAGTGGTATTTAATTTTGTGAATATAAGTGTGAGCTAGTAATAGATTTATAAGTGAGGAGGGATCAAGTAAATGTCATAAAATAACTCACTTAGGCAATTAAACTCTAAGACTTTTCACATGGACATAATGCCACTTAAGATTGATCAACATTGCTTAGTCAACAGATGTTAATTATATCTAATTATACCTATTGAGGGAAATTAAATTATGGAACCTTCTCTCACACAACCTATGGTTATAAATTTGATTTGGAAAGTAAAATAATGACTATTATAAATTAATTAAATTTTATAATTAATTAAATTTTATAATTAATTAATCTAATTGGTACCCAAGAACCTTAAAAATTAATTAATCACAATCTATGAGTTTAAAACTTTGATAAAATTTGATACATGCATAAGGATAGTCAAAAGTCCTAAGTCATTTGAAATTATAAAAAAGTGATTAATTTGACTAATTAAGATTTAATAATATGTACTTACACTCAAAATACTTCAAACAAATTATATATTTTAATTGCATTCACTATTTATCTCCTAAATGAACTTATGAAAGGTTCATTCATAATTTTTAGAGTTATAGATAATTAATTATAAATTCTTATTATTCTAGGTTAATTAATTAAGTGTCATAAAGTGTTCTCTAAATAATTAGGATCAGAGGTTTGCAATTTTTTCGAAGTGGCATCTGATGTTAATCAAATTTTACACAGTCGGTAGCTTTACACATAGTGCCATGGGATTGGTAATTTAAACTATTTTGGAAGTGATTATATAGATTAGTTTGATTTAATTTTGGTTGAATTGATGTTTGGTTTGATTTGACCTTTAAGGTGAAATTGGATTAATTCAGGCCAAATTGATTAATTGATCAAATTGGGTGTTAATTGTCCATGAGAAATGCTCAAAGATATGATTAGAGTGATTCTGGAACTTTGGGTTTGCTTGATTTGGCTTGGATCAAGTTGCATTTGATTTTTGCATTATAAGGTTCAATTGGGTCAATATGGACTAGGTGAGCCAATTGACCAAATTGAATCCTAATAAGGCCTTAATCAAGCTCAAATATTATATTAGGGGGCTTAAGCAAGTTCAATTTCAAATGGTTTGAAAGAATTTTAGGTTTAGCCTCTTTAGGCTTAAATGTGTCATGCTGGGTTAACTTTGTCAATTGACAAAATTAAGCACTAATTGGATATGGTTTGAAGAATTTTAGGATATTGGGTAGCATATAGCTATGTGGGTTTGATATATATGGTTTAAAATCAGGGTCATTAAGTTCCTCCTAGTCGAGATCTACTGTTAAACCTTATGAGACTTATAGGCTTTAGGTTGGTATACCTCTTGCTAATAGAAGCGTCTTAGTTCTAGGTGAGGAAACCTTAATGTGTAGATTGAATCCTAGATCAAAGAAATAATAGGTGAAAACCTCACTAAAAGTGAGGTCAACACCAATATCAGTCAAAATTGGTTATTTGAATAATTATAAGTTAAATAATCACTTATATAATGAAATTACAAAGCATCTCCACTATTTTTAAAAATTTAAACTATTTAAAATTAAAAACATTGAATTTAAAGAAAATACAAAAATCACATTTTTAAATTCAATTTTTATAAACTTGTAAACACTCAAATGTTATAACTTATAATAAAATCTTTTTATGTAATATTATAATGAATATAATAAAATTCTACATAATAATTCAATTTATTATCATAATGGGCACTTGCTTTACAATAGCTTCTATCTTGCTAAGAGTTATACATGTTGGTTCAACTCTACTCTATACACTTCTTATGTCACATCAAATCCCCTAGACCAAAAACAATAACACTTCTTTAAAGAGACAAATAGATGTGTTGACTTAATTTCTTAATGTTGGTGGAGTTATTTGTTGGTGTTGATAATTCTCTAAACATTAAATTCAGCACTGAGTAGATCTATCATGAATTTATCCTTCTAAAAACATTTTTTCATGGAAAAAAATGAAGATTTTATTACTCTCTTATATGCCATGTTAATTAATATATATTTGAAGTTAAAATGTGTTGTATTTGATGCCATTAAAGTAGATAAGCGGGAGTTTCAAAGAAAAGTATAAGAGAGATAGATGGTAATGAATGTATTTTTAAATAAGCTATTAAAGTCAACATTTTAGGATCCCTTGATGTTCTCATCAAAGAATATCAACAAGATCATAAGAAGATTATTATGAATATTGTGAACTCACTAAATAATAATAGTTTCTATAATTTCATTATATGATAACTTGGGAAAGAAATATCACCAAATAATTCGCTAAATAAGAATCATAGGAACTACTAGCTTTGATACAAAAAAAATAAAAAAACAAAAAATAAAATATATAAATTAGTACAGCCTTTGATTAGCACTCTTGATATACAAAAACTATGATTTAGGGTTATTTCAATGAATTCTCTAAGGATTTTAAGACTAGGTAGGGTTTAATTTATTGTGGAATTAGGAATGAGGGAAATAAAGTGGTTGACTTAGGCTAAGAAATATTCCAACCTAAGAGTGTTGTTTTTAATTTGAAAATTATAGCATTTAAAAAATCAAAAAACATTAAACCTTGGGATTACTTGAAAAGGTTAAGAAAATGTGTCTAGATATAATGTGTCTTATTTACAAATTATAACATAATTAGATAAAGGGAATTTCCACTCTAGTCAAGAGAATAAAGTTGGGGAGTGACTTCATATATTAGACATAAGGTTAAATAATTAGGATAAATTGCTTAGTTGGTATAAGAACTTTTGCCAAATTTCAAAATGATTAAGTCCACCAATTGTCCTCTTGAACAAGACTAGGTTTATGGCAAGAGTTTCTTAGTTGATAGCCCCACCTAGATTAGAAGTGGATTTTTTATGGTGATAAATTACAAAAAAAAAAATCATTATTTAGTGGTGAAATGATTATAGATAAATACAATAATAATATTATAAGGATATATTTAAAAGATATAAATAAATCACTCATTAAAGTGATAGGCAAGAATGGATCACCAAACTCCTTTTTTTAGTGGATGCTCACCAAGCCACATCTCTTTTATAGTTTGACTTCAATTCTTCTAAAAATGATCAAGGAAATTTCATTACATAACAACACACACACACACACACACACACACACACACACACACACACACACACACACACACACACACACACACACACACATACATGCATGCATGCACACGTACACTAAATTCAAGAGAAAAATGCAAAGAGTGGGAAAGGGATGAGTTATACATTTCTAGTCATACAAAAATGTTTCATTCTACTTGGATAGCCCATATGAGGCAAAATAGCTTAATAAATTATTCTATATCAAATAATCAATTTTATTATGAATTAAAAAATCCCTTCTATTTTCAAATATTTATACTTCCAACATACAAATTTCTATATTTAAAAAAAATCAAAATAAGATTTTAAAATTTAAATTATTCACATGCTACAAATGATAATAACATATTTTACATAATGATTATAGTATAATTAAAATGAAAATGCTAGTAAAATACTTTATGTTTTCTTTAATAATGGACTTTGCTTGATTATAGCTTCCTTTTCGGTAATAGCTTAAATTGTAGGCTCAATTTTTTCCTCCATAGGCTTTTTGTGCCATATCAATTTGATGTTTTATTTATTTATAGTTTAATATTGCTAAGAACTAAATGTTTGCCAAGTTGTAGTGTGTTTCTTATTGGATTGCATTATAGGTTGTTATGCTTTTATATTACTATCATGATTCTTTATTTTGTTCCAACATTGCTATAAATTTTATTATATAATTTATTTTTATGGATATCATCTCTTATATTCCTACTTTTTTTTACTCTGCAAATCTATTGATTTTTGTAGACTTAGCAAATTCAATAAGTTCCAAGTTAGATTATTTTTATTTAATAAGTTGAAAGATTATTATTATAATTATTATATCATAAGTTACACATTTCATTTAATTAATATTAATTAGTTTATAAAAAAAACTCAATATCTATTCATTACATATCAAGTGGGAGAACCTTTTCTTATATAGGTGATGTTAGGTCTTACATGCACTATTGATAATGGATTAAAGTTTCTATCAGATCATGCTATGTGGTGCTTTGGAACTTGGATTTTGCCTACCAACATGTTACAAATACAAATGTTTCTAACTTGTTAAATTTAATTATGCTTATCATTTTTCTTAGATCTTGTTATGGCCATTTATAGTTGTTTAACCTAATTGACGTAGGTCTAATTTGACTAAATTGTCCATAACTAACAAATTGATTTGGTTTAATTTGATTTATAAACTCTTTTAATTGCCCCAAAATATGTTCTAAATCACATTAAAGCATTAAAGTATTTTATCCCCATGACCAAGCATATTAGCCAAATAATGTGTTTGCAACTATTATGGCTTACATCTTCATTTGGTTATTGATTGAACCAAGCTAATCAATATATCCTATTAAGTCCTAATAAGTGGTTATATCTAATGATGTTATTAACAAATATTTATCTCAACAAACATTGATTTCACTTCTCAAATTTGGTCAATTTGAGCAAATGGATCAACATGATTCAATTTAGATAGAAATAAGTAAAATCATGTTTATAATGGAATTAGACCATCAAATGTGTTGAATCCAAATTTATCTATCAAATGAATTAAAACATTATGAGATGCTTGAAAAATATGATTAAAAAATAGAATAATAATAATAAAAAAATACAAAAATATCTTAATTGTATTATTCCTCCAAGACTTAGTACAAGTAATAAAAGATTTTGTGCCCTCTAGAGAAGATGAGAAAAGGAAAAAATGTCCCCCCACATTTTTTTGAAAGGCCATCTTTTTATAACAGTGAGGGCAGGATATTACATATGATAAGTATGTATAAGGCCAAGTAGAGTATATGTGGATACTTGACCCACATGAAGTGAGTGCTCTTCGATGAGTAGTAATCTTTACATCCTACTAATGTGCGACTAGTCATACATAGCAAATTGACATGTCTAGGTAGGGTTACTAAACTTTGGTCATTTAGGTTGTCTAGTTTTTCTTAATTACTCGCCAATGATGGGAAACTATTTTATATGTAACCAGTTTCTATATTTCACTTTTTAAGCTTCTTTATTTAGCCTGCCTTATGCGCAATGAGTCTTTAAAATCAAGTAGCTCACTTTTATAGATTCATTCCTATTTCAATAATGTCTTACAATGAAGTCTAGTCTAGCATGCTCGTATATTTGGATATATGTATATATATATATATATATATATATATATATATATATATATATATATATATATATATATATATATATATATATATATATATATATATATATGTATATATATATATATATATATATATATATATATATATATATAGCTCTCTCGATTCTTCCTTTGTAGAGGTAACTCACAAAAATAAGAGAAGAATGAAATGGAAAATTAGCTTTGATCATTTAATGAATTCTAAAAAAGGTATTACATAGTTATACATACTCACATAACCTTTGATGTTTCTATGCTTCTCTGGCTATATAAAAGGAACTTTTGATCCCCTCTCAACACCTTTCCTAGTATTATGCTTGATACTAAGTTGAAAAGTTCTCCTAATTGTCAAGCCATCATTTGTGAGAGGGTACATTTATTTTCTATAGATGCTAAGAGGTCTCTTGGGGATACCAATTCTTCTAAACATTAGACAGGTCTTTAGAAGAAGATGAAGAAAACTAAAAATTCCTTAGAATCTATAGATGTCCCTATGGATGAGGTGAGTGTTAACCTCATTTTTGAATGTGGTTAACATTTAGCCTCTTAGCATATAGGACTATGATCCTATACTAAGGATCTCCACCAAGACACTTAGGGCACCTTAGTGCTTGGGTAAACCTGATCAAATATAAATTCATTAAAATCAATCCAAACAAAAATAAAAATATTTGAATTAAAACTTAAATTCATTTAAGCTCAAATTCACTTAAATCTAATAACCTTTAAATAACATTAAACCAAATTAAATCAAACAAAAAGCATTGAATTCAAACAAAAACATAAAATTGAATTGAAGATGGGGTACAAATTGGCCATTTAGGCCACTTGACCTAAGTCTACCCATGTGGTCCCACCTAGTCAAAAGTCAACTCATTAAAATTTAATTAAATTGAGCCATTAAAAGGCTCAAAATCATCAAATCAACATGATCAAAATATAAATCTATAATAAATTTAATGTAATAGGGTTTTATATGTGTTAATTAGCTCACTTGACCCAAATAAGCCCAAATGAACCCTATTAAATCTAAATACAATTAAATTAAAGTAAATCCGAACTAAACATTCCAAAAAATTTCAAATAATAATTGAAAATCATTCTCTTTGGTTTAATTTGATCAACTTCATCGATTGACCCAAATAAGTCTAATTTTGCCCATTAAACCCATTTGGCTCAAAATGGGTCTAAATCAAAATTAATCTCAAATTAATTAAAATGAAATGCTCTAAATTATATTAAACACTCAATCAACTATTATTAAAGCTTAAAACAGCCTCAATTGAAACAAATTGGCCATTTGACTCAATTAAACCCAACTTAACTTATTTGTGTCAAAATAGGTCAAAAGGGTTAAAATCAAAATCTTCTTCAAACCAAATAAAAGTAATTGACCACAATCATTACAAATGATCATACAAACATCACTAAACACAAATCCAAATCCTAAAATAGCCAAAGAGGCTAAGAAACCCAATTTGACTCATTTAAATCAAATGGGTCAATTTAGCCTAAATCAAGTTAAAACTCTTAGATAGCTAGGACCAATCAACATCTACATTAACTTAGCATAAACCAATCTAATTTAAGTTAAATTCAAATGAACCAAATCTATATCACTTGACCCAAACCAAATCCAAATGGACTTAATCCAACCCATAGTCCACCTTAACATGGCTTGGCCAGTCAACCAGCAAGCCCAAGGAGTAGGCGTCATAGGGAGGAAAGGTGGAAGCCATGAGAAACCTCAAACCAAGCCAACTCACCAAGGAACCCAAAATAATTCAATACTACCTCTTACTTCCTTATCATTACATTTAATCAACTATCCTAATCTTCTCACTACCTTCAAGAGTAATTCCAAGGACCTAATTCAATGGCTAGCCACCTCCTACCTCACCCAATGGTGAGGTGTTTAATGAATTACAAAGAGAAGAAAAGAGGCTTTAATTCTCACCTTTGAAACTTCCTAAACCTTCCCTAGGCAAAACTAAACTCAAACAAAGCATATCCCCATCCAACCTTTCTAACCCATCTTTTGATCATGCTTCAATGAACGACGATAATGGTCTCCACATCAATCTAGAGGGATGCATGCCAAATTCTTCCCAGGGCTTCATAAGTGAAGCTTTTTGAAATGATAACACCATCGAGGATCAATGCTAGTGAGGTATTCCCTAACTCCAACCATAGTTTCATTTTAGTTTGGTGCTTTATGAAGTCAAATTAACCTCAAGTGAGATCAAATAATGGGGATCATTTACAAATCAATCCTTGATCAATTTGCATTTGAAATCCCCATGTCTCACAATCTAAATTGTAGAAATTATCCATTAAGGATGGATGACTCTTGGTCTTCATCTAGAAGTTGAGGATGGAATCACCACCATTCATTATTCTATTTGGAATGGATGGTCATGATTTAGAAGCATAAATTTGATTTAAATAACTTTGGGAACCACGGATGGCTCTGGACCATCCAATATTTAATGGATGGTCCTAATTCAAAGCCCATCCCTACCATTTTACAAGTTGGATCCATGTGTATCTAGTTAGCCTAATCATGTGTTGTCACACGCAAAGCAGCAGCCGATCAGCATCGTGTTAGCACTAACTGGGTTAAGTAAGAAAATAGAATTTTCCTAATTTTAAAAATTCTTAAAACTTAAAATTCATAGAAATTAAAATATTCAACAAAAAGGCAAAATAATAGGTCAATGGATTCATCTTAGTGAGAGGAATCCATTAAAAAACAAACCTCTTTCAATTTTTTTTAGGTAACTTTGCATGAATTTGAATTTAATTAAAAATAATAAAACATAAATTAAATTCAAAATATCTATTAATTTGAAACTTTGGTGATCTGAAATTTGGTTAAGACACACCTCTAAAAATATTGGAAGAATTATTGGTGAATAAAATAAAAATTTAATGAAATAAATTAATATTAATTCAATAAAATTAGGAATAATTATGAAAATAATTTAAAACATCTTAAGAAACATAAATAATTCTAATAAAAATGTTATATCTCATTGAAACTCATTAAAAATCTAAAATGGGCTAATTAAAAATTAAATTAATTAATTAGGTTGAATTTGAAAAATCCATAATAAAATAAATAAAAATCTACAAATTTCAAATAAATTCTCTCTAGATTCATCTTTTAGAGAGGAATCAAACAATATTAAAAACCCTAATAGTTCTTAATATTTTATGTCTAATTTAAGTTTTATTGAAAACACTTAAAACCTTAATTAGTCATGAAATATTTCTCTATTCAATGATGAAATTTTAGGAAAATGAAATCACAAGGAAGCCCATTTGTCATAAAAAATTTAAACAAAAATGAATTAGATCAAAAGTTATAAAACTTTCAAGTCTTAGGACTATTTAAATCTAATAATAAATAAAAACAAATCACAAAAATTATGAAAATTCATAAAACCAATTCATAACATTATCAATGACATCAAAAGACTTAAAGAATACTTTCTTAGCCCTCTAAAGTTAAAGAATCCTAAAAATCAAATTCTTAGAGTTTAATAAACAATTAAAAGAATTGAGATTAATCAAAATCTTAAAGATGAAATTAAAAATTATTAATAAAATTTATAATTGACTAAATGATCACAAATTCACTTATAAAAGTTCAATTAATTACCTTTTGAATTAAATATTCAAATAAGAATATATTAAGATTGAAAACATCCCAAATTCACTTAATACTAAATGATCAATTGAAGTGTAATTGAAAATGAATAATTAATCAAGTTATCCATAACATAAATATTTAAATAACCTAGAAGCCTAAAATGACCTAGTTAAAGTTTGGCACCATGATTATTTCATTTCTATAGGTTTTTTGATATAGATGAATAATCAAATAAAAAAATTGAACAAAAAAATTAATCAAGCAACAAACAAAAGTTATAAAAATGCTTTAAATCAACTTAACCATATAATTTGAACAATTAAATTTAACAAAACATACAATCATGAAACTCAAATAATATCAACATAAATCATTTAGCTTCATAAATTTAATAAATCCTAAATCAAACTTAATAAAAAATTTAAATATGAAATGCATGTTGATTAAAATAATTAATCCAATTAAGCCCATATTAGCTATGTCAATAGTAGAAAAAAAAAACAATTGTGTTTTAATTAAATTTAAACCGTAATAAAATAAATTTTAATCAAACATTATTAGATTAAATTAAATTAATTAATATATAAACTATAATAATCAAAGTTTAGAATGTTAATAAATTATGAAATAATTAATTGAAATTCAAATAAAAACATCAAATTAAAATCATCCAAATCATAAAAATACATTAATTAACTTAAATATAATGTATTTATAAAGACTTTAAATTCAAATAATAACAAATCCATTTTAACACAAACCACATAAAACTTAATAAAATTTATAAAAGGAAACTTAAAGAAAAGAAATCAGTGTTAATTCAAGAAAATAATTAAAAATTAAATGAATTATTAAAATTAAATTATACCAAACAAAATTGATCTTTAAACTCATAACTAAATCAATAAACATCAAAACTAAATATGAATACTCAAAACACATGAAGTTAAACATCCCAAAATTTGATCTTTAAACTCTTAACTAAATCTATAAACATTAATTAAATTAAAACCAATTCAATTAATTCTTTTAAGTGAATCAAAAGGGTTAATTAAAATAGATAAGCTTTAGTTTGACCCTTAGGTGAAATATTCCCCTTTTAGTATATATCCCCTTTACTAGGATTAAGATGTTGAAAAGAATAAGTTCTACCTCAAGTTGATGTTATTTTATTTTTATTCTTTAAATGCTAAATTCTACATTATAAAAAAAAACAAAAATAAGTCTAAAATTGAAAAAAATTCAAAATAAAATAAATTAAATTAAAATCATTCAATGGTAAAATCAAACAAAACACTAAATTTGAATTAAAACTTAAACCCTAAAAAGGCTTAGTGCAATTGTACCACACAAGTCCCTCTTTTCACATTGCTAAGTTATCAACCCAAGACTTAGGTTAGCTTGATGATTTATGTTGTGATGTGATGCAATATTTATCTTATTTTATCGTGTATTATTTTAGACTGGATAGCTAGAAAATATTTGCTCAGTAGTTTGGATGTTAGGACACTCTATTTAGATTAACATTACTTTCTATAGGGGTAGTGCTTAAGGAATCGTTGTAAAAAAATATGATAAATGTTGTCTGCATATAGGTGTTGTTTAAGTCTATAAGCATTGCCTAATAATATGAGATGTGGGCTTAGTAACCATTGGTACTAAGCCAAAATGTTTACATTATAATTACTAGTAGGTTGTGTGTTTTCCTAAAGTGTGTTTCATAGGAATTAGGTTTTTATATTGAAAATTTAAAATGTAATTTTGCTTTAGAAATAAGTTAGGATCTATGGGGTCTAGAATTAGCAGGAGCTGATTATACCTATTGGTGGTCCCATGTGGAGCCTTAGGAGGTCCTTGAAGAAGGTGATGATCTTGAGTGAAATCCCTTATAGATAAAGACATTAGGTCTATGCTAGGCTATATAAGAGCAGAGCTCGGCTGTCCACTTTCCTTTTCTTTTGGGTTATACAGTGTACCCATCCACACTAGCATGTTTAATGTAATTTATTTGGCTTAAGTTATTTTGATGTTTTTCAAAGATTTATTTATATGTTTGGATATGTTGTGATGAAGCCTGGATATGTTGGAACCTTAGAAAAATTTAATTTTTCTAACTTATTAAACTAATTCAACTAGACATAAGAATAATCAACTCATAACTTCATTAATTAGAACCAAGGGATAAAAAATTAAAATCAAGTAGAAACCCTAGAAATGTGAACTATGACTGCATATTTCTTGTCAAATCCTTCAATTAGGCCCTTCCTCCATTACACATAAAGGGGTGACTTATGAGTATGACCACCCTTATGGAAGAAGTTTGCATTTTATTTGGATTTGGCCTACAATTTTCTAACTACATTTTATCTTTCACATGATTTGCATACCCATAACCTTTAAGTGAAATTATGAGTCAAAATGCATAAATTGAAAATTATTGTCTTAGCTAGAAGCATAACATGTGAATCATGATCTTTAGGTTAGGGATTTAGTTTAGATCTTAGTTTTCTTTTCCTAAATACAATAGTCTTGCTATTTTGCATTTATAAGACTAGACTTATGGATTTAAACTCATTTAGGAAGAGGTGTTACCTATTAACCCTTCCAAGTGAGAAGTAAGTCCAAAAGAGTAAATGATAAATTTTCATTTTTAAGTAAGATGAAGGCCCATAATTTCTAAGAATTAGATTAAGTCAAGCTTTTGACTTATGTTTAAAGCAAATTTAGAATTATAGTCTGAAGCATCCTATTAGAATAAGTATTCACTTATTTGGCATTTCTATAGTTTTGTGCTATTAGAATCTAAGTCCTAAATTTATAATAAGATATTAATTAAAATTTTAATAAATTTAATTTCAAAAATATAAAGCCTAATTATAGGATAGGTTGAAATGCTTACTAGGATTCCTAGTATTTGAGAATTTTCTACTTAATCCCATTTGGCATCTAAAAAGAACTACTCAGTTAAAACCATTTTCTTTTGAATTTCTTAAATAAACTTTCTTTGAATCTTAACTTTGAAATCCATATAAAGATAGAAATTTATATTTTAATCGAGAGTTTTCTTAAGAAAGTTTTACCTTCTTAAGATATAATTACGTATAGGGGCTTTCCTTTATAGGTAATTAAGAACCCTACATTAAAATAAACATTTTTCTATCTCACATATAGTTCAAGAGAAGAATCTCTAGAATATTATAGACTCATCTATTTTAGGAGTCTTTTATTAAATGATCAAATCCATTATATTGTGATATTTTCATTTCTTGAGATGATATATTACCTTCTAATGATATAATTGATCAGTTGAATAAGTAACCACTGAGATCTATGTGGTGTCATGAAATTTTCGTCACAAACTTTTTTGGTGACTCCGCTAAAGATTAGTTCCTCTCTCCATCTTTAGGAATTAATTTCTACACACACACACACACACACACACACACAGGGCTTACCAAACATCCATAAAATAATGTATTCAATTTTGTGTCTCTTCATTTCATTTTCATCTTTAGTAGGGCTTACCCAACATCCATAAAATAAATTATAAAACCTTCATATTTGTCAAAATTGAATAAGTGGCTCCTATAGTTTGTACATTTTAATTTTTAAAATAAAATTTTAAATTTTGGCCATAATATAAATGGCTATAGAAAATCTTTTAAGAAGTCAAAAGATTTTTGACTTCATCCCTTTAAACAAATTTGATTATAACCATTATAATTCATTAGCTTGAATTAGAAAAAAATTGTTGGACAACTTATCTTCACTGCCACTTTTGGAATTAAATTCTTTGTCTATAATGGTAAATTACCCAATGGCTCCATAATATAGTTTGGAGTTGGCTTTGAATATTTGAACATCACTACTGATGGGGTGACTTTGGCTCCTATTAGCAACACCACTATTAAGTGCAAGAAACCCATCTTAGAAATTTTGAGGGTACTCCATTGCACTCTTACTGCTAATGAGGAGGCAGCTATGTAAATCACCGAAGAGGTTAAGATGGGTCCTACTCTAAAATGTTAAATGGCTCTCTCTTTTCCTAGAACTTTCAATTTAGGCTCCACTGAGCCTCCTCTAATGACTAAAAGTTAAAAGAAAAAAGGATTAGGAGGCTTAAGAGATGTTCCCTAAAGATAGAAAATAAAATGAGCTCTAATGACTAAAGAAGATAGGGTGAGGGAGGGGTATACCCTTCCAAATACTTCTCCTCTTTTGGGTGGAAGTAGGTTTCATCTTGTTTCTATAGAACAAGAAAATGAAGATGTGTTTAGAATAGCTAGATCTACACCTCACCCTTTCCTTTTTGAGAGTAAGAATATTTTTAAGCTACTAAATAGAGAAACTTGTGATAGATTACTACAAGTCCTTCATAGAACTTTTGAGTCCTCTAGCTACATCAAAGAGGAATTACTCAGTGTCATGAAGGAAAAAATTTCTAAGAACTTAAGAAAGATAATTTATGAGAGGTCTTGACTACCCATAATAAGGGTAAATAAATGATAGTCTTCCAAGATAGAGGATGACCTTATCAATCCACACCTATATATCTGACTGGTATCACCATCCAAGAAGATCTCTAACGTATCATAGAAATGAGCTGGTTGATACAAAGAGAGATAGACACATTTTAGGAGAGAGTCTAGGAAAAAATATGTTCCTATAAGGAAAACCCATTGAACATAAAGCCAAAGCCATGCTTACCTCTACTACCACCATCACACACAGAAAGAGTCGATAGATGTTAGGCCCCATAATGAGAGGCCTCCATCACCATTGTCTAGGCCTCAAATTAAGGGCCTGCCATCATCTTCTCATGTTCTTGAAGGAGGAAAGGAGGAGGGGGAAGGTTTGTTCACATTTTATTTGACTTGGGGAAGTTGATGGAGTAAGCAAAAGTCCTTAATTTGGCTTCTCTCATTCTATTTATAGTTGGCCGAGAGCTATCCCATTGGTTTCATGGGAAAGTCACCAACCATGGGAATATGATACTCGGCCATATTGGCCTATCTTTTTAAATTAATTGGGCTTGATTTATTTTAGGGTGCTTAATAAAAATGCATGTATTTTGTAGGTTTCTTTCCTATGATGTGCTTTGTTATATGTTGCCCAAAACACCAGGCTATTAGAAAAACTAAATTTTTTTTACCACACTAAATTTAAATAACTTAAACATAAAAAAACTTATAACTTCACTTAAACTAAAAGTCCTAGGAATATTTTAAAAGCAACTAGAAACAATTAGCTACTGTGAACTATAAGAGCATATTATTCATTCCTCTTGAATTGGACACTTCACCTATTGCACATAAGGGGGCATCTGACCTTTGAAAAAGACCACTCTTCTTAGGGAAGTGTGCCTTCTTATTTTGATTTGGCACATGACCATTTTTTAACTACATCTCATTATAGGCATGAATTGCATACCCAAAGTCATTAAAATAAATTATGAGTCAAAATATATAAAAGATGAAATTTATTTCATTGGTTAGGTACATAACATGCCAAATATTATCTTAGGGTTAGAGAGTGAGTTAAGATCTTAGCTTCCTTCCTAAATGCAATAGTCTAGCCATCTTGCATACATAAGACCAGACTCATGGTTTTCAAAATCACTTAGGTGGTGTTAGCTAGTTACCCTTCTAGGCAGGTTATAAGTCTAGAAGAGTCAGGGATACATTCTTTTTCTCTGGCAAGAAAAGAATCAATAATTCCAAGATAATTTACATTAAGTTAAACTTTTGACTTATATTAGAAACATTATAGACTTAAGGTCTGAAGCATCCTATTAGAGTAAGTCTTCAACCACTAGGTATTTCCTGCGTCTTGTGCTAATCTAAGTCCTAGAATAAAATGTCAATTTAAAACTTCAATAAATTAAATTCCAAAAATGTAAAGCCCAATGATAGGATAGTTGAAAAAGACATCTTCCTCTTTGGAACATTCTTTATTGAATTTTCAAATTAGTAATCCTTTGAAAAATCTTTGAAATCCATAGAAATAAATTTGAATTCTTAAATAGAGAGTGTTCTTAAGAAGAGATTCCTCATTCCTAAGATCTAATTAACTACTGGGCTTGCCTTTATAAGAAACTATGAACTTGACATAAAATAAACCTTATTCTACTTTTCCATGTAGTTCAAGGGAAAAATCTCTGGAATATTAAAAGACTCATTAGCCTTAGGAGTCCTTATAAAGTAATCAAATCTATTATAGGATACCATGTTTATCTTTCAAGACATTATGAATTTTCTTAATCAATGTGTTTGATTTCCTTAATATAAAATTCCTAAATTCTATGTTGTTTCATAAATTTTTCCCATAGAGAAATTTTCTAGCAACTAAGTTGGGAATAGATTCTCTCTCCATCTTTAAAAATTGACTTTTATTTCTATACATCGGCAGTGTACTTGTGTTTTTCATGGGTCAAGCTTGCCTTTCACTCCATTTAATACCTCTCCATTTCATTCTTGGTAGAGGATACTCAACATTAACTAAATGGATTATAGAACTTCCTTGCCTGTTAAAATCAAATAAGAGGATTATATAACTCCAACATTTTCAAAACATATATGTATATTTCTCTTAAAAAATAAACACTCCAAAAATAATAAAAATAGGTATATTATGTTAATTAAAGCCCACCATAATTTGTTTAATCTTCTTATTTCAAAAATAAAAAGTCATTGGATAGCTCACTTTCACTACTAAATATGGGATTAGCTTTTTTTGATAATAGCACACTACCTGATGGCTCCATCATTAAATTTGGACACGGCTTTAAAGATTTAAACATCACTACTGATGTAGTGACTCTCCTGTTAGTGATATAACTATTAAAGATAAAAGAATTATAGATTATCCTATAGTACACCTGCCATTGGCAAGGAGATGGCTATGGAGATTATTAAGGCGGAGTTAGAGTCATGAAGGGACAGGTCTCTAGAGAGCTTGAGACAAAGATTCTAAGGCATGACTACCCAAAAATAAAGGAAAGGGAAAGTAGTCTTCCCTGATAGATAGAGAGCTTATTGTCCTATGCTCTGTTATAATAGATCGATACCATCACCCGGGGTCACTAACCTTGTATAGGAATTAGTTAGCTAGCGTAGGGGGAGATAGAATTATTCCTAAGAAGGAAACCATAAAGGTTTATGTTAGGAAAGTATCATTGTCTACTGAGCCAAAAGTTCATTCACCATCAAAGTTAGTGATATCATCTATTATTCAGCCTACAAAAGAGAGGTCCTCATCACCCTCATCCAAGCCTCGAACTGTAGGGTCGTCCTCATCTCAAACCTCTAGTAGAGAGATAGAGCCTATTCATCTATCTCTTTATAATAGAGATTTTAGATGAATGACACTTTAGTTTTGGAGTCACTGTTGTTACAGAGGTAGTCCCTATCATTCAAGAGGTTGTTAAGGGTGAGAAATCTAAAATAAAACCCATGCATGTAGAAGAAGAGTTTGAAGACATCCTTGATAGCAATGGTTTTCCACTTCATTTAACAAAAGAAGAAATGTAAACCATTGTAAGACTGTAAGCAAGAACACTTTGACTTAGATGACCTGATCCCATGTTTCCATGATCCATTGAGAGTATGAAAGAGAATGATACATGATCCCAGTTCATGCAAAAGATGATCGATTCATAGGATGGAGAAGAAGATGGAGGAGATGATTGCCACTCTACAATCACTCCAAAGTCTAATTTTTATCTTTTCTAAGCCACATTCTTTACAAAAATTGGAAGAGTCTCATCCCATAGATGAGATAAATCTTTGTTTAGGAGAGTATCTTAAGACAATGGCATTCTTTTGTGTAGTGCCCATGATCATTGTGATAAGCACAATATTGGAGTGATCGGAGACACCATTTTCCTTCATACATGGTGGTTGCCTAAAGTATTCTTTATTCTAGATGGCTAATACTAACTCGGCCAATAATAACCTTAGGTGAGTTACTAAAGTGGGTTGTGAGTATTCAACTCCTTGATAGCAAGTCACGAGGTTTATGAAATCTTGCTTAATTGTAAGCACTTTGTTTGGCCTTCTCTTATCTGGTCCTCACCCTTAAAACCTATCTTTAGGTGATTTCCTTGAAGATGACCACTTTGTCGAATCCTTTGTGCAAGCTAGTGGCACCAGTTGGATGACTTTGTTATATTCATCACATGCATGTGGTTATTTTGCATCATAAGTAGTTGGGCAAGTGTTTTGGTTGTTGAAGGCCAAGGGTGTACCTGAGGGGACCCTTTCTCAGGCCTTGAGTGAGTGAAGCTTGGGCCACCATAGCTTTTAATACTATAATTTTCAACATTTCTTGTTAAAAGTGAGTGATGAACTTTTTAAATTACTCACAATGTTCTTGTTTCATTTGTAAAAAGCCTGAAAACTCTATAGTGATTTTTTAGCACTAATGAATTATGTGGAAAATATTATTTTAATATTGGATTATAATTCTTACAAGGAGATGCGAGAACCACCTGAGGGCTGACTCTTTGAAAGTAATAAAAAATGTGACACTTCATTATGTCATCCAAATCTAATAGTGTTGTTATTGATTCAAAGTTCACTATGTGATCTGTCAGTTTGTTCGACCATTATATGATTCTATGTGTGAAATTTTGAACTTATGTGAGAAGTGAGCCTCCACAATTTTCATGGAACAAACATTGTTTTGATTTTCCTTCTTCATTATGTTTTCTTCTGCACTCATGTAGTAGGACTCATCATCTAGGTTGGGGGTTTTAGATAATTCTGTTCTCACATGGTGAGCTCAATGAGTCGTCAATCCCAACCTCATTTTCTTTATCATTTAGTTCTATGTGGTTGAATTTCTCCATTGCTATCTGTACTAAGTAAGTGATTCTATCTTCCAAATCCCTCAAGTCTATTGTGTGGCAAATTTTTGGGTATTTTGCTCCATGCTTGCTGAATGATTTCATCTTAAGTGTCATGCTTTGGTTTGTATCTGACTCCTAGTTCTTGGCCTCAGCAAACTCAACACACCTAGAAGGATGATAATCCAAATTTGTCTATGGAATGAAGTATAACCTTATGAGATACCTGAGATATAGGTTTAGGGAAAATAAAGCACTAGAGAATAAATAAAATACAAGAAATTTCTTAAATTTTAATATTCTATCAAGATTTAGTATAAGTAATTAAAGCTTTTGCACCCCCTAAAGAAGAAGGGAGAAGGAAATAAATTATCCCCCTCTCTTCTATAAGGACTACTTTTTATAATAGTGGGAGGAGGCAAGTGTATATGGTAAGTGCATATAAGGCAAGTCAAGTACATATGGGTACTCGCTCTGACACAAGACAAGTACTCTTCGACAAGTAGTATATTTTATACAATATTGGAGTGATCTATTACTAACTCTACTGTGTGACTTCTCTTTTGTACAAATTGATATGCCCAGGTATGGTAACTATACTTTAGTTATTTAAGCTATCCAGTCATCCTTAGTCACTTATTAGCCATTAGCGAGTATGTATATATAGCCAATTTTTATACTTAAATTTTCGAGCTTCCTTCTTTGACCCACACTATATTCAGTGAGTCTTTATTACCAAGTAGTTCATTTCTATATAATTAGCCCAATTATGTTAACATCCTGTTGTTAAGGCTAGTCTGGCATGCATGTATATTTAGATATACAAAATGGTTGAATCACTTCAAATTCTTAAAAAATTGAATTTACTTAGGAATAACTCTTTAGTTCAACTGAAGTCACTTTGACTACACCAAGTGGGTCAAGCTGACTAAGTAAGCCAATGTGCAATCTTTGGGCCAACTAAAGTAGATTCAACCATAAGGATTACTAAAGTTTTAATAATTTATTTTATCCAAAATTATCCATAAATTCTAGCCATCCTCTTCTCATCTAATTAGCTAAGCTATAGGTAATAATAATAGATAAGATCACTTTATAAAAAAAGTTATAAAAGTTAAATGGGAATGAATGTGAGTAAGCCATTTTCCTTCCATAAAACTTTTATTCTCTGCTCTCCAACTATTTATAATTAATTCATAAAATCCACTTAGCTAAAAAAAGAAGTTAACCATGGTTTAACCATAATTAAGCAATTAAAGATCCTATATAAGTGGTCATTTAATGCCCTGCTTGCTCCCATTGCAAATAAAGCCCCATTTCATTACCGTTTAGTTAAGAGAAGAAGATTGAACCATTTTCCATTATCCCAAAGCCTTTAAGTGAGTGTAGTCATAATGACCATTACAATGATGCAGGTGGTTGGTTGACCCATTGAGCAAGACCACCTCAAGTTAATTCCATAAAAGATTATTTTCTACTAATCTTGGTGAATGAGTGCAAATCAAGAAATTTAAGTTTCATGCCTTATATAGATGAGAATTTTAAACCCTCTTCCTCTTTTTAAACTTTAGTATTCTTAATGACTTAGGTAATTGTAGTTAAAGTTAAACCCATTGGCTAGTAGCCCATGATTGACTAAAATCTTTTTAAATTTAGTTTACCATAATTAGTTAAACTATGAATGGAGAAATGGGCTCTAGTTTGCACTACTTCTTAGACTTTTTAAAGGAGGAAGATAAAATTAGAACCATTAATCTTAAATTTGTAGCTCTAATTTGGCTAGATAACTATGTGGTTGATATATTATAATCAAAAGTTTATTTAATTTCTTTTGGATTATTCTTATTTTTTTAAACATACCATTAGAAGTTAGACATAAGAAAATAATTTGGCACTATATGCTAGGATTTTTTACTAAACATCATGAGGGTTCACGGCTTTCCTCTAAAGTTCTACAATAAGATTAAAAGATTATTAGAAAATAATAATTACACCAATATCCTTAATGGCACCCCCCATGGTTATCTTCAAAATAGAGGAGTTAAGCAAGGAGTCACTTTATCACCAACATCATTCATTCTAGCATTGGGAAACCTTTCCAAGCAGCTTAATCAAGAAGTTTAGGAATCTAGCCACTTATAGAGAGAAGAAATAGATCAACTCACTATTTAGCTAAGAAAGGTGCCCCTTACGAAAACTTCATCATATCTACCACACCTGACAAACACCTCCTCACTCTCCTTAAAGGTGACAACATGAATGTACTCACGTTAGAGCCAAATACTTATACTTCTCTTTTGAATTACTTGTACATCATAATAATCAATAAGATGTGCTGTTAAACTACTGCAGCAATTTTCTTTAACACTAGGTCACCAACCTTAAAATGCTTCTCTTTCACATGGCGATCATAAAACCTTTCAATCACCTCTATATTTCCTCTCTCCTTAGTGATGCTTCGAGCATCTGTTCTTTGAGCATGTCGAGTGTATCCACCATTGCTTCAGAATTTGTCTTCTCCCAGGTGTTAATGTTATCCCCTAATCCTTTTTTTAATAATCTTTGGCTATGGAGCTCAAACCTGACCACTAAGTGGCTTCTATTCAATGTTATAGCGCAAATGTCAAGTACCTTATCGCATTTGTAGGAGTGGTCCTGAAGGCACATAGCATGACAGGTAATGGATCAACTCATTTTACCTTGGTTACTTTAACCTTCTTCTTCAACAAGTTGAAGATCTTCTTTTTAGGTGCTTCTATTTAGTCATTGCTTTATGGGTGATGAATTGAAGTAAACTTTAATTATACTTCTTGAGATTTACAAAAGTTGCTTAGCCCTATATCAGTGAACTATGGCTGATTATTTGTGATAACTACATGGGCAGCCAATACCTGGAAATAATGTCAGTCAAAAAATTTATCAAACTATCGAGGTAGTTATTTTGTTGAGTGGTTTTTCCTCATTCCATTTGCTGAAATAGTCAATCAAAATGAAAATAAACTTCTTCTAGTCGTTGGCTAATAGCATGGGGATGATCAAGTCCATTCCCCAAATAATGAAAGGCTAAGGGCTAGGTTGTATGGGTTATCGTGATTGTTGGTGGAGTGGGGAAAAGTTTTTTGCAACTGCACACACCTTTTAGAGAATTCTTCTATGTCCTTTCTAAGTGTGAGAAAGAAATGTCACTACATTAAGATTTTATGGATGAGTGCTCATCCTCTTGAATGACTGCCACATTTGCTTGAGTGTACTTCCTCAAGACTATTTTTAGTTCAACCTCTCATACACATCTAAAGTTAAGTGAAGTTGTTGATCTTAAAAAAGACTCATTCCCAATCAATAAGTACTAGGTGGCCCTTATCTTAAATCTCTTCAAGTATTTGATAGCCTCTTCAATGTTACCAATCTATGAATATCATCCCAACTCGATGAGTATTCATATTCCACATTCTTTATCTCTTCTTCTTCTATGCTTTTTTTGGCGACTTGCATGACTGAGTAATATTGAGTCTGTTCACCTTGGATAGAGCATCAACAAGTAAATTCACCTCTCTGAGTATTTGCTCAATTTTAAAGTACTCCAAATACCTAATTTCTATTTTCACCTTGAGTAAGTACTTTTGTTATGACTTGTCCCTGACCTCATAGTCCTCGTTTACTTGACTTACAACTACTTGTGAGTTTGAGTATGCCACAATATCTGATGAGTAGGGCATTATATTTAGATTGGTTATTTATTGTTATAAAATCAAACTTGAATGACTACATTATGAAGATCCTGGTCAAGCTATTTAACACTACACCAACAATCATGCCTTGCTTGCTTAATAATCCATGTATGTATAATGGACATAAAGGTTCTAGATTAATTGAGATGTTATGAGAACCACATAAATCGATGAGGAAATCAACAAGTGCTTGGGCATTGATCATAGTCTGAAGCAAGTAAGAGATATTGAACTTGCCAAATTCGATAGATCATTTAAATAACCTCCTGGAATGATTTGGTTTAGCAAGTATAGATTCAGGCAAATTATCCATGATGACTTATGTTGAATGTTCTTATAAGAATGAGAGAAGTAGCTATGTTGAGATAATTTGTGAGAGTATGAGTTTATCCATAATAGGGTAATTTAGCTTGACACTTCATAGAGATTTATTGACATAGTAGATAGGCCACTACTTTCCATTTTCCTTCTTGATGAGAACAGAGTTAACTGAGTCTTCTTAAACCCCTAAGTATATTAATAAGGTTTCACCTTCATTTGAGCTTTGTAGCAAAAGTAGTGATGCAAGTAGATTTTTTTTTACTTCATATAAAGCTTTATTGCATTTTGGAGTCCGCTTGAATCCCTTAGCTCCCCTGAGAAATTTGAAGAACGGTGAGCAACATTCTCCCGCCTTAGAATGAATATGTTTAATCTAGTGACTCGCACTATGATCCACTAAACCTTTTTTTTATTATTCTTGGTGAAGGTATCTCAATTAGAGTCTTTACTTTAGTGGGATTCACTTTTTATGCCTTTGGAGGTGATCAAATGCAAAGAATTTGCCTGACCTAGCACCAAAGAGCACTTCAAAGGGTTCATGTGCATGTTGTACTTCTTCAAAGTGGCAAATACTTTTTTTTATATCATGAATGTGCTATGTGATTGACTTACTTTTAATCAGCAATTCATTGAGATAAATATCCATATTTGTTTTCTTTTTCCTCCTTGAACACTCAATCTACCAACCTATAATAGGTCACCACTATATTCTTGAGCTTAAAAGGTATTACTCTATAATAATAAAGTCCTTCCATAGCAACAAAAGGGCATCTTTTCTGAGGGAAGGATGCATCTATATTTAATGGTACCTTAAAACATATCTAGAACACTTATTCTAAAATGCCACCTACCAAGTCCATGAGTGCAAATTTTCAAGGTAAAGGGTACCCATTCTCCAAACACGTCAAGTTCAAATTACCAAAATTCATGCAAATTCTCCACTTTCTAATTGACTTCTATAGCATGGTGAATTCCTCTTTAATGAGCTTAATAAGTAGTGCAACAATCTTCTTTAATTTTTCTTTATTAGTTAGGCACCTTTATCGACATCAATGTCACAACAAGCAATGTTGATATCACTACCTAGCATTTTTACGTAGTCTAGGCAAATATGTCTAGATCACTTAGAAAAATTTTGGATAAGTGCTTTGTTATTCTTGGGGGAGAAAGTGAAGCTAACTATAAAGACTCACCCATGGTCTTGTGCTTCATGAATCTCTTCTATTTTTTGAAGAACTTTAACTTTAGTTCACACAACATCTAATTACAAAAGTTCATCTTTTCTTTCCAAATCACCTTCGACTACAACAACAAGTTTTAGATTGATTCAAATTTCCTCGACAATGATTTTCTCATCTTTTTCAGAGATTTTGATGACCACATGATACATTAAGACCACAACCCTAAACATACATAGCAATGGTCGGATGAAGATATTATTATAAGTGGTGAGAGCCTCCACTATAATGACATCAAACATTACTACAAATTATTTCTTGTCTTCTATCCCGGCCTCGAGTTCCTTTACATTGAGAAGCCATACAGTCATCCTCTACTTAGGGTGAGGTTAGAACTAGTCAACCCTAATTTATTATATATGGACTTAAAATGATTTTGATTGAGCTTTCCATGTCGATCAATATACTCTAAATTTGATAATTGGGAATTAATGCCACAATGACAAATACATTATTATAAGGATTACCATTGGCAAGTTTGGCTTTTTTTTAATAACTTATGAGAACTATGGAGGTGTGTAGTGCACGTGCCATGGTTGTTGAGTTAAGATCCCCAAATTATAGTCGATTAAGGCTAACTTTTCTCAAGGATTCCCCACCAACATTGAAAATAGCATGTATGACTCTTGCGATGTGCTCACATGTGTTGGGGTAGGTTTATTGTCTATTTCAGTAACTTCTTTATGCTTTTGCCTAGAAAATACTTTAAGTTTTCTAGATTTTGTTAACTCATAGACTAAGCTCCTTAGCTAACAACATTCTAAATGTCATGTCTATGTTTCACGGTGATATGTGTAGTACTTGAACCAATAACAAACCTCATCAACCTTCATAATTGTGGTCATTTAAACTAGTTTTTATTTTAGATGGCTTCTACTAACTCATCCATCAACACCCTTAGAAAATTTGTCAAGGTGAGTTGTGAGTACTCGGCTCTTTGATTGTGAGTCATAGGTTTCTGAAATCTTGCCCAAGTGTTGGCACTTCAATCTCCCTCTTTTATCTAGTTTTTATGGTCAAACATTATCTCCAAACATTTGAAATAACCATTTCATCAAATCCTTTGTGTGAGTCGGTGTCATTGGCTAGATGACCTCAATATACTTCTCCACATTCATGTGCATATTCACCATCTCAAGTAATTCAATGAGTGTTTTGGGCTGTTGAAGTCTAAAAGAGTATCTGAAAGATCCCTCTCTTAATCCTTGAGCAAGTGCAACTTAAGCTACCTTATGTTCCAAGTCTATAATCTTAAGCATTTCTTGTTAAAAGCAAGTGATGAACTTCCTTGTTATAGTCTCATTTATAAAAGAGCTTCAAAACTTATCAAAGTTCTAGTCTCATTTATAAAAGAGCTTGGGAACACTTCAAAGGATTCTGAGAGCTAGAAAATTGTGTGACAAACATTTATTTAAATTCAGTGAATGAGGTTATGACCACTACTAGGAGATGCGAGAACCATCTGAGGGCTAGCTCTTTGAAGATGATAACAAAAAGTTGACACTTTATTACATCATCAAAATTTGACATAAATGTTGTTCAATAAAAGTATGCTATATTATCAATTCAGTCTGTTCGACCTTTGTATGATTCCAAGTGTAGGATTTTGAACATGTGTTGCATACCTAATGTAGCAGGTAGGCCCATAACAACCTGATGAGTTTACCTACCAAGATAAGCATACTTTCCATAAAAGATACTAGACAATAAAGGCTATAATAATAAATATACTTGCTGAAAGGTGTGTCTAGCAAGGGAAGATCAACTTGAACCAGCGAGTCAAGGACTTATAGAATAATAACTCAAAGAATAAGGCATGAATTAACTCACTAGCAGTAGGCAAATACTTAAAAGAATAAGATGACTAATCTTCTGAGACTGAACATTATGTACTCACACAATGATTGGCAACTCACATCTACTATCTGATAGATATATACTCACTATATTTATATCCACCATTAACCTAGCCAGAAAACCACTTGTACTCAATTTATCTTATTTGTACATTTTATGTATAGTCACCCCTTGGTATTATATAAGAGAAATTCCTCTCTAATGGGGGAGTTTTTTTTCTTTCTCTAGACCCTTTGATTCTTTTACATCAATATTAAAAAATAAAGATTATTATTTCTCTTGCATACCTTGCTTTCTTGTCTTTCTGTTTGTAATTTTTTTTTTCAAACCCTATTTCTCAGATATCTTAGAAAGTTCATTCTCCATCCACAAATAGATTTGGATTCAACACCTTTTAGGTGTAGTGAGCCTGGATGAAGCAAAGAACTAGAAGTTAGATACAAAGTAAAGCAAGACCTTCAAAACATGATGCTGAGTGGACATAGAGCTGAATGTCCAAAAATTTGTAACACAATAAGATTTTAAGAGATATGAAAGATAGAATTACTCTCCTTGAATAGGTGGCCATAGGTAAACCACACTATAATGAACCTAGAGAGAAAGAAGGATACATCTAATTAGTTACTCACTGAGCTCGCCGAGAAAGAAGAAACTCATTTAAGGCTCCCAGTTCTTATCCATCAAAGATTCCCAATTTTCATGAGGAATCCTATGACACGAGTGAAGAAGAAGATGTGCCAATAAAGTAGCCATAGCCAACCAAAGCTTTCTCCATAAAGATGGCTGAAGCTTGCCCTCCTTATAAAGTAAAGATCCCAAATCTTGAATTATACAAAGGTTGAATAAAGCCAACTAACTATATAACATATTTTAATTCAAAAACATCACTATTAAACCTAGATGACATGATGAAGTGTTGACTTTTCTTTACCATATTTAAAGAGTCAATCCTTAGGTGATTCTCGCACCTTCATCAAGGAGTTATAACATCATTTTTTGAGTTCAAAATGATATTTGTTACATGATTTTCTAGAACATAGAAGCCGCTAAAGAGTTCATAAGCTCTCTTGTAGATGAGGCAGGAACTTGTAAGTTCCTAAAGAAGTTTATTACTCACTTATAGTGGGAAATGCTAGAAGTTAAAGACCAAGAATTTCTAATCACCCAAACTACACTCACTCAAGGCTTTAAGAAGGGTCCCATTAAGTATGCCTTGGGCCTGCATCAACCTAAAACACTTTCCAAATTATTAGAGCTAGTGAACAACAATGTAAATGCTAAAGAGTACAATGAAGTGATCCAACAATTATTGCTTGTAAGAACTAAAGACTCATTGAAATGTCATCAAAGCGATTACCGAGAGATGGGTATTAAAATCAAAGAATGGACAAGAGAAGGCATCTAGAAGTACTAAGGTGAGGCTTCAAAAATTGGACAACTCACTATTAGAGAGCCAACTATACAAAACCTACTCTAGTGACTCCTCTTAGGGTGTTAATGGCCAAGCTAGTAGAGGCAATTTAGAACAAAGAATATTTCAAATACTCACCACCCATGAAGGCTGATGAGTGCGCTACTAAACAAGGTATTGCACTTACCATCTTAATCATGACCATGACATTGAGTTGTGTCTTCATTTAGATGGCTTAGTGGATGAGTTAATAAAGGTATAAAAACTTAAGGAGTTCATCAAGAGGAAAGATAAAGAAGTTGTCAAATATGACAATGAACCCATATTGCACACACTATTTATATCATTGGAGTCATACTTCACATGTTTAGGGTCGATGGAGAGTCCTACAAAAGGTGAGTATAAAAAGGTTATGGTATGGAGAAGTAAACTTAGTCGTCATTATGATAGAACCACCTATGACAATCATCCTAGTAATTGTTTTTAGAAAGGGATAAACTTGCTACTGGGAACCCCTATAAAGATGCAATCATGGTGACAACCCTGATCGCTAAGAACTAGGTTGGAAGTATTTTAGTTGACATGGGGAGCTTAGTTAATATTATTTTAGATTGATATTTAATAAGTTGAGATTAAAAAATTCCAAACTCACACCCATATGAGGACCATTACATGATTTCTCAAAAGAGTAAAAAGAAACAAAAAAATATTATTACTCTCCCATCACTAGGGGAGTGGGTGGGGAAAATTTATGACACCGCATAAATATTAAGAATTTCTTATTTAAGTAAGCAAATACTCATTAAGAAATAAACATGTTATCTCACAATGGATTTATTTGATTAATAAGAATTCCTAAGCTTAATGGGTCTTTTAATACTACAGAGATCATTTTCTTAAACTACATGGAAGTAGGACAAGCTTTATTTTATACTGGGTTTATAATTTCCTATAAAGGCAAGCTTCTATAGTTAATTACATCATAGGATTGAGGAATCTCTTCCTAGGAATACTCTCAATTAAAGAAATAGACTTTTATTTTTATGATTTCAAAGCTTGTCTTGAAAATATGTTTAATTTAGAATTTTAAGAGGGAACACTTCAAAGAGGAAGAGTTCTTTTTTAGAAGCCAATTGGGATTGAGTAGGAAATGCTCATAGATATTGGGTGCCCATTAAACATTTCAAGAATCCTACCATTAGCATTTTATTAAAGAAATAGACATTTTGAGATCAACTTTAATAAAATTATGATTTGGTATTTTATTAGAAATCTATGACTTAGATTCTAGCAACACAAGATTTTAGAAATGCTTAGTGGTCGAATACTTATTTTAATAGAATGCTTCAAACCCTATGTCTACAAAGGCTTTTAACATAAATCAAAGGCTCGGCCTAATGTAAATTTTCTAGGAATTATAGGTTCTTTTTTCATATTAGAGAAAAATGAACCTTTCCCTAACTCTTCTATACTATAATTCACCTGGAAGGGTTGTCAGCAAACACCACACCTAAGTGATTTTGAAAATCATGTGTCTGGTCTTATGTATACAAGATGGTTAGGCTATTAAATTTATGAAGGAAACTAAGAACTTAACTCTCTCCCTAACCCTAAGATAATGTTTGGTATGTTATGCACCTAACCAATGTAATAAATTTTTTCTTTCATATATTTTGACTCACAATTCATTTTAAAGGTCTTGGGTATGCAATCATGCCCATAATAAGATACAATTAGAAACAGTGATGGGCCAAATCAAAACAAGAAGGCACAATTAACCCAGGAAGGGTGGTCATTCTCATAAGTTAGATGCCCCCTTATGTGCAATGGGTGAAGCACCTAATTCAAGAAAAATGGACAATATGCTCTTGTGGTTTACAAAACCTAATTATCTCTAGTTGCTTTTAAGTCATACCTAAGGCTTTTAATTTAAATGAGCTTAAGATTTCTTTTTTAAGTTTAAGTTATTTAAATTTAGTGGGGTAGAATAGTTAATTTTCCTATGAGTCTAATGTGCCAAGCATTTCATCGCAGATTATACCACAGAATGAAACTTAAAAAAAAACATACATTTCAATTGTGCACCACGAAAGGAAGAGAAATTTGGCAAGCAAGCTTTGCCCTTATATAACTTGGTCAAGAACTAGAAGTTTTGATGTATGAGGGTCTTCTTCCAAGATCGTCACCTTCTTCAGGGACCTCCACGGGCTTCATAGGGGACCACCAACTACTAAAGTCGGCTCCTAGTATTCTTAGACCCCGTAGATCCTAACCTAATTTTAGACTTAAATTACATTTAAAATTTCAAAAATGAAATCCTAAACCATCCAAAATAGATGTTAGAAAATACAAATAGCACACCAACAATTATAATACAAATATATGGGCTTAGCACTAGTGTTTGCCAAACCCACCTATCCTATTAGGCTATACTTAGGGACTTAAGCAACACCTGTAAGTAACTAAAATCTATTTTATGTTTGTTATAGTAGTCCTTTTAAGCACAAACCACTATAGAAAATATCATAGCCTAAAAAAGAATGACCAACCATCTAGTCTAAAATAGTATACCAAAAAATAAGAAAAATATTTCACATCATAAACCATCAGCCTAATCCTAAATCTAAGGTCAGTGACTTAATAATCTAGTGTGTGAAGGAGGGGTTTGTGTGGTATGTTTGTACTACGCTCTTATTTAAGCTCAAGTTTAGGTTTAGTTTAAAATTTAATCTTTTAATTTTCATAATTTTGCTTCATTGGTATGTGTCATTGTTAACCAGAGGTTTGAGGTATCAAGACCTCATTCAGACCATTAGCCCTACGACTTCTGGTATCCAGACTATATAACATATAATAGTTGGTAATGAAAAGTTTTGTTTTCATTTGGTTTCCTTTATTTAATTTTAAAATTTGCTCAATTTACCATTGGGGAATTCTAATTCAAGTGACTTAATTATTTTATGAGTTTATTTCCTTTTTTAGGTTTATTTTTATGTTAAGATGAAATTTAGGTTTTAAATAATGAAAAATAAAATAAACTCTGCTTTGGATAGAACCCATTATATTCACCATCCTAAAATCCTAATAGAATGAGATTTTCATCCAAAGATAAAAAATTCATCCTAAGGGTCCAACAAGAACCTAAGTAAAATTACCCCCTTTTTTAATTTATTTAAATGGTTAATTTTAAGTTAGGTTTGATTTGTTTAATATGCAACTCTTCTTTTGAAATTTGATTTGAAATATTATTTCTATTAATTTGATTTATGACCTTTTGATTTATAACCTTTAATTAAGAATTAAAGTGTTTCCTTACACTTTAACTAAGAGGATAATCATATATCATGATTAAATTTAATTCAAGGTTCACTTTAAGTTCCTTTTGATTTTAGGTGATTACATTCACTTATGTTTTATATTATTTAATTTTTATATTATGTAGGATGTATATAGTTTCATGACTTATATTTTTGATTAAATATTCATTTAGTCTCATATGTTATAATTATTTAATCTTTTTTATTGGAATTGAATTCCTTTGTTTCATTAATATTTATGTTTATTTGCTTGAATAAATTAAGTTGATTACTTTAAGTTATTCTTTAATTCAAAGTTAGTTTAAAAGTTTTGATTTCATCAGTCATCATTTAAGTGATCCATTATATTTCAATTTTATAACTGAGGAGAATTTGTTAACTTATGCACTTTTGATTCATTATTTAGTTTATTTTTAATAAATTATTATATATTTTATTTTATTATTGATTTAGATCTACTAAGGTGAAGTTTTGCTTATCAATCATAACCAAAAAAGCTTAGCGCTACATAAGGAACCAGACCTAATATAGGCCATTTTAAACTTATATGTTACTTAAATTTAGTTGATTAATCATTTTCATTCTTATTTGAAATTACATTATTCGTTAATGTCAAATGGAGTTAAAGAATTTCAATATTGATAGATCACTTATTTGAATATGGAATTCAAAGGTTGATTAACTTTGGTTTTCAATTGGTTAACTAATTTACCCTTAATTTATGAATTTAATGATTTAAGATTTGATTAATTTTGTATTCTTAATCATTTCATAAATCCTAAATATATGATTAATTAGATTCCTTAACTTTAGAGAGTTAGAAATTTTTTATTAAGTGTTATAAAGTTAATAAAAATATTTTAAGTTAATTTCGTAAAATTTTATAATTTGTGTTATTTTCTAATTTATAATTTGATTTAATTTGACCTAGAGATTAGAAATTCTACAACGTCTGATATAAAGGAATTTGACTTTGAAATTTTTTTGGCGTTTCCTTGACAATTTAATTTACCTAAAATTTCATCTTAATTACATGTATATTTTATGACTAATTAGGGCATTTAAGTATTTTAATAAGATATAAATTAAGCCTAAATTAGTTAAAATTAATTAGGAATTTGTATTTTCTTTAATTTATCTCTGGAAGATGAATTCACAGAGGGTTCATTTAGAAATTTTGGAGTTTTTATTGATTTATTATGATTTTTTTTGAAGTTCAAACTAATTAATTGATTTAATTAATTAATTTAATCTTTAATTAAGGCCATTTTAAGGATTATGAGGTTTTAGTGAGGTTTTATGTTTTTCTTAAACTCTAATAATGTGAATTATGATGTTTTAAATTGATTCAATTATTTTCCCTAATTTGCTTTATTTATTATTATTTTATTTCATTAATTTAGGGGTTTAGGGTTGAAAAATTCTTATCTTTGGATTTACTAACTAATAAATCCTAAAAAATTATCTAAGGTTTGTTTTATTCTTAATTTCAATTCCCCAAAGGTTTAACATTATTGGATTGGATTAATGGTTTGAGTTTTATTTGAGTTTGATTATTTTTAATTAAATTTAAATTAACCCAACAATGCCAAATAAAATTTGGGGATTTTGGATTTATTAAATTCATCTCACTAAGATGAATCCATAGAGCTCTTATTTGCATGTTTGGTTGAATATTATTTTTTATAAATTTTTAAGGTTTTTACTAATTTTTGCATTTTTTAAATAAATAATTCCCTAATTTCCTCTTAATCTAATCAATGCCTACATGGCACTTACTAGGCGCCACTTTACATGTGCACCTTGCCACTAGGCCATATGGGATCCACGTGGATCCCACGCTAAAAGGTACGACACTCAATATTAATATGGAACTCTAATAAAAAAAATCAAATGGTCTATATTAAATCCCACTTTCCTTAAGGGATTTAAATCAAATGATGTAGCTAGATTAGAGCCGTCCATCCCAAATAGAAGGAATGATTGGTTCAAATTTTATCCCTATTCTAACTGGCAAGAACCATAGGTTGTCCACCTATAAGGGGCAAGACTAGCAATCCATAAGAGATTTTTATGTGATTTTGATTGTTAAATGATCAAGGCTTCAATTAGGATATATCTACATGATTTGATCTCACTTAAGATCAAATTTCTATCATAAATGACCAAACTGAGCTAAAGGGGAGGTCAATTTTGACACATTCCTCACTGAAGTTGATCTTCGGTGGTGGAAATGCTTCGAGCATGTTCGTTGGGATGTGGCGAACCTCTGGGAGATAGGAATTGAGCTGCCTCCTCACCAATCATTATGGAGGTCGAGCTCCACTTTTTCGTCGGTGGGTTTGGCTAAAATCTGGCTTCCGATGATGGGAGATACGGGGGAGAGTTTGTTTCTTCTTTTCATTACCTCATGAATGTGTGTGAATGCTTATATTGCCTCTAGAAAGCCTCCTTCCTCTCTTTCTATATATGGCTGAAAGCCTCTCCCATGGAGAAGTCAATTAGAAATTGCCATGGTGATTAGCACCCTTAGACTGTCGCTAGAAGGGGTGGTCAGCTGATTAGAGTAAATCCAATCTAATTTACTAAAGATATGAGAGAATATAGAAGAGGTAAGGATTGGTTTGACTTCATTCTTTTGATTTTACTTGTCTTTCTTCCATTACTCCACATCATCTTTAGCTCTATAGTTTTGTGCTATGTTCAACTCATTTTAATTGAAGTATGATCAGTCCTAATTAGGATAGGGGTGACCTTTAAGTTAGCTTGAGTTCATTTGAGTTTGATTTGGAGATTGAGAATAGTTTAAAGCCATTTGGATTCAAATTGATTTGAGTGGTTTGATTATATTTCTTTTGATTAGTTGATTTTAGATTTGAATTTCAATTAATGTAAATTTTCCAATAGATAATTTGGAATTCAATTGATCCATGCCTTGTGAGGGTTTGGTGTGGTTTAAGCTAGGTTTGATCCTTTTGGCCTAAATTGGTTAAATCAAATCTCTTAGCTTAAATTCCCTTTTTAGATTTAAATTTAGGTTTAATTATATTAAATTGGGAACTTATAATGATTATGATCAATCAATTACATTTGATTTTGATTTTGTCCCAATTGACCCAAATTTGGTTCAATGGGTTGAAATGGCTTCACCTGGGTCAAATGATCAAATTAATCAAATTAAACTCAATGATTAGTTGGATTAAGTTTAATTATGATTTTTATATGATTTTAGACATTCAAATTGAATTAATTTCAGTTTAATTTTGGTTTGGGTTCAATAAAGTCCATTTAAGCACATTATGATCAAATGATCTAATCAACCCATTTAAGACCTTATGGAAATTAGATTTATTTAGATTCATGTTTAAACATGTTCATTTATGATTTTGAATCTTTAGGATAATATAATTTGGTCAAATTTTAGTGAGTTGACCTTTGACTTGGTGGGGCTCATATAGTTTAATCATAAGTCAAATGGCATGATTAACCATCTTGAACCTCATTTGTATTTATTTTTAGGTTCATTTCTATTCATGCATTGATTTTTTTGCTTTTTGTATGGTTAGATTTCATTATTTTGATTTTATTTGAATTTCTTTGGGTTTAGGTAATTTTGAGCTTAAGTAGGTTAATTGGGCTGAGCATCCTAATTGCATTGGTTCAAGCTCAATTAGATTTTAGATTAGAATATGTATTATTTAATTATTTATTTTAATTTTAATTTGATTTGGGTTCAACTAATCATGCTTTTCGGATTGGTTCTGATTTTAGATTTATGATTAGTTTGATTTGTTATTAATTTTTGATTTAGTTTATACACCTAGTCACTAAGTATAATGTCCTAAGTGCCTAATTAGAAGATCCCTAATTAGTCACTAAGTATAATGTCCTAAGATTAGGTATCTTAATTACTATGATTGAAAATGATGTTAAATCTCATCTAAAAAAGAGGTCAATAAAGAGGGAAATAAACAATTAATGGCCATTGTAGACTTCATCCTAGTAGAGGCCCCTTCCATTTACAATACTATCTTTGGTAGACCTCTACTCAACACATTTAGAGCAATGGCATCGATGTATCATGTAGTCATCAAATTCCCAACTGGAAAAGAAGCTATCACTGTCAAAGGAAATTTTAACTAGTCCCACACATATTTCTTGAAAGCTGTTGGTAGGTAGAGTAGAGAAAATGAAGTACTGCAATTGGATATTATGTATATAGGAATCAAAGTCTTCAAAAAAATTGATGAAATTCTAACCACCCAACCACACAAGGCAATGGGTGAATATTAAGGTCAACTTAGATTTCTATCCCGAGCATAAAAAAATCCCTCATTCGAACTCTGTTAACTAAAAAAGAACCCTCATTCTGACATGGTAATGGTGAAAAAGTAGATTGAAGGCTATTTTGGATTCCCCTTATATTTAGACATACAATATGCATGTAAGTCAAATTTAGCAATTTTATAACCACCAAATTACATAGTTGTTGATTAGTAGAGTGTTTGTATGGATTTTGATCATTTTAATTCCCATATGGTTGGAAAACTCCAAATAGAAAATAAGAACCTCATATTATAGTTCATTCTAATTCTAGGCTTTGTAAGAACATATGCATATATCATGATTCTCCTTCAAGAGATATAAAAGCCCCCATCAATACCTACTTTCATATAAGGTATCTTGTTGTGGTCTAAGATGAGGGATAACACTCCATCAAAGTGTAATTGAGTTCTTTTTCTTTTACATGTCGAATTTTTTCATCGAATAATTCATCTTTTATTAAGAATTCTACAAGAATCGGATGGATAGATATTATTTTGTTTTGGTCATGAAAATTTATGGCACCACTTAGATTTCAAAAATTTCTGATTTAGGTAATCAAATACATCATCAAAAGATAATATATCATCTTAGGAACTAAATATATCACCTTACAATGAATTCGATTACTTAATAAAAGAATCCTAAAATAGATGGGTCTGCGATGCACTAGAGATTTTTCCCTCAACTATATGATAAGATAGAATAGGGTTTATTTTATTACAGGATTCTTAGTTCCTTATAAGGGCAAGCCCTTATAGTTAATTACATCTTAAGAAAGAGATAATTTCTTAATAAAACTCTTGATTTAAGGAGTTAATTTTTACATCAATATAGATTTAAAATCTTGCCTTAAAAGTATAGTTAATTTAGAAATTAAAAGAGATAGCTTCAAAGAAAGAAGTTTTTTTTCAAAAACTAATAGGGAGTAAGTAAGAAACACTTTTAAATATTGGGAAACCCAACAAACATTTCAACTATCCTATCATTGAGCATTACATTTTTGAAATTAAAATTATTAAGATTCTATGTTGGAATGTCATTAGATAGTTAAGATTTATATTTTAATAACACGTCTATAGAAAATCCAAAAAAATGAGACTTATTCCACTATGATGCTTCAAACCCTAATTCTAAAAGGGCTTATAATACAAATCATAAGCTTAACTTAGTCTAAACCTTTAGAATTATGTGTCTTTATTTCAATTCAAAATAAAAACCTATCCCTAACTCTTCTGGACTTACTTCCCTCCGGGAATGGTTGTCAGTTAAAATCACCTAAGAAATTTTATATCCTTGATTCTAGTCTTAAGTTTTACAAGATGGCAGAGTTGTTACATATAAGGAAAAAAAATTAAGAGCTTAAACTCACTCCTTAACCTTAAGAAAATGACTCGTTTGTTATGCATCTAACTAAAATAACAATTTTCACTTTTTATGTATTTTTTACTCATAATTTCATTTAAAGGTTTTGGGTAAGCAAATGATGCTTAAGATGAGATACAATTAGAAAACATTTATGTGCTAAATCAATAAAAGAAGGCACACTTCTCCAAAAAGGATGGTCATCCTCACAGGTTAGATACCCTTTATGTGTAATAGGTGGAGCGCTTAATTCAAGAAGTATGAAGGAATATACTAACATGTTCACAAAATCTTTTTTTTTCTAATTTCTTTTAGTTATTTATGCCAAGAGGTTTAATTTAATAAGAATATGATTTAATTATTTTTATGTTTGACTGAAATTAATTTAATGAGATAAAAAAAAACTATAATTTTCCTAAGAGTCTACATTTATAGGCTTCATCACAACACATCAATCACAAAAATGTAGTTCTAGTATACACATTACAATAAATTAAGCTAAATAAATTAAATAAAATTGAGCAATGTGGTCAGGTACCGCTATACACCCTAGAAAAAAAAGGAAAATGGGCAACCGAGTTCTGTCCTTATACAACCTAGCCTAAAATTAAATTCTTGATCTATGGGGGCCTTAATTCAGAATCATCTCCTTCTTTTGGGACCTTCATAGGCTCCACAAGGGACCACCAATAGCTACAGTCAATTTTTGCTAATTTAGACCTTATAGATCCTAGCCTGACTCTATGCTCAAACTACATTTTAATATTTCAAAAGAAAATCCTAAATCCTACAAAACATTATTAAAAATGGAAAATATCAAATACACACAGACTTTTGCAAAGCTTATAAAGCCCACCTATCTTATTTGGCTATGCTTAGGAATTTAAGTGATAATGACAAGAAAATAATATTTATTATATTTTATTACAAGAGTCCCTTTAAGCACAATCCATGTAAAAAATAATGTATCCTCAAAAGAGTGTCTTAACATCTAGACAAGTAGATGAAGAATTCCTAGCCATTCAATGTAAAATATTACACCATAAAATAAGAAAAACATCACATCACATCACATCATAAATCATCATTCAAACTTAAGTCTAGGGTTGGTGACCTAGCAATCCAATGCGTGAAAAGTGGGGCTTATGGTATGACTACACTAAGCCTTTTAGGTTAATATTTTAATTTCAATTCAGAGTTCACTCAATTTTACCATTGGATGGATTCAATTTAAATAGTTTGTTTCAATTTTAGGCATATTTTTGTGATAAAGTTGGATTTAGATTTTAAAGAATGAAAGAATAAAATAATTTTTGCTTGAGGCAGAATCCATTCCATTCAACATCCTAATCTTATTAAAATGAAATCTCCACCTTGAGATGAAAATCCACTCTAAGGTTCAACCTACGTATCATAATCAACCTTTTTGAATTTATTTGAATGATTTAATTAAATTGAGTTTAATTTGATTGAAGTTTATTTGATTTAATTATGAGTTTGAAGGTCAATTTTATTGAGGATTCATATGTTTTGATTGATTTTTAGTTTAGTTTAATTCAATTATAATAATTCAATTACTGTTTAATTTAATTTTTTTAAGTATCATTTTATTGATTTTCATTAAATTTAATGTGGTTTATGTTGATTAAATAATTTTCAATGTTGTTTTAATTTATGATCTTATATATTCATTTAGGTTTGATTAAATTTAACTTGGTTAATATGTTTTAATTTAATTAAATTGTTATTTGATTAAAGTTTAAAGTGATTTTCTATTAAATTCCAATTAAGAGTTTGATCATTTATTAAATTTTTAGTTAATTGGTTTAAATGTTGATTATTTTAGTTTGATCATGATTTAGTTTAATTTAATTGATCTTTACTTAGTTTATTTGAATGATTTAGTTAAAGTTCAAATTTAATTATAATTTTAATTTAAAGATCAATTGATTTGTTCTATAATTATTAACATGGCCAATTAGTTATTAGAGATTAATTTAATTAATAAACATTCATTTCATAGTTAATGTTTTATTAAAGATTTGTGATTTATGAAGCTAAAAGATTTGTGTTGATTATTATTAGAGTTTCATGATTATATATTTTGTTATCTTAAATTGATTTAATTGATTAATTATTACGTTTAATGTTGATTTAATGGGCATTTTTATAATTTCTTATTATGATTGAGATTTTATATAATTTTTTTAACACTAATCTTAGCCTAAGAAACTTATGATGAATAAACTCTTAGGGTGCCAATACCTAAGCTAAGACATTATATGTTTTTAAGGAATTTGAATTTTTTTATATTATGAATAATTTAATCAATTATTCATCTTTAATTACATTTCAATTATTCATTCAATATTAAGTAAGTTTGGAATGAATTAAATTTTAATATATTCTTACATGAGTGTTGAATTCAAAATTTTATTAACTGAAATTTTTAGCGGATCATTTTATTTATTGAAGATTTTCTAATTTTAGTCTTAGGATTTAATTAACTTCATTATTATTACTTTAAACCCTAAGTATGTGAATTTTAGAATTCCTTAATTTCGAAGGGCTAAGGAATTTTTTCTAAGTTCTCTAATTTTATTAGAAATATTTTGAACAAATATTGTGAATCTTTATAATTTCTAAGAATTTTTATATTTATTATTTGATTGAAATGGCATAAGACCTAAATTTCCATAACATCTAATCCATAAGTTATTTTTATCTAAATTTTTATGGTAAGTAGGGCTCTTTGCTCATTTTATTTTTTTTGAAATTTCATCTTGATGAGAGATGCACTTTAAGACAGGTTATAGTATTTTCAATAAATCTCAAATTAGAATTAAAATATTAAGAACTAATTAAAGCTTTTAAAATTTTTTTATTCCTCTTTGAAAGATAAATCCAGACAAGCTTTACTTATAAATTTTTAATTTTAACAAACTTTATCATGATTTTTTAAAGATCAACAAAATTAATTGAATTATTTTTTATGTTTGTATGATAATAATGGTGGTTGGCCTAAAGGAAAAGGAAAAAATAGGAAAGTCCTTTAGGCTTAATGCTCCAAATGGCTAAGAGGAAATATGGGAGATATTTGAATTCAAATTAGAGTGAATAAGGACGGAATGTAAAAGATTGAACCTTGAATAAAATTTGCAAAATTTGGCCCAACATGAAGTGTCGAAGGGTTAAGTTATATTTAGAAAATATAGATTAATGTATATACATTTAAATAAATGAATTATAAATGCTTGATCAAATAGCCTAAAAAATCTCATATAAAATGAAATAAAATAATATCAAAATAATAATATGCAGCCATGAATTTATATTTAATTTAATGATATTTGGCAAGGTGTTTTCATTAAATTAATTAAATAAAGAAAATAAAACTACAATAACAACAACAAGCCTTTATCCCACTAAGTGGGGTCGACTACATGAATCCTTTATCTCCATTGTGTCATATTATGTGTCAAATTCTCATTTAATTCAAGTATACTGAGGTCATTTTTTATACATCTTAACCAAGTATTTTCATGTCTACCTCTACCATTTTTAACATAAGGCAAATCTAATGCATCTACTCTCCTAACCGAGTCATCGGACAGCCGATGCTTTATGTGGCCAAACCATCTAAGGCGACTCTCTCTAATCTTATCTACCAATAGAGCTACTCCAACTTTTTCCCGAACATACTCATTTCACATTTTATCTCTAAGAGTAAAGCCACTCATCTACTTGAGCATCCTCATCTCTGCAACACTAAACTTAGTCTTATGCTTCTCTTTTATTGGCCAACATTCTACACCTTAAATCATTGTAGGTCTTACCACCATCTTATAAAATTTTCCCTTAAGTTCAAGTGATACTTTTCTATCACACAATAGGCCAGATGCATTCCTCCACTTCAACCATCCAACTTTAATTCAACTAATAACTTCCCCATCTATTTCACCATCATTTTGAACAATGAAGCCTAAATATCTAAATCCTTCACTCTTTTTAATGACTTGTTCACCTAATGTCACAACACTACCACTAGAACTTCTACAACTAAAATTACACTCTATATATATTTAGTTTTAGATCTACTTAAATGAAAACCTTTAGACTCTAAGGTTGACCTCCATAATTCAAGTTTCTCTTGGACTCGCTTTATAGTCTTATCAATAAGAAGAATGTCATCAGCAAAAAGCAAACACTAAGGTACATCTTCCTGTAAATGCCTAGTAAGAACATCCATAACTAAAGCAAAAACATAAGGGCTTAAAGCTAATCCTTGATATAATCCAACTAAAATAGGAAAATATTTTGTCAATCCTCCTTGTGTTTGGACACAAGTAATAGCTTTAGTATACATATCTTAATGACTTGAATAAAACCAATATTAACTCCTTTCTTTTCTAGAACTCTCCAAAAAACATCTCTTGAAACTTTAACATAAGCTTTCTCTAAATCAATAAATATCATATGTAGATCCTCTGTACTTTCTCTATACTTCTCCATCAAACCTCTTTACAAATGTATAACATCCATAGTAGATCTACCTGGCATGAAACCAAATTGATAGTAATAAACTTTTGTATCACATCGTAAACTATGCTCAATTACTCTCTCCCATAATTTTAATGTATGACACATTAACTTAATCCCTCTATAATTTGCATGCTCTTATGCATCACCTTTATTCTTAAATATAGGAGCCAACAAACTCTTTCTCCACTCATCTGGCATCTTTTTAGTCTTTAAAATAACATTAAAAAGATTTGTATGCCAAGAAATTCTTTGATCTCCTAAACATTTCCACACTTCTATTGGAATATCATCAGGTCCTATTGTTTTTCCACTTTTCATTTTCTTTAAAGCTTCTCTAACTTCAAATTTACTAATACAATGACAAAAACAATTATCTTTATATTTGTTTAGGGTATTAAGGTTGCTAAAATCAATCATAATTTCAGATCATTCATTCAAAAGTTTATCAAAATACCTCATCCACCTATTTTCAATATCCTTTTCTAAGAAAAGTACTTTATATTTTTCATCCTTATTACACCTCACTTGAACTAGATCCTTACTTCTCCTATCTCTTTGGTTGGCTAACTTATACATACATCTTTCACCTTCTTTGGTATCTAATCTATTGTATAAATCACTAGAACCTAAAATTTTTTCATCATATATTACTTTCTTAGAATCTCTACAAGCCACTTTATATCTTTCCTAATTCTCCAAGTTTTTACACCTAAACCAAGTTTTATAATAATGCTTTAAATAAAGAAAATACAAACACCATAAATTTAAGCCAAAATAAATTTAATACAATAGAAAAATAAAATAAAATATGCACAAAATGAAATAATTAAAATTATAATTTTACAAAATTTATTTTGAACAAAAAATAAAAAGAATTCTTTAAATGTTTATTTTGAATTTAAAATAATCATAAATCAGGTAATGTGCATATGATTTAGTCAAAATGATAATTCACATATTGTTAAAAAGAAATTCTGATCAATACGATTATAAAATGATGATAAATGATTAATTTGATTTAAAAATGAGCCATTTATCAACTTTATTGCAATATATATAGAGCAAGACTCTAATCCATGCCAAAACTATAAGAAAATTGCACTTGAGTTTCTCTTGCATATTAGTCATCTTAAGTCTTGTAATATTCCTAAAAGGCTCAAAATAAGATATTAGAAATTCCACGCATATGTTTGCTATCATCAATTAGGAGTCCATGGACTTATGGAGCTAATAAAAAATAACTACTAAAGCAAAAAAAAAAAAGTTAGGCTGCCTCCTAACTAGTGCTTAATTTAACATCCTTAACCAAACACTCTTCACTTTTTCTATGTTTTATTCAATAGTATGTGATATTGTTGTGGCTACTTTAAATCAACTGTTTCTAGAATATCTAGTGACATAGATCTGAATAAGCATTCTTTCTTATACAAAACTTTCAAATCTTTGTGTTGCAAAGCAATGTTTTTTTTTTATCTTTAGAGTTCTTTTGGGCCATTGATTTTTCTCTCTTTATGTCTATTCTCCTCAGCTATAATAAACATGAATATGGCACTCATCTTCTATTCCTTCTCTAATGTTATAGTTCCATTAGATTCCTCACTATTTGTTGAATAATTATAGCTAGTTTGTCAATGGAGAAGTGTTCTTATGTTGCTAATGATGAGAGACCCTCTATGAATTTTAAAGTGGATAGTTAATTTTTCCCAAGCATATGAATCTCTTATTTTTCTTGTTTGGGTTTAGGTCTCTCATCTTAAGATGCACTATTTCAATAAATAGCTTATGTTTTCTATCGATGCTATCAATGGGAGGCCTTTGAGAATGGATATATCTTCTATACCACTATCAAGACCCTTTATTGCTAGAGTTCTTGTAAAATTTGATGACACTTAGACCTTCAATGAAGAGGTTTGGATAAAAACTTAGAAGATTGATTATTTGCATGATATGGTACTAAAGAACCTACATAATTATGACAGACATTGAAAAATATTTAACCACACTATCACTGAATTTTAGCTGGTATAGGTTCAATTAAATTATTCAAACTATGATAACACTATTGGAATTCAGCAAAAGGTTACAACTTATTAATTCAACCATGGATAGAAAGGATTTAACTATTGGTGCAGTTATAAACCATCTTGAAAATACCAACATCCAATTAACTTGAAGTGGTTGCTTTAAATAGAATACAACAATTAACTCAACAGATGATACATCATGATGCACATATTAAACCCAAGGTTATTGAGATTCTTTCACAAGGAAGAAAAATAAGTGATTGGTGAGGATAGCATGAATGCAGCTCAAGACCTAAATATACCAACTAACTAGTCATGTTGCTTTGCATATTGGTATAAGCTTTTGACAAAATTTATCAATGAATCCAATGAAGGTTGGATTTAGGTGAGAAAATCTAAAGCATTGAAAGAGCTGAAAGAACACTTGAACGATTAATATATGACAATCAAGAGATCTAGCAGCACCAGAATATATCTAGTTTAGACAACAACTTACAAATCTATCCTCCAAGTGAATAACTTTTTGTTATGGAACATTAGCAGATTTATTTAATCCTAATCCAATGTTAGATCAAAGCATCTATTCAAGAATCATAAATAAAGTGTGATAAGCATTTTTGAACAATCACAATGCAAACTTCTTAAGCATTTCAATATGTAGAAATTTTACTTTAATAGCACCAATAATATATGTATATTTGGAAGGAAACCTTTCACATAGACATCATCCTTAACCACTCTTGATTTCTCAATGTTTGAATCAAACAAGGGGACATAACTGCATTGTGTGCCATAATTTATGTTGGTTGTTCACAAAAAGTAGAAGGGAACTATGGGACCACATTATCCATCTTAGATCTTTAATTCAGGTGCATTGAATGGTGAAGGGAAGTGCTAACCCTAAATCATACACTAATGGAAAGTTTGTTGGATATGTTCTAAAGCTCGATTAAGTAGTGCTAGATTCACTAAATGTTGATTAACTTCGAAAGAGCTAGAGTTAATGAAAGGCTTAAGAGAATTTTTGCTATTATTGAATGGAAGCTCAAAATGCATATTGAAAATGTTCACCACTTATCAAAATCCACCTCAGATCATGTCTTACTCCTAGCTACTCATGAATCCATTTCAAGGACAATACAATATAAGTTTAGGTTCTTTAACATTCAGACCTAGCATAAGGAATTTATATTCTTTATAATTGAATTTGAAAGCCCGATCATTTTGAAAACATCTGGGTTAAGCTATGGAAGTTACAAGATAGTGGCTACTAAATTTAAAGTTTTGAACAAAGAATTTTTTGGGCTACTACAATCCCAATTGGACAATGCTGAAAGTATAGTTCATGATCAGTAATCTCATTTGGTTAACTAACAATGATCTTGTCGAACTCATGTTGAGAAATGGAAAACCTGTAAAAAGAGCTACTAAATGAAAGAATTTTACTAGGCCAAAAAAACCACTAGATTGAATTTTATGGAAGGGAAAGGAAGAAAAAATATTTCTATGTCATTGTTAAGATGAAGAGAGGGTAGGTCTCATTAATGAAGATAAACAATCAACATGAATAATGTGTAATTCACCAAAAAATGAAATACAAGGTTGTGTTGTTAGCTTTTTCAATAACCTTATGGCACCTGCTTCTTAAAGTAATCACTGGCATAAGTATCTTGAAGTGCTTATGACTAGACTACACCACCCAATTGACATATGCAGCATTCTGATCATGAAGAAATCAAAAGGAAACTTTCTCCATTATTAAAGATAAGATAGATAGCCTAAATGGCTTCGTAACATATTTTTAACAAATGACTTGGGATATAATTGGCAATGGTGTGGCTAATATTATACAAGACTTCTTCAAAGGGGATCACATGATAAAACACTTCAATTCATCTACAACAAGCCACCCCTTCCAACTAGAGCACTTTTAGACCAATAAGCTTATCCACCATATTAATAAGGTTTAGCAAGGTAATCAATAGTAAAATACAGCAACACTAACTTGATCTAATCTCTTTGAATCAATGTGCACTTGTCTATGAGAATGCCCTACTTGCCAAAGAAATCCTAAGGGATATTGATACCAAATGTAGAGGCAACAATCTTGTTACAAATTGGATTTCTAGAAGGCATTTGATAATCAAGGTTTTGCTTGCTGAAAATTTCATTCTTCATCCATGTTCCCTCATCATTATGATCTTATCAAATAACCATTATTCAAATCTTATCAAAGGAGTCAACATTGAGGTTTCCAAATCCATGACAAAACTAAAGCAAGGCAACCCCTATCCCCTACTATTCATTATTACTATGGATTACTCATACCTCTTGAACCAAGTCATGTACGTCAATCATGTTAACTCCATAAGCTCAATTACTTATGCAATTAATTTTGATTATAATAAACATATAATTGAATATAAAAAATGCTTTATTTCAACTATTTTAGGAAGCTTACAACATTCATTATGCTCAATCAAATTTGTAAATTCAAGATCAACTTGGACTAGGGTTGTTTTGAAATATTTCTAGATTTTTTAAAAATAAGATAAATAAGAGCTCAATAATATAATAATGATAGATTAAATATTTTTATATCATTTATTTAAATTTTAGAATTGTTTATATTTTATTTGCATAATATTTTTAATTATACTTGGAATTATCCTTTTTGGATAATTTGAGCAGTTCCATGAAATTAAGCCTTTTCCATTGCTTTTTAAAGTATGTTTGATTTAATTCACAGTTCACTAAGTTATTTCCATGCTTGTTCTTACTAATTATCCAACCTTTTTCTATTAGAATTAAATTATTCTTGCAATATCCAAATTATTCTTTTTCTCTCTCTTATTATTTATTTTCTCTCTCCTATCAATATCCCTTCCCAATTTTGTTTTTCCTGAACTTTTTAAGGATTTTCCATGAGAAATATTATAATATTTATTCAAATTATTGTCATATTATTTTCCCTAATTTATTGAATTTTTAAGTTCATATTTGTTTGAAATTTAAATTTTAAGTATTTTTAAAATTTAAATTTCATTTGACATAATTTGTATACAAGTGAGTTATATCTTCTTATGGAATGATGTGGACAATCCATAATGTATTTTAATTCATTATACTTGAAATTAATAAACTTAAAACCTAAGTTGATTTAAATTCAATTCAAATGTATCTTAAATTAAGTCCATTTTTCAAATTACTTTTCCATTTTAGGAATTATTTTGGCCTTCCCCTATTCATTTGATTTTAATTAATCCAAATTATGTAAATATTTAAAATGCTTATTAATTTGATTTCCATTTATTTACATGTTATTTATTTCATTTATTGAAGCTAGATCCATATTTAGAATGAGATTGGTTGAAATCCCTCATTATATTTTCTTGATTTGTTTTTTTAGTTTTTATTTATTTGACTTTCCTTAATTCTGCTCATTCAAATTTAGTTAAATTGATATCTCTTGTTTGCCATCCTTAGCCATCCCATTCATTTGATAGATTTAAATTTAGTTAATTTTGAATTTATTCAAATTATTTTCTTGCTTGATTATTTCCTTAAATGGATTCTAGTCATTAATGTTAAGTGCATAAACATCTTTCCCTCTGTTAGCCTTGGACGACCACACTAATTTAAAACTTCATTTGAATTCAAGTTATTTTTATGTGATCAATAAATCAAAATTAAATTACTTACCTTTACTACCATTCTTCCCTTCTCTTCTTGCTTGGTCGAAATCTACATGGGTAGATTTAATTCAAGTGTTGCTTAATTATGTTAAGAAATCCTTCCTTTCTCTTATGTGTGATTAGCATACAATATGTTTGAATTTCAAATATTGAATTCTTTTCTTTTTGGCTTTCCTTCCTACTTTTTCCCTCTTATTTTCTTCATCCATTGGTTGACACTCCTTTATTCAAACTATATAAAAAGAGGTAGTCTCCTAACCTCTTGCTCTCTTGCTTCTCTCCATCTAGGCTGAACCCTTGCCATTTAAATTCTCAGATTGCTTCTTGAATTAAAAGTGATAAATTCCTCTTCCTTTTGAAAGATTCCACTTTAGCTAAAACCTTGATTGAGGTTTGTATGAATTGAAGTGTACAAGATCATCCACTACTCACATCTTCAACAAACTTCAAGTAGAGCTCATCTTTAACATCTGCCAAGCTTTGAAAAGATAATTTCACATCATTTCTTTCATTGTATACATATAAAAGACTTGAGCAATAATATTTATTTTAGGTGGCTCTTTTGAATTATTAGCTTTCATTGGTTTGATTTGAATGAAAAGATTCATGTGCTTTATTATCACAGTATTCTCTTAATCTCTTTTCATGTGCTTTCTTGTCAACGGATTCTCTTAATCTCTTAATATCTTGTATTGTGCTTTACTTCCTAATGATTATGTGAGAATTTTCATGTTTAGTATTGTTCAAGAAATATGGGATAAATTAATAGTTACATATGAAGGCACTAATGAAGTAAAGTATACACACATAAATAGATTAGTCAATGAGTATGAACTATTTTGTATGTTGACTAATGAAACCATTTCTGATATGTGTACCAGTTTTATGAAAATAATTAATACATTGCATTCTCTTGAAAGAAAATACAAAATAAAAATTTAGTTTATGAAATCTTGAGATTTTTTCCCAAAAGAATGGAATGTAAAGATAACTATAATTAGTTAAGCTAATGATTTAACTACATATCCCCTTGATCAACTTTTTAGCTCTTTGATAGCTCATGATTAAGTCTTAGCACAAAGAGAGCTAAATGACTCTTCCCAAAATAAAGAGAAAGGAAAAATAATTACTTTGCTGGTGGAGGGTAGTAGTGAGGGGAAAACTTCAAGTTTAGAAGTGGATAATGATGAGATTGTTATGCTTTCAAAGAAGTTGAGAAATATTTTGAGAGAGAAAAAGCAAAGGTATGGCAATTCTAAAATACATAAGTTGCATATTATAAAGTCTAATGCAAGTAAGACAATAATTTTCTATAATTGCAAATGGCCTGGACATGTAAGGGAAGATTACCCAGAAATTACTAAGAAAGAAAAAGCTTGGTAAACGAAACAAAACCTAGAAAAAAAATTCCCTCAAAAGAAAAAGAATAAAGTGTTGTAAGCAAATTCAGATTCAAAAGATTCAAGTGATGACACTTCTGAGGAAGAAGCCAACATATGACTTAAGTCAGATGTGGTCACTTCAAATGAGGTATGTGAAGAAATTTTAGTTTGAAGAATTAGATGATGTATTTAATGAGCTAGCACATGAATAAAAAAAATAAAAAGAAAATACAATATTTTTTAAAAAAACAAGAATAGTTTGGAAATGCATGTTTTATCTTTAAAAGGTGAATGCAATGAATTAAAAGCTAAGAATAATATTTTAGTCAATTAATCCTTGCTTGTAGAAAACTTTAAAAAAATACTTATTATATGCAATATTAAATACTTATTATAATTCACATTCACATGCTTCATCTGGTAGAAGTAAATCATTTATTACATGAAAATCCTCTAGATATCAACCTTATGCTAATATAAAGGTTTGGTGTCATTTTTGCAACAGAAGAGATGTGATATCATTTCATTGCATTGCATATAAATCTCAAACATTTCTTATATCAAATTTCATTTGGTTAGCAAAAATTAAAAATGCAACAACACACACTACACATTATTCATTGTATACTATTTCTATAGGATTGGACCCAAACATGTTTGGGTTCAAAAAGTTGATCCTTGATTTTTATCTTGTAGGAATGCATTCAAAGCAATATTAAAGAAGACTTGTGGTACTTCGACAGTAGATATTCAAGGCATATGATAGGTGGAAAATCAAAATTTACTCATTTAAAACCTTATGAAGAAGGATATGTCATTTATGGTCATAATGCTAAGGATAAAATCATTAGTATCAATTTTATACTTAAAAATTCAATTACATTATAAAAAGTAGTTCTTATGGATGGCTTGAAGCATAATTTAATTTCAATTATCAAGTTATGTGGAAAAGATTTAAACGTTGAATTAACACTTTCTTTTGTGTTATTAGAAATAAATATATTAATTTTCTTATAGGAAATGGACATAAAATAATCTATTTAATTGATTTTGAAAATTTTGTGATGCTAATTTAAATTTGTTTTGATTCAAAAGTTATGATGATGTTTGGCTGTGGCACAAATGATTATGTCATATTAACATGCATTTTTGTAAATAAAATTACAAAAGTTGATTTAGTAAATAGTTTGTCAAAAATTAAATTTTATTCTAATTATGTTTATGCTGCAAGCATGCATGCAAAACATTGAAAACATTCTTTCCAAAACAAAAATAATGTTTCTACTTCTAAATTGCTCGAAATTTTGCACTAAGATTTGTTTAGATGCATTAGCACTTCTAGCTTAGAAAGTAAATTTTTTGGGTTTTTTATTGGCGATGAATTTTCTAGATTTACTTGGGTTAAGTTCTTAGGACATGAAAATGAAGCATTTGATGTTCTTAGAGAATTTGCAAAATATATTGGAGTAGAGTTTGAAAATAAACTATTTAAGAATTTTTGTGATGAATTTAAAATTAAATATAATTTTTTTGCTCCTAGGACTCCCCAATAAAATGACGTTGTAGAAAGAAAAACTATGATTTTAATTGAGTTGAGTAGAACTATGTTGGATGATAACAGATTACCCAAATACTTTTGGGATAAAGTTGATAACAATATTTATTATGTGATGAAAAGGGTTTATTTGAGACTTTTCTTGAATAAGACCCTCTAAGATTAGTCATTGTCATATTTTAAGTTGCAATTCATCTCGAATAATAAAGAAAAATCCTTATATAGCAAATCAGATGATGGAATCTTTTTGGGTTATTCTTTATCTGGTAGATCTTATAGAGTATTTAATAGAGGGGATTGTAGAAGAATCTATACATGTAATATTTGATGGAAACTTAATTAATTTTATAAGAGATAATTTTAGTTGATGATGAGGTAGAAGATTTAAAAAAAATAATTTGGAATAAAAAGTTGATAATTTTATGCCTAAAAGTGGAGATTTAATAAGAATCATCCTAAAAAATTTGATTATAAAGATCCATCTGAAAGTGTTAATACTAGAAGATAATTTAAAGATGTGATTAATCCTTATATTTTTCTATTCGAGATTGAACCTAAGTCTATTGATGAAGCCTTGAAAGATCATTATTGTATTATAGCTATGGAAGAAGGATGAATTAACTTGTTAGGAATGATGTTTGGTAATTTGACCTTACACCCAAAGATCAAAATGTGATTGGAACTATTTGGGTCTTTAGAAATATGTTAGATAACTCGAGTTGTATTGTTAAAAATAAGGCTAGGTAAGTTACACGAGGGTACACACAAGTTGTGGGGATATATTCTGAGAAATCCTTTACACCCATAAGAAGTTTAGAGGCTATTAGGTTGCTCCTTTCTTATGTATATTATAAAGATTTTAAACTCTTTCAAATGAATATGAAAAGTGCATTCTTGAATGGGTTTATTGACCAAGATGTCTTTCTTAAGCAACCCCCAGGTTTTGAGAGCCAAGAATTTTGGATCATGTTTTAATTGAAAAAACCTGTATATGGTTTAAAATAGGCTTCTCGAGCTTAGTATAATAGGTTTAGTAGTTTCTTTATTAACCGTGCATTTAGAAATGGTAGAGTAGACACCACCTTCTTCCTCAAAAACATAAGTGGTGATTTAATTATTATGCTAATATATGTGGATGCCATTTTGTTTGAAAGTACAAATGAATCTTTATGTGTTCAGTTCTCATCTTTAATGACTAAAGAATTTGAAATAAGTATGATGGTAGAACTTTTTTTTTGGGTCTTCAAGTGGGACAACAAAAAAATGACACATTCATTTGTCAAACTAAGTATACAAATGATTTGATTGAAAGGTTTGACATGAAGAGGTTCAAATCTAGTAAACCTACATGAGCCCTTCCACAAAATTAGACTTAGATGAATCAAGTAAACCCATTAACTAGAAGCTTTATAGAAGTATGATAGGTTCACTTCTATACCTAGTTGCTAGTAGGCCTAAAATTATGTTTATTGTTTCTTTGTGTGCTTGTTTTCAGGCTGCTCCTAAAGAATCTCATCTAACTACAGTCAAGCATATAGTGTCTTATTTGATAAGCACTTCTAAGTTAGGTTTGTGGTATCCTAAAATGTCATTATCATGTGATTTTGTTGCTTATGCTCACATTGACTTTGTAGGTTATAATATGGATAGAAAAAGCACATTATACACATATCAATTTTTAGGAATGTATCTTATGCCTTGGTCCTTAAAAAATAAAATGTTATTGCTCTTTCTACTACTAAAGCTAAGTACATAGCCGTTGGAAGTGGTATTTCTCATGTTCTTTGGTTAAAGAAACAATTAGAAAACTTTGGCATCAGGCTATAACACATTCTTATTAAGTGTGACAACACTAGTGCTATTGGTTTAACTAAAAATCTTATTAAGCACTCAAGGACCAATCATAGTTTGATTAGACACCACTTTATTAGAGATCATCTTTATAAAGATGATGTTAAAGTTCAATCTATTAGTATTTATTTTCTTATGAAACCTTTACCCGAAGAATATTTTTTCAATTTGAGACATATGCATAGCATGTTAGATCCATTTATTTAAATAAAACTTAATTTCAACATATTTCACATGTTTATATCTTCTTGATTAAACCAAAAGGAGAATAAATATGTATATTAGTTTCTCAAATATTATTTTAAATATGTTTTTCAAATATAGTTTTTCAAAATAAATATGCATAGATTTAAGGGGAGCTATTTTATTTTCTTAGTGCTACATGTTTTACTTAGCTACTTGATTTTACTTTGTTATATATTTCATTTCATTTTCTTTGTAACTTGTTAAAACTTTACTTCTAAAATTTCCAATATTACCTAAATACATCTTTTCTTAAAAGAAGATCAAAGGTCATTTTGCACCTTCATCTCTAAACATTACTAACATAGGTTTGTCATCATGAAAAAGGGAGAGATTATTGACTCCATGAGTCCCATTGCTTATGAAATTAATTTTGATGATAACAAACATATGACTGGAAGTAACTAATATTTTAGTTCAAGTATTACAGGAAGCTGGCTAGACTTAGTATCCTCAGTTAAATTTGGAAAGTCAAGCTCACCTTAGACTAAGGTAATTGGGAATCTTCCTAGGTTTTACAATAATAAGAAAATAAAAGCTTAATTGTATAATTATAATGGCTTAAATATTTTCATATTATTTATTCAATTTTTGCATATTTATTATTTTATTTGCAAAATATTTTATTTTTTTTTGGAAATACTTTTTTATTTATTTGATAATTTGACCACTTGCATGAGAACCTTATACATTACTTTTTAAAGTGTATTGGATTTATTTCACATTTCACTAAGATATTTCCATGATTAGTCTTACTAATTATTTATTTGTTATAACATGAGATTTAATTTATTCTTGCATTATAAAATTATTTTCTCTCTTTATTATTCTTTATTTTCTCTCTCCTATCAATAATCCCTTCCAAATTTTATTTGGCCTACTTTTTTCGGACTTTGGCATGAGAAATCCTATGAGATTTATTCAAATTATTTTCATAGTGTTCTCACTTATTTTTTGAAATTTAATATTCATATTTGTTTTCAAATTTGAATTCAAGTGTTTTTAAACTTTGAATTACATTTTCCATGATTTGTTTCCAAATGAGTTTTATCTTCTTATCGCAGGATGTGGCCAACCCATAATGCATTTTAATTCACTATATTTGAATTTAATCAATTTTAATTCATTGTATTTGAATTTAATCAATTTTAATTCACTATATTTGAATTTAATCAACTTAATCTAAGTTCATTTAATTTTAAATTCAAATGGATCTTAAATTAAGTGCATTTTTCAAAATTACTTTCCATTTAAGGAATTATTTAGGTCAGCCCCTATTCATTTGATTTTAATTAATCTAAATTATGTAAATAATTCAAAAAGCTTCTTACATTTATTTCTCATTATTTACATGTGATTGATTACATTGATTGAAGTTGGATCCATATTTTGAATGAGATTGGTCGAAATACCTCATTATATATTCTTGATTTGTTTCGTTAGTTTTTATTTATTTAACTTTCCTTAATTCTTCTTAATAAAATTTAGTTAAATTGATATCTCTTGATTGAATCCTTTTTGAAATCATCCTTATCCATCCCATGCATTTGATGGATTCAAATATAATTTATTTTAAATTTATTTAAATCCTTTCCTTGCTCGTTTATTTCCTTAAATGGATTTCAGTTATTTATGTTAAGTGCTTAAATCTCTTTCTCTCTCTTATCCTTGGCCAATAATAATAATTCAAAATCTCATTTGAATTCCAATTTTTGACATGTGATCGTCAAATCAAAAGTCAAATACTTACCTTAACCATTCTTACCTCCTCTTCTTGCTTGACCAAAATCTACATTGGTAGATTTAATTCATGTGTTGCTTAATTATGTTAAGTAATACCTCCTTCTTTCTCTTATGTGTGATCAGCCTAAATGATGTTTGAATTTCAAATATTAAATTCTTTCTTTATTGTCTTTCCCTCTTACATCTCCCTTCTTCTTTTTTTCATGCATTGGTCGAATCCTCCTTTATTCAAAGTCTATAAAAAAAAGGTCCTAACCTCTTCCTCTCTTGCTTCTCTACATCTAAGCTGAACCCTTGCCATTTGAATTCTTAGAGTGCTTCTTAGATAAAAAGTGTTAAAGCCCTCTTTCTCTTTATCGATTCCACCTTAGCCAAAACCTTGCTTGAGGTTTGCATGAATTGAAGTGCACAACATCATCTCTTCTACTCACATCTTCAACAACCTTCAAGGGGAGCTCATCTTCAACATCTATCTAGCCTCTTTCATGCTTTCAAAATATAATTTCAAGCCATTACTTTCATTTCTTACATATAAAAGACTTGAGTAAGAATAATTATTTCACTTTTTTATTTTGAATCATTAGCTTTAATTGGTTTGATTTAAAGGAAAATATTCATGTGCTTTATTGTCAAAGTATTCTCTTAATCTCTTTTCAAGCTTCCTTAAAGTGATTTGAAAGGCTATCTTTTTGGTTCGATTGAAATGAAATCATTTCTTTAAGAATTTCATGATTATTGGTTTGCTTGGTTTTTATTTTAAAGATCTTTGCAAATCATTTTGTGGAAGTGTTTCAAAATTTTTACTTCATTCTTACACTTGGTGTTAAAGATATCTTCAAAGTCATTCACTCTCATAGAACACAAATATAAGCTTGAGCTCTTCCTTTTTTTTAATATTATTTAGTGTATTTGAGAGCAAATTTTTTTTTATATTTTAAAACTAGATACTCAAATTGTATCTTCATTTACTTATTCTTTTGAACTTTTGGGGGTGTTACTTTCCCTTTGTAGGAAAGTATAGTGTTGGGGTTGTACTTGCCCATTATAGAAAAGTACAGAGTTGGGGTTGTACTTGCCCAGTGTAGAAAAGTATGGGGGATTGATTGTAATCTCAATTTGATTTGTGACTTACTATTGAGGGTGAATAGACATGGACATAGGCTGGTTTTTAGGATTTGTCTAAATCATGTTAAATCTTTATGCCTTATTTTTTTTTTCTTTCCTACACTTATTTTTTTGCACTTGGTTCAGTTGGTTTCTTTGATCTTTAATTATAATCATTCATATACTTTTACAACTAACATTTTTAAAAAAAATTAAAATAGTAAGTTTTAATTTTATAATTTTTTAATCACCCAATTCAAAATCCCCCACCCCCCTCTTGTGTGCCATAGCTCTTTAATAAATCATTGTATACAATTTTATACAATGGGTGGCATTCTAATCTCTCATCTAATGCTTGAAGATGGCATTTTTTTTCTATAATAGATCTAAGAATTCCATAAAGATAATTTATGATGTGATTAAGAGGTTTAAACCTACTGCTAGTATACACTTCAATGAGGAGAAATCTAACATCTTTCTAAATAAGTATTTTCTACATATTCAAGGTGGATCCAATAGTTCACTTGTTTAAAACTTGTCTATTTTCCCAAAATATGCCTTGGAAACTCTCTTTATATTTGAAAGATAAAAAGTATATACTTTGAAGATATAATTGCCAAGATTCAAAATAGGTTCTTCTCTTGGGATAGTCGGCTTCTTTCCTTCAGTGGAAAATTAACACTTATTATAAATAAACTCAAAGTAGTCCCATTAAATAAATAAGAGAATTAAATCATCATTTATATTATTCTAATTGAATGGAAATAAGAGGGTCTATCATTAGACTAGTTAGTGGAAGCTTTTTAATCCCAAAGTTGAGGGTAGACTATGATTAAAATCATTGCAAGACTATATCACTTATAATGCCATGAAGCTATAGGTCAAATTTAGGCAGTGAAGTGCCTTGTAGACCAAATTCCTAAAACAAAAATATTAATAGAATATCCAACCCACTGGTCCAATTATAAAAATGACTCTCATACTTAAAATACATTTTAAAATTAAAAATACAATTGAACATTCAATCAGATGGTAAGTGGAGAAGGGGAACATTCATTTTTAGTAAGACATTTGAATAAAAAATAAACTTCTGGCTTCCTATAAGTAGGATCATAATGATGTGTTACCTATTAAAAGCTTATCCCAATAGCTTGCAGCATTAGATGGAGGTAACTAAAGTGAGCTAACCAACTTACTATATGCTGACATAGTAATTGAAATTTTACAAATCTCTATTGAACAAAACACTAAAGAAAAACTCATACTCACTGTTGACAATTACCAACAAACTCTCTCGAAAGCTTTTTACAATGTCACCAAAGTCATACAAGTTGTATATGAGGCAAGTTGGTTTGGCAAATATGTCACAAACCCTCTACACGCTTCTCCTACTATATGCTTTACCACAAGTTGATTCCTTCTAATGAGAGAATAATGGAGAAGAAATCATGCTAAGCTCTAGATATCCACACTATCAGAATGTTGAATCCATTAATCACATTTTTTCCACTACCACAAAGCCATCACCATCTAGAACATGATAAAAGACATCTTTAGCATTATCATACAAAATAACACCATGAAAAACCCCATCCAACTAAAATTGGCCTAGAAGATTATAAAAAATCATACTGTTAAAAACCATATGAGAGTTTTGAATCCTTTACTAGTCTTTTGCTTCATCTAGTTTGATAAAAATTATTCAAAACATGAGAAAATGAAGGAGCCCAAACAAATTGTGTAGCAGGTTTGCTCATATCTGAAGAGAGCCCAGGTCAATGGTACTCTAAATAGTTAAAGCTTGATAGGAGAACAACCCCTAAGGATGATATGACTAAACCAAAAGCTGGATATTAAATACACACTCATTTATTAGATTAAATTGAGCTTCCCTTGAATAAAATTTTATATTGATGTAGCCTTTAAGAGCACCCAACATAACCATTAGCTCTCTTGGTCCTAGGTTTCTTCTTTTCAACGTTTTAGTCAAAGGTTTTTTGTGAGTCAAAAATTCTTCTAAATTTGTCTCCTTAAGTTTAGGCCTCTTCTAGCCCACAAATTCTTCTAATTGCTTGTCATTTTTAGTAGTATTTGTTTAGCATGCTCTATTGGGTTGAATTCCCTATCACCAGAAATAACATTAACTTATTTTTGAGATATTTATTATGTTTACCTCCCCAAGTAGAATTTTATATTCTTGAATGGTGACTCTTATCTTTCCATTACAACATTAAACATGAAGTTTATAACATCCATTATGGGAGCATATTCTCTAACATTAGCAGTAAATTGTGCCAATATCTCCTTCAGAGATAGTTCTTCTATATTTTGTTGATGGAAGTTTGGTTGTTGATAAGGATAGGATACTAGGATCCAACTAGTTTTAGAAATTTGGGTGGTTACTTAAAGCACCAATATTTCTCCCATCTTGAGTTTTACCAATTAGAGTGAGGATCATATATTTGCCGAGTCCTTATAAAGTTTACTTACTTTACATATGATTTAGCCAAGGGCATATATTATTGCAACCTCTGAATGTAGTGGAGAAAGTGTAAGTGAGAGTACTTTTCTAGTAATTTAACCTATGGCTAGGGATTGTGATATCATCTAACTAATGAACTATAACTATAGCTTCTTTGATAAATTAAATTCACATGGCCACTAATAATTGTTCATGGCCATGCCTCTTATGATTTCACAATAGTCCATCGATAACAAGAGTGGAAAAAAAGTGAGTGAGTAAATAAAAATAAGAATGATCAAAAGTAATAAAAATCAACTTAACATTAATATTGGTGTTGCAATCCCCAATAATTGGGTCAAAAGCCTAATGTGTGAATAGCTCTTATAAAAGCACACGATTGCGTCAGGTAATAAAGTGAAAGTAAACTATTATTCCCTCAATGACTAAATAATAATTACTAAAATTAGGTTAACTATCTATTATTTGGATGGTTGAAAGTGGGTGGCAAAGCATATGCTAAAACTAATTCTAAAATCTACTAAAAGAAACTAACTAAAGTAATGATGATAAGATTTTATGAAAAAAATGTTAATATGCTTAAGCTTGAGGGTTGGATTTCACTAATTTTAGTTTGTGTAATTTAAATTTCAACAAAGATAGAGTGACTTCTACTGAAGTCCAAGCAAGGTGGCCACTACCTTTCTCTTGAAATGTTAGGGTCCATGTTTTTTCTCACAAAACCTAGTTATCAAGGGAGTCCAAAATAACTACATGAATGACCACCATGATTTTGTGTCACAATAAACCCAAAGATATATTTAATTTAAGAAAAGTCCATGAAAGCTCATTGGATCTTCAAAAAGACTACATATCTTCATCACAATATTCTCTAACCAATTACTCATTATCATGATATTTTGTACACGATGAATCCACTTTCCTACTCTTAGTTTTAAGTAGACCCCTTAATCAATTGAATATAATAGCCAGTCAATTCAATGATCGAGAAAGCATAACACAAAATATAGGGTAGTTAATAAAACAAAACTTCAAACTTTATTGAATATCAAAATGTATGCAAATGAATCATAACTACATCTAAGTCCTAAAGATGGAAATTAGTTCAAGATGAAAAAAAATAAAAATATTAATATTTTATTTATGAACATGATTACGATGATAAAACAATTGAAAGGATGGAAAAAACTTCAAAAGGTGCATGCTAAGATGCCTCCCTCATCAAAGTGCCACTTCACTTAAGATATATCCTTAATAGCCTCTCCAATAAGTTGGTGAAGACATTAGTAAAAGCTACCTCTTGACTCATCAAACATGTGTAAAAAAATTTGACTAGGTGCTAGAAAAGTATTTTCTTTATATGAATGGTTTTTTAAATACCACTACACAAAATCTCCCCCAAAAGGAAAGCTTTAATTATTAAATTAAGGTGACTTGTAATAGTCACCAGGCTAGCACCTACATGTGAAGCTTATTGTATTCATCACCATAGAACTTCATGAGGTTGCAACCAAGGTACTACGATTACTTATCTAGATGCCAAAATCTTTGTCTAATAAAAATATACATTAAAAATCGGGCACTTAAGCATCTATCTCTCTATTTGATACTAATCCTAAAAATTAGGTTTGGCACCCAAGAACTAAGATTAGGTGAGTCAGGGTAAAGCTTTGTATCTTAAGTTATGACTAAGATCCTAGTCTTATTCCTAGGCACCAGAAGTTGGTTCCTAGGCATCAGCTTTATAATCTTGATTCTAGAAAAAGGCGCTCAGGTACATATGTATGGCACCTAGGCGCCAGTCTTAATGCCTTCGCATTAGTTAAGTTGCAAACATCCATTTAGCACCAAATGGCACTATATGCTCTTGAATCTATTACAAAAAAAGTATTTAACATATTTTGCACATAATGAATGTTGTTTTTCTTTTCCAAAGTGGTCTTACAACAAAATTCAAGATTCAAATCATAAATGCCACTAAATTTATAAAGTATGTAAAATCTCATGATAATATCAAATCTTAAGGTGGGAAAAACTATAAAAAACTTATAGTTATCACTTGATTAAAGATAAGTCTCATGGGATAATGATGCATATATGAATTTAGTCCATTCATAGTATAGTTACACACTTGTTAGTAAGATAAGTCCCATTTATGAACCTAGTTGTCTATTAGTTCAAGTTCAACTTGACCAATACCACATATGGTCAAATCCTTACCTAATTGAGTCATAATAATTTGAATAATTCTTTTCATAGTTTAGTCACATATTTTAATTTGACACCAATAGGTCTACACCTATTCTCAAGCTTGTTCCTTCTCTTTTAATGATTAATTTTCTTTCAATTCCACCCTACACATTATGCAATGAGCATATTTTTCCCAACATCTATCATTTCTCAAGTATTCATACCCACATGAACACTTGAATCCTATACTTAATAGGTGATGGTTTTTAATTAATTTTATTATATTAAGGCATATGCAAGCATAAAAAGTGGTGTTAGAACTTTAGGTTTGATTATATCCCATTACAATTGTGTTTAACCCAAATTACAATTAATTGATTATTAATAAAAACATTTTAAGCATAATCACATTTTATAGGCTAGTTAATACATTTTATTAGTCTAAAGATACTTTGCTCTAATTCACTATCAAAGTGATAAGCTTTTGGATAAGAAAAATATATAATTTACTTAGATGGTTAAGTCATCAGGTCAAATGAGATAACCATAAGATACACCAACTTAGAGACATTTAGATGTTATGATGGATCAAGACCCTATAGCTTCTTAGCGATAGAAGAATGTAGTTAGGTCACTTTTGATGCATAAATCTTTTGATCACATAGGACAAAAATGCTTAAGTATAACTAGATTACATAACTATTATGTTTGCTATATTTGTTGGTTTAGTTATTTTGTTGCACTATCATAGAGGTAATTTCTCGAAGGTACTAATGTACAACCTTTGCTTTTAATTTTGTTTTTTAGGGGTGATGAAAATAGATAGTTATTTATTTATGATGTTACATTTTCTTTGTCTTGTAATATATATATATATATATATATATATATATATATATATATATATATATATATATATATATATATTGCATTATGATGACACTATTTCGTCAAGAATCTCTTTTATTACACATTTTCTATGAGTTTATATATGTAAAAATAAAGTAAAAATAAAGTTTCCTAAATCAATTTAAGGCAATTCAATTCTTATAAATAGACATTAGTTTGAGTTTGAAGCAGGATTAGGACTAGAGGTTGACTAAATTTATAATTTCTTATATGATTTATTCAAGCTTGTTAGGTAGAAGTTAACCACCATATTTATTTATTATGATTTGTTTTGTACTATGGTTGTTCAAGAATTAGCATTATAATTATATTGGCTCATAAGATAAAATTATTTCTTCTAACTTTAAATAAACTCTAATTATTATAAAATTAATAAAATACTAAATAACTCTAAAATTGACTAGAAATATTTTTAAAATTAAAATTAAAGTACTCTCTTGGCACCTTTTTAATTTAATTTCTTTTTTTCTTTTCATGTCAACTTGAGGAGATATAAAGTAAAGAGCTTACCATCAATCTGGGCTCCAATCACTAGGAAGATTGAAAAATAAAAGTAGTGCTAGCAGTGCAAAAGGAGCTTGACACCACATCTTTCAAATTCCATTGACTTTCAGGTGCTAGAGGAAGCCATCGACTTCTGCTCCTAGGTTTCATTAGGTTACAATTGGTTCACAAACAAGAGAAGTAGAAAACATGTGGGTTAGGATTCGACTAGCTTTTAGCTTCAAGTGGTTCAATTTTCTTTTAAGATTCTCCTATGTAGAATAATAATAAGTGGTCTTAGCTTAGTTGGGATAGGTTGTTTGGTCATGAATATGTCGGCATAGTTTAGTATATCCCCAAGAGCAGGTGCAAATTGATAATACGGGCAAGTCTAAGATGCACTAGAGGTCTTTCTTAAGAATAAATAACTTACATCACATAACATGCCTCTTCAAGGTAGAACCTTAGGTATACATGGATTTAATTTTGCATTGGGAATCTTTATGAGCTAGGTAGTGGCATATTGACTCAAATAGGCTCAAAAGTCTAAAATTGATAACCCTAGTAAAGTATGGCTAAGTTATTACCTTTTTAGTTTTTTTGTAGGCACTTCTTTACTTATGAAGAGATTGCAAGTCTTACATCTTTCAAGCCTTGTCCCTAAAAAGGCTCTCCTTAGGAAACTCTCATATTTTCTTTGCTTGAGCCAAGGTGATGAGACCAACTCTAGATGATGCAACTCATGCTTCTTGATAGAGCACATCATAGCTAGGTTCAATCAACTACTTTCACAAGCTAAATGGCTACGTGCTTGATAGCTTAGGATGATGGATCCATGAGATCCATACTAAAGTTATTTCTACCTTTTCCTTAATCTTTTCCCCTATGCATTTACCATTTGTTCCCATCATACTTCTTGTTCAGTTCTTTGTGTTATAATGGTCATTGTCATGTAGACATTCTACATATTAAGTTACTGTCCCACTTGATTATTATGATTCACCCTCTTCCATACAAATTAGCACACTAAATATAGTGTTTCCTCATATGATAATCATTTTAAATCAAGAAACCCTCCTTAAAAAACATAGAAAAATCAAATCAAAATGAAAACATGTTCTCACTTATTGAGAGTTTTATATAGACGTGTCTTTGAGTGCAATTAATCAAAGTACATATGTCATCCTAGGATATTGGGTATCTAGCAGTCTATTAATTTTCATTATTAGCTTGATGATGTGCTTATGAATGAAGACCTTCATAAGTCGAGAAGAAAGGTCAAACCTTAACTAGATAAACTTCTCTTCTACTCTTATCAGATACTTCATTTGCAGAATATATCTTTATATTAATATAATTTACACCTACAACAATTTGGCATGTCTAGTGGGATTCAATCTCTCTCTCCATGTTTTAAAGCACATCTCCTTACTTATTCTTTTAGCATTATGTTTTTTTATTGGAATTCATAACTCTATTTATAATACTCTATTAATTTAAATGATTATTTTTAATCTAGTTCTCTAATCCATGAATTAGAATTCCTATTATTATTACTGAATATAAACACTTAATTTTATTATATCTTAAACTAATTAATAATTGTTCCTTTTATACATGACTGCTAGGAACATCATAATTGAATCATCTACATGGCAAAGATTATCCTACCCCCAAATAGTTTTTTATGCTAGAATTGGTACATATAGTTTCAGTGACTCCAATCAACAAATATAGGTCACCCTTTGCAATCCAATCCCTACATAGGCCACTTTGTGCCCTAAATAGAGAAAATGGAAGTATTGCATATTATAGTGCCTTGTATATAACTCATGTTTTTTCTAGAAAAAGCTCTCAAAAATTGATAAGGTACTAAACCATCTATATTTATAAGGTTGTTTACTACACTCTATGTTTTCTTAATTTTTTGTTACACTTTTGGAGGATCTTTATCATACTCTCTGCTAAAGTGGAAAGCATTTTGGATACCCATTTTACATATATTCCACTATAGACTTAAGTCCTTCAATTATGCAAAATAGTTCAATGAACTATGTATAGACTTCACTACCAATAACAATAGTTCAAACTAAAATTTTTCTCATCTATTGTTTAGGTATTCCTACTATACTAACTAAATTTAAAGTTAAGTTCTTGTTGAAAAGATGGATTATACAAGTGTGTCTCTAAATATCCCTTACTTTACTTTCCTTGTTGTTCATGTTAATGAATAAACTGCTTATATTTTTATGAGAAGAATTTAAGAAGTGATTGACATTAATGCCTATAAATGGCCTATTATTGGACAACAATTGGTAACACATATTGCTTCTACCATTCATCAAGTCCATTAAGATATTCCTAATTGTCCAAAAAACATCACAATGAAAGGCCTACTAATACTAAAGTAGACCATTGGAAGGTTACCTTTTATTATCAGTTTTCTTATTAGTGCTACACTTGCTAGTATTGCACTTGTCACATTCATATTAGTTCTATTCTTATCCGTCCTACCATTGAATCTTCTATTTTTGGATAAGAAACGAAATAAAGTTCTAACTTACATTTTTATTAACCAATCAATTGCTTGATATATTGAAAAAATGAATCTTCCTTCCATTTAATCTCATGTCGAATGGAAGATGGTACCTAAAGGGCTGCATCTAAGAAAGCTTGCACTTGCTCTTATATTGCATTTAATATTAAAATATGGATAAAGAAACAAAAATATTATGAAATTCCTATGTCAAATATTCTTTTAAATACTTCTAAAAATTTATCTAACCCAATCAACTTGAAAGGGAAAGCCATCATTAATCCCTGGACAAGACATTGCATATCAAGTCTTCCATCTATCTTAAAGAAAACCTTGCTTAATGAATATCATAATTAAAGTAATGATCTAAATAATGATGTCCTTGAAAGTGGTTTAAAAATCTTCTTCTTGTTCATATCATAGTGATTAGAAAAAGAGAAAGATGACTTGATTAGAGATGTGAGTTTTCTCAAGACATAGTTCATATGTCTTCTTTAAAAATGTTCAAAAGGAAAAGCTAAGAGAATTATTTAATCCTAGAAAGAATAATGTGTCAACCCTTGATCATGATAAGCACAATGATGTTCTTAACCAAAAACTCAAAGATTAAATTTGATAAATGGGTATTGGAATGGCAATCTTGGCATATGAGGTAAGTTGTTAACTCTCTTATATATAACATACTCCTAAGATATTATATAATTATTTTCATTATTTACTTACTATTTTATTTTGGTCAATTTATGTTCAATAAACAAACGTTTCCATTGAATTTTCTATAATTCTAGTTGTGGAATTTGGCATATCTTCTATAGTACCATGTGTTATATCTTTGAAAAATTATCTAATCTATGGTTGAGATGCAAATATAGTCTATCAAGATGAGTTCTCAATAATTCAAGGTTCTAAATCAGGTAGAGTGAAATATGGGTCACCTTCTTAGCTTAGATAAATTATCAACTACATGGTTCCCCGCTTTATCAATGTGACTGAGTTTCAACTTGTTGGATTTGCAGTATTTCTAAATGCTTCTAAAAATACAAGACAATTCTCAAGGGTGTTGACCTCCATAAAAAGTTCCAATCAAATTTCTATAGTTAGTTTCAAATCAAAAAGGAGTATTTTAAAAGGCTTTGAGTGAATTAAATGGAAACTCTCAACCAATCTACTTCAGCAAACAAGGAGCTCACAACCATACATGGTTTGTGAAAAGAAAATAGTTAACTATATAATTCTAGCTCTTGATTAGCCCTCTAGACCCAAAATTTTGTTTGTTGTTAGTAAATGACCAATATATATCAAATTTTAGCTAGGAGAACCATGATTTTGTCAAACAAATGAGTGTGTATTTGAGTTCAAACTTTTTATGGATTAATCTTGTCTTCATTAGAAAGTTTTCTCCATAGAGCTTGATGCATTTAAATTGACATTAACTTGAGTTTTCTTATAAATTCTCATGCTTTAAGCTAAATCTATAAGACCAAATAAATAAATAAATAAACCAATAAAGGAATCAACACTATTATGTGGTTGTGAAGAGTATTGTTCCATGAATTCTTTCAAGCCATCAAGAGTTGGACAATCTATCATGGTTTCTTTTTGAAATTTGATGTTGATCAAAAGGTGATTGTGCATGGTAGTGTAGAAAAATATGATTCAAGGATTTGACATTTTTACAATGTTAATATTTTGAAGCTAACATTATGTCTTCTCAATTATTTTATCATCTGTAGGAATAACATAATGGAAAAATTGTAAGAAGAAAATGAGATGAAGTTCTACAACATCCATTCTAAATCAAGTTTCCCCAATTATAAGATATTAGGATTCTAGTGACATTATAAAAAGCTTTATAGAGTGTCTGCTTATGACTATTGAGGGTGGTAACAAGATGGCCTTTAATGCTGCAATATATGGGGATTTTTTTGGGTTTTTTGTAATAATAATAGTAGAAAGTAAATTGGTTATCTCATTTCCATTCCAACTACCACAAATATTTTCTATAAGAACATATTCTTTACATGAAGATAGTCATCATGATTCTACTTATAAGGGGAAAGAAGTTTGTTCTGCAACCAAGTGTCATGCCAAAACATAATATTCCCCTCCCACATTTCCCATTTGATTGATTGTTCAATAACATCCCTAAATTTTAAAAAGTGTTTATAGCATTGATGTACTTGTAGCAACAAAACATGTGTGTTCTTAAAAAATTTGTCCTTCATGATCTTTGTACATAAGGGCTTTAATGCTTAAATTGAACATATAGTTTTATCAAATTGTAATTAATGTTATCTCATAGTGTTTTAAATCCTGATTTGCCCTTTATGCTTGTAAAGCTACCTCTTGTATGTCTGTGATGTTTTAATTTAGAGCCATATGGACACCATGCAGATCTTAGGGGGTACTTATTGAAGTGATCAGGTTCTGCATCAAGGTATGATGTATCTTCTTGGGAGATAGAAATATCACCCTACAATGGACCTAATCACCTAATAGGGATTCCTAAGGTAGATGGGTCTACGTATGTACTAGAGATCTTTCCCCAACTTTATATGGAGAAGTAAAACAGGTTAATTTTATGTTGTGTTCTTAAGCTCCCTATGGAAGCAAGCTTTTATAGTTAATTACATCTTAGAAAATGGGAATCTCTTAAGAATAATTTTGATTAAAGTAGTTAATAAGTATCTCCAAAGATTTTAAAGCTAGACTACCAAAGGATCAGGTATATATGAAAATCAAATGGGAGAGTTCAAATAGGAAGATTTATTTACAGATTTCAAAGAATAATAAGTAGGAAGCACCCATGATACTAGGAAGCCTAGTGAATGCTTCAATCTACCCTATATTGAGGCTTTATATATTTGAGAGAGATAATTTACTTTTATTTAAGTTAGAATCTTAGTAGAATGCTAGGGTTTATAGTCCAACAACACAAGATCTTGGAGATGTTTAAGAGGTGAGGACTTATGCTCATAGCCTAAATGAAATAAGTAGCCTCAGAACCTCAATCTAAAATACTTTAGCACAAGCTAAGAGCATGACCTAAGTCTAATCGAGAAAGATGGGATATGATAGTTCACCTCCACAAGAGAGATTGAACATACCTCTACTCTTCTGGGTTTACAACTGCCTAGAGTGGCGGCAAGCTAACACCTCCTATGCTTTAAAACCATGTAGGCCAGCCTTATGTAGATGTAAGATAGCTAGGCTATTATTTAATTAAGAAGGAAGCTATAATCCTAAACTCACTCCCTAAGAGACTAAATCATGATTAGTATGAAAACATGACTTAGACTAATGCCCAAATTTTACAACTTTATAAACCATTTTTGACACATTCATTTTGGACTAAGGGCTTGGGATAATTATGCCTATATGCATGATGAAATTAAATCATGGGCTAAATCAATTAGAAGGGGTGTTCTCCACTACAAGGTATTGCCCTCAAAGGACAAGCATATCCCTTATTGTGCAAGAGCGGAGACCCTCCATATTCAAGAGTTGTATAATATGATATGCATGGTGTGATAACATACAACATTCAGCTAAGGTATTTATAAATCTTTTATTTATCTTGATGGTTATGAGTTATATTAAGATTTAGTTATGAATTTTTAGTGAGGATATAAAATTTAATGTTATCCTAATGAGCCTATCGCATCTAGACCACACATCATATCATCACACTTTAAGAAATCTATGAAAGCATGCCATTTCTATTGCATAGTCTAAACATAATAATCAAACATGTGAACTTCATAAAAGAATAAGAGATCAGTGCGATCGGGTACCGGCGTATACCCTAAAAAAGAAAAAAAATAAGGTAGATAGAGTTCTACCCTTATACAACCTGAATTATAATAAAATATTACAATTATAATGAATGTTATGGGGGTCTTCAATCTCTTATCCTTCTTGTTTTCTTTGGATTGGTTTGCTCTAGGCTTCACAGGGTCTCCTAGGACTTTACCTTCTTGTCATTACTCATCCTAAACCCCAAAACACTAATCCTAATCCTATTATAAAAATTACATATTTATGAAAAATAAAACCTAACTACACCTGGAAGATAGACATTAGTTAAACAAACATACAAGCCAAGCAATCATATTTCACATATTTGGACTTAGCACTCCGCACTTGGGTAACCAAGCCCACTGTCCTAATTGAATTATGCTTAAGGGGATAAGCGGCACCTGCAAACAACAACATTTATATTCACTTATTATTACAGTGATCCCTTTAGCATAATCACCTGTAGAAAATATCATTAAGCTATTAGTGACCTAACATCCAGTCTACACACAAACAATCCTAACATCTAATCTAAAATATTACATTATAAAATAAAGAATAACACCACAACATACACTAGCCTAACCTAAAGGCTAGAATTGGTGACTTAGTATTCTAATGTGTGTACTAAGATTTAGTGTGGTGTGTCTTAATTAGACTTCAGAAGTGTGATTATCTGAAGTTAAAAATTTTTAAGTTAAACATTAGGAGAGGTTTCACTTCAAATCTTTAAATAAATTGATTATTTTTAATTTACATTTTTTCATTTAATTTGATACCGCTTAATATCTAATTATTAGGAGAAGAATCGGGGTGGCGTTTGACCCCCTTCATCCCCATCTTAAGTTATTTTCTGAGGGTATATTATTATGACCTTGGTTTCTTTAGTGAATCATTTATTAAATATTTTTATTAAACCTAGGTTTGAGTTAGTCATAAGGAATCTTATTCAAACATGAAAGGAATCTCAGGATAGATAAAATTGAATCACTATTATATGGATAACATTCTGCCACTTCTTTCCATCATCAATAGCATACATATTTCTTCATTTTTATTATTCATGATATTTGATTCAATACACATATTTATACATACATTACATATTTACATTTTTACACACTTGAATGATCATTAATGCATGTATTTTGGTAGAAAAGAATGATTACATTCCTTAGTTAAGCATATGTAGACATGTATTAGAGATTTAGGCAAGTACGTGTCATTGTTAAACTAGGGAAGCAAGGTTATCTAAGACCTCCTTGGGGCTACTTAAAGCCTCATGATTTCGGGATGTCCAGACTATATACTTGTCAAATTAAATACATGTGAACATATACAAAAGCTTAAGGATGAAGATCATGCAAAGATTATATAATAGCAAATCATTTTTATTTATAAAAAATTTAGTGACACGAAGAATAAAGTTTTATCTCAAATTTTAGCACATGAATACATATAAATGAAATTAAGCAAGTGCATGCCATTATTAAACCAGGGAAATGAGGTTATGTAAGGCCTCCTTGGGGCTACTTAAAGCCTCATGTTTCTAGGATGTCTAGACTTCACCAATTTAAATGCATGTAAATATGTACATGAAACATAAAGATAAAACAAAACCCTTTCTTTTTTGAAATCATAACTTAAATGTAAACTTTATTGAATACTTATAACCAATATTAACTTAGATTTTTCATCATTAGCTTTTATTTTTGAAAAAAATTTAGGATTTATTAGTGATAATAGCCACACCTTATAATAATATTTATCCAACACAAGAAACTTAGATGTAATCATGTTCTTTTGATTCTCTCTCTTTTTATTTTGAAAATATGAACATATGACACAAATGGCATGCACATTTATGATGATTGAAAAGAAGTAATTAAACATTTCCACATAACATATTCAATTATATTAATTCGTAAAGACAATTAAGCGAAATAAATATTCCTGATGACTAACCAAAGTTCATATGAGGTTTGACTTTGATATTTGAATTTTTGAGACCTAAGGAAAAGAGATAATACATAACACTCAACCCACCCCATGATTGTGATTTACCATATTTAAAGAGGGCAATTAAGCATATTTTATGGATTAATTATGTTCAAGCTATTGAACATATCAATTTAATTACCCTTCCCTAAACTTCTTTAATTTAATTAACTACTTGACCATGAGCCTTCAATGATATGCTCTTGAAAAAATAAAATTTGCAATGCACCTATGGGATTCTAATGCAATTAAGCTCATGCTTAAGAGTTAACTATATTAAAGAAGGAAAGAATCTAAGTTATGTACTCTTATAATTTTCCCATACCAATGGGTCAACCATAATTTCCTTACCAACTTTATGTTATTAAACACATAAATGGGATTAATGAATTATATTTGAATTATCTGAATCAATCATTGATTTTGTTTGATTTCTATTATATTACTAATCTTCCTAATTAACCCTTAATTATTACTTTTATTAATTAACCCTCCTAAAAAATACCTTTAGAAAGATAAATAGGGAAAGAGATCCTAATTATTTCTCTTCACTATTCCCACTATTCATAATGATTAATTATCATTAATTATTTAATATTCACTATTTATCAATTTTAATAATTATTAAATAAGTTAGTGAAGGTAATTAGTACTGAAATTCAAATTTTTTAAAATTACATGGCAAATAATTCCAAGAAAATTATGGGAGGTAGAGGACATCCCATAAAATCATCCCATCAAATTTAGAATTAATTGGTCATGAAATTAAGTCTTAATTAAGGTAATTAGATTAAGGTTCAAACCTTAATTAAGCACTATTCACTAGACATAAATTAGGCATTTTATTTTTCTTAAATTCTCCTCTATCTATCCTTTTCAAATTGGATTTATTTATATATTTTTTATTTTTATATAATTAGTTATGATTTATTAAATTTTTGACCATTTAATTAAAGGCCTAATTAACCCTTTAAACTATCGGCACCACACAAACACTGATGCAGTAGCACTTTCCACATGGCACCATGGTATTGGTTATTTAAATCGTAGGATACGATAGCTGACTCAGCAGTAGCGAACCTAATTCATCTCAGCCATTCGATCTAGGATCAGACAGTCGAGATTAATCCCATGAATTCAATGGGATTAAATCAAAATTTCTAGCGTGATTAATCACAGCCATCCATTCTAATCACACAAAATGAACGATCGATGATTCATCATCCCACGAGCATTAAAAGGTAGATAATGTTTGCCTTCCATCACTAGATCTGAGCTCACTGGAGCTCATTCAATGGTGAAATCAACTCCAAAATGATCAAGGAATGAATCTAAAGGGATCCTATGGTGGAAATGGTATGAAAACATAGTTCACTTAAAAAAAGACCAACACCTATGGGAGAAACTACGATTGTCAAATTGTTACCTCATCGGAGCTATAGATAGCTTTATATTGAAGAGATGAAGCCTTGTTAAGAAGATTATGACCTATCTCCCAGCTGATTGCTCTGTGGACAAAACACCACCATAAAGCTTGCTGGAGTTTGTCTTGAGACATCTTCCAGTGATCAAATCGGTCGAGAAATGATTCATTTTGATTCACAAGAGTAGGGTGAAGGTGTGGGGAGAGTTAATTTAGGTTTGCTGGAGATTTTGGAAGATGGACAAAGCTCTCTGGTTCTATCAGGGGCTGATCTCGTCGATGGTGGAACGCATGAAGAGCACGAGAGAGGGTATGGAACTGTGCAGAATGCTCTAGGGAAGGTGTGTGTTGAGTTTGAATCCACGTGGAGGAGTATACTCTCTTCCTCTAGTGAACCAATGGTTGAGATTAGTTCAACCTTTAGCAGCCATCCGACCAGAGTAGGTGGCCAGAGATGGCAAGGGACTACTGAGGTAGCTGACGGTGAGAGGTTGAGGGAGTGTAGTGTGCTGGCATGGAGTGTACAACCTCCCTTATTTGGACTAATAGGTTTCCATGGGTGAACTCGCCCTATAATGGCCAAAGGTTGAGCCCAATAGGCTTGGGGTAGGTCGGGTCAATGGTCCTCCTATCCAAGAAGAGCCAAATGAGGATTTTGTCCCATTTGGGTGGCTTGGTTCAATGGGTTTGCCCCAAATTAGGTTCACCATAGGTTGGGCCCACTTGGACAGGTCCATAGTGACCCAAGGATGAGTCTTAGCAAGTTCGGTTAGGTTTGGGCATGGTTTAGTTGGGTTTGGCTAAATTTGACCCATAATGGTCAAATGCTCAATTGGGTTAAGTTGACCATTTTGACCAAATTGGGTCTAAATAATGATTTGGGTGAGTTCAATTGATCATTTGGAGTGAGTGAGTGCAATTGGTTTGATTTAATTTGGGTTAGATTTAAATTTAGCTCATATGGTTCAATTTGGGTCAAATGGATCATGTTGACCAATTTGACCAAATTGGCTAAATTGGCTTGAGCATGTTTACCAATTTGACCAAATTTGACCAAATTGGCCAATTTAAGTTCAATTGATCATTGGTGATTGATTGGAAGAGTTGATTTGAATTAATTTAGAATATGGAGTGATTTTATTCAATTTGACCCTTTAAGTCAAATTGGGTTATGTGGGCTAATTGGGTTAGGTTGACCAAATTGGGTTCAATTGAAGGTTGGATTATGTTTGATATTAGATTAGAGATTGGTTGGAAGTATTGGTTTCAATCAATTTGGTTTAGGATTTGATTTGGTTCAACTTGACCCTTTAGGCCAAATTTGGTCAGTTTGGGTCAGAAGGTCTAATTAGCTTAGTTATGCTTAATTGATTGTAGTGGCGTGTTCAATAATTATCTACAATCATCATTGAAGGGATTGGATGGCTTGATTTGATTCAATGGGATTTTAATTAGAGTTTGGCTTAATCACCTCTTCTAAGTCACCCTGAGTTAAGTGACTTGGTTAAGATAACTTGGGCCAATTGGGATTATGGATGGTTGGGGTGTGTTAAATGATGAATTTGAAGTTAATTGGTGGCTTTGGTTGTAATTGATTTGGGCTTAGTTAGGTTTTGGCTCATTTGAACCCTTTAGGTCAAATGGGCTAACATGGGTTAGTCACTTTTCTTTGGTTCAATTGGCTTGATCGTAAGTATAAGCATGGCTTGAAATGATCTAATGAGTAATTAGAGAGGTTGAGAAAATTAAGTTGGATTTAGTTTACTTGAACAGAATTAAATTGAGTTATGGGATTATGATGGGGGTTAACTTGGGTTATGACCCAAGTTAACTTTTCTTGGAGCTTGGATTAGAAAACCAATTCAAGTAAGATCAATTGAATACGTTTGAGGTTGGTTGGATTTCATTTACATGAGCTTAAATTGGATTGAGTGCATATGTATGAGTTTGGTTTAAGCCATAAGATAGGCATAACCTATTTGTTCTGAGGTATATCCTAGGCTTAGGGTTATGTTCTCTAAGTATCTAAGCTTAGGTTTAGTGTTTCTTTAATCACTAGAAGTGTCTTAGCACTAAGGAAATCCAAGTGTCTAGAAGGTTCCTAAGTCTAAGATAAGAAAGTTTAATCCTCACTCCAAAAGTGAGGTCAACAAAGTCGAATGATATCTTCTTTTGTTCTCATTCCATAACAAAGTGTTAAACATATGTTCAAATTCTCTTTATTTGCTCATAGCCATATTGATTACTTATAATACATGCAATGGGATTAAAATAAGTATGTCATTGATGAGAGTTAATCTACCCCTAAAACATAGTAGCATGTATCCCAAGATATATTCCTAAGTTGGATCTTGGAAGATAAGTCTTCGGAATATATCATCTTTATCCTTCCAGTGAAAAGAGAGTTGTTGAGGTATTCGAGAACAAAATAGGTAAATTTTAAATTTGTGAACTATTAGAGCTTCCTTGAACTTGTAGAAGATATTATATTGCTAAGGAAAATACTAGACTTCTCTTTATTGAAGTGCATACCATAGCAGCTTCAAATCTTTTAACTACTTCGTTAATTATTTTGATGGCATTCTTTGATCCATTATAGAAAATGAGGATGCCATTTGCAAGCAACAAATATAGATTAGGAATTTACCATCTATACAAAATTTGGTAGAATGGTTGATTTATAACTTGGTTCGGGAGGAATAAGTACTCCAAAGCAATGATCTTTGATTTGGGAAAACCAACTTTTTGTCCATTAAGGAGGATTGAGTAGTAATTATTTAAAATTGATCCTTGAGATTAGAGCACATGACTTGGGTGACTCTAGGTTAATATTTTTGGCATGTAGAACCTAATTAATGAATACCTAACTACTGTTGTCAAATGCCTTATGGAAATAAAATTTAATAGCAAAGTTGTTATTTTTATATTTAAAATTAGTATCTTTTAAGGATTTCTTGAGCAAGGAGGGCATTCTTACATTTATCCCTCTACTTGACAAATGCATTATAGTGTAATGAACTTGATCAGTTAAGTATTACTACAATCTAATATAACTTAGTTATTGAGATAATTGTGGAGGAACTAAAGTAATCTGGTGAATGAACTCCTTTGAAGAAATCTAATATAATAGTAATCACATCGGCCAACTATATACCAAGTCATTTGATAGAAACAAGCTGAAAAACCATATAGGCTAGTCACTTTATCTCTCTTTTTGGACAATATTTCTTTTCTTATTTCCTCATGATCAAAGATATTGAAAATGTCAATGGAACAATTATGTCTAGTACTGAACACTTCTAGATCCACTAGAAGGTTACTATTGTAGGATCTAAGAGCCAATAGTTTAATAAAAAATCTGACAACACTATCCTTGATTTTATTATAATCATTTACCCATTATTTATTATTAAGGGTTATTCTTGTACGCCCAAGCATACGAGTAAACTAGAATTTCCTTCACAGCGATTCATCACTGAAATAAGGTCGAGTCTACAAAAGTAAAAGGACTCGCCAAAGATAAAGTAGGTCAAAGAATAAAGCTTGAAGAATGATGTGTGGAAATAGGTCACATAAGCAGACTTCCTTGAGCTTGCAAGTGACCAAAGAAGACAAACGATCAAAGTTTGATAACCCTATCATGACATACCAATTTGCCGCATCATAAAAGAGCAATAGGTCACCTGTACCAATTGGATATGGACCTAACCACTTATCAAATAAAGCATGACTCATGTTTGGATGAGTCCCTATCTATACTCTATTATATGTACTTACAAAATGTAACTATCTCCCCTCGCTATATTATATCCAAAGGGGGCAGAAGGATCTTTTTTTCTCTTCTCTTTTCTTCTCTTGGGGGAATGGGGAGGGGGTCATCATAATTTTCTCTTCTTGTAATAAATCTTATAGAATAATAAAATCAAACATGCTTTTGCATTTCTTTTTTTTTATTTTTTGTTCTATTTTTTTATAACCCTATTTCTCATGTATCTTAGAGGTTCTACCTCACTCCACAAATAGATTTGAATTCAACATCCTTCAGATGTAGCAAGGATGGATGAGCCTGAGAACTATGAGAATATAAAGCAAAGTGAGACAATAAACACATAATCATTCAAGTGCATGGAGTAGAACACTCAACAATTTGCAATGCAATACAACTTATGAGACATGGAAGATAGAATCATTCACCTAGTTTGGGTGATTATGTAGAAAACTAATGACAAAGAACCAAAGGCCAAAGTGAATCGATCCTCAAAATCAGCAACTCACCAGGCTCACCAATTAAGAATAGAACAATCTAAAAACCCTACCCTGGATGACAACTCATATTATGCTAGTGAAGAAGAATACAAGCAGGGAAGTAGGAAAATCTGACTAATGCTTTCTCCACAAAGATTGTAGAAGCTCGCTCCCAACATAGTTTTAAAATATCACATTGGAATCATACGAAGGTCAAATAGACTCAACTGATCATATAGCATACTTTCAGTCAACAACATCGCTATTGAATTTGGATGATGTAATGAAGTGACACCTTTTCTTGACCACCTTTAAAGAAATGGTGCTCAAATGGTTCTCACATCTCTCAGTAAAGTTCATAACCTCATTCACTAATTTTAAAAGAATATTCTCCACACAAACAGTTTCAGTTTGATGGCCATATCATGACATACTAATTCGCCACATAAGAAAAGTATTAAGTTGGTAGTGCCAATAGGCTATGGAACTTTATCGCTCTCAAAAGAATGATTGCCTCGTGTCAGGATGAGTCCCCATTTGAACATGGCTTACCTTACATGTACTTACCAAATGTAATAATCTTCGCCCATTATTATTAAGAGGGTCCTTTCAAAGGGGGGATCTTTTTTTATTTTCTCGCTCTTCTCTAGATTAGAGGTCATAGTTTTCTTTACTTCTACTAAATCTTATGGAATAATAAAATTGAAGTTTGCCTTTTGCATTTTTTTAATTTTTCCATTTCTCTATTTTTCTATCCCCATCTCCCAAGTATCTTATGGGGTTCTACCTCACTCCATGAATAGCTAAAGATTCAATAGTTCTCACCTACTTTTGACCAAGGCATGAAAATAATTTGTATTTCTATTCCCTTCCATAAATTTTAGATTCATAGTTTTTCAGCCTAAAAAATTCTATCATTTTCAACCTCTCATCTATATTTGTCATTGCTTATCTCAACTTAAGTTTAGTAGAATCATAGTATTGCTTAGCCAAATGAGATTCCAGGTCAAGGACCATGTTTTTCAGCATTAGCAACTTAGGATTACAATAAACCAAAAACTTATCTGTTCCAAATTCTAAGCTCCTTAGCCGCAATCTTGTGTAAATTCCATATTATAATTCAACTACTTTCAGAGAATTCAAGTTCATAGATCCTCCTTAGGATATAAATGAAATCCATATGCTAGGTCCACATGTTGAGAAACTTAAAATTTTTTTGCAATGTCCTTGGAAAGAACTCAAGAACAAGTAGGAAAGGAGCATGGCTAGAGGTGAATCTATATAAATGTTGGACAATTGTATAATGCATTTTGATCTTGCATTCATAATTAAGAAAAACTTTATCAAGTGTTCAATATAAACCTATATCCTGTGAATCCAACATCACCCAAACTTTCTTTCAAAATAAGTTCAAAGCTCTACTATTGGATTAAGATTAGGATGTGCTCTTCTCTTCTTCTCCTCTCTATTATCTATCATATTAAAATCTTCCCCAATCATCCATGTTTATTGTACATGGGATGCATGGCAGATAATGTGATCTCAATGCTCTATTTTACCTTGTGGGAAATTAACATAAATTTTGGTTACCATAATAGTTACATCGCCTTTAGTTATTTTGACTTGGAGAAACTAAAAGTGGTGAAGGATGATGTGAATATGAATTTTTTTTCTAAAAATCCATATTTTATTACTATAATTGAAATAACTATTTTGCATACTGCATATGTTCTAATTTTCTTAACAAACCTAGTTTATGCTTCTTGATTAGATGCCTCAATCTTTTCTGGATTGAGATTTAATAATTAATCTAATATTCCATAAGAAAAATTTAACCATTTAGATGATAATTTTCTAAAATGCCATCTAAAGTAGAAAGTTTTCTCTGTTTGATTTTTGAATTACATTAGATTGATCCTTGAAAAGCCTTTTTAGTTCTCACATCTCTTTAGATGTTCGTACCTGAATCTAGATTTCATTAGCATGTTTTTGACAATTTGTAGTGTAGCTTAATTAGGTTATTAGTGCAATTAAGTTTCCATCTCTTGAACCTCGCTTATTGATAGTTTTCCTTTTCTTCTATTATGATGTTTAGTGGCCCTAAATGAAATAGTTATCAGCTAAAATTCTAATGGGATATCAATAACCTCAAGCTTGTTATGTGTTACTTGATGCATCATTTATTGGGTGAGGTAGTGCATTTCATTATACGTTGAATCCCCTGATGAGAAAAATAATTGTGACACCATGTAGAGTTTAAAAATTTCTTATTTGAATGTTCAAATGCGTCATTAAAAAATAAACATATCATCTCAAAAGATAAACATGTTATCTTATAATGGATTCGATCATTTACTAAAAGACTCCTAAGGCAAATGGGTCTTTCATGTACCAAAGATTTTTTTCCTTGAACTATGTGATAAGTAGAATAGGGTTTAATTTAAATTGGGTTCATGGTTCCTTATAGAGGCAACCCCTATAGTTAATTACATCTTAAGAAGGGTCTAGTCCTAAGAATACTCTCGATTAAATAAATGAGTTATTATTTCTAAGGATTTCTGATTTGGTTTTTAAAGGATTGATTTTTGGAATTTCAATTGGGATTTATTCAAATTAGAGAGAGTTCTTTTGAAATCCAAATGGGATAAAGCAGAAAAAATATATTGATATTGGGATGCCTAGTACTCATTTCAACTATCTTATAATTGGGCTTTAAATTTTGGAATTTAATTTAGATTTTGAATTAAAATTTTCTTAGAAGTCTAGTACTTAGATTCTAGCAACACAAGACTGTAGAAATGCCTAAGTTTGAAGACTTATTCCTAAGAAGGATGCTTCAAAACTTGGTCTACAAGTGCTTCTAACACATGTCAGATGCTGCTTGACCTAATTCTATTTTGGAAGTTATCAGTCATTCCTCTTACTCGAGGGAACTAACCAATCCCTGACTCTTCTAGGCTTATAACCCACATGGAGGGAGCTACCAACTAACACCACCTAAAAATATTTTAAATTTATGATGTAAAGTCTCATGAATGCAAGATGGTTGGGCTGTTGTATATTCAAGAAAGGAATCTATGAACCTAGACTCACTCCCTAATCCTAAAGATCATGTAGAGTATGAAATGCATTTAACCAATGCACATTTTATAGAGTTTTAAATATTTTGATTCAAGATTTAGTTTAGGTCTTGGGTATGCATTTTTATGCTTAATGTCATACAATTAGAAATGGTTATGGGATAAATCAATAATAGAAGGCAGGCTTCCGCAAGAAGGTGGTGATCCTCATAGGTTAGATGCCCCTTATGTGCAATGGGAGAAGTTGTCCAATTTAAGGATTGGAGTAATATGATTTCATGGTTTAAAAATCTAATTGGTTTCTAATTGATTTTAAGTTTTTCTAAGGCTTTAATTTATGAGAAATTTCAAATTTTCTTTTATTTTTATTTCAGTTGTTAAGATTTAAGTTGGGTATAAATTTTTGTTTTTCCTATGAGCCTAATCATCTAGGAATTCAATTGCAGGAAACCATAACACAAAAAAAACCTAGAAAAGCAAGTTGATTCTATTGTGTACCCAAAATAAATCAAGCCTATTTAACTTAAGAAAAGGCCAAATGGGTCACTGTACCCCGTAAGAAAGAGCAAATAAGTGAAGCTCGCTCTATATGCCCTAACCTAGAACTACAAATCTAGATCTATGGGTCTTCTTTCCAGGATTGTCTCCTTCTTCAGGGACATCCATTAGGCTTCATAGGAGACCACTGCACCTATCTTCTGGTAGGGTTAGCTTCTACTAATCTTATACCCCATAGATCCTAATCTAATTTAAGCTCAAATTTACATTTTGATTTCAAAATTAATTATACGCCCTACAAAAAGAAATATCAGCAAAATACAAACAACATGCAACATTTATATTTCACAAATATACGGGCTTAGCATTAGCTTCTTGCCAAGCCCACCTGTTCTATGGGCTATGCTTAAGGACTTAAGCATACCTGCAAGAAAATAACATTTTTAATTTTTATTTATAATAGCATTTCTTTCTGGCATAGCCCAATGTAGAAGACAATGTTTGATCTAAAAATAACATCTTATCATCCAGTCTAATGGACAAACAATCCTAGACATGCAGTATAAAATAGTACACCATAAAGACATGTGAAGCACATCATATCATAATATAGATAATCATTAAACAAATCACAAATGCCCTAACCTAAGTCTAGAATATGTGACCTAATGATCTATTGTGTAAAGTAACTAGGCTTATGTAGAAAGACTTTACTAGGCCTCTTTAGTTCATGTTTCAATTTAGATTTTTGAGTTTATTTGAATTTTACCATTGGATGGTTTTAATTCAAATAATTTAATGATTTATTTTCATTACACTTTTATTTGGTTAATGTTAAATTTTAATTTTTAAGAATGATAAGTAAAATGGATCCCTCTTTTGGATGGAAATCATTCTATTAAACATTATAATTCCTAATAGAATGAAACCTTCATCCTAAGATGAAGATCCATATAAAAGGTTTAATTAAGATACTTAAGTATATTAATTAATCCTTTAAGTTTTAGTTAGATGGTTTGGATTTGAATTTAGTTTAGATTTTACGATTAATTCTTTTTTTTTTTGGAAATTTGATTTTTCATTTCATTCTTTTTATTTGATTTAATTTCATTCTTGGTTTACTTTTTAATTTGGTTTAATTTGTTTTGAATTATTTCATTTGATTTAATTTGAATTGGTTCATTTGATTAAATTTGAATTGATTTTGGCTTGAGTTATGTTTAAGTTTGTTGAACTTATGTTCGTTCATTTAGTTTGATTTGTGTTAACCTAAGGCATTTAGGTTAATGTTTGAAATTTATCTTTAGGTTAGATTGATTGTATATTTAAGTTCCATCAAGTGTTTGTGATTATAATTTTATTAGCTTAAGGTTCAATTTAGTTTAACATGCATTATCGATTTCATTAACCCTTAAGCACGGAAATGATTAAGTTCTTTGACTTAGGATATTGGAAAACCATCCTAAATATTTTTGATGTTTGATTAAGATTAGTCCAAATTATTTCATAATTTAATGTATTTATGAAATTTCTTTTATTAATTATTTGAATCATATTGACTTAAAAATTTAGAAATTCAACAATTCCAAATATAAAGGCCAATTGGGTTTGAAATTTTTATGGCAGGTGGGGTTCCATGCCAAGTTCATGTTTCTAAAGTTTCATCTTTATTAGATTCATGATTAGGGTTTAATTAACGTGTTAATTATTTTATTAAAACTTAAATTAGGCCTAATTTGATGTAAATAATTTATGAATTTCATTTTTCATTGATTCCTCTCTGAAAGATGTTTTTGAAGAGGGTTCAATCATAATTATTGGATATTTGGTTGATTTATTGTGATTTAATTAATTTCTTATTAATTATTTGAATTATTTAATTCAATTAATACCTAATGAAGCCAATTTAGGATTTATTAAGTTTGAATGAATTTAATTAATGTTTTTTATGTTCATTAGAGCTCATTAAGTTGAATAAAGGTTATTTAATTCATTTTCATGGGTTAATTCATTTTATATTAATTTATTTAATTAGAATTGAGATTCAGGATTTGAAATTTCATATTTCATGAATTACATTGCAATAATTCATGAGAAATTTTCCAAGGGTGTGTTTTAACATTAATTTTAGTTCCCCAAAGTTTTATTTAAATTTAATGAATTCTTTATGATTAATTAAGATTTAATTAATTTTATTCAAACCCAAATTAAATTTAAAATATCTAATAAATTAATTAGAGATTTTAATTTTAATGGATTCATCTCATCAAGATGAAACCATAGAGCCCAAGTTTACAATTTTTGGATTTGTATTTAATTTTTAAGATTTTTTTGAATTATTTATAATTTTCAATTAGTTTTTAATTAATTTTTTATTAATTAAATGTGGATTTATTCATTCTAAGAAATGTAGGCTGATGTGGCACTATCGCCATGTGGCACGACGGGATTTGGCCACGCTAATCCTGCATGGCATCCACGTCAAAAGCGGTGCCACGCGGGATGATCCTTGACCGTTTGATCAAATATCAGAAGGTTCTCATTCCATCTGCGGCATCCTTAAGAAATAATATCAAATTATCTAACTAAATCATAATCGTTTATTCTTATTAGAAGAATCAAATCATGGAGATTATATCCTGCAACTCTCCGATGAGAGATAAACATCGTTCATCATTTTTTCCAAAATTTTGATGATCACTGGTGAATTTTGAAGGGATTTCATTTACAAAATGATTACTGATCGATTTACAACCCATCCATGTAGTTTAATCCACTTGTGGATCAATTTCCTTTTGAAAAGGACCAAAATCGATGGCTTAAAGAGATGGTGGTAGAGCATACCTCAATTTTAGTGATAACTGGCACTGGGATTGACTCCTTTAGCTTCTTTTCGATGCAACAAAGGTGTGTATGCAATTTGACGGCTTGCCTCCCCATGGATTTCTCCCTAGACCAACATTGAATTAGAATCTGGTGGCGTAGGATGTTCTCCGAGCTCCTGGAGGTGAGGGGATGGGGGTGGCAATTCATTTGTGGCCACCTCAAGCTCTTGAACATGTTGGAATGTTCAATTTGATGTGGAAAACTCCCCCTTGAATTTCACCAATGATGGAGCTCGGTGGCCACTGAATTTCATCCATTTCTCGGCATGCCAGTAGCGAGGAATCCAGGGAAGGGCCTCCTCCTTCATCTCTTGCCTTGGTGAAAATTTTGGGATGAAAAGGGGGAGGGAATTTTCTTTCCCATCCCTCTTTCCATACATGGTCCAGAGTTTCCTTTTTGGCCTTTTAGGTGGCCAAAATCAAGCCACCGGTGGCGGCAAGGCTGGCCAAGGGTTGGATTCAATCCCTCTTGGCCTTGTGAGCAAGTTTGGATGATCACATGGAAGGGAGGAATGCATCTACCCTACTTCCTTGCTTGGTCGAGCCATGGCTCTTCCCTTAGTATTTTTTTTCTTCCTTGGCTTTTCTCCTTGAAGGAAGCAAAAATCTTTTTGATTTCCTCTTGGTGGCCTTCAATTGATGGTAGCCATATCTCTTTGTATTTAAGCCAAGAGATGGAATTTTAGTTGGGATAAAGGATTAAAGAAATCGAAGTGGGCTTTGTTTCCTATACTCCCTCGTTGACATTAGATAAGTTTATCATTTTGGCTTGATCTAGATTTGATGAATTTAATTAACATTACTTGGCAATCTCTTTTAATCCATGCAAGGAAAAATTTAAATAGGTTCCATAGGTTTCATTTCAATTTGAATCCATTAACCTTAGCATTAAATTTAATTTAAGTTCCAAATTCTTTAGCCACCATTAATTAGTTTCAATTTGGATTTTGATCATCCTTGATTGTCCATTGGATGATTAGGAATTGACTTAACACGTGCCACATGAAGGTTTAGCCCAACTCCAAGTCAACTTGACCCATTTTCCTTAAATGGTTAAGTTAGATTTGGTTGAGTCAAATGAACAAATTTAACTCAATCAAAGTATATTCACACTCCAATTATGTTTAATCACATGTGTGAGATAATTTGGAGTGATTGATTTCATTTAATTTTAATTGGATTTCAATTTGAACCCATTTGACCCAAAGTGAGCTTAATGGGTTAAGCTTGGGTTTCATTTAGGACAAATGACTAATTTAAACAATATAGACCCAATGATGGATTGGATTGTGTTTAATTATTATTTTCAAGTGATTTTAAGCAATCAAATTGAGTTGATTTCAATTTGATTTGGATTTGAACCCAATATGACTCATTTTGGTTCATTTAGACTAAGTGGTCTAATTAACCTAATTATGGCCTAACTAAATTTGAATTTCCTTAGATTCATGATAAAACATGTTTATTTCATCATTTATAACGTTTGCAATAATTTAATTTGGTCAAATTCTTGGTGGGTTGACCTTTGACTAGGTGGGACCCACCTAAGTCAAACCTATGCTAAATGGGTTGACTAGATTTGACTTTGGTTTGGTTTTGGATTTGTTCCTTTGTTTTAATTTAATTCCAATTTTATTTATTTTGATTTAATTTGATTTAATCCCATTTTAGAATTTTGGTTGAGTCACCTAAGCCAATTAGGTTAGATCAAACCCAATCACTAGGTATAGTGTCCTAAGCATTAAATTAAGAGATTCCTATTTGAGATTAGGACATCCTAATTATTGATTTCAAAATGATATTAACCTCATCAAAAAATGAGGTCAACATCTCCATGTGAAGTCTTATTCACTTTAATGTTGATGTGTTAATAGTCAACTCATTCTTAAGCATGTCAAGATTATTTAATTATGATTCCTTTGAACTCTAACACTATTGTCTAAATTTACATTACTAAGTTAATGTTGGCTAATAAACATTCAGTGATAGTATGATAGAACCTTTTACAATTAATGCTGTATTTAGGTAAATTTCCAATAGCATTTTTGCAATGACCAGACTTATGACTGCCTATCAAAACCTCCTCATTAAATATAATAGTGACATCAAATTCTATAAGAACTTTGATAATAAATGGTCAAGATAGTTTAGCAATTAAAATATTAATTCTCAAAGGCCTTCCATTAATAGTAGCTAGGTAAAACATAAGTTGTTGTTTAAATAATGTATCTTAAGTCCAAGGAAATAGACTTAAACAAAGACAATAGGAGAATCAACCTTAGGAGAGAAATCAAAAGTCTACATCAGGATCTGTGAAGGTAAATCATTAATGTAATAAGTTCTTTTAGCAAAATCATTCATAAAATCTTGCTTATTGTCCAAATGAATCAAATAGTGCCTTCGATCAATAAACCCAACAGACAATTTGCCATTAAGCTTGAGTTGCTGAAAGAAGTTTTAGAATTTAGCATAAGAGATACACTTAGCAACACATTTGCCAATAAGAAGGAACTTGAAAGGAGCAGCAAGAGTACCAATTTTATCATTCGAGATAACAACAAGCTTACCCATTTTCTTAGAATGTTTTTTTAATTAAAGAAATGATGAGGTCTTCATGAGAGTTCTTCAGCCCATCAAAATATAAGGGTGAGAAAGCTATAAAAGTGTCATTCTCAATACCTTGATAAAAATATCCTTCATTCTTGAGTTGCTACAACATAGCAATGCTTCTCCATCTCTAGAATAGCTCAAATCAAACAACCAAAACCAAATGATCCAATGGAACAATAACCCTAGTCACGAAGGACCAATCTAGAACCATTTTCCCCAATAATAGAGATAAATAAATGCTATGGTAAACATCCTCTCTATCATATAGTTTCAATCTTATTAACCAAAATCATTATTTGCAGAACAAAATAATTTTATGATGAACACCCCTATATCATAATATTTAATCTTTTTAAAGAAGGGAGACATAAATTCTCTCTTAATTGGGTTAACTTAAAACATCAAGATTGGACCTAAATAATTCAAACTTTAGAATACACATGTAGTAACTTATTCATAATACCTTTTAAGCTTATTTATTAATTTAGTTATCAAGCCTAAACTCAAGTACATCTTTCATTATCATAATGACCTCGGAATGATCAATAGGCCATGGTTTGCACATTCAAACTTTCGTCAAGATAGTTTCAATCACTTATCATGATTAAAATTTCACTCCAAATCTTATCAGTAAAGATTTTTTACTAAGAATATCTTATAACAAATATTCTCTATCAAAATTTTTGATAATTTCCATGATAATGACTTATTGTATAATGGATCTTTTGAAGGCTAGATCTAAAAATCTCTTAATACGGATAGTTTTATCTTGAGTCTAATGATGAAATTAACTCATCTAATCTTGGGTATTTTAACCTTTTTGTTTAACCATGAATATAGAGAAACAAATTCTATCTAGTCATAATGATATTTCATGACATCATCTAACAAAATCCTTAAGAAACTAAAATATTTTTCTTAGAAAAGATAGGTTTTATTTGAGTTGGTCATAGATAAACCTAATCATAGACCTTGAGGGTTTTCATTATAGACTATCTCTTGAGAAAATCAGTGAAAAGCTAATATTTTTTTAGCATGATAGTCTTCAATGTCATGAAAATAGTATCATCTTTAAGGTTAAGTTCTCTCAGCCATCATCAGCAATAAATCTGATATCTAGACTATTTTCAAAGAAATTCAAACTAATGGAGTTAGAACATTTATAGTTGAGCCAAAGAAATGGGTCTAGTTTAGTAAGACTCATTCACAAAATGGTGCTGCAAAATTCCTGAAGGTGATAATTTCCACCTAATTTAAGCACCAAGATTGGGTTCACCTCAATGTAACCCATGTAAATGTGGTTTAATTTGCATGTTCCATAGATGTTAAAATTATTCCATTATGTATAAAATAATTCATAGCAGATAGAAGAATCTTCTATCCATTTCAGGCATAAATCTTTGTAAAATTGTTTAACCCTACTAAATAAGGATATGAGGCATTTCAGTTGATGGATAGTAACCATATAAAATCTTATTTATTTCAACGATAGATTTTTTTGTCATATGTTATGCATTCTCATTAAAAAATAACTACTTCAATTTGTCAAATCATCAACATGTCCTCGTTCTAAAGATTGCTTTGTTTTGGGAGCATTTAGTTATTATATGTCAAAAGAATTTTCTCAACAAAGGCTCTCAAAGCATTGGCTGAAGAAAATTCATTTTAAGTCTTAGGACTAGATCTAGGCTAATGAAACCCATTAATAAAATTGTCTTGATACCATCAATGGTAAAAAATATTGATTCACAATTCTTTCTTGAAGGTGAGCCTAGTTCATCAAAATTCACCTACATTTAAAGAAGGTTGTTATAAAATCTTTGATAGTGTTTAACCTTATCGCACTATGTTTACTTTTCAAAGTTAAGTTTTGTTAATTAAAACTCACCCACCTTTTGGAATGGTTGTTGTGAGATCCTTGATGGTATTCAACCTTTTCCTATCTTAAATATAACATAATTGTTATTATAAAATTTTTTATGGTCTTCAACCTTGTTTCTTGTGAAAATTATTCTTCAACAAGATTTTTCCCACCAAGAAATCTCTTTTCAAAATAATATTATTATGCACATCTACATATAAACCATAAATAATACATTTATAAGCCACTTTGAATATAGGAATGAATAACACTCAAGGAGGCACCTCTCTTGCTTCTATTTTAATTAAAGCCTCTCTAGCATAATTATCACTTAGGCTTTATATTCTAGCCCTTCTTTCTCTTCATCATCTATGAAATTAAAAAATAATTTAAAATCTTTTTTAGATAAGGTTGATATAAAATTCTCAATATGGTGCGCAACCTCTTCTAATTTTTCTAGTTAGGTCACAATACAAAGTCCATGTCACCAAGACTAATACCAAACGGAGTTATTATAATGCCTTTATATAGTATATAACATCACCTTTCTAGTTGGGTCACACGATTGAGTCTGGATTATAAGAATTCATTCATATCATCTTTATTTAAACTAAATAAAGTTGCATAATATTCATGATGGTGGGTAACTTTATTTTTTAATGGGATTTTAAAATCTAAAATGGAAGAAGTTTTTGTAATGTCTCACTGCAATTTTTATCCTCACCTAGAATTGGTTCCAGGTCACCAAACCCTAAGGGAGGGTGATAATAAAATCCTTGCTAGAGCATAGCCTACCCTACAAGGTGCCTCTTGAATTCATGAATGCTACTTATGTGAGTCATCAAAAGAAGCCCTTTTATTTTAGTTATATGGGCACACACATCCACAAGATTAGAACACACCTCCAGCTTGCTCTGATCTATAAACGTACATAATACTACAAAAATAATTAGCTAAAGTGGATTATAAGCATACTTCATTGAGTTACTGTACACTCCAAAGTAAATTCAATATAATTTTAATTTTGGATGAACTTCATGTTCTTTTGTAGCTCCATATGTCATATGGTGTCACATGGTTATGAGGGGCTATTCCTCTTGAATACTTCCTTGTGGGCCTTCTAGTGTAATATAGTTTGAATTACATGGAAATGATAATTCACCCTCTACCATATAGTAAATAACCCCCATGCAACTATATATTCGCATTTGTAGACTAATAGTCACTTTTGAGTCATAAGTCTAGTATCACCAACTAGTTCATGTGATTAGATTTATGTATTAAATTTGGATTCATCCTCACCTTTCCTAAACACGGAACACCAAGGAGGTTCAAGTAACAACTTGTACTCCTTTTGATAATGAATTTGATGTAGATATTTGAGCTTAATTGTCATAGAAAGAGATTAACTAATGATAAGTCGATCATTCTAGTTTGATTGTGGCCCATATACCAAGATATTCAAATTAATTTTTCTAGGTATGATTAGATATAGCCACAAAATTTTTTGAGGATGAGATTACAACCCAAATTTGAATAAACACCCTTAGAATGACAATGCAATAAGGTTACCTCTGGTCTACAAATTGAGTTCAAAATACTCCTTCTACACTTGCCTAAAGGTCTGCATACCATAAAGAGGGTAGCAATGGTCCTTCTATATACTTTCAATAGGTAAGCCTTTCTTAGTTCATAATTTTGTTAAGTGTAAAATTAAGAATATGACCAACTTGGCCTTTAAAAGAACTGCCCAATGAGTTTTGATTACAACAATTATTTAAATGATCTCTATATAGTTTCAAAATATCAGATCAAAATGTTCATCTCTACCTTTTTCTTCTAGATAAGTTTAATGCTCGGGCTACTCATTTTAGCCTCCTTGCCACCAATGAGCATGAGTGAAGTTAAACAATTAGACTTCTAATTCAACATGATAATAAGAAGATTTTTTAATCCAACTCACCCATGGCTGTTTCCTAGAGGATATAGTGCCCACCTTCTAGGGAGTCTTCCCTCCTAGAGAATGAAACCTTGAGTAGCTAGGAGCCTTGATTATTGAGATAAAGACCATAATGATACTTAGTATTATGTAAATGTTCATTTGGCTAAGTTGTCTAATAGTCCTTGGAAGATTCTTAGATATGAATGCCATAGAAAAATGTTCAGCTCTAAATAAACTCCCCAATGTTTTGATGCTCCTAGACATGAACCTATCAATCGAGTCTACCCATTAAAACTATAAAATTAACACATTTCTAACCTTTATGGAAAAATTTATTAATCTACCATAAATATTAAGGATTATCATAATCAATTTCAATAAGACCTAACCTCATATCCTCCTCAAACATTAAAATTCTTACTCAAACCAATCCAATTTGGTTGGCCTTAGTAAACATTTTAAGAAGAACTCTTGAAGAAGGGACACTTGCAAATTATTCCTAAATTGCATAGATCTCACTGTAGCGATGCTTAGGGTAGACCTCTTCTAGTGGTTAAAGTCAACCATTTCGTACTAGATATAAATAGTAGATTTTTGTCAATCAATCACTCCCATTGATTTAATTATTTATTCAATTGATCATGAGACTCTAAGAATTAGGCTAGCCATCCTCAAAATTAAATTACAAAATTTGACCCATGGTCGAGTCAAAGCTACCCACTTGCCCTTACTTTACAACACTCCTTAAATAGAGAATAACCCCAACCAACCCAATGGATCAATTATCATAAAATTTTAATCTTAAGATTTCCTTATTAGTTTAGTATACACTAAAACTAATGGACTTATGTTAGGTTGACCTAAGTCAAAGAAGGTCAAACCTAGATCAAATTTGGACTCAAACTAGACTAAAGCCCGATGGATTCTTCCTTGGGCACTAAAAAATGTTCAAGGAATTTGTTTTTGTAAAAAGAATAATCGAATGAGTTCATTAGGTCCATCAATTTATCTAATTACACCCAAGTTAACCCACATTACCTAGTTGGACTAAGTTCAACTAACCAAAAAAAATTATTCACTTATTAATGCCCATACCTATGTTGGCGGTTAGTTGGACTATAAACTAACAATGTTATCCAACAAAAATCATGAGAGTATTTATAGTTAATGATGTCTTGGATAAATTCCTAGTTCAACCCAACTAGGATTGATTACTTTATATAGATGAATTTAATGAAATAGGCAATCTTGACCATTTTTAGATCCAAATAGGGACGTTGATTTTTCTTAATAAATCAAACCCAACAAATGGTTGAATCATGCCAAGTGCTTGAATTTGATTTTATCCACAAATGTTTCTTTATTCAAACTCACTTGGTTTGACCACTTTACATGGGTTAATTTAATGAAATGGACCAACATGGCCCATTTAAGCCAAGATTAACAAGAATGGTCTTAAATCCTATTAATGGATGAATTATTAGGATAGTTTGTTCTTAATTAATAAATAATATTTAAAATTAATTCTCATTGCCAAAAATTCCCCTTTGTTAAAGTAATGGAGACATGTGGCAATAAGTTGTATGGAAAGCATAAAATTAATAGCATAAACAAAATATTTCTTTTGTAAATTGTTTTATCCATAAGGTGTGAATTGTTGAAAAGAACATGGATAAGCTTAACTATTCTTATCCAATCAAAAGTCTCCACATGTTTATGAACATAATTTATATGAAAAATTAATTTGGCCACTAAGAAATATGTGTCATGCCAAAAGATGGAGGATGAGTTAGTCAATAATAATCTTCCACTCATCCTCTTAATTGCATTCATTTACCATTAATATTAGTATAAAATGCATAATTAATCACTCAAGACATGGTTGTGCCATAAAATAAAGTGTGTGAGAGAGCATAAAACCTGTGTGAAGTAGAAGAAAATATTTTTTCCATGGATGCTTTCTCATGCGAGCTCTCATCCAATCTTTTACAAGGGAAACCTAGGAGACAAAGGTAAAGAAAGCTCTCCCCTCTCATTCCCTTTGATTTAAGAAATACTTTTGGACATTTAAAGGCCATTATTCACCTTAGGTTACCCCAATATCTCATTTAGAATCCCAATTCAATAGAATTTCTAGCCAATTGTCCAAGCTATCAATCAATAGCGAGGTTTTGCAACACTCACTTTACTAAAGGTTAGAGGATTAAAATCTTCAAGCTATAAAAGCTCACAAAGGTATAATACCTAAACTTAGATAGTAATCATTTAAGGACTCTTGAATAGATCATGATAAGCTTGATTAAGGCTTTAGAATTCTTGACCACAGTTTCCAAGTGCAATTCTAAGAAGAACTCAAGTTCATTTAGTTTACCCCCATCTTAACTTATTACTCTAATTTGGAGTGTATGAGAGGAACAAGAAAAAAATGTTCTTGAAATATTCCCTTAAAATTTATTTTAAATATTTTGTGATTTTTTTTAGAATTCTTTTTTCGTCCCATCTCAAAGGAGATTTTATTCAAACATGCAGTTACATATGTAAAAGTAGGTAAAAATAATGAACTATAAAATTATAAATATTTTCTTTATTTAAAAATTAATTTTTCTCACATTAAAATTAATTATAAGCTTAATGAGTATAAATTTTTTTTTAAATTTATATAGGAGGCTAAGTACAACTTAATAAACATATATGTTAAATTTCTAGCCATCGTGGGTTATGTTTGAGTTATAAAGAATTTTAATTTATATAAAAAATATTTTTTTAATACTACGTATTATTTCATCAAAATTATATTTCTAAAGGCTTCAAAATATTTTGTAAGCATTCATAAAGCATCTCTAAATTTTCCATGGTCATTTTAAGACAAACTTAATGCACATAGTGGCTCAAGTGAAATTACTATTTTACACTTAAAATTTTCATATCCATAAACATTTAATTAAAGTTATTTACAAATTATATTTGGGTAAGATAATCATGTTATTATGACATATTATATCATTTGGAACCATCCTAATCTTCAAATGGTGAATTCACTCACATGTTAGTGAAATTATCATTTTGCCTTTGAATATGTAACATGCATAAATGTTTGTCTCCTGGTGGCCAAATCATCAGTCATTCTATTATAGTAACATGATATGTGAGCCCCTGGCTCATTCAAATGAGTTGGTGTTTCTTTTATGATAAAATGACCATTTTGTCCTTAATATTTTATCATTTTCTCAATAAAAGTTTTACAAGTTCGTTAAGGCTATATCAAATCTCTATAATTGCATTATAAATTTTTAAAAAATCATTTAATTTGATTATTTTTATTGCTCCTTAATTAATCATAAGTGTTCCCAATGATTTTTCTCAAAATATCATTATTATTTATGAGCATTCTCTTATGCTTGCTTTATTTTTTTTTTAAATTTCCAATACATTTTTTCTTATAAAATTTTGAATTATCATAAATATTATGATATATTCGTGAATTAATTATTTGATTAATTCATGAATATATGAATTTATTTTTACTTTAACACTCAGCATCCTATTTGAATTTGAAATTTTCTATGTAATTAATTTAACATTCAAGTTTCTTGAGATATTTAAAGATTTTTCAAACTCATGATTTGAGAATTTTAAGTTATTCAAATAATTTTTTGAATGAATAGTTTCAAAATATATATATTTTTAAAATTTGAAGTATTCAAGAGAAAGTTTCACTTGAGTTGAAAGATATTAATTACACTAAAAAAATCTCATTAGATCATAACACAACACTAGTTTGCTTGCAATCCTATGCATTAGAATAGAAGCATATCATCTGATGTACTATCATAATAATTTTAATTTATTTTATTTGATTTCAATTTTATCTAATAAGGGTTTTATTATATCAATAAATCCCATAGACACTGGTATTTGTGCTTCCAAGTTGATTTCTTAAGTAGGCGGGGAACACACACTCCAAGACCACCGCACACAACTTCCTAGGTTTTAATTGCTTTCTAAATTATTTTTGCATATGGAGTCAATGGTCTCAAGCATATGATGCTTATCATTGAAGTGATTTTATAGCTTGGTGTCGCACTCCATACAAAATTTTCCAGCACTTAGTCAAATTCCATTAATTTAGTGTCTTTACTTACACTAGTCTATTTCTCTCACCCAGTACCCCCCTTTTTTCCCATTAGTCATGCCTTCTTAACTTAGGAAAAATCTCATTGCATAATCATGCATATAATTATTTAGTCCATACATTGTATAATTACACACCTATGACTATATAAGTATATATTTTAAACTTAGTTATATATTGAGTCAAGTTAAATTTAAGATTAACCAAAACCACTTTTGGTAAAATCCTTACATCACTAAGTCATACTTATTTGATGAGGACATTATGTAGTTCAGGCACACAATGTGAGTGAATAGCTTGGGTCTCAAGTATACTTATATTCGAGCCTATTCCTTGTCTCCTAAATGAATAATTTCCATTCAACTCTACCATACACCTCATCAATTATTGTCATCATTGCTTAAAATCTATTCATCCTAAGTATTCATACACTAAATAAAAATACAGGAATCCTATTCTCAATAGTTGATCATTTCAAATAATTTTATCATATGTATGCATATGTTGGAGTACAAAGTAATATGGGCACTTTAAGAAAGATTGTGTCCCAATATAACCAAACTTAAGCCTTCTTATAATTACTTATTTATTTTATTAGATTAGCATTACTTTGATAATAAATAATATTCTAAGAATAAAATTATCTTATATGACTACTTAATACACTTGATTAGTCTAAAGCTTATCAATTTACTCTACTTCACTACAAAAGTGTTAAGCCTTAAGATAATCAAAATATATAATTAAATTTGTTTGATTAGTCATTAGCTCATATGAGATAACCTTAGGGTACACTAACTTACACAAACTTAGGTGATGTGATAGTTCACAAGCTAGTAGTCGCTTAGCAAAATGAAGATGTAGTTTGTTTACTTTTGATATACAAACCCTTTGATTGCTTAAGACGAGACTGCTTGAGTGCAACTAGATTACAAAAATGATTGTTATGTTTTCTATATGATGTGCTGCTTCTCTTTATCCATTTTTTTGCATTAAGTTAGAGATATATTAATATAAATGCTTGATGTACAACCATGATTTTACTTTTACTTTTATAGAGATCATGCATCAAAGTATATACACAGTTATTTATCAATGATGTCACATCTATGATGTGGTAATATTTTCTTTTGTTCTTTGATGGCACTATTTAGTCAAGAATATTTTTATTATTATACTTCTTATGGGACTTTACATATGTAAAAGTAAAGTATACATTAGGTTTTCAGACTCAATATAAGACAAATTAATGTAGACTAGTAGACTTATAGTTCAAGTTAGAAGAAGGATTAGGAGTAGAAAGAGACTGGATTATACTGCATTACTTGATTTTTCTGAGCTTACTTGGTAGAACTCAACTTCCTATTTTATTTTACTCTGGTATGTATACGATAATGCCCAACTACATTGACCTATTACTTATTCATTTATAGCCATCACGACATAGTGATTATTTGTGTTGACCTTACCTTTTAATATTATTTTACTTTTTTATACTATGGTTGTCTAGGAACATGCACAATTTTTTGTTAGGCTCATAAGCTAAAATGAATTTCTACTACTTTAATAAAATGCTAAATAACTCTAAAAATTAATTAAATTATTTTAAAATTAAAAATTAAGGTAATCTCTAGCCACCTTTTAATTTAATTTATCATTGATTTTTATGTCTATTATAGAAGATAGAAATAAGAACTTACCAACAATCAAAATTCCCAAACATTGGTCCACATTCATAACATTGTAAAGTTTAGAATACAGAGAAGTCTCACATTCGGATAGATAACTTTCATTGCAATATCATATCTCCATAGGATAGAACATTAAGTAAACATGACATAAGGAGTCTTAGTGAGCAAGGTGGAGGCATCCTAACCCAAATGGGCTCATAAGTCTACTATCGTTATCCCCAATTAAATATGATTGAGTTATTACTAGTATGCTCTATTTTAAGAACATCATTACTTATATAGAGATTGCAAGTCTGACATCTTTCAAATCATTTTTCCAAGATATTTTCTCCTTATGAAACTTTCTTATTTTCTTTCAATGGTTTATGGTCATGAGACCAACTATAAATGAAAAAACTAATGGTTGGTGATAAAGCATCTCACAATTTGATTAAGTTGAACACCTTCTCAATTTAAATGGTTATAGACTTAACAGCTTAAGATGATCAATCCATAAGATCTTGACTAAAATGTTTTTCTATATCTTCTTTTATCTATTTCTCTACCCATTTTCCCTTTAAGCCTATCATAATCCTTATTGTGTTCTTAGTAATTGCTATGTAGACACTATGTATATTGTGTTATCATCTCACTTTATTAAAGTGATTCACCCTCTACCTCAAAGATTAACACTCCATATATAGATTATCCTACTATAATAATCATTATTCAAACATGAACCTTCCTTGGAAAACTGATGAAAATAATATCAACATGAAGACATACTTTCATTTATTCAGAGTTTCTCATAAAGGCTTTTGTGAGTGTAATTAATGAGAAAGGATATGTCTCTTTAGGAGATGGGTAACCCATAATCCATCAATTTTTATTATTAGTTTGATGATGTACCTAGAAATAAAAACCTTCACAAGTATAGATGAAAGATGGAACCTTACATGAATCCCCTTCACATCACCTCTCATGAGATATTTCATTTGTAAAATATATCATCTTGTTGATAAAATTTACACCTTTAACAATAGTACCAGTACAACATAAAATAGGATTAGAGTCTCTTTACATATCTTGAATCTATACATCTATATTATAAATATGTTGATAAATAAATGATCTTTCTAAAAATTCATCAAGATTAGAGGAATAGTCAATGCTTATATGAGTTCTTTCATTATTTGAATCTACAGTCTATCTTGAATAGGCATATTTTTTCATGATTTGCCAAACTTCTTTGTTTAAATTGTCAAAAGAACTATCATAAAGTATAATCTTACCAAAAGTGAGAATAAGAAAACCATCATTTTCTTAACTATAGAACATTTGTTCATGACCTCATCCCTAAGGGGTTTCCTTATTAACTTGGTTTGATGAAAGAAAGATAAAAGGTAGAAAAACTTGTTTTTAATCAAGTCTAAATGAAGACATTTTTAAATTAATTGGCTTTTCCCTAGAATAATAGTACTTAACATCACTTTAGACACCAATCTTGTTCATAGATAAATAGTACAAGCCACCTTGAATAAATAATTCCTACCCACCCCGTAGTATACTTATTGTATTGATGTAAAGTGAATGGTGCCATTTCATATTTGTGGAGATAAAGTCATCCAAATAATGTTCAAAAAAAATTTATTTGCATCCATTGCATGAAATTTTTCTTGGTTTTAAAATCACCTAATTATAGTCAAAGTGATGGAGACTATCATTTTTTCCCCATTTCAATAAATCCATTAAGCATTAACCTATCTAAACATAGCCTCTTCTTATTTATGGATAATAACTCTAAAGTATGTATTATTACAACAATAAATAATAACTTAGGACTTATCAGGATTCTATTGAGAGTAAGGCCAAATGCCAAAGCAGTTACTTATAAGGGTTTGTTGTGATTAATATTTTCCAACAATAGATCCTAATCAATAAAAGCAATGGTGAGGAGGTATTTAGAGGCAATTTTTTTTTCTTATGTTCTTCTTTAACAAAATGACATGTTCATATAAAGCTTGGAATAAATTTTGATGCATTTCAAGTGACAACATTAAAGTATCATAAATTCTTAATAGTATATAAAGCATATTTAGATGGGCCAAGACATTATAATCTACCTTATGTTGTTTCATAGATACTGGTGTTTTTGATATTTCTTTGCTAAATTGCCATCAAAATCATTAATAATTATATTTTTACTCTTATGTTGGTCACATTATTAGGAGTTTGAGGTGTTTTATCACTTCTTAATTAAACTTCCAAGATTTCTTCTAAAAACTCTTTTATTTTTTAAATATCTTCTCAAACTTTGGTAAGCATCTTTAAAATAAGAGTTTGAAACTAACTCTTCATTAGTGGAATTATTAGCATTGAGTTCTAAATAAAAAACTCTCTTAAATAATAGAATAGGTTTATCTACAATTTCTTCATGAGAGGAACAAAATTAGAGATGCTTTTGCACTTCTTTTATTTCTATTGCTCTATTTTTTTAACTCTATTTCCTAAGAATCTCAAAAAGTTTTGCCTCTCTTTACAAACATATTCTGGTTCAACATCTTTTTAGGTGTAGTGAGTGTGGGTGAGGCTAAGAAATAGAAGACAAATACAAAGCAAGGTGAGACACTCAACACAAAATCTTCAATGGGCATGGAGCAGAATGCCTAACAATTCTTCATGCAATAAGACTTAAGAGACATGAAATACAATCACTAGCCTAGTGTAGGTGGCTATAGAGAAAACCAACCTCAAAGAACTAAAGAGGAAAGAGATTGATGAATCATCATGATCAGCAACTCACTAAGTTTGTCATATGAGAAGAGAACTATCTAAAACCTCCAACCTGGATGACGAGATATTGTGCTAGTGAAGAAGACACGTAGAAAAAATGGGGGTGTGATAGTTTTCTCTACATGTCTTCTTCTTCACTAACATAATATGACTTGTCATCTAGACTAGGGGTTTCAGATAGTACTCTGCTTGAAGAGCCTAACAAGTCATTTATCCTAAGGATCCCTCATTCTTTTTGGCCTTTTGTTCTTTGAAGTTGGTTTTCTCCATAGTCATCTATAGTAAGAGAGTGATTTTTTCTTACATGTCTCTCATGTCCTATTTCATGGTGAATTATTGGGCATTTTGCTTCATGCCCATTGATTGATTTCATGTTGAGTGTCCGAATTTGCTTTATACCTTACTCCTAATTCTTGACCTCATCCATGTTCACCACACCTAAAAGGATGTTGAATCTAAATTTGTCCACGGAATGAGATACAACCCTTTGAGATACCTAGAAAATATGGTTAGAAAAAATAGAACAATAAAAAAATAAAGGAATTACTAAAATATCTCTGATTTTATTATTCTACTAAGATTTAGTACAACAAAAATAGTTATGGCAGATCCACCCCTTAAAAGAACCCTTTTTAAAATAGTAGGGGGAGGAAGTCACATATAATAAGTACATATAATATAGCTTGAGTATAAGTGGGGATTCACCCAAATATGAAGTAAGTGTTTTTCAGCATGAGGTAAACTCCATAGCCTATTGGATTAGGCAACCTGTTACTTTTTTTAATGTGGTGAGTTGGTATGTCAGGGCAGGGTCACTAGACTGTGGTCATTTGTGCTATTTGGCCTTCCTTGGTCACTCAGTAGCCCAAACGAGTGTGCTTATATAGCCATTTTTTATACTTCATTCTTCAAACTTCTTTCTTCGACTAGTCTTATGTGTAGCGAGTCCTTCTTATTGAATAGCTGACTTCTATATATTTGATCTTATTCCAATGTTGGCTTGTTATGAAGGCTATTATATTTGGATAGACATTTAGCTCTTTGATTATTCTGTTCCTTATAAAGGTGACTCATAAAAGAATGAAAATGATAATTAGCTTTGACATTTAATTAATTTTTTGAAAAGTTTTATAAAGATATGAATAGTCGCAACACCTTTTAAAGTACCTAAGCTTCTTTGGCTATAAAAGGAACCTTTGCCCCTCTCTTCTGAAAACCTTTCTCTATATTATGCCCATAGTTAAGTTAGAAATTTCTCCTTATTGTTGAGTCATAGTTAGTGAAAGAGATTCACTTATTTGCCTAAGGGATATTAAGGTTATATCTACTCTTTTGAACTATGAGAAAGCCTTTAGAAGAAGATAAAGTAGACTAAAATGTTAATGGAGTCCATAGCCCCTATAGTTGAATGGAGTACCTCAGTCATCCCCATCTATTACATTATTATTGTTCTAGTTAAGGGTAGTACAGAGGACTAATGGGTAGATTAGAGTACTTACTCTGTAGAAGTGGAGAGTGTGACCACTATGGTAGAACTGCCTTTCTTTCAACTCATAAGTGCATAAGAGGAGGAAGAGTATATTCCCCTAATTCAATGTTAAAAATATATGGTAAGAAGGTTGGTAGGAACCGCCTCTATGAAAATGATTATGGAGGAGTGTGTTGCCATCATAGGATTCATTTTCATTTTATTTCACAAATTCTTCTTGTTAGGTGTTCGAAACTCTTCCTATTGTTGTAGCTAAGCATGATGAGTGTGCAATAATCAGCACAAATAGATAATGGACACTCCCACCACCCCCACACACACACACACACACACACACACATACCAAGTATTCCTAAGGAAATGATTCACCTTACTATGGGAAAGCTACTTGGTCATAGTCCAAGTGTTAAGGAAGTTAGTTACCTCTCAACTAGTAGCTTCCTTTCTTAAGGATTTTTCCCTTAGCTAATTGCCTTATCAAAATTCAATGGTTCATTTATTAATAAATTCATTTCTAATTATTCAGGGATAACCTCAGCTTCATAGTAAGCTGACTTGGTGGCACCAAATTTTCTTTAGATGAGAGCTCATATACTAAGGCAATCACCCTTTTCTTCTAATGGGGCCACCAGCTTCATTTTAGCTAACATCAATAAGATGTTAGCAGGTTTCTCTATCTCTTATTATCAATACAATAATGAGTGTGAGTGGGATGAGTCTTCTCACCTAGAGGGGTAGATGCTGAGAGAGAACCACAAGCACTCACTAATCCATCTACACTCATTGCTTTATAGAGGACGATAACTCTTTTAAGGTAAAACTTACACTCATCAAAGCAGGAGTTAAGTGAGCTTAGGTCACTATTGGAGAAGGAGTTGTAATGGAGGCAGGCTATGGAGGTACAAACCTAGATGACTTTTATGACAATGCATGTTGAGTTGACTTTGCTCCAATATTCTATCAGGTCCCACGGGACTACTCTCTTCATTTAAGACACTAAATTTTTATTTAATTATATGCGTGATAAGGATAAGCTTGGTGAAAAATGGCACTCCAACCCTTTTATATAACAACTCAAAAAGTGATGCATACGGGACATATAGAGTGCATTGTAACTATTCCTTATGCTTTTAATAAGATGTAAATATATTTTACTAGCCACTTCTCTTGTTAAGTCTATTTTGTGGTTAGGATGCGAGTGCAAAATCTTAATTACTTTCTTCATGACTTGCACTGCTTGAGATTTTAGTGAGATTGAGTATGATTAATTTATATAATGCTTGATGTGATGTCCATTTTATCAAGCCTTACCTTCTACATTAATAAATTCAATCTTACTATGGGTTGTTGAATCTTTATTACCCCTTTGATTTTGAGAAAGTAGACATATTGACTTAACTAGTAGTTCACATTCTTCTTAGCTTTTAAAGTGACTTTACACTGATTGACTCAAATAATGACTCTAAGGAAAGCAGTGGATTCATTCATGAAAGGTCATCTTTATGTTATACTTGTAAGAATAGGAGTTTCTGTGGAGCCTAAACTAATTTTTCTATGTCTTCTTAGTGAAGGGCCACCAACATGGGATTGTACAACTTTCAACAGTCTTGATGAAGATCATGGTTTGATAAATAGGATGAGGAAATAACCTCAAAGATCTTATTTGTTAATAGCTCATTGCCATAGCTAGAATCGGCCATTCTTGTTCCATTTTTAGTGAGTAGGGCAAATGTTCCTAAGTCAGACACATGGGTGAATTTCTTTAGCACCTTCAGCAACCAAGCGTATAACTCAAAAGTAGTCCCCGTAGTCATAAGAAATAGAATAAGAATGGTTGGTATGGGCCATAGCGACCAGCTCTTAATAAGTAAGAGCTTTGAGCTCCATTTCATCACTTTATTCATCAAGCTATGAATCTTCATCAAGACTATTGAAAATTGGATAGTCCTATATTAGTGGCCCTTCACTAAGGTTTCAGTTCTAGGGCAACTTCTGCTAGAACAAGTATAGGATCTTTTTTCCTTCTCTTTTCTTCTCAGGGGGTGCCATAATTTTCTCTATTTGAATAAACTCTTGGTGGAATAATAAAATTAGGGGTATTTTTGCACTTATTTAAATTTTTATTACTATCTATTTTCTAACCCTATTTTCCATATAACTCAAAGGGTTTTGTCTCACTCCATGGGAAGATTTGGTTTCAATAATGCCAAAATAGAATAAATAGATATTGACTCTTTTATCTTATTAAAGTCTAAATTAGTAACAAAATTTATAAAAATGTTTATTTCTTGAGATACCTATTATGGGTTTTATTCTTCCCCATCATATATTGATGCTCAAGTCAATCCTTAAATATAATATAATTTCTTGATTGTTTGCCAAATGCATCTATTATATAAGTAATATAACATGTAAAAAATTTTCTCTACTTCTTCAACCTTCCAAGAGTTTCATTCTCAATATATTAAAAAGCTTTCTTATGACACTAATTTTGAAATAATATGTCTTACCAATCTTTTTCTAGAAAGGAATTTGAAACCTTTTAGATGATGAATACATAGTTAATTTGGTGATATTGCTCACATTCACTTCTCTCTTTATGGACACCATTTGAAGACAAGACTTCAACTATCTCTCTCTTTTCATTAAAACTTGAATAGTTTTATTCTTACATTTTTCTCAAGAATTATCTTCCTTTAAAATAAATAAAGATGCCTCACCTTAAAGACTAGAAGCTTTAGTAAGAAGCTTTTTAATGGTACGAATAAAAGATAATTTGAAAAGCAATACAACTAGCCTTATGACACAACCTAGCAAGAGATCAATGACATTATTTTCCTAAAGTGGTGATTCACATTTAATTTCCATATTCTATTATTTTATAATAAAATTGTTCAAGGTTTCAAAAGAATTTATGTGAGGTCAAAAAGTATGAACTTGTGAAGTCTCCCACTTAAAACTAAAGATTTACCTTGTTGAGCTATGATTATAGCATTAACTTTGATTTCCACTAAGATCTAATAGGAGAATTGGATAAAGATGTGGCAAAATGTACCAAAAACAACATAGTAATAAAAGTAAGAATATTAGAAAGTTCTACTAAGTACGCAAAGGTTAAGTTAAATGTACTAGAATTGATTGAGACATAGAATTAGTGATATTATGTAACATCCCAAGGGAAAGTAGAGTTATAGAAGACTAACATCCAATTTGTTTTGTTATAGTGACCATAGCAATGACCACTTGTTCCTAAAGCTTTTGAATAAGAATATTTGTTTTCTTTTCATTATGCTTTGGGTTTCCTTTATAGAAGTATATGTTTATCTTTTTTTTTCTAAAAAGGTTCTTGAGAATACTAACCCTTATCATTGGGAAGTTTACCTCACATCCCAGTCACCATTACATATACAATAGAGAGTTTCTCATCATCCTTTACAAGAAGAGCATCAAATTAATTATCTAATTCATTGGAATCCTTTATCAACATTTTTTCATCATTATAAGATAGAACATATCATTCTTGCTAAAATATAGCATAATTTAAATCAACAACACATTTCTCAAAGGGGGTAGAACCCTTTAAATTAGTAATAGCTTAGGAATGAAAATTCTTTTCTACCCATCTCTTATGATGGAAAAAATTTGTATAGATGTAATTCTTCTATGTACCACCTTGCACTCAATAATGGTTTGATAGAAGGAAAAGTATTTATTCTCTTAATTAGAAAATTTTATTGGTTGTTTAGATAAAATAAAGAAAAATAAGGTAAAGGTATGTCGCTCTGCTTCCTAGGGTTATTGTTCGATTGGCCTTCTCCTTCATGCTTTCTATATTTTTAATTCTTAGACTTGAAAAACCTCTCTTGCCTTTTTTTTTTATCATAAATAATGCAAAGAATTCAATTGCCAACCTTGTTAATAAGCTCATTTTCTCTAAAGAATATCACGAGAAATATAAAAAGGGATCTAATAATTTATTTCTTAAACAAGCTAATCATAATGTAAATAAGCACTCATCCTCAATTAAAATAAAATAAATATTATAATCAAACCATTTAAATTCACCCTTATAAAAAATTTTACATATAAATATTTGAAGATGGATGTCATTCAAAAATACTTAGTGATGTAGCACATCAAAGGAGGAAAGAACTCACAAGAGCTCAAACCAAAGCAAGAACTCAGGTGGACTTTTACTAGACTTTATGTGTTGTGGATTTATGTTTCATATTTGTATTATGTACTTATGGTTGTATTTGATCATGTTTAAATATTGTATAGGTGTTATGGTTGAAAATATATGAGTTCATGTGTAAATTTCCATAGGTGTCGTCTTGGTGCCTAGGCACTACCTTTCTAATGCCTTGACCCGATATTATGTTAGTTTTAGTGTTTAGGGACTAAGAAGCTAGTGTCTTTCCACTAGGATGTGGTGCCTCGATGCTGGATTATAGCGCCTCAGTACTAGTTCGTGGCATCTCGCACTACGAAATAAAGATTCTAACTTTTTTTAGTTTTTTATAGTTTTCTCCCTAAGGGATGCATCTCTTGGAGTATTTACTTATTTAAATACCATTTCTGACCTAATGAAGATATTTTGAGTTTTTTGTGTTAAAATTGAGTGAAACCTCTTGTTTGGAGCTTGGTAGTCGGTCGTTTGAGGGATTCGTTGATCTTTCATTATAGTTCTACTAACATAAGTAGAACTTCTTCATATCCCTTCAACTTTGGTGAGTGGAAGATTAGTGGAGCATCTATTTCTCCACATCTGTTGTGACACCCTACTCTTTGTTACCCATCTTCATTAGCTTTGGTATTAAAGCCCAAGGTTTGGAGGTGTTGAGCAATTGCTCTCAAGTAATCCTTATCAAGTCCAAGAAAGGTTAGTTTGGTATTTTATATTTTATGTAATTTCATTTATAGAATTAATGATTTTGCTTGGAAATGCATGCTAAATTCATCTGGTAGGCAATTTTATGAAGGTTTGTGTTACTATCAACTAGTTGGCTTCACTTGAAAAGCCTTGCATTTCCTTAACCTAACTATAAATCATCTTGCTTGAGTGACAACTTGAGTAAGGGAGAGTTCACTAAATATTCTTACCAAGTATACAAACCTTACATAAAAGTCAAAATAATATCCTTAAAGATTTTATGTTTATTTATTTTTTAATATTTGCTTAATAATCTTTAGCATCCACAAGTTACTTTGTGTTTATTGAAGCATAGTTATCTTTAAAATTTGTTCATCTCATTTGTATCAATTTTATTTTACAAATCGTATATATAAAATCTTCATTTGGAGAGTCATATCACATCCTTTTTATTTACATCATGCCACCCAATCTACTAGTTAAGACCAATTAGAGGACTTAACTAGAAGAGTAAATAAGATATTTATGAGAGATGAAACGAAATTCACTATGGTAGAAGACCTACTCATGAACCTCACTGAATAAATTCAAATCTTGAGTACTAGACTTTAAACCCCACTGACTATTCCACATCTAAATGACATAGAACCTGTAAGAGGGGAAAACACTGAACTTCCTAGAGATGAATATTCTGCAAGAAGGCCAAAACTAAGGAACACCCTTAAAAAAAAACCATTTTAGGCTCCATGAAACATTGCTTTAACTGACAAAACAAGTTAAGATAAAAGCCTTAATGTATGATAGTATTCACGACCCTAATAAATTTGTGGATTGGTTAACCCAAATGGTCAATTTCTTCTTTTGGTATCATATGGATGATTACCAATGAATTATATTTACTAAAATTAAACTAGTTCATGCAAAAAATCTATTGGAATAACATTTTAGCTAAAGAAAAGAGATTTGGTAGAAACCTTATAACATGAGTTAAGATGAAAGAAATTATAAGTAAATATTATTGTAAAAATCATGATAAAAGGCTCCATGAATAATTAACTACTCTGAAACAAGGGATTGTGCCAATAATTGAATACATTTGAGGACTTAAAAGCTAGAACTTAATGCACTGATCAAGAGTGGCAAATATCTATTAAATTTGTCATTAGATTAAGGGGATATATTAACAATGAAGTAGAGCTTTCCCCAAATCTTAAAGGACACCTTTCCTTAGACTTTACTCTTAGAGAAGCATAAGAAAGTTGCATCCACATCTAATATGAAAGCTCAAGTATCTTCTAAATATCCACCCAAATATCAATCTTAAAAGTCATTCATTAGATCTAATCCTTCGACATCAAACAACCATCTAAAATGACCCCCACTGAATCTACTTCTAAAAAAATGATAGATAATTTGCATTAAATGCCATAAGAAGGGTCATATGAAAAACTAATTTAGTGCAAAAGTTATGTTCTTAAATGAATTAGAAGATTTAGAAGAAAAAGAGGATATTGTAGAGATACATGATGATAGACTACTATCTGATGAAGAAGTAGATCCAAATATAGAAAATATAATGTCTCTTATAAGGTGTATGACTACTTCTAGAGAAGAAGAAATTTTGAGGAGGAGGATTATTTTCTTGATGTATATTCTATATAAGGAGAGAGAGGTGTAAACTAGTATTAGATAGAGGGAGTGCTATGAATGTTATACTGGCTCATGTGATCAGTAGATCCAATCTTATAATTAAACCTCTCCCAGAATTATTTCAAGTCAGTTGGGTAGATCATACATCCCTACCTATCAAAAATAGATATCTTATTCCAATTAAAATAGGTAGCTATAATGATAAAAAATTGGTGTGATATTCTTCTAATAGAAATAACTCATATCCTATTAAGAAGGCCATGGCTATATGACTTGAATGCAATCCATTATGGGTATGAAAATAATTATGTATTCAAACATAATGAGAAAATAATCAAGTTATTACCCATAAAGACAAACAAAAAGAGGTCAATTTGGCATTGGATGTGAACACTGCATTGGGCAGAGGAAGAGAAATGCTCAAATGAACTTTTACTCACCAAAGTGGAAGAGAGATGAAGATATTTCACTCACTAAAGTAGAAGAAGTCTGAAGTTCTACTCACCCAAATAAAATAGTAGTGAATCTCTTGGATAGTCGGCCACCAAGCTTCAACCAAAGAGTTTTTACTCCAAAATAATACACAAAATCCAAACATTCTTCATTAGGTTGGAACTAGGGTCTAAATGAGTACAATACTCCAAGATATGTCTCCTTTAAATAGAAAACTATGAAAAAATTGAAAAAATAAGTTAGAATAGTCATTTCGCAGTGCTGTGACACAATGAACCAGCATTGTGCTGCCACGAACTAGCGTTGTGGCACCCCAATATGTCAAGGCACCATAAAACTAGCACCAAGGTGCTAGCCTCTCTATTTCTAAACACTAAATACCATTTGCTGTAGCACGAAGGCACTAGACCATCACCTATGCAATTTAACACATGAACTTTATTTTCAACCACAACCCTTATATACATGATTAAATACGACATCTAATACTAATCACGATAAATAATACACAAAATGAAAACTCATAAAGCCTATTAAAATTCCTCCTAGGTTTAAACTTTAGTTTGAGACCTTATGATAGGTCCTTTCCTCCTTTCTTGTGCTAATATCAACTCCTTCATACTACAAAGAACCATTCTCCAAAGATTCTGAAGGTCTTCAAGAAGTTTGGGGCCTAAGCTTTATAGTTCTTCTAAAGTCATCCATGTATGCTCACTTGGTGGCTTATCTTTCCATCTTACTAAGAATCTCTAATTAGTATTATCATCTATGGGGTCTCAGCCATGATGATGTTCTCCACCTCATAGAATGTTGGCTGGACAGGCACCTGAAAATAGTTTATATCTCCTTCTGCAAAGTATCATCTTGCAAATTTAGAGGTTAGGTAACCCCTTGAAAATAAATTAGATCTTTCAAATTGAAAACATAGCTAATAAACATGTGAGGGAGTAATTTAGAAACATATGTATTATTACCAAGTTTTCTAATAAATTTGAATGGACCACATGCTCTCACTTGTAACTTTTATATTTGGTGGAAATAAATCTCTCAAGATGGATTTACATAATCACCTACCACATATTCTTTAAATATTTTACTTTTATTCTTTTGTTTAGAGTACCTAGCATTTTGTATTTCCAATTATTTCTTTATTTCTTTATGAAGGCTCTGAAAATCACAAATAAATGTATATGCTGAATCAGAAAATGCATTAGTAGGTGTATTAGCTAGGCCAATAAGCATTGTAGGGTTGTATTCATAGATTATCTCGAAAGGTGATTTATAGGTTGTTCTAGAAATGGAACTATTATATGAAAATTTAGATGTAGGTAATTTTAAATCCTAATTTCCTAAATTTCCTCACTAACACCTTTAAATATTTTCTAATTCCTATTAACTACTTTTTTGTCCATCTATTTGAGGCTATTTGCTAAGGAGAATTTTAGTTGTATTCCCATCAGCTTCCATTCATCACCTAATTTAATTATTTTTAATGACTTCCACTTCTTAAATCAATTTAAGAGAATAATGATGAACTTAAAATAAGATCTAGCATATCTTTCAAACTAGCTATAAAAAACCTAGATTTTATTGTGATCTTGTTTACTATTGTGCTATCAATATAAATCCTCCAAGCTCCATCTTTCTTAGGAGTTCAAAGAGTAGGTACAATATAAGGACTAAGACTTTGTTAGATAAATCCCTTCTATAAAAGTTCATCTACTTATTGTTTTAACTCTGCATGCTCTATTTGATTCATCTTATTATGATGTAAATTAGGTATTTTAGAACTAAGAAGCAGATATATGGTATGATGTATATCCCTTAATGGTGGTAGCTTATTAAGTTATCAGGAATTAAATCAGTGAATTCAAATAATAGATCTATGACCATAATAGGTATATTGACATCCTCAGCATCAATGAAGATTTTCTGAAGGTGCAAGATAAACAATAAAGTAGGGTTATTGAATTCTCTAATTAAGCATCTAAACCCTAAAGTTATAATTTGAATTCTAGAAGATTCACATGTGGTAGGATGTATATTAGAAGTAGGCACCCTATCACTGGATAATGATATTTCTATCAATTGGAGTTTCTAAGTCCTCCCTTGATTGAGTTTAAGTTGATGTTCAGAATTGGGTTTATGAGGAGGTGCAGAAAGAATTCTATAAGGGGTTGTAATTGGCCTCTTTTTATAAAGCTTTATAGGGAATAACTTGATTTTTTTTCTCATTATACTTGAATATGTAAGTCATTTCATTCCCATAATGGATAATATTTAAGTCATAAAGTCATGGTCTTTTTAATAATATATGAGTTACTTCTGTTGGAAGAACATAATACCAAATTTGACCATTATAGCTACCTATTTTAATTGGAGAAAGACATATTTTAGTGATAGGTAGGGATGTGTGATTTACCCAACTAATTTAGAATAGTTCTGGATGAGGCTTTGTTGTAATATTGGCTCTAGTGATAGCATGACTTGATATAACATTCATAGCACTACACCCATCTATTACTAGCTTACACATCTTTTCCTTACATAGAATATATAGCGATAAAATAATCTTCGTTCTCTAATCTTCTTCTTCTCTAGAAGTAGTCGTACACCTCAAAACTAAAATTAGATTATCTATGCTTGGATCTACTTTATCATCAAATAAGGGTGTATCATCATGTATCTCTTCATATCCTTTTCTTCTTCCAAATCTACCAATTCATCAAGAAATATAATTTTATTTCAACATTGATTTTGCATATGACCTTCTTATGACATTTAGAAAAAACTACCTCTTTCATATTTTTTCAAGTAGTTTCATTGGTGTTTACCTTAGAGGGGTTGTTTGATATGGAAAGATTAGGTTTAGTGATAGATTTTTTAGATTGTGATGTAGATTGATATTTAGAAGTTATTTGAGCCTTGAATTTTGAAGTGGATGCAACTTTCTTATGATTTTCTAATAGCAAAGCATAATGAAAGGCATCCTCTAAAGTTTGAGAATCATAAAGATCTACTTCAATCTTAATATCTTCTCTTCTACCAATGACAAATTTGTTAGTTATTTGCCACTCTTGATTAGTGCATTGGGTTGTAACTATTAAGTCCTCAAATCTGTTCATATACTCCACTATTGACATGGTTCCTTGCTTAAGAGTAGTCAACTATTCATGGAGTCTTTTTCATGATTTCTTGGACACTATTTTTCCCTTAGAATTTCTTTCATTTTTACCAATGTCATGAGATTTCTGTCATATCTCTCTTCTTTAGTTAAAATATTATTTCAATAAATTTTCTCATGACCTACTAGTTTCCTTTTAGCGAATGTTATACATTAGTAATCATCCATATGATACCAATTGAAGAAGTCATCTATTTGAGTTAACCTATCTAAAAAATTATTGGGATCATGAATACTATCATTATTAGAGTTTCTACTTTAATTTATTTTATAGGTTCTTATGATATTTCATGTATGCTATGATGGTCTTGTTTAAGGGTGTTCCTTGTGTTTGGCCATCTCACGGGTACTCATCTAAGGAAGTTCAATGTTTTCCCCTCTTATGGCCTATAAGTCATCTAGATAAGGTATATTTGGTGGGCTTTGAAGCTTAGTACTTAAGGTTTATATTTTTGTGTAGAGGCTCATGACAAGGTCTTCTCTTTACTTCTCATGGAAATCTCAAATACTCTTCTAGTTAAAAACTAATAGATTTAGGTGGCATGATGTAAACACAATTAATGCAATATGATACTCTAAATGATGATTTTAAAATATGCAATAAGTGAACTAAGCTTAACATAAAATGAGATGCACAAATTTTTAAATTTTTAACCTACAATAAGCATAAAAGAAGATGTGGATACTATAAAACATTAAGCAAACTTAGGTATGAAATAAGTAAAAAATTTTTAAGGTTATGATTTTAATTTGTATTTAACTTTTGCAGCTCGATTAGGATATTTAGTGAACTCTCCCATACTCAAGGTTTCACTCAAGTATGATGACTTGATTTTAGATTAAGTAGGGGAAGGCTAGGCTTTATAAGTGGAGATAACTAGTTGGTAGTAACACAAACTTTTATAGAATTTCCTACCACATATATTTAGCATGTGTTTCAAGCAAAATCACTCATTATAAAAAGGAAATTACACAAAATCCAAAATATAGAACTAACTTTGCTTGGATCTGATATGGATTATTTACGAGCACATTATCCATACCTCCAAACCTTAGGCTCTGATACCAAAATTGGTTAAAGATGTGAACACCATAGCAAATGAAGGAAGATAAATGCTCCATTAATCTTTTACTCACCAAAGTAGAAGAGAGATGAAGATCTTCCACTAACTGAAGTGGAAAAAGTCTGAAGTTTTACTCACCCATGTAGAATGATAGTGAGAGATCACCAAATCTCTCGGACAGCTAACCACCAAGTTCCAACCAAAAAGTTTTCACTCTAAAAAAATAAACAAAAGCCAAAAGTTCTTTAATAGATTGAATCCCAAGTTTAAATACGTACAATACTTCAAAGGAGAAAACTACAAAAAATTTGAAAAATGTCAGAACAGTTGTTTAATAGCACTGTGTTGCCATGAACTAGCCCTGGAGCATCATAGTTCAGGGACAAGGCACCATAAAACTAGTGCTGAGGTGCTAGCATCTCTATCCCCAAACACTAAATACCATGGGGTGTAGTGCCAAGGAGCTAGAAATGCAATGCCTAGATGCCAAACCATCTCCTATGAAATTTAAGACATGAACTCACATGTTTTAATAACAACCCTTACACAACACTTATACATAACTAAATACATCATATAATACTAATTACAATGAATAAAATACAAATCCAAAACACATAAAATTTATGAAAATTCTTCCAGAGTTCAAGCTTTAGTTTGGGACCTTATGATAGGCTCTTTCCTCCTTTAATGTGCTACACCACAATTACACGCCACATAGAATTCTTCTTACACCTCCTTACAAACCGAATTTTAAACTACAACTCAAGCCCAATCAAAATAAGAATGCAAAATTCCATTTGATAGTGATATATTTATCTAACGATAAGGAGGATAGTTCTTATATAAATTCCAATACATGTGAATCTCCTAAAATCTACATGCTTAGCTAGAGAGTTCAATGACCCAACTACTTTAGTTATCTTGCACCTTCAAGAAATCTCCATTAATGTTAAGGATCATTGCATACTTATTATGCTCTTTGATTTATTATCTAAATTTAATAATTTGATTCTCGATGACTAACCTAAAGAGCTACCACCATTAATGCATATACAACTTGTTATAGATCTAATTCTTGGTTCAAAAATACCATTACATCATTATAGGAGGAATCCAATAGAGCATGCAGAGCCAAAAAGACTAGTAGATGATCTTCTAAAGAAGGGTTTTATCCAATAAAGTCTTAGTCCTTATGTTGTACCTGCTTTTAACTTCTAAAAAATATGAAACTTGGAGGATGTGTATTGCTAGTTGAGCAGTAAATAAAGTCATAATAAAATATAGGTTTCCTACACCTAGTTTGGATGATATTTAGATCATATTTTAAGTTCATCTTTATCTAAAATTAATTTGAGAAGTGGATACCATCAGATAAGGATTAGACCAGTTGACGAATGGAAGATAGTGTTTAAAACTCCTGATGATTTTTATGAATGGTTAGTCATATCATTTGGTCTTTCAGATACACCTAGTAAATTCATGAGACTTTTAAACATTATACTTAAATCTTTTATTGTTCAATTCCTTAAAGTTTATTTCAATGATATTTTTATCTATAGCCTAAATGAAAAGTCACATCTACATCATTTAAGAATGGCCTTAGATAAATTATATGTAAACCTTAAAAAAAATTTCTATCAAAGTGAAGTCATTTTCTTAGGTTTCATTATATCTTTTGATGGATTAAAAGTTGATACATCAAAAATTAAGTCTATTATGGATTGGCCAACTTTCAAATCTTTTATGGATGTTAGAAATTTCCATGGATTAGTAACTTTATACATGAGGTTTATAAGGAATTTCAATATTGTTGTGACCCCTATCACTAACATCTTAAAAAAAATAAGTTGACCATAGATGCTGAAAAGGCAATGCAATGAATTAAAACTCTTATCACTTCCTCACCTATCTTATGACTTCCTGACTTCAATAAAGTTTTTAAAGTGACTTATGATGTATTAGGTATTGGAATAGGTGGAATATTAAGTCAAGAAAACCATCCAATTACTTTCTTCAGTGAGAAAATAAATAAAGCCAGGCAAAGTATTCTACATATGATTGAAAGCTTTATGTGATTATTCAAACTCCTAAGCACTGAAGGCATTCTCTTACATAAAAAGTTTATTTTGAATACTGAACATCAAGCCTAAAGTTTATTAACTCCCAAAAGAAACTAAATCATAGACTCACTAAGTGGGTCAAATATGTTCAAGACTTTTCCTTTGTGCTTGAACATAAACCTAAGATAGAAAATAAACCAAGGGATGTTCTATCTAGAATATCTCTAATTCCTTCATCCTTTGAATTTTAAATCCATGGATTTAAAATTATGAAGGAAGATTATAAAATTTGCTTTGATTTTCAAATGATATAGAACATGAATTTAAGACCTTGACTTTTGATAGCTCCTTTATCATTCTAGATAGATATCTTTAAAAAGATAAATAGTTATGTATTCCTAAAATATCCCTCAGGGAATTTCTTATCTTTAAATTTCATTTAGTAGATATATCAGGACATTTCTATCAGTTAAAGAGCTAAACACTAGTTAAGTAAAGATTTTATTATCCATTCCTATGAGAAGGTGTTAAGCTTATAGTAGCCTAATATTACACTTATCATTATGCTAAAGATGTTAAATAAAGTACGGGTCAGTACACTTCATTACTTATTCTTTCTAGACCATGGGAAGCTGTATCTATAGATTTCTCATTAAGTTTACCTAGAATGCCTCATAAACATGAACATATATTTGCATTATAGATAGGTTTTCTAAGATGGTATATTGTATACCTTACTCAAAATCAAATGATGCATCTCACATAGCAAGATTATTCTTTAAATAAATTACCATGTTGCACAGAGTCCCATTTACTATAGTTTCTAATAGAGATGTTAAATTTATATCCTATTTTTAAAAAATCTTAGAAACTAATGCAAAAATAATTAAACTTTTCCTCTACATTTTATCTATAAATAGATGGATAGACTGAAGTAATTAATAGGATAATAGGAAATCTACTAAGGTGCTTAGTTAGAAAAAATTTAGAAAATTGAGATTTAACATTATCTACAATCATGAGTCCATAAGTGTTGTATAGGTGTTATGGTTGAAAATATGTGAGTTCATGTGTTAATTGGCATAGGTGTCATTCTTGCACCTAAGCACTACCTTTCTAGTGCCTTGGCACAACATTTTATTGGTTTTAATTTTAGGGGATCGAGAAGGTAGTGCCTTGACATTAGGATATGGTGCCTTAACACTAGACTATGGTGTCACGATGCTGGTTCATGGCACCTCGGCACTATGAAATGAAGATTATGACTTTTTTAAATTTTTTAGTAGTTTTCTCCCCAAGAGATGTATTACTTAGAGTATTGTACTTATTTAAGTACCATTTTTGACCTAATGAAGTTCTTTTGAGTTTTATGTGTAAAAATTGAGTGAAAACTCTTAGTTGGAGCTTCATGGAGGGTCGTCTGAGGGATTCAGTGATCTCTCACTACAGTTTTACTTAGGTAAGTAAAACATCTTCATATCCTTTCAACTCTAGTGACTGGAAGATCAGTGAAGCATCCCTTTCTCCGCATCTTACTCTCCACATGACCAATCCCACCACTTAGCTGATCTAAAATTACTGGGAGAATAGATAGTTGGTCAATTAAATGGATGGCATATCACCATTAAAATTAGTTGGAAGAAAGATTATGCAAGAATATTTTCCAAGAAGCTCTACTACATTAATAATGTCCAAATAAAAATCCATGATACCATCATTTGATTATAGCTCCAATGCACCCCACCCCACCCTAAGTTTTCAAACCTTAAGCTCCACCTAATTAATAAACATTTTTATATTCCTTGGATGCAATTTTCAAAAAGCCTCTCAAAATTGACCTCCCAACACTAAACTTTAAACAACCACTTGCTACAAGAATCTTAGTGGAATTAGACATCACCCTCCAATATAAGAATGTCTAGAATGGTTCTCCAAACAAATTATTATTTGTAAATAGTTGAGATTAAATAGAAACCACACTATTGGAATCAATGTTGCACACATTAAATTAGGAATTAAAAATACAAATTTACACATGGATCTAAGCAATAGTCAAGCTATTAGTAGAAAAAGAACATAAGTAGTGAATTGAGAAGCTACTATAGATAATAACCAACTATACTTTCCATCAATAATGGCACATTATAGTTAAGATGTTTTTATCTAGCAACATGTTATCCATGAGGCTAAAGTCATTGAAAAATAATAGATTCTTAACGTTGAAGATGCTAAAGTTGAATTGTATTAATGTGAATATAACAAAGGAATTAATGAAAAAATGTTAAAAAAAAAAAACTCTACATGTTGGTGGATATAAGGATGATCCTCAAGGAAGCAGTTAACCAAATGGTGGAAAAGAATTGCCTACTCCTAACAACCAAAATAGTCATATTGATGAAAAATTCTTGCATCACAGAACATCTAAAATTGAAGAGAACTAAGAAATTTAAGAATCTAAAAAACACTTGCCCATTGGTATCAAAGAATTGAAACAAATAAATAAAAGGGCAATTGAAATCATGTCAAGTGCTAGAATCTTCCTCTCTTCTGAAAACATGCCTCCTACAAAATCCATAAGGGGAAACCACAATCCATTTAAAGAATAATCTCCTCATTTAAAAGATTAAAGTCATTGCTAAGTTGGATGCCTCCAATCAACAAAAAAATTTAATTATATATATCAAATAATCAAATTCTTTAATGTTTTAGAAGCTCTTGTTAGAATGGGAAACTACTCAAAGATTCCCAAAAGACTGAGTTGCTTTATTAAAATAATAATTATAATGGTAAAATATGGATTGCTTAGAAATGGCATGCTAAGTTGATTTTCTAATTGACGACCCCCAATTCACCCATCTTCTCATAAACTATCAATTTTTAAATATATAATTGAGCATTGTGTAAGCTTCTTGGACAAGGGAACTAAGAAGGGAACTTTGGAATAAGTTTATTGCCATTAGCAATGCCATGGATTCTCCTTAGTTAGTAGAAGGAGATTTTAATATGATAGTTAATGCAAATAAAAAAAGGTGAAAGAGCTCCAAATAAAGCGGTTATGGTTGAATTCAGTGACTCTATCATTAGTGCATGTTTATTTGATATTGGCTTTCATGGTAATAAATTTACATTGAAAAGAGGAAAACCTCATGAGAGGATTGATAGAATCCATTTAATAATTTATGGCATCACACTTTCCACCATACGAGTGTTAAGTAATTAAATAAATCCACTTCAGACTACTCCCCACTCCTCCTTACATCAACATCATTCATGTTGACCTTACTATTATTTTGGTTTATAATCACCTCCTAAGACCTAGGATTCAATCTTGGCACTAATGCTCTCCTATAGCTAGGACACTTATAGTGGCTAGGTGAATACTAATCCTAAGCCTGGGAGACTCAAAAGGCTCAGCACTTAGGTTAGACCAAAATTTAGGCTAGGTGGGACCTAACCACATCTAATCCAAACCAACTCTTATACCTAAACCAAATTAAAACAAAATTATTCTTAACCCTAAAATAACCAAATTTGATTACAAAAAGGTAAGTGCCTTGGCCCAATGAGCTAGTGGACCCGACTAAACCCCGATTAGCCTACTTAATCCATATAGGTCACCATGGCCCATACTAAACTAAAACCAAATTGATTTCTACCAAATGACCTTTTAATACTTAAGACTCCAATTCAAACCCAATTCAACCCAATCAAGCTCAATTTAGCCAATTGGTTGAGTTAACCCAATATGACCAATTTAGGCATAGAAGGGGTAAATCCAAAATTGATGAAAGTCATTTGACATTAAACCTATCCAAATTCTCCTAAACCTCAATTTAACTTGATTAAAGCTCAATTACAATCCCTATTGCCCAATTGACTCACTTAGTCCATTTAACTCAAATTGACTAAAACCCAAGTTGAGTCAAAATCCAATCTAATCAAAATTGAACCAAATCAAAGATATCAATTATTTCTAAACAAATGTTTGAACATATCTCAATTCTGAATTGTAATCTAATTTGCCAAGGTGACTTATTAGCCCATTTGATTAAATTTGATCTAAAAGCTTAAATTGAGTCAAAACTTGATTCAACCCAAATTGGACAAAATTAATCACTCCAATCACTTCTAAAATGATTATTGATCATGACTTAACAATAAATTAAACTTAATTGAGCCAATTTGGACCCTTGACCCAAGTTGACCCAAATTGACCTAAAGTAGTCAAATTGAACAAAAACTTAATCTAGGCCAAATTGGGCTGAATCAACACCTACAATCACTACTAAATTAATGATTGATCTCTTTTAAATCATCAACTGAAACCAATTTAATCAAGCCAAATTGATCACTTTTTAATCACTCTCATTTTAATCAAGTCTAATCAATTTGACCAAATTGATCAACTTAATCAGTCGGTCCATATGAACTCATGTGAGCCAAATTCAAATCCAATCTAATGTGAATCAAATCAATTGCACTAATAAGTTCCATATCGTCATCTGAACCTAACCTAATAGCCTCTTAGGTCCAATTTGGTCAATTGGTCAACCTAACCCAATTAGATCCAAATTGATCTATACAGGTCCAAGTGAGGCAAACCTAACCAAACTTTGCATGACTCATCCTTGGACCTCCCTTGGCCTACCAAACTAGACCCAATGCAAGGTGAACTTGGTTCAGCTCCAACCATTGAAGCCAAGATTTTCCAATAGAATAAAATTCTAAAATGGTGTGGCCCAACCCCTTTGGCTAAGACAACCACCTTAACATATCTTAAGCTCATCCCAACTGAACCAAGCAAACCGAAGGTTAGTTTGCTTAGGCATTGACTAATGAGAGAGATCACCCTCATCATGGCCAAGCCTTGATTCAACCATAATGGCATGTCCCCATAATCTCTAGCCACCAAACTCCTACAATGGTCAAAAATTTAAAACAATTATGACTAATTATAAAAAAACAAAAAATGCAAATAAATATTCTATGAAAAGCTTAAATAAAGGAGAATCCAAGAAAAATAAAAGCCATAATTTTTATTAAGTGTGCATAGACTAATCAGAGTTTGAATATTTTTAAAATTAGTAAAATTAAACCTTAATCACTTCACTAATTGACCTAAGAATTTGTGTGAATGTTCCTTAGGATGACATTTACCTCCTATAATTATTTCAAGTCAATTAATTATGTAATTTGGGAAATCTAATTTTTCAAACCCTTAAAAGTAATTTTTTGCATTTATTAAATTTATATAATTAGAAAAATTATGAAACTTATTGTGGGAGTTCAAATGAATATTAGAATGCTAATGGTGGAAAGAGGAATTAATTAGGACAAGTGGTTCTAATTATTCTCAAAAATCACCATTAAGAGGCTTTTATTAATTAATTAAATCATTAATTGCCCTAAGACTTAGTAAATTCACAACTAATTGCTTGTCTCTAAAAATTATGATCAACTCCCCTTTCTGCTTAGCTAATAGGGAGGTTTCTAATGAAATCAAAATCCTTAAGTGGCTTGAGATAGTTTAAGTGTAATTGATAATTTTGGTTTCTAATCATTTCTTGAACTACTCCAAAAATATAAGCATGTCTACATTAGAATTTTTAGGGCACATTTATCTCATATTTATTTATGTTTAGTAATTTTCTCATAATATTTAGGATTATATTTAAGGTTTAATTAATTTTTTGGGTTCTTTTGAGCTTAATTAAATAAAATGACAAATTAACTTTAATTAAATTATAAAAATCACTTAATGTGTAGAATGGGGTTAAAAGATAATTTTAATTTTTTTATCTCCTCATTAATTTTAATTAACTCAAATCTTAAAATCAACAACTAAGAAATTTGATTAAATTTAAGTGTACTTATTCCCTATGAATAGCTTTAATACTTTTTGGCTTTAAATAAGTTATTTTGTGATGCATAATTACTTTGTTTCAATCATTTATAAATATATGTTTTATGTGTTACATGCATTTCATATTTAAAAAAATATATAAGTTTTCATTAATCATATGATTTGATAAATAGTGTGTCTATCATCACTAATAATCTTAAATTATTTTTTATCATAACTATAATAAATTTATGTGGTGTAAATCTAAATTAATTAAGATAATTAAAAAAACATAAATATACACTTGTATATGTGATCTACATGTCTTGAAAGATATATAGTCTGAATATCTAAAGGGAGCAAAGAAGTGCTACTAGCCCGAAGGAGGTTTAGAAACCTTGACTCCTTGGTTTAATAATGGACTTGAAGGCTTTAAAGTGAAATACATAATGAGGTAAGTTATTTTTAATCCATAAGCATTTTAAAATTTTAATCAACTCATTCGTATATATATAGTCTTGATATCCCGAGAGTGGGAGACTTCATCAGTCTCAAGGAGAACTTAGATTGCCTCATTTTGATGGTCTAATAATGAAACATTCTTGGATAAATCCAAACATGATTGTGTATATATATTCATGCATAAGAATTAACAATATTATCATATCTATAGAATTCATGCATACATGCATCATAAATATATATATATCAACAACTAAAATACATTAATTCATTCATGCATCAATATGTGAAGACTTCAAAAAATGATATATGTATTTATTAAACCCAACAGAATATTAAGAATGATGAATTCAAGTCAAGAAGATATTGTTGGCTTTATAAGCCTCATATTTAATCTTATTAATTTTGACGATAACAAATGTGTGCTTGGATGTTTTAATAATGTATTTAGTGTTTTAGATATATTGATTCTAATGATGTGCATGATTGTTATTCTATGATTAATGTAATTACAAGTATGAAAGAATGCAAGATAGTTCAAGATGGATAATTAGTGACTCAAGATATAATATTTATGGTTATATATAGTTAGAAAGGTCTTAGAGGTCCATAAGAGTTAATAGATGTAATTTGATTTGCTCATAATTTAGCATATTTTATTATAATTTATTTTATATATTTTTAATTAAAGATAATGATATTAAATTTAATATAAATAAAAAAACCTTATCTATTTTCATTCAAGTTCATAATTTTAGAAAAATTTATATGTTTCATACATAGCATTTATTTTGTCAAAATAATGAATGATAATTAAATATGATTATTCAGTGTAACTAATTTATATATTTAATATAATAAAAAAATTTAATTTAATTTAAAATTTTTATGATAACTAACATATGTATGATCAAATCTAAATTATATCATAATTTTTAAATGTAATATTTCAAGGAATTTATTGTCTTACAAATCCTTTTAATGTTAATTTAAAGACTAAAAAGATGTGAGATGACTGAAGAAAGAGTTTGTTGGCTTCTATATTTAAGAATAAAGGTGATGCACAAGAGTGTGCAAATTATATAGGAGTTAAGTTAAGGTGTCACACATTAAAATTATGGGAGAGAGTAATTGAGCATAGATTATGATGTGATACAAAAGTATTTCAAAATCAGTTTAGTTTTATGCGAAGTAGGTCTATTATGGATGTTATACCATTGTTAAGAGGTTTGTTGGAGAAGTATAGGGAAAGTAAGGAGGATCTACATATGATATTTGGTGATTTAGAGAAAGCTTATGATAAAGTTTCAAGAGATGTTCTTTGGAGAGTTCTAGAAAAGAAACGAGTTAATATTGGTTATACTCAAGTCATTAAGGATATATATACTAGAGTTGTTACTTGTGTCCAAACTCATGGAGGATTGACAAAATATTTTTTTTATTTTAGTTAGATTACATCAAGAATTGACTTTAAGCCCTTATCTTTTTGCTTTAGTTATGGATGTTCTTACTAAGCATTTATAGGAAGATGTACCTTAGTGTATGCTTTTTCCTAATGGCATTCTTCTTATTGATAAGACTAGAGAGGGAGTCCAAGAGAAACATGAATTATGGAGGTCAACCTTAGAGTCTAAAGGTTTTCATTTAAGTAGATCTAAAATTTAATATATGGAGTGTAATTTCAATTGTAGAAGTTCTAGTGGGGGCTTGGTGACATTGAGTGAATAAGTCATTTAAAAAAGTGAGTGATTTAGATATCTATTGTTCAAAATGATGGTGAAATAGATGAAGATGTTATTAGTTGAATTCAAGTTGCATGGTTGAAGTGGAGGAATGCATCTGGCCTATTGTGTGATAAAAAAGTACCTCTTAAACTTAAGAAAAAATTTTATAAGATGGTGGTAAGACCTATACTGATTTATGGTGAAGAATATTGGCCAATAAAAGAGAAGCATAAGACTAAGTTAAGTGTTGTAGAGATGAGCATGCTCAGGTGGATGAGTGGATATGCTCTTAGAGATAAAATGCAAAATGAATATATTTGAGAGAAAGTTGGAGTAGCTCCAATGGTAGATAAGATTAGAGAGAGACATTTTAGATGGTTTGGCCACATAAAGCATTGGTCATCCGATTTAGTTAGGAGAGTAGATGTATTAGATTTTGCTTATGTTAAGAAAGGTAGAGGTTGACCTAAAAACACTTAGTTAAGATGTATAAAAAATGACCTTATTATATGTGAATTAAATGAGAATTTGACACATAATAGGACACAATGGAGAAGAGGAATTCATGTAGCCGACCCCACATAGTGGGATGAAGGCTTGTTCTTGATATTTCAAAATTGACAAAATACATGAGTATTTCAATAAACGTCATTTTATAATCAAGGAATTTTGATCTGATTTCATCTTTAATAAATTTCTTAGATTTGTTCCTTTAATTTGATAGGTTACATGACCCATTTTTTATTAAAATTAAATTTATTATGATTTTTAAAAATTAGTTGATCTTAATATTAAATGCATGCTACTTGTTTTGAGTATATTAAGTCATCTTTGGTTATTTTTGACTTGCCCATATGATTAGCAATTTTTTAACTATTTGAATTTAATATTTATTTCACATAAAATAATTTTTAATTGATAATAACTTTATCATATGATAAAATGATGTTAAAATAATATATTTCTTTGAAATAATGTAATATGGCCTTCTTATAAATATCTCTCATTTTTCTTGAAATGGTTGCTCTTTCAAAATTCAAAATCTCTCCTGCAAATCTGAGAAAATACTTATTATATTTTTCATTCAAGTGTTCTCCAAATATCGCAAGAACAAATCCTTAGTTCAGATGCTTCAACATCTTCAATTAAGCATTTCTTAAATTATTTGAGTTAATTTTTTATCTTAATCTTTTTTAGTTGGTCATATTATTTTCACCATCTATTTGTTCTTGAAAATTATTAATTTTTTGCTGGATTAGTTGTTTGGTCATCATAGTTTAAGTTATTCACATCAAAAATTCTTTAATCGATTGTTTTGAGAAAAACTCTTGTAATTGTTTATAGGATTTATTTCATTTTGTTGATATTTTTATCTTCTTACAAATATCTTTTGGTTTCTTGAAATAGTCCTTCATTAGTCTTATTTGGAAGATCATTTACCTTTAGATATCTTTTAGTAGTGTATTTTAAGCATTTAAAATTAATTTATTGTGATGAAAATACTTTCATATTTGCTAGATCTCTCTTTTTACATAAAAGTTTATCTAGTTTACTTACATCTAACCTATACTAATTTTAATTAAATATTTTTTGAAATTTTACATTAATTTAAAGTATTATTTTGTTTGAAATAAAATAATTTTTTGCTAAAATTTTAGGACATTTTCAAGTTTCCTTTTACTCATACTCTTAGTTCAATTCATACACCAATTTATCAAGAATTAGGTTAGCTTGTACTTGATCAAGAAACTTAGCTTATACTTTGCTATATATATTCAATTCAAGAAACAATACATTAAAGAAAATATGTTAATGCTAAATGGAGCAATCACAACATAATTGAAATACAAGTTTGCAGAAAAGAACTATAACATCATAAATAAATGGGAACATTTTTATATTGATGTATAAATTTTGTAAAAATAAAAGTAATGATTGTATATAGTGCCCATGAATAAAATATGTTTATTTAAATGTAATAAAATAATCAAAGAGTCATAATTCATCATGAAATAAATATAAGAAGCAATTTCAAATCATAGCCACAATCAAAGCAGCCTCATCCAAAGTATCAAAGGGTTTGTGCATTAGAATGACCTTATTATGTCTTTCTTATGTCAAGCACATAAAGGGTTGTGTCTTATCACAACACATAAGTGTGTATAAAAGTTGCATATGATAAGGTTAACATATATGATTCTAATGACTTACCAAACTAATTCATTTATAAAAACAAAATCATCTTTAAGCATATCATGTCAAAATAAATTGAAGTGATAAGTGTACCACCAAGATGCAAGAAAGGATCTAGTAGATGAACTTATATGTAGAATGCTTAATGGAGACCATCAAAGTAAAGGCATGGATTTAATCACCAACTTCCCTAAAGAACTCACCTCATATGGGAAACCAACTTAGTTACCAACACGCAAGAAACTTGACTTTAGTAGATGAGTACCTGCATAAGTCAGCCTCAACCTAATGATGAACATCTGGCCAGTTTACTCACACAAGAGTCTATATTAGAGGACTCATCACTCAACATATGGCACTCACCAAACCTCTAGAGTATGAGTGAGTATCTTTTTATGGCAACTGGAATAGAGCTTCTAGAACTAGTTACGTAGTTTCCCTTTTTGCTTGCCACTAAATCCAATAACAATTGGAAATTTTGAGGGCTGAGGAACTTATTTTCTTAGCTTCTTTTCACTGTATCCAAGGGAAGAGAGTTAATTCTTGTACTATGCTGCCATTTAATTTATATTGATTCCCAAATATAGTGGAAATTCTTAATATTTTTTATTCTATCTAGTTTTTTTTAGTCATATCTACTCCTACTCCTACCCTACTTCCCATGGACAAATTTGGATTCATCATCCTCTTTGGTGTAGTGAGTGTTAAAGATGTCAGGGATAAGAAATTAGGAGCCCTATAAATTATGTCCATCAGCATGAGACAACTTAGCCACTTTGGGGTCAAGTATACAGTAATTCATCATGTAATAAGAAATAAAAGACAAAGAAGATATAATCACTTGAATAGTCTAGGGGACTGTGGAGAAAGTGAGGCATGAAGTTCCTAGGCCTAAGAGAATAAATGATCCTCAAGACCACAACTCACTATTCTCACCACCACAAGTGAGAATATTGAAGACACCTAGCATTAATGGTGAGGCCTACCACGCAAAAATGAGAAAGTTACTGGAGGAAGAGTGATAAATATAGTCCCCAACAAAATGTTTTCCAAGAAAATTTTGGAGGTGCGCAAGCTTACTTTGAATCGGGCACATCACTATTAGATCTTCATGTTGAGATGAAATGTCGAATATTCTTTACCACTTTTAAATGATTAGCTCTCCAATGGTTCTCATACATTCTCATAGTAGTCCTCACTTTATTCACTAGCTAAGAAAATGTTCACAAACTAATTATGAGTGCTTAGAAGCTCATAGGCAATGAAAATTTCTTGAAAAGTCCATCACGCAATTCTAATGGGAGATGGTAAAGGTCAAAGTTTTGGAGCCTATAATCAGCTAGGTTGTTCTTGCTCATGGCCTAAAAGAATGGCCATTCAAATATGCTCTTAGACTGCAAAAGCCCAATAAGCTGGTAGAATTTTTGGAGTTGGTGAATAGCCATTCAAAGATGAAATAATACAAAGATGTCACTTAATCACCTAAGACAACTCATAAAAAAGCTCAAGAAAGAGGTCACCCCTTGAGCGCTTCTCCAAGGAGAGGTTCAAAGTCTCAATGCTAGACAAGAGAAGAAGATAACATACTTAACAAGAGAGAGTATTGATACAACAGCACAAATATAAGTAGAACCTACTAATCATATAAGAATGGCAACTACTTACAGTCACCAATGATTGATTCCATCTAAAATAAAGAATACTTATTATGATCACCATCTCTAAAGCTTGATGGAGTAAAATAATGATCAAGGTACTAAGTATATCACTACAACCAAGATCATGACATTGAAGAAAATCACCATTTAAGAAGTTTAGTAGAAGAGTATATCAAGGTAGGGAAGTTAACGGCGTGTCAAAAGACCAGGAAAGGAGGCTATAGAGTTGAGCAATGAGCCAACTCTAGCTCACATAATTCATATTATAGGAGTCATTAATGTCATCTTTAGAGGAGATGAAGAATCATCATGGTGAGCGAGTGACTATGTAGTGAATTAAACTTAGTGGTTATGATGATAGAGCACTAAAATGTAAGGTCATTCTAGTTAGTTTCACACAAAAAAGATTGACAAATAGCCAGTAATCGTTATAATGGCAAGTTAGTTTTCACAACATTGAACAACTAACCATTATAATGGAAGTATTTTGATCAGCACAAAAGCTCGATTAATATTATAGTTAAATATATATTTAACAAAATGAACTTGGTGAGTTTAAGACTTATACCTATAGTATATTCCCTTTATAAATTCTTTGAGAAAAATGGGGAGACATAAGAGAAAATCATTCTCCCAATAACTTGGAGAGAAGAGATTATAAAAATCACCGACTTCATCATATGGGAGGTAGATGCCATGTATAATGCCTTCTTCAACCAACCACCACTAAATACATTTAAGATGGTGGTATCAACTTATCTTGTTGCAATTAATTTCCCAAGTGGCAAAGAAGAAATAATAGTAAGAGAAAATTAGAACACATCTAGTGCATGTTACTTATGCTAACAATATGCACAAGAAAGAAAATGTATTATAATTGGAAGTCCTACACACTAGACTAGAGACTGCCAAGCAATTATTATTAGTTGGGGTGGGGACAGTGGCTTTCAAGATTTTAAAAGATTGAGGATTCGTGACAGCAGCATAATTAATCTGCCAACTATCGAGGGTAGTTTGAGCTTTTAGAATATATAATGCAGCAATAGAGCCTAGGCACTATGATTGCAATGATGCAGCACCCTAAAGTCAGGATGTGTACTTTTTTATCATTTTTTATTTATTTCATCATTTTTTGTCGTTCTCTTCTTTTTTTAGATGCAAACAAAATTATCCCCAAATGAATGTGTCATGTCGATTGGACATAATGCATTTATTACTTCTTTATTTATTTATTTGTGATTTTATGCAGCATAATAAATAGAGAGAAAATATGATCTTTAATCACTTTTATTTATCATGTAAGGTAATGACAAAGTAGAGGTTACATCTACATGTGATTGGCTTGAATTTCTCTAATATAGAGGTTGTATGAGCTATATAAGCCATAATAGACTACCTTTCTCTAGCTTCACAAAGATGTTGAATGGAAACCTCTTGGTCTTGGACCAATGAGGAAAGGACCCTCTCAAATTTAGTTACTTAGGCATCTATCTATGAGCGATCTTCTTTTATAACTATGACAATCTATCTAATCATAAGTTTTCATTCTAATAGATATTTTCTCCTCATCTGTAATTTCTTTAATTCAGTGGATATGTCGAGGAGCTCAATTTATGCTTTAGATAGTTCTCTCTAATAAGATCTAAAATCTCTGAGATTGTGCTTGAGGTCTTGGCGAACCAGTGAGACTTAATGTGAAGTGGTGCTGAGTAAGGTCTCTATACTAGTGATTATATAAGACAAGACCTCCTTATATCCCAAACTCAACATCTCTACATAGGGATTCCCAAAGTTATTGCTCTTTTTATTCAAAACCTAAGGCGACAGAATAATCTAATAGAGAGTTTACTTCCACACAAAAGCTAGAAAGCACATGCAAGACTTTCAAATCAACACTTAGAAGCAAATGACATAATGCCATTACTATATAGTATAGGCTCTTTGAAGAGCCACAATGTAATGAATTTGATGGCTTGTGGCATATCCTTGAGACAAAGCATGAGATATCCAGACCAGATATCCTCTAAGCTATATCTTTCAAACTATGAATATGATGACTCTCTGCATAGGAATCAATATATGAGGAATCATCCTGAGTGGCGCTCACTATCACCCAAGTCGAATCTAACAAGAGCAACTCATGGCTAATCATCAGAGTGTCAGATTCCTCTATGTGTGGGAATTCTTCAACATGCATATGCTCACTACTAACAGGCTAACTAGATGTTGCGGAAGCAAACTAGTGTTTGTTGATAATACTAGCGTGACATCACTATCCATCTGTCCTGTGGGTGGCTGAATACTACTAGTGGGACAAAAATATAAGTAAGCTCATCTATCCCTGCTACTCCCATATCATGATCAGTTGTCATGGGAATGTGAATGGATATTCTTATTTGATGCCTTTTGTCATGGCTTCCTACTACTACTCAGCTCATTTGATGATCTCTTAGAAACATGAGTCACGCGTGTTGGGGATGCAAATGTCATCTTGGTCTAGTTTTCCCCAAACTAAGATTACATATATAGAAGCCTAGCTCCAAAAAGGAAGAGTATGTATGATGGAACAATAGTAGCCATAAGTGACTAACTCCTGTGTAAGTCTCCTGTGAAGCTACATGGAACCCGAAACCTATCCCTTGGCGAAGTGAGAAAGCCCATGCTATGGAAGCTATTGCTAATTGAATAGGCAATGGGAGCATCCCCACAGAGTGAGCATTTATTATGTCTACTATCTATGGTAGTCCGTATATGGGTGTAGCTTAGGTGAAATAATATTATCTATCCATTCTTTTGGGATTATATCCCTCCAATCACAAACTCATGATGCTTGTAACAAACCCAAACAGGTCTCAGTCCAATAATGTATTCTGCTATGCATCTATATCTTGGCCTCGATACTAATAATGGTGTTTCTCAATCAGTGAGAGAATCTATAAATCTGTGCCCTAAGCTTTGAGCAAGTAGACTATGAAAGGATGATCTGTGAATGATTTGAAATCGATCATCATGTGTGATGGAGAAAACATGAAGGCCCGGATCTAACCTCTATTTAAGGCAACTGTAGCTTTACTCAACTACATGATCATAGGAAAATGTTGCTCTCTGAAATAGGATGGCATCTCAAGACAATTGAAACTCCATATATATATGCATGAATCCATCCATATAAGTAATGCCAAGGAGCATCTACATCATAGCATTGTGAGTTAGTCATCATACTCACTCTGCTTAATCCATGGTATAAGTAGGCTAATGATGCTGGTGCTAGTGCTATCCTCTCACCCTGAGCAAGCAAGTTGGCCATCAAGAGAGTGGAAGGATGAAAAAGTATATTGTATCATGGAAATATGAAATAACATAGCCAAGTGGCAATAAAAGCCACTAAAGATAGCTCCTTGTCAATTTCTCATGCTAAGATTTGCTGAAAATTGACTCTTTTTTATGGCTCAAATTTGGCACTGAATAACTCTTCAACTAAATAAAAACCCATATCAAATGTATCTTCTAATCATGCAAAGTAGGGTGAACATGATGCTTCATCAAGGAAGCTTTCAGACCATGTGTCTATGATAACTGTGCCCCATCACCTATGTCTTGATCTTCAATCTTTGAGTAATCTATCATAGTGATTTAAAGAATAATGGAGACTTGAGAAGTATACATGACTGCCTCTGCTACACTGATCAACTAGCTAATGCTGAAAGAGCTCATGATTTGGAGGCACACACCCCTCATAGGGAATGCCTATGACAGGGAGACCTGATATATCCTGCATGTCGACTAAGGTAATCATCATCTCATGTGGACCAATCCAGTAGGTACTGGTGATCATATCTCAATGCTTTGTTATGCTCCAGATCCAAGTAAATGGGAGGAAATAATAATCAAAATGTGATGCGTAAGCTGCATGATTTATGTCAGCTCTTCTAAGGATGTCACCATGCATATGTAGGTGATGATGCACTCAAAATACATAGCCACTATCAACTAACAAGGGTGTACCAGATATTGACTTTGGGTCCCAATCTTCTACCTCACAGTGTAATATGCAATAGCCCAAAAGTCTTATTGTGCCTGTAGATTGAGTAGTATCTACAACTGGCTGAAGCACATCCCAATCTCCAAAGCAAAGGTAGCCTGCAATCTTCTATAAAGGAACATCTTGATCTCAACTTTAAATTAATTACATAATTAGCAGAATCATGGCTTGATGGAAGCTCTAAATAAACAGGTAGGATGCGGGATAATCAAGAAAATGAGTCCTTAAAAATATCCCTACCCTTCAACATATCCTGACATCATGATAGTTGCTCCTACAACCTGATTGTGCCTTGTGGTTCATGGGCATCATTAGTGGCACATATCTGCACCTTAATAAGCTTTGTAAGAAACATATCATCACGGCTATCTCCTTCATCATAAGCATAAATTTACATGTATACAATTTGAATTTATAAACAAAATTTTTGAATTTATAAATTTATTATCTAAAGCTTTGATTTAGATTTCTTTTTTTTTGGCATATTCTAAGAATTTCGGTTAAATTTTAGCCCCTTTGAACATGATGGATCTTGATTTAAATTTAAATTTAATCTTTTTGGGCATGATGGATCTATCTGACCCCTTTGGGCACAATGGATCTTGATTTAAGCTTAGATTGAACCCATTTATGCATGATGGATCAAATCTGGCCCCTTTAGGCATGATAGATCTTCATTTAAATTTAGATCTACCCCTTTGGGCATGATGGATCTTATTTAAATTTACATATGGCCCCTATTTGAATGATGGATTTGATTTAGCCCCTTTAGGCATGATGGATCTTTATTTAAATTTAGATCCAGCCCCTTTGAACATGATGGATCTAAAGAGTGTCTCTTCAATTAATAATTTTAGACTTTATTTTGACTCTTGTAATTGTAAACCATAATGCTTTTAATAGCTATGTATAATATCTCTTAATATATTATTTATTTATAAGGGGCATAGGTCCTATCCCTTTCTCATCAATAAGCTGATAAGCTTCTCCTTCGTTTACATTTTCAACAATATATGGTCTTTTCAATTTAGATTAAATTTTTTACTAATTCACTCATGTGGGATTGATAGGCCTTTTATGTACCAGTACTAGTTCACCTACTTTAAAGCTTCTTGGATGAAACATGCAATCATAAGCTTGGGTTATTCTTGCTTTATATGTTTCTATAATTTGTTGAGCTTGTAATTATACTTTATTAAGAGCTTCTAGTTCTTCGAGTTGTGTCCAAACACTTTCCTCTATTGTGAGTTCATTTTGAACTATTATATAGAGTGAAGGTAGCTCTACTTCAAGAGGAAGTGTTGCTTTTACTCCAAAGACTAGGGAGGATGGTGTTGCTTGTGTAGCAGATTTGTATATTGTACGGTATGACCACAAAGCTTTTATTAATTTATCATGTCATTCACTTTTATTTTTAGAGAGAATTTCCTTAATAATTTTGACTAACATTTTGTTAAAATCTTTTACGATACCATTGCCTCTTGGATTATATATTGAAGAATATCGTTAATCTATTTGTATTTCTCAATGAAATGATAGACTTTGATATTCTTGAAGGCAGTGTCATTATCAGATATAATTCTTCAAGGTACTCCAAATCAATAAATGATATGCTCTCAAAAAAATTTAACTATATTGTTTGCTTTAACCTTTTTTTAATGGGATCACTTTTGACCATTTGGAGAAGTAATCAGTGATAGTTAATATGAAGCGATATGCCCCTAATGATGGAGAATCTATTGGACCAATTTTGTTGGTTCCTCTATTTTTGAATGGCTAAGATGCCACTATTAGATGTAGGTTATTAGGTGGTCGATGCAATGTGTCAGTATGCATTTGGCACTGATGACATATTTTAGCATGTTTAATGTAGTCTTGAACCATACTAGGCCAAAAGTATCCCATTCATTTAATTTTGATTTTCATTTTAGGACCAAATTAGAGTGCACTACATAGCCCTTCATAGACTTCAGCCATCACCATCTTCGCTTCATCTAGTCCTAGTCATCATAACCACCTTTGGTCAAATGAGTATCGATATAATGTATCATTCACAAGAGCATATCATAGAGCACTTTATAAAATTTCATGAGCCTTTGATTTATCCTTTGGCAATCAGCCGCCTTTAAGATAGGTGGTGAATGGCTCTCACAGGATATCATCTTTGATTATCGTTGAAATCTCTTAATTTTCTTTAGCTTTAAAGTCTTGTAGAAGAGTTGGTGCTAAGGCTAGCTGCTTTGGACTATTATCATAATTGGCTCTCCGTGAGAGTCTATCATATCTTTAGCCAATTTAACTAATACGTCATCTTTGCCATTATCTTGACATGACACCTCCTAATTATTACTACTACGTCATCTTTGCCATTCACCGCCTTTAAGATAGGTGGTGAATGGCTCTCACTGGATATCATCTTTGATTATCGTTGAAATCTCTTAATTTTCTTTAGCTTTAAAGTCTTGTAGGAGAGTTGGTGCTAAGGCTAGCTGCTTTGGACTATTATCATAATTGGCTCTCCATGAGAGTCTATCATATCTTTATCCAATTTAACTAATACGTCATCTTTGCCATTATCTTGATGTGACACCTTCTAATTATTACTTATAGGATTTATTTTAGAAGTGCCAAGACATGCTTATGATAAAGCACAGGTTCAAACTTGTTTATTTTGAACGCCCCAATTATTTGTCAAATTATGAGTTAATATTCTCCGTAAACATGAAGTTTCATAATTTTCATATTAATTTCTAGCCTTAGACCAACAATTAATGCTTCATTTTCAACCTGGTTTGAGGTTCTGTTAGGTTATATGAATATCGGAGAATACCTTCTTGTAGTGTTACAAATATAAGGCCAATTCCAACATATATTATGGATAAACCAAGTGATTTAACCAACTTTATTGATAAAGCCCATCAAAATAGAGTTCCCATTTTGATGGTTATGGAACTTCTTCCACTTCAAAGATTTGTTCATTAGGAAATTCATCGTTGAGTGAGGAGTTTACCGGTAAGGGGTGGGATGCTAGGAAGTTAGCTAGAGCTTACCCTTTTATAGCCTTTTGTTGGACATATGCTATATCAAATTGAAGTAACAAGACTACCCATTAAGCTAACAAATTAGTTATTGTAGGCCTAGTCATTAAGAATTTAAGAGGGTCGGCTTTAGATATCAATGTTATTTTATGTGATAGCATATAATGCCACTCTTTCTGAGTAGTGAATATCAATGCTCGACATTGCTTCTCAATAGGAGAATATTTTATTTCGGCTCATATCATACATTAACTTATATAATATGGGGCATTTTCCTTCCCTTCTTTATTGTTCTGAGCTAACAAAGCTCCCAATGATTCTTCTAAGGCTATCATATACAATATTAACGGCTTTCCCATTATTGGAACTACCAGAATTGGGGGATGTAACATATATTATTTTATGCTATCAAATACTTCTTAATAAGCATCATCCCATATAAAAGGTGTGTCTTTTTTCATCAGTCAAGCTAAAGGTTGACATCTTCCCAAAAGATTAGAAATGAATCTTCTAATGTAAGTTAATTTGCATTATAGTGAGCATAGTTGCTTCAAGGTCTTAGCATTAGCATTATTATTATTATTATTATTATTTTAGAGGAATTAATTTCAATCCCTCTATGGTGCACAATAAATCCCAAGAATTTTCTGGAAGTCACACCAGAAGCACATTTCAATGGATTCATCTTTAAGTTGAAACTTTGAATTCTATTGAGTACTGCTCTTAAGTCCCTTATGTGCTCACTTTGCTTCTTGCTTTTGACAACCAAATCATAGATGTAACATTCCACATATCTATGTATGAGGTTGTCAAAGATACAAGTTATTGCCCTTTGGTATGTAGCAACAACATTTTTCAAGCCAAATGGAATTACTTTATAATAATATATGTCGATTGGTACGCAGAAGGATGTATGATTTTCATCTTTCGGAGCCATTTTAATTAGGTTATAACCCAATAAAGCATCCATGAAAGAGAAATGTCATAGTTGGATGTGTTGTCAACCATGAGTTCTGCATTGGGCAGTGAGAATTAATCTTTTGGGTATCCTTTATTTAAATCCCAGAAATTAATATAGACACGAAATTGTTCATTCTTTTTTTTGTTGGGATGATATTGGAAATCCAGTCAACATACTTTTCTTTACGGATAAATCCTATTTTGTTGACTTTTTTGGTTTCAGTGATCACTTTTTAATTTCTAATCGCATTCTCCTTGGTGCTTGCTTTATAGTTTGTACATCAAGTTTCATAGCAAGCTTATGTACAGCCAAATTTAGTGATACGCCAATGATTTTTCTATAATTCCATGCAAAGAAATCGTTATATTCATAGAGTATTGCTTTTAAATGCTACAATCTTTTTGATGTGAGTTTAGCACTAATAAAGGTTAGCCCGGGCTCTTCTTCAGTAACCAGGTTAATTTCATGGAGTTCATTAATGATGGATTGATTACCTTCCTCAGATTCTTTTGAGGCCTCTTTAAGGTCAATGATTAATTCTTTTCCAAGTATATTCTTATTTGAAATATTCTTTTGTTCCTTAGTAATTTTCATAAAGGCTTTTTCTTTATCTATTATGGTATAGCATGAACTCATTGAAAGAGATACTAATGCAATATATCAAAATCCCCATGTGATGAACTTCTCATATCTTTTGGGATTTTGGTTATTATCCCCATATTATAGCCTCTTAAACAACCAAGCTTGGATGCTTGATTGTATAGGTGTAATGTTATTTTTAATCAATTTCTTTAAAGCTAGTGAGAAGTATTAAAGAATCATTATTAAAATATCTTCTTCCTCAAAATCTTCTTCCAGTAACATTTGTGTGAGATTTAGGGTTTGCTCTTTTATCTGATAGAAGAGAATTGCATGTTCACTATATCCTCTTCTAGAAGGAACATAAAAAGTTTTCACCTATTCTATTTTTTACATTTCTTGAAGTTGTTAAGGCTTTTATGTGTGCCTTTGGCACTATAGTCATTTTCAAAGCCTTGTTGGAGACTTTGGATTTAGGTACCCTTATTAGAAAAACATGAGTTTCCTCTAATTATTTTATTACCTTACTAGTACTAGCTTCTCTATCCTTTGGTTACCTGAGGTTTTCTTAGGTTGATAAAGTACTAATTCATCTTCATCTTCCTCAACATCACTACCAAGGAAGGGAATTACCTTGGGTTGCTCTAATTCATTAGTACTGTTATTCTTTAAATCACTACCTTTCAGCATTAGTTTGATAAGTGGAGCAATTTGTTTTTGAGATTTGACTTCCTCTACTTTCTTAGGCATGAAGTACTTGGCATCATCATAAATCTTGATCTCATGTATCAAGAATAGATTCATATCTTTGTCAATTTGATGTTCTTCACTAATTTGAATATACTTCATACATTAATGAAGAGTTCAAAGAACAATTCCATATTCATAAATCCATGGCCTACCAAGGAGTGCTTTATAAGCAACTTGGGCTTCGATCACATGGAATTTAGCTTATGTGTATAGTTTCTTGAAGTGTATGAATAGAAGAAGAGACTCTAAGGTTTGTTTTCCTTGTTCATTAAGTCCTTGTGAGAATACTATACTTTTATCCAAGTAGTGAGCTTCTAAAGCTAGTGCTCGTAGTGTTTTAACTATTATAAGAATGACCGAAGCACTTGGATCAATCAATATCCTTTTTATTTGGATAGAGTTACTTTCAGTTGTAACATAAAGTGGTTGATTATGTTTGGTTGTCCCTAATAGCAGGTCATTCTTACTAAATGTGATGGTTGTTGACTTCTAAAAGGTTAAGTCCTCTTTCAATTTTTTTCTTCAACAAAGAATGCTACATACTATTTTGGATTTTACAAGGCTTTGATTAATGTCTCATGTATATCTTTTGATAATACAAGAGCATCACAGATACTTAACAAAGTAGGGATCTTGCGTAAATGCACCAGAACATTATAGTCTACTCCTATTTTGGTACCTTGTTGAGATTTACCCGGTGGTGGAGGTAAGGCATTCTCATTAACTTGAATTTCTTTACCTTTATCACTAGCTTTTCATTATGGAGGTGGAGGGATTCTTTTTGACTCCTTTACTGGACTTGGGTCACTTCTTCTATATGATCTTCTTTATCAGAAAAAGTCTCTAAACTTTGTGTTTCTTCTGTATTTGTAGAGTTTTCAATACTCTTAGATTACTAACTAATTTAGGATGTAATTTCTTTGAGCCTTACTTGACCTTTCATTTAGTAGGCTTTTCTCTAGGAAAGTATAATTCTTCCTCGGAGTTAGATGAAGTTGCAACCATATTTATAACATAATACATTTCTGTCAAAACTTCTGCTTCAGAATTTTCCATGTCAAGTTTTAAATGGGTCTTATATTCTTTTAGCTTAATTGGCCTTTGAGGAGGTTGCTCGTAATCCTCTAAAGAGTCAATCATTTTCTATGCTTCAGCCTTTGGCTATCTAGATTTCCTCTCCTTTTTTTATTTATGGGGCTTTCATGAAGGAGACTGATTATTTTTCATCTGTTTCTTTACATTATAAAAATGCCATCTGTTGGGGAAGAATCTTTTAGAATCTATTACGGGCACTAAACCTTTGTTCTACCGAATATCTTCTATGGAGAAAATAATGTTAATCATCCTTTTAGTCTTTTTTGAGATGAAGGTCTCCCAACCATTTTCTTCTTATGTTTACGGGGCTTTGCCCTTATCCTCTATATTCTAAGCTCCAACTAGCTCAACATTTTTATCTTTTGCATCCTATATTAAACATGTTGCAATGAATTTCACCTTTTCCTTCTTAAAGTGTATTAGTGAGTTCTCCATTTTGACAACTCTTTTCTACCGAATCCTTGAAGGCAAAATATACTTCAATTGAAAGCCTTATGAGCCTGTGAAATGGATAATAGTTGGGGTCATCAACTTTGTCTGATTGGTCTAGCCATCATGGCTCTGACAATTGTAATCCTAATTTCAGAGCAACTCTAAAGATCATAACAATAAATTTATCTTTTAAATGACTACTACTTAAACATCTTCCCTTGAAGGGTTGATCCTTTTTTCTTGTCTTCTATTGGCTTTGCTATCGGTCGCAAGGTTGTCACTAGTCACGAGATTGTTGCACCTCCATTTTCCTTTTTATCAATCGTGAATATGAATGTTGTATTCACATCATTTTTCTTCATGTTGTGTGATTTCGGTTGCTTTCCTTTTTCAAAGGGATTATTATTATAGTTAGTACTAAGATATTTCTACTTTGGCAGTCTTTCAAACATGGCTACATGATCCAATAATTCTTTGAACGTATTAATCATAGTCATGGCTAGATATGGAACCATCTATTCATCGATATTCCCCATAAGAAGTTCTACCACATGTTTTTCTGTGAGCTGCCGGTCACACTTTATGCTTAGATTTTTCCATCTCGTAATGTATTATGTGACACTCTCATCTTTCCTTCTCCTTTTTAAGGCAAGATATACTATTGTTACTTTTTTAATTGCTCATGCAAATCTCTTAATGAAGAGTGTTTCCAATTCGATGAAAGTTTTTACTGAGTTGTTGGGTAATTCAACAGACCATTAGAAAGCCATGTTGGTTAGACTGCTAACAAATTATAATAGCAGCAAGCCATTATTCTCTCTGGTGTTTCCCCATGTGGATTTGAACTGGGAAAAATATTGCCATGGATTTTTTGTGCCTGAAAAAGTGTTGAATTTTGGCACAATGTATCCTTTAAAATATTATACTTTGTCATATTCGGTTGGGTATGTTCAAACTTTTCCAACTAGCTATTTAGCTACTTTTGAAGCAAAAACTGCTTTGGCTTTCTGGCTGATGAGATCTTCTACTTGAGATTTGGTGATAATGTCAACCTCTTGATAAGTATTTAGTGTAGCCTCTCCTAGGGCTTCTTTCCATCATGTTGAAGTTATAGGCAAGTTGGGTGTGGCATTTTTCATACCCCTAATTTCAGCTATTGGATTGACTATCTCTAGAGGATTTCTTGAAGGTAATTGTTGTGTTGCAGTTTCTATAAGGTTGAATTAACCAAATAACTCTTTCATTAGCCCGCTCATTTCATTAAGGTGGTCGTTGAGCTAGCTGATTTCTTCTTGGTCATTTTGTTGAAGCTAACAATCCATTTGTTGTTGTAATCTTATTACAACATCGGCTAGCACTATAGTTAACTTTTCCTCTACTTAAGTTTCAATTCCAAGTTGTTGATGACTTGGGTTCTCCTGATGTTCCCTTCATTCTACTTTTAGGTTTTATTTTGTAAATGTGTGTCGACCAAACAAACCACTTCAACTTCTATGTGATCGATATCATCATTATTTTGGAAGGCTGGGGTTGATTGCTCTTCTTTGGTTGGGAAATCTTCATCTTCCTAAAAAAAGTTAATTGCCTTCTTCATCATCTGCTGGATGACTCTTTTCATATCAGCATTTCCAGTTGATGATAGGAGATTTCATTCCTTCGTCATCTGGTGAAGCTAGCTTCTGTTGAGTTTCCTCATCATAGATGATTTGGGATTATTTTGGTACCCAAATCGATCATGACCTTCCAGTAGTGGATCTCTTGGAATGCATCGAATGAATGATATCCTCTTTTTTGTGGGGGTTGCTAGGACCTTCCCACAACTGGTTTTTGTATCTAAGGGTTTATTGTTGGTGTTCACCGACTATAATGCTCATAGACTTTAAGTCTTGTTGTAAATGGGCATGATATTTTTGAATATTCTCATCTCTTTTAGGATAGGAATTTATTAGGTTACCGACCTGTCTCACTAATTTCTTAATTCTTCTCTAAAGGTTTTTGTTTTTAACAGCCTTCAGAACTTTGTAGATTTTATAGGAGATCTGTATGGGATGTGTATGTCTATCCCAAAAATGATTTCTTTATAGCTCCTCTTGAATTATTTCTTTTGACCCATCGGGTCAAATTGAAGTTGTTGTTGATGGGTATGTTTGCTTCAACCAATGGTCATGTTGTTGTTTGACATGAACGAGCAATCTGGTAGCTTTATGACTAGCATTATATTGTTGTCAAGCTCTCCTGAACATTTTGGTGATTGAGGAAGAAGCTTCATGGTCGTTATTGCATGGAGTGAAAATAGCCTCTTGTGGGGTAGTGTGCTCTCCTCATGCACTGCTAAGTGGATCGACTATGATAGATTTCAATTTGGGCCTAATAATCATCTTGTCCTCAGTTGGGGTAGTTGGCATTGCCTTGAAAGCCTATTAAAGATGGAACCCCTCTTTGAGTTTAGGGCTTTAGGGTGGTCTCAATTGGAATGATCACATTCGGCCTTTTTCCTTTGTTGAATGCCTTTGGCATTCCGGTGCCCTTGACTATGGATTTAGTGATAGGTTCAACTGGCAGAAACTAGACAATCTCTGAAATTTTTCTGAACTAGAGAGTAACTCCCACAAAACCAACATTGATTATGGCTTGAGAGAATCTTATCGTGGATCCCTCACTGAGCTTCACAGTAATCATATTATTGATGTTTTCCATTTGATGAACCTTGTTGTAGATCTGAAGATTTTAAGAGATTATAACACTTTAATTAAGTCTATGACAACACCATATATTTTATTTTTTTCCAACCAGAGATAGAGAAAGAAGTGATCCCCAGCGGAGTCATCAGAAATCTAATTGCTCAGAAAAAATATCTTTGAGTATGATCTCCAACATCTTTATTAAGATGGGTAGGAGTATGATTTCTCATGAGGTGGATTGATATATATTCAACCAGATTTCTCATAACATGACATTAAGGTTTATTTTTCCACTTCTTTTGAATGCAAGCCCTCATAGTTAATTACCTCTCTTACCATAATAATAGAGCACTTTCGATTAAGGTTGGAAACAAACATATCTTTCTGATATGCATTTGTTTCTAGTGTTGTGCGTAATATGGAATAAATGATTGCCATTTAATTTAAAGTGTATATTAGGGGAGATGATAACATTCCTGATCAAGATCTCATGGTTCCATCATCTTAGGCTATCGTGGTCCCTAATCTACTTAGCCAAGAGAAATAGTTCATGATCAAAGAATCCTTGTTAGCAGTTAGGGGTTGCATCATCTAAGGTATTCTTGTAGACCTAGGGTGATATTTATCTAAGGTGATAAATTTAAGTCAACCTTAGTTAATAGAAGGCTTTTTTGTTTATTAAATATATTTATGATTTATGTCTCAAGAAATAAAGCCATTAGAGAATATACAGGTTATTACTGTGATTAAAATAGAGAGGCTATATAGAAGCCAAGCCACATAGTCAGAGGGTTCTGAATGTATCTGCATTTTATGTGGTGCCATTTGGAGGCAAAATCACACAGACATAGGACATAGGACATAGGCCACATCCTTACAAGCATGAGATCATTTATGTATGAACATAGATATATTTAATTTGACATTAGCTATTTATGAGCAAAGATTTTATTAACGTATCATCCTTGATAAATAATGATGGATGAGCGGATGATTATTTAGTTTAACTTATTTTGTATGATGAACTTTATACAATTTAAACATATCCCCTTCGTATGAATTCTATAATAAAAATAGTCATCATCAGGGAATGATTACGTCTTATTAACCTAGATCCACTCATGAGATATAACCGGGAAATTAATCCCAGACATTTAATTTAGATTTTAGTACATGTGTCGGGACACAAGCAAATATTTTTATAATTTTCTATGAAAAATGGAAGATTGATTTTGCATTTTTTTTATTTAATTTTCAAACTCAACCTGCATAGCCTATTCAAACATTAGAATTGTATCATGGTTCGTTAAGTTCAAACACATGCAATAAATTCAAATTTATTTTATGTTAACCTATGCTGCATCCTCATACACTAAACTTAGGCAATTGTTACTATGTTGGGACCCATGCAAGTAATTTAGATCCATTTTTATTATGCATCTCAACACTAAAAATATGTTTATTTGGGTGGCACCTTGACGTTAAGAGCAGAGCTCCTGGCACTTGATAGTGTTATGGCATTGTAAAATTGGCACCTTGGCATCGAGTGCTTAGTATTGTAGCATTCTAGGGCATATATTCATGTTGACCAACTGGCTAGTGCCTAGGCATTGATCTTATGGCATCGTGATGTCAGTTAAGAGTTAATTCAAAAAAAATCTAGCAGACGGACATGTACTTTAAATGGGAAGGATGAACTATTTGACTAGCAATGTGGCACTACATCAATGCCTAACATGCTTTTGGTTATAAAATTCATGGTAATGAATACTCTTTTTTATGAGCATAGTAACTGACTTAACCAACTGACTAGTGCTTTGGCACTACATATGAGCGCTGCAATGCTAGTTCCCTATTTCAAAACCTGAGAGCCTAGTGCCTCGATGTCTAGATGTGGCACCATGGCACTATGCTTGGTTTGTAAAAAGTCCCTTAGGCTGTGAAAATTTTTCATTCTACTATTTTCATTTATTAGATCTCTCTCTCTCTCTCTCTCATTCTCTCAACTTTCTTTTGATAGTAAGAAAGTATTTATGCCACTCAAAGGACTCATTAACAAGAGGAGGGCGACTTCAAGTGAGGCTAACAAATTTGTTAGTGTAAAAGCTAAAGAGAGGTATAACGTGCCCTCACCCATGATCATCTCATCCCAAAAAGGAGCTTCTATAGCCTGGGTGGGAGAGTATAAGTGATTAATGAATGTGGCTAGGCAAAGCTATCTTATGAGAGCAGCTTCTACGTCATCCCCATGGTGAGAGAGTTCTTCAATAACATGAAGGAGCACCAAAATATTGAAGTTTTCATTCTGGACAAGCTGGTAAGTTTTGATAGCACTGCCATAAATTCATATTATGAATTGCCAAATGTGGCTTACAATCAATATCTTTTCTATTATAATGAGCATCTATATTTTGATGAAATCCTTAATTTTCTCACTAGTAGAAATGCCAATTTCCAATGGAAATAACGAAATAAAGGAATTATTATCTTTTCTACCGCTAGCCTAATGATAGAATCTAAGGCTTGACACTATTTCATTTTTACAAGCTGATGCCCACTGGTAATATCAATGACGTGACCAAGGATAGCATCATTTTGAATTCTACAATTCAAAAGGGCTTTACAATTGATATAAGAAAGATAATTTAGAATTCTATTTGTAATATACTTTGGGGAGGTACAACTATAGGGTATGGTCATCCCTTTATTATCTATGGTTTGTGCACTGTAGTGGGTGCGTTAGGGGAGCCTAATGAGGAAGATATTATTCAAAAAGTTTCTCTAACAAAAATGCATATTGAGGGCTTTGGTTCAAGGTATGACGAAGGGGAGCTCACGTGCCCCACGACCTAGACCCCAATCCTCTAAACCCTGAAACTAGTAAATCTTGGATTTAAGGAGAGAGGTGGGTGAGAGTAGCCATAGACAACAAGCTTTATAAAAAAGTTTGATTATCACATGGATCATCAACAAAAGCATTTTTGTTGTAAGATCCAATTCAATATGGCATTGGTCTATATGTTTGAAAATAGTAGTCTTAGGGATCCAAGTCAGGCTTCTTTTCCTGTGGCACTTCAATATCCCCTTTATGTAATTACCTCACTTGAGCCAGACATAAGGGAGGAAGATTATTATGACTACTATCTCTCTCTCTCTCTCTCTCTCTCTCTCTCTCTCTCTCTTCTTACTTTATATTTTATTTTCTTTTTTTTAATAATTTTTGTAATAGATTTTTTTATTTATTTAATAAAATGTGATTTTTTTCATTCCTACTCCATTGTGTTTATCACTATGTAATGCTCCAAGATTTAAAAAAAATTTTAAGTATAAAAATTTTCTGCTCAATTTCAGGGTCAGTACCTCGACGTTGTTAAGCTAAAATGATTAATTCAGAAACCCAAGAGCTTAGCACCTCAACACTATATTTGTAGCACCACAAAACTGTGGTATAATTTAGAATACATTATGAATGTCTTAATATTATCATTTGTGTGTATAAATATAGCACGTTGATGTTGGGATATTAATGTCATGGTGCTTTTAGATGCCCATCAAACCTTAACTTTTTTGAGGACTTAGTGCACCTCAGGGCTATAGTTGTAGCACCTTGATGATACACTTATAGCACCTCGGTGCTATACTTGTAGTGTGTGGCTAATTTGAATCATGATAAAAATTCCTTACTATTATCACTTGGGTTTCAATTCTAAGAACACAGCACCTCGGTGCTGGGATACCAGTACCATGCCTAAACTTAGTTTTCCCAAGGACACAATGCCTTTGCACTTGATCTACAGCATCACAACATTGTTTCACTAATGTCTAAAATTCAAAATTTTGGTGGCATAACATTTTAGTAGTAATAGTTTTCATAATAATGCATTAGCATTCTTCTGCCATACTTCGGACCCAAGATCTATGGAGAGATGGTATTATTTCAAGCCGGAACTAAGTTCAATGGTGGGAAAAAGGAATTTCAAGATAAAGCACCTCAATTCTATGTGAATAACGTTGTGGCGCTAGTTTTAAAATATAAAAATCTGGTTTAGCACTTATAGTGCCGCAGTGCTACAAACATAATGTCAATACCCAAGGGCTTGGCACCACAATGCCAAATTTATGGCACCTCGATTCTATACGATAGAGTATTCAAGATTCCAATTCCAAGAGCACAACACCTAGGCATTACAGGATAGAAGACCTATATTAAACTAAATTCTTGAAGAATTTAATAAGTTTTTTATTAAAATTTGGCAACATAATGCCGTAGCAGTGTGTGGTGAAAAATATATATTCTTGCCTTCATCCATCCCTTTGGAAAGAATGAATGAAAACAAAATTATATACACCTTTTTGGGATGCCACGTAGATCCGTAGATATTCTTATTAGGGTGATATGGTATGACATTGAGGAAAGGTGTACTATCTCGAAAGATAGAAGTCGCCACCCTACAATGGACCTAATCTATGGGTCTTTGTATGTACCAGAGATTCTTCCACTACTTTATATGTAAAAGTAAAGCAAGGTTAATTTTAAACCAGGTTCATTAAGTTCCCTATGGAGGTAAGCCCCCATAGTTAATTACATCCTAAGGAATGAGATTCCTTAATAATACTCTCGATTAAGGTAAATGATCGTTATCTCTAAAGATTTCAAAGATAGGACTATTAATCAATTAGTTTATTTTTAGGAGATCAAGTGGGATTGATCAAGAGGAGGGAGTTATTATCAAAGCCAAAGGAAGATAAGTAGGGGATGTTTATGGTACTAGGAATCCTAGTAAGCATCCTAAACTATCCTTTGGTTGGGTTTTATATTTTTGAAGTTTGAAGGGAATTATTTTTTTTTTGAGTTCAATTTTTATTACAAATCTAGGGCTTAGAATTCCATGACACGAGATAGTGGAAATGCCTAAGAGATGAGGATTTATGCTCGTAGACCGCAAAGGGAAGTAGCAACCTCTGAACCTAAATCTAGGGAGCTTTGGCGAGGGCCAAAGCATGACCTAAATCTAAGATGAAAATGGGTATTCAATTTACATCCACAAGAGAGGATAAACCACCCGACTATTTGGACTTACAATCGCCTGGGGGTATCTACCAACTAACTCCTCCTATGATTTTAAATACATGTAGGCAAGTCAAATGCTTTTGCAAGATAGCTCAGTTGTTATTTCTTTTTATTTATTTAAAAAGAGACTAAGTCCTTAAACACACTCCCTAAGAGACTAGATCATGTATGGTATGATTTAATGACTTAAATCTAATGCAAATTTTGTTACATTTTATTTTTATTTTGGACTTTTGATTTGACACAGACTTATAGGATTCATATGCCTAATGCATGAGAAATTGGATTATGGGCCAAAATCAGTGAGAAAGGAGGTTTGTTTCCACCATGGCTCTCAAAGATCAAGCCAAGTTCTCTAGCACGGGTGGAAGCTCTCCAAGTCAAAAGTGAAATAATATGCTTTTTATGCATGATGTGAGAAATAAAATACAACATCCAGCTAAGGCGTTGCTAATTCTTTTATCTTGATTTTTATAACCTAGGCTTTAGGTGAGGTTATGAGTTATTTAATTTTTAATTTTCAGTTGATTAACTGGATAGAAAACTTATTTTCCTAAGAGCTTAATCGTCATCCAGGCCATACATCAAAGCAAGGAAGAAACTAGGAAAAGGATGTCATCTTAATGCACAAGTTAAACAAACATCAATCAATTTAAAAAATTAGCACAAAAGAATAATAAACCCACACAAATTGGGTAGCCGAGCTCTACCCTTATACAACCTAAATTACAAATGAATAAATTACAATTAAGAAAGAATTCATTGTTATGGGGATCTTCATTCTTCATTTCTTCATTCTTCATTTCTTCTTTCTTCTTCCTTCTTTTGGTTAGTTAAAATGTGGTTGCTCTAAAGGCTTCACATGATACATAAGACATAGTCTTATAACCAATGTTCATCCTAATCCCCCATAACAATCATTCTAAATCCTAATTACAAAATTACATGAAAATGGAAAAAGGTAAATCTAACTAAAACCTGTAAAATAGAGATTAGCTAAACAAACCATATAATCCCAAACATGTGTATGTATAAATTGGACTTAGCACCCCACACATGGGTAACCAAATCCACTTGGCCTATTTTGAATTATGCTTAGGGGTATAAGCAACCAGCACAACAAAAAATATTTATATTTTTATTACAACGCCCCTTAAGCATAATCCCCTGAAGAAGACAATAGTTAGACTAAGATCACCCTACCATTTAGTCTACGCACATACACCCTAACTTTTAGACTAAAATAATACATCACAGAATAAAAGAAAACATCAAACCATGCACCACCCTAACATAGGACTAGAAATGGTGACTTAGCCTAATGTGTGTGCTATTTAAGGTTTGTGTGGTATGTCTTAACTAGGCTTTAAGGTTAGAGTTTTCTAAGTGTGAAAGAGTTCAACTTAGAGGTTGGTTTCATTTAAGTGATTTAGTTGATTCGGTTGATTTTATTTGATGATTTGGTTTGGTTTGGATGAACCTACAATTAATTACTAAGTGTTGTAAAGAGAGGAAAAGAGAAGAGAACTTCTCTTTCCTCCCTACCTTAAGTAATTTCTAAGGTATATTAATATTTTATTTTAGTTTAGTGAATGTTTTATTATGTGTTTTAATTAATTCTAAGTTTAGATTTTCCCTAAACAAATATATCCAAAAAGAAAGACATTTTAAGATTAAGTAAAGTGAATTATTATCACAAAACACACAACACTTTATTTCTTTCCAACATGTGTAACATGCATATGGATGAATCATGAGCATATCTATAAATGCAAATGGAGATGTTTAGCACACCTTCATGATGAATGCTAAGAGAGTTTGTTTAAGAAACTTTTGGAATGTTTCATGTATGCATAATTTTGTTAAGTAGAAAAGAGAGGATTCTTTTATCCATTTTTCATATGCACATTTACATGTATGAAAGGCATAAGTGAGTATGGCGTTATTGTTTTCTACACTAAGGGTGTAAGGTTCAGGACTTACTTGGGGCTAATTAAAACCTCGCAACCCCAGGATGTCCAGACTAGTATACCACTTTCCTTAAATACAAGTCCATGTACAAAAAGAGATGAATGGAAAAAGAGTCATGCAAAAAAGTTTATGTTTATTTGTTTAATTTGTTTATGCAGTTTACATGTGTAAGTGTGAATATCCTTCTTAATTAATAACATAGGAATGAATAGGAATGGATTTAATCTAGTGTTGTGTTTTTTTCAAATGAACTATACACTTTGCAAACTCTATTCAAAACTACATTAAAAGAGAAGAGAAGGAAAGTCACACAATGCACACCTTATATTATACTCACATGCAAACCTATAAATATTTATAAGTAGCATACCTTTTAGTTGTGATGTTTTATTTATAAGTTTTGAAAATAATTTTGGATTTAGTAGTGATAATAGCCATTCATATTCTTACTTTAGCCAAAACATGCAATTTGACATAAAGGAAACATTTCATTTCTTTTTTAATTTGATTTTCAAAAGGCATGAATGCATAATTTTCATATGACATACACATTTAGCATGCTAGGAAAGAAATAAAGTGATGAAAGCATATAAATTCATTCACCCTAATTAATTCCTAAAGACAATCTTATGAAATAAGATTATTTAAAGTGAATTAAAATTATTTTAAAGAGATTTTTGTTTTGTATCGAGTTTGATTTGAATTTAGGAAGTGTGAAAAATTTTGGTGGTCCTAACCCATTTCCCACATGTGTATGTTGTTTTAGTTTAATTTTAGGACCATTAGATTAGTTTTATGTTTTGCTTAGGTTAAGGTGTACATTAAGTCCATTAATTACCCTTTACCTACACCACTTTAACATATTTAACCAAATAATTATGAGCCAATGTATGACATAAAACCACAAGGAATTTAAATCAGCAATGCACCTAAGAAAGAAAGGGGCCTAATGCATTTGGCTCACAATTAATGATTAATTAAGCTAAAGAATTCAATTTTAAGTACTTTGATAATCTTTCCCACACATATGAGTTAGATATAATTTTCTTAAGTTTCTTAGGTTATTAAACACCTAAGCATCTACCCAAGAAGGAATTAACTAAGTTCAAACTGATTTGATTTTAAAATTTTGATTAATTAATCCATTTAATTAAGTGATTAGACTACTTAATTAATTTGCACCTTAATTAGATTTTTATCCAAATGAAATGAACTTAGGGGAAAGATTTGGGAAAGAACTCTTAATCTCATTTCCTAAGTCCATTCACTATTCTAAGATAATTAGCAAACTTAATTAATTAATTTATCACTATTTAATAGGTTAATTAATTATTTAATTGATTAAGAATGGTTAAATCAATCAATTCTCATTAAATTAAATCTTGAGAAAATTAGATGAGGCAAAAGTCATCCCACTAAATACACCTGAGAAGTTTGAGATTAATCAATAGAATAATTAGAGGGTAATTAACATAACTAAATTCCCAATAGAACCCAAATGACATAAAATTCACTATTGAAAATCCATCAAACTTAATTTTAGATTATTCCCCTTTGAAATATCTTCATAATACATTTGAGTTTGTATTTTTCTAAATATTCTACATTTAGTTATATATTTTTGAATATTTTATGATTAAAACTTAATTAAATAGCCTAATTATATAGTTAATCCTGTCGGCGCCACATGGACCATTGATGCAGCGAGCGCTTTCCACATGGCATGACGGGATTCACTATTTAAGTAGTCACATCCAATGTCACGTCAGTCAGCGGTGCTATGTGCTTTCCCATGGACTGTCTGATCAAAGATCGGATGATCAAGATTAAGACCTTGGTATTAAAGGGATTAAAATGTGGATCTAACATGGATTAATCAGGATCGTCCATCCAAAACATGCGAGTATTGGTCCATGATTCATCCCTGAGCTCGCCTATGGGAGAGGGCAACCGTCCACTCCTTAGGGCTTGATTCGAGCTCGATTGAGCTCAAATTGAGCTAAAATTTAACCCACACTATCATCATGCAAGGAGATGAAGATCTAATAATAAAAATGCAATGGGATTATAATTTCCTTCAAAAAGGACCAAAGAAAATTTCCCCTAAGCTCAGTTTTGATTCATACCTCGTAGCAGGCTATCACCAGCACTCCCAACCATCGAGGTTACTTCGTCTAGTGGAAACAAAGCTCTGTTGAAGATTTGAGGGCTTAAGTTTGAGTGGATCTTCCTATGGACCAAAGTGGGCTTCAATTGCTTGCGACCTTGATCAAACTCTCCCTTCCCGTGGCTTGAGAACTTGGATGAAGACTTGGGTGAGCTTGATTGGGTCCCCTCAATGTGCTTGAAGGAGGAATTGAGCTGAAATTGAGTATTGAGTGAGATTGAAAATCCTTGAACTCCTCTATTTTTGGCTTGCAGAAATCCAAAAAATGGAGAATTTAAAGTGGGTTGAGGGAGCTTGGAGAGACTTGGGAATGCTTGCTCTGGCTTCCTTTTCTTCAATTGAATGTGAGTCTATGTAAATGGAATGAAATTAGGGGGAGTATATCTCCCCCTAGAAGGATCAGATGGCTGAGCATGGCTTTATCATTTTGGTCAAATTGATCCTATGGGTTTAGTTGGTTAGGCCATTTTGGATGCCATGTGGTTCGATTTGTCCAGAGGGAGGTAGTGGAGAACTTTTAACGTGCTGAATGAGGTGGAGGAGTGATTCCCATGTGCTCATTTTGAGTGGGGTGGTCAATTTTGGTCTTGGGTTGGGTTTATCTAACCCAAATCCATTGGGTCATGTGCACCACACCCACTAAACTCCACTTGGTCCACTAAGAGGGTGTCATATGGCCATGAAAAGGATATGACCAAATTCTAAGTGGAATTGGCCATGGGCTACACCTTCACCTAGGGGTAAAATGGTCATTTGGATTTGATTTCCCTTTGGACAGATTTACAATAGTTTGAAATTAGGTTGGGCCAAATTTCAAAGAATTTGGCATTGATTTGACGTCAATTGGCTCATGTTGACTCATTTAGGTCAACATGGGTCAACTTGGATCAAGTTGACCGATTGGTCAAATTAGGCCAAACCAAGGGTTGGGTCAAGTTCATTTGACTATTTGAAATGTGTTAGCATCATTAGTATGGTTCAATTTGGTTTATATTTGGTTTTGGTTCATGTGATTTCATTTAGGTTGAATGGGTCAAGTTGACCAATTTGACCCATTTGACCTATTTGGGTTAGGTCATGGGTTGGTTTAGGTTTGGTTGGTCATTTAAAATATGTTGCAAGCTTTGGTTTCAATTAATTTTGGTTTGATTTTATTTTGGATCAATTTAACCTTTTTAGGTCAAGTTGGGTTCATGGTCAATTAGGCTAGTTGGGTCTAGTTGGCCAATTGAGGCTTTGGTTAAGTTCAACAAGTTATTTGGAATGAACTTGGCATATTGATTTCAATCAATTTGTCTTAGATCAAGTTTTGACACATTTTGACTTTTTAGGTCAAGTTGGGTCAACTTGGGTCAAGTGGCCAATTAGGCTAGGTTAGGTGACTTGGTCAAGTTCAAATATTGATCATGAATTAGTTTTGATCAATGGTTTCAATCAATTTGTCCTATGGAGCATTTTGGCTAGTTTAGGTTTCATTTTGGCTAAGTGTTGACTTGGTTTGACCCAATTTGAGTGATTGATCATCTCACAATGATTATTACTCACAATATGAGGCCTAGGTGGGCTTAGTTCAATCCAATTTGGGTAGGGTTAGAATTTGGCTCAAAAGGGATACTTTAGGTCACTTTGGGTCAAGTGAGCCTAAGTGGGTCAATTGGCTTGATCAAGGCTTGATTCATGTTTGTTTGAACTCATATATGGACTTATGATTGAAATATAAATCCATTTGTAAGTGATTTAGAGTCACATGTGTTTTGATTCATTTGACAATTTCAAGTTCAAGGGGTGAACATGAGTTTGACTTGGGTTTAATTTTTGAATTTACTTATGATTGAATTTTATGTTTATATTTGGATTCATCATTGAAGGATTGATTGAATCATAAAAAAAAAATCAAGGGCTTGGCTTGATTTGAATTTGATTTGGCTTAGTTCAAGAATTTGACTTGAAAGGCTTAGGTTGAATTTTGGTTGAATTTGGATTTGATTTTTGAATCTAGTTTTGGTTTGATTGAAGTTTGTGTTTATATTTGATTGATTGAATTGAAGGAATTTAAAGAACATAATTTTTTATTTGGCTAAGTTCAAGAATTTAACTTGAAAGGCTTAGGTTGAATTTTGGTTGAATTTGGATTTGAGTTTTAAATTTAGTTTTGGATATTTGAATTTATATTTTCTTTATATTTATGAATATAAATGAGAATATGAATGACTTATGAAAAAATCTCTTGAATTTGAATTGATTTGGATTTGATTTAGGCTAAGTCCATAAGATGGAATCAAAGTGACTTAGGAATGGTTTTAGAATTTGGAATTCAATCATGGGTTTTCAATCAATCGGAATTGATTCATGATTTGAGAAAATCCATTGGAATTAATTTAATATTTGAGAAAATCAATCAAGTTGGAATTGACTTGAGTTTGAAGTTGATTTGATTTGGAGTTTGATTTGAATTTGAGAAAATCAATTAAGTTGGAATTGATTTGAGATTTGATTTGAATTGATTTGGAGTATGACTTGAAAGGAGGAAGTGAGGATTGGTTCAAGCTATAGGGTAGGAAAATTTTCCTAAAACCCTTAAGGCATGACCTATTCATATGGTTAACTCTTCTAAGTCTCTAGGGTTAGGTTGAATGTCCACCTAATCACTAAAAGTGTCTTAAGACTAAGGGAACTCTTAGTGTCTAAGAGAAGTCCTATGTCTAAGATGGAGGGGTTAAGAGCTCATCCTAAAAATGAGGTCAACACAGTGATAAGTTTTTAAATTTTTGGGATAAACGCACTCATCTCCCTTAGTTTAAATCCAAGATCAATGAAGGAAAGGTGTTCTTCTTGCCCCAGAACCAAGTTCAATGGCGGAGGTCTTCAATTTTCAAGATTCTAGAAGTTTGAAGTCTTAAGAAGCTTCTTTTTACTCTGGATCCATGATTGATGGTGGAAATTAAGAGAGGACATTGCGTAAAAATAAATATGAATCCAAAAATCTATTACCTAAATAAATGAGAGATTGCCTTTACAACTGTGGAAACCATGCCTATAGAAAGCACAGATCATAGGGAGCAACAATGCAGCAAAAAAAACTATAAAGTAAGTTGAATAAGGAGATAATCCTTTAGAGAGGGGTGGCCTCCTTTTTTTTTATTGGCAATTCCCTTAAGGGGAGGTTTTCTTTGCTTCAGAAATGTCCTCACGAACCCTCCCCAACCTCACTCTCTTAGGAAATTATTGTTATTTGGGGTGAGGATGATGGCTTTCTTGATTTAAAAAAATTGAGGATTTGAGATAGTGCCTCAGCTTTGGTATCATAGCACCACAGTGATGTGTCGTTTAATCGGGCAACTATTGAAAATAGTTTGAGCATCTAGATTCTTTAAGGTGACAATAGTGTTGTAGTGCCCCAAAGCCAGGATGTGTAAATTTTTATCATTTTTTATTCATTTCATCATTCTTTCTCTCTCTTCCTTTTTTTAGATGTAAATAATTTCAAGATAAAGGGAATCTCGAGAGATGAAAACTAGCTTGCTATCTTACTTTTGAGGGCAAGCATACTCTAAAGTAGCCCATCCTCAAACTTGCCCTATGCTACATAGAAGAAAGTGATTTTATGCATATTAAAAGTAAAAACTTGCCTACTTGGGTCAACTCCATCAAAAAGTACTTACATATTAGGGAGTTGGAAGGCATCAAAGATTTGAGATGATTCAAATTCAAACCAACCTAATATGTTTCAATCAATGGCAGGTTGTTCCCAAGATCCATCACTTTGTTGAATCTAATGCGTGTTCATGAAGTTGATCTAGAGAAAGTGCCTAGTAAAGTACATTCGAGAGAATGTAGAAACACTTAGGAGGAAGGACACTCACCCATCATATTCTATGATAAGGGTATTTTTTTCTAACCCTGAGAAATGATGTTGAGGACTTTGCCAAAAAAAAAAGTTTTCTATGTAGTTATAACTGCCTCAACCTCTACAGCTTATTACAAGCACTTGATCATTTGTTATATGGAGAATGGACTTGATAAGCCCTCTTCTAGTCACCAGCAAGTTAATAAGCTTTATACACATCATGTCGATTACTTCAGCAAGTGAACTCTCCAAAATAATTGCCTAGGTAGTTTAAAATTTTATTTAGACTAACATAATTTATATGTATGGGCTCTTATATCGATCATTATAGATAACAGCCCAGAGTTCATCGATGACTAAAGGATTTCTAAAAGTCCTTAGAAATATGCCTCAAGTTCATCTCAATACATCACCAGTGAACCAATGGTCAAGTGGAATGAATGAACAAAATGATACTTAATATATTGAAGAAGAAGATTGAAGATGCCAAGACTAAATGGGATGACGCTCTACCCACCATTATTTGGGTCCTCAGGATGACTTCATTAACATCAACTGAACAAACTCCATTTGCTCTCTCACATTGCAAGAAGGGAGTATTATTGATCGAGTATGAACTACATAACCAAAAAGTCATAATGACCATCAAACTTCATCAAGATAATGTCATGAGGGAGAGATCAATATATAGAGTCCATATGAACTATTCTTGACCTATTGAAGGAATTATGACTTAAAGCATCATCACTCAGAAAAGAGGAAACTAAAATGCAAAATCCCAAGTCCAACAACAACAACATCAATAAAAAGCATTTCAGGCCTGATTACTGAAGAAAGTGGATTCTACTGCTCAATAAAATGTACCCAGCAAACTTGCCCACTTTTGGGATGGACACTACATTATCAAAATATGGGTTGGGCATGGAACATATTAATCACAAATTCACTTGGGACAAGATGTGCCTTAGACTTGGAGCGTAATGGATCTAAAGATGTTCTACCCTAAGAGAAGTCTTACTATTGTATATGTTTTTCTTCCAATAAGTTATTATTTTTTGAAATAACACCTTAGTCAAATGCATGTAGGATAAGTTTTGATATCCCTAAAATAAAAAAAAAATTAAATTTGTTAAAAAAAATTTAGTCATACATACCTGGAAATGTGAAAACTCAAATGCATGTTTCATCTATTTGCCTAATTTGATCAAATAAAACCATGAACAGAACTAGTAAATCATTTAAGGTGATATGGGTTAAAAATGTTAAAATACTGGACATAGTAAGCTATGTCTGGCAAAATGCACTTGCTTAGTGAGCTATATTTGATACAAGAACATTTGTAAGGTAAATTAGCCCAGGTTATTTAGCAAGTTACTTTTTTCTCAAGTTTTAACTTTGGAAGATGGATGTTAACTTAAGTCACTCGAGCAACTACAACCCAAAGACCAAAAATATATATTTGGTGAATACATATTTAAAAAACAAATTTACTAGGATGATCACTTGAGTATTTTAATAAAACAACTCCTCAATGAGCCAGTATGATATCATAAATAAAGATAATAATAATCATGAACTCAATAAAAAGATTATTACATTGGCATAGAATAAATGATATTTACAACCACTTAATGAGAAAATAAAAAAAAAATGTATTTCATTAACAAAAGTAATTATAAATTATGAGTGTCAAATGCAAGAAATGAATTTACAATTACTTTTCCTTTCACTTGTAGGAACAAAAAAATATAAAAATTACAAAAAAGAGAGTAAAAAAGGCAAGTTAATGCTTCATTCCTCGTCACCTTCCTAAGACTCTAATTCTAATAAAACAAATACATTATCAAAATCAAAAATTTAAGGTATAGTTAAATGTACTTGACCAACGTTTAGATAGCGAGGTTGGAGTCTTCCCTTAATTTCTTCTTCAGTATATCCTTATACTTGCTAGAATCTAGAAAGCTAGTCAACTTGGCCTCCTTTTTATAGAAGTCCTTAGTGTGGTTAAATAGTTCAACCTCAAGTATTTATTCACCTGAGAAAGGTAAGTTAAATTCAACACTACTTGCTCTTTCTCTTTCTCCTAGTGCTTCACCTCACCTTCAAGATCAACCCACTTAGACTTAGCAGCCTCCAACTCCTTCAATGAGTCACACTCCACCCTAATTATTGCAAAGATTTTGAACTAAGACGTATATTCTCAACCAAGCTCCCAAGTTGCCTACCATGGCATGGCTTGCATAGTCATGGCAGCATAGTGTAGCTACCTCTTTGAAATACTTGGGAGAATATCATCTATATAAACCAAAAAGATGTGATGAAATAAGTCAAAAGCTTGACTCATCAAATCAACATTATTGCGAGCATAATTATTTTAGAAAAAAATATTATAAGGCTTATCGAAGGTCTCCTTCTCATTTCCTCGCTTCTTCGAGACTTGGGGAGCTTGTGTAGTCATTACACTTGATGCCCTCTTCTTGGATTACTTTGGAGCTACTACACTCGATCTCAATATACTTTCTTCCTTAGATAGCCTATTAGACGTAGCCTCAGTGGATGAGGGTTGACCTTTGCCTTCTCCTCTCCCTTCACCCTCCTCCCCCTCCTCAAACTCACCTATGAAGGGAGCAATGACATTAGGGCCTACTAAGTCAAACTATTAAGCTTATTGAAAGAAAAAATGAGAAATGATGAGTTCTGAGCAAGCAATCACTTATCATAGATTTTTTCATGGATGTTGTTGAACATAAGTAAATGCCAAATGTTGATTGATTTGCCTATAAACTTAGCCAATGACTCCTCCTTGGTAGGGCCAACTGGGGGACTCCACCTTTTTAGAAGTTAAAGGAATGGAATTAGTTAACACCACCTAGTTGATAAGGAACTTAACAAAATAAAGATTAGAATGCCAGTTTCTTACTTTGTTCCCTAAGCCTTTTTTTTAAGAAGATTGTTGAGAACTATCTTTGTGCCCCTTCACCACTAACACATGGAAAGAGAGGTTCGGACTCTATTAGTGCCTCTCTTAGCTCAATTATAAGATGAATATTAGAATGCTCACTATTGATTTCAACAAAATTTTATCGAGCAATATATGATAAAACTTAAAAATCTCCACCAACTCAACACATAGAGGGAAGTAGAAGTTTCACTAGAAGTGCTCAAAAAGGAGCAGAGCTTGTCATCTATCACATTGTTGAGTCACTCCTTCTCTTAGGAACTCATGCCAATAAATTAGATTTTCCATTCAATAGCCATAAAAAATTGATGACCTCCATATTAGGATCAAGGGTAAATGTCACACCCTGATGACCTTATTCTAGGGTCAATCTGAAGTGTAACATAATAGGATGACTCGATTGGACACAAATTCCACCAACATGTTCCAACCGGTGCTACTGCAGAACGAGCAAGTAAAATTTGCATCTAATCAAATCATCACTAAATTTATAATTCATATACTACTTAACTACTTAATTCATATCACCAATACTGGAATCATAAAATCTTTAAGTTTGTAAATAAATACAGAGAAACTAAAGACATAAGTATTAAAATTTTGTACGTACCGAAAAAGCCTTTAATCTTCCCAAAATTATACAATTCAACAAAATGATCTAGCTTCTACGCACCTCGTCTTTTCCTGAAATTATCAATGGTAGTATCATAAGCTAAAGCTTTGTGAGACAAGAATGTTAAAATAAGCTCAGAATAAGACAGTAGGAACAATCATGCATGTACATGTAAATTTGCAGAAGAGTAAAACTGGTAAATAATACTACTGCAGAAATGTAAGAACAATATATTGTAGATTCGTATCAGATCAATGTCAAAGGAGCGTTATTTAATGAAAATCATTTCGTTCTATATCAAATCATTTTCTAGAAATGTCATTTATAATTGCATAGGTTTTGACTTCATAACAAAAGGAGTCACCCGTCCTAAAGCTGAAGGTAAGGTAGAGGAACCCATATTTACCTAACACTGACACACTTGGATGACTAATGGCTCCAACCTCAAAATGTCAGAGTCAGGGATACTAAGATCCCCTGCTCACGGTTCATTTCGTCAAAACTTTTTCCTATCTGTGCAGATTTCTATAACATAGCCTTCCTATCACAATTTTCCTGATATTTCCCTGTTTATCACATTACTGCATTTACAACATATTTATTCTACAACATGTTTATTCTATATGCCCAACGAAATCATATGCTAATAAAGAAAATGCACTAACTGGCTTATAATCATTGAGCAGTTGTAATGGCATACAATATGACAGGAATATCTATATGTATGTCATTCATACAATTTATAAAAAGTGATAGCAATAATGGCATTCATAGGACTACAGAAACTGAATTTAAATTAGTAATTATGTCTCACCTCAGTGTCTATACCAGTTTCGTGATGTGCTCCTCGATTCCTCCTCGAGTACAAAACCTATAATGAAATAACTCTTCTAAATACTTCTAATACATGAAACTCATAAATGAACCTCATAATTAACACAGTAGTATCACCAGCTTAAACTGCAATCTTACCTACAATTGATGTCTCCTCATATAATCTTTCGAAATACTGGAGCACGACTCCAAAGTAATCTACTAACGCCAATATTAATTACCTGATTAAATTAACAAACTAAAATTAGCAAAAATGCCAATCCTAAACCCCCATTTTAATACACAATAATTCTACAACTCACCTAGCAGCCAAAATAGATTTCGGAACTCCCCAATCACGCATTTCAACACCAAGGAAGGCTGTCGGCTGAAAGAAAAAGGAATAGGGAAAGAAATTCAGCAACTCACAAAATTCCCTAAGTTTCCCCGATCGGCCAGGAACAGGAAATCCCTAGCCGAGCCGATCGGTTCACGGGATTTCCTCACCCGAGCAAGTGACTTACGGATGCGACAGTTCCAGCCAAAACTAAAGGTGAGGATGACGGGTCCAGGCAACGCCGAAGGAGAGATCGACGGGTCCAAGCGAAGTCAACACGGGAGGCGGCGGTTCCAAATAAGCCGACCCTCATACCACGAGGCGTGAATTACTATCCCAAGCGGCGAGCGGCGATTTCCGGTGAAGTAAAAGGCGTGGAAAGGAGGAGACAAACTCGATCAGCGTGAAGGAACTAAGACCGCGGCAATGGAAGGAAATGAAATAGGAAGCTGCAGGAGAGATCCAACCATACATGCGTCGAATGCTTTAATCCAGCCACTGCATGCTTAGATGCTATAGTAATTACTACAGTAATGATGGGTTAATTAGCTAAAACAAAATTAATTAGGAATAAACTAATTGGATATTACAATTTCCCCCTCTTAAACAAAAATTTTGTCCTCAAAATTTCTTCTGAATCATTCAAACAGGAAGGAAAACTTCTGCCTCATCTCTTGTTCAACCTCCCAAGTAGCTTCTTTGATTGGTCTGTGCTTCCATTTAATTTTAACATAGGAAATTTGTCTATTTCGTAACCTCTTCACATCAAATTTCAAAATCTTTTCTCCAATGCATAAGTCAAATCTGTATTTCAAACTTTGTATATGGAATCTTCTCAGACTGTGATCCATTTTCTCAACATTGAAATGTGAAAGATGTTGTGAATGTTTGCCAATTCAATGGGTAAGGCAAGTCTGTAAGCCATATTGCCAATCCTTTCAATGATTTCAAAAGGTCCCATGTACCTAGGGCTTAATTTACTTCCATGACCAAATCTACTAATTCCTTTCATAGATTTGAATTTCAAAAATACAAATTCTCTAACTTGAAAATCTACAGCTCGGTGCTTTAAGTTGTAATACTTCTGCTGACGATCCTGAGCAGCTTTTAATCTATCTCTGATTAATCTGATTTCTTCTATAGCTTGATCAACCAACTCTGGACCTAACAGCTGTCTTTCTCCCACTTCGACCCAACTCAATGGAGTTCTACACTTTCGACCATACAATGCTTCATACGGAGCCATCTGAATACTAGATTGGTAGCTATTATTGTAAGCAAACTCAATCATAGGAATATGATCTTCCCAGCTACCTCCAAAATCTAAAACACATAGTCTCAACAAATCTTCTAGGACTTGAATTATTCTTTCTGATTATCCATCGGTCTGAGGATGAAAAGTCGTATTTGGTGTAAGCCCAAGCCTCTCTGAATTCCTTTCCATAATCTGAAAGTAAATCTACCATCTCTGTCAGAGATGATCACTTTTGGTACACCATGAAGTCTTATAATTTTTTTAACATATAATCTGGACAATTTATCAACTGAATCTGTCTATTTCATAGGTAAGAAATGAGCTGACTTGGTCAATCTATCCACAACAACCCGTGACTATCAATGACCTTGCCTAGATCTAGAAATTCCATAATAAAAATCCATTGCAATTTCTTCCCAATTCCACTCGTATGTAATGACCGTAACAATCCATCGGTCTTTGATGCACGCTTTAACAATCAAGCTTGACATTTAGAGACATATTCAGCTATGTCTTTCTTCATACCGACCACCAAAATGTCGCTTTTAAATCTTTATACATTTTGAACTCGGATGATAGTATATCCCACGATGAGCCTCCCGTAAAATTTCTTGTCTCAACTCCACATCACCCATAATGAATTCTTTGAATAACACCCTCATCTACAAGAAAATTCGCTCGACTAATCTGGATTTGTTCAATGACGATATCCACGATCCGGTTGCTTTGATTCTATCAAATAAAGTTGATTGCATCCAATTGAGATAAATGCCCAGTATCACTGAATCTTCTAACTTCTAGCTGTAGAGCCTCTAATTCTCTGATCAAATCTGACTTTTGAGTAATAATCCAATAGGCATTTCCCATGGATTTACGGCTTAATGCATCAGCCACCACATTAGCTTTTCCTGGGCAATACTGAATATTTAAATCATAATCTTTAATAAACTCAAGCCACCTTCTTTGTCTTAGATTTAATTCTTTTTGTGTAAAGATATATTTAAGACTCTGATGATTAGTAAAAATTTTGCATTTCACTCCATACAAGTAATGTCTCCAAATTTTAAGAGCAAAAACCACAGCTGCTAACTCTAGATCATGCACGAGATAATTTCTTTTATGAGGTTTTAATTATCTCGAAGCATAAGCAATTACTCTTTTGTTCTGCATTAAAACACAACCCAAGCCTTTTAAAGATGCATCACTAAATATTTGGAATCCCTCAGTCCCTGATGGAATAGCTAAAATTGGGGCAGTGGTCAAATGCTTTTTCAATTCTTGGAAACTCTGCTCACATTCAGTTGTCCATTGGAATTTGATATCCTTTCTCAATAAATTAGATAGAGGCATTGCAATAAGAGAAAATCTCTTGATAAACTTCCTGTAATAACCTGCTAAGCCTAGAAAATTGTGAACTTCTGTAACATTCTTTGGTGCGGACCATTCTAAAATTGCTTTTACTTTTTGAGGATCAACCGAAACTCCTTCATCACTGATAATGTGACCTACAAATGCGACGCTATGCATCCAAAATTCACATTTTAAAAATTTGGCATATAATTGATTTTGTCTTAACAATTCTAAAACAATACTCAGATGATTTGCATGCTCTTCATCGCTTAGAATAAATCGAATATCATCAATAAAGATGATAACAAACTGGTCCACCAAGGGCTTGAAAACACGATTCATTAAGTCCATAAAGACTGTTGGAGCATTAGTTAAACCAAATGGCATAACAAGAAATTCATAATGTCCATACCTGGTTCCAAAATCTATTTTAAAAATATCAGCATCTTTAACTCTAACCTAATGATATCCAGATCTCAAATCAATTCGGGAAAATACAGTAGCTCCCTCCAACTGATCAAATAAATCATCAATCCTCGGTAGTGGATACTTGTTCTTGATTGTCACTTTATTTAACTCCTTGTAATCAATACACAATCGCATAGACCCATCCTTTTCTTAACAAATACGGTGCACTCCACTGAGTAATCAATAATAAATCCTTTGTCGTAATTCCTCGAATCGACACTTCCCCTGTAATTCTTGGAGCCATCCTGTAAGGAGATTTATGTATAGAAGTTGTACCAGGTTGTACATCAATCCGAAACTCTACTTCTCGTGTTGGTGGCAACCCTTGTAATTTCTCCGAAAACACATTAGGAAATTCTGAAACAACTGGAATATTTTTCAGCTCAAACACCTCCTTATTCAACACATCTAATTTGGCTAGAAATACAATTTCACCGCTTCTTAAATATTTACTCAACTTCACTGCACTAATCAAAGAAGACACGCATTCTTATCACAAGAAAAATAAAATGATTTTTCACCAGGCATGCAAAATTTCACTCTCCTCTTCCAAAGATTCAATTGTCGCAAAATATTTGATCAACCAATCCATACCTAGTATAACGTCAAAATGTCTAATTGGTAAGATAATTAGTTCCATAGGAAATTATTTATCTTGAATGTTAATGTCAACAACACATTTCCTATTTGTATTCAAACAATCACCAGAAGGCATTATCACATTCAATACAGGTGTGAAATAGATAGTATCAATTGGTAAACTGGTGGAAAAGGAATCAGAAATGAACGAATGCGAAGCACCGGAATCAAACAGAACTGAACCCAAATGATCTAAAATTTTAAGCATACCTGACACCACTTCATTTGATTCCTTCGCTTCTTGCGGAGTGATAGCAAAAACTCTGGCTTTTACTGGAGGGTTGGTTTTTCATTCTGAAGTTTCTCCTTTTTCTTGAATTGAAGTTTTCTCCAAAAATTGTGTGTTACCTGGCTTCTTGGCTTCGAAAAACTTTCTTTGTTGACCCTGTCCCTGATAATTGTATAATTTTATATCCTTCTTCTTCTCCAATGGGCAATCGATTGCACGATGTCCAACCTGACCACATCTGTAACATTTCCCTGATCTAGCCAGACATTGACCAAAATGTCGCTTTCCACACTTATCACAAATAGGTTTCTCCAACTGAATTTGTTTCTATCTATCATCAAACTTAAATTTCTTGCTAGAGAAATCTGGCCTTCTTTCAAAGCTTTTGTGTTTGCTCGCCTGTAAATTCCACTGTTGCTTGGAAAAATTCAACTCATTTTTAATTCTCCTAGCCCTTTCAACTAACACTGAGAACTCACTGATATTAAATGGTGCTAGTGCCAACCTTAATTGATCTCTGAGGCCTCGAAGAAATCTATGACATTTCTCTTCTTGTGTACTGATATAATGTGGAGCATATCTAGAAAGAGAAGTGAACTCGGCTTCATACTGCATTATAGTTTTTGATCCTTGAGTTAGATTGAAAAATTTGTCTTGTAAAGCAAGTCTGGCTGATGGAGGAATAAACCAATCTTTGAATACTTTAACAAACTCATCCCATTTGATCTGAGTAATGGGTATCAGTTCAAATCTTTCCCTATGTTGAGCCTACCACCACCTTTCTGCCTCCCCTTCTAATACAAAAGTTGCCAGTACTACTCTTCTGTTTTCAGGGCAAATCATCCCATCTAAAATTTTTCCAATTTTAAGCAGCCAATCTTCCGCCACTATAGGATCACTGGCTCCCTTGAATGCTGGTGGTTTGAATGTTTGAAATATCCTCAAATGTTGATCCACTTCTGAACCAAACTCAGATCTGCCCACTAGTCGCATTTTTCCATAGATGCTAGCTTATCAACAACCTGGAAATCAACTGAACTACCTTGCAATTCATCAAATCTACCTTCACCACTTGCTCTAGGTTGTATTTCACCTCAGAATTATCTCCAAAGATGGAGTTCAGGGTCTGCAGCTATTCTGGAGGACTGACCCTCTAACCTTTTTGGCATTTCTTCAGGTAAATTAATCTGTAATTATAAGAATTATTTATTTGATACATATTTATTAAATATCATACATGCATGAAATTAAGAACATATGGATTCCTAACCCAAAATTAATCATCCTATAGCTCTGTATTGATCAATTCAACACTTATCCTACATCCAAATCATGCTTCTATTACTATTGATCATCAATCTTTTGCTTTGTTCTCAACTTTATTGCTCTGATACCACTTTCTGTCACACCCCAGATGACCCCCCCCCCCTTATTTTAGGGTCAATCTGAAGTGTAACAGAATAGGATAACTCGATTGGACACAAATTCTACCAACACGTTCTAACCTGTGCTACTGCGGAACGAGCAAATGAAATTTACATCTAATCAAATCATCACTAAATTTACAATTCATATACTACTTAACTACTTAATTCATATCACCAATACTGGAAGCATGAAATCTTTAAGTTTGTAAATAAATATAGAGCAACTAAAGACATCAGTATTAAAATTTTGTACGTACCCAAAAAGCCTTTAATCTTCCCAAAATTATACAATTCAACAAAATGGTCTAGCTTCTACCCACCTCATCTTTTCCTGAAATTATCAAGCGGATCATATAAGCTAAAGCTTTGTGAGACAAGAATGCTAAAGTAAGCTCAGAACAAGACAGTAGGAACAATCGTGCATGTACATGTAAATTTGCAGAAGAGTAAAACTGGTAAACAATGCTACTGCAGAAATGTAAGAATAATATGTTGTAGATTCATACTGTATCAATGTCATGTCAAAGGAGCAGTTATTTAATGAAAATCATTTCAGTTCTATATCAAATCATTTTTCTAGAAATGTCATTTATAATTGCATAGGTTTTGACTTCATAACAAAAGGGTCACCCATTCCAAAAGTCAAAGGTAAGGTAAGGGCCGAACCATACTTACTTACCTAACTCGACACTAGTTGGACAGCCTAATGGCTCCAACCTCAAAATGTCAGAGTCGGGGATACTAAGATCCCCTGCTCACGGCTCATCTCATCAGAACTTTTTCCTATCTGCGCAGATTTCAATAACATAGCCTTCCTATCACAATTTTCCTGACATTTTCCTGTTTATCACATTACTGCATTTACAACATGTTTATTCTACAACATGTTTATTCTATATGCCCAACAAAATCATATGCTAATAAAGAAAATGCACTAACTGGCTTATAATCATTGAGCAGTTGTAATGGCATACAATATGATAGGAATATCTATATGTATGTCATTCATACAATTTATAAAAAGTAGTAGAAATAATGGCTTTCATAGGACTATAGAAACTGAATTTAAATTAGCAATTATGTCTCACCTCAGTGTCTATACCAGTGTCATGATGTGCTCCTCGATTCCTCCTCAAAAACACAATCTATAATGAAATAACTCTTCTAAATACTTCTAATACATGAAACTCATAAATAAATCTCATAATTAACACGATAGTATCACCAGCTTAAACTGTAATCTTACCTGCAATTGATGTCTCCTCATATAATCTTTTGAATACTAGAGCATGACTCCAAAGTAATCGACTATGCCAATATTAATTACCTGATTAAATTAACAAACTAAAATTAGCAAAAATGCCAATCCTAAACCCCCATTTTAATACACAATAATTCTACAACTCACCTAGCAGCTAAAACAGATTTCAGAACTCCCTAATCACGTATTTCAACACCAAGGAAGGCTGGCGGCTGAAAGAAAAAGGAATAGGGAAAGAAATTTAGCAACTCATAAAATTCCCTAAGTTTTCCCGATCGGCCAGGAACAAGAAATCCCTAGCCGAGCTGATCGGTTCACAGGATTTCCTCACCTGAGCAAGTGACTTACGGATGTGACGGTTCCAGAAATAGACGGTCCAGCGATGGGGAGAGATCGATGGGTCCAAGCAATGGCGACATGGGACGTTCAAGTCGACACGCATCAAGGCCGAGGCTGCACGTCAAGCCGACGGCGAGAGCGGGGTGAAGCTGACGCCGAGGGCAGGGAAAGGAGGAGACAAACTCGATCAGCGTGAAGGAGATCAGTGTGAAGGAACTGAGACTACGGCTATGGAAGGAAATGAAATAAGAAGCTGCGGGAGAGATCCAACCATACCGTTTAATTCACCACGTGATGCTTAGATGCTACAAGAATCTGAATAACGGGTTAATTAGCTAAAACAAAATTAATTAGAAATTAACTAATTGGATATTACAGTAAAGGACACATTCATAATGCCATGACATGATTGATAGAGAGAAAAACTCACTACAAACTCACAAAAAGGGAAAAAGAAAGACTCACATAGGGATACAATCACTCATTATAAATAAGATTGATCACAATAAAATTTTCATCTAACCACGAAATGAGGTAATTATAGGTGGAGGTAAACTTTTTTGGAAATGCGGATGTTAGATTAAGCCTTTAATGTGCAAAATATAAAAACTCATTACCAAATCCTATAGAATGTTAAAGCATCACACAAAATGGCAAAAAAAATAGTATACTCACTCATGGATAAAGTAAAACCTAGAAACTCAATATAGTGAAACCATAATACATTACAAAATAAACACAAAAGGTGACTAAAGTGGAAATATCTTATTTTTATTCAAACATAAGTTTTTAATTACTCTTTTCCATTTATTAATTAACATTTATTTATATATTACCTAACTATGGGCTTAGCAGGCCACTAAGCAATGAGTGCTCATTTGCTTGACATGTAGTCAAACATGAAATTATCCTCCATAATGAAGTGAGAAGACCCTAAACAACTCATCTTGGTGGCATAGAAAAGTCAACTCAACTTCTGGGGTCACCATCCTTCTCTATACCTCGATCACCAGTCCTCATGCCCATTTCAAGAAAATTTACTTGCCCATGCAAAGCAATAAACTGACAAAAATGACAAGGGGCTGAGATTCTTCCATCGTGTTTCCTCTCCATAGTGGAAATAGTTCATTCTTTGGTATGTTATCGCCCTCATAGCTAGCTAAGGAAAGAAAGTCTACTAGTATCTTATTCAAATTTGTAGAAGTAAAGTTAGCCACCTCAGTAGATGAAAGAGTTTGTGGCTTCAAGCCCTTTTCTAACATAAGGAGGTTGATTCCTTAAAAAAGTCTCAAAATTGTTGAGTCCCCAGGAATTACTTAAGGATCAGTAGTGGAAGGAATTATTTCTAATGAACTCTCCCCTGCATGATGAGAAAGAATATTATAAATTACGAGCAAAGGAACCATAATTTGGTGATTACTCGAAGAAACTATCCCAAGAAAGTATAAACATGGGTGAATCCAATGCACTTTCTCTTCACTAGAATGATATCCTAGTTCCTTACCAATAGTGGAATGAATACTTAGGTCAACTCTACTTACGAGGACAAAGTAAGCCCCTGTATGAGCCTATGACTACTCATTCCCCCTCTCAATAGACTCATAAACACTCAATACCTTAAGCTATAAAGAATAAAATAGTAAAATTTCTTATTAATACTAACAATGTTGCAAGATAAAAGAATCGACTACCACCATAAGATAGTCCTGTCAACTTCTCTTAGGAGGGAGCCCTTGCCAACTTGTTCACCAAAACTTTCCTCCATTTAATAAGAGGACTTCTCTTTAACTTCTTGGGAGATGCTCGAAACCTTCAGAGCTGCTTCAATAAGAGGCAAATCACCCACTCACCTCAACTATGATTTCATGCCATCCCCCTCTCTGGGCATGGACTTAGCAATGAAAGCCAATTATGTATGTAGTCATTGAGAAACTCACTATACATGTAACATTATAGTAGCCTCCCCTTCAAACACTATCTTGGATTTTTTCTTATTCTTCAAGAAGCCAGACTAGATCTGGTAGCTTCAATATCAACACGAAGTCTCTGCAAAACCATATTAAGCACTCAGTCAATCAACAAAAAGGAACAAGTGAGTAAATGAAAAAAATACTCGATGAAGAACACAAAGGAGTAGCAATAAGGAGACATAATAGACTATAAAGGCATAAATCAAATTAAAGGTGATATGTAATAAACACTTAAGAAAAATTTTGTCAAACTTTTTAATGATGTTATTAAATATTATTTTCTAGCTTTCATTTCTCTATTCTTTTCATGAGTTGCATCGAAAAGGAAAAAAATAATCTAGGAGCTAAATGTACCCCAAATATTTAGAAATGGACCTTGCAGATTAATGTATATGGATAATGCTTAAGGATGTCCTTCAAAGCTTGGGCAAGGGTTTAGTCACTAGTTGCCCTAAAGAACTCGCCTCATACTCGCCTCATACAAGTGACCAACTTAGTCACTAACAAGAAAGAAAATTCTTCTTTACTGGTTGAGTACTTGAAGAAGTTTGCCTCATCCTAGTGACCAACTTCAAGCTTTTTCTACTCACACAAGTAACCATATTAGAGGACTCATCACTAGACATATGAAACTTGCCTTGCCCCTAGAGTGTGAGTGATATCATCATATGAAGACTGCATAGAACTTCTAGAAACTACTATGTTGTTTACTTTCATGCTCACCTATGGATTATATAAGAAGTCAAAATTTTAAAGGGTAAGGGACTTTTTTTATCTTCTTTCCACTGTTCCCAAGGGGAGAGAGCTAAGACTTATACTTTGATCCTTTTTTACTTGTACTAATTCCCAGATATAGTAGAAATTTTAAAAATTTTATATCTTTTTAGTTTTTTTAGCTGTATATGCTCTTACCTTGATTCCCATGTGTCTAAGGTCTTGCATTACTCCACAAATAAAGTTGGATTCAATAAAAACTATAAGTCAGTTAAGTTTATTAATTGATCATAGGAAGTTTGATTTTAGTTAAAAGATTTATGTTATTAGATGAACCATGATCTAATTATAATAATAACCAATTAGTCATAATTATGATTTACTCTTGATTCAAATAGGATGTATACTAACTTAGAGTGCTGACATCACTTTGTATGCATTTAAATACATTAATATAATAAAATGAGTTGAAACCATCAAATATCTTGTACTAAATTTAGTATTCAAGCAGAGTATGAACACTTGAGAATAGATAAGTTTTGGACAAGTATGAAAGTATTCTAGATATTTAGAGTACAAGATAGTATTGAATAGAAATTATCTATGTATAAAAAAATGGAACTAAACCAAGTATAGGTGTATACTTGGAATCAAAGGTTATAATGATTGAACCATAAAATGATTTCATCAATTAGTATAACTCAGTGGGGTAAGATTCTATCCAAAAGTGGTAGTAGTCAAACTCAAATTAAACTTAATTCAAAAGATGACCAAGCTCATGAAAGGGGGAATAGTATAATTATTAAAATATAACCATACTATTAATGGGTTGAATCACTATGTATATAATTAACCCTTGAGATTTTCTCTCTCAAATATGCATATAAAAGAGAAATATTAGCTAAGAGAAATAAATCAACATAGGAATACTTAATCATAAAAAATGCAATACCAATTTATTGTGTTAACTCAGGAGAAGAGTAAATATGCATGGAGCTAATAATTTTGGCTATATAAATAGTTCAAATTTTATCAGAACTCTGAGATGTTTTATAAGATGACCATAGAATATGTGTTCCCTACCAAGTTAATTCACCTACATAAACAACTAACTTATGTGCACATATCTTAGTGTAGATAGAGTTAATTGATATAATCAACTTTATAAATAAAAGTGTAGTTAAATTTAAATATATCAATTTAAAACTTACTATGATAATGTAATGGCTTGTATGTCTCCTAGTCTAATGCATGATTGCAATTAAGGGATGTAAAGATACAAGTGCAATATATTATTATAGCAAAATTTGTTGTTCAAGATATAATTCATGAAATAATAATATGAAATTAAGAGTTATTAAAATACTTAAAAGAAATTTGAATAATATTATTAATTTGTTATTATTTGAAAATAGGATTAATGAAATCCTAACTTAATTCTAAATTATTTGATTACTTTATTATTAAACAGTTATTTTATATGATAAAATATATGCATTCTTTTAAATTTTAGAGATATTTAAAAGTATTTTAATAATTAAATAATCATAAAATATATATCTTTATTATTTAAAATACAAAATACATGACAAATAATTTCTAATAAACACCAATGGGGATTAAATTTTCATTAAGCCCATGCTATGAGCTAATTTGATGTCATTTAGGCCAAATGGAATATCGTAGCCTAATGATCAATTTGAACCTTTTGGTGTGGTTGTTGTGTTTTAATTTGGAGTCATATGGACACCACGTAGATCTTAGGGGATACTTATTGAAGTAATCAAGTGCGACATTGAGGTATGATGTACTACCTCAGAAGATAGAGACATCCCCTTATAATTGACTCAATCACCTAATAAGGACTCCTAAGATAGATGGGTCTTCATATATACCATATATCTTTCCCCCACTTTACATGGATAAAGTAGAGTTGGCTTTATTTTATACTAAGTTCTTTAATTTCCTATGGAAGAAGCCCCATAGTTAATTACATCCTAAGAAATAAAAGTTTCCTGAAAATAATCTCACTTAAAATAGTTAATAAATATCTCCAAAGATATCAATGCTAGACTATCAAAGAATTGGTTGTTATTAGAAATCAAATGGAAAAAGTTCAAATAAAAAAACTTTTTTATGGATTCCATAATAAGATAAATAAGGAGCATATAAGATACTAAGAAGCCTAATGAATGCTCCAATCTACCCTATGATGAGGCTTTATATTTTTGAAGGGGAGAATTTATTTTATTTAAGTTAAAAATTTATTAGTGCTAAGACTTAAAACCCAACAACACAAGATTATAGAGATGCTTAAGAAGTGAGGATTTATACCCATAGCAAAAGAGAAACAAGTTATCTCAAAACCAAAGTCTAAAATGCTTTAGCACATGCTAGAAGCATGACCTAAGTCTAATCGAGGAGAATGGGATATAATGGTTCACCTCCATAAGAAAGAATGAACACATCTCGACTCTTTTGGACTTGCAACTGCTTGGAGTGACTTTCAGCTAACACCTCATACGCTTTAAAACCATGGAGGCTGGTCTTATGTAGATGCAAGATAGTTAGGCTATTATTTAATTAGGAAGGAAGCTAAAATCCTAAACTCACTCCTTATGAGACTAGATAATATTTGGTATGTAAACATGACTTAGACTAATGTTAAAAATTTACAAGTTTTTGAATCATTTTGACACATTAATTTGGGCTAAGGCTTGGGATAATTATTCCTACATGCATGATGAAGTTCAGTTGTAGGCTAAATCAGCTAGAAGAGGTGTTCTCCACTACAAGGGACCGCTCTCAAATGCCAAGCTTGTCCTTTATCGTGCAAGAGTGGAGATCCTTTATATTCAAGAATGGAGCAATATGACATGCATGTTGTTATAGCATACAACCATTCAGCAAAGGGGTTACTAAATTTTTATTATCTTGTTTATATACCTAGTCTTTAGAGTGAGGTTATGAGTTACATTAAAATTTAGTTATGAGTTATTTAGTCAGGATAGAAAATTTAATTTTATCCTAAAAAGCTTACCACATCCAAACCACACATCAAACATACAAACTTTAAGAAATCTATGAAAAGCATGCCCTTTTTATTGCACAATCCAAACATAACACTCAAACATTTAAATTTTGTAAAATAATATAAGGTCGGTGTGGCTGGGTATCGTCGTACCCCCTAGAAAAGAAAAGAAATTGGGCAACCAAGCTCTACCCTCATACAACCAGGATTACAATTAAACTTTGCAAATGAAATAAATACTATGAGGATCTTCAATTCTTGTTCTTCTTTCTTTCTTTGGATTAGCTTACTCTAGGCCTCACAAGGCTACCCAGGTATTTTTCTTCTGGCCATTGCTCATTCTAAATCCCATAGCACTGATCTTAATCCTATTACAAAAATTACATCTTTATAAAAATTAAAATCTAACTACACCATCAAAATATATGCTAGCTAAAATAAATATGCAAATAAAGTAGTAATATTTCACATATTTAGACTTAGCACCCTACACTTGGTTAACCAAGCTCACATGTCCTAATTGGGTTAAGTTTAGGGACATGAACATCACCTACAAGCAAGAACATTTATATTCATTTATAATTACAATCAAACACAATCCCCTACATAAAATAATCTAGTCTATGCATAAACAATCCTAACATCCAATCTAAAATATTACATCACAAAACAAAATATGTCATGGCAACATACACCGGCCTAACCTAATACTAGGATCGGTGACTTAGTATTCTAATGTGTGCTAAGGCTTACTATGGAATGTCTTGATTAATCTTTAAGATTATGATTCTCTAAGGTTTAGGATTGTTTAAATTATCCATTAAGGGTGGTTTCACTTTAAGTCTTTTAGTAGCTAGATTGAGTTTTAACTTATACATTTTTTCTTTGTTCACATCTTACTTAAAATATAATCATTATGAAGAGAAAAAAGAGACTTCACTCTTTCATCCCTAACCTAAGTTGATCTTTAAATGTATATTATTATTGCTTTAACTTTCTTAATAGACTATTTATAAATTTTATTTTTGACTAAATTTAGATTAGCCTTAATGAATCTTATCCAAACATGAAAGGCATCTTAAGATCAATGAAATTGAGTCACCATTACATGAATAATACACCATTACTTATTTTCATTATCAATAACATCCATATATATATATATACATGCAATGTACTCATATTTTGCACACTTAATGAATATTGATGCATGGATTTAATAAGAAGGGATTTCATCTCATATTTAAGCATATGCAAATATGTATAAGGAATTTAAGCAAGTACGTGCCTTTGTTAAATCAAGGAAGTGAGATTATCTAAGACTTCCTTGGGGCTACTTAAAGCATCATGTTCCCGGGATGTCTAGACTATATACTTGCCAATTCAAATACACATAAGCATATACATAAACATAGAAATAATATCATGAAAAGGCTGTGTATAAATATCTTTTACTTATGCAAAGCTTAATGGCAAAAAGAGAAGGGTTTTACTTTATGTTCTAATATATGCACATACATAAATGAAATTAAGCAAGTATGTGTCATTGTTAAACCAAGGAAGTGAGATTATCTAAGACCTCCTTAGGGCCACTTAAAGCTTCGTGTTCCCCGGATGTCAAGACTATATGCTTACCAATTCAAATACATGAATACATAAGTATGAACATAAGAGTAAAACCATCATTTGCCATCTTTTGATTACAAGTAAATGAATATTTTATTTTCACATAATTTATTATCTATAATAAACATTGATTTAACCTTCAAATTATTTGATTTGTAACTAACATATAGTTATAAAATAGCTTGAGATTTACTAATGATAATAGCCAGACCATATAATAAGGTTTGTCCAATTCATGTTAAATGCAATTATATTCTTTTAACTTTAAAATAGAAATACATGAAGCACATGGTGTGCACATTTATGACAATTGAAAGGGAGTAATTGAATATCACCACACAACACACTTGATTTTATTAGAACATAAGGACAATCAAGTTAGATAAGCATCCCTTAAGTCTAATCAAAGTTTTCTTAATGCTTGACTTTAATATTCAAGTTGTTGAAACCTAAAGAGGAGGAAGCAATACTTAGAATCTTCCCCGTCCCATGTTGGTTTATTTAATATGTTAAAGGGAGGAAATTAAATATATTTTTTGAATTAATTAAGTTCCATCTATTAGTTATATCAATTTAATCACCCTTCTTAAGCCTCTTTAATTTAATTAATTACCCAAAGATGAGCCTTTAATAATATGCATTGGAAAAATAACATTTGAAATGTATCTAAAGAGATCTAATGCAATTAGGCTCATGCTTAAGAATTAATTAAATTAAAAAAGAAAAAGATTTAAGAAAAATATTCTTATGATTTTCCCACACCAATAGGAAAATTATAATTTCTTTAATGAGTTTATGTTATTAAACACATAAAGGGATTAATATATTGCACTTAAGTTACTTAAATTGATTTTATTTAGATTTAATTATTAATTTTCCTTAACTTACTCTTAATTATTATACATATTAATTAAACCTTTTAAGAGAATACATTTAGAAACCATTAAGATGGGGTCCTAATTAATTCCCATGTTATCCCCACTACTTGAATTAATTAATTAACCCTAATTACTTAATTTTACTATTCATTAATTTTAATAATTCTTAAATCATTTAAAGAGGGCAATTAAAATTTAAATTTTAGAATTTTTCAAATCACATGAAAAATAATTCCAAGAAAAATACGAGAGGCAGAGGTCATCCCCTAAAATTAACATGTCAAATTTGGAATTAATTAGCCAAGTAATTTAGTCTTAATTAAGATAATTATCTTAAGCTTCAAACTTTAATTAATCACTATTCATTAATTATTAACTATGGGTTTTATTTTTATTAAATTCTCCTCCGTCAAAGCTTTCCAAAATGGGCTTATTTGCATTTTTGGGATTTTTCTACAATTAGTTATAATTTTTTGAAGTTCTAGAAATTTAATTACATTTTTAAACCTAATTAATTCATTTTAACTTGTCATCGCCGCTTGGACACTGACGCGACAATGCTTTCCACGTGGTGCCACGGTATTGGTTATTTAAAACTTCTTGAGTGGTTGCTAACTCAGTGGTAGTGGACATAATTTTGTCTCAACCGTCTGATCTCAAAATGGACATTCGAGATTAATCATGTGATTATGAAATAATTAAATCAAGATTTCTAGCACGATTAACCACAAACGTCCATTCTAATCATCTAAAATGAATGGTCGGTGATCGTCATCTTGCTGGAGCTACAAGACGGACACCATCCACCTTCCTCCACTTGATCTGAGCTCATCAGAACTCCTTTGATGGCGAAATCAAATCCAAAATGATCATGGAAGAGATCTAGGGAGATCCTATAATGAAAATCACATGAAATCATATTTCATTTTGAAAAAGACCAACACCTAATGGCCAAATCTATAGTTATCAGATTTTTATCTCGCTAGAGATAGAGACTAGTGGTTCGTCGATAGAGGTAACTTCGTCTTAAAGAGATGATGCCCTGTTGAGAAGATCTCGAGTTGTCTCTCTGTTGATCAATCAATGGACCAAGCGCCGACATGGAAGTCACCAAAGTTAGTCTAGGGATGCCTTCTGGTGGTTGAATCGATCATGAATCAATTTATTTTTGTTCGTCAAGACATAGGAAATGTGTAGGAAGAGTTAATTTGGATTTCATGGAGTTTTGATGAGGTTGGATAGACATGGCTCTCGAACTTAGGTGGAGCTTGGTCTTAGCTGGGATGGGGTGCAAGGGGAGCTCAAGGAATGCTTATGGACTGCTTGGAATGCTTTGGAGAAGGTGTGTGTTGAGTTTTAATGGATGGAGAGAAGTATACTCTACTCTCCAACTGAACCAATGGCTGAGATTGGCTCAGTCTTTGGGAGTCATCCAGTCAAAGCAGGTGACTAGAGATGGTAAAGGACTGCTAAGGTGGATGTGTGTGAGAGGCTAAGAGATTGTAGTGGGCTATCATGGAGTGCACACTCCTTAGGTGGACCAATGATTGCTCATGGGTGAACTCACCCTCTTTTGGCCAAAAGCTGAACCCAACAACCTTGGGTTAGGTTGGGTCATTGGTCCTTTGTCCCAAAAGGGCCAAAGATGGCTGCCAAGGAGTGGGGAGGTGGAGAACTCTTCCAAATGAAGATTTTGCCTCATTTAGAGGGCTTGGTTCAATAGGTTTGACCCAACCCAAATTCACCATGGGTTGGGCCCACTTGGGCAAGCCCATGGTGACCCAAGGATGAGTCATGTTAAGTTTGGTTGGGTTTGGACTTGGTTTGATTGGATTTGATTCAATTTAATTTATGCAGGTCAAATAAGTTCAATTAGTTAAGTTTAATTGGTCATTTGGAGTGAGTTAGTGCAATTGGTTTGATTCAATTTGGATTAGATTTGGATTTGGTTCATATGATTTAATTTGTGTCAAATGAATCATGTTGATCAATTTGACCAAATTGGTCAAATTAGCTTGAGCATGGGTTAGGTCCATGCTCACTTAATCATTAGTGAGTGATTGAAAGAGTTGATTTGAATTAGGGAGTAATTTAATTCAATTTGACCTTTAGGTCAAATTGGGCTAAGTAGGTAAATTGGGTTGGTTGACCATATTGGGTCCAATTAAAGGTTGGATCATGTCCAACATCTAATTGGTGATTGATTAAAAGCAATGGTTTCAACCAATTTGGTTTAGGATTTGATTTGACCCAATTTAGCCCTATAGGTCAAATTGGGTCAACTTGGGTCAAGAGTCTAAATTAGCTTGGTTAGATTCAACTAGCTTCAATTAGTGGTTGAATCATGTTCAATATTCAATTTGTGATTGATGAGAGTCATTGGTTGTAACTAGTTTGGTTTAGAAAATGATTTGGTCCAATTTGGCCCTTTAGGCCACTTTGGGTCAGCTTGTGTTGAGGGGCCAAATTGGCTTGGTTAGGTTAAATTGATTATAGTGGAGTGTTTAATAGCAACCTGTAATCATCAATGAAGAGATTGGATAGCTTGGTTTGATCCAATTGGAATTTGATTGAAGTTTGGTATAATTGGGTCTTTTAGGTCACTTTCGGTTAAATGGTTTGATCAAGTCAATTTGGGCCAATTGAGGCTATGGATGGTTGGAATATATTCAATGATGAACTTGGAGTTGATTGGTGGCCTTGATTGTAATTAATTTGGGTTCAATTGCATTTTGGCTCATTTGAACCTTTTAGATCAAATGGGCTAACTTGGGCTAAGTAAGTCTAATTGATTTAATTAGCTTGGTTTCAAGTGTTGGAATAGCTTGAAATGATCCATTAGTTAATTAGAATGATTGAGAGAATTGAATTGAGTTTGGTTTGCTTGAATCGGTTCGAATGGAGTTATAAGATTATAGTGAATTAACTTGGGTTAAGATTCAAATTAATTTGGCTTAGAGCTTGGATTGGAAACCAAATTCAATCAAGATCAATCGATTGGCGTGGGCTTGAGGTTTCAATCATTCGGTTTAGGTTTAAATTAATTGTTCGGTATGAGTGTCAGTTTATATGTTAGGGTAGGTGAAGCCCACTTGTCCTGAGGTAAGCTCTAGACCTAGGGTCGTGCCTTACAAGTCTCTAGGTTTGGGTTTAGTGTTTCCTTAACTATTAGAAGTGTCCTAACACTAAGAAAACCTAAGTGTCTAGAAGAATCCTAGACCTAGGATGGGAGTGACCAATCCTCACTCCAAAAGTCAAATCAATAGTGTTCAAACTAACATGAATTGAACTAAAGAAATGTTTTTAAAATTCATTGGTAAAATCACTTTCAAGGATCTAAAGTTATTCAACCATTGGATATGCTTCATTTATCATAATCATGGGTCTTATAATTTGGGCCTAAAATGGGGTATGTTGGCTCCTTTAATTAAATTGACCAGCTTGAAGGGATCAAACAAATATATATATTAAATTAAATATTTAGTAATGGCATCTTTGGCTACAATTATATATTCTTAAATTTTTGATTTGATATCATTGTTAGCTTTGTTCAATTAACCACAAAATGATGACTTGAACCTTAAGGGTTACAAATATTTCATTTGCCTAACTAAGCTTATGCCAAGAGGAAATTGGAAAAAGGTAATATTTGAATCATATTTAGGACATTAAGGAAGTCTAGTCAATTTCAAGGTTAAGACTAATGTATTCACATTAGTCTGATTGGGTCAATTTGAGTTAATTAAGTTGACTTGTATATTTACCTAATGGTTTACTCATTACTTAAAAAATAGTTAATGAAAATTAGAATATTTCTTCATCATAATTATCATTATTATGATTAACTCTTGTTCGATGACATTATATCAAATGATTTAAATAATAAAAAAATATAATTTTATGTATTAGTTATGTCTCACAAAAAGAGCCATTTAAAAGTGCCATTTTTTTAATAAAATTTAAATTTATTTATAAATCTATAAGAAAATTATGAATGTATTAAGCTCATGTTAAATAATTAATTGAGATAATATATATGTATCACTTACTTTTTAAAATCATATATCCAATCCTATTAAACTAACACAAAAATAATTGTCTTTATATGTTGATTGTATCAGTCAGTGTTCCATAGTATCAAAAACATTAAGTAAAAAAATTCTTTTTAATTTGCATAATATTATTGAAATATTCAATTAACTAATTATTATCATTCAAATGTGTAGCGCATAAATCCTTACAAAATTAGCTTTATTTACTTAGAGTGCTCTAAATTTTTTTTTAGTAAATCAATAAATTTAGTTGGAAGTAAATATTTCATAAATTTTGATTATTGTGACTTTATTTATTAATACAAGTGAAATAAATATTTCATGTAGTATGATATAATAAAACTCTTTGTCATAATTGACCTCTACTCAATCTAAGGGTAGGGAAAATTGATTTGTCAACTTTATTCCAAATAACACATCTTTATTTCTACTTAATGCATGATCAACAAGCAAAAGCATCTAATGACTATCATATTATTATTTTTACATCATTTTTGAATGTTTTTGTTCTCTAGTATTTAATATAATACAAGCAAGCTAATTTTTGTGTAATGCACCATCTTGATATTATATCATATGGTAAAAAATCATTAATTATCAACATAAGCATTGTTTTATTTAAAAGCTTTACTTTTAAAAATATATGATTACACTTTCTTTTCATTAAATTTTTACTCATCTCAACAAGAACTATAAATACACACCTTTTTTTCTTTTGATTATGTCGAGCAAGAACAAAGATGTTGAGAAACAAATAATGGATTTTGATGCATATCATAGATGGGAGAATATAAGGCATAATTAGTACTCACTAATAAAAACATGGTGGACAGCTTGAATGCATTGTGTAAATTAATGAGGACATAAATCAAGTTTAATATTTTATAAACTCTAAATTATTTAATCAAACTACTTCATTCATGAACATTTGATGAATGGAATAATTAACCTAATCTCTTATGTTGTTAACTCATGTTCCTAACAAAACTCGTAAATACAAAAATCTTTTTAGACATAAAATAAGACTTAAATAAAATAACTTATATCATGAGAGAAACATCTTACATTTTCATCAATATTTAATGTAATATGAATAACCAACTCGAACTTAACATAATAAATTTAGATTTTGGTCAACTTATGTAAGTTTCAATAAATTTATAGTCATCTTATATAACATGCAAAAAAAATTGGTTCAATTTTGTGAGGTCGAGCTAGGTTTTAAACAACCTCAAAAAAAGAACTTGACTATATTATTTAAAAAGAAACTCATATATATATATATATATATATATATATATATATAGAAATATACATGCTATTTTTTATTTAGGAAACTTTCCATAAAGTTTTGAGAAAGCAAAAATACCTAGATCTACATCAAAGACTACTTTTTTAAAGCCATCCTCATCAAATTTGATTCAAATAAAATTTAAAATTCAATCAAGGTTGAGAGCATGAGTGGTTAAAATTATGATCTATGATCAAACATCATTCAAACCTTAATCAAAATTAATTTCCCTTATTCAAAAAAAAAATCAAATCAATGTTTTAAGATGGTTTCAAAAAGGCTAGAACAAAATGTAGTTAGAAAAAATTATAAAACAGTTGAAATATTATCTTGAATAAAGTTAGTTTAATGTCCAAGATATAAATAAAAATTTGGAGGTTGATCATTACAAGCATAATCTAGTAAATTTAGTTAAATATGGGTTGTATTATGATTAAAAAGAGCTCAAATAAGTTTTCATAAGGTTGATATAATTGAGTGATCATGATATAATACACCAAATTTAGCTACAATAGATTTGACTATTATAAATTTGCAAAACCATTTGAACATAAAAAGTTATAGGTGATCCTAGCAAAATATTATCATGAAGGTGTTGGACACTTAGCTATATAAATAACTTGATTATATCCTCAAACTCCACACTAAGATGAAACTTAATTGATTCTTAAACATATGTTATAATAACTAGCAGCTCATTCACAAACTATTACTAATGCACCTTCACATGGTAGAACCATAAGATGAAACTTTTATATGTACATATCATCTCCTACAAATTAACATCACCTTTATGGTCATCATTAAGGGCATATAGTTTAAATTTATTATTGAGGCATTTGATCAAGCTTTGAGCTTTATTAAGTAGTTTTTTCAACATTTATTTATGTCCAATTACTCTACTTTCTAGTGACTATCCAACCACAACGCATGTCTTCCTTCCATCATCCTCCATACATTATAAGAATGTCGATGAATGAATTTTACCATATTCAAATAAATTCAAATATTCATTAAGTAGTGATTGAATAATGATTAAATTATAGTCTAATAATCAATTGATATTTGAAATATATTGAAAATATGATTATAGCCTATTTAGATCAAGCTAACAAATCTATCTAATTATGACATGAGCATGTCATAATCATGCAATGATCCTTGAAAATGGATTGAATAAATATCAAACAATATAATCTTTGATATATACAAAATTAATTATATTACAAACATATATTAAAAAAATTTACTTTAAAGTATATATAATACTAACTAAATAACATTCATATATACATCCAAATAAACTAATTGATTTAAAATATTTATATCTCAATAAATTAAAATAATCTCTACCTATATATTATTAAAAGAATCTAATATTTGTGTTAGAATGACAAATAAAATAAAAAATATTAATATATCAAACATTTTAATAAACATTGATTTAATAGATAAACTATAGATCTAACATGCGAAAATATGGATATATGAAAAAAATAGATAAAATCATTGCTTTAGCAAAAAAATTTAACTCTAAATTTTGAAAAAATGTATCTAATATTCTAGCAATAGAAATTAAAAGCTTATTGATGATCAATGATTTGCTTTAACTTTAGATCATAGAGAAGATAATTCATTATAAGCAAAAATGGGTTGAATTGAGGTGATAAAAGATAGCAAAATGTGAGAACCAAATGAAGCCAATGGTTGTAAGGGTAAGAAAAAAGTAAATATGTGGAAAAGACTCAACATAAGTTGGGGCTATAAAAGGTCACTAATGAATTTTTTTATTACTTTTATCAAAAAAATCTATTATTTGAAATACATCAAAAATCTAAATAAAAAATTATGCCAAATTTGTAATCATTGATACATTACCTTTTTAATATTATGAGATTTTATTAAGTCTATTTGTGTTGTCAATGAAGAGATCTACCTATACTAATAGTTTCATAATAAATAAGGATATGGAGATGAGCATGATTGAGTTGTTGTCATCTTAGGTCTATCACTCTCATTATGGGATCCAAATTATTTTGTAGAGTGAAACATAACCTTTTTAAGCACTTGAGAAGTAGGGCTATGTCTGATTGGACAGTGATTGACAAGAAAAGTATAAAAATGCAGAAAATAAGAGAAATTTTTCTATGTAAAATGATTTGAGTACAATAATCTCTCTCTCTCTCTCTCTCTCTCTCTCTCTCTCTCTCTGGAAATAATATAGAAGTATATAGAATCAAAAAAGAACCAAAAAAGTTCCCACCACCTCAAGAATCCATCATTTTATAAGATCTAGGGATGGCTATATAAAGAATGCACACAACAATTGTGTTGATTATAAAAAGAAAGAGGATTCTCCTATACGAGCGAGTACTACATATCAAATGATGAGTTGTCCATGTATGGTTGACAATGTTGGTGAGACAAGTTGATTAAGATGTATCTAGATGCATAGTCACCTTATATAGGTGAGCATTTTAGTATGAAGCAGTCCACTGAGTATTGTTTGCTCCTCAAGAATCTCTTATTATGTTCATCTTACCTAAGGCAGGTCCTTTTACGTGAGGCGGTCACTAGAAACTAACCACATAACTGAAATGGTGTCTCCTCATATTTGCCTTGTCTAGGGCAAGTTGTCATGGATGAGTGATACACTTGTTCAAATTTCACCCCTATTGGCAAGTATTTTTGTGTTGGTCCTTTGTCACCTATGAGTACTTGTTGAGTCAACTCATACTCTTTGGGTATACACTCATCCTCTATAGATTTACTCTATATTAGGGTTAGAAAGGATGCTATTTCTCTTCTTTAAGGAGTTTATGCTTTGATAATATAGGTAGCTTAGACTCCACTTTAGATCATTCTCAAATCCTATCTTAGATAATTTCTCAGCTACTCATCGTCACATATTGCTCTAAATATCTCTTGAAGATTTTACATATAGCATTTTTTTACCTCTTCATATGAAGTATTCATCAATCTTATAGATAGTAATTATGCCTTTATCTCATATAATATTTTAACTATTGTTTACAAAATAAATCTTAGAAGTTATGGATAGTTATTAATTTAAGATAAACTATTATCCGGTTACATTGAAGATGGGTGATATCGCCTATATGATGGGAATGAAAATCCATCTGAATTATGAGGAGACTTAATGTGTTAAATGTGATTGCATCTCAAATATCATGTATTTCTTTAGCTTGTTTCCGTTGTCTTGGTTGTGCATCTTCTTTTGCAAATTTTGTTTCAAAATCAAATGTTATTTTGAAAAGAAAATGCAAGAATTCTAATAAAAGGCTGGTAATAAGTCAGTAGCATCTGATTATAATACAATAATTTATATATTTAATGGCAATTTATATATGTAAGTCTTTCTAATTGTTATCAACTCTTTAATAAAGAAAAACATTTAGTTTTTATAAGTTGTGGTCCTAATAATATTTTTTTTCATTTTTTTTAGAATGATTAATGATTAAGAACAAAATAATAAAAAAATTATTTTTAATATAGTATTTAAAATTTAAAAAATAAATATATAAATATTAAATTAAATATTAGATATGTCAATATATAAAAATTATGTACCCGTCACCGATTTTAGAGTGCTCCGTCCAAATATAGTAATTATGACTTGGTTTCGTGGTAGATGAAGAAACATTTTCCAAATCAAAAATTTAGTCAACCCACATCTCGCTCAGTCACTCTCTCAAGTACTCGTCTTTCTCCTTCCCTCGTCGTTATATCTCTCCTTAGTCCTTACCATCATGCCCGCCCTTCCACTCTGCACAACCATCTTAAGATAAAAAGACGGAAGAGAAGGGGGAGAAAGAGAGGAAGAGGAAATGGCTCTCCCAGTCGGCCCTCTCCATCTCTCCATCACCCAAGTAATCCAAGGCCGTTGGTTCATGGTCTACGCCTGCTTCCTCATCATGTCAGCCGCCGGCGCCACCTACATCTTTAGCATCTACTCGCCTGTCCTTAAATCCTCTCTCCACTACAATCAACATACCCTCAACACCATATCCTTCTTCAAAGACCTCGGCGGCAACGTCGGCATCATTTCCGGCCTCATCAACGAAGTCTGCCCTCCCTTCGTCGTTCTCCTACTCGGTGCGGCCATGAACCTCTTCGGCTATCTCATGATCTACCTCGCCATCATCTCCCGCATATCCCGTCCTCCCGTTTGGCAGATGTGCCTCTTCATCTGTATCGGCGCCAACTCCCAAACCTTCGCCAACACCGGTGCTTTAGTCACTTGCGTAAAGAACTTTCCCGGAAGCCGCGGCATCGTTCTTGGTTTGCTTAAATGTTTCGTTGGCCTCAGCGGTGCTATTTTCACACAGCTTTATCCTGCTTTCTATGGAGACGATTCCAAGTCACTGGTGCTACTCATCTCCTGGCTTCCAGCTGCGATTTCGGTCTTTTTTGTTTACACTATTCGCATCATGAAGCCACCGAGCGGCTCCGAAGTAGTAGAAACCAGGCCTTTTTACCAATTTCTGTACCTCACGATTGCTCTCGGTGGCTACCTCCTTGTTTTCATTGTACTCGAAAAGGTCACAAATTTCACCCGTGCAGAGTACATAGCGAACGGTGCTGTTGTCATCTTCCTCCTCTTTCTCCCCGTCGCTGTTGTCATCAACGAAGAGCTTAACATTTTGAAGAATCAGAGCAAACAGTTGGAACGGAGTAACACTACACCATCACCTCCCATGATCACGGCTACAGTCAAGGAAAGCTCCAACACCGTCATTGAGATAGAGAAGAAGCTGCCCAAGTCGACGACTTTTGCACGAATAGCCGACGTGCTCCGGCCGCCAGCGAGGGGCGAGGACTACACCATTTTACAAGCCTTATTCAGCATAGACATGATCGTCCTATTCTTTTCAACAATCTGCGGTGTTGGGGGAACCTTGACAGCTATCGACAATATGGGGCAGATTGGCCAATCTTTAGGCTACCCTTCGAAAAGCATAAACACGTTTGTTTCTCTCATCAGCATCTGGAACGCGATGGGAAGACTCGCGGCTGGCTTCTTATCTGAAATTTTTTTAACGAAGTACAAATTTTCACGCCCACTTATGTTTACTCTGGTGCTCCTCTTGGCTTGTGCCGGGCATCTTCTCATAGCTTTCGGAGTCCCGAACTCGCTCTACATCGCATCGGTCATCATCGGATTCTGTTTCGGAGCGCAGTGGCCGTTGCTTTTTGCGATCATATCTGAAGTCTTTGGACTGAAGTATTACTCCACGCTTTACAACTTAGGCGGCGTGGCAAGCCCAGTTGGGTCTTATTTACTGAGTGTGATGCTGACAGGGCGTTTATACGACAGAGAGGCAGCGAGGCAGAACAAGGCGTCAGACGGTGCTGAAAATGACTTCAGTTGTATTGGGGTGAAATGTTTTCAGTTATCTTTTCTTATTATTACGGCGGCTACTGTTGTGGGGGCGGTGGCTTCGCTGCTTTTGGTAGTGAGGACGAGGAAGTTTTATAAGGGAGATATATATGCGAAGTTCACGGAGACCACGGCGGCAACGGCGCCGGTTTCCAGAGAAGAGGAAAAGGTGAGCGGTAGTGAAGCTGGGATCGAAGGCAGTGAACAGATTGTTTCTTTTGATAGGGTGGAAGGTGGAAAGATGTGATCTTTGCGAGCTCGGATTGAGATATTGGACTAAGTTATGTATTTTGATTTTGAGTAATATTCTTGTCACTCAAAAAAAAGGGAAAAAAAACATCCATTATCTTGCAGATAAGAGCAAAATTAAAGAAAATGTTTTAAGAGAACATATAATTATGTTATTTATTTACGAGCGATGTTTATTTTTCCGCATGTTTAATGCTTTGCTAATTTTTTTGGAGTCTATATTCAAGTTAATTAAAAGCCTAAACATTAACAATAGAAAGAAATTAAGTAATCTTGAGGATAAATTTGAGATAGTCATAGTTATTTGAAAAAATAATAATGAAGGTAATTAAAAAAAATCTGTTATTTAAAAAGTTATGTTGAGCTTATAATTTTTTTTATTTTTAAAGAGTTAAAGTATAATTTTTTAGTGGTCATCATAGAAAGTCAAGTTAAATTAAAAAATATAATTTTTTCATCTTAGATTTTTTTCAAGATGTAGATGGAATATAATATTCCACCATTATCCTTTGGTTGTTATGGGCGAGCACGGTTAAGAATTTTTCAGCTCGTGTTCGATTCCTCATTAGAGTGAGGTGATCTGAGAAAAAATAGATGAGGGCTCAAAATATGTGATAAATTATCATTTCAGTAATACATTATAAAATAGATAGAATCTTGAGTGGACACTGTTTATATATATATATATATATATATATATATATATATATATATATATATATAATATTTTAAATAATATTATGATATGTTGTGATATGTCACATCACAATTGCATCAAACGCACCTTAAGATTGACCGTTGAAAAGTATCCTGTGATTTTGGCATGAACTAAAGGGTGTTGATAGGTATTTTGTTTTGTCTTTACTTTTCCGGCTCTACAATATGAATGCAGAATAAAAGTCTCAAGCCGAATAAATATAAATCTTATTACAATTAAAATATTCTTTAAAGTTCATTGGCATCGACATTTGAGAAAATTTTAGGATAATTAATCAAAATTTAAGTTGTAGAAACTATTCAATTTTTAAAATTATTTAAAAATAAAAACTTTTATAATTAATCAAATAATTTTGTTCATCATTTTCATCTCAATTCAAATAATATTTGAAGAGTTTTTTTCTAATTAAACTATTTTTTTCATAAAAATTGGATGCAAATTATGCAATTTATCATATAATTTTTATGCATTTATTCATCAAATATTTAAAATTAGATATTTATTTATTTAATATTTTTTTATTCTTAAGAAGATATATTTTATTTTTAAAAGTGAATAATAATAATATTTTTGATGTGATATTAAATAATATAATATTTTTGAGGTGATATTAAATATTAGAGTATTATATATATAAATATTAAAATTTATATATTAGATATATAAATATATAAAAATTACACAATGAATTTTTTTATTTAATAGAATTGTCTTACACTAAATGATGTGATATGGGGGAGTAATTATTTTCTTTCTTACTTTTAGAGGAAAAATATTCAGTACTAAAAAAAAAAATTTATAAAATACTATTTTATTAATAGAACTGACAAATTTTTTAAAATAATCTCAAATAAGAACAAATCTTGTTTGCAAATGCCGCAATATTTGGTTGTCTGACACCAAAATATGCGATGCCGGCACGATTAACTTTTTGCATTGCAAAAAAAAACAAGCAAGATACTTGTATTTTAATCATTAATATCATAATTAAATATAATTTAAATCTAAATAATTCTAATGAAGCAATCTACTTAATTTATAAAATTGCACTCAACTAATGATTTTTAATAAATTAAATTTCTTTGTTAAAATTGTACTTCAATTAAATTATTAGATTTAATCATGATTTTTTATTTATAATTTAATTATAATTCTTAAATAATGTAAGAAATCATCATTAAATAATTGATTATAAATTTGATTTTAATTAAAATCTAATTTAGTATATTTTTTTTACTAAGACAAATAGGGTACATATTATTTATTGTTATATGCATGCATGTAACTTACAGTGTGTTTGGGCCATGTTCCACTTACAATGTGGGTTCATAACACATTGTAATCGTGTTTGAGACAACATTTGCCATGAATGTTTCAAAAATTTTGGGACTCAAAATGCAATTTCATGAACTCAATATGAAGCATGTGGTCCATGGATTGACTCCCTTATTTTAAAGTTTTTTTACTTGAGAGCCCTTCACACATCGACCTCTTCTCCGCAAAACTCTCTCAAGATGACGAGACAATGTAGTTGTAGCTCTTCAAGTGAACTTTGTCGCTATCTCATCAAAAACTCGAAAGTCTCTCTCTCTCTCTCTCTCTCTCTCTCTCTCTCTCTCTCTCTCTCTCTCTTCATGATCTCAATAGTAGCAGCAGCATCTATCTCATTCATCTTTCTTTAAACTAGTGCTCAACATTCTTGATGATAACTTAAGATAAAGGCAGCCATTTAAACATGAAATATTGTAGAAAGCAGCATTTGTTTCATTTAATGTGAACCTGAATGTTTTAATTTTTTTTACCCATTTGTATTCCTTAATTGCATGCTATCAATTTGGGATTTTGGTACATGTTAAATTTATTCAGTTTCTTGATGTAGAAGTCTCCATTATGTAATTTTAATATTCTTTTGTTCTATAGTTGGATTAAGCATGCATTATTTCTATTTATTTGTTTTTCACATATGCTTTATTTATCCTAAAATATCCTGGGTTATTATTTTTACTTTGCCCTACTCATGAATCTATTGTACAATGCTAGGTAGTTTAACACATTAGTTGCTAAAATATTTAACTCCCTCTTCTTGATGAGCGCAAGTGACTAATTTATAAATGGGAATGCCATATCTCCAAAATGATATGTGTGTGTGTGTGTGTATAATTAGTTTTGTGATTTTAATGTTGATGCTTTTCTTGAATAGAGCTACGAAGTTTAGAGAATAATCTATGACATTTGGGAAAGCGAACAAGAAAACACTTGAATACTTCAGGTATTTATGGTGAATGATTGTTTATGTGGCTTACTAACAAAGTCATTTTGCATAATATTTTGCAGGAATATATATGGTTCTTATTTTTTAGTTAATTGTTTCTCTTCTTTATTTTCTTTTAGTATAATTTGGAAGGCTTTGACTATATTGAAAATTTATTTATTTGTTTACTAGTGAGTCATAATGGGAAAGCCAAGAGATGGCAGATTATCCGCCACATGGGAGAGAGATGTGAAGCTGATTTCTTATGGATACCACGTACATGATGCAACAAGAATTTTTAAAGTCATTCACTAAAACAAAAAATACCACATTCCAAAATTTGAAAGAAGTATTAAGTGGTTTGTGGTAAACAAGAAATATTTAACAAGCTACACTCATCATTGCGTGGTGTTAATGAAAGGGCTTTTCGAGTTTCGATTTTAAGGGACATGCATATATATTGTTTCAACAAACAAGTCAAAATAGTGGCAGCTACAATGTTATTACATAATTATATACAACATCATTCTTCAAAATATGACATTGAATTTAATAGTATAGAGAGAGAGAGAGAGAGAGAGAGATCACATTAATGTTCAAAATGAAGCTTATGAATATAGAGTTAATTAATCAATGGTAGCTATCAAAGACATGGAAGACCACCAGACTCATGACGATGAAGGTGCTGAGATCATGGTCGAGGCGAGGGAACAAATCATGAATACTTTAGTTGATGTGTGAAACTCCATCGAATGATTTCTATGATATGAGTACATCTATTATATTATTAAAAACTTTCAATTTTTAGAGATTTTTCAACTTCTACTTTATTTGCCATGTTTACAGCTCATTATGTGATAAAAATAGAGATGTTATATGGATTCTTATTCTTTTTCTTGCTTGAATGTCAATATTTGATTTTAAGAATTAAAGGAAGAAGATAATATAAATTTGTCCTTCATATTCAAGACATTGCTAATTATAGTAAAAAATTGCTATTTAGAAATAGTTAAAAATAATGACTATTAAAATCTGAATGTTACAGGTAGATTCATTAATAGATGCATATAAGGATATTTTATATTTCCATTTATAAATAGCTGCAACACAGTTGAATCTTCCAAATAGAGACATTGCTTTAGCAACAACAACTTTTTGATAGATACTTCATCTGATAATAGCTTCACAATTACATTTTCAAGCAACTACAGCTGCCCAAAACACGCTCTAAATATATTTTTTCCAATATAAAATTACATTTTTTTTTATAGACATGGTTTTAGTAGATTGACCAAATTTTATGCATAATTAATATGTTAATCTAACTTTTTTGTGTGTATAATGGCCTAAACATTGTTATATCAACTATTTTTTATCTCTCTTCTTTAATATTTTGACACTAATATGCTTAAAATAATTGATTTTGGTTTGTTTTTTTTTGGTCTTCATATTGAAATACATCATATTGAAAATAATCTTTTAGTCAAAAGTTTATGAAAATAATTTGCTTGTTCGGTACAATTTAATGTCCAATATAGAGAACAAGAAGTAAAGCAAGAGGAAACTAAGCCAATAAATGTATTTCCTTAGAAATTGTATTTAGTTTGTTTGCTTTTTTACCTTTCATCCATTTGAAAAAGAAAACTTTTTTTTCTAGTGATGGCAAACAAATGCCATAAAGAATCTGGGAAAAGATCATTCCATCCTTTATTGGAGATGCAAAATGAATCATATCAATATTGCTTCATTTGTTGGACACATGAAGATGATAAGATAATACAAAAATTCCATGTGAAAATTTTGAATGTAGAGCTCAAATTTGTTCGTGGTGCAATGCAGGACCTTACTTAGGCATGTGAAAAGTAGAGTAAGAGTAAACATGAACAAAAATGAAAAAAAAAAATAGAAAATCTAAAAATTTCCACCATCTTTGAGAATCAATATAAGTAGGAGAGGGCAAAGTAGAAGAGTCTACTCTCTCCCTTTAGGAACAATAAAAAACTTTAAAAAGGTTTCTTCACCCCTTAAAATCTCTCATTTTATAGGATTAAGGGGCAATCACAAAAGAAACTATATCATAATTTTTAGAAGCTCTATGTCGATTGTAATATGAGGTCACTCCCTCGTACTTTAGAATTCAAGTGTTATATGTCGAGCATCGAGTCCTCTGCCTATGCAGGTACAGAATTCTAATGCTGGTTGTCTAGTATGAGGCAGTTTCTCCAAGTACTTGCTCAAATGAAGACAAGTTTTTTTTTCTCATAAGTAAGTAAGTTGGTCGCTTGAATGAGACAAGTTCTTTATGGAAATTAACAAATGACATTTTTGTAGACTTTAGTTATCACCACTGAGCATTCTACATATTGATCCATCTGTTAGCTCTCCCTTGAATATTTGGTGGTATAATGAATATACATAGTGATCCAAGATGAGAATATCTTACTTGGTCTAACTGTAAGCTATTGTAATGGAAGTTTATAGTGATTAAAATCCATTTAGTCAAGCTACATTTTATTTAAATAAAGTACAATGAGATATTGTGATCCAAGTGAGGCATAAAAGAAATTGATGAAATTAATGATGCCACATATTCAAATGGAATACTATCTTGAAAGTAGAGTATCTCAAAAGATAAACTTATATTCAATTTATCTAAAAAGTACATTGATGTATGATTTTCAAATGGTGAGAATAAAAACTTTTTTTTTATCTAAAGCATATTCGTAAGAGAAACAACAACATTTTGAATTTTATATGACGTTCCATGCTACACAAAGTCCAACTTCTATCTGGTGTGTTACATAATAAACAAATGAGTTAACTTGCATAGCAGTACAAAATATTCATAGAGAATTCTTAGTTAACTTATGTTCAACTATTAAAAAGTTAGATTCTTTTTTAAAATGAATCTTCTATATCTCAAAATTTAAAGTAATGCATTTTAATGTTGTGTATGTGATATTTTTTCATGTAGTTTTTAATGTTGCTTGGAATGAACTGCAATGCATCTCAATTGTATGTCACAATCATAAATATATTAACTAAATGAAATCAATGGCATAACAACATGCTATATTTGTAATGTAAACATTATAGAATATGAAATATACCTTCTAAAAAAATACTACTCCTACCACTGCCTACATCTTCTCGGTATGGAATCAATCTCTAGCATTTTAAAATTTGGAGCTCAAAATTGTTGCTCTTATGGTATGTCATCAAGCCCTCTGTGGATTATTATAAGGATGACATGGTATGTCTCCTTTATGTCATATGAATTTTTAGGCCATCTCCTATTAGCCTATTATATTTATTGTATTCTAGTCATGCAGGCACATCCTCAACATGAGCACCTTGATATGATTGAGCCATGTTATTGTATTATTTAGAATTCATTTGATTGTTAGTGAGTTCTAATAGATAAGATAACATCCTTAATTGATGTAGGTCTATGGTATATCTAAAATCCACTTAGTCCTCAAGGGAGAGGTGATCTTGATGATTATATGCTCTAGATCTTTGACCTCTAATATTTCAATATAAAAGAGAATTACATGGACTCGAAGCCTTATGTGAAAATGTGCGGTTAAAAAGTATACATGATTTAGTTCCATGATTTCACTATGAACTAAGCTAAGCCATGAAGATATACCATATTAAAAATTATATAAAAAAATTGAGCCAATTGGTATTATATTACATATTTTATGTTCCAAAGTATGAAATAAGATTTCAAGCTAAAAGTTTGAAATATAATGAATATAAATATTATTGCAATTAAAATATTCTTTAAGTTCATCAGCATTGGAATTTGAGAAAAACTATGTTAGAGTAGTTAATCAAAATTTAAATAATTTTAATATTTTAAAACTATTTTAAAATAAATATAATATATGATAAATAAATTAATAAATCAATTTTTTTAATATTCATCTTAAGTTAAATTATTTTGAAATAGTTTTTTCAAAAAAACTTGTTTGCAAATAGTGTAGATCTGGAAGCACATGGTTGTAATTATGTTTAATTTTGCTTTTATCACGTAACATAGTCGTTAGAAAAGGGGTTGAAATTGGTGATTATAGAGTGCAAACAAAGTTTAAAACATATACATTTTATTTTCTATTACATAAGAGTATAAGACACATGATCAATTTGTTTATTTGATTAGAATTGTCTTATACTCAATGAAATTATGAGGGGATTATTTTTTATACTTTAGTGTAAAAAATCTTCAATCTTTTCAAAGTTTTTTTTCTAAGTCAAGAGTTGAATAAGAAACAATACATAAAGAAAAAAATAATTGAATTAATTCATCATTGGTGGAAGATTCAGCTAGGGTTTATGTTTGTCTAGTTTCCCTTCTTGAAGATGGTGATGATGATATTTCTCATTCCCTTGAAGGTAATCATTCTCACTCATTTTTTATCATCGCGATGTCTTTCACCATTTCACAGGCCTTTGGCTCTAGCTAGAGTTCTTTGTGATCATATTCTTTTTATTTCCCCTTTCATTTTAAACTAATATTGTGGTTAATATTTTGTATTTAGACTCTTATACTATTAACTTAGATTTCACTTCTACCTCTAACATTCCTACACTTCCTTCCTCACCCACTTCTAACTCATTCCTTGGGGTTGCTCCCATGATCTACAATCATTAACCCTTCTCCCCTCAATCCACCACTCCTCCTCAATCTTTCAACTAACTTGAACTACTTTACTCTCAAAATGATAAAAGTAAAGCATACTCCTTATCATATAGTCTCGATAATAACACTGAGGTCAAATTTTTGAAGGGGGAGCTTGAGGCTAGTGAAAAGAAGTTGCAATTCTCCTTAGTAGGACAAGCTATTGGAAAGTGACCATTTTATGGTTCAGTCCTTGCTATCATGAAGAAGAAGTAGAGCTTTAAAATTAACTTGGAGCTTCTCATCCTAGAGTGAGACTTTCTTCTTGTTAAATGTTCATGTAAGGAGGATTATGATCTAGTGTTGGATAATGGTCCTTTCTTATTGAATGGAAGAACCTTCTTTTTCAAAAAAAAAAAAATGGTCATAGGAGTTTAGGTTAATAAGGAAATATTTTTTTTAAAAATACCCGTTTGAATAAAGCTATCGAACTTTCCACTTTGGTTACTAAAAGGAAGCTAGTTTCTCCAAAATGGTGTGTTGAGTTAGAATACTTCTAGTGGTCAATAATTTCACTACATCCAAATTGAGGATTACATTTATGTGGATCCATGTACAAGTCAGCCTTTTTCACCTCTCCCTGACTCTGCCTCAATCAATTTCAATGGCTAAAGTTTGAGAAATATATCATAAATGATTGGAAACCTCAAGTATTTAACTAACCTATTTCATTTCACATGATGGCACTTCTTGTCCACTTAATACACATCAACACCATCTTGCAATAGGTCAAAGTAAAAGCTACCCCTATGTGCATCCCACATCCCCGAAGCAGTCTTACTAATATCTCCATCTTTTTTAATACCCTTCCATCCCCATAACATTCTCAATAGAATGTCATTTTAGAACCAACCTCTCAACTGAAGACCACATAATATTCTATCTCTCAAGTAAACCTCCAATCAACTATACCACCTTCACTTAATGACTTAAAATAAACCCTACTCAATCTCCCCTAGAAGACAATGTAGTAGTTGACTCCCTTTCCAATGAACCACCTCTCTAAATGCAACAAACTCTACTACTTATTAAACTATTACCACTTACTCAACTGCTACACCTCCATCTTAGGTTAACTCCTCAAAAAACTAAGACAATTTTCTTAGAACTATAAGAAAAAAATTGTAGGATAATAGCACTTTAAAGTCTTCTTCAACCCTTGCTAGTTTGGCACAAAAAGCTACCTTTATAGCATTATGCAGCTCCCAAATCTAAGATGTTGGAATGTGGTAGGCCCTTTGGTGGAAGCCCAAACACATGATTTCTTGTTGATTAACAAGGAATTTTAGCTTATTATTTTCTGTCTTATGGAAACTAAATTAAGAGTTAACTCCATCCAAAACCCCCTTCCTACATAAAAAGATTAAAATCCTTTTAAATTAGTAAAGCTTCGATAAGTTTGATTGCAACCCTGGTGGCCATATATGGATCAAATGGAACTCTACCTGTGTGTTCTTTTATCCTATCCTTACTGTAGCCCAATTAATTCATGTGGAAATCTCCACCTTTAAGTCTCACAAGTTCCATTTTACCTGCATCTATGCTTATAATCACTTCAAAAGAACACCATGGGGGATGCACTCCGCCATCTTTATTGAGATGGGTAGGAGCATGTTCTTTCATGAGGCAGATTGATATAAATTCAATCAGATTTCCCCTAACATTTTGTTAGGGTTTATTTAGATATGGGTTCTACTTCTAATGGACGTAAGCCTCTATAGTTAATTACCCCTCTTACACAGCAAGAAGGAACTCTTGATTGATGTTTGAAATAGACATATCTTAATGATATGTGATGGTGTCTCAAAGGTGTGTGTGGCATAAACAACTATCATGTTTAATTCATATAAAGAATAAAGAGATTGGGCTTACGTCTCTTTAGAATGCCAAAATATAATTTAAAATATTCACATAATGAAAAATATGAGCATTTAAAGCATAGTATATAGCGAATAATAAGTGAAGACATTATATAACTTAAAGAAAATGTTGGTGGAAATGATGATACACCCGATCAAGCTCCCATGGTTCCGCCATCCTGAGCTATCATGATCCCTAGTCTACTTAGTTAGAGAAATTATTCTTGACCAAAGAATCTTTGTCAGTAGCCATGGGTTGCGTCATCCAAAGTATTCTTGTAGACTTAGGGTAATATTTATCTAAGGAGACAAACTGAAGTCAACACTAGCCAATATAAGGCTTTTTTCCTATTAAATATATTCCATGATTCATAGCTCAAGGGGCAAATACATTAAGGATTATATGGGCTATTGTCATGACTGAAATATAGTGGAGCTGTATAGATGCCAAGCCACTCGGTCATAGGGTTTTGGTCATATACGTATTTTTCGTGGTGCCATTTAACGGCATAACTATGCAATAGAGGACACAAGTCACGTGGCATGAGATTATTTGAGTATGAGCATAATAATATTAAATTGATATTGGATTTTTTGTGAGCAAATATTTTCTTACATTATCATCCCTGATAAATAATGATTGATGGATGGATGATTATTTGCTTTAAATTATATTGAATGAAGAATTTCATTCAATTTAAATATATCCCCTTCAAATGAATTTTACAATTGGCACGACCATCATCGGGAAAGATTAGGTTTTGGTAACTCAGACTCACTTATAGGACCGAACTGGGGAATTATTCCATACAACATCCTCAGACACTAGAGTTAGATTTTTTTTATGCATATGTCAGGGCACATGCGAGAAATTCAAGCTTATTTTTAATCCACAAAACATCCTCATGTAGTAGATTTAGGCGATTGTTATTGTGTTGGAGGTCCATGAAGGTTATTCAAGCTTATTTCTGGAATAGGGCCTTGGCACTGCAAATATGGTGCCTCGACAATATAGCTCCAGCATCGCGATGCTACATGTTCAGATCCATGGTGCTGATGTCATTAACCATGTTTACCACTTTACTGGGGCCTTGGTGTTGATAATATAGTACCGTTGTGCCGGCTAAAAGTCGATTTATGAAAATTAACAGACATTTAGGCTATTTGATGACATGGGACAAACTTTTTTACTAGCGCTGCAGTGCTACATCAATGCAATTCATTATTTTTTATTTAAAAATTTATTGTAATTAATGTTCCTTTTGACCTGCACAATAATCGCCTTGACCATCACAACGCTACATGTGAGTGTCGCAGCACTAGGCCGCTATTTTAGAACCTGAGAGGTTAGTGCCTCAGTGTTTCCCGTACAGCACCACGACGTTAGGCCAGGCTTATAAATAGACCCCATTGGTAGTCAAAATGTTTACTCTGCATTCTTGTTAGAGCTTTTCCTTAGAGTTTTCTCTCCCTCTCTTTCTTCTAGTTTATATTTTCTCTTCCACCATGTCGATAAAATATTTTGGTATGAGCAAGAAGAGGGTGGTGGTCAGTGACACTAATAGATTTGTTAGTCTGGAGGCCAAGGAGAGGTGCAATCATGCCCTTATACATAAGCATCTGATCCTGAAGAGGAGGTTCTACAATCTAGGCGAGGGCATGGAGAGCATCATTACCGAGTGAGGCTAGGAGAAATTGGTCTACAATAATAAATCTGGTGTTGTCCCCATGGTGCAGGAGTTCTTTGCCAATGCAAAGGAGCATTAGAATAATGAAGTTTGCATTCAGGGAAAACTAGTAAGTTTTGCTAGTACTGCCATTAACACATATTAAGGTCTACTGAACAAAGATTATGATCAATACCTTTTTAATTATAATGATCATCTTAACTTTGATGAAATTCTTAATTTTGTCACTGTTAGACATTCCAATACCCAGTACAAAAGGAGAGAGGAGAAAATTATCAAGTTTCCTGCCACCGACCTCACTATTGAGGCTAAAGCTTAGCATTACTTTATTTCCGCCAAGTTGATGCCCACTAGGAATATTAATGAGGTAAGTAGGGATAGGGTTGTTTTGAATTTTGTAATTCAAAAGGGCTCTATTATGGATGTAGGGAAGATTATTTATAATTTTACCTGTAATATGTTTGAGGGTAGTACTACAATAAGCTTTGGTCATCATTCTCTTATTTATGCTTTGTGTGTAGAGGCGAAGGCGACATGGGATCTCGATGAGGAAATCATTATAAAAAAGGCTCCCTTGACCAAGAAGGTCATTAAGGGATTTGATTTTATAGGACTGAGGTGGGGGAAAGCTCACGCGTCCCTTGGTCTTGGATCAAATCCTCCAAGATCATAAATGAGCAACTCCAAGAAATTAGAGGACAAGTTTCAAACCTAAGAAAAAAGGCCAATGAGACTAGGTGACACTAGTAGGAACTGGAGAGGAAATTTGACCATCACATGGATTAACAGTAGCAATAGTTTTCATACATGGCTCAGTTTAATACCTCTCTTGAGCACATATTTTAAAACTGTGATTTTTATTCAGGTCCTAATGAGGCTTCTTTTCTTGTAGCTCCTCATTATCAACCTTATGTAAGTGCCTCACTGAAGTTAGAGGAAAAAGAAGAGGAGGAGGATGACTATGACTACTAGTTTTCCCCCTACTTTTTTGTATTTCTTTCTTTCTTTTCCTTTTTTTATAATTCATGTACCCATCCTTTTTATATTAATAAATACATCATTTTTTATGTATTTATGTTTCTTTATGTGTACATTTTATTGTCATTTGGGAAGCTCCAAGATTAAAATAATAAAATTTCTTCACTTAAAAAATTACATCAGTGGGATAGCGCTGCAGCGCTATTATAACACCACCTTGGTATCCTCATTAAGCAGGTATAAGCTTAGAACTCGAGGATGCAGCTTCTCGACCCTCATTATTCACCACTGATGTGCTCTGTAGAGGTTCATTTCATTCTTCTACCTGAACGAACAGCACCTCAGAGCTCATTATGCAGAGCCGTGACACTCTATAGAGATTCATTTTATTACTCTACTCGAGCGAGCAGCGACTCAACACTCATTAAGCAGCACTGTGGTGCTATGTAGAGATTTATTTAGTTCCTCTACCCGAGTGGGTGGTGCTTCAACTCATGTTAGGTAGCGTTGCGACGCTCTATAGAGATTTACTTTGTTCATCTACTCGACTGGGCGGTGCCTCAACACTTGTTAGGCAGCACCGCTACGCTATGCAAAGGTTCATTTCATTCCTCTACCCAACCAGGCGATGCCTCAATGCTCATTATTTAGTACTGCAGTGCTCTATAGAGATTCATTTTGTTACTATATCGGAGCAGGCGGCGCCTCAATGCTCGTTATGTAGTGCCATGATGCTTTATAGAGATTCATTTTGTTCCTCTACCAAAGCCGGTAGTGCCTCAGTGCCTGTTAAGCAGCACCACTGTGTTCTGTAGAGATTCATTATGTTCCTCTACTTATGTGAGTGGCACCTCAATGCTTGTATCCCAATGCTTCGATGCAGTTATAAGCGAAACTCAAGTGTAATTGTTTTTGCTAAAATGTCCCAAAAACATTAAAATGTTATAGCACAGTGGCGCTTACTATACGGTATCGAGGTGCCAATGGTATTTTTTTAATATAGCTAGAATAAAAGAAGTTAACACTGTAATGCTCGTGATACAGCACTAAGGTGTTGTTCATTTAATTCCTATAATTGAAAATTTTGGCGGCGTAACGTCTTATCAATGCTAGATTTTTAACATATTTAGTGCAGGGCACTCTTCTCTCTTATTCCAGATCTAAGATCAACGGATGAAGGGTTTTGTTACATGGCAAAACTAAGTTTGACGGTGGAACGGTTTCTAAGGCATGGTGCCTCGACACTTAATAAATGACTTTGTGGCATCGAATAAAGTGCAAAAGACAAAAAGAGTCGGTGCCATGTAGTTGGTTCTGCGACATTGTCAGTGGGGAGTGCACCTTTTAGAGAGAAATTCTTACAGAATCTAGTGAAGACAGAGTGGCGTTTCAGCAATACTAGATTCTCATATTTTAATGTCATTCTCCTTGTTTCAAATCTAAGATCAATAGAGGGTGATTTTTTCTTCTTCTCATGCTAGAACTAAGTTCAACATTAGATGTTCTTTGATAAAAATTAGTGCAAAAAAAGAAAGACCAGGTAAAAAAAATTAAGAAATATTATTACAACAAATTCTTTACCTGGAGTAGATGAGAGTTAGCTTTCATAATGGTGAGAGTCAATGTTGCAACAAGCGCCAGTTCATGAGAGCAAGAATCCACCAAAAAACTAGAGAATAGAAGTAGAACTGGAGAGTGGAAAGAAGATGAAAAGGTGAAAGCAATTTCCCCTTGCCTCAAATTTTATAGAGTTCTTTTCTGCCCTATAATAGTTCCCCCATTCCCATAGGTGTGGTTTAGCATTCTTGGGGTGGGAAGGGTGGTTTTTATTACTTCTTTAAACTGTAGATCATGCTCGCAACACCTCAGCGCTATCATGGCAGTGTTGCATTGCCAAGATCACAGCTTCATGACGTTGTAATAAATTTTTTTAACATTTTTTATTTTGATGCAAACAAGGTTTCCCCGCAATAAATGTGCCATGTCGATTAGACATGATAAATTCATTGTATATTTATTTATTTATTATATAATAAATAGAGAGAAATTATGAGCTTTAATCATTTTTTATTCATCATGTAAAACAGTGATATAATAAAAGTTCAGCTACAAATGATTAGTCTGAATTTCTCTAATACAAATAGAAGTCACATGAGCTCTATAGGCCATAGTAGATCGCCTTTCTCATGCTTCATGGAGATGCTGAGCAGCAGCCTCTTGGTAATGGATCAATGAGGAAAGGATCTACTCAAGTTCAGTTACTTGAGCATCTGCCCATGAGCAATCCTCTTCTATGATTATAATAGCTTGTTTGATTGCAGCTCTTCTCTCGAGTAGATGTTGTCTCCTCAACTGTAATTCGTATAATTAAGCTGATATATCAAAGAGCTCAAAATGCGCTATAGAAAGCTTTCTCTAGTAGTTTCTAATGGATTTAAGGCTATGCTCAAGATCTTGACGTACTAGAGAGACTTGGTATGAGATAGCATTGAATGAGGTCTCTGCAATGGTAATGCTATTTGATAAAACCTCCTCATAGGTAGTGAGTAATGAGAATATGCTAAACTCAACATCTCTGTACAGTGATTCCCAAATCTATAGTTCTCCTGCTTTGAGACCTAGGGCAGCTGCACAATCAAATAAAGTGTTTGCATTTACACAAAAGCTATGAATCTTAGGCAAGACCTTTGTGTTAATGCTTAGTAGTAGGTGACATAGTTCCATTATTATATGAGATAGGCTCTTAGAAGAGCCACATCGGAATGAACATGAATACCTAGGATGTATCCTAAAGACAAAACATGAGATCTCTAGGTCAGATAGCTATTTCTTAACTGTGTTGCTAGGACTAGGCTTAGGATGACTCTCTATGCAAGAGTCAGCATTGAAGAAATCATATTGAATGAAACTCACTATTAACCAAGTTGAGTCGGATAAGAGTAGTTCATGACTAGTCATTTGCATGCTAGATTCCTCTGTACATAAGCCTTCTCCAGTATGTAGATGATCATCACTAGTGGGCTAAGTATGGGCTGGGCAAGCTGCATTAACATCTGTTGATAGTACTAATGTGACATCGCTTCCTGTCTGTCCTACTAGTAATTGGAAAGCTACTAGTAGCTTGATTGCTGGTGGTGGCTCAACTACTATTGGTGGGATGGGAATATATGTAAAATCATCTATCTCTGGTGTTCCCATACCTTGATTAGCTGATGAAGGATTATGGATATTTTTATCTTCTCTCTCATGAGTAGATGAAATCCTTCATTGTCACTTTCTATTGCCACTCTACTCCTCTAATAATCTTTTGGGTGAGTTGTGTGTCTGGAAAAATATAAATCTTGAGCAAGTTTGGCTCTCCCCAGTCTACTACTATATATTCAGAAACCTAACTGCAAGAAAGAAGAGAATATATGGCATATCCACAATAGCCATAGGTGATTAATCCCTTTGTAAGCCTCGTATGGAGCTATACAGAAGCTCGAGCTAGTCCCTAACCGAAGTATGAAAGTATATGCTATAGTAGCTGCTACTAGGTGAACATACAGTGGTAATGTCCTTAGGGAGCGAGTATCTAGCACATTTTGTATCTATGGTAGTTCGTATATGGGCATAACCTGTGTGAACCCATACTGCCTAACCACTATATTGGGATTATATCCCTCTAAGATCATAGACTCATGGAGACAATAGCAAAGCCAAGCTGATCTTAGTCTGATGAGGTATTCAACTATACATCTATGTCCTAGCTTCACCATTTGAAATGGTGTCCCTCTATCAATTAGAGAATCCATAAATATCTATCCCAGACTTTGAGCAGGTAAGTTGTGAAAGGATGGTTTATTGATAATTTGGAAGTGATCTATCATGCACGATAGAGCAAACATGAATGTTTGGATTTGATCCCTATCTAGAGAGATTGTTGCTCTGCTCAACTACATCATCAGAGGGAAGCATTGTTCTCCAAAATATGAGGGTGTTTCGGGACAACTGAATGCTCTCAAAATATGAGCATGAATCCACCCATGTAGATAGTGTTAAAGGGCATCCACATCATTGCATCGTGAATCAGTCATGATGCTAAGTCTGCCCAATCCATTGTATAAGTAGGCTAGTGCTACAAGTGCCAACGCTATCATCTTGCAATGAGCGAGTAAACGGGCCATAAGGGGAGTATAAGAATGAAAAATCATGTTGTAGCCTGGGAACACAAAGTAGCACATTCAAGTTGCAATGAGGGATATTAAAGATAGCTCTTCATCAATGCTTCATGCTAAAATATGATGGGAATTAATTCTACCATTTGGTTCAAATCTAGTACTATCAGACCTCTCAAAATAGTGAAATCCTATATCAAATGGACCATCTAGCCGTGCAAAATGAGACAACCATACTGTCACTATATGAAACTCTCTGACCATGTATCTAAAGTGATCATGCGTTGTCATATGTGGCCCGCTCTCCTCTTCTGGTATAGCTCCTAGTAGTGAGCTAGAGCATGATGGAGGCCTATCGAGTATATATAACTGCCCCTCCTATGTTGACCATCTGGCTGGCATTGGTAAAGCTCAAGATTTAGAGGAATGCATTCTTCTTAAGGAGTATCCATAATAAGGAGTCCTGCTATATCCTGTATATTAGCCATCATGACAATCATCTCATGTGGGGCAATCCAACAAGTATTAGTAGCCCTATCCTAATGTTCTATGACACTCTAAATCTAGGTAAAAAGTAGGTAGCTATAATCAAAGAGGGATGCGTAGACTGCATGAAATATGTTAGCTTTTCTAAAAATATTTCCATGCATCTGCAAGTGACGATGTGCCCAGTATATATAGCCACTAACTGCTGTCAAGTGTGTGCCAAACATTGATTTTAGATTCCAGTCTTCTACTTCATGATGCAGTATGCGGTAACCCAATAATCAGATTGTACCTGCAGAGGGGGTTATATCTTTAGCTAGTCAAAGGATATCTTGATCTTCGAAGCTAATACGGTTTATGACTTGCTCTAGAGGAAAGTCATGGTGTTGTAATAAAATTTTTAACTTTTTACATTTTTGATGCAAACAACTTATAATAGACATGATCTTTGAAATTCATTCTACAAATTGATTCTACGATGGACTTCCCTTACTTATGGGGCATTTCAATTGTATCCTCTTTTACATTGAAAGTGCAGGAGGGAATGAATTTCCAATCAACAAGCATCTTGACTTTAGTGAATGTGTCCATGAGGCTGGACTTAATGAGCTTCCTAGTGTTTGAATTTTCTTCACCTAGTCTAATCAGCATGTGAGCATTCTTACTAAAATGAAGATTGATAGAGCTCTCTATAACTTGAGGTAGTTGGACTCTTTCTGTACTTTCTTCTATAAAGTCCCTTCTCCACTCTCTTTTGATCATTTTCCCCTCATAATTTCAGTACATAATAATATCCAGTTCTTTTCATAGATTTATGTTCATAAACTATTGGATTACCCTTCCAAATTTTAATGATATTGTCAAAAGAACTTAGTCTACCTACTTTTAGGACATCTTTTATATATTTTTTTCAAGAAATTAAAGAAAGATAAGGAAATTTTGAGACACCAACTTTGGGAATCTTCTTCTTTTAGTTAGCAACTTGGAATCCTTTAGAGGGAATAGAAACATGTCTTTCACCTCCTAGAAAGTGACCCTAACAATGTTATCTTAGCCTATAATGTTTAGGATATTAATGTTATATATTTTGAGTTAACCAAGAGTGAAAATCTTTGGGTTAAGCATAGGGAAAAAATTTTTTGGTTCACTCGTGTTAATGATGATTTTAAGTTACTCTATTATTCTATCAAAGAAAAGAATAATACAAATCTTATTTGAGAACTTCATACTGATCATGAGGTCATTTTTGAATTTAAAAAAAAATGCTTATGAAATTTGCAACCATTACTCACATCTTTTTGCTAGAGATTATATTTATTCTTTGAATATATCTAACATTCAAGTTGACAATCCCATCACCAATGACCAAGCTACTGAATTGGGCTCTTGTAGTTCTTATTAGGAAATGTTTTTGATATCAATGGGGATAAAACTCTAGGTCAAACAGCTTCAAAGAGAATTTTTTTAGTCATTATTTGGACATTATTAGTAGATAATTTCTACTTGTAATTCATCACTTCTTCTAATTACAAAAGCTTTGAAAGATGTTTTAATATAGCACAATCACTTAATTCTTAAGGTTAAACACTTCAACTCTTTGTCAAACTAAAGGCCCATATCTTTATGCAATTCCTTTAATAAAACATTACTAACACACTGTAAAAAGTTTTTCCAGCCATTGTTCATATTGCTTAATCTACGTTCATCATAAATTGGGATATTGACAACAATATTCTACTGGTGTATGAAATATGTAATGATTATAAGTTCAGTAGCAATCTTGATGTGTTTTATGGAAAGATCAATCTTAAAAAAGATTTTTACATGATTTATTGCTAGTCTTTTTTTACTCAAAATAAAACAGAAAGGTTTTCTCGATCTCTAAATAAATAGGATTAAGGTTTACACTCCAAAGTTTCTTTCTCTATAATACTTAATGGTGAAATAAAATGCTCTTTTAGCTCTTCAAATTGGCTTAGATGGGGCTATCCACTATCTCCTTTTCTTTTTTACTTTGACTATGGATGTCTTTTCTTGTCTTTAAGATAAAGAAGTGAATGCCTTAAGATATAGGCCTCTTTCTTTGGGTAATTGCTCTTTATCTCACCTTTATATTTTTAGATGATTATATAATTTTGGGGGATGTTATCCTTTAGTTTGTTCAATCTCATAAGCAAAATTTGGACATCTTGGCTTGATTTACTAGTTTGGAGGTTAATTGCAATAAGTCATTGGCTTGTTTCTCTAAAGCAACATATAATGTTACTCAGTTCTTTCAAATTTTAAATATCAAGCAAGGTTCCTTCCCTTTAAATACTTAGGCTTGCTCTTAATTACCAGATCTCTTAAAAATACATACTTTAATTGGTTAGGTGGTTGGAAGTCAAAATTTCTTTCATATGGTGACTGATTCAACTTATTAGATTATAAATAAGTAGTTATCTTTCATACTACCATATAGATGTTACTACTCTTAAAGGAATACTCAAGAAGATATCTTCCCTCATTGCAAAATTCTCTTATCATGGTAGGGAGCTAAATAAAATTTATTTAATATTATGGTCTAGATTAACTTTGCTAAAACATAAGGTAGGAAAGAGACTTAATTCTATTAGTACTCCTAATCTACTTAGTAATGTCAAGATCCTTTGGAAAATGCTAAATCAATTCTCCCCTCTTATAGCTTGGTTTGTTAATAAATATGGTTCCCTCTTAAAAATTTTCTTTATTCCCTTTAGCACTGTAGAGGGAATTCAAAATTTGTGCTAATAGGTTCAAAGATAAACTCTCTCTTCATGCAAGAGATGCTTATTCTATTTCTTTATTCTTTAACCCCTAGTGTCCTGGGAGTACCTTATCTGAACTCCTTGGCCCATAATATTATAATATTTTAGATAAACCCATCTTTTTTGCTCTTTATGCAAGCATTTGTAATAATAGCTTGGTTCTACTAGATTATCTAGAACAAAAAATCTTCAATGTTATCATATAATCTTTAAAATAACTCTGAATTTTGGAATTATTGCAGTTCCCTGTAATGGGGATAAAGTTCTATCAAATTCCAAGGTTGAATAGGTAATCTTTGAAAATTTTCCTACATTGGATTGGGTTAAGGATGATTGGTTTAAGGGGTATGCTATCAATTTTTTTATTTTTTTATTTTTTTATTTTTGATGGCTTTTGTAGGGGGGGACATAGAACATTTGATATTTTAAGTTCTAGAGGATTGAGTTCTACTATCATTTGTTGCTTGTGTAACAATGTGCCTGAATTACACTCTCACTTCTTCTTTAGATGTTCTAATGTTTAATTACGAATCAATCAGATTATGGCCTGCAAGCATGCTACCAAATAAGAACTATTTCTCAATAATCTTAAGATATCATTTGCTTCTGCTAACACTTGATTTAAATCCTTAATACAAATAGATTGAATCTTTATAAAGATTTTAAAATTGCTTATTTATATGATGATGAATGTTATTAAAAAGATTGTGTTAAAAATTGAATTTTTGTCATATTTTGAAAATTTTATGATAAAAATTTATATTTTTTAATTTAATTAGATAATATGATGGTTACTAGAAAGATATGATCTAATTTAATTAAAACAAAAAAAATTATAATACTATCATAATTTTTTAGATAATATTTCTTCTACAATAAATTTATCATTGTTATTTTTAAATTATTATAACTATTTCAAACAAATCCTTCATCTTAAATCAAACTAGACTTGAGTTCCATTCTTGCAACTATTAATCATTCTCAAAAATATACCTTTCACCAAAGAAAATAACTTTCACATATACAATAAGATATTTAATATCTTCCCAAACAAACACAAGATATTTTTGCCCAATTGAATTATGGCCACATATTCAATAAAAACACAACACTCCTTTTGGTTAAAAATAATAATTAAACAATATCTTGCACTTTAATACATTCCACTAAAAATCCATATAGGTTTGGACAAGTTCATGTTTTATTTTATAATGATTTTTTTAATATTAATGATTTAGATGTTATTTATACAAATATCAAAATTTATAAATTAGATTTATAAATATATAAGAATACTGTGCTATATTATTTTAAAAAAATCATTAAAAATGTACAAAATTCATAGGTAAGTGACTTTCTAATAATTTTTAAAGAATTTCTGTCCACCGATAAACTTCTCTCTCAAATTGCTTTCTGAGCTACAATAATACCTAAGCCTATCATCCACAAGACCTGGCAAAAATATCCGAGTGTTTTGGTTCTAATTTTTTTTTTCTGAAAATTCAAAATTCCTGTGGATGTGCTTGCAACAAATCTGTTTAAAAATTGGTGTGGAATAAATCTAAAAATTATTATATTACCAAACTTTTCAATTACATTATTCTAGAAGTAGACCAAGTAATAAAAGCTGCCATCTGTCCCCGAACCGAAAGTGCATACAAACAAAAAATAAATAAATAATATTCAATAAGGATGCTGCCCACCATATGTTGATTTTAAAACAAAACTATCCGACTCGCATTAATAAAATATTTTTCCTGTTTGTCATAATTAATAAAAAATAAATAAAAGAATTTTACATACATAACATACAGTTCTTATATATTTACATATCTAATACTTAAATATAAATATTTATATATATCACATCTAAATTTTTATTATTACAACAAAATAAGCAATTTTCTTAAATTTTAAATAAAATTCCTTAGTAACGTTTTTCAATAATTTGTTAATATAATATTTAAAATTTAAATTATGCTAAAGAAATTGAGATATATGAAAAATGCTTACCGAACAGGCGCACTATTTGTGATCATGACTTCATAGATGTGAAACACTTTATAAATATCAAATAATATAGATCTATAACAAATAACAATAAAAATTTTTTGATGCAAATCAATGAATTTTGACTTTCAACTAAAAAATTTTGATTTTAAATTTTTACGCATGCATTATATATATATATATGAGTTTATAATTAAATTCTCTTAAATATCCAAAAAAAAATCAACCGATTTTATCCAAAAACATATGCATTAATAGGAAAATTTACATATATAGCATACAATTCTTTTGCATTTACATAACTAACACCTAAAGTTTGATATTTACAAACATAGCATCTTTCCTACTTCAAAAAGTGAATTTTACTTCAAAAAATTAAAAATGCTATTTTTGTTGTAATAATAAAGAGATTTAGGTGCTATATATGTAAATATTTATGTTTAGATGTTAAATATGTAAATATATAAGAATTGTGTGCTAGGTATGTAAATGCCCCATAATAATAACAAATAAATCAAATAAATACAAAGAAAATCGCATAATATTACACAATTCTTATACATTTATATATCTAACACATAAAGTTTAATATTTATAAACGTAGCACATTTCCTATGCTTCAAAAGGTGAATTTTACTTCAAAATTTTAAGAAAAATGTTAATTTTGTTGTAATAATAAAGATTTAGGTTATATATATATATATATATATATATATATATATATATATATATATATATATATATATATATATATATATATATATATATATATATGTAAATATTTATATTTGAATGTTAGATATATAAATATATAAGAATTGTGTGATACATATTTAAATGCCCCATAATAATAATAAATTAATCAAATAAATACAAAAAAATCGCATAATATTACACAAATATACACACACACATATATATATATAAAAGAAAAAAGGAGCATAGATGAAATCGAGAATACATCGAAGGAATTGAAAAAAAAAGTTAGAGTTTGATGCTCATAATGAAAATTAAATTGAAATTTTTTTGTCTTTCAAAATCATATTTTGATTGCTATTTTCATTCAATAAAATATGTTAAGGAGTGCTTAATCTCAAAGTGCATATTTCTTGAATATTTTATAAGGAATTGACATGAGGAGTATAGACCATGATTAGTAAAAAATACTTTGACTTTTTGATAATATACAAGAAATTAAGAACTTGACATTCTATCTCAAATTGTTGAACAATCCCTTTTAGTTTGAATGAACAATCCAATATTTAAGTACAATTGAATGACAATAATTTTTTTATAAAATTACAAAAAAGTATTTTATAAAATTATATCAAGTATGCAAGGAATTCTCAAAATTATGTTTTGTTTTGTTCTTATTTCACCTGAAGTATTTGCACTCTTGGGTGGTATTTTTTTTTTATAGATACACTGTTAGTGTTTGTTCGCACCCTTTATTTTATCTTTCCAATTGTGTCCTCTTCGAAAACTTCCTTTTAGAAAGTCATGATACATTGCATCACCTTCATCCAAACTCCTTTCACTCCGTTCTCTCCATTTAAGGGATAGAAGAAGCATAAATAAGATTGGATAAATTTGCGAATGAAAATGAAAGATAAAAAAGAAACTAAGAGCAAGAGGAAAAGAGAAATAAGATGTAGGGGTGTCTTCGAGCCGATTTCGAGCCGAGCCATAGTCGACTCGAAATATCAAATCGATAATTTGGCTCGAGCTCAGTGGCTCGAAGTTTGGTCAGTCGGATCATCGAGCTCAAGCTCGATCTCGGTAAAACAAGCTCGAAATCAAGCGAGCGGTTCAAATCCAAACGAGCTCGAAATGCAAACGAGCCGGCTCGTTCGGCTCGAAAATGAAATCCACGCTGAGAGAAGGAATTTTTAACAACAAATTTTTGACATATGTAATAATGTAAATTGCAATTAATAGCAGACTATAATTTTACAAATTATAAATACAAGTCTAGAAAATGATACAATTGGCATAACATTTAAAATAAACTAAAAAACAAAAATATGAAAATGTCTTTTGTTTGTGGGACTCAGAGTCAGAGAAAGTAATATCCATCTTCAAGCATTCGCAATTAGCAGAAATTTATAATTTGTATATTTTATTTCAATAATTATATCCCTCCAGGGTTCTTGCCATCCATTAGAGCCTTAAAGATAGAAATAAATCCCAACAAAACCTCACAAATCGAACATCATGCATTAATATACTAGAGTCAGCGAGAATAAAGGCTACAGGTTGTTTCCGTCAATGAGAGGCTTGATAGCCACCAATAATGAAGCAAAAATAAATGAATTAGCCCAAATTACAAATATATTCTTTTCTCATCATCGTCGAAAATTAAAAAATCAAAAATTCTTCATGATAAGCCCACTAGCCCAGTTGAGGTTGACTATGGGTCTACGACCACGAGTTGTCGAGCTGATAAGTAGAAGTCTAGAACCCAAAACAAAAATAGTAGAAGATAAGTAGTATTAGGGAGAGAAAAGCCATAATAAAGATAGATGAAGAGGGCATCCAGAAATCACCATTAAAACCACCACTAAGTCAGCCAAAAGGAAAAAAAAATCCACCACCAACCAAGAGACAAATATTATAAAATAAGTAGAGCTAACTAAACCAAATGGAGTCAATACCAATAGCTAACATAAATCCCAAAACACCAAGCCATGGAATAAGCATCCAAAGCAAGATAGACTACAAAAAGCGCACAAAAGACCACTAGATCTCATATCCTCCACGGCTCCACCAACAAAATAACAAATAAAACCACCAGACCAACCAACGGGATGAGTAGAAGAAGCCAAAGCAAGAGGAAAAGCGATACCTAAATCAAGAAGCAAAAGTAATGGAAAAATAGCAACTAAGAGGATTGCCAACCTAGAGCGGATCACAATCCCAAAATTCAGCCAACACATCCACCCAGCCAACCAACCTAGCCAAAATAGCCAACCAAGTGAACCAATGCAAAAATAAGCCATCTCTACGTTAGTTAATACAAACTAACCAGTAGATAGAGCCAATATAGAGCCCTAAAGAAAGAAAAACATAATAGCAGACAAAGCCATAGTCCACGGCCCACCTGGAGATCTCCAAAATAATCAACACAGCCAAAAGGAACAAGGTTAGAGGCAAACAAAAACCCTTCCAAATCCCAAAGAGCAGACTATCACTACAAAAGGGAAAATGCAAAGACAACAAACAACCATAGAATAGCTAACTCCAATTCAGTAAAAACCTCCAAGCCAAACTAGGAAAAGAGAATAACAACCACCAAAAAATTTAAAACTAAGCCAAGCCAGAAGAGGCCAACAGCAACCATGAAAAAATAACCATCAAAAATAGCAACAACCAATAGAACCAACCATAGTATGCAGAAATCCAATTCAAAAAAGGCCACAACAAGATAAAACTATTGACAAATTTGCCTGACAACTCTTGAGTTGATATAAATCTAAATAACACAACCACATATGATCGAAAGATAGGATACCTGCTTGGTTGGCTCCACATAATCTTGAATGTACCTTGGCTAAAGCATTTGCTACAATGTTCTCTCCTCAAGAAATCTTATAAATGGTAACCTCTACGACTTGTGCCCTCAAAAAATTGAGTTGAATTCTTTATTTTTAGGGTGACTAACTAAGCAAGCAAAATGCCAAAAATAAGACTTTAGACATGTAAGAATGTAGAATGCATTAGTACATAAAATATAGTAAGAATGTAAGTATGTAACTATGTAAAATGACAATTGACAAGATGAAGCAAATAGATTTGTAAAGTCAAAATAAAATTTCAAACCAAAATTTTTATATTCTAATATTGCATGCATCAGTAGATAAAATATAGTAAGAATGTAAGATGAACCAATATGTTTGTAATGTCAAAAATTTCAAATCTAGATAGAAACTTACGACAATATCAAGTAATATACTAATATGTCACCCCAAAGCGATGAAATGGCCTCAAAGTTAGATCATCATCATTCCAATTAATATAAAGCCTCCTTTAATCAATCTTAGTTCAATTTTATCATTGGGCATCATATCACCATCACTAACATAAAATATTAAAGCACAAAAGCAACAAAAAATATAATGTGATGCTACATAGCCTACATTGCTGAAAGAAAATAGTCTCCAAAAATATATACAAACTGTATTAGTCACATAAAAATGATAAAATATTCTGCTGATAGAAAAGTCTCCAAAAATAAAGAGAGCATAACCGAAATGATATCACCTAATTTTCATATTTCTGATTCCGTGGATAAGCTTTCAGGTATATTTATAACCAAGTTCTCTTCCACAAGAACATCAAACTAAAATTGCAATAGATAAAAAATGAAACTCATATATGAATAGAAGAGAAGAATTACTATAAAATAAAAAAAGTAAGATAATATTACCAATGGATCTTTTGATGATTTATATGCAGCTCGAATCCAATTTCCACTACACACTAAAGCATCTAATGTTCTTGGTGAAATTGAACTTTTATAATTGCTTAGTACACGACCACCAGCACTAAAAGCTGATTCAGAAGCAACGGTGGTTACTGGGATGGTAAAAATATCTTTGACCATCTTTGAGAGAGTCTTATATTTCATAGCGGACATTTTCCACCATTCCAAAATGTCAAATTCTGAATCTGGGCATTTCACACATGCTTCATAAAGGTATATCTCCATATCAGACTTTTGTGGTACTAAGAGGCCAGTAGAATCTATGAAGTCATACAAACCCGCCAAATCATCATGTGAAGCATTACCACCTTCAATTGTGTTTCTTTCAGATTGAGAGGTGGATGCTTCAGTAGTTTCTTTGCGCGTAGGCTGCATATCAACAGAAGTTACATAACAGATAAATAGGCAATGACTAATGAGGTAAAAAAATAACATCATCAATCAACATTCATCCCTTGCTGCAAGCTTGCAAGTTACAAACCTAGACGGCTCACGAGTCACGAGCCAGAGGCACAGAACAGAATCAACCCCAAGTCCCAACATCAACATTCTAACCTAAAATAGTGGAATAACAGAGACAAATACAATTGAAACCCCATAAATTGTAAGTATCCCAACCGCAAAAAACATGAATGCTTAAAGAACTGAAATATCCCCAAACCAACTGCACTAGAAATATCCCCAAATCCAATAGGGGAACCTCAAATAATGGAATAACATATACAATTGAAATAACCAGCAGAATACTTACAGAATTAGGAAATGAAACAGAAAGAGGAAGTATTTCTGGAGCAAGGAAGCAAACCAAGCACATGCAGTGATACAGGCCGACCACTGATCGAAATCGAAGCAAACCAAGCACTCATTGATCGACGGATGATGATACGCATGCGGCACGCCCCACTCAAAAACTAGGGCACGACACGGAGAAGTGAGAACGGGAGAACCAGGAGAAGGAAGAACTGAGAAGCGAGGAATCGCGGGTAAGTCGAGTTAGGGTTGAGTCGAGGGTATTAGAATAGGGAATTTAGAAAATTAATCTCGTCCGTCGAATTAATCGGACGACGACTATTTACGGCTTGACTTTGGGCACTGGGTAGCCAGCCGCCGTTCGCTTCAGAGCCCGGCGAGCCAGTTGACTAGAAATAAATTCGAGCCACATTTCTCATTTCGTTGCTTGAGTTGATCTCGATTCGAGCCCAAGTTTGAGTCGACTTTCGAGTGAGCCACGATCTTCGGGCTAATTTCTCAGCCCTAATAAAATGTGGAAAGTCCTCATAGAATAATTTTCATAAGATAAATTAATAAAAAAGATATGAAAACTTAGATCAACTTATCATAAGAAATTTATGAAAAAATCTATAAAAATTTCTCATAAATAATAAAAAAATTAAAGATTCTTTGTTCTAATGGTTGATTATATCTTGGGGAATTTCCAAGATCATTCTTATTTAGAGAAGAGAGGCTTGCATTATAATTCATTCAATTATGTTCTCAAAGGATTATAACTATAATTCGAAGAGCATCATTATAGTCAAGTAATCTTATTCTTTAAGATGAGAATCAAATCATGTGATAGAAAGTGAATCACCACATCTAGATGGATGATAGCCTCTTCATAAAAAGAAATCTTACAAAATGATAGTAAAATGAAGTATAAAAGTAATAAATTGCATTAATGATGTTTTAGAAAAGTTGTGAAATTTTTTAAGTCAATAGAAAAAAGTTGGTTAGAATTTCATGAATCAATTATCTCAAGATTTCAATGCATTTTGTCTTGAAGGTAGTCAACCTAACCAAACTAGGAATCCCTTATCAACAAACATTAATTTCATAGTTAATAAGTCTCCATGGACATAAACCTAATAGTGAGACCTAAAATATTATGACAGTTACTAGTAAATGGAGAACTAAAATAGGGCTTACCCTTTTTAATGTGTGAGAGTTTTCTTGCATAAGAAATATTATATAGATAATTTAATTATAAAATTTGATTTACTTAGATTATTATTATTATCCTCTTTGAAATAATAAAATAATAAATTTCCTATATCATTTCTTAAAATAATATAGTGAGTTTATTTAAAATATATAACAAACTATGTATAAATATAATGCAATATGATAAATTCATAATATGATGACTTGACTACTATATTTATGCATAATCGGTACTTTAACCCTTATACATAAGTGAACATGTTGAATCAAGTAATACAAAATAAGTAGAATATCATTCCAATGAGGATTAGAATAAAATTGGATATTAAATTTAATTAAGTTAAGTATTAATCATTTTAAAACCTAGTTTTTATCCAACAAAATTCAAGTACTTTATTAAAATTACTATATACTATTTTACAAAATAAAATTTTTTTTTTAATTTTTTATTTATAATTTTATGAAAAATATGTAGATGTTTTCTTAATTTTAAAACAAGTACCCTAAATTTAACGAATATTTTAGATGATGTATCATATTGAACTCTATTGTGGATTAATTTAAAACTTAGAGTATCAACCAAGAGTAAAAGTGATATACTCTCTATCTCTAAACAAGTATAACCAATTCAATCCTTTTACCCAATTTTCTGCCTAGTGTCAAGTAAATTTTGATTGGTTGCTTTACTCATATTTTCCTTTAAGTGATTGCAAATATTAAAAATAATCATATATTTAATGGCTATTTAGCTATCCTAACTTATTTAGCACATTAATAATTATTTAGTACATTTGTTTATCTTTTTTCTATATGTTCTTCTAAGATTCTATCTATATCTCTAGATCACACTTATTTTTAATATTGTAATTGGCTAGATTACAAGTAAATGAAGCATGGAAAGAGGCAATACACATTTTCATTCAAAGCAAAAATAAATTTTTTTATATTAATCTTCAAACAACATTTAATACAATATAAACTTCTCAAAAGTTCTCATAAATTCAGAGTACTTTATATATTAGTGCTCCATAATAGAGAGAAAGAAGGAAATCATATTAAATATAGTAAAACAAGATGTAGGATAACCAGAGAAGAGAGGAAAGAGCACACCGAGTGGATAATCTAAGTCCACTCCTTACAATTCTCTATTGCTTCCTCATGGAAATATCTAGCATCTCCCACTAAAAATTCTTGTTGTTGATGTCCTTCTCGAACTCTTGGTTAAAAAAAAAAACTCTTTCACACTGTCCTTACACACTCTCACAGCACTTGGAGTGCCACACTATAAGTGTTTCACAAGAACACACACACTCTAATTCACTTTTTTATCAAGAAAAGAGAAAAAAAAAAGATTTTTTTGTTTTGAAAATGAACCCTATTTATAGGCTAGATATACCCCTAGTCAGTTGCCTAGACACTCCTACCATAATTACTTCAAAAATTGTTCAAAACTATCGATGAACCGTCATGATACTACTCTATCGAGCCATAGCGCTGCGACACTACTAATTCGACACTGTGACACAATGCTTGTTGTTTCTACCTCATATTTTTCCTATGGTATAGCAATGTGGCATTGCTTATGCAAGACTTAAGCCATGATCTTGTTGTAAAATTGCCACAGAATGAGTCTGATATGGCCTAGGCATTGCCTTTGCAGCAGACTGCCCAAATTCAGGCCAATTACAATGCCACGACACTGGGCTTAAACTTCTTTTTTTTATTTTTATTATAATTTCTTTGTTACAACATAAACATACTTAAAATAAATATATTTTACTAGAAAAACATATGATAAAGGTAGTATAATCACATGAAATTTTTATAATTTTAACACTTATCAAATACCTCCAAATTCAAACTATTACTTATCTTTAAGTAATTTGATACTATGCCTATAATGCCTATTTGAATTAGTTAATAGTATAGAAATTTTGGAAATTTAAAATAATTAATAAAAAATTCAAAAAATAGTTTGCATTTTAATGTTTATTTTTTTATTTCTTCATTCCAAACTATAATAGCCTAAATTATTATTATTAACTAATATTGTTTTAAGTTAAATATCCCTTGTGCATATTATCATAGTTGATTCTTATGAAAATGTGTGAATTGAATGTTCATAAATAGCTATCCATATAATAGAAATAAACATAATTTTTACATTCGCAATTGAAATTATGAATATTATTATTCTATAATTTCATTAAATTGATTTAGATTATAATAATTTTAAAATTCAACCATGATACTTAGCTTCAACTGACAAATTCTAATAATAATAATAATAATAATAATAATAATAATAATAATAATAATAATAATAATAATAATAATAATAATAATAATAATAATAATAATATTATTATTATTATTATTATTATTATTATTTCCTTTATATTTATTTTATTTAGAACACCATATTGGCTTTGTAACCCATGATAAATATGCTATAATCTTTATTCATTTAATATGACCTTATTGACTTAACAATTTTTCATAAGTTATAATTAATAATAGTTTCAATTTTGTTATTTCTTATTATATTTATTTCTATTTATTTTAAAATCAATTCATTAAGAATCTTTTATGTGTGATGTGGGTGTTTAAGAAAAAATTTAACTTAAACAAATATTACTAGTTATTTGAAGATATTTGGTTATTATTAGTTTAGAATTTATTCAATGATTAAATAAAATCTTAAATGTAATTTGCTATTTTTAAGTTAGAATTTTATTTAATTTATTTTATCTTCCAATAATTTCTAACTTCAACTTTTAAATTATTGTTATATCAATTTCAAGAGGTATAATAATTAAAATTTTGGGTTGCTAACATCACATTTGAATGCTACACATATGAAAAGATAAGCAATTAGTATTAAATTCACTAAAATATGTACAAATACACAAATTTAAAACTACTACAAATAAAAATACACAACAAAAATTAAAACTATCCTAATAATCCTACTCCTCTTGTTCTTCCTTTTCTTCTGGCTTTGGCTGGGTGCTGACATATGGTTGAAATTACGGTGCTATAGGAAAAGAAACTTGGGTTGGTCCAATATTAAAGTTACAGTTTTTAACATGTGATTGAGTATTGAGTTGAACTTAGCCATATAAGAAAACTACTATTACTACCGACCCATGTGATGATCACATTTTTCTTCCAACTCCTGTTATCGTCGACTGCTTTCACTTACCCTTTTTCTTAAATCAAAGACTTTTCATCTAATTTCTTGGAGTTGCCCGTTTAAGATTTTGGAGGATGGCGATCTAGATTAAGAGCGCGTGACCTTTATCTTACTTCCATTTTATATCTCAATCCTTTAATTATCATTTTTGATAGGGGAGCCTTTTAGATAAGAACCTCTTCATTCGGCTCCCCCATCACACTAGCCTTAAGACATAAAGTATAAATAAAGGAGGGGTGACCATAACCTACTATAGCATTACCCTTAATCATATTACAAATTGAGTTAAAAATTATCTTTCCTATATCTATTATAAAACCCTTTTGAATTACATAATTAAAAATATCTTTATCTTTAGCTCCCTCACTAATATTACTGGTAGACATCAACTTGGCACAAATAAAATAGTGGCAAGCTTTAGCCTTAATAGTCATGTCGGTGATAGGAAAATTGATAATCTTTTTCTCCCGCTATTTCTATTATACATTAGCATTTCTTACAATGAGGAATCAAATAATTTCATCAATGTCTAGATGACTACTATGGTAGAAAAGATATTCATAACATACATAGTTTTGTAATATGTAATATGTATTAATAATAATACTATCAAAACTTAACTATTTTTCCCACACAAAGACCTTATTATCTCGATGTTCCTTCCCCTTGGCGAAGAGAAGTATTCACAGCTGTTCACCTTAATTTTGTTCTTTTGGTTATAGTGCCATATCGTTGTGTTCATTGTGTCGAGGAGCTACCCTCGCCTTCTAGAAGGATAACTGCTCAGGGCCAACTATCAAAACCACGGTACAACATCACGATGGTGTATCTTGGCGCCGAAGTGCTGCACCGTCTGTTGAGAGGAAATAGTTATAAGAAATACTGTTATAAATAGGAGTGTCCAATCCACTTTTTTCTTCTTATTCTTCTTCTCTCTCTCCTTCCACTTCGATTCTCACTGCATTCCTGGGCTACACTCGTGCTCCTGACAATCTTCCTTTGCTCCTAGATCTTTTATTCACTTTAGGTAAAAGATCTATGCCATTTTATCTTTTAAAAAGCAGGGTTAAATTATAATCCCACCATTGATTATGAATTTGGTGAGAAAAATAGAAAGAAAAATCAAAATATCGGAGATTTAAAGACCTCTGCTGTTGAACTTAATTTTGGCACAAGATGAAAACTCCACCCCTCCTTCGATCTTAGATCCAGAATAAGGGAGAAGAGTGCTTTGCATATAATTTATAAAATCTAGTACTGCTAAGGTGAAATGCTGCTAAAATTTCTTAGAAATATTTTAAAATTCACACACTAAATTTGATTTCTGACTCATAGTGCCTCAACGCTAGATATTAGTGCCACAATGCTATTCTTTTAGATTTTCATGTTATATAGGTAGCGTCACAATGCCAAGAACTAGCGCTATAGTGCTTTAATGAAATCAGCTCAACGCCCCAGCGTCATGGCATTCAAGCCGCGACATGGGGTCGTGTCGTGTCATAGTCGGAGTAATGCCAACTCTCGGGTTTTTTTATTCACATGTAGTCGCTAGTTCATAGTGCTAAAGTGTTGTCACTCATATCTTAATTTTATATATGTATTCAAGCATTTTTATTTAAATCTTAGAGCAATAAATCAACATATGCAAACATACAACATTTAATAATAAAATCAAATTTTATTTATAAACTTGAAAAAGCATAAAAAATTATAAAAAAAGGGGACGAAAACTAATAATCATACTCGTCACTCTCTTTTTCCTCTTCTTCTTTCTCTTCTGTGCCTAATACCTACGGGGTAGTTACATAAGGCTGATACTGAGGCGGCATAGGGATGGAGGCTTCATTCAGATCTATGAGATTGCAACTCTGGATTATGTTGACTAGTGTAGTATTGAACTAAGTCATGTAAGAGAATTGCATTTTCTATTGATCCATATGATAATCAAACTAATACTCTAGAGTCTCCTACCTATAGCTATTCTTGTCCTCCCTTTTTCTTAAGTCTGTGACTAGGGTGCCAATTTCTTGGACTTGCTTGGCCAGGACTTGGAAGAATGGAGTCATGGCCATGAGGCATAGCTCCCACCATGATGCATAAACTATAATTCAAAGAAGGGTGATCATACTTGACAGTAGTACTCCCCTTTAGCATATCACTAATATAATTATAAATAACCTTCCCAATATCGATCATAAATCCCATATATATAGCAAAATATAAAACAACCCTATCTTTGGTAATCTCACTAATGTTACCATTGGGCATAAGTTTGGTAGAAATAAAATAGTGCCAAGCCTTAGATGTGGCTGTCAGGCTAGTGGAATGAAAGTTGATAATTCTCCTCCCATCATTTTCATTGCACATATGCATGTCCTCCAGAAAGAAAAAGGAGGATCTCATTAAAATTAGGATGATCATTATAATAAGAAAGTTGTTGATCGTACTCAATATCTTGAAGATTGTAATATGCATTAATAGCACTATTATCATAACTTAATAGTTTCCCCTAAATAAATGCTTTGTTGTTCTGGCTCTCCCGTGTCTTTGTGAAGAACTCGTGCACCACCGGGACAATGCACAAGCTATTATCATATGCTAGCTTAACCCAACATCATCTTACCATCACCCCTTAAACACTGCCAACGGTATTCTGGAAGCTCCACTCCGGGATCAAGTGTTTCAAGACGAGGGAGTTTTGATGGCATCAGCGTTGACAAATCTATTGGCATTGCTAGATGCCCTCTTCTTGCTCACTACCTTCTTGAGAGGCATGATGAAAAATGTAAACTTGAGAAAAGAATATATCTGAGAGGGGAAAGGAAATCTTTAAGGAGAGAAACCATGGAATGAAATCCTTAATAGCTCTAGGTCTTGTTTATAAATCATACCTAATGCCACGACGCCCAAAGATGGAACTGAGGCTCTGGCCTCTCAGGTGCACTATGACACCCACCTATAGCATTGTGGTGCTGGTCAGCCATCCCATCAGATACTGCACAGTCAAAATGATAAATTAAATCTCATTACTAATTCATACAAAAAGTGCTGCAGCACCGTGGTGCTTTGACCAGTGTTGTGACTCTAATTAAATTGAACCTATCATTTCCCCCTTTAATCACTACACCACCTATCAGGAATCTTGACTAGCAACACAGTGCTATAATGCGACATAGTGACATTGTTCAAATGATGGAAAGGCCAATAATTCCAACACCACGATAGTACCCACATAGCTTTGAGGCACTGGGCTTTACAACTCACATAGACACCTATCATATGTGCCACCTAAGCTATAGTAGGCTCCATCATGATGGTGCATAGGTGGCGTATTCCAAATCCTAGGCACTACCCCCTTAAATAAAATATAATTATAATAATAGTAAGACTTTAACTTACACAATCACCACATGAACAACAATATTTCTACCCACATGTGCCCCGAAAAACACATTAAAAATTTAAATTTAAATTTTGAGGATGTTGCATAGGTTAATAATTTGGTTGAGTCAATGATTAGGTTCGGGTTACCAAAACTTAGTCTCTCCCCAATAATGATCATGATGATTGAATATTATAGCTAGATGGAATATATATTTTTAAGATTAAATTAAGTGTATCATTCAAATTAATTTAAAGTAAATAATTATCCACCCATCCATCATTATTTATTAAGAGTGACAAATTAAGAAAACATTAGCTCACAAAAGAGCTAATGTCAAATTAAAATATATTTATATTCAAAATCAAATAATCTCATGCTAGTAAGGATGTGGCTTGTGCCATTTGTATGCGTAGTTTTATCATAAATGACACCACATAAAAATATGGCGGATATGACCATAACCCTTTGACCGGGTGGCTAAGCACCCATATAGCTCCACTATATTTTGGTCATGACAATAGCCCACATGTTCCTTAATGACCTTTCTCCTTCAGTTATTAATCATGGAATATATTTAATAGCCAAAAAAGCTTTTTATTAGATAAAGTTGACTTAAATTTGTCTTCTTAGATAAATACCACCATTGGTCTACAAGAATACCTTGGAGATAAATACCTTAGATAAATACCTTTTAACAAAACTTAATTTCTTAATTGCCTAGAATGATTTGTGCTCTAATTTCAATGGTAGGTGACAAGCCTTCCCAAATATTAATATGTATGGAGACATTCTAATGGGGGTCTTGGATGCAATCTTGTAGGCCCATAATGCGTTGTCTAATTTTAATGAGCAATCATTCCTAATAGGTCATATATTTTTATTTTCTAAAATCCTTTTTATTTTTCTATTGAAATTTTGGCTTGGCCACTTGTTTGGGGATGATAAGTAGTAACTATTCAATGTTGTACTCCATATTTTTCTAAAAATTATATCACATATTTATTATAGAAATGAGTGCCTTCGTCTCTTAGAAAATATTTTTCTTTAGAAATTTAATTGTTATCTTCAAATCATTTTTGGGTGTAGCTATTGCTTTTATTCAATTGGACGCATAATCAAATCCTACTAAGACATATTCATTCCCATATGAAGAAACAAATGGTCCCATATAATCTATTCCCCATGCATCAAGGATTTCTACCTCTAAATTATAATTTAATGGCATTTCTTGACACTTAGAGATATTTCCCATTCTTTGGCATTTATCATAATTTTTCACATATTCATGCACATCTCTATATAAAGTTGGCCAATTAAATCCACTTTATAATATCTTACCTGTTGTTTTATTACTTCCAAAGTATCCTCCATACTCTGAATCATGATAAGATCTTAGAATTTATAAAATTTTATTTTTACGAATGTATCTTTTTAGAATCTAATATGGACACATCTATAGAGATAAGGTTCATCCAAAAAATTGAATTTCACATCATGTACCAATTTCTTCTTTTGATTTTAATTGATTTCATATGATATAATGTCACTTACTAGATAATTTGCTAGATCTAAATACCATGGAATAACTTTATTCTTGAATGCAAATAATTGTTTATATAATAATTCTTCCTTAATATCTCCACTATCTCTCAACTCTAAGCTATTAATCTAGACAAGTGATCACCTACTTAATTTTTAGATCCTTTTTTATCTCTAATTTTGATATCAAAGTCATGCAACAATAATACCCATCTAATTAATATAGGCTTGGCCACTTTTTTTTCTAATAGATATTTAATTGCTGCATGATCAGTATAAACTATAACTTTTGTTCTCACTAAATAAGATCTAAATTTATCAAAGGAAAAGACAATAACTAGTATCTCTTTTGCAATTGTTGAATAATTTATCCACTATGAAGCCTATGGCCCTCTCGCCTTATTCATTGAATCCTCTCAACATCATCTTTTCTTTTTGGAGTTTAGAGATATTGATCCTCAAGTAGGCAAGGGTTCTTAGACTCATAATATTGATTAATGCACCTGGGTCATCCAGAACTCTAGATTGCCTGAATCTGCCAACATCCACTATAATGTAAAAGGACTATTGTGCTCGATTGTCCCTAGAAGTAGGTCTTCATCCCTGAATGTAACCCCCGAGGTGTTTTTTGAGTAGTGTGCCTCCTCTTCAATATTGGTCAGCAGAGCTAAGCATATCTTAGTATTAAGCAAAGGCTTGTTTAGTGATCCCCTCATCTCTTTGGATAAGACAAGGGCATCGTATATACTTAACTTAACTGATAACTTTCTAGGATGAGCTAGGACTTTGTAATCAACTTTGCTTAGTCCTCCATAACCATATCCATAGGTAGAGCATCCTGTGGAGGCTCAATCTGCTCACTAGAGCCAATGACTTACTTACCCTTATCCTGAGGTGCTACCTTAGGAGGTAAAAATTTGCCACTCTGTAGGTTGACATCAGTAACTTTATGTGGCAGGTTTGTGGAAAGTTCTACCTACTCGTCGGGAAAACCTATGCCTTCTCTTGTGGGACCCTCGGAGTCGAATGACTCCAAGTCAATCTCAATGGGCGAACTTGATCGATTCAGAAAAGGAAAGTCTGATTCTGAATCAGAAGAGAAAGGATCAGAATTTTCAGAGCTATTATTATTATTTAGATCAGAGTGCTTTCAATAAGAATAAAATTAGAAGCACCAGAAGTAGACAAGATATAAGTAGAATCTACTTTTTTCATTAATTTTTTTTAGGTGGAGGTACATGATAGGAATAAATTAAAGTAAGTGGAGTAAGAGATTTAATACCCTTATCCGTTGATACAATGCTCCTGTCAGTAGAAGAGGAGCTAGTAGAAGAAAAAGTAGCTGTAATGGTGGAGGGAGTACTGGACTTTGATGGTGGCTGTGCTACTGGCCTATCCTGGGAAAATATGGATTGTTGTTGAGCTTCCACCTTCCCCGAGTTGTCTTTGTCAACTTGTAAACCCTCCTTGGTGTTGGAGGTTTGAGCTACCTCAGACACCTGCAAGGAAAGTTTCTTAATCTTAGAGATGATCTTTTTAGAGGTTCAGTATAAAGAAATATCGTAACCTTCTTTTGTCTTAAGAGGATCACATATATCCCCAAGGATTACTCTAATAGAACTGGATGGTTATTCTAACATGTATTCCTTAGGGATAATTATGGCACCCAACTTGTAGCTATGCTCAACCCAATATTTGAAAGTGATGCAATCCTCTAAGACATGGCCTAACATGCGGTGGAAGAGGAAAAAGTTAGGATCATAGCTCTTGCCCACTTCCTTCAGCCTCTTAGGCTCTAGTAGCTGGAAATAAGGTTTCTTTAGAAAATTTTTAAAGATCTTCCTGACTACCTCCCTCTTGAATGAATAGGACTTGTTTAACTTGTCCAGAAAAGTAGGTGAATAGTAGCTACTTGGTGGTAGATATGAATACCACTGCTGAGTGTACTATTATGGAGGCAATGGTGGTGGACATTATGGTAGCTATGGTGACCAATATGATAGCCGAGGAGGTGGCAGAAGATGTGGCAAAGAAGTTACTGAGCTTGTGGTGTCTCAAATTGAACTCTAATTAGCTGCTTCCCCTTATCCACTGACACCACTATCCCTAGCTTTTTCTTGAACACCTTCTATGGCTTGGGTTTGGATGATTGGTCTTCAAAAGGTAATTATTTGGCTTCCTATTATAGACTAACCGCCTTTTTGATTAATTTCTCAAATTTTTTAATTGTAAAGTCCTTAAGCATGAAGGCAACCCGACCATGGATATTTTTGAGAAGAATCTCATTGGCATGCTATTCGGATAGCTATGATTTGCATTACATACTCAGGTTATGCCACCTGAGAATGTAATTAATAAGGGACTCATTGGGCTTTTGCTTCTCTATAATGAGGTCACCCACAGTTACCCTCTATTGGGATCCAACAAATCTCTTGATAAAGAGTTGCTCTAACTCAGCAAAAATCTTCACCAAACTGTTGGGTAGTCCGACATACCAATCAAATGCAACACTTGACAGATTGCTAATGAAAAGATGTAAGAGAAATGCATCACTGCCACTGGCATTGCAATAACTAGCTCTGAAATATTTCATATGTTGTCGTGGGTTCCCACTGCCATTGAAACTTTTGAAGGATGGTGGAAGAAACCCCTTGGGGGTATTGGACTACATCAAATTCCTCCAGGTAAGGTCTACCCTTTGGAATGGATGAGCTCCCTTGGGCTTGTGCCAATGCTTCCCTCACTTGTTCCACCATTTGCCTGATGTCCCTCTCATGCACAGAGGTTCTGTCTATGACCTTCCTATGCGAACTAACACTGTCCTGATCCACGGGGGAGGTACTCTTAGGAGGATTTAAGACATGTAAGAGCTCCGGCTAATCAACTTCCATGGGACTAGACTGCAAAACTAGAACTTGGTTCTACAGTGCTAAAAGTGTTGCTAACAAATCCTCAACCCTCTTCTCGATCTTGTTGATCTGCTCATCCTTATGCTTGAGCTACTGAAGGAGGTGTTGGGTTGAATGAACTACATCCTCTTCCTCAACCACAACACCTTCCAGACTTTGATGGTCTCTGTGGATGGATCCTCGAGTATCAACCATATGGACTTCTGCTAAATCCTTTAATAGGCCATTCTCATTAGGGTCAAATTTACTCTAACCTCTTCCTACTCAGAATGATCAGTGCCACTCATCTTCCTGGTCTCAGCAAAGTAACGATTTAGGATGTCATCTAGTGAACGATCACCTACTTAGCTCAGCTGTATTGGGACATAGACCCACTGATGACTGGTTGTAGGATTGTACTCATCTGAAGCTATGTGTCATACACTACCTACTAATGGAGTACCCTCTCTAAGGGGATCAATTGCCATAGGGACTGCACTGACATTCCCTTCTTCCTCTGCTACTGGCTATGGTGGTGGAGTGATTATGACACTTTTGGGTTGCCAATCCCTCTTTACCATGGTTGAGATGGAAGGTCGAATGGGAGAGCTTGACCTCACCTCATTGAGTGGGATAGGTGGAGTGGGATCCTTAGGCCATAGCTGGATCACTAAAGGAGATGTCTTCTCTCAAGATGTAAACTTTTGTACCTTGGCGGGGACTATAAAAGGAGGGAGTTGGACAGGTGATGGAATGCGATGAGTGGAGCGGTGTGATGGTGGAGACACCGACTACCTCTCCATCGGAGCTCTCCTCCTATGGCTAGTCATTCCTATAAGGATTATGATGTCAATATGATCGGCTCAGGTAGCCTGTCGATAGAGAAAATCTATCAAGGTGGAGGCCTCTGACTGCCTAGCGTACCACCTCCTCTTCTTTCTGCCTAGTTGGGCTGCAACTCTAGCCTCTAAGGCTTTCTCTCTACGTATTTGATCCCTAACATTCTTAGGTATAAGGGTTCTCAAATAAAATAATGTACCGAACTCTGAGCATCTGTGGGCTCTGCCGACTTGGCTAAGAAGTGATCGTAGCTAGTGTGGGGCTTCCTCCTCTCCCTAGCTGGTACTTTAAACTGTGCTAGCAGTGGAGGCAATGTAGAAATCCTCCTATAATCCTCCTTTCTATCTGGTGCTGAGAGGGGATGAAACCTACTTTCACTCAGGAGTGGAGAGGTCTCACGAGGGGAACCCTCATCAACAACATGAGAGGCAACATCTATCTGCCCACCCTCACACTCATAATGTCGCTTGATCTTCCTATTCTTATTATTGCACTGCATCTTGGTGAGCAGGGCAGAATGAGAACTAGAGCCTACCTCAAAGGTCGGGGAGACTATCTCGGAGGCCAAGGTAGCTTTCCCATTTATAATGGGGGAAACTAGTGAGGAGGTGCTAGCCCTCACTGGGACTGTAGCAGGGGCGACAATAGACTGAATGACGGGCACTATAACAACTAGTACTGTATGCATTGGCACAAAAACTAAAACTGGCACCAAAATAGACAGAATTAATACTGGCACTGTCGTGGGAACCTCAATGGCCTTCCTCTTTAGCGAGGGAAACTCAAAATTCAAAGGAAGGTCAAAACGAAGGAGTGGATTTTGCTTGCCACCTCTTGTTGACAGTCGTGAGGGCTGGCTCCTTGCAGGTGACTCGAACAGCCTTGAAGCCACGTCCAAATTGAATGACATGCGTGGTGGTGTTGGTGAGTATGGCCTGATCTAGGGCCAAATCCACACCAGAAGGGGAGGAAATGATCATCTTTCTAGGAGACATGATGGAAGACTAACTGAATAAGCAAATGAAGGACTAAACTGCTATCTCTGCATTAATTGAAAAAAGAACTAAATCAAACCCTTACTTTAATAGATGCCTTTAATCATTGATTCTTGATTTTGGAATTTAAACCCACACTTAACAAATTTAGGTATGCTAAGTGGGGTTCATTGAATTGGAGAGATTTTGAGATTTGAGGAGAGACTTTGCCATAGGATTTGATTTTAATTTGAAACCCACATTCAACAAATTTAGGTATGTTGAGTGAGGTTCATTCATTTGGAGAGACATTAGAGATGAATTTATATTGTTTTATCCTTCATTTGAAAATTTGATTTTGGAATCTTCACTTAGCAAGTTTAGGTATGTTAAATGAGATTCAAATGTATGTTTGAAAATAATTTTTGAAAGCATTTTTGTTTGTGATGATGTTTGTCATATGTTTGATTTAATTTTGAAAATGGTATCCTTACTTAACAAATTTAGGTATGCTAAGGCAAGCCCAAATGTGTTTGATATTTTTGTTGTTTTGAAAAATGAAATCCTTACTTAACAAATTTAGGTATGTTAAGTAGCGTTCAAGTGTGTTTGATATTTTTATTTTGATTTGAAAATGGGAAACCCTTATTTAACAAATGTGGGTACGCTAAATAAAGTTTAATTTGATTTATGTATTGTTTGATGATGGAATTCCTATTTGAAAATTTTGGGTATGTCAAATGGAATTCAAATGTGTTTTGATTTTCATGATTTTTGAAAAGGGAAACCTATTTAACAAATTTAGATATGTTAAATAGAGTTCAATTTGTTTTTATTTTTGAAAATGAAACTCTCATTTGACAAATTTGGGTATGTCAAATGGAGTTCAAATATATTTTGATTTTGTGTGATTTTGAAAAGGGGAACTCTATTTAACAAATGTAGGTATGTTAATTAGAATTCAATTTTTTTGATTTTGAAAAATGGAACTCTCATTTGACCAATTTGGGTGTGTCAAATGGAGTTCAAATATATTTTAATTTTGTGTGATATGTTGCTTTTGAAAAGAGGGAACTCTTGCTTAACAAATTTGGGTATGTTTAGTGAGGTTCAATGATATGTTGATTTTTTTTTTTAATTTTGAAAATGGAACTCCTTTTAACAAATTTAGGTATGTTAAGTGGAGTTGGTTAATTTTTTGATGAATGTGTTTGAAATATTTTGGAGAACTCTCATTTAGCAAATTTGGGTATGTTAAATGGAGTTGGTTGATTGATTGATTTTATTTTGAAAATGTGCTTTTGAAAAGTTATGAAAAGGGTTTTGATGAAGAATATTTGATTTTAATTTTTGAAAGGGTTCTCATTTAACAAATTTAGGTATGTTAAATGAGGCTTGATTATCTTTATTATTTGAAAAGAGATTTGAAAGTTTTATGCTTTGTAAACTTTATGTTATGTGGAGTTCATTTTAAACTGATTTTATTTAGATAAAGTACTTTTGGAAAATTTTGCAAAGGACTTTACTTATTTAGTTTGAATTTTATTAAAACTTTCTTGTATATGGGATGAACCTTGCCTCACCAAGCTAGTGGTAAGGAGGTTGCAAAATTTGTGTTTAGTCATCTCCTTTATTTAAGTTAGTTTATTTTTTACCTATTAGGGGACCCAATAGGGGTTTTAAGACCTACATGAAGTGATGTCCTAAAACCTAAAGGATGTTGGCTAGTTTTGCTTAAGGATGAAATAAGCTAAGTGCCAATAGAAAGAAAGATTATCTTGGGCATATAAAGTTTCACTATCAACACTTAGAGATAATAATTGTCTACGAAAGATGGAGAGATGAACTATCTCTAGTGGAGTCGCCAGAAAAATCTATGGTGTTTATTTTTGGATGTGTGGGTGACACCACGCAGATCGTAGGGGGTACTTATTAAAGTAATCTAGTACGATATTAAGGTATGATGTACTATCTCAAAATACACCACCCTTTGTGGTGAAAAATTTCGATATAGGAGTCGCCTTTCAAAAGCTGTGGGTAGAAAAAAAAGACAAAACCTATAGAAATTCATCTTTTTAGGATGTCATGCAGATCCGCAAGATGTACTTATTCAAGTGATCAAGTACGTCATCAAGGAATAGTGTACTATCTCAAAAGATAGAAGTCACTACCCTTTAATGGACCTAATCACCACAATAAGGATTCCTAAGGACGATGGGTCTACATATATACCAGAGATTCTTCCCCTACTTTACATAAAAAACTAAAGTAGGGTTTATTTTAAATCAAGTTCGATAAGTTTTCTACAGGGGAAAACCCCCATAATTAATTACATCCTAAGGAATGGGGATTCCTTAGAAAAACTCTCGATTAAGGTAAATGATCATTGTCTCTAAAGATTTCAATAAGAAAGAACTACCAATCGGTTGATTTATTTTTTGAAGATCAAATAAGATTGATCAAATAGAGATTTATTATCAAAGCAAAATGGGATTAAGTAGGAGATGCTCACGATGCTAGGAAACCTAGTGAGCATCTCAAACTATCCTATAATTAGGCTTAAAATTTTTGAAGTTGATTTAATTTGTTTGAGTTGGATTTTTATTAGAATGTTAGAGCTTACAATTCCAAAATACAAGATTATGGAAATGCCTATGAAGTGAGAAATTATGCTTAGGGCTTGCAAAGGGAAAAGCAACCTCAGAACCTAAATCTAGGGAGATTTGGTGAGGGCCAAAAGCAAAACCTAAATCAAAGGAGAAAAATGGGTAATTGGTTTGCCTCCACAAGAGAGGAGAAACCACCTGATAGCTTGGACTTACAACTGCCTGGGGGTGGTCGCCAACTAATTCCTCCTACGATTTTAAATTCATGTAAGCAAGTCTTTATGCTTATGGAAGATAGCTAGGCTGTTGTTTATTTAGAAAGAAACTAAGTCCTTAAACTCACTCCCTAAAGAGACTAGATCATGTAAAGGTACGCTTCAAATGACTTAAATCTAATGCAATTCAAATTTCATTTTATTTTCATTTTGAATAATTATTTTGACTCAGGTTAATAGAATTATTATATGGCTAATGCATTGAGAAATAAAGTTATTGGCCAAAATCAGTGAGAAGGGAGGAGGTGTGTTTGCACCATGGCTCTCAAAAGTCAAACCAAGTTTCTCTGGCAAAGGTAGAAGCCCTTTAATCAAGAGTGAAATAAGATGCTGTTGTGCATGATATTATAAAAAAAATACTCATCAAGTTAAGGGGTTGCTAATTCTTTTATCTTGGTTTTAAACTTAAGCTTTAGGTGAGATTATGAGTTATATATTTTAAATTTGAGTTGTTAAGTTGGGTAAAAGAGTTATTTTTTCCTGAAGAGCCTAATCCACATCCAGACCATACATAAAGCAAGGAAGAAACTAAGAAAAGAATGCCACTTAATACACAAGCTAAACAAATCATTAATCAATTTATAAAGCTAAGCGTAAAAAGAATAAAAGATTGTTGTGGTCAAGCACCACCACACAAACCCGAAAAATATCAAATTGGGTAGCCGACCTCTACCCGTATACTACTCGAATTACAAATGAATTACATTACAATTAAGCAAGGAACTCATTGCTATGGGGGTCTTCAAGCTTTCTTTCTTCTTTCTTCTTTTCTTTTCATCTTTCTTCTTTTGATTCATTCATTTAGATGGTTGGAAGGTGGATGCTCCAAGGCTTCACATGGTACATAAGATAGGATCTTATGACCAATGTTCATCCTAATCCCCATAACAATCATTCAAAAATCCTAATTGCAAAAAATTTACATGAAAATGAAAAGTGGAAATCTAACTAACACATGTAAAATAAAGGTTAGCTAAAATAATGCACACAAATCCCAAGCATATTTATTGGACTTATCACCCCACACATGGGTGACTAAGTCCACCTGGCCTATGGACTATGCTTAGGGGTATAAAGCACCTGATAGTAAAAGTATTTTATATTTTTATTTATGATAATGCCCCTTAAGCACAATCTCCTGTAGAAAAGAATAGTTAGACTAAGAACCTCCTATCATTCCCTAACATCCAGTCTAAAATATATATCACAAAATAAAACAAAGCATAAAGCCATGCACTGACCTAACCTAAAGCTAGAAGTTGTGACTTAGGCTAATGTGTGTGCTTTGAAGGTTTGTGTGGTATACTTAGTTATGGCTTTAGGTTAGGATTTTTTAAGTGTGAAAACATGTTCAACTTAGAGGAGGGTTTCATTTTAAGTTGTTTAGATGTTTTGGATTGATTTTATTTTATATTTTCATTTGGTTCAAGTGGATCCTACAATGAATTACTAAGTTATGAAGAGAGAGAAAGAGAAGAGAACTTCTCTTTCCTTCCCTAACCTAAGTAATTTCTAAAGTAGATTCTCATTTTAGTTTCATTTAGGTGAATGTTTTGATTAAATCTTTTAATTAATCCTAAGTTTAGATGAACTATAAACAAACCTATTCAAAAAGAAAGGCATTTTAAGATTAAATAAAATGAATCAAAGATCACATAACACATTACTTCACTTCTTTCCCCAACATATATAGCATGCATATAGATGGACCCTAAGCATATCTATACATGCAAATGAGAGTATTTAACATACTTTATGATGCATGCTAAGTAATCTATTTAAGGAAATTTAGAAGTTGAATATGCATGATTTCCTTAAGTAGAAAAGGGTTTCTTTATCCAAATTTTCACATACACACATGAAAGTATGAAAGGCATAAGTGAGTATGGCGCCATTATTAACCAGAGGTGTAAGGTATAAAACCTACTTAGGGCTGCTTAAAGCCTCGCAACATTGAGATTGTCCAGACTAATATTCTACTTTCCTTAAATACAAACATGTGTATAAAAGAAATGGAATGGAAAAGAAGAATGCAAAAGTTGCATTAATGGATTCATTTTGTTTATGCAATTTATGTATGCAAGTGTAGGTGACCCTTCTTAAGTGGTAGCATAGAGATTAATAGGATATAGAATTAGGTGAGTATTAGGTCCTTTTCAAATGGACCATATATCTCACAAAATTCCTATTCAAAAACTATACTAACATAAGAGAGAAAGGAAACCTATGCTAAGCAGATCTTTATAATATTTCACATGCAAGATTATAATTAAAGTATAAGTAGCATACTTTTAGATTTGGCATTTTATTTATGTATTTTAAAATAATTTGGATTTAGTAGTGATAATAGCCACTCATATTTCTACTTTAGCCAACACATGCAAATTTGACATAAAGTAAACAATTTAATTTTAAAATTTGAATTTGAAAATATGAATGCATGAAACCGCATGGCATGCAAATTTAACATGTTGGGGAAAGATTTAAAGCAATGAAAGCATGTAAACAAATTCACTTCACTTAAATCATAAATACATTCTTATGGATTAAGAAAGTTTAAAATAAATTAAAGTGAATTCAATGTGATTTTTATTTAGGTTTGAGTTTGATTTAATTTTGAAAAGATGAGATGAGTTTGCTATTTCTAACCCATTCCCACATGTGTTTGATATTTTTGTTTAATCTTTAGATAATTAGATCCATTTTTATGTGTTAATTAGTTTAAGGTATGAATTAAGTAACTTAATTAACCCTTTCCTACACCACCTTAGAAGAATTAACTAAATAATTATGAGCCATTGAGATGACATAAAACCCACAAGGAATTTAAACTTGCAATGCAACTAATTAGAAAGAGGCCTAATGCAATTTGGCTCACAATTAAAAGTTAATTAAGCTAAAAGGTTTAGCTTAAGTAATTTCAAAATACCCTTTCATACTTATGAATTGGGTTTTGATTTCCTTAATTGAACTTAGGCTATTAAACACCTAAGAATCTACCCAAAATAGATTAATGAAGTTCTGGAACTTTTTAGAATTTTTAGAAATTGATTAAGGGGATAATTAATGAATTAATCCTTAATTAAGGGGAGATTAAGGAGAGAAGAGGGGGTTTAGGGAACAGCTTAGGGGAAACTCCCCAAAAATATTCCATAAACCTCCTACTTACTAGATTTGACCTTAATCTATCCTAATCATAGGTTAAAATCATAAATCATACCCTAATTATGCTTAATTATATAAGGAGGTTAATTAAGGAAACCATATGCAATTCTTTTAATCAAGCCTTCAATAAATCCCAAAAAAATTAGGGGAGGTAGAAGTCATCCCCTAAAACTTAACCAAATAATTTAGGGTTAATCAGAGGCTTAATTAAAAAGTAATTAGCAAAATAAACTTTTTAATAAAACCTAAGTTTAGAGAAAAGCATAGTTCAAAACTTATCAAAATTAATTTTAAAATGTTCTAGGTTTAATTATCTTTCCATAAGATTTTTTTTTCATATTTTTCTAAATTTTCTAGGAGTTATGAATTTTGGAAGATCTCTAGGTTAATTAGGAATTAATTAAGCATTTTAAATAATCCTTAACTAATCCCTGGCTCACGGCGCGATGCGTGGCGCAGCGGTCAGCGCGCCTTACATGTGCCATGCTGTGAGGGGATTACTTAAGTTGTCAAATCATGGGGGCGGCTAGCGGCGCACATGCTATAATCCTCTACTATCCGATCAAATATCAGACAGCCATGGATCCCCCCCCACATTTTAAAAAGGGTAAAAAGATTTCTAAATGTGCGGGATTATCTCACTCGTCCATCTAAAGTGCATGGAAGGATGGCTGAGATCATCCAAGTTCTTCCCCTTGATCAATAGAAACTGTCCATGATCAAGGGGAAGATCCAAGCTCGATCTAGCATGGATTTAAATCAAACTCAACCCACACCATCTAAAGATAGAGAGCGACAAATCCAATGGTCAAAAATCGATGGGGTAAAAATTTCTTTCATAAAGCTCTACATCACATGAGTCTAATTGTCAAAAAATCTGATACCTCACCAGTGCTCGATTCCCATGGAGAAGCTTTGTCTCGTTGAGATGAAGCTCTGTTGAGAGTATGAGTACTTGATGTTGAGTGGATTGATGTATGGACCAACTCCTCCTTAGCTAGCTTGCGACCTTGATCAAATTGGATCCTTCCTTTCTATGGGAACTCCAATAGAAGCTAAGGTGCACTCGACTTAGCTCCCTGATGGAGTGTGCAAGAGCAATTGGAAGGAATTTGAGTGTGGAAGAAGCTTGCTCTTCAATGAGGCACCCCTATTTTTTGAACTGTGCAAAATCGAGAATGGCCTTTTTAAATCTTCTCTAGGAAGCTTGGAAATACTCTCTGATGTTTTCTCTGAGTTCCTTAGCTTCAATCGACAAAGGGGAAGTGAGAATTGAATTGAATTTGGGGGAGTATATCTCCCCCTTCAAGTATTGGACAATCGATAATATCTTGCCATTTTGATCCAATTGATCATAGGTTGTGGGTTATTTGATCAGTTAGGAGTGTGCACATGGTCGGTTTGAGCCAAGGAGTGGATTGCTAACCTCCCATGTGCTTGAATTTGAGCTTGAGTGGGAGTTTGAATTTTCAATTTTGACCCATCGAGTCGATTTTTGTTTAGGGACAAAATGGACTGACCCAAAGCCATTGGGTTGGGTTCACCACTCATCATTAGGTCCCCTTGAGCTTTTAGGAAAACCTCAAGTGATTGTGAAGAGGGTATGACCAAATTACCCATGGGTTAAGCCAAAATTTATTCTGTGGCCTAGGGGTAGGATGGTCATTTTGCTAATTTTTTACTTTGGGTATGTTAGGTTTATGGAGAAACTAGGTTTGGCCAGTTTCATTGGATTTGGAATCCATTTGATAGGGTTTGGCTCATGTTGACCCATTTAGGTCAAAATGGGTAAACTTGGGTCAAGTTGACCAATTGGTCAAATTGGGTCAAACCAAGGGTTGGGTCAAGTTCATATGACCATTTGAAATGTTTTGGTGTCTTTAGTTTAGTTCAATTTGGTATGGTTTTGAATTGGCTCATATGACTTCATTTAGGTCAAATGGATCAAGTTGACCTGTTGTATTTGACTAGTAGTCTTTTATTTCTAATAAATTTTGGTTATGTTCAAATTTGGCTCAACATGACCCCTTTAGGTCATGTTATGTCTAAGGTCAATTAGGCTAGGTTAGATCTAGTTGGCCAATTGAGGCTTTGGTCAAGTTCAACAAGTGATTTGGAATGAACTTGCCCCATTGGTTTGAATCAATTTGGAGTAGATCAAGTTTTGACCCATTTTGACTTTTTAGGTCAAGTTGGGTCAACTTGGGTCAAGTGGCCAATTGGGCTTAGTTAGGCTCAAATGTTGGCTTGGTCAAGTTCAAACATAGGTTATGAGTAAACTTAGATCAATGGTTTAAATCAATTTGGCTTATAGTAGAATTTGGCTATGTAAAGTTTTATTTTGGGTTAAGTGTTGACTTGGTCAACCCTTAAGTTTGACTTAGTTTGACCCAATTTGGTTGATTGATCATCCCATGATGATTGTTGATCATGATGAGAGGCAAAGATGAGTTTGGTTCAATCTAATTTGGTTAGGCTTAGAATTTGTCTCATAAGGGTACTTTAGGTCTCTTTGGGTCAAGTGAGCCTAAGTGGGTCAAATGGCTTGGTCAAAGCTTGATTTGAAGTTTATTGAACTTGTTTATGGACTTATGATTGAAATATAAATCCATTTGCAAGTGATTTGAAGTCAAATGGGTTTTGCTCCATTTGACAATTTCATATTCAAAGGAAGAATATGAAGGGATTTTAGGTTTGATTTTTGAATTAGGTTTTGATTGTTTGATTGAAGTTTGGATTTATATATGGGTTCATGATTGTAGGTTTGATTGAATCATGAGAGAATATTAAGAGTTTGGCTTGATTTGAAGTTGATTTGGCTAAGTTCATGACTTGAAAGGCTTAGATTGGATTTTGAGTTGATTTGAGTTTGCATTTTAGAATTTGTTTTGATTGTTTGAATTTATATTTCATTTATATATGTGAATATAAATGAGAATATAAATGGATCATGAGAAAATTTCAAGGATTTGAAGTGGTTTAATCATGAATTAGGCTAAATCTATTAAAAGGGAATTTAAAGGATTTAAGGAAAATTTTAAATTGGAATTTAAATTTTGAATTGGATTTGATTGATTTATATTTATATTTTATTTATATATGAGAATATAAATGTGAATATAAATAATTTTTGAGAAAATTCCATGCGTTTGATTTGATTTGATCATGATTTAGGTTAAATCCATTGTAGGGAATTTAAAGGATTTAAGGGAATTTTAAATTGGAATTTAATTTGAGAATTTGATTTGATTCATTTATATTTATATTTCATTTATATATGAGAATATAAATAAGTTTTGAGAAAATCCCATGAGTTTGAATAAGTTTGATCATGATTTAAGTTAAATCCTTTAAAGGGAATTTAAAGGATTTAAGGGAATTTTAAATTGGAATTTAATTTTTTTTGATTTGATTGATTAATTTATACTTATATTTCATTTATATATGAGAATATAAAAGTGAATATAAATGAGTTTTTAGAAAATTCCATGAGTTTGAATAGGTTTGATCAAGATTTGGGTTAAATCCATTAAAGGGAATTTAAAATATTTAAGGGAATTTCAAGAATTGATTTTGAGTTTTGAATTTATATTGGTTGGTTTGAATTTATATTTCATTTATATATGAGAATATAAATGAGAATATAAATGGATCATGGGAAATCTCAAATATTTGATTTGGTTTTGATCATGATTTTGGCTAAGTCCTTAAGGGAAGATTAAGGACTTAGGAAGATTTGAACTTATGAATTTTGATGGATTTTGATCGTGGGTTTCTATCATAGATTTCAATCATAGAGTTGATTTGAGTTTGGAGAAAATCAAATAGAATTGATTTGGAGTTTGACTTGAAAGGAGGAAAGTTAGGAGTGGTTCAAGTTAAGGGTAGGAAAGTTTCCTAACACCCCTAAATGACCTAATCCTATGGCTAACCCTTCTAAGTCTCTAGGCTTGGTTGAGTGTCCACCTAATCACTAGATGTGTCTTAAGACTAAGAAACTCTTAAAGTCTAAGAGGAATCCTATATCTAAGATGGTGGAGTTGAGAGCTCATCCTAAAAATGAGGTCAACAAAGGGTGCCCAATAGGTGTGGTGTGGGACAAGCAGAAACGTGGTGTTGATCGAAATAATCAACAACACCGAAAGATCATAAGCATTAGAAGAAACAATCTATCCTTAACCCAATGAGTAGAGAGAATCCATAGCCTAATGAAATGTGCCTCTACTTATGTCCAAGACATAAGAGAGAGGGATGAATCCATTAAGAGATAGATTGTGAACCTTCCACTAGGGAAGCAGGTTCTGATCATCCACAAGGGGATAAGAGATTTGATTTGAGTTCCACTGAGGGAGAGGATTAAATTTATTTTAATTTGTTGTTTGTTTAATTTGTTTATTTTGACTCTATGGGGAATGAAAAAGTGAACTTTCCACTAGGGAAGAAAGTTCAAATCATCCACTGAGGGAGGGGTTGTGAAATCCACAAAGGGATTAGAATTTTAAATCCACTAGGGGAACTAGAAGGATTTGCATCTCATTAAGGAGAAGAAAAAGGAGTTGATTTAGATTGATTGTTTGTTTGTTTCTTTATTTCATTGGATTTTGTTGGATTTGTTTGTTTCAGATTTTTTTTAGATTTTGAGATTTTGAGATGGACCCTGTTGGTTTGCGATGGATCACACTAAGTATAAGCCACAGAGGCTTAGACCTAACTCAGATTTATCAATCCAAGGGGGTAGTCTACTAACCACATAGTAGGACTAACCAACTGAAGGAATGCCTTTTGGTATACAACAGCTGTACTAGGAAGAAAGCACAGTAGATTTACATCCTCCAAAGTAGGGATCAGTTGCTGGCGTAATCTATTGGCAAGGTAACATATTGAACCTAACCTAAGACTGACTATTGAGTGAATGCCGTTGGGGGACTTAAATCAACTCAAAGATAATCAAGGATAAATTTTATTTTTAAATTTGTTTGTTTTGGATTCCATTGGTTTGCGATGAGCTGTACTGAATAGGGACCATGGAGCCTGACCTAAGTAAGATTTACCAATTCAAAGGGAGTAGTCTACCAACCATGAGGTAGGACTATCCAACCAAAGGAGATACATTTTGATTTGCAATGGTCAAGTCTTAAGAAGAAAGCCCAGGGACTCACATCTTCTAGAAATAAGGAACCACTGGGGTGATCAGTTGGCAAAGTAATGGATCAAACCTGACCTAGGGCTGACTATTGAGTGAATTCCACTAGGGGACTTAAATCAGCTCAAGGATAGTCGAAGATAAATTTCATTTTTAAATTTTGTTTAAGTTATTTTGATTATGATCGATCCTATTGGTTTGTGATGAACTGCACTGAGTAGGGGACACGGAGGCCTAGAACTAACTCAGATTTACCAAGTCAAAGGGAATAGTCTACCAACCACAAGGTAGGACTATCCAACCAAAGGAGTGCCTTTTGGTTTATAATGGTCGAGTCTTAAGAAGAAAGCCTGGGGACTCACATCTTCTAAAAAGACAAGGAACCACTACGGTGATTAGTTACTTTGGGCAAAAAATCGAACCCGACCTAGGGCTGATTATTGAGTGAATGCTGTTGGGGGACTTAAATCAGCTCAAGGATAGTCAAAGATTAATTTTATTTTTAGATTTTTGTTTTTTTGTTTGATGGTTTCCGTTCATTTGTGATGGATCACACTAAGAAGGAGCTCATATTAGCCTAGACCTATCTCAAATTTACTAAACCAAAGGGAGTAGCTTCCCGACAATGAGAGAACTATCTGACCAAAGGAGTGCATTTCGGTTTGCAATGATCAATTTAATGGAAGAAAGCTCGGGGACTCACATCTTCCACTATAAAATATCACTAGGGTGATCAGTTGCATTGGGAAACAAATAAAACCCACCTAGGGCTGACTATTGAGTGAATGCCCCTAGGGGACTTAAATCAGCTCAAGGATAGTCAAAGATATATTTCATTTTTAGATTGTTATTTTAGTTATGATCCTATTGGTTGGTGAAGGATCACACTAAGTAGGGGCCATGGAGGCCTAGACCTAACTCAGATTTACCAATCCAAAGGGAGTAGTCTACCAACCATAAGGTAGGACTATCAAACCAGGGAGGTGACTTTCAGTTTGCAATGGTTAAGTTTTAAGAAGAAGGCATGGGGACTCACATCTTCTAGAAACAAGGAACCATTGGGTGATCGATTGCTTTGGGGAACAAATCGAACCTGACCAAGGATTGACTATTGAGTGATTGTCGTTGGGGGACTTAAATCAGCTTAAGGATAGCCAAATATAGATTTCATTTTTAGATTTGTTTTAGTTTATGATGGATCCTATTGGTTTGTATGGACTACACTTAGTAGGGGCCATAGAGGCCTAGACCTAACTCAGATTTACCAAGCCAAAGGGAATAGTCTGCCAACCACAAGGTCAAACTATCCAACCAAGAGGAATGCCTTTTGATTTGCAATGGTCAAGTTTTAAGAAGAAAGCATAGAGAGTCACATATTCTAAAAAGACAAGGAACCACTAGGGTGATGTGCAAGTCACAGACCTAAGTGATTTAGTGAATCTTTGGGGACTTAGATTAGCTCAAGATAATCAAGATAGATTAGTTTTATTTTTAAATTTTGTTTTAGTTTATGATGAATCCTATTAATTTACGATGGATCATACTGAGTAGGGACCATGGAGGCATAGACCTAACTCAAATTTACCAATCCAAAGGGAGTAGTCTACCAACCATAAGGTAGGACTATCCAACCAAAGGAATGCCTTTCAGTTTGCAATGGTCACATCTTAAGAAGAAAGCACGGTGACTCACATCTTTTAGAAACAAGAAGCCACTTGGGTGATCAGTTGATTTGGGCAACAAATCGAAGACCTAAGGCTGATTATTAAGTGAATGCCATTGGGGGACTTAAATCAACTCAAGAATAGTCAAAGATAGATTCCATTTTTTTAGATTTGTTTGTTTGGATGGATTCCATCAATTTGCAATGGATCAAATTGAATATGGGCCATGGAAGCCTAGACCTATCTCAGATTTACTGAACCAAAGGGACTAGCTTCCCGATCGATGGGAGAGCTATCTGACCAAATGAGTGCCTTTCAATTTGCAATGATCAATTTAAGAGAAGAAAGCTCAGAGACTCACATCTTTCACTATAAGAGACCACTATGGTAATTGGTTGCTTTGGGAAATAAATCAAACCGACCTGGTGATTCTTGACATGCTCTTGAAAAGAATATGTCATAATCTTACATCTTTCAAAGAGGAATGACTACCGGGGTTACCTGCTTGTGGAAAAACATATTGGACCTGACCTGAGGGAAACTACGGAGTGAGTATCGACCTAAGGATTTATCTCAACTCAGGTAGTCAGGAAATTCCTATAGAGAGTTCTGTTGACACTGCCTTAAAGATAGGATGCCTTCTTGGGAAAGGGGCCCTTTGGGGGCTTGAATTCCTAATCTACAATAAAATTAATTTAATTTATTTTGTTTTAGTTTATTTTAATGTGGACCTTGTTGGTTTGCAAGGGATCAAACTGAGAAGGAGCTTGTATCAGCCTAGACCTATCTCAGATTTATTGAACTAAAGAAGAATCTTCATATCCGCTGAATAAATTTTCCAACCACAGGGGTGGCTATTAGGAAAGGGGGACTGTCCAATCCAAAAGTAACCCAGATAGTGTCTAAATGGGGTCATAAATGACTTAATTCAAATAGAGTGCCCACAAGGGATGGGGTCGCTAAAGGTCTTAATCCAACACCCTAGAGAAGATGACATGGCTAGTCATATATTCAATAGGTATTCGGTGTCCAACTCAAGGAGAAAGCATAGGGACTCACATATGCCAAGAGTGGTGTACTCACCGGGTGAGTCACTATCAGCATAATGAACATCAACCAACCTAACATGCCCGTTGATTTGCAATAATCAACCTAGGAAGAAAGCTTCAGGGACTCACATCCTCTATGGGCCGTTGGGATAGTCTATCTTCGGCTCCACAGGTGCTATCTAATCTAGGGCAACTACTGAGTGAATGCCACTGGGGGGTTTATATCGACTCAAATGTAGTCAAGAGAAAAGGAGCCTCTGGGGGACTTACCCTTAACCTCAAATAAACTCAACCTAGTTAGAGCATGATGGCTAGTTCAAGAAGAAAGCATGGGGACTCATACCTTCTTAAATAAAGTCAATTTGAGATAGCTTACTGGCTGGGAAGTGAAGCCTACTATACTAAGAAGGCGCTCATTGGTTTGCAATGATCAAGTTAGGAAGAAAGCGTGAGGACTGACATCCTCCAACAAATGATCATTGGGGTGACATACTAGCGAGGTAGCATGTAGACCTGACCTAGAGCAACTAATGAGTGAGTGCCACTGGGGGCTTGCTCCCACATCAAAATATCCTGAGATAAAATATTTGTGTTTATTTTTTTGTGCATGTGTTAGAAGGAATAGGATGCCTCTCAGGTTTTCTCACACTTATCCTAAACACACTGGGGGTTTGATGAAATGGTGCATGGAAGGCAGCCGGGGTTCCCACTAAGAAAGGATGCCACTCGAGTTCTCTTACACCTAACTTAGTTGTGCTAATCAAAATTGGATGCCGCTTGGATTTTCTCACACATATTCTAATAGTGCCAGGAGGTTGTGTTTGTGATGTGAAAGAGGGATAGGATGCCATTGGGGGACTCTTACACCTACCCTAGAATACGTCATGGCAGATTCGCAAGATAAACAAATAACACTTCGAAAGAAGAGAAGATTTGATGAATGTAATCTAATTTTTGTTCTTTTTATGAATGATTATTTTCAAACATGATTTATTTCATGGGTAATATTTCTTTAGACAGAGCCCATTAATTGGAAGCATTGGGTGTTCCCCTTTATAGTCAATAAGCTGATAAGATCCTCCTTGGTAGGCCTACTCTATAGGCCTTCCCAAGTGTGTTTAAACTTACCCCCATAACTCGAGGTTCTGACACGCCCATAGGCATTTCTCTTACCATAGTGGTTTAAGCTGCATTCCATCCTTAGAAGCACCAAAGTAGGCTTTTCAACCATCCAAAGTAGAATCTTGATTTGGGAGACTTTTGGGATAGATCAATTGTCAAAGGGTTTAAACCAACTATATCCAATGTTGATCAAAGTCTTCCTTCTCTTAGGTTGAACCTTGGAGGCTGCATCTCTGATGTCATTTCAATTTCTTTTGGATCCATCTTTGTTATCCCATGATGTTTTACTACAACCCTTACAGTCTCCCCTAAAGTTGTCCTTTTTGTATGTTCTAAGAGATTCAAATTTAGACTGCAGCTTCATAACCAATTGAAGATAACTACTCAGATCGTAAAGATGGTCTTCCTCTCTTAATATTGATGATTAGAGAGAGGAACAACCTTATAGTGGTAAACTCAAATGGAAATGAAAAGTGCAAGTGACTTATCATCCTCTGGAATCATTCGACCCATCCTTGAATGATGAGACGACATGCAAAGAGGTTATATCAACTGTAAGATTTGAAGTAGGCAATGTGGATGCCTGGTTGAAATTTTTTGAATCGGTGCATGTGTGAATTTGAATATCCTTCAATTTTTTTTCTTGATTGGGAATGATAGCATCTTCATTATTCAATAAGGTTGACTTCAGACTTTGATCTTCTTCTTGAAGCATGTGTTCAACTCAAAAGTTTGCAAAGTGGGGAAGACAATAAGTTCAATTGAGTTTGTAGACTGCTTACTTTTAGGGATGCATTGGGCACTTCATTATGATCTCAAAATAAAGCAGTCTTTAAAATACAAAAGCAACCTAACCAAGTCATTGGAATTTTCTTTCTGATTTATCATGTATAGATGTTGGGAGGGTGGGTGGACCTCCTTTGTGTTCTGAGGTTAATCTCTTAAAACTCATTAGTTGAAGTCTTAATTTTCTTCTCAACTTTGGGGAGTGTATCTCCTACTTGAGAGTCTTCAAAATTATTTAAGCAAAGTAAGTAAATTAGGTAAAAGAAGAGATCTTATTGCCCTATACCTACTAGGAAAATGATGAGTCTTCAAAATTCTTTGTTAGAGGTTCTAGGAGCAACTCTTAACTTCCAATCCTATAATGAAATAATAAAATTGGAGTCAATGTGCACATATAACTACTAAGTTTCTTTTCATACTATACATCATCCTTTTGAATCTCTTTGTTTTATTAGTTATCTCCTCAAAAGACTTGTCAAAAGTAGACTCAAAACTCATTTTGTATGTTCTCTTTACACCTCATACACATGATTCATCCTTTTGGATTCCAAATCAGTGTATATTATTAGTATTTTACATTTTATCTTTTTCTTTTCTTTTCTTTCTCTTTTCTTTTCACTTTCCTTTCCTTTTTATTCTTTTCTTTTTTTCTTTTCTCTTTTCATTTTCTACATTTTTTTTCTCTTTTCTCTTTTGAGTTTCGGTTTATATTGTGTTTCTTTGGAGAAGATTGCTTGTCTTTCTTTTTCTTAGGATGGTTTATGTTGAATATGACTCAAAGAGGTTGCCACTAACCGAGCAAAGAAGAATTAGGTTGAGCTCCAACTGAACACTTCTCTTTCTCCTTAGAAATGGTGAAGATGCTAATTATTTGAATTAGCGAAAAACCTTCCAAAATAGTTTGAGATCTTACGATTGACCTTCAAAATAATGGTGTTCCTATTTTGGATTGTAAAGTGTATTCCAAGAAGGGTTTAGAATTTAATTATTTATAAAGACTGGTTTGCTTCCTTTTAGGATATTGATCAAAGTGGTAAGACTCCATCGCTGTAATAATTGGCTTTTGTGATATCTTTTGAAAGAGAGGTAGAATTGATGTCTACATATTCTTTTAAAGTGCCCAAAGTTTCTTTTATTGGATTTGATGATTCTAACTCTTTGTTGATAGTGACACTCCGAATTGGAATCCTTGAAGATATCAAGTCCATCGATACTGCTATTGTATGGATCACGATCATTTTGAGAGTTGTCTTCTTTTAGGAATCAGGATTCAAGTTATTTGAGTCATACTTATCTAGAATGGATAAGATATGCTCAAAAATCCTTATGCATTCTGTTCTTGGCCCTTGAAGGGACTTTTACGGCCTTTTCTACTTTGGTGAGGGAAACTCAGAATCAAACTGTAGGTCAAGCTGGGGAAGTGACTCCTTGCGTGCCACCTCTTCTCTACTAATGGTCAAGAGGACTGGAATCTCTACATTGTTGGAAAGAGAACCATATAGGTCTTTGCTTGAATATTGTTGCTTTGAATTGTTAACTTGATTTGATTGTTGGATTGAAACTCTCATTTTAGCAAATTTGGGTATGCTAAATGGGGTTCTAAAGTCTGAATCTTTGGAGGAGAGACCTCAAATTTGATTTAAGTTTTAGAACCACATTCAATAAAATTGGGTATGTTGAATGGGGTTTGAACATTTTGGAGAGACTTTTGATGCTACCATAGGTTCATGTTTTTTTTGAATTTTGAATTTTTAGTTTTGAGGACCACTTCCTTTAACAAATTTGGGTATGTTAAATTAAGGGTGAAATTGATTTTGTTTTTGTTCTATGATTTTGAAATTTCATTCACTTAGCAAATTTAGGCATGCTAAGTGAAGTGTTTGAGAAAGTAATTGTTTCTTTTTGAGAATTTTGTTTTGATTTTGGAAAATTTGGGATTCCCTCTTAGCAAATTTAGGTATGCTAAGTGAAGAACCCAAGTGTGTTTTATTTGATTATTGAAAATAGGATTCTTAGCAAATTTAGGTATGCTAAGAAAATCCTAAGTGTTTCATTTTTATTTTGATTTGATTTTTGAAAAGGTAGGATCCTTAGCAAATTTGGCAAATTTGGGCATGCAAAGGGAATCCTAAGTGTTTCATTTTTGTTTTGATGTTTTGATTGAAAGTGGAGACTTTACTTTAGCAAATTTGTTATGCTAGAAATGAAGTCCCACTTAGTTTTGTGAAATGGAAATTTAGCAAAATTGGGTATGTTAAATGAAATTCCAAATGGTGTGTTCAAAATTTTTGATTTGTTTTTGTTTTGAAAATGGAAACTTCTTCTTAGCAAATTTTGTATGCTAAGGAACAAAGTTCCAAAGGTGTTTGAAAAATTTTGACTTTGGCTTTTGGAGACTTCACTTAGCAAATTTGGGTATGCTAAATGAGGTTCCAAAATATGTTTTGAAAATTTTGATTTTGGATTTGGAAACTTCACTTAATAAATTTGGGTATGTTAAACGAAGTTCCAAATGTGTTTAAATTTTTTTTTTTTGAATTTTGAATTTTGAGACTTCACTTAAAAAATTTGGGTATGTTAAATGAAGTTCCAAAATGTGTTTGGAAGTTTTTGAAAATTTTTTATTTTGAGTTTGGAAACTTCACTTAGCAAATTTGAGTATGCTAAATGAGATTCCAAACGGTGATTGAAATTTTTTGAAATATGATTGTTGATTTTTTTTTAAATTTTAGATTTGGAAACTTCACTTAGCAAATTTGGGCATGTTAAATGAAACTCCAAAATGTGTTTTGAAAATTCTTGGATTTTGAGTTTGGAAACTTCACTTAACAAATTTGGGTATGTTAAATGAAATTCTAAGAAGTGTCCTAAAAATTTTGGATTTTGGATTTGGAAACCTCACTTAACAAATTTGAGTATGTTTAATGAAATTCCAAAATATGTTTTGAAAATTTTTTGAAAATGTTTTGAATTTGAGTTTGAAAGCTTCACTTAGCAAATTTGAGTATGCTAAATGAGGTTCCAAATATGTTATGACATTTTTGAAAACATGATTGTTAGATTTTGATTTTTGAAAAGGAGTCTTCCATTTTACAATTTGGGTATGTAGGAATGGAAGCCAACTTTATTTTTTTAATGTGAACATTTTGTGTGTGATTATTGCTTCTTTTGAAAGAGAGGAATTTCAACTTAAAACAAAAGATGTGTTCAAGTGGGATTTCCAAATGATTTTATTTTTATTTAGGAATGAAATCTTCATTCAATAAATTTGGATATATTGAATAAAGATGTTCATATGTGCTTTTGAAAATTTTAGTTTTGGTTTGAAAATGAAACTTTCATTCAATAAGTGTGAGTATATTGAATGAAAGGATTCACATGTGTTCTTTTTAAAAATTTAATTTTTTTTATTTTGATTTTGATTTTTGGAAAGATGATTGTTCATTTTATTTTTGAAAAATGAAATCTTTGTCAAAGTGAATTGAAGTAAGATATTCATTTGTGATTTTTGGAAAAATTTTTATTTTTTGATTTTAGAAAGATGATTGTTCATTTTATTTTTTTGAAAATGAAATCTTCATCAAAGTGAATTGATGGAAAGATGTTCATTTGTGCTTTTGTAAAATTTTGATCTTGGAAAGATGATTGTTTATTTTATTTTGAAAATGAAATCTTCATCAAATTAAATTGATGGAAAGATGTTCATTTGTGCTTTTGGAAAAATTTTTAATTTTGATTTTAGAAAGATGATTGCTCATTTTATTTTTGAAAATAAAATCTTCATGAAAGTGAATTGATGCAAGATGTTCATTTGTGTTTTTTGGAAAATTTTGTTAGTTTTAATTTTGAAAATCCCTACATGTAACAATTATGGTAAAATTTTGTGGAAAATATTTTATTAAGTGCATTTTTGAAAAGCTGCTTTTTGAAAAGCAAAGTTCTTTATGGAAGACTTATTTTATCTTTTTTATGTTAGGATGAACCTTTCCTTATCATGAAAATGATAAGGAGGAAGTCTTAAAAATGTTTTCTTTTTATTTTAGATCTATTTATTTTACCCATTTGGGAACCCAACGGGAGTTTTAAGACCCACAAGGAATGCAGTCCTAAAACCTAAACATGTTGGTTAACTCAACTCAAGAATGAAATGAGCTAAGTGCCAATGGAAAGAAGGATAGTCTTGGATTTATACAAAAGCACAAACCCACTATTGATACTTAAAGTCAACGATCATTTACTAATGATGGAGAGAGGAACCATCCCTAGCGGAGTTGCCAGAAAAATTTGTGGTGAAAATGTTTGATATAGGACTCTCCTTTCAAAATCTATGGGTAGATAAAAAAAGAAAAAACCTATAGAAATTCATCTTTTTAGGATGCCATGTAGATTCACAGATGTACTTATTCAGGTGATTGAGTACGTCATCAAGGAATAGTATTCTATCTCGAAAGATAGAAGTCACTACCCTTTAGTGGACCTAATCACCTCAATAAGGACTCCTAAGGATGATGAGTTTGTATATATACCAGAGATTCTTCCCCTACTTTAGATGGAAAGGTAAAATAGGGTTTATTTTAAATCAGGTTCATTAAGTTCCCTACAGGGGCAAGCCCCCATAGTTAATTACATCCTAAGGAATGGGGATTCCTTAGGAAAACTCTCAATTAAGGTAAATGATCATTGTCTCTAAAGATTTCAATAAGAAAGGTCTATCAATCAATTGGTTTATTTTGTGAAGATCAAATGGGATTGATCAAAGAGAGATTTATTGTTAAAGCCAATTGGGAATAAGTAGGAGATGCTCATGATGCTAGGAAACCTAACAAGCATCTCAAACTATCCTATAATTGGGCTTAAAATTTTTGAAATTGATTTAATTTGTTTGAGTTAGATTTTTATTAGAATACTAGGGCTTACAATTCCATAATAGAAGATTTTGGAAATGCCTATGAAGTGAGGAATTATGCTTAGGGCTCACAAAGGGAAAATCAACCTCAGAACCTAATTCTATGGAGCTTTAGCAAGGGCCAAAAGCACAACCTAAATCTAAGGTGAAAAATGGGTAATTGGTTTGCCTCCACAAGAGAGGACAAATCACCCGATAGCTTGGACTTACAACCTCCTAGGGGTGGCTGCCAACTAACTCCTCCTATGATTTTAAATTCATGTAGGCAAGTCTTTATGCTTATGCAAGATAGCTAGGCTATTATTTATTTAGAAAGAGATTAAGTCCTTAAACTCACTCCCTAATCATGTGAAGTTATGTTTCAAATGACCTAAATATAATGCAATTCAAATTTCATTTTATTTTCATTTTGGATAATTATTTTGACTCAGGCTAATAGGATTTTTATATGCTTAACGCATTGAGAAATAAAGTTATTGACCAAAATCAGCAAGAAGGGAGGAGGTGTGTTTCTACCATGGATCTCAAAGGTCAAGCCATGTTTCTTTAGCAAAGGTGGAATCCCTAAAATCAAGAGTGAAATAAGATGCTATGCATGATATTACAAAACAAATGCTCATTTAGCTAAGGGGTTGTTAATTCTTTTATCTTGATTTTAAAACTAAACTTTAGGTGAGATTATGAGTTATTTATTTTTAATTTTAGTTATTAAGTTGGGTAAAAGATTTATTTTTCTCTAAAGAGCTTAATCCACATCTAAGCCATACATAAAGCAAGGAAGAAACTAGCAAAGTATGCCACTTAATGCACAAGCTAAACAAATCATCAATTAATTTATAAAGCTAAGCGTAAAAAGAATAAAAGGCCATTGTGGTTGGGCACCATCACAAAAACCAAAATAATATGAAATTGGGTAGCTGAGCTCTACCCTTATACAACCTAGATTGCAAATGAATTACATTATAATTAAGTAAGGAACTCATTATTATGGGGGTCTTCAAGCTTTCTTTCTTCTTTCTTATTTTCTTTTCTTCTTTCTTCTTTTGGTTCCTTCTTTTGGATGGTTGGAAGGTGGATGCTCTAAGGCTTCACATGGTACATAAGATAGAATCTAATGACCAATGTTCATCCTAATCCCCATAATAATCATTCCAAAATCCTAATTGCAAAAATTTACATGAAAAGGAAAAGTGGAAATCTAACTAACACTTGTAAAATAAAGGTTAGCTAAAATAATACACACAAATCCCAAGCATGTATATTGGACTTATCACCCCACACATGGGTGATTAATTCCTCCTGGGCTATGGATTATGCTTAGGGGCATAAAGCACCTGCAAGCAAAGGCATTTTATATTTTTATTTATGATAGCGCCCCTTAAGCATAAACCCCTACAGAAAAGAATAGTTAGACTAAGAACAACCTGCCATTCATTCTACGAGTATACTCCCTAACATCCAGTCTAAAACATATATCATAAAACAAAATAAAGCATCAAACAATGCACCGACCTAACCTAAAGCTAGAAGTGGTGACTTAGGCTACTGTGTGTGCTTTGAAGGTTTGTGTGGTATGCTTAGTTATGGCTTAAGTTAGGATTTTCTAAGTGTGAAAACATGTTCAACTTAGAGGAGGGTTTAATTTTAAGTTGTTTAGAAGTTCTGGATTGATTTTATTTTGAAGTTTCATTTGGTTCAAGTGGATCCTATAATTAATTACTAAGTTATGAAGAGAGAGAAAGAAAAAAAAACTTCTCTTTCCTTCCCTAACCTAAAAAATTTCTAAAGTATATTCAAATTTTAGTTTCATTTAGGTGAATGTTTTGATTAAATCTTTTAATTAATCCTAAGTTTAGATGAACTCAAAACAAACCTATTCAAAAATAAAGATATTTTTAGATTAAATAAAATGAATCAAAATTCACAAAACACATATTACTTTACTTTATTCCCCAACACATATAACATGCATATGGATGGACCCTAAGCATATATTTATATCCAAATGAGAGTATTTAACATACTTTATGATGCATGCTAAGTAATCTATTTAATGAAATTTAGAAGTTGAGTATGCATGATTTTCTTAAGTAGAAAAGGGTTTCTTTATCCAAATTTTCACATACACACATGAAAGTATGAAAAGCATAAGTGAGTACAGCGCCATTGTTAACCAGAGGTGTAAGGTATAAAACCTACTTAGGGCTACTTAAAGCCTCGCTACCTCATGGTTGTGCAGACTAATATACCACTTTCCTTAAATAAAAATATGTGTATAAAAGAAATGAAATGGAAAAGAAGAAAGCAAAAGTTGCATTAATGGATTCATTTTTTTATGCAATTTATGTATGGAAGTGTAGGTGACCCTTCTTATGTGGTAGCATAGAGATGAATAGGATTTGGAATTAGGTGAGTTTTAGGCCCTTTTCAAATGGACCATATATCTCACCAAATTCCAATTCAAAAACTATACTAACATAAGAGAGAAAGGAAACCTATGCTAAGCATGCCTTTATAATCTTTCACATGCAAGCTCATAATTGAAGTATAAGTAACATACTTTTAGAATTAGCATTTAATTTATGTATTTTGAAAATAATTTGGATTTAGTAGTGATAATAGCCACTCATATTTCTACTTTAGCCAACATATGCAAATTTGACATAAAGTAAACAATTTCATTTTAAAATTTGAATTTGAAAAATATTAGTGCATGAAACCACATGGCATGCAAATTTAATATGTTGGGGAACGATTCAAAGCAATGAAAGTATCTAAACAAATTCACTTCACTTAAGTCATAAAAACATTCTTCTGAAATAAGTAAGTTTAAAATAAATCAAAGTGAATTCAATGTGATTTTTGTTTAGGTTTGAGTTTGATTTAATTTTGAAAAGATGAGATGAGTTTGCTGTTCCTAACCCATTCCCAAATGTGTTTGATATTTTTTTTAATCTTTAGATAATTAGATCCATTTTTATATGTTAATTAGGTTAAGGTATGAATTAAGTAACTTAATCAACCCTTTCCTACACCACCTTAGAAGAATTAACTAATAATTATGAGCCAATGAGATGACATAAAACCAACAAGGAACTTAAAACTTGCAATGTACTTAATAAGAAAGAGGCCTAATGCAATTTGTCTCACAATTAAAAGTTAATTAAGCTAAGAGGTTTAGCTTAAGTAATTTCAAAATACCCTTTCATACTTATGAATTCAAGTTTGATTTCCTTAATTGAACTTTGGCCATTAAACACCTAAGCATCTACCCAAAGTAGATTAATTAAGTTCTGGAACTTTTTAGAATTTTCAGAAATTGATTAAGGGGATATTTATGAATTAATCCTTAATTAAAGGAGATTAAGGAGAGAAGATGGGGTTTAGGGAATAGCTTTGGGGAACTCCCCAAAAATACTACATAAACCTCCTGCTTACTGGATCTGACCTTAATCAACTCTAATCATATATTAAATCACTAATCAAACCATAATTATGCTTAATTATATAAAGAGGATAATTAAGGAAACCATATGCAATTATTTTAATCAAGCCTTCAACAAATCCCAAGAAATTTAGGGGAGGCAGAAGTAATCCCCTAAAACTTAACCAAGAAATTTTGTATTAATCAGAGGCTTAATTAAAAAGTAATTAGCAAAATAAACTTTCTAATAAAACCCAAATTCAGAGAAAAGCATAATTCAGAACTTATCAAAATTAGTTTTAAAATGTTCTAGGTTTAATTATCTTTCCATAGGATTTTATTTCACATTTTTCTAAATTTTCTAGAAGGAGTTGTAAATTTTGGAAGATCTATAGGTTAATTAGGAATTAATTAAGCATTTTAAATAATCCCTAACTAATCCCTGGCTCACGGTGGTCAGCATGCTTTACATGCATCACACTGTGAGGGGATTACTTAAGTTGTCAAATCACAGGGGCAACTGGCGGTGCACGTGCTTTAATCCTTTATCATCTAATCAAAGATCGGATGGATCCCCTCTACATTTTAAAAGGGTAAAAGGATTTTTAAACGTGCGGGATTATCTCAGCCGTCCATCTAAAATGTGCTGATGGATGTCTGAGATCATCCAAGTTCTTCCCCTTGATCAACAAAGATTGTCCATGATCAAGGGGAAGATCCAAGCTCGATCTAGCATGGATTTAAATCAAACTCAACCCACACCATCTAAAGACAGAGAGCGGCAAATCCAATGGTGAAAAATCGATAGGGTGAAAATTTCTTTCACAAAGCTCTACACCACATTGAGTTTAATGGTCAAAAAATCCCATACCTCATTGAAGGTAATCACCAGTGCTCGATTCTCTTGGAGAAGCTTTGTATGGTTGAGACAAAGTTCTGTTGAGAGTATGACCACTTGAGGTTGAGTGGATTGATGTATGGACCAATTCCTCCTTGGCTATCTTGTGGCCTTGATCGAATTGGGCCCTTCCTTATTGTGGGAACTCCAATAGAAGCTTAGGTGCACTCGACATAGCTCCCTGATTGAGTGTGCAAGAGCAATTTGAAGGAATTTGAGTGTGGAAGAAGCTTGCTCTTTAATGAGGCTCCCCTAATTTTTGCACTGTACATAACTGAGAATGGCCTTTTTAAATCTTCTCTAAGAAGCTTGGGAATACTCTCTGATGTTTGCTCTGAGTTCCTAAGTTTCAATCGATAGAGGTGAAGTGAGAATTGAATTGAATTAGGGGGAGTATATCTCCCCCTTGAAGTATCAGACAACCATCAATATTCATGCCATTTTAATCTAATTGATCATAGGTTGTGGGTTATTTGATCAGTTAGGAGTGTGCACATGGTTGGTTTGAGCTAAGGAGTGGATTGCCAACCTCCCATGTGCTTGAATTTGAGCTTGAGTGGGAGTTTGAATTTTCAATTTTGACCCATGGGGTCGATTTTTGTCTAGGGACCAAATGGACTGACCCAAAGCCATTTGGTTGGGTGCACCACTCATCCACTAGGTTTTAAAGCCTATCTTATTATTGACCATGGGTTAGCCATTTTTATGGGTAAAAATATGTTGTATTCAAAATAGATATTTTGTTGTTTCTTGGATGGAAACAAAGTTTGGCTCATTTGACCATTTGTCATTTGGGGTAGGTCAAGGATGGTTTGGGTTTGTTGGTCAGTTAGGTGAATTTGGTATTTTGTTTTTTCATATTTGGTTTATGTCAAATTTGGCTCAAGGACCCCTTTGACATGTTTGGGTAGGTCAAAGGTTTAGGTTGGGGTCATAGTTGGAGTGAGGCTTTGTTAAGTTCAACAAGTGATTTGGATGAACTTGACCATGGTTTATCAATTTGGTGTAGATCAAGTTTTGACCCATTTTGACTTTTTAGGTCAAGTTGGGTCAACTTGGGTCAAGTGGCCAATTGGGCTAGGTTAGGATCAAATGTTAGCTTCGTCAAGTTCAAACATAGGTTATGAGTGAACTTAGATCAATGATTTCAATCAATTTGGCCTATGGTGGAATTTGGCTATGTAAGGTTTCATTTTGGGTTAAGTGTTGACTTGGTCAACCCTTTGGTTTGATAAGGTTTGACTTGGTTTGATTCAATTTGGTTGATTGATCATCCCATGATGATTGTTGATCATGATGAGAGGCAAAGATGAGTTTGGTTTAATCCAATTTGGTTAGGATTAAAATTTGGCTCATAAGGGTACTTTAGGTCACTTTGTGTCAAGTGAGCCTAGGTGGGTCAAATGGCTTGGTCAAAGCTTGATTTGAACTTGATTGAACTTGTTTATGGACTTATGATTGAAATATAAATCCATTTGCAAGTGATTTGAAGTAAAATGGGTTTTGCTCCATTAGACAATTTCATATTCAAAGGAAGAATATGAAAGGGCTTTCGGTTTGATTTTTGAATTAGGTTTTGATTGTTTGATTGAAGTTTGGATTTATATATGGGTTCATGATTGTAGATTTGATTGAATCATGAGAGAAAATCAAGATTTTGGCTTGATTTGAAGTTGATTTGGCTAAGTTCAAGTTTTTGACTTAAAAGGCTTAGATTAGATTTTGAGTTGATTTGAGTTTGCTTTTTAGAATTGGTTTTCATTGTTTGAATTTATATTTCATTTATATATGTGAATATAAATAAAAATGTAAATGGTTCATAAGAAAATTTCAAGGATTTGAAGTGGTTTAATCATCATTTAGGCTAAATCCATTAAAGGAAATTTAAAGGATTTAAGGAAAATTTTAAATTGGAATTTAAATTTTGAATTGGATTTGATTGATTTATATTTAAATTTCATTTATATATGTGAATATAAATGTGAATATAAATAATTTTTGAGAAAATCCCATGAGTTTGAATTGATTTGATCATGATTTAGGTTAAACCCATTAAAAGGAATTTAAAGGATTTAAAAAAGTTTTAAATTGGAATTTAATTTGAGGATTTGATCTGATTGATTTACATTTATATTTCATTTATATATGAGAATATAAATGATAATATAAATAAGTTTTGAGAAAGTCCCATGAGTTTGAATAGGTTTGATAATGATTTAAGTTAAATCCATTAAAGGGAATTTAAAGGATTTATTGTAATTTTAAATTGGAATTTAATTTTTTGATTTGATTGATTGATTTATATTTATATTTCATTTATATATGAGAATATAAATGAGAATATAAATAAGTTTTGAGAAAATCCCATGAGTTTGAATAGGTTTGATCATGAATTAAGTTAAATCCATTAAAAGAAATTTTAAATGATTTAAATGAATTTTAAATTGGAATTTAATTTTTTTGATTTGATTGATTGATTTATATATACAATTCGTTTATATATGAGAATATAAATGTGAATATAAATGAGTTTTGAGAAAATTCTATGTGTTTGAATAGGTTTGATCATGATTTAGGTTAAATTCATTAAAGGGAATCTAAAAGATTTAAGTGAATTTCATGAATTGATTTTGAGTTTTGAATTTATTTTGGTTGGTTTGAATTTATATTTCATTTATATATGCGAATATAAATGGATCATGTGAAAATCTCAAAGATTTGATTTGATTTTATCGTGGTCTTTTTCTAAGTCCTTAAGGGAAGATTAAAGACTTAGGAAGATTTGAACTTAGGAATTTTGATGGATTTTGATCATTGGTTTCAATCATAGATTTGAATCATGGATTTAAATGATAGAGTTGATTTGAGTTTGGAGAAAATCAAATAGAATTGATTTGGAGTTTTACTTGAAAGGAGGAAAGTGAGGAGTTGTTTAAGCTAAGGGTAGGCAAGTTTCCTAACACCCCTAAGGCATGACCTAATCCTATGGCTAACCCTGCTAAGTCTCTCATCTAGGTTGAGTGTCCACCTAATCACTAGATGTGTCTTGAGACTAAGGAACTCTTAAAGTCTAAATGGAATCCTATGTCTAAGATGGAGGTGTTGAGAGCTCACCCTAAAAATGAGGTCAACACCCTTCAATGGACCTAATCACCTAATAAAGACTCCTAAGGCATGATGGGTCTTCGAATATACCAGAAGATTTCCCCTACTTTACATGGATGAATAAAGCAGGGTTTATATTAAATCGAGTTCTAATGTTCTCTATGGTGGCAAGCCTTCATAGTTAATTACATCTTAGAAAATGAAATTTTCTAAGAATACTCACAATTAAAGTAGACAATCATCATCTCCAATGATTTCAAGGTTAGACTATCAAATGATTAGTTGTATTTGGAATATCAATTGGGAAAGTTCAATGAGAAGACTTTTTTTTTTGAATCCAAAGAAAATAAGTAGAAAATACTCATGATACTAGGAAGCCTAGTGACCTTTCCAATCTACTATATAATTGGGCTTTATATATTTAAAATTAAAGAGATTTATATATTTTGAGTTGAAATTTTATTAGATTACTTGGGCTTATAATCCAACAACATAAGATTGTGGAAATGCTTAAGAGGTGAGTATTTATGTTCGTAGCCTGAAGGAAACGATAACATCAGATCCTAAATCTTGGGAGCTTTAGCATAAGCTAAAGCATGACCTAAATCTAGGCGAAGATGGGCATAAAGTTTATTTCCATAAGAGAGGGTAAGCCACCCAACTGCTGGGCTTACAATCACCTGGAGTAGCCGCCAATTAACTCCTCCTACGATTTAAATTCATGTGGCCCGGTCATATAAAATTGCAATATAGTTGGGCTTTATTTATTTAGAAAGAAACTATAGTCCTTAACCCACTCCCTAGGAGACTAGAGCATGAGTGGTATGAGTAATGATTTAATCTAGTGTAAAATATTTTCAAATTTTATTTAATTTTTGACACTTCATTTGGACAAAGGCTTTAGGATTTTGATGCCTACATGCATGATGAAATATAAGTTGTTGGATAAATCAGCAAGAAAGGGGTGTTTTTCAACACAAGGGATGCCCTCATAGGTCAAGCATTCCCAAATTGTGCAAGGATGGAAATCCCATATTTTTAGGAGTTAAATAATATGCATACATGATGTGAAAATACAACATTCAACTAAGGTGTTATTAAATCTTTTAATTATCTTGATTTACATCCTAACCTTTATGGTGAGGTTATGAGTTGTAGAAAATTATAGTTATGAGTGTTTATTTGTGTAAAAACTTTATTTTTATCCTAAGAGTCTAATTGCATCCAGGCAACACATTAAAGCATTAATTATTTAAGAAACTAGGAAAAGCATGCCATTTTTTATGCATAATTTAAACAAATCATCAAATAATTTTATAACTATTGTAAAAGAATAAGAGGCCGGTGTGGTTGGGTACCGTCATACAACCCAAAAAGATAAAAGATGGGTAGCTCAGCTCTACCCTTATACAACCTAAAATATGAAAGAATAATTATAATTAGAAATGAATACATGCTATGGGGGGTCTTTATTCTTCACTCTTCTATCTTCCTTCTTCTTTCTCTTGATTTGGTTTGCTCCTTCTTTGGTTTGGATGGTGCTTGCTTCAAAGGTATCACAGGGCACCCCAGGATAAAGCCTTCTAGCCACTGCTCATCCTAATCTTAAGTCCTATTGTAAAGATTACATTCATAATAGGAAAAGTAAATCTAAGTGCTCATGCAAAATAAAGGTTAGCTAAGCACACATGTAACCTCAAGAAATTATATATATGATTTGGACTTAGCACCTTGCATATGAGTAACCAAACCCACATGTCCTAACTTAGATTATGCTTAGGGGTTTAAGCAACCTACAAAGAGAGAATTCATATTTATTTTAAGCACCCCCTTAAGAATAATCTCCCGTAAAAAACATGATTAGGCTAGGAACGGCCTAACATCTAGTCTATGAAACATACACGATAACATCCAATCTAAAATAATACATCACAAAATAAAATATACATCATATCATGCACCTTCCTAACTTAGGACTAGAACTGGTGACCTAATTCTAATGTGTGTATGTTAAGGATTGTGTGGTGTGTCTTAGTAAGCATTAGAGTTATATTTTTTTAAGTGTGGAAAATATTTAATTAACATAAGGGGTTGGTTTCACTTTAAGTTGTCTAATTGATTTGAAGATTTTAGTTTTAATTTTTCTTTTATTTCATGTGACCTACACTTAGCAACTAAGTGTTATAAAGAGAGGAAATGGGATCATTCCTTTCATCCCTACCTTAAGCCACTTTCTAAAGTACATTAATTTGATTTAGTTCTCTTTGGTGAATGGCTTATTATATATTTTAAATTAATCATAAGTTTAGGCTTACTTTAAATAACTCTATTCAATGTGAAAGGCATCTTAAGATTAATCTAATTGAATTACTATCACATGACACATGTTAAATCATTCCTTTCCATCACATGTAACATGCATATGATTTTTAATCCTAAGTGTGTCTATACGTGCAACACATTTTAGCATACTTATATGATGAATGTAGATATGTATTTGAAGTTTGTATTTTCATTTTGTATTGAATTATTTAATTGTATATTTAAAATTCTATCCAAATTCTTATACAAAAATACATAGGGATGAAATTAAATAGGTATATGTCATTGTTAACCATAGAAGTGAGGTAATCAAATGACCTCCTTGGGGCTAACTAAAATCTTGTGTTCTCGGGATGTCCAAACTATATACCCATTTGCATTCAAACATATGTAAAATTATATAAATGAATAAAAGAAAGAAAGCTCTAAATCAAATGACTAATTAATCCAAACACTTAATTGATTATGGATGCAGGCATTTTTAGTATAAAAGAGGAATTTCCCTACTTTAATCACACATACATACACATGTAAAGAGAAATGAGGGAAGTGAGGTAATCAAATGACCTCCTTGGGGCTAGTTAAAGCCTCGTATTCCTGGGTTGTCCGGACTATATACTTTTCTATCTCACTACACCTGAATGTATATGTACATAAGAGGAAGAAAATCATGCAAAAATTACATTTTTTTATTAAAAGATTTATGTATGTGAAACAAAGTTCCATTCAAATTCTAATGTAGAAATACATGTAAATGAAATAAAAAAAGTGCATGTCATTGTTAACCAGGGAATTGAGATTATCAAAAGACCTCCTTGGGGCTAGCCAAAGCCTCGTATTCTCGGGATGTCTAGATTATATACTTATTAAAATTCAAATACATGTAAAACTGCACATGAATTAAAGAAAAGAAAGATTTACTTCATATACCTAAGATATAAGCACATGCAAACCTAAATGTATTCATAACTACTATCATGACACATATTATTATTTATTTATAAGCTTTTAAAAATATATTTGGATTTAATAGTGATAATAGCCACACATATATTAAATTAAATCAACACATGCAAGCTTACATAAAGGAAATCCATTTTTGCTTTACTTGATTTTGAAAAGATGGATGGATGATTTCAAATGACATACCAAATTTAATATGATTAGAAAGGAATAAATAAACATAAACACATGATTTCATTCAATCAAATCAATTCTTAAGGACAATCATATTAAATAAAGCCATTTAAAGTAAACCAAAGCTTTCTTAGTATCATTTTTAATTTCATGTTTTGATTTGATTTAAGGATGTGAGAAAGGGGTTTGCTGATCCTAACCCATTCCCATGTTTGTTAATTAATTTGGTTTAATAAAATGTAATTAAGTTAATTTTATGAGTTAATTATGTTGTGGGATGCATTAAAAACATTAATTAATCATTTCTTTTGTCACCTTAAAGTAATTAACCAAATAATTATGAGCCAACATGATATGCATGAAAAATAAATTTGTAATGATCCTAGGAAATAAAAAGGAGCTAATACAATTGGCTCATAATTAATAGTTAGTTAGATTAAGGGACTTAATTAATTACTCTTACAGTTTTCCACACATGTGGACTAACCATAATTTCATTAAACTCTCTTAGGTTATAAAACACCTAAAGATATACCCCAAGATTTCATTAATTAAGTTCTGACATGATTATGATTTCAATTTAATTAATCAAGTAATTTAATTGATTAAGTAGGCTTTAATTAATTTCCTTTTGAAAAAATGAAGTGAACTTAGGGAAAGAGGCTAGGAAAGAGCTCCTAACCCCATTCCATTAGTCCATTCATTATTAGATAGTGATTAATGACCTTAATTAATCAATTTCTTACTATTCATGGGGTTAATTAACCATTAATTAGATTAAGAGACTAATTAGGGCTTTATTAATCAATTTTGCTAATTTAGTAAGCAATAAATCCCAAGAAAATCATCAGAGATAGAGATCTTTCTATCAAATTAATGCACCAAACTTGGAATTAATTGCTAGAGTAATTAAGGAGTAATTAAACTAATTAATTTTTTAATTAAACCCTAATTAAACCTTAAGTACTGTTCAAAAATAATTTAAATTATTTTTCATTAATTCTCATATGAAATACTATTAAAATAAATATTTATTTGCATTTATTTATTTTTCTATGATTTGTTATGATTTTTAGAAGTTTTAGCCATTAAAAAGGATTAATTAAGCCTAATTAAAGCCTAATCCCCTAGGTGCCACATGACACGTTGACACGACACGCTTTCCATGTGGCTTCATGGGATTGGCTACTTAAAACTTATCAGACTCAGCGCCTATGTGGCAGTGGTGGATGCACTTTCTTGGCCGTTGTTCGATCTAGGATTGGATGGCTATGTTTATTCCCCTGACTTAGTAAGATAAAATAAGTTCGATCTAGCAGATTTAATCATGACCATCCATTCTGATCAGAATGGACAGTGCGTGATCTATCATCATGCGAGCGATGGAGAGCAGATTTTGTAAGCCAGTGCTTGCATGATCCGAGCTCACCCAAGCTCGAATCGACTCCAAATGGATTCCGTACCTTCATGCAAAGGATCCAAAGGGATCCAATGGCTAAGATCACTTGATGTGCAAGTTTTCTTCAAAAACACCAAACTATTTTCACCCAAAGCTCGATTTTAATGGCATACCTAACTGGAGCTCAAACTAGTGGCAAATTTGATTTAGGAAGCTTCGTCTAGTCGACGAAGCCCTACTGATCAGCACAAGCCTTGATTTGGTGAAGTTCTCTCGGAAGATCAACACCCGAGGCTTAGGAGGTCAGCGTTGATTGAAGTCCTATCTCTAATGGTCGAGGAGCTCAGGAGAAGATTCATTCTTGCTCAATGGGCTCTGGGTATGGTGTGTGCAAGGTTAATTTACTTTCTATGGAGGTTTGAGCAAGTTGGAATTGAAGGAGAAGTGCCCTATTTCAGCTTGAAGCTAATCCGACAATGGGGAGCTTAGGGAACTTGGAAAATGGCTCTGGGATGCTCGCCTTAGGGTGCTAGGATTCTATCAATGCACCAGTTTGGATTGAAATGAGAGTGCGAGGGGGGGTGTTGTGTGTATACCCCCTCATTCCTAATATCGGATGGATTAGCTTGATTTGGAGCTTTATGGATATCCAACTGGTGGTGGTGGCTGGGAATGGCAGAGAATCATCTTAGGTGGCTCGATTTGGTTAGCCAAAGCTTGGAAGGTGCCTGCCAAGAGGGATTAGTGGGTGTCCTTGGGTTTCCAAGTGCACCAATGGGGAGGGTGAGGTCATTTCATTCCCCTAGATCATGGCTGACCCAACCACCCCTTGGGTTAGGTTGGATAGTGTCTTAGGTGCCTAAGTGGACCATTGGGAGAGTGCTAAGTGGCCAAGGAATGGAAATGACCACTTACATTGGTGATTTCCCTCATGTGATTCCCTTGACCTGAGAGTTGAATGCTCACTTGATACTGAATTTGATTTAGGCAAATTTAAAAAGAGTCAAAAGTGGGTTAGCCCAAATTTTAAGTGATTTGGAGTTCATTTGGTTTGATTTGGCTCAATTTGACTCATTTAGGTCAAATTGGTTCAAACCAAGGGTTGGGTCAAGTTCATATAATCATTTGGGATGTTTTGGTGTCATTGGTTTGGTTTGATTTGGCTTAGATTTGGTTTTGACTCATTTGAGCTCAAATGGGTCAAATGGGTTAAGTTGACCAATTTAACCAAATTGGCCAAATTGGCTTGGGTTGGGTATTGGTTTGGATTTAGTTGAACAATTAAAGATGATTATAGGCTTTGGTTTCAATGAATTTGGATTTGGTTTTTATTTAGGCCAACTTGACCCTTTAGGTCAATTTGGGGCTAAGTGGGTCAATTGGGTCCAATCAGGCTTCGGTCAAGTTCAACAATCAATTTAGAATAGATTTGAGCCATTGGTTGCAATCAATTTGGTTCATATTTTAATTTGACCCAATTTGGTCTTTTAGGTCAATTTGGGTCAACTTGCATCAAGAGGGCCAATTGGGTTTGATTTAGCTCAATTAAAAGTCAAGTCATGTTCAAATGTTGATTTTCAGTTGGTATGAACTATTGGTTTTGAAGGAATTTGACTTAGGTTGCAATTTGGCTAGTTTGGGTTCATATAAGTTAAGGGGTTGACTTGGTCAAATGATCAAGTTGACCTGGTTTGACCCAATTTATGATAATTGATCAACCTAGGGTGATTAATAATCATGATAGGAGGTTTTGGTGGGCTTAGTTCAGTCCAATTTGAGTAGGATTGGAACTTGGCTCAAATAGGTCAAATTGGTCACTTTGGGTCAAGTGGACCAATTGGGCTTAGTTAAGTTGATTTTGGGTTGAGTTTGATTTAGTTGAATTCATATATGGATTTGGGATTGATATATAAAGTCAATATTAATTTATTTGGTTTTGGATGAGTTTTTCATTCATTTGGATATTTCAAGTCAAAAAGGTCAAGTTGGGTTTAACTTGGGTTGATTTTGATTTGGTTTGGTGATTGTAGATTTCATTTATATTTAAAGAGATGATTGAAGAAATAATTGATTTATGATAAAATCAATTGACTTTGGCTTCATTTGGATGAGATTTTGGCTAAGTTCATGAAATTAATTCAAAGGGTTTAAGGAAGATTTTAATTTAGTTTCATTTAGTTTTGATGATTTGAATGTATATTTTATTTATATTTATGAAGATGATTGAAGATATGATTGATTTGTGTGAAAATCAATTGAGTTTCAAGTGATTTGAAAGAAAATTTAGCTAAGCTCATGAAGGTAGGTCACATGGCTTAGGGAAGGGTTTGATTTAGTTTTGATGATTTGATTTCATATTTCATTTATATTTGTGAAGATGATTGAAGATAAGATTGATTTATGATAAAATCAATTGAGTTTAGATTGATTTGAAGGAAAACTTGGCTAAGCTCATGAAGATAGGTCAAATGGCTTAGGTTGGATTTGGTATGATTGTAGATTTTGGAAAATTGGATTTGGAATTGAGTTTGATTGTAAGTTTGATAGATTGATTGAAGGGTTGAATTGATATTTGAGAAAATAAATTGAGTTTGGATTGATTTGAATTTGGTTTTGATCAAGGGCTTCAATCATTTGGCTTGTAATCTATTATAGATTTCAATTATTTGATTTGAATTTGAATTTGGATTTAGATTTGGTATTTGAATTGAATTTGAGGTTTAGTTATGCTTTAAGAAGCTGGCATAGGTTGGGTTTAAGCTATAGGGTAAGTGGATCTCCCTAAGCCCTAAGGCATAGCCTAAACCTATGATTAACCCATCTAAGTCTCTAGGCTTAGGTTAAGTGTTCACCTAAGTGCTAGGAGTGTCTTATGACTATGGAAGTCTTAGTGTCTAGAAGACTCCTAAGTCTAAGAAGAGAATAAGAACTCAGTCCAAAAGCGAGGTCAACAAATATCCTTCATAAATTTAGCATATGAAGGCATTTGTTCCAAAGGTTCAGTGAATGGTAAATTTATGGATACTTTTTTAAACACTTCGAAAAATTTAGAAAATTGATTATCCACATTTTATTTTTAAAGTCTTTGGGGAAATAGAGGTGGTGGTCTTTCTCTCATTTTCCTCAATGCTTCTCTTTCTACTTTCTTTTTCTTTTCTTCAGGGTCTTTATTCTCATTTTCTTCCTTTTCTTTTTCTTTAGTTAGTATTTTAGTTTAGTCCTTTTCATCATTTAGCTCTATTTCTTTTAGTTTATTTTCACTTCTTAATTCAATTGCCTTACAATATTCTTTACCTTTATCTTTAAGATTTACTTCAGTGTTACTAGGTAAATTCCCTTGTGGTCTATTTGTAAGGTTATTAGCTAGTTGCTCTAATTGAATCTCTTAATTTCTTATTGAAGCTCCTTAGCTTTGTAATTGAGTTCCCATTTGTTTCACCAATTCTTCCATGGTGGGTTTCCTTTTCTTAGTTGGATTTTGTGGAGGATATCCTGGTGGAATTATAGGTCTAAAGTTAGAGTTTTGAGGGATATTATTCCTATCATTCAAATTTCTCATATTTCTAGTTTGATTATAATTTTCATTATTATTCCAAGAAAAGTTTGGGTGATTCCTCCAACCTTGATTAAATGTATTAGAGTAAAGATAATTTGGTTTGTTTATGATATAGTTAAGCATTTCTAACTCTTAATTAATCTGATCTTTAATAAACTAATGTCACCATTTTCTCCCACTTGATTGATATTATTAATTATTTGATTAATTCCTAAGCTATCTAATTTCTTAGATATAAAGCTACTTAGAAGTTAACATTGTAATCATATCATTATTATTAACACTGGCTACTTTCTTCGAATTTAATCTATGAGGTGGCCATTGAAAATTATTAGTTGACATTTTCTCTATTAAAGCATAAGATTTTCAAAAGGTTTTGACATTAAGCTACTTCCTGCTATTACATCTATGATAGTCTCTAAAGATCCTACCAAGCCATTTTAAAATGATTGGATTATAAGCCGATCATGTAATGAATGAAGAGAACATTTTCTTAATAATTCTTTATATTTTTCTTTATAAGAAATGATATCACATCATTTATCCAATTAGATAATGAATATATATATATATATATATATATATATATATATATATATATATATATATATATATATATATATATATATATATATATATATATATATATATATATATTCATTATCTAATTGGATAAATGATGTAATATCATTTCTTAACTTTAGAGCTTTAGATGATGAAAATATTTTGCTAGAAATTTTTGAGCTAATTCATTCCAAGTTATAATAGACTCTTGAGGTAGTGAATTCAACAACGTTTAGCCTTATCTTTAAGTGAGAAAAGAAATAATCTTAATCTAATAACGTTATCACTTACCCCATTGTATTTAAAGGTTCCACAAATTTTAAAAAAATTGACAATATGCATATTAAGGTCTTCAATAAGTGAACCTCTAAACTATGAGTTATACACCATTTGAATTATAGATTATTTTAAATCAAAATGATATGCTTGAATTGTTGGTCTATCTATATTATGATGCATCCCATCTACAATGGTGTGGCATAATCCTTAAGAGGTTTGGATGGTTCTCCTGCTAGTTGATTGCCCAATGTTAGTTTTCTCACTTGTTCCCTCTTTCCTTTTCTAATTTTCTTACAAAGTCATTTGATTTCTAAGCTCAATTGCGCTACTTGTATAATTTTGTCTCTACGCATACAATATTTAGAAACCATAACTTTGGTTCAAAAACTAAAAGAACAAAATTACACTAACAAGTACAATGATATTTTCTAGTTAACACCTAACACAAATATTTGTAACAACAAAGTTAAATTAAAAATAGTTCAGTAAGACTAGTATTAACTTAATAAAAATTACTATTTTTTACTTCCAATCCTCGACAATGGTGCCAAAAAATTTATTAATATTTTTACTCTTATACATAAGTGCATGTTTCGAATCAAGTAATACATAATGAGTAGAATGTCTTTTTCATGAGAATTAGAGAAAAATTAGATATTTATTTTTATCAAGTTAAGTATTAATAATTTTAAACCTAATTTTTATCCAATAAAATTTAAGTGCTTAATTAAAATTCCTATCTACTATTTTAAAAGATAATAAAAAGATAAATTTTTATATTTTTTTATAATTTTATAGAAAATATGTATATATGTTCTTAATTTTAAAAGAAGCACTCTACATTTAATGAATCTTTTAAATAATATATTATATTAAATTATATTGTGGATTAATTTAAAACTTGTAGTGTCAACCCTGAGCAAAAGTGTTATACTCTCTATCTCTACACAATTATAATCAAACCAGTCCCATTGCCCAACTTTTTTGCTTAGTGCCAAGTAAATTTTGATTGGTTACTGTACCCATATTTTTCTTCAAGTGATTGTGAATCCTAAAGTAATCATATATTTAATGGCTATTTAGCTACTCCGACCTATCTAGCACATTAATGATTATTTTGCACCTTTGTTTGCCTTTTTTTACTTGTTCATATAGGATTCCAACAATATGTATAGACCACACTTATTTTTAACATTGTAATTGGCTAGATTACAAGTAAATGAAACATGAAAAGAAGCAAAACATATTTTCATTCAAAGCATAAATTGTTACATATATCAATTTATAAATAACTTTTAATACAGTACAAACATCTCAAAAGTTCACATAAAGTTAGAGCACTTTATAGATTTGTACTCCATAATAAAGAGAAAGAAGAAAATCATATTAAACATAATAAAATAAGATGTAGGAAGAAGAAAGAAAATAGTACATCGAGTAGATCTTCTAAGTCCACTCCTTGCAATCCGCTACTACCTCCTCATGAAAATATCCAGCATCCCTTGCTAAAAAATAATCAGTTGTTGATGTCCTTCACCTCTTACTTTAGAAAACACTCTTTCACACTATCCTTACACACTCTCACAACACTTGGAGTGTCACTCTCCAAGTGTTTCACAAGAACATTATTAGAGAAAAAGAAATCATCGCTGAAAAAGAGAAAAGATTCTAGAAAATTTTGGATCCTTGCCAAGAAAAGAGAAAAAGAAAGATTCTAGAAAAAATATTATTTTGTCTTGGAAATGAACCCTATTGATAACCTAGATATAGCCTTGGTAGATTGTTCAAATGCTCTTACTATAACTGCTCGAAATCAAAGCTGAACCATCACAGAACTACTCAATTGGGCTGTAGGATTATGGCATTATTGATGTAGCCTTGCAGCACTATCTTGCTATTTCCTCATATTTTTTCTCTTGTATAGTGTCGCAGTGCTGCTTATGTAGTGCTATGGTGCTTAGATTATTGTAAAATTACTCTAAAATCAGCCTAATATGGCATCATGATGCTACTGATATAGTGCCTAGGTGCTACCTTTGTTGTAGAATTCCCTAATTTAGGCCAATTACAATGCTACGATGCTCGGCTTAAATATTTTCCAATTTTCTTATAATTTCTCAGTTAAAACATAAAAATACTTAAAATAAATAGAAGAACACATGATAAAGGTAGTATAATCACATGAAGTTTTTATAATTTTAATTCATATCAATATCATAATATAGTTTGATTCAACTTATAATCAACCTAAGATCAACGCTGATTAAAACATTCACCCCTGAGAAAAATCATGGGATGCGTTGACATAAAAATGCCAATTGGACTTAACCTCATGGCTTCCTTAAACACCAAAAAGGTCCAACCTGACCTAACACATTAGGTCAACCTTAGTGAATCTTTAAAAGGAATCCATGTAGGAGGTTCATTTATAAATTTTTCTTATATTAAATGTTTGAGTCTAGCTAGCCCTAAGGCAGACCTCATTTATTATTTGAGTTTAACCATTCTTTAGTGGATGTATGTGTTGAGTTTAAACACTTAGTCATTCTAACTAATTAAATCATTTATATAATTGATTATTAGACTCTGAGAATTCACTTGAGCATATTTAATATCAATTTGAAAATTTTGAACCATTATTAAGTTAAAGGTACCTGATTGTTCTTACCCTCATTAGGTAATTATCTTTATTAACCAAATCAACCAATCTCTCTAAATATTCAATTAGAGAAATTTGATTAATTAAGACATATGAACTCCTACAATATGTATGGTCCAAGCTTCATTAAGAAAAATTACCCCTAGCTTAACCCTAATTAAGCAAATAAGAAATTTATAATGAGTTGTAGAGAAAAATGGTGGTCATGGAAATTGTGTCATAGTGGCAGCTGGCTATCATGGAAGCCAAGTTGACTTCACCTCATTATTGTGTTAGGAATACCCATGCTTATGATGAAATTAAATATATTAAATGACTGAATGACTTTAAACCCTTGAATGTGATTCTTTACATAGGTCTTAGGAATAATTCTTTTATTCAACCCAAGCTAATTTGATTACTTCAAATAGATTAAATTGATCTCATAAGCCAAGATGCACCTTTTAGGCCATTAAGGGTGAAGTGAATCCAACACATACAAATTTCTTCCAAAATTTGAAAATTCAATTTCAGATGATTATCCATAATTCTTGTGCCATCCCTCATTACTTTGGGTTATGGTTGGTTTACTTAAGTGACCTAATTGGTAGATGAGTGCTATCTTAAGAGGGTTGAGAGAGTAAGGAAGGCTTTAGTGGGGTTTAATTCAAAGTGGCGGTGAAGAAATTTTAGGGTTTAAAGTTGGCCAACACAAAATTAGATAATAGGTTAGATTTTAAAATCAAATTTATAATAATTCTAACTCTCTCTCCACAAGCACAAATTACATGAAATAAAAACTAAATTGTAGAGTGGGAAGTCTAATTATAATCTAGAGATTTTCTTAAATTTTTTACATATATAAATATTTTCAAAGATTTTTTTTGAGAAGACTCATCACTATAGAAATAACTAGATTGGCTCTCTAATTCTACACTTAGGGTAGACAAAACTTTGAAAATAACTAAAACAAAACCTTAAACAACATATAAAAATTAAAAGAAGATGTGTTAACAATATTTCTAGAAATTTTCACTCAATTTGGTGTTGTTTATGCAAACTAAATATTTCTAGAAAGCTTCACACAATTTGGTGTTGTTTATGTAAACTAAACATCAACAACAACAATTTGGTCCCAAACAACATAAAAACGCTCACTTTTTGGGGGAGAAAAATTAGAGAAATAATTTCTAACATAATGGAGGATTTCAACAACAATAAATAATAATAATTTTATAATAAATACTATAAGGATAAATTATAGACAACACACAGAAGTTACCATGCAAAATGATCACTAAATCTTTCATTTTCTTTAGTCAGCCACCAAGCCTTCACTAATGATATAACCTTTCTGAAATTTCATTCAAAATGACATAAAAACTTTCAATAAATAGTGATAAATATTTTATACAAAGTACAAACTTAAAATTTTGAATTTAAATGGAATAGGTATGATGGAGGTAGTCAACTACATGAGAGTAACTATTCCCTCTCTTTCCACCAAGGCCATCAACCACACCCTTAAAAGTAATTAGCTAAATTAGTTAATCTCAAATTAATTAACCATATTTGTAATTAGGTGCCCTCCATACATTGACACAAAATATGACATTTAAATAACATTTATTTAAATAATGAAATAATTATATGAAATACATGAATTACTTTCACCATACAATGTAAACAAGATAATTAATACTTAGTCTTCATTTCATCAAGCTTGATTTTTTCACATGCCACTCTTGTTCCTTATGATGGGACATCTATGATTGGCCTTCTTCTCCCTTATTATAACTCTTGTAATAGAGCCTTGTTCTTGTGCTACACCACTACCTAGTGAGATATGCCCTATAGCTTACTTAAAAAGGATAAAAATTTATTAATGGAGAGCTTATGGAAGTTATATAATGGCTCATAGGAATTGGCCATCTCTACTTGGCATAAACCCTCAAATCCTACTCCACTAATCTAGTTTGTCAACCTAGCAAAAGGCAATACTTAACCATAATTTAACCATGGTTAAGTTAAGGTGCTCTTAACCAAAATGGACATTTTACACTACTTTCTTCTCTTATAAAACGGGGATCAAAATTTCCTTTCCTGGGTAAAAAGGGGCTATATAATCAATTCCTTATATGCCATATCCACCTAGTGAACCCAATCACCATTGATGACCAACAAAGCTTAGGTTGGCATCAAGGGCACTCTTCCAAGTGAAGTCAAGCCTAACTAAGCTAGAGAAACACTCACGCTAATCACACAAATCCAACTGACCAATTACATTAATATAATTCCTCTATAAAAGTAGTTCTTCTAAATCCTTAAACCTTTTATCATAGCATGGTTTCTATATTGATCTAGATCATGGTTAGTGCCCCATCCACCAATTATGTCATCCCAAGTGGCCACTCCACAACTAAGTTTGGTATCAAAGCCAAAGGTTTTGGTGGGTTGATTTGGAAGCTGATCAATAATAGGAGGAATTATTAATTTACAAAAAGAATTTTCTTTATAGTTAGAATTGCTAAATATTTTCATGGTACTTTCATCATTATAAATTCAAGTGATAAATTTGATGTTCTAGGCAATTCAATTAACTTCAGCCCTAGTGTCATAGGTTGACTTTACTTAAATTGATCAAATCAACTTTATATGCCCAGCCTACCATAAATTGACTTGAGTGACATCAAATTAGTGAGGAGGTGTTCCACTTATGCAATTAAAACCTCACCATGATTATTATTGACATAGGGTACTCATATTGGACATACACATAAGGTTTTATGCAAGTTATAGTGCACTTATTTTGTACTTGTTTACTTCTTGTTATTGTTTACATTTCATAAAGAGTTTTACTTATCATTTTATTGTTTATTACCTTAAAATGTGGAAATAATTATTTCATATTTAAAAATCATAGAAAAAATATTGAGTGACTTATTGTATTTCTTGTTATGACAATATGTCTCACAAATTAGCTAAGTAAGATCAAATGGATAATTTGGATAATATAGAAGAATAATTGGCATTACAAACTAAAGAAACACACAATAGGATCCATGACCTACTAATGAACTTAACCATTAACATTTAGAATATGAATATTAGAGCATAATAGCTATAATTTAAAATCATATTGACGCTAACCTATAAGGAGAAGAGCTATATAAAGCAATAGAGAACACATACTTCCTAAGAGACATCCCTTGAGAAATCCCCTTAAGAATGATTGGTGTGTTCATGGAGCATCATAATGAAGAGAGGAAGAAGGAGTGCTTTATGATCTTCCACTCACCAAAGTTGATGGGATAAGAGGAGTTCTACTCACCCAAGTAGCTTGGTAGGAAGAGATCACCAATTCCCCCAGACAGCCAACCATCAAGCTTCAACTGAAGAGTTTTAACTCCAAAATTCTATGCAAAATAGTTTAAAGTCCACCATTAAGTCTGAATAACTATTTCTATAAGTACAATACTCTAAAGGTTTTGTTCTCTGGGAAAAAACTATTGATATATTATCACAACTTGGAACCCATCATTTCATAGTGCTAAGGCACCATAGGATAGTGCCTAGGTACCATCTTTTCTATCAAACATTACATTAGAAATTGACTGTAGCACCACAATGCTAGAAGGTTGGCACCTAGGCGCTATACTATTAATGCATTTCTAACACTTAAAATCTTAATGATCTCATTCATAACTCCTATATAATACATTAATATGGCTAAATACACCTCTACCACATAATACAATATATGGGATACAAATTGAAAATATCACAATACATAAAACACAACATAAGTCTCTTTGATTTTATTTTTTGGATTAGGACCTCATAATGGGTCTATTTCTCTCTTGATGTACTTCTATATCAATTCCCTAGACTCTGAATAACTCTTCTATGAAGAGTTAGAATTTTGGAGTGATTGCTTAGGAAAAACATCTTTTTGGAAACTCTCAGTCATCTTTATTGGGATGGTAGGAGTATGTTTTTTTATAAAATAGATTAATATATATTCAACTTGATTTATTCTAACATGATATCATGATTTATTTAGATCTAGGTTCTACTTTTTATGAATGCAAGCATTCATCTTTAATTATCCCTCTTACTACTGTAAAAGAACACTCTCGATTAAGGTTGGAAATATTATTAGTTTTTGATATAAAATTAGTGTCTAATGGTGTGGTGTGGATGATTGTTTAAGGAAAATAGGATGGTAGTCTAGATAAAGATGCCATGGTTTTGTCATCCCGAGACTATGTTATTCTAGTCTAGTAGCATTAGAAGGCTAGCCGTAATGTCTAGGGAGTCTGATTAGTTGCCATGGGTTGTCTCATCTTAGATATCTTGAATAAATTAGAGGTTTAGTGTAAGGATATTCACATGGTGAATAGGTAAATAGACTGTGCTTACAATTATAGGAAAGCCAGAATATAGGGATGTTTGCATGGCGAATAAGTGGATTGGGCTTACATTCTTTGGGAAATGGCATAAAGATATAGATTATTCGTATGAAAAATGTATAAATTTGACTTACATCCCTTTGGAATGCTAGTTAGGGTTTAGGTTATGCTTGCATTGCAAACATATGTTAGACTTACATCAACTAGAAAGCTATTTAGATTATACTTACATTTTTGGAATGCTAGTTTTTGGTTTGTGTTCACATGATGAAGACATAGATTGGACTTACATCCATTGGAAGATCATATGGATAGAGTTTGTTTGCATGAAAAATACATATATTTGACTTACATCCCTTGGAATGCCCTAATTTATTTGTATATTCACATGGAAAAAATTAATTTGTGGTTTTGAGAGGTAATGCTTCAACAATGGAAATATGACACCTAGGCACTATCATGGTGGCACCTTGCTACTATTAAAATGGTGCCTTGGCATTGAGTAATTAGAAATGTAGCATTATAATGCAGAAATTCATGCCTTAAAAACCTAATGGTTCAGTGCCTTAGCTCTATTAGGCCAACACTACAGCACTTAAGATGGCATAAGATTGGAATAATTTGATCAGGTTGACTAGTTGACCGATGGCAATGCACTAATAATTTGGTGTTGTAGTAGTAGTCAAAGGTTAGTTCAGAAAGGCTGGTAGATGGATAGACACTTTTAATTAGAAGATACAAACTTTTTGACCAACACTACAATGCTACATTAATTTTGGACCTCACTTTATGATGTTGGTTATGGAATTAATTATAATAAATATCATAAATTTGTCTTTTTTTAACTGGTGTGGTGACCATTATGGTATGTTGGCCAGCTCCCCAATGTTATATGTTTAGTGCCACATCAATGGTCACGTATTTCAGAAATCCAAAGACTAGCGCTACGATGCTAGGACCAGCCTATAAATCGGACCTCCAGGCTGCTCAATTTTCATTCTGAATCTTTGGTTTGATTTTAAAGTTCTCATATTTTTTTTCTCTTAACTTGTATGTTTAGTGCCACATCAATGGTCTCGTATTTCAGAAATCCAAAACCTAGCACCACGATGCTAAGACCAGTCTATAAATCGGACCTCCAGGCTGCTCAATTTTCATTCTGAATCTTTGGTTTGATTTTAGAGTTCTCATATTTTTTTCTCTCTTAGCTTGCATTCTATTTTAGGAAAGGCAATGTGCTAGTAAAATACATCAACAAGGGGAAAGAAGAGGGCATCTATCAGTGACACTAACAGGTTCTTTAGTGTAGAGGCCGATGAATGATTCCACTATACTCTTTCAGACAAACATCTCATCCCAGAGAGGAGTTTCTTCAATCCAGATGGGAGCATAGAGAAAATTATCAACAAATGAGGCAAGGAGAAGTTAGCCTATGAAAATAATTCTTACGTCATTTCAATGGTGTGAGATTTCTTCGTGAACACGAAAGAGCGCCTAAATAATAAAGTTCTTGTCTAGGGAAAACAAGTATGTTTGGATAGTAGTACTATTAACACATTTTATAATTTACAATATCTAGTGTATGATCAATATCTCTTCTATTATAATGATCATCTAGATTTTGCTAAAATTCTTAATTTCCTCACTGTTAAAAATTGTAATGTTCAGTGGAAAAGGCAGTAGAATAAGATTATCAATTTTCCTGCCATCAACCTCACTCCTAAGGCCAAAGCTTGGCACTATTTTATTTCTACCATGTTAATACCAATTGACAATATCAATGAGATGACTAGGGATAGAGCCCTTTTGAATTTTACAATTCAAAAGGGCTTTAATATGGATGTAAGAAGAATCATTTATAATTATATTTGTAATATGCTTAGAGCTAGTACAATTGTAAGGTATGGTCATTCTTCTTTAATTTATTTTCTGAGTGTTGTGGTGGGTGCACAAGAAGAGTCTAATGAAGAAATCATAATTCAAAGGGCTCCCTTAACTAAAAGAATAATTGAAGTATTTGGCTCAAGGACTGAGGAGGAAGAAAGCTCACACACTCTTTAATTCAAACCCAAATCCTTCAAGTCTTTAAATAAGCAGCACCAAGAAATTGGAGGATAAGTCTTGGATTTAAGAAAAAGGTTTGCCAAAAATTTGTCCTCCAGTATGGGTCAGCAGTTGCAACAGTTTTCATACATGGCTTAGTTTAACTCAACACTTGTTCATATGTTTGAAAACTATGGCTTTCATGCGGGCTCGGGTTTGGCTTCTTTTCTTGTGGTTCATCAATATCACCTTTATGTTAGCTCCCCACTAGAGCTAGAAGAAGAAAAGGAAGAGGTGGATGACAACAACTATGACTATTAATTTTCCTTATCTATTTTTTTTTCTTTTTATTTATTTATTATAAAACTTTTTGTAATAAATTTTAATATTAATAAAGATGTCTTCATTATTATTCTTTGTATTTGTCTCTAATATGTGGAATGTTCCAAGATTTGAAGGCTTAATAAAAAAAATTTTAGCAAAAAAATGAATAATATTTTGGGCTCAATACCTCGATGCTACAAAATTAGCGCCTTGGTGCCATTAGCTGAAAGACATAAGTTGAAAACTAGAGAACTCAGCACTTCGCCACTACATGGATAACATTCCAACATTGTAAATGTGACTTGGTCATAATATTAAAGAGATTAGCATCTTGATGCTATAATATGAGCACCTTAGTGTTGTTAGTTGGGTGCTTAAGATTTAATTTCTTAAGAGTGCTGCACCTCAGTATTAGAACATCAGCTCCATGTCTTTATTAGATGAGTGTCTTTATTTATTTTTCTAAGAGCATAACACTATGGTGCTAAGATATCAGCATCATGGCGTTGTTACATGAGAGTCTAAAGTTTAATTTTTTTGAGAGCGTAGTTCTTCAATGCTAAGATATCAGTGCCATGGAATTATATGATGAGTCCCTAAAGTTTAATTTTTATTGAGAACTCACTGCCTCGATGTTGGAACATCAATGCCTTGATGTTGTAGAATGTGCCTAATGTTCAAGATTCCTGACGACTCAGTGCCTTAGCACTGGAAAATCAACATCATGGCACTACTAGATGAGTACTTAAGGTTTAAGATTCTCGAGGACTCAACACCGCAGCTTGGGAACCTCAGTGCCTTGGCGTAGTGCCTAAGATTTCATACTTTTAGGGAAATTTAAAATTTTAGCAGCATAACATCTTAGTAGTGCTAGGTTTAATGATCTTTAGTGCAAAGCACCCTTCTCCCTTGTCTTAGATCCAAGATTAATGGAAGGAAGATTTTGTTTTATATTAGAACTAAGTTTGATGGTGGAATGAATTTCTGGATTTAGTGTCTTGATGCTTAAAAGATAGAGCCTAGGCGTTATTCTAAATAGGTTTTCTTAATTTTGTAACCCAAGAGGGTAACACTATGGCACTGAAATATAGCACTATGGCTATGGTGTTTATTTTTAAGAGAGTGTAGGACACCATGGAGATCTTAAGGGGTACTTATTTAAGTGATCAGGTACAACATTAAGGAATGATGCACTATCTCGAAAGATAGAAACCACCACCCTATAATAGACCTACTCACCTAATAAAGACTCCTAAGGCATGATGGGTCTTTGAATACACCAGAGATCTTTCTCCTACTTTACATGAAAAAGTAAAGTAGGGTTTATTTTAGGCCGAGTTCGTTAAATTCCCTATGAAGGCAAGCCCCTATAGTTTATTACATCCTAAGGAATGAGATTCCTTAGAAATACTCTTAATTAAGATAAATAATCATTATCTCCAAAGATTTCACATATAGGACTGTCAATCAATTGGTTATTAATCAAGTGGGATTGATCAAAAGGAAGAGAGTTATTATCGAAACCAAAGAAAGATAAGTAGGGGATGTTCATGATACTAGGAGACCTAGTGAGCATCTCAAACTATCATATGGCTAGGCTTTATATTCTTGAAATTGAAGAGAATTATATGTTTGAGCTAAATTTTATTAGAAATCTAGGGCTTACAATTCTAAAATTCAAGATTATAGAAATGCCTAAGAGGTGAGGATTTATGCTTGTAGCCTGCAAAGGGAAACAACAACCTCATATCCTAAATCTAGGGAGCTTTGGCAAGGGCCAAAGAATAACCTATATCTAAAGCGAAAATGGGTATATGTTTTACCTCCACAAGAGAGGGTAAACCACCCGACTGTTGGACTAATAATCGTTTGGGGGAGGCTGCCAACTAACTCCTCCTACCATTTTAAATACATGTAGGAAAGTCTTAGGCTTTCCTAGATATCTAGGCTATTATTTATTTAGAAAAGAGACTAAGTCCTTAAACTCACTCCTTAAGAGAGAAAATCATGAAGGGTATGGATTCATGACTTAATCTAATGCAAATTTTGTCAGGTTTTATTTTGAATTTTAGACATTTTTATTTGACACAGGCTAAGGGATTTTGTATGCCTAATGCATGAGAAAATCAGTTATAGGACAAAATCAGAAAGAATGAGGTGTGTTTCCACCATGGCTCTCAAAGGTCAAGCCAATTTCTTCGACAAAGGTGGAAGCCCTCCATTGGCAAGAGTGAGACAATATGATTTATGTATGATGTGAGACATACAACATCCAGCTAAGGGGTTGTTAAATCATTAATTATTTTGATTTATATCCTAGGCTTTAGGTGAGGTTATGAAATATTTAGTTTAATTTTGAATTTATTAATTAAATAAAAAATTTATTTTTCCCTAGGATCCTAATCGTATCCAGGCCATACAATAATCACCGATCATAAATAAACTATGAAAAGGCATGCCTTTTCTAATGCACAAGCTAAACAAATCATCAAGAAAATTTATAAAGCTATTGCAAAAGAATAAAAGGCCGATGCGGTTTGGTACCTCCGTACAACCCAAAAATAAGTGTGGGTAGCCGAGCTCTACCCTTATTTATTCAGATTAAAAATGGATAATTACAATTAAAAAGAATTCATGTTATGGGAGTCTTCATTCTTCATTCTTCATTCTTCATTCTTCATTTTGATTTTCTTATTTTCTTTCTTTCTTCCTTTTGGCTTGATTCAAATATGGTTGCTACAAAGGCATCACATGGTGCATAAGACTTGGTCTTATGACCAATGTTTATCCTAATCTCCCATAACATTCATTCTAAATCTTAATTGCAAAATATACATCAAAATGGAAAGGTAAATCTAACTAAATCTGCAAAACAAAGGTTAGTTAAACATACCACACAACTCAAGCAGTTATATGAATAAGTTGGACTCAGCACCGCACACATGGGTAACTAAGCACACTTGTCCTAGTTTGGATTATGCTTAGGGGTATGAGCAACCTGCACAGCAAAAGTATTTATATTTTTATTACAACACCACTGAAGCATAATCTCCTATAGAAGACATGATTAGGCTAAGATCGTCCTATCATCCAATCTACGCACATACCCCTAATATCCAACCTAAAAAACTTTACATCATAAAATAAAATTAGGCCTCAAACCATGCACTGTCCTAACATAAAGTTAGAAATGGTGACATAGCCTAATGTGTGTGCCATTTAAAGCTTGTGTGGCATGTGTTAGCTAGGCTTTAAGGTTGGAATATTCTAAGTGTGAAAGATTCAATTTAGATGGTGGTTTTAGTTCAAGTGATTTAGTTAACTTGTCAATTTTAGTTGGTGATTTGATTTGGTTTGAATGAACCTACACTTAGAGACTAAATATTGTAAAGAAAAGAAAGATAGGAAAGCTCTCTTTCATTCTTACCTTAAATCATTTTTAAGATAGAATCATTAATAAATTTTCTTTAGTGAATGATTTATTATGTATTTTTAATTAGCCCTAAGTTTAGATTCTTTCTAAATAGTTTTATTCAGTAAGAAAGGCCTCCTATGATTAGTTAGGGTGGATTATTATCGCATAACACGCACCCATTTATTTCTTTCCACCATGTATACTATGCATATGAATAATCCTAAGCATACCTATACATACAATGCAAATCTTAGCACACTTTGATGATGAATGCAAAGTGATGTAATTTGAAAATTTGGATATTCCATTAATGCATGTCTTTATTATGTAGAAAAGGTGGATTCTTTTATCCATTAGCTAAATGCACATCCGCATGTATAACAGTTATAAGTGAGTATGGCGCCATTATTTTCTACATCAGGGGCGTAAGGTACAAGACCTACTTAGGGCTACTTAAAGCCTCCCTACCCCGGGATGTCCAAACTAATATATCGCTTTTCTTAAATGCATGTAGATGTACAAAAAGAGCCATATGGATGAAGAATCATGCAAGAGATTTATGTTTGATTTAGTTGTAAGATTTACATGTGTAATATGAAGGTGCATCCTAAGTGTTAATATAAAGATGCATAGGAATAGATTTAGGCAAGTGTTGTATTCTTTTCAAATGAATTATACACTTGCAAATCCTATGTAAATCCATATTAAGAGAAGGAAAGAGAACTTCATAATACACATCTTATGCTATCATCACATGCAAGCTTATAATTATTCATAACTAGCATCACTTCGTTTGTAATTTTTTATTTATAAAATTTTAAAAATAATTTTTGATTTAAATAATAATAATAGCCACTCATATTCTTAATTTTAACCAACACATGCAATTTGACATAAAAGGAAACATTTTTTTAATTGATTCTTAAAAGAAATGAATGCATGATTTCATATGGAAAACAATATTTAACATTATTGGAAAGAAATAAAGGAATGTAAGCACATAACTTTATTCACCCTAATTAATTCTTAAGGACAATCCTATAAAATAAGATCATTTAAGATGAATCAAAATTATCTAAGGAGATTTTTTATTTTTTTGAATTTTATTTGACTTAGGAAAAGTGAGAAAGGTTTGCTAATCCTAACACATTCCCGCATGTTTGAATTAGTTTGGCTTAATTTAGAACAACTAGATTGATTTTAGATTTTGATTAGGTTAAGGTATATATAAAATCTATTAATTATCCCTTACCTAAACCACTTTAACATAATTATCCAAGTAATTATGAGCCAACATATGATATACAATGACATAGAAATTAAAATATCAATACACCTAAGAAATAAAAGGGCTTAATGCAATTGGCTCACAATTATTGGTTAATTATGATAAAAGGTTTAATTAAGTACTTTTATAACCCTCCTACACATGTAGTTTGATTATAATTTCCTTTGGAAACTTCTTAGGTTATTGAACACCTAAGAATCTAGCTAAGAATTGATTGATTAAGTTATAGAATGATTTGGTTTTGAGTTTGATTAATTGAATTAATTAATGAAGTGATTAAGCCATTAATTAATTACAACTTAATTAAGTGTTTATCCAAATGAACTAGAATTAGGAGAAAAGATTAGAAAAGAAGTCCCAATCTCATTCCTTAAGTCCATTCAGTGTTTCATGATGATTAACAAACTTAATTAATGGATTAATCACTGTTTAACATGCTAAGTAATAATTTAATTAATTAAGAAAGTGATTAGGGATGAAAAAACAATTCTCTTAATTAATCAAGCAATAAATTTCAAGAAAATCATGGGAGGCAGAGGTCATCCCACTAATTAATCTCAAAAAGTTCAAGATTAATTATTAGATTAATTAAGGAGTAATTAGCTTAATTACATTTCCAATAAAACTTAAATTGAGTTAATATCACTTTTCAAAATTAATTAATTTTAATTTTCTATTATTCCACTTTGAATTATCTTTGAAATGAACCTAAGTTTGTACTTTTTGGATTTTTCTATAATTAGTTATGAATTTTAAAAGTTTTAGCATTAAAATCAGATTAATTAAGCCTAATTATCCCCTTAATCCTGTCAGGCCACGTGGTGGCTAACACGTCGCACTTTTCATGTGGCGTGATGAGATAGGTTATTTAAGTTATCACATCCATCTACTGAGTCAGTTGGTGGCAGACACGCTTTCTCTGCGGGCCGTCCGATCTATGATCGGACGACCGAGATTAATCCCATGGTTTAGGATTAAATCAAAGGGGATCTAGCATGATCTAATCACAGATGTCCGTTCCAACGGCGTGTGATCCTTCTCATTTGTGAGCAATGACTGTTCATCTCTCCCCATTCAATTCGAGCTCACCTGAGCTCGGATTAGGATCAAAATGATCCCACACCTTTGGAAGGAGGGGGATGCGCATCCAATGATCAAGATTCAATGGGATAGCACTTTTCTTCAAAAAGGACTAGGAAAATTTTCCTAAGGCTACGGTTTCATGTAATTACCTCATCGGAGGCTATCACCGGCGCTTCCAACGGAGGAGGTAACCTCGTCTAGTAGAGACAAAGCCCTGCTGGAGGAATTAGGCCTTGATTTGAAGTGGATGGTTTGGTTGACTAAGATTCCCTTTAATGGTGATTGCCTTTAATTGAAGTGATGCTTCCCATGGCTTAGAGGCTTGGGAAACAACTTGGTGGAGCTTGATGAGGTCCACTGATGGTGTGTGCAAGGTTAATTTAGTTTTGTTGGAGAATTGGATGAGTTAGAATTGGATTTCACCTCTTGTATTTTGGCTTTGAGCAAAATTAAAAATAGGAAAATGGGGGAGCTTGAGAATGGCTTGTAAAGGCTTGGAGAAGCTTCAGTTTAACCTCCTTGGCTCTATCAAATTGAATGCTTGTGGTTTGAGTGAGAATGAGGGGGAGTATATCTCCCCCTCCTTGGATCAGACGGTGATGAGCTATCTTGCCATTTTTGATCAATGGCAAGGATTGGGAGCATAGTTTGAGCTACCAATCACCCCACATGGGTCATTTTGAGTAGTGGAGGGGGTGCCCATGTGCTAGGTGAGTGCATTTGATATTCCAATGTTCAATTTTCATTGGTGGTTTCGGTTTGGCCTTAGCTTGGGTTCATGATCAATTGGGCTAGGTTGAGTCTAATTGGTCAATTGAAGCTTTGATCAAGTTCAACAAGTGATTTGAAATTAATTTGACCCATTAGTTGCAATCAATTTGGCTTAGATCAAGATTTGATCCATTTTGAATTTTTAGGTCAATTTGGGTCAACTTAGGTCAAGTGGCCAATTAGGCTTGGTTTGGCTCAATTGATGGCTTGATCATGTTCAATCATTGATTATGGATTGGTTTAGATCAATGGATTCAATTAATTTGGCTTATAGTGAATTTTGGTTTGTTTAGGTTTCATTTGGGCTAAGTGTTGACTTGGTCAAAGGCTAGGTTTGACTTGGTTTGACCCAATTTCAGCAATTGATCATCCTAGGATGATTGTTGTTCACAATGGGAGACTTAGATGGGCTTAGGTCAATCCAATTTGGGTTGGATTAGAATTTGGCTGAAAAATGTCCTTTAGGTCACTTTGGGTTAAGTGAGCCTAAATGTGTTAATTGGCTTGATCAAGGCTTGATCTAAGTTTGGTTGAACTCACATATAGACTTAAGATGGAAATATAAATCTAATTATAAGTGATTTAGAGTCAAATTGGTTTTGATTCATTTGACAATTTCAAGTTAAAAGGATGAACATGGGTTTGACTTGGGTTAGTTTGATTTTGGTTTGGTGATTGTCGTTCATGTTTATATTTGGGCATGTGATTGAAGGAGTGGTTTTCTTGCTTTTAAAATTGATGGCTGTCATAATATTGCCTAGGCACTAGGATTATAGTGCCATAGCACTGTGTTATTAGACAATCGTTGGGGTTGATTATCCTTCTTGAAAGATATGATAGCACCTCAACACCATGGGAAATTTTATTATTATTTTTAGATGCAAATAAAAATGCCCCTAATGAATGTATCTTATTGATCAGACATTTTGCATTTGTTGTTTTCTTATATATTTATTAATGATAATATGTACTAATTTAATAAAAAGAGATAACATAGTCTTTTAAAAATATCTAATCACTTTCATATGTTATATGAGATAGTGACATAAAAGAGGTTTCAACTAAAAATAATTAGCCTGAATTTCTCTAATATAGACATAAGCTGTATGAGCTCTATAGGCTATTGTAGACTGTCTCTCTCAAGCTTTGTTGATATGCTGAAGAGTAGCTTCCTGGTCGTGGACTAATAATGAAGGAATTTTCTTAAGTTTGGACTCCTAAGCATCCATCTGGTCGTGGACTAATAACTGTGATAGCCTATCTGACCATAGATCTCCTCTCTAATAGATACTCTCTCAATTTAACAGATATGTCAAAGAGCTAAATTTGTGCTCTAGAAAGCTCTCTCTGGTTGGATCTCAAGACTCTGAGATTGTCTCAAGATTTTGGCGAACTAACGAGACTTGATGCAAAGTAGCTCTGAATTAGGTCTCTGTAGTAGTAATTGTATCTAATAAGATCTCCTATTAAGTAGCATAGAATGAGAATAATCCAAACTCAATATCTCTATAAAAGGATTCCTAAAGCTATAGCTCTTTTGCTTTATGACCTAAGGAGGCAACACAATTTAATAAAGAATTTGCTTCCACATAGAAGCTAGAAAGCTCAAGTAAAACTTGTAAGTAAATTCTGAGAGGTAAGCAGCATAGTACTGTCATTATATGACATAGGCTCTTAAAGAATGCATTGTGATGAATTTGAAGGCCTAAGGTTTATCCTAGAGATGAAGCTTGAGATCTCCAACTAGATAATTCCCTTTGAGCTGTATAACTCAAAATGGGAGTAGGGTGGCTTTCTGCACAAGAGTTAGCATCTGAGGAATCATTTTAGGTGGCATATCTCTATCATCTCTCTCATGATTGGATGAAGCCTCACGTCATCCCTTCCTACTGCTACCCTGCTCATCTGATGATCTCTTAGAAGCACAAGTCACATGTTAGGGGGAATGGAAATGTCATGTCGGTCTAGCTCTCCCTAATTTATTATTGTATAAGAAAAAGTCTAGCTCCAAGATGGAAGAGAATGTATGGCGGGAACTTGCTCCTGATTTAGGCTCGATTATGGCACTGAAGGACTTCTCAAATGAATGAAATATCACATTAAATGGATCATCCAATTTTGTGAAATAAGCGAACGTACTGCTAAATTGAGAAAACTCTAAGACCATGTGTCTAGAATAACTACGCCCCATCGCCTACGACCTAATCTTTGCTCTCTGAATAGTCTTTGATAGTGAGCTAGAGCATGATGGTGACTTGAAGAATATACATAACTGCCTCTCCTACGCTGGCTAGCTTTCTAACATTAACAAAGCTGATGATATGGAAGAATACACTCCTTATAGGGAATGCCTAGAATAGGGAGACCTCTTAAATCCTACATGTCTGCCAAAGTAACTGTCATCTCATGCGGGCCAATCTAGCAGGTGTTGGTGGTTTTGTCCTAATGCTCTATCATTCTCTAGATCCAAGTAAATGGAAGATTATTATAGTCAAAAAGTGATGCATAGACTGTGTGATATATGATAGCTCTCCTAAGGATTTCACCATGCATCTATAAATGTTGGCATGATCATTATACGTAGCCACTGATAGCTGACAAAGTTATGCTAAAGATTGAATTTGGGTTCTAATCTTCTACCTCACAATGTTATTTGTCATAACCCAAAAGCCTAACTATACCTAGAGAAGGAGTAGTATCTGCAACTAGTTGAAGTACATCTTGATCCCAAAAGCTACGGTGATCTGTGACCCACTCTAAAAGAACATTATGATTCTATCTCAGCTTTAAATTGATTACCTAATCAAGAGGATCATGACCTGATGGAAACTATGAATCAAGAGATAGAATGCATTATGATCAAGTAAATGAATCCTAAAAAATATCCCTGCTCATTAACATATTTGATGCCATGATAGCCGATCTTATAATATAAGTGAACAATGTGGATCATGGGCTTCAATAGTGGCCCATATCTGCTCCTCAACGGGCTCAGTAGAAGGCATATCATCTAGCATTTTTTAAGTAAATATTATAGCCAATATGTAGTAAATCTAGATAAGAGATGCATATAAATTTCAGAGGTATTATAAAAAGTAATAATATCTAAATTTGTAAATGAGTTGCTCTTGTAGGCTTTGATTCAGTCTTCAATAGTTTCACATAGTTTAAATTTATATTTGGATTTCATTCTCTTTTGAACATTTGAATCCATATTTATATTTAAACTCACCATTTTTGGGTATGTTGGTTGTATTTAGACTTAAATTATGTTAATATAGACATGTTGGATTTAAGTTTAGTTTAGATTTTAACCCTTTGAACATGATAGATCTAAGGATTGGATTTTGATTCGGTCCTTTAGGGCATGGTGGAATCTAATTATGGGTTTTATAACTAACCCCTTTTGGACATGATGGAATATAAATTTTTGTTTAGATTCAACCCTTTTGGGTATGATAAAATCTAAATTTTCCTTAGATCCAATACCTTTGGGCATGCTTGAATCTAAATTTAGGTTTAAATTAGGCTTCTTTAGGTATGATATAATCTAAATTTGGGTTTAGATCTAGCCCCTTTAGGCATGATGGATTTGATTCGGCCCCTTTGGGCATGATGAATCTTGGTTTAAATTTAGATCTAGCCCCTATTGGGCATGATGAATTTTAGTTTAAATTTAAATTTGGCCTTTTTGGGCATGATGGATCTGTTTCAGCCCCTTTGGGCATAATGGATCTTGGTTTAAATTTAGATCTGGCGACTTTGGGCATGGTGGATCTTATATTTAATTTAGATCTAACCCCTTCGGGCATAACAGATCTAATCTAGCACCTTTACGCATGATGGATCATGGTTTAAATTTAGACCCGATCTCTTTGGGAATGGTGGATATTGGTTTAAATTTAAATCTAGTCTTTCTGGGCATGACGAATCTGATCTAACCCCTTTGGGCATGATGGATTTTAGTTTAAATTTAGATTTGACCTCTTTGTGTATGATGGATCTTAGTATAATTTTGGATTCAACCTCTTTGGGCTTGATGGATCTTAGTTTAAATTTAGATCTGACCCCTTTGAGCATGATGGATCTTATTCAACCCCTTTGGGCATGATGGATCAAAGTTTAGGACAACCTTTTCTCTTCTATGGAGAATTTTCTTTGTATTACAAGAATTATAAAATTTCCCACTATTGATAGGAGAATTTTCCTTCAAGATGAGAATAATCTTCTTGTATTTAAGCGAAGAGTCTCACTTCAGTTGATTAAATTAGAGTTAATTTTGACTCTTGTATTTGCAAAGCATAACACCTTTAGCAATTTTTTTTATAAAAATATATATTTCATTGATCACTTTAGAGTTATAAGTAATCTAAAAAAAAAAAAACAAATGTGTTAGCCAAATTTAGCTCTGATGTAATGTAAGTCAATATTATCACTATCCATAAGGAATTTCAGTTGTGGGTCCATAGTTCTTGAAATGCAAAAATATTATGAGGTAGCACCTATTTGGCCAACATATCAACACATCAATTTCCTTCTTGACATATATGAGTAAGGTATATGTTCAAGTTCTTTAGCAATTCCTTCAAGGCTTTGAGTTCATTAATGATGAACTAAGATGTGTGATGATCTTTATTTTCCATCATCATTTAGATGAGGATTTTGGATTATGATTCAATCTAGTTCTCATTCAGTGGTTGGATGGAAGTTATCTTGAGTGCATAGAGGAAAACTACTACTTCAGCATGTAGGGGAAAGAAGCCAACAAAAGGCATAGAAAAATGGAGTGAGTGTTGGTCATCCATCTATATGAAAATTTCACCAATTTTGGCCTTTCCTGTCTTAGTATCAAAACTCCCATCAATGTTAATTTTGATAATACCATGGGTCATTTTATGCCATTTCACTGTATCCCAACGTTGTTTGGTGTTATCAACACAAGGTGCTAGAATATCTGTGCATTACATCTATCTAGTGAAGTGTGTCTTTTTAATTGCTCCATTGCAGATTGCCTTGAGTAGATAAGTTCTAGCATTTCTAATGACATTCTCCAATGTTATGGTGTTTTCATTGTGCGTCATTTTATTTCAAGCCATCCAAATGAACCATAGGATAACCAAAGGGGTGATCAATGTAATGTTGATTTTCCTATTTTTGTGAGTTGCCGACTTGCAATTAATTCAAATATATAATTAGCTTTATAATTCATGTTAATTTGGAGAAGATATGCAAAGATTTTTCTTATCACTTTATTGAAATTGTAGTGTATGAAGCAATATGGTATGCTCTCTTCCTCCACCCTACATAAGAGACATATTGAAGGTAGCCTTGAACCTTTGACCTAGAGTATATCATCCATTGGAATAAAACTTTGAAGAACCTCCAACAAAAGAAACAAAATTATGGTTTGATGGTTGAGCTCCATATTATCCTTCCCATGGAAATTTACTAGATCCATCCCACTAATTCCCATAACTAGTTTTGGTAATGGAAGAAAAATTGGTTTTACCTTTTATAACAAGCTTATCTTTCTTGGTAACCTTTATTGTCATATTGTAGATTTCCTTGTTTATATGTGCTAGAAGTTGCTCTTTGATTTTGGTTACATTCCAATGTGAGTCATTCTAAAATTTTGAAACCTATTGTGATTGTTACAGTCTTCCTTCTATCTTCAAATTGAAAAGGGCCTCTTCCCCAATCCAGTGATCATTCTAGAAGTTAATTTTCCCCACTCCCATATCCTAAAAAGTTAGATCTTTTACTTCCTCTTTGTGCATCAATAGATGTTTCCAAGTTGATGAGTTAGAATTCCTTGGTTGAGTGGTCATTGGGTGAGTATGTTCGCAATATTTTTTATGCATGAATTAAGCCTGTAGTGTATTCCTCTCTTGAAATCTGATCAATAAATTTGATCTAATTGCATTTAATGTTATCTTCTAATGTTTTGAATCCTAGACCACCATTACAGGTTGGTTTGCTCATTTTTTTCTAGCTGGTCTAGTGGATGGATTTTTATTTGGGGATCTAAATGAACTTATTTATCATCCTTTCAAATCTTCTTTGAATGGCTTTGGGAATCTCTTGTACTTGGGTGGTGTATAATGGAATTTAGTTAGGGCTACATTTCACAAAAGTGCCTCTTCCACCAAATGAGAGAAAAGAGTTCTCCCAAGAGTGTATTCTATTTTGAATTTTATCAAGGAGCTCATGGAAGAGGGAGAATGTGAGTTTTCCTTTGTATAGCTGGATGCCAAGTTAGTTAAAAGGAAAGGAGGAATGAGTGAAGCTTGTCCTATCTTTTATCCATTTAATTATTTTTGGTGATCCCCTTCCCTATCACAAAGAAATATTTGTTAGCATTTATGTCCACACCTAACAGTGATGTGAATTCCAGGATTTTCCATCTTGTATTGATGGATTTTTTATTTCCATTATAGAAAAGAAATAGGTCATCTGCAAAGGCCGAGTGTGTGATCTTGAGGTTGCTAATGGTGTTATAACCAATTCCTCTCTTTGATGTGGCTTCCTTATTTAGATTTCTTGAGAGAAGTTCGAAAGCTAAAATGAAAAGGGATGGGGAGAGAGGGTTTCCCTGCTTAGCATCCCCTTTTAGCTTTGAAGAATCCATGGGATTGCCCATTTAAATGTATTTTTGTAATGGCTATTTACAAAATGTCTCTGAATGAGAATGCAAAGGTCATCTGAAAAATCCTTTTCTTTAAGAGACCTGAGGATGAAACTCCATTGTATAGTGTCAAAAACTTTTTAGAGGACAATCTTCATGGTCATATTTCCTCACCTTTTTTGTCAATGTGCTTGATGAGCTCTTCGGAAAGATGTATATTGTCAATATTCCTTCCCTTCACAAAGATTGCTTGATTGAAGGAGATGAGGTAGGGAGGAGTTTTTGAATCCAATTTGCAATGATCTTACTAATAATTTTATTGATGATAGGAGTTAAACATATTGATCTGAATTTTTCCCAAGTGTGGACATCTCTTTCATTTAAAATCAAAATAATAACAAAGGTTGAAAATAAATTATGGATATTATAACCTTTGAAGAAACTTTGTATAATATTGATGACTTCAAGTCTCACATTATGCCATGCCTTATTGTAGAAGAGGGCAGTGAAGCCATTCAGTCCAGTTGCCTTGTATCCATCCATGGAGTTGAGTGCCATTAAAATTTATTCTTCTAAGGGGACTAAGATAAGCTCATCATTATTGATTAAATCTCTTTTAGTCAAAAAGAAATGCTGATTGGGATGTGAGTTGTGTTGTTTGTGTGTGGCTGATTGAGTAAGTTCGAGAAATAATTCATGTAATTCTCCATAATATTATCTTGGTGTGAATCCATCTCCCATCTATATCTTTAATTTTGTTACCCATTTTCCTTCTCTTTTCCTTTTTAATGCAAGCATGGAAGTATTTGGAGTTCCTATCTCCTTAGAGAAAGATGTTTGAAGAGGCTTTTTTGTCTATGTAGGTCCTCTTCTTTATCAATATATTTTTTTAAGTTTGCTTGGAGTTATTTTAATTGAGTTTCAAATTCACGAGTATTCTAATTATCCATTCCAATTAGTTCATTCTCATTGTTGTTGATCTTTTCTTCAATGGATTTGATTAGATTATGGATGTTGCCAGAAGTTTATGTATTCCATTTCTTGAGATCTTGAGTAGTAGCTTTATGTAATGACCATAGTTTAACTGAATGATTGTTTTCTTACACACCAATCCAAGCATTCATTATGCACCCATTAAAGTTAGGATACAAAGTCCACATATTAAGGAATCTGAACTAATGGTGCATTAGTTTGGGGATATAGCTGAAACTCAGTAGGACTGGGGAGTGGTTAGAGGTAATCCTGGAAAGGTGTTGCACATCTAGTGTGTAAAAATGTGATTACCAAATTAAATTTATAAGATTTTGGTTAAGTCTTTCATACACTCTACCACTCTTCTAGGTGAAAGGAGAGCCATTATAACATGCATCAACTTAGTTGGCTTCTATAATATGTTCCATAAATTCAAAAATTATAAATAGTTTAGGCTTTGTGAGATATTGTTGATTTCAAGAAAATTAGATGGAAATTATTTTTAGGTGCCAACTTCTAAAATTGAAGTACTCAGGGGATTATTGTACTCATTCGTGTTGTACTAGATTGGATGCATTAGATTAATAGTTATGCATATTATCCCTTGAGATATTATCAATTTATATGGGGTATAGGTCTTGTCCCTTTTGCATCAATGAGCTGATAAGCTCCCCTTTCATATACTTTTTCAATGATATGTGGTCCTTCCTAATTTGGGTCAAAATTTTTAATAGCTCATTGATGTGGAATGATAGGTCTTCTGCATACTAGTACTAGTTCGCTCGGTTTGAAGCTTCTTAGGTGAACCATGCGGTCATGAGCTTGGCTCATCCTTACTCTATATATTTCTAGATTTTGTTGGGCCTATAATCAAGTTTAATTTAAAGCTTCAAGCTCTTCGAGTCATATTCAAATACTTTCCTCTATTATAAGTTCATTTTGAACTGCTATATAGAGTGAAGGTAACTTTTGATACAAAGAATATCTCCATTATCAGATATAATTATTTTAGATACTATGAATCAGTAGACAATATGGTCCTGAAAAAATTTCACTATATTATCCACTTTAACTTTTTTTTAATGGAATTGTTTCAACCCATTTGGAAGAGTAATCAGTGGCACTTAAAATGAGATGATGTCTCCCAAATGATGAAGGATCAATTAGGCCAATTATATTAGTTCCCCAACTTTCAAATGGTTAAGATGCTATTGTTGGAAATAAGTAATTAGGTGGTCGATGCAACGTGTTTGCATATATTTAACATTAAAGACATCTTTTGGCATGTTCGATATAGTCTTGAACCATACTAGGACAATAATATCCCATTCATTTGATTTCTATTTTCATTTTACTACCAGATTAGTGTGCACCGCACAACCCTTAATGGACTTCATCCATCACCATCTTTGCTTCCTTTGGTCCTAGGCATCGCAACCACATTCGAATGACTGCTGATATAGCATACCATTCACAAGAGCATATCATAGTTCTCTTTGTGAAATTTGATGAGCCTTTGACTTATCCTTTAGCAATCTACTATCTTTAAGATAGGTGATGAACGGTTTTCACTAGTCATCTTCTTCCATTACCATTAAAATCTCTTGACTTTCTTTAGCTTTAAAGGCCTGCAGGTCGGTTAGCGCTAATGCTAGCCTGCTTTAGACTGTTATTGTTATTAGCTCTCCCTGAGGGACTATCATTTCTTTAGCCAATTTTGCTAACACAACAATTTTACCATTATTTGATGTGTCACCCTTGTAATTATTCCTTCAAGGATTTTTTTTCAAAAGCTCCAAGACATGCCTATGATAAAGCTCCAAGTTAGCTGATTTATCTTGAAAGTCATAATTATTATCAAATTATGAGTCGAGAATCTCCATAAACATAAAGTTTCTAAATTTCCATGTTAATTTCTAGCTCTAAACCAGTAATTAATGCTTCATATTGAACTTCATTATTAGTTCTAAGTTCAGTCGGACTATATGAATATTAGAGAATACCTCCTCATAGTTTCTTTAATATTAAGCTAATTCTGACATGTAGTGTAAGTATATTGGGCAGTTTAGTTGGCTTTATTAATGAAGCCCCTTCAAAGTAGAGCTCCCATTCTGATGACTGTTAAGCTTTTTCTACTTTAAAGATTTACAATTCATCACTGAGTGTAGAGTTTACCAGTTAGGAATGAGCAGCTAGAAAGTCAGCCAAAGCTTGTACTTTTATAGTCTTTTGTGGGACATATGTTATATCAAATTGAAGTGATAGAGCTGCCCATTTAGCTAAGCGACCAATTAGGGTAGGCTTAGTCATTAAGAATTTAAGAGGGCGGACTTTAGATATCAAAGTTATTTTATGTGATAGCATATAGTGTCGTAATTTCTGAGTAGTAAATATCAATGCTAGACATTGCTTCTCAATAGAAGGATATCTTTTTTCAACTCCTATTAGACATCAACTTATATAGTATAGGCCATTTTATTCCTTTATTTATTGTTCTGAGCTAACAAAGCTCGTAATGATTCATTTAAGACTGTTGTATACAACATCAATGGCTTTCCCATTATTGGTGTTGCCAAAATTGGGGGATGTAAAAATATATTCTATGCTATCAAATGCTTCTTATAATTATCATCCCATATAAAGGGTCTATCCTTGTTCATTAATTGAGCTAAAGGTTGACATCTCCCAAAATATTAGAAATGAATCTTCTAATATAAGCCAACCTGCCTTGTAGTGAAGCTCTAAGGTCTTAGATGATGGAATTTTAACTATTGCTTTTATTTTTGGAGGATCAATTTCAATCCCTTTATGGTGCACAATAAATTCCATGAATTTTCTATAACTCACACCAAAAGTTCATTTTAGTGGACTCATCTTTAAGTTGAAACTTCAAATTTTATCAAAAATAACTCTTAAATCACTTATATGCTGACTTTGTTTTTTGCTCTTGACAACCAAATCATCGATGTAACAGTCCACGTACTTATGTATGAGGTCATTGAAGATGTAGGTCATTACTATTTGGTATGAAGTTCTAGCACTTTTCAAGCCAAATGGCCTCACTTTGTAGCAATTATGCCCATTAGTGTGCAAAAGTATGTGTTCTTTTCATCATCTAGAGATATTTTAATTTAGTTATAATCCTATGATTCATCCATGAAGGAGTACATCTTATAGTTTGATTTATTATCTGTCATGAGTTGTGCATTGGGTAGTGGGTAGTCATCTTTAGGGCATGCTTTGTTTCAATCTGTGAAGTCAATACAGACATGGATTTTCCCATTCTTTTTTTTTACTAGGAAAATATTGACAATCCAGTTAGCATACTTCATTTCTCGAATGAATCCTATTTTAATGAGCTTTTAAGTTTCAAAGATCACTTTCTTTTTAATTTCAAATCGTAATCTCCTTGATGATTGATTTATAGATTGTGCATCAAGTTTAATGAGGAGCTTATGTACAACTATGTCTGACGATAGGTCTGACATTTCATTGTAATTCTATGCAAAGTAATCTTTGTATTCATAGAGTAGTGCTTTTAATTCCTCCAATTTTTTTGATATGAGGTTAGCACTAACAAAGGTTAGCTTAGGTTCATCTTTAGCACCCAAGTTAATTTCGTAAAGTTCATCAATAGTAGCTTAATTACCTTCTTTGAATTTCTTCGGGGCTTTTTTGAGGTTAATTATTAATTCATCTTTGGGTATATTTTCATGTAAAATGTCCCTTTATTCATTCGTAGCCTCAAGAGAGGCTTCTTCTTTCCTAGATATGGCATAGCATGAACATGTTGAAGAAGATGCCAAAGCAATATATCCTAATCCCCATGTGATTAACTTCCCATATCCTATGAAATTTTGGCTATTATCCCTTTGCTAGAGCCTCTTAAACAACCGAGCTCGAATGTTTGATTGTATATGTTGAATGTTATTTTAACTGAGAAGTATTGAAGAACAATAATTGAAATGTCTTTGCCCTCAAAATCATCCTCTTCAAACTAAATTTAAGTAGGACTTATGATTCGCTCTTTTATCTTGTAGAAAAGGATCCCACGTTCATTATTGCCTCTTCTAAGAGGGACATAGAAAGTTCTCAACTGTTTTGTTTCCTTATTTCTTGAAGATGTTATGGCTTTTATATGTGCCCTTGGCACTATAATTATTTTCATAGCCTTATTAGAGATTTGAGATTCAGGTACCTATATGAGAGAAACATGAGTTTCTCTAATTATTTTGTCATATTACTAGTACTAGTTTCTTCTTTTTTAGGCTAGCTGAGACTTTCTTTGGTTGATAAAGACTAACTAGTCTTCATCATCCTCAAGGTGGGAATTGCCTTGGGTTTCTTTGATTCATTGGTACTTTTACCCTTTGAATTATTTCTTTTCAACATTAGTTTGATAGGTGGAGCCACTTGGTTTTGGGAATTGAATTTCTCTTATTTCTTAGGAATGAAGTACTTGGCATTATCTTAGATCTTGATCTCATGTATCAAGAATGGATTCATGTCACCAACAATTTGATGCACTTCATCATTTTAACTTCATACATTAATGAAAAGTTGAAGATACTATGTCATATTCATGAATCTATGGTCTACCAAGGAGCACATTGTAAGAAACACTAACTTCAATCACATGAAATTTCCCAAACCATATTGGAAGAATAAGAGACTTTAAGGTTTGTTGGCCTTGTTCATTGAATCCTTATATGAATACTATACTTTATTCAAATAGTGAGCATTTAAAGCTAATGCTCTAAGTGTCTTAGCTATTAAGAGACTGAGCGAAGTGCCTGGATCAATCAATATTATTTTCAAATAGATAGAATTACTTTAAGTTGTAACATAAAGGGGCTGATTATGTTCAATCGTCCTTAAAAATCGATCATTTTCACTGAATGTGATGGTTACTAATTTTTGAGAGGTTACATCTTCTTTCTTTCTCTCTTTAGAGAAGAATGCTTCATATTATTCTAGATTCTACAAGACTTTATTTAATATCTCACGTATATCTTCGGACAACATGAGTGCATCATAGATACTTAGTAAAGCAGGGAGCTTGCATAAATGTGCCAAAATATTAGTCTACTTTTATTTTGTAGACCTTTGAGGTTTAGTTGGTGGTGGGGGTAAGCCATTTTCATTAATCTTGTCCTCACTTTTGGAGTGGGGATTGATCACTCCTATTTTAGACCTTGAAGCCTTCTGGACACTTAGACTTCCTTAGTGCTTGAACACTTCTAGTGATTAAGAGAACACTAAACCTAGGCCTAGAGACTTATAGGGCATAACCCTGAGCCTAGAGTGTACCGTAGGACAACTAGGTTTCACTTATCCTAAGGCTTAAACTAAGACTCATGCCCATCAACTCATCCAAACTTAAGCTCATGTGACTAGAGCTAAACCAACTCAAACCTATTCAATCAATCTTAATTGAATTTGGTTTTCCAATCCTAGCTCCAAGCCAAATTAACTTGGATCTCAACCCAAGTTAACCAACCACAATCCTATAACTCCATTCAAACCCATTCAAGAAAACTAAATCCAATTTGATTTTCTCAATCACTCTAATTGTTCAATAGATCATTTCAAACTACTCCAACACTTACAATCAAGCCATTTAAATCAAGAAAATTTGATCAACCCAAGTTAGCCCATTTGACCAAAAAGGTTCAAATGGGCCAACACCTAATCAAGACCAAATCAATTACAATCAAAGCTACCAATCAACTTCAAATTCATCATTGAACACATTCCAACCATCCAGGACTCCAATTGGTCTAAGTTGACCCAAAATGAACTAAAAGGCCTAATTAAGCCAAATTCCAATCAAACTTCCATTAAATCAAACCAAGCCATCTAATCTTTTCATTGATATTCTAGGTCACTATTAAACACTCCACTATAATCAAATTGAACCTAATCAAGCCAATTTGGCCCATTGACCTAAGTTTATCCAATTTGACCTAATTAAACCAAATCAAATAATAAAAAACAAATTGATTGAAACCAATGCTTTCACTTAGTCATCGATTAAATATTGAACATAATCCAACCTTCAATTGGACCCAATTGAGTCAACCCAACCCAATTGACCTACTTAGCCCAATTTGACCTAAAAGGTCATATTGAACTTAATCATTCTCTCATCCAAATCAATTCAAATCAACTCTTCCAATCAATCACCAATGATCAATTGAACATGAACCTAACCCATGCTCAATCTAATTTGGCTAATTTGGTAAAATTGGTCAACATGATCCATTTGACCCAAATTGAATCATATGAACCAAATCCAAATTTAACTCAAATTAAATCAAACCAATTGCACTCACTCATTCTAAATGACCAATTAAACTTACCCAAATCCTCACTTTGATCCAATTTAGTAAAAATGATCAACTTAGCCCAACATGACTCATTTGACCTACATGAATCAAACTGAGCCAAACCTAACCAAACTAAGCCCAACCCCAACCAAACTTAGCTTGGCTCATCCTTGGGTCACCATGGGTCTGCCCAAGTGGGCCCAACCTTTGGTGAGCATGATTTGATCAAACCTATTGAACCAAGCCCTCCAAATGAGACTAAATCCCCATTTCGAAGGGTTTTCCAACTCCACACCCCTTGGCAGCCAGCTTTGACCACTGACCCAACCTAAACCAATGATGTTAGGTTCAGGCTTTGGCCAAGAGAAGATGAGTTCACCCATAGGTAACCATTTGTCCACCTAAGGAGGAGTGTACATCTCATGGCAGCCCACTACACTCCCTTAGCCTCTCATACTCATTCACCTCAGCAATCCCCTACCACCTCCAGCCACCTACTATGGCGGGATGGCTGCCATAGGCTAAACTAATTTCAGCCCTTAGTTTAGTTAGGGAGGAGAGTATACTCCTCCCAATTCATCTAAACTCACCATAAAGCTTTGTAATGGTTTTTTTGGAGTGGTAAGGGCACCATGCAGATCTTAGGGGGTACTTATTAAAGTGATCGTGTGACATTAATGATGTACTACCTCAAAAGATAGGAACATCACCCAACAATAGACTCAATCACCTAATAAGGACTCCTAAGGTAGATGTGTTTTCATAGATACCAAAGGTCTTTCCCCTACTTTACATGGATAAGTAAAGTAGGGTTTATTTTATGTCAGGTTCTTTAGTTACCTATGGAAGCAAGATTCTAAAGTTAATTACATCCTAGGAAATGGGAATTTCCTTAGAATACTATCAATTAAAGTAGTAATTGAGTATCTCCAACGATTTCAAGGCTAGACTATCAAAGAATTGGGTGTTATTATAAATTAAAGATTGCTCAAATAGGAAGACTTCTTCATAGATTCCAAAAGAGAATAAGTAGGAAGAACCCACGATACTATAAAGCCTAATGAGTGAGTCAATCTACCTTATAATGAGGCTTTATATTTTTGAAAGAGAGAAAAATTATTTATTTGAGTTGAAATTTTATTAGAATGCTAGGACCTAGATTTCAGCAACATAAGATATGAAAATACCTAAAAGGTGAGAACTTATATTCATAATAAAAGAAATACGAGCCACCGCAAAATATAAATCTAGAGTGCTCTAGCATAAGGCAAGAGTGCAACCTAACTCTACTCAGGGAAATTGGATGGGATATAGTGGTTCACCTCTGTAAGAGAGAATGAAGGCTTCCTGTCTCTCCTAGTCTTACAACTGCCTGAAGCAGCTGATAGCTAACACCATCTATGCTTTAAAATCATGGAGGTCGATCTTATGTAGATATAAGATAGCTAAGCTATTATTTAATTCTGAAGAAAGCTAGAATCCTAAACTCACTCCCTAAGAGATTATAAAATGTTTGGTATGCAAACATGACTTAGACTAATGTTAAAAATTTACAACTTTTTAAAGTTGTTTGACATATTTATTTTTATACCAAGGCTTGGGACAATTATGCCTACATGCATGATGAAATTAAGTTATGGCCTAAATAAACAAAAAAAGATGTTCTCCACTATAAGGGATCACACTCAAACGTCAAGCATATCCCTTATCATGCAATAGTGTAGATCTTCTCTATTCAAGAGTGATAGAATATGATATACATGCTGTTGTTGCATACAATCATTTAGCTAAGGGGTTGATAAATCTTTTATTATCTTGATTAAAATTCTAGGCTTTAAAATGAGTTGCGAATTAAATTAAAATTTAGTTATGAGTTACTTAGTGACGGTAGGAAATTTAATTTTTATCCTAAAAAGCCTACCATTTCTAGGCCACACATCAAATCATTACACTTTAAGAAACCTCTGAAAAGCATGTCATTTATATTGCACAAAGTACAAGAATCAAACATTTAATTTTGTAAAAAAATAATACTGCCGGGTACCACCGTACACCTTGAAAAAAAAAGTCGGGAAGCCAAGCTCTACCCTTATATAACTCAAATTATAATTGAATGTTAAAATTAAAAAAAATTCTATGGGGGCCATCAATCCTTATTATTCTTTCTTTCATTAGATTAGTTTGCTCCAGGCTTTAGAGGGCCTCCCAAGTCTCTACCTTTTAGCCACTGCTCATCCTACACCCCATAGCACTAATTCTAATTCTATTACAAAAATTATATATTCATAAAAAAATAATGTCTAACTACACCTAGAAAATAGACATTAGCTAAACAAACATATAAGCCAAACAATTATATTTCACATATTTGGACTTAGCACCCTGCACTTGGGTAACCAAGCCCACCTATTATAATTGGATTAGGCTTAGGGGCATAAGCAGTACCTGCAAGAAAGAAAATTTATATTCATTTATTATTACAGTGACCCCTTTAGCACAATTCCCTACATAAAACATCATTAGACTACTAACAACCTAACATCAAGTCAGCATGAACAATCCTAACATCTAGGCTAAAACATTACATCATAAAATAAAACACATCACCATAACATACATCAGCATAACTTAATACTAGAATTAGTTATTTAGCATTCTAATGCACGTGCTAAAGTTTTAGTGTGGTACGCCTTGGTTAAGCTTTGAAGTATGATTGTCTAAAGTTTTGGAATTATTTATATTAATCATTTGGGATGGTTTCACTTCAAGTCCTTTAGTAGATTGATTGATTTTAATTTGCATGTTCTTATTTTATTTAATACTTACTTAACATCTAACTATTATAAAGAGAAGAAAGAGACTTGGCCCCCTCCATCCCTATCCTAAGTTATTTTCTAAAGACAAACTATTATGGCTTTGGTTTTCTTAGTGAACCACTTATGAAAAATTTTTTTATTGAGCCTAAGTTTAGATTACTTTTAAGGAATCTAATTCAAACATGATAGGAATCTTAGGATTAAAAAAATTAAGTCACCATCACATGAGTAATATTTCACCACTTCCTTTCATTACCAATAACATTAATATTCTTTCATCTTTAATCTTCTTAATATTTTATTTAATATATATACATGCAATATACCCATAATTTTGCACACTTAATGAATGTTAATGGATGAATTTGATAGAAAATAATTATTTCATTTCATAGCTAACCATATGCAAACACGCATTAGAAATTTAATCAAGTACATGCCGTTGTTAAACCATAGAAGTGAGATTATCTAAGACCTCCTTGGGGCTAATTAAAACCTCATGTTTCTAGGATGTCCAAACTATATACTTTCTAATTTGAGTACATGTGGACATATACATAAGTATAGAAATAAAATTACACAAAGGTTATATAAAATCTTTTATTCATGTAAAGTTTAATGTCATGAAAAGAAAAGTTTTATCCTATATTCTAGCACATGTATGCACATAAATGAAATTCAACAAGTATGTGTTGTTGTTAAACTAGGAAAGTGAGATTATCTAAGACCTCCTTGGGGCTACTTAAAGACTCATGTTCCTGAGATGTCTAGACTATATACTTGCTAACTCAAATACAAGTAAGCATACACATAAAAGATAAAATAAAATAATCCCTTACTATCTTTAAGTACAACTAAGTGGATATTTCATTATGTACTAACAAAAAACATTGATTTCAATTTCATACTCTTTGATTCATTATAAATTTATAATTTCAAAATAACTTAAGATTTCTTAGTGATAATAGCCACACCATATCATTACATTTATCCAACTCATGCAATTTGAATGCAATCATATTCTTTTAATTTTCCTTTTGAAAACATGAACATATGAAACAAATGGCATACTCATTTATGATAATTGAAAGGAAGTAATCAAATGTCACCACATAACATACTCAATGTCATTGAATCCTAAGTACAATCAAGCCAAATAAACATTTTTTAACACCAACCAAAATTTTTGTAAGATTTAATAATAACGTTTAAGTTATTAAAACCTAAAGAGAAGAAATGGTAATTAGGATTCACTCCATTCCATGTTGGTTTCTTAACATGTTTAAGGAAATAAATTAAATATATTATTTTATGAGTTGATTAGGTTCAAGTCATTAATCACATCAATTTGATTACCCCTCCCTAAGCTTCTTAAATTTAATTAAACACTTGATCATAAGCCTTTAATGATATGCTTTAGAAAAAAAATAGCAATGCACCTAAAGAAGTCTAATGCAATTAAGCTCATGCTTAAGAGTTAATTAAATTAAAGGAGAAAAATATTTAGGTTAAATACTCATATGATTTCCCCCACACCATTGAGATAATCATAATTTTTTTAATAACTTTATGCTATTAAACACATAAAGGGATTAATGGGTTACACAAGAGTTATCTAAATCAATTTCAAATTTTTATATTTATTTTATTATTAATTTTTCTTAATTATTCTTCAATTATTAAATGCATTAATTAACCCTCTTAAGGAAGTATGCTTGGAAAAATAATGAAGAAAGGGGTGGGGTCTTAATTATTTCTCTGTCATACCCACTATTTATATTGATTAATTAACATTAATTATTTAATTTTTATTGTTCATTAATTTTAATAATCATTTAATTAATTAAATTAGATAATTAGGGTTAAAATACTACAATCTTCAAACCATATGACAAATCATTCTAATAAAATTATGGGAGGCCGAGGACATCTCACAAAATTTGGAATTAATTAGCCAAGTAATTTGGTCTTAATTAAGGTAATTAGCTTAAGCTTCAAACTTTAGTTAAGCATTATTCATTAGGTATCAATTAGGGATTTTAATTTTTTTTTTAAATTCTCCTCTATCTAAGCTTTCTAAAATGGGATTATTTGTATTTTTTGGATTTTTCTACAATTAGTTATGATATTTTAAAGTTTTGGCCACTTAGTTAAATTTTTAAACTTTAATTAATCCTTTTAAACATTGATGCCACACAGACATTGAGGTGATAGTGCTTTTCACCTGACATCATGGTATTAGCTACTTAAAGCATTCGACGCTATAGCTAACTTAGCAGCGACGAACGCGGTTTCATCTCGAACATCCGATCTCAAATCAGATGGTTAAGATTAATCATGTGATTTCAAAAGGATTAAATCAATATTTCTAACATGATTAATCACAATTGTTAATTCTAATCATACGAAATGGATGGCCAGTCATCCATCATCCTACGAATGCTAGAAGATAGACAACATATGCATTTTATCACTCGATCTGAGCTCATCGGAGTTCATTCGATGGTAAAATTGATTCCAAAATGATTAGGGAAAAAATCTAAGGAGATCCTATGAAAGAGGTCACACGAAAACATGATTCACTTTAAAAAAGACCAACAACTAATGGCCATGACTACGATTGCCAGATTTTTTTCTCACTGGAGCTATAGACCAATTGTCCAATAATTGAGGTAGCTTCATCTTGAAGAGAGAATCTTTGTTGAGAAAATCTTGAGCTACCTCCCCACTAATCAATCTGTGGACTAAACACCATGGCAAAGCTCACCAAAGTTAGTCTATGAAAATCTTCTAGTAGTTAAAATGCTTGAGAAATGCTTCATTTTGAATCATTGAAGTGAGGTGAAGGTGTGGGAAGAGTTAATTTGAGTTTAGTGTAGGTTTGAGGAGTTTAGATGGATAGAGCTGTTGGGCCTAATTGGGAGCTAGTCTAATTGGCGGTCGAGTGCACAAGAAGTTTGAGAGAGGGTATGAGACTATGCAGAATATTGTAGGGAAAGTTTGTGTTGAGTTTGAATAAATGGGGAAGAGTATACTCTCCTCCCCAATTGAACCAAGGGTTGGGATTGGTTCAGCCTTTGGCAGCTGTCTGACCAGGGTCAGTGGCCAGAGGTGGTTTGGGACTGCTGAGGTGGATGAGTATGAGAGGCTGAGGGAGTGTAGTGGGCTACCATGAGGTGTATAGTCCTCCTTAGGTGGACCAGTGGTTGCTCATGGGTGAACTCACCCTCTCCTGGCCAAAGAATGAACCCAATAGCCTTGGGTTAGGTTGGGTCAGTGGTCCTTCATCCAAGAAATGCCAAAGGTATCTGCCAAGGGGTGGGGAGTTGGAGAACCCTTCAAAATGGAAATTTTGTCACATTTGGAGGACTCGGTTCAATGGGTTTGACCGAAATTGGGTTCACCATGGCTTATGCCCATTTGGGCAGACCCAGGTGACCCAAGAATGAGTCATGCAAGTTTGGTTGGGTTGGGCTTGGTTTGGTTGGGTTTGGCTCAATTTGACCCTTGTAGGTCAAATGGGTCATGTTGGGCTAAGTTGACCATTCTGATCGAATTTGTCAAAGTGAGAATTTGGTCAAGTTTAGTTGATCACTTGGAATGCAAGGGTGCAATTGCTTTGGTTCAATTTGGGTTATATTTATATTTAGTTCATATGATTCAATTTGGGTCAAATGGGTCATGTTGACCAATTTGACCAAACTGGCCAAATTGACTTGGGCATGGGTTAGGTTTATGTTCAATTGGTCATTGGTGATTGATTGAAAGAGTTAATTTGAATTGTTTTGGATTAAGAAAATATTTGGTTCTATTGGGCTAAATGGGGCTAAGTAGGTAAATTGGGTTGGGTTGACCCAATTGGGTTCAATTGAAGGTTGGATTATCTTCACTATTCAATTAATGACTAATTGGAAGCATTGGTTTCAATCAATTTACTCTAGGATTTGATTTGGTTCAATTTGGACCTTTGGGTTAAATTGGGTCAACTTGGATCAAAAGGCCAAATTGGCTTGATTAAGTTCAATTAATTATAGTGGACTATTCAATAATGGCCTACAATCATCAATGAAAAGCTTCGAAAGCTTGGTTTGATCCAATGGGAGTTAGTTTGGAGTTTAGCTTAATAAGATCTTTTAGGTCACTTTGGGTCAAGTGACTTGGTCAAGTCAACTTGGACCGATTAGAGTCATGGATGGTTGGGATGTGTTCATTGATGAATCTAAAATTGATTAGTGACTTTGATTGCAGTTTATTTGGGCTTGATTGGGTATTGGCCCATTTGAACCTTGTAGGTCAAATGGGTTAACATGGGTTGATCAAATTCACTTAATTCAATTTGCTTGATTACAAGTGTTGGAGTAGTTTGAAATAATCTATTAAACAATTAGAGTGATTTAGAAATTCAAATTGGATTTAGTTTACTTGAATGGGTTTGAATGTAGTAATGGGATTGTGGTGAATTTACTCGGGTTAAGGTCCAAGTTAATTTGGCTTAGAGTTTAGGTTGGAAAACAAAATTCAATTAAAATTAACTGGATGGTTTGAGTTCATTTAGCTCCAATCACAGGAGCTTAAGTTTGGATGAGTTGATGGGCTCAAGCTATGGTTTAGGCCTTATGGTAGGTGAAACCTATTTCTCTTAAGGCAAACTTTAGGCTTAGGGTTATGCCCTGTAAGTCTCTAGTCATAGATTTAGTGTTCCTTTAATCACTAGAAGTGTCCTAGCACTAAGGAAGTGTAAGTGTCGAGAAGACTCCTAGGCCTAAGATGGGAGGGATTGATCCTCACTCCAAAAGTGAGGCCAATAAGCTTCTAAAGCATTCTGCATAGTCCTACGCTCTCTCTTAAGCTTCCCGTGCACCTTACTACTAACGAGATCAGCTCCTGATCAAACTTAAGAGCTCCATTTTTCCAAACTCCCCAAACCTACACCAAACTCAAATTAACTCTTTCCACACCATGACCTCACTATAGAAAATCAAAAAAAAATAATTTCTCAAGCAATTCGACCACCTGAAGACATCCCTAAACTTACTCCGACAAGCATTGCAGTTGCATTTGGTCCACAAATAGATTGGCAGGGAGGCAGCTCAAGATCTTCTTTGTAAGGCTTCATCTCTTCAATACGAAGCTACCTTTATCATTGGACCACCGGTCTATAGCTTCGACGAGGTAAAAATCTAGCAACCGTAGTCCTGGCCATTAGGTTTTGGTCTTTTTTGAAGTGAATCATGTTTTCGTGCGATCTCCAACGTATGATGTCCTTAGATTTATTCCCTGATCAATTTGGAGTCAATTTCACCATAAATGAGCTCTAGCAAGTTTAGAGCGAGCGACAGAAGGTGGATGGTATTCTGATACTCACAAGATGACAGATCACTGGCCATCCATTCCAGTTGATTAGAACAAACGACTATGATTAATCACATTAGAAATCTTGATTTAATCCCTTAAAAATTATGGGATTAATCTCAATTTTTTGATCTAAGATTGAACGACCGAGATGAAATCACGTCCGCCGCCACCATGTCAGCTGCCATGTCAGACAATTTAAGTTGCCAATGTCACTGCACCATGTGAAAAGTGCTGCCGCATCAGTATCCATGTGGTGCTGATGCTTTAAAAGGATTAATTAAGGTTTAAAAATATAATTAAATAGCTAGAACTTCAAAAAATCATAAATTATTGTAGAAAATTTTAAAAAATACAAATAAACCTATTTTGGAAAGCTTAGATAGAGGAGAATTTAAGAAAAATAGAATCCCTAATTAACCTAATGAAGAATGCTTAGTTAAGGTTTGAAATACAAGATAATTATATTAATTAAAGCTAAATTACTCGGCTAATTAATTTCAATTTTGGTGGGATGTTTCTATAGGATGTTTGCCTCCCATAATTTTCTTAGAATTATTTACCATGTGGTTTGAAGATTTTAGAATTTTAACCTTAATTATCCTTTTTAATTAATTAAATAATTATTAAAATTAATAAAATGTAAAAATTAAGTAATTGGTGTTAATTAACCAATGTAAATAGTCGGTATGCAGAGGAAGATAATTAGGACCCCTTACCTAATTATTTTTCCAAGTGTATTCTCTTAAGATGGTTTAATTAATATGTTTAATAATTAAGAAATAATTAAGAAAAATCAATGATAAAATAAAAATAAAAATTGATTTAGATAATTCAAGTGCAACTAATTAATCCCTTTATTTATTTAATAGCATAAAGTCATTAAAGAAATTATGATTGTCCCATTAATGTGGGGAAATCATTGGAGTATTAAACTTAAATATCTTTCTTCTTTAATTTAATTAACTCTTAGGCATGAGCTTAATTGCATTATACTTCTTTAAGTGTGTAGCTAATTTTATTTTTCCAAAGCATATCATTGAAGGCTCTTGATCAAGTGTTTAATTAAATTAAAGAAGCTTAGGGAGGTGTAATCAAATTGATGTGATTAGTCGCTTGAACCTAATCAACTCATAAAACATATTTAATTTCTTTCCTTAAATATGTCAAATATCCAACATGGGATGAGCTAAATCCTAAGTATCATTTCTCCTCTTTAGGTTTTAACAAATTAAACATTAAAATTGAATCTTCCAAAAAACTATGGTTAGAGTTAAGGAATGTTTATTTTGGTTTGATTGTCCTTAAGATTCAGTGAAATTGAGTATGTTATGTGGTGACATTTAATTACTTCTTTTCAAATATCATAAATGTGCATTCCATTTGTTTTATGTGTTTATGTTTTCAAAAGAAGTAAAAGAATATGATTGTATTCAAATTGCATTAGTTGGATAAATGTCATTATATTATGGATATTATCAATAATAAAGCTTAAATTATTTTAAAATTATAATATAATGATGAATCAAATAGTATGAAATTTAAATCAGTGTTTGTTATAAGTTCTTAGTAAAGTCTCTACTTAGTTGTAACTTAAAGATAATAATAGATTGTTTTATCTTTATGCTTCATGTGTATGTTTACATATATTTGAATTAGCAAGTATATAGTCTGGACATCTCAGAAATATGAAGCTTTAAGTATCCCCAAAGAGGTCCTAGATAATCTTACTTCCCTGTTTTAACAACAGCACATACTTGGTTAATTTCATTTATGTGTATACATGCACTAGAATATAGGAAACAAATTTTATGTTCATGTCATTAGATTTTACATAAATAAAAGATTTTATATAATCCTTCCATGGTTTTGTTTCTATGCTCATGTATATGTTTACATGTATTTGAAATAATAAGTATATAGTATGGACATCTCGGGAATAGGAGGCTTTAAGTACCTCTAAGGAGTCTTAGAAAATCTCACTTCTCTCATTTAACAATGACACATACTTGCTTAAATTTTTTTAATATATGTTTGCATATGCTTAGCTATGAGATGAAATTTTTTTTTTTATATCAAATTCATGTATTAACATTCATTAAGTGTGCAAAAATATGAATATATTTCATGTATATGTGTTAAATCAAATATTAAGAAGATTAAAGATGAAATAATGTGAATGTTGTTGATAATGAAAAGAAGTAGTAAAATATTACTCATGTGACGGTGACTTAATTTCGTTAATCCTAAGATGCCTTTCATGTTTTAATAAGATTCCTTGAAACTAATCTATACTTAGGCTCAATAAAAATTCATAATTGGTTCCTAAGAAAACCAAAGCTATAATAATTCACCCTTTAGAAAATAATTTATGGTTGGGATGAAGAGACTAAACCTTTTTATTCTCTTTATAATAATTGGATGCTAAGTAAGTATTGGATAGAATGAGAACATGCAAGTTAAGATCAATCAATATTCTAAAAGACTTGAAGTGAAACCATCCCTAACGGTCAATATAAATAATTCTAAAACTTTAGACAACCATACTTTCAGAGCTTAACCAAGACACACCACACTAAGCTTTAGCACACACATTAGAATGCTAAGTCACTTATTCTAGTATTAAGTTTGGTCAGTGTACATTATGGTGATGTGTTTTGTTTTATGATGTAATATTTTAGACTACATGTTATGATTGTTTGTGCATAGATTGAACGTTAGGTCGTTAGTAGCTTAATGATGTCTTATGCCTGTGATTGTGCTAAAGGGTCTACTGTAATAATAAATGAATATAAATGTTCTTGCTTGCAAGTGCTACTTAAGCCCGTAAGCATAATCCAATTAGGATAGGTGGGCTAAGCTACCCAAGTGTAGGGTGCTAAGTCTAAATATCTAAAATATAATTTCTTGGCTTGCATGTTTGTTTAGCTAATATCTATTTTGCAGGTGTAGTTAGACTTTATTTTTTTATGAATATATAATTTTTATACTATGATTAGGATTAGTGCTATGGGATTTAGGATGAGCAGTGGCTAGAAGGCAAAGACTTGGGAGGCCCTGTTAAGCTTACAACAAACTAATCCAAAGAAGGAAAGAAGAAAAATAATTGAAGACCCCCACATCATTCATTTTATTTGTAAAATTTAATTGTAATCTTGGTCAGTTATCCTTTTTTTCTTTTTCGGGGTGTACGATAGTACTCAGCTATACCAGCCTTTTATTTTTTTATGAAAATCTAATTGTTTGATTTCTATGCTTAGTTTGTGCAATAGAAATGACTTTTCTTAAGTTTTTTAAAGTTTGTTGATTTGATGTGTGGCCTGGATGTGGTAGGGTCTTTAGGATAAAATTAAAATTTCTACCATCACTAAGTAACTTATAACTAAATCTTAATGTAACTCAGAACCTCATTTTAAAGCCTAGACTTTTAATCAAAATAATAAAATATTTAGCACTCTTTAGCTAAATGATTGTATTCTACAACAACATGCATATCATATTGTGTCACTCTTGAATAGAGAGGATCTCCACTCTTACATGATAGGGGATATGCTTGACCTTTGGGAGCGATCCTTTATAGTGGAGAACAGCTCCTCTACTTAATTTATCCCATAACTTAATTTCATAATGCATATAGGCATAATTGTCCCAAGCCTTATTCCAAAATAAATGTGTCAAATGATTTTAAAAACTTATAAATTTTCAACATTAGTCTAAGTCATGTTTACATACCAAACAATATCTTAGGGAGTTAGGATTCTTGTTTCCCTCTTAGTTAAATAACAACCTAGCTATCTCAGATCTACATAAGACCGGCTTGTATGATTTTAAAGCATAGAAGGTGTTAACTGGCAGCCACTCTAACAGGTTGTACGTCTAGAAGAGTTGAGATGTGTTCACTCTCTCTTGTGGAGGTGGATCCTTATATCCCATTTTTCTGAGTAGAATCAGGTCGATTTCTTAGCTTATGCTAGAGCACCCAAGACTTAGGTTCCAAGGCAGCTTGTTTCTCTTTTACTATGGGTATAAGTCCTCACTTCTAAGGATTTTCCACAATCTTGTGTTGTTGGACTATAAGCCCTAGCATTCTAATAAGATTCCAACTTAAATAAAAGTGAATTATCTCTTTCAAAAATATAAAGCCTCACTATTAGGTAGATTGAAGCACTCACTAGGCTTTCTAGTATCACGGGTGCTTTTTATTTATTCTTTTTTGGAACTTGTGATGAAGACTTCTTATTCAAACAATCCCATCTGATTTTTAATAAAAACCAATTCATTGATAGTTTAGCCTTGAAATCTTTGGAAATTTTTATTTACTAATTTAATCGAGAGTATTCATAGAAAATTCTCATTTCCTAAGATGTAATTAACTATGAAAGCTTGCTTTCATAGGAAACTAAATAACCCAACATAAAATAAACCCTATTTTACTTTATCCATGTAAAGTGGTGAAAGGTCTCTAGTATATACGAAGACCCATCTGCCTTAGGAGTCCTTATTAGGTGGTTGAGCTCATCATAGGATGATGTTTCTATCTTTTGAGATAGTGCATCGTACCTCATAGCTCTAATCATAATCCTATTGTAAAAATTAAGTTTTAATGAAATGAACATCTAAATACACATAAAAAATAGAGATTAACTTAACATACATCCTAGACGAACAATTATATTTTACACATTTAGACTTAGCACCCTACTTTGGGTTAGCAAGCCCATGTGTCTTAATGAATTATGCTTAGGGACTTAAGCAACACCTACAAGCAATAAAAATTTATATTTTTATTATTACAGTGGTCTCTTAAGCATAATCCCTTATAGAATATAATATTCATTTTAATATCATCCTAACATCTAGATTACACATAATCAATCATAACATACAGTCTAAAATATTATGTCACAAAATAAAAATTCACACTATCATAACAAGCACCAGCCTAACTTAGGGCTAGTTGGTGACTTAGTATTTTAATGTGTGTGTTAGGCTTAGTGTGGTATGTCATAATTAAACTTTACTATTTAGATCTATCTAATGATGAATGTTTAAATTCCTCATTAAGGGTGATTACACTTTATGTGATTAATTATTTGAAAGGAATTTTATACTCAAACTTTTGATTTCATTTAGGGTTTCATTTTAAATTAAAATTATAAAGAGAGAGAGAGAGAGAGAGAGAGAGAGAGAGAGAGAGAGAGGAGAGGAATAAGATCCACCTCGATCTTTAATCTTAGGTTGAATCTAAAGAGTGGATTTTATGACTTTTAATCATCTTAATGAAATGTTATTAATTATTAATTAAGCTATGCATTTGGATTTGCTCTAAAAATTTTATCTAAAATATGAAAGGCATCTTAGGATTAATAAGACCAAATCATCATTAATTTAATAATATTTTCTTGAATTTATTTTATTATTCTTTAATATTAATGTAATTAAATAGTACACTTAACTAAATAACTAGGTTTAATAAATGTACATATCTTTTGATTATTCCACACTTAATGCATGAATATATATATATATATATATATATATATATATATATATATATATATATATATATATATATATATATAGCTTAAATTAATTAGCATGTGGAATGTGACGCATTAATTTAATTATACCTTATACATATTCATACATATTAGTATATTGAGCTTGTACAAGCATGCTCCATTATTGAACTAGGGAAGTGATGTAATCAGAGACTCTCTTGAGACTACTTAAAGTCTCCCACTCCTGAGATGTTTAAATTACATACTTGTTAATTCATATACTTATGAATATATATATATATATATATATATATATATATATATATATATATATATATATATATATATATATATATATATATATGTATGTATGTATGTATGTATGGTTTATGAATAATGATGAAATTATGAAACTTTTAAGATGTTTTAAATATATGAGTTAAAATAATTTATCCTTAATTTGTGATTAACCATAAATTTTAAGGTACATGCCTTTGTTAGACTAGGGAAGTGAGGCAATTAAAGACCCTTTGAGACTACTTAAAGTCATGCACTCCCTGGTTTCCAACCTATATACCTTTCAATATTATAGTTGATACATATAGAAATTAAATTCAAATTTTAATTATTCAAATTGGTTTATAGTTAAGTTAAAAGAATACATTTTAATCAATTAAGAAAAGAATTTAGGATCTACTTGTGATATTAGCCACACTATTTAATTCAAAGGCATGCAATTTGAAATATTTTATTTTTACGTTTGAAAATATGAAAGCATGAACCATATGAAATACAAATTTATGAATAATTGAAGAAACGAAATTAATACTATCAAACAACCTATTTGGGTTCATTAAGTCCCAAGGACATTCACATTAAGATAAGCACTCTTAAGCCAAATTAACTTCATTAAGGGTCGATCTTTGGAATTTGAGTTATTTCATCCTAAAGAGGAGAGGAAATCATTAATATCATCCCTTGACATTTTCATTAAAAAATTTAAAAGTGATTTAGGTAATTTTATGAACTAATTATGGTTAATTAATTATTTTACCAATTAAACCTAAAAAAGCCCATAAATTCTATTATACCTTAAGTAAAAGCCCAAAAATTATAAAAAGAATTAATGTAAATGGATAACCATGAAAAAAACATGTTTAAAAAATTCTAATGCAATTGGACTTATTAATTAAATAAATGGAGAAAACTCAAATTACACTCAAAATACCTCAAACCAATTATGGATTTTGATTTCAGTAAAAGCATCTTTGTTAGTCGAGCATAAAATTGGCTTGGTCAAAATTTTTAATGATCTACACTAATTACTTTAATTTTTCTAAACCTTAGGCTAATTAATGATTTAATTAATAAATAAAAGCCCTTTAGGGTGATCTTGGAAAATAATAAAAACAAAGAACTTAATTAATTTCTCTACTCACCCTTACTATTTTAATGCTAAATTAGGTTTTCAAAATTATTTTCATAATTTTCTTGATTTTATATAATTATTAAATGTACAAAATGGTTAATTATGATTTGAAAATTTGAAATTTCTAAATTACTAAGCAAATTGCCCTAATAAAAGTATGGGAGGTAGAGGTCATCCCAAGAAATGATCAAATCAAAATTTAGGTTAATTAGTTAAATAATTAATGCTTAATTAAGATAATTAAGTAAAACTTCCAATCTTAATTAATCATTTTTTACTTAATAAAAATTAGAGTTTTTATTTCTTGTGAATTCTTTTTTGTAAAAGCTTTTCAAAATTGGCTTATTTATATTTTTTACATTTTCTTATAATTAGTTATGATTTCTAGATGATTTAGCTAATTAAAACTCAATTTTAACCCTAATTAATCCATTTACATAGTCAGCGCCATGACAACACTTTCTACATGGTGTCGTGGGATTGGTTATTTAAAATGTCTCATGTAACTGTTGACTCATCAGTGATGGGTAAGCTTTCTTCTTAGTCGTCCAATCATGGATTAGATGGAAGAGATTAATTCCATAAATAAATTAAATATTTTTAACATGTTTAATCACGATCGTCTCTTTTATTCATACAGAACAGATGGCAGATGATCTATCATCGACCTCTAGTGAGAGATGAACACTATTCATCTTTCACCATTCAATCTTAGCTCACCAGAGCTAGTTTGTTGGTGGAATTAATTCCAAATCGATCAAGAGTGTCCTAAAGGGATCCTATGGCTCGATTCACTTCACATGCAAAAATCCTTCTCCAAGCACCAACACCTAGAGAATTTCTATATTTTACTAAAATTTACCTCGCTGAAGCTAAAGACCAGCAGCCCAATGACTAAGGTAGCTTTGCCTTGAAGAGGTGAAGCCATGTTAAGAATATCACGAATTACCACCCCATCAATCATCCTCTAGACCAACTACCGCCATGAAGCTTGCTAGAGGTGGTCTATGAGTGATCTCTTGTGATTGAATCAAGTGTTTCTCAATTCATTTTGAGTCACCTGAGTGATGAGAAGGTGTAGGAAGAGTTAGTTTAGATTTTATGTTGATTTGGTGGAGTTGGGTTTGAAAGGGTCTCAAGCTAAAGGAAGGCTCGATGTCACTAGCGATGGGGTGCTTCAAAGGCGCTAAGAACTCAAAGGACAATCAATGGGCTTATGAGGAAGGTGTGTGCTTAGTTTGAACTTAGGAGAAGGTTTGGTTGAGGTGTATTCCCTCTTGCCCAAATGATGCAACTAAAGAGGTTGGTTGAGGTAGTGGTAGTCATCTGAGTGGGGGTGGCTAGAAATGGCATGGAAGTCCCCTAGTGGCTGGGAAGGTTTGGTGGCCAGTGGTGATGGGAATAACTCCCTTAGGTAGAGTCAAGGGTCTGCCAAGGTGAGAGGGACCCCACCTTGGTCAATAGTTGAGCCCAACAACCTTAGGTCAATGGTCTTATGCTCAAGGAGTGCTAAGGGTGATTGTTGTGGACTAAGGGGGTTGGTAGACCTTTCAAATAGGGATTTTATGATATTTGAAACCATTGGTTCACTTGATTTGGACTGAATCAGATTCCATTTAGATAGGGTCCACTTGGGTAGGTTAATGGGGATCTAAGAATGAGTCATGCCAAGTTTGGTTGGGTTTGGACTTAGTTTGATAGGGTTTGGCTCAATTTGATCCATATAGGTCAATTTTGGTTACGTAGGTCAATTGACTAAATTGGGTCAAGAGGGCTATTGGATCATGTTTAAATGATCATTTGGAATGTATTGGTGCAATCATTTTGATTTAATTTGAAGTGGATATGAATATTGCTCATATGGGTCATATGGGTCAAATGAGTTAAGTTGATCAATTTGGTCAAATTGGCTAAATTAGATTGAAAGCTATTGGGGGGGGGGGGGGGATTTGTGTTGCATCATGTTTGATTAACCATTTAATAGTGATTGAAGGCTTTGATTTGAATTAATTTGATTTAGAATGGATTTTGGTTTGATTTGGCCTTTTAGGCCAAATTGGGTTAACTAGGTCAATTATGTTGGGCTAGCCAAATTAGCTTTGAATTGGTGGTTGAAGACTATTCAATAATCAATTTATGATTTATTGGAGGCATTTGTTGCAATTTATTTGTATTGGGGTGAATTTTGGCTCAAAATGTCCCAAATTGGGCCAAATGACCAAATTAGCTCAATTGTGTTCAACTGATTATAATTAAGTGATTGATCATGATTAATAATTATTTTGGAAGTGATTGATTAGTTTGATTTGGTTCAATTTGGTTGTTTAGGCTAAATTGGGTCAAGTGGGTCAATTGGCTTGATTGGATTTAATTGGGATCAGTTGACTGTTGAAAAATGATTAATAATGAATTTGAAGTTGATTGGTGGCTTTGATTACAATCAATTTGGGTTAAATTGGGTTTTGACCCATTTCACCCTTTTAGGCCAAATGGGTTTGGCTTAGTTTAACTAATTGGTGGAATTAGATTGGATGGAATGAATTGGAATGTTTAATTGAATATTTAGAATGATCATGAGCCTTAGGTTGATTCAATTTGTCTTAAACTAAGTTGAACTGAATTTTTGCCTTATAGGGTTCAAATCGGTGAACTTTGGTTAAGGGCCTATTTGGCTTGGTTTGATTTAATTGGGTTGCAATCAAGGCTCAATCAAGTTTAGCTGAGATTCAAATGAGTTTGGGTAGGTTTAGCTTCAATTGGATTTGATTAATTTTGAATTTAGTCCTTTTAAACCTAATGCGTTAAATTGGGTCAACTTAACCACTTCATCAAATTGAACCTTAATGGGTCAAATTAGGTTTCAAATCAATTGGTCTTGATTAAGGATTAGTTTGTGATCAAGTAGTTTAGGTTTTGGGAATTGGTTTGGAATAGGGTTGATTGGATTTGGGATAGGTGAGCCCTACCTATCTTAAGCCAGAGTCTAAACCTGGGGTTGAACCCTATGACATAAGCCTAAGATTAGTGTTCTCTTAGCCACTAGAAGTGTTTTAGTTCTAGGAATACCTTAGTATATAAATGAATCCCAAGTCTAAGGTGGAGACATTCAATCTCACTCCAAAAGTGAGGTCAACAATTATTAAAAATAGGTTTATTGACTATTAATTAGATTATGAAATTGGGGTGCTAAGGTAAAAATAATGGTCTACTCATAGATATACGAAGAAAGTTAACTAAGAAAATAGAACAAGAATTTGGGTGGTTGATCTTAAAAGATAATTAAACTTGGGAATTAGGCTTCATAAATGTTATTGTGTGGCTAAAATTTTAACTAAGGAGTTAAATGTTATTGAAGTCCAACAAAAGTGGATGCAACATTTCTCTCAAAAGCCTAGGATCCTTATTTTCCTCACACAACCTGCTTAACTTTTAGTGATCAATTCAATGCAAAAAAAAAAAAAAACATTAAAGTTCTTTGATCATAAAGGCCTACATAGCTTCATCATAGTTATAGCTAACCTACATCCCATCACTATGGTATTTTTTCCATGATGAGTTTGTTTTTCATCTCTCAACTTTATTTAGAACTTATAATCTATTGATAGATGATAAGTCAATTCGGTAGGTGAAATATCTTAGAATGAAATATACATTATTAAAGAGAAAATATAACTTATAATTTCATTAAAACTAAAATCAACACAGAAGCAACATAGTCACACTGAAGTTAGATCATGAAGAAAGTAAAGAACAACAATGAAATCTTATACATGAACAAGATTGAAATAATAAAAAAAGAGAAGAAGAAAGAAAAAGTCAAGTGTAGATGTTAAGAAAGCTTTCTTCATCTATTTGGCTCATTTCAATTGAAATCTCTCTGATGGACTCACAAGACACCAAAAAGTAGAGACAACATTTATCCATCTTTTGGACACTCTAAAAACTTGAGAATATTGGGTGAATTATGGCTAGTGAAGTCTTCAAACTCATCCATAAATATCATTAAATATTGACGCATAAGGTCCCAACTATTTGAAAATAAATATTTGAGAATTTTGGTTAATTCAAAATAATTACTAAGGTGGCACTTGAGCAATAAGGTCAAGTACATATGCCTCGTACTATCTATTTACATGTTCTTGTGAATTTTGGGTCTATCACCTAGGCTCTAAGACTAGTGTCTAAGAGTCAAGCTCTTTCTTTTAGGCTCCAATTAAATTCTAGATCTAGTTTTTATGAACCAAATGTAGGTGCTTACACATTGGGCTCTTTATCATTAAATTCTATATGGATCAAATTTGTTGCCTAAATTCTAAAATTTGGCACCACTATGGCTTCATTACGTAGTTTCTACAATTAGTTTCTTAAGCACAAGTTTGGGTTCTTAATCAGTAGGCTATACTCTAAGCATCAATTGAGCAGTAGATCATACAATTTGCCTTAAATCTACTTAGGCAACTCTCCACCTAATTTAGTGCATTAATCACTAAATTTGGCTCCTTATTTTTATAGATTTATAGAAACATAAAATTTATATTATAAGTGCTACCAAATGCTTAAAATCATGTAAATACATAGTCTAAGGTAGAAAAAGGTGCAACATTTATTTCTATTAACATGTTCCTAATGTTACCCAACCATTGCTTCTTAGGCATTGAAGTGCTAGGAAACATAAATTATTTGGATGTATTAAAGCTCTTTCTTCTAAAGTTCATAGATTCATACTGGTTACTAGTAATTCTTATTTGTAGGTGTAGAGGTAGTTCGCTTATAAGAGGTTAAAGTAGGTAATGAGCTTTAATTCATTTGTGACAATAGATTATTTGGATTTATAATACATCCTCCTATTATATTTGATAATGGTATAACATTTAAAGCACTAGAATCATCAAGTTTTCTTCTAAAGTTTAATCTTTTTATATTCCTTATAGAAGCTCCCACCTTCCCCCTCGAGGGTTATTATTTCATTAAATGACCCTCTCTTATCTCCTTTAACTACTTAGCATTTACTATTTCATTGAAAGTTGCTCTATCTATCATGCTTTTGGCCATTATTTTTTATTTTTCTCACTACTTCGTTTATGGACATGAACATATACATAGGTATACCACTCAACAAACTACTGTCTCATTGAGATCACACCAAACATTGTCAACAAACTCATTTCCCCTCAAATTTAAAATGGCAAGTTCTAAAACTCGGCCTCATCAAATGACTAAGTAGAAAGAGTGAAAAACCCACCTTATTCCTCATTGATTCTAAAACTTCTTACTTATTAGAGCCACTCAAGTTTACATTGATTAGGAAATTCACCTACAAACATCCAAAATGAACATGATAAGAATAGACTTTGATGATTTAAAACTTTATGGTGAGTAGATTGCATGGTTGTTAGATGGAAGACATATTATTATCAAATTGAACAAATAGGAGAACTATGCAAAAAAAACTTCAAACAAGCAATACTACATAGAAAAAGTTCAAATGAAATTGCTAAACTAGACTTCAGCTTTTGATTATAGTGTTAAGCCACTGATTATCCCCATCTTAATAAAATCCCCAAACTTATAATTGCATCTGTTCAACAAAAAATCGTATACTTCTTGTTTGTTGTTTTTAATAAGCCTTTGAAGTTGGATTTACCCATTTTCAATTTCTTAAGTCCTTCAACAGCTAGAGTTTGAGTGCAAATGGATATAACATCACAATATACCAAATAAGTTTGGAATGATTCACCAACCAATGGTTCTTGAAAATGGGTAAATACTGAATAAAAACCCTACTATGATAATAAAGGTAGAATGTTTGGTCATACACTCGATAATTATCTTGTTCCCCACCCAGATCATAGAGTTAAGCCCCATGACAAGAATCATAAATGTGGAAATCCACCCAAAAATTAAGGATACAACACTAATTGGACATAAATACTTATAGGGTTATTCCAACGGGATTGACATACCACTAACAAATAATAATGTGCAATTGCAACCTCGACTTGAATATGAACAATTTATTGATGTCAAAGGCAATATTGAAAGTAGAATACAATAGCAACTACCTCCGTTAAAATTCAAGAAACATGGAATAAGAATATAAATGTAGAATCTACTAGAGCTAATGCAAATCTATGATGGGATGCCCCTTTGGAAGGATCAAAGGATTAACTGAAAAATTAAAAATGTTTAGATTCAGAATCATACTGTGGATAATAGTGGTGAATCCAAATTTATCCATGGATAGAGGAATAATATTCCAAGATACCTGGAAATAAAGTTAGGTAGAAATATTGCAAGCATGAAGATTAGAAAGTAAGAAAGTGTAGAAATAATAATATTTATTTCTTAAAATATGAATATAGATGAAAGATAAAAATTCCCTGTGTAAGAAAGAAGTCCTTATATAATAATATTAATAGGAGACCACACATAGAAAGACCATATAATTTAAAGTAAATATAAACTTCCTAGAGATGATTATCCTAGAAAAAGGCCCAACTTAAGGAACACCCTTATACAAGACCATCTTAGGGTCCATGAAATATTACATGAACCTACAAAATAAGTTTAGATAAAAGCCCCAATGTCTGATGGTGTTCATGACCCAAACAAAATTTTAGATTGTTTAAAGGATTTTTATGATTGGTGTCATATGAATGACTATCAACATACTATGTTCAGGAAAATGAAATTAGGTAACCATGCAAAAATCAATTAGAATAATATTTTAGCTAAAGAAAAGAGATTCACTAGAAACCTCGTGACATGGGTAGAAATGAAAGAAATCTTAAGGCCTAAATATTGTCCTAAATCATAATTAAAGGCTTCACTAATAATTGACTACTCTTAAAATGCAATATGTTAGTAATGGAATATATGAAAATTTTGGTATTTTTATTTAGAGTGGTGTAGGAATACTGCACATATCTTAAGGGGTAATTATTAAAATGATCGAGTATGGCATCTATGGAATGATGTGATATCTCAAAAGATAGAAATATCACCTTATAATAGACTCAATCATCTAATAAGGACTCCTAAGACTGATGGGTCTACATATACTAGAGATCTTTCCCCTATTTTATATGGATGAAGTAAACTAAGATTTATTTTAAGCCAGGTTCTTTTATTTCCTATGGAGTAAATTCCCAAAGTTAATTACATCATTAAAAATGAGAATTTCTTAAGAATACTCTCAATTAAAGTAGTCAAATAATGTCTCCAAATATTTCAAAGGTCGATGGTCAAAGGATTAGCAATTATTAAAGATCAAGTGAGAAAATTATTGAAACAAAAAGGGAATAAGTAGGAAATACTCATAATACTAAGAATCCTAATGGGTTTTTTAATCTATCCTTCAATGAGGATTTATATTGTTGAAAGAAAGAATTATTTTATTTTGAATTGATATTTTTATTAGAATATTAATGCTTAGATTTAAACTTCATAGGATTATAAAAATGCCTAAGAGGTGAGGACTTATGCTCATAGCAAGAGAGAAATAAGTAGCCTCTCAACCTACATATACAATGCACAAGTGACAATCTCGACCTAAATCTACTCGATGAAAGTGGGATATGTTGATTCACTTTCGCTAGAGGGAGAGAACTGATCCTGACTCTTCTGGACTTATAACTACCTGAAGTGGCTGCTAGTTAACACCTCCTATGATTTAAAATTGTATGGGATAATCTTATGTAAATGAAAGATGTCTAGGATATTATTTATCAGGAAAAACTTTAGAGTCCTAAGCTCACTCCCTAAGAAACTAAATCTGACTGATATGAAAATTATGACTTGGACTAATGCAATAAAAATTATAAATTTTATTTTATTTTTGAGTAATTATTTAAGACTCAGACTTGGGAGAGCTTATGCCCAAATTTATGATGAAATTTGACCATGGGATAAATCAATAAGAAGTGGTGTTCTCCACTAGAAAGGGTTGCTCTCACAGGTCAATCCTTGTCCCTTATCATGCAAGTGTGGAGATTTCCTATTTTCAAGAGTGAGATATTATGCATGCATGATATTGAAACATACAATCATATAGGTAAGGGGTTACTAAATCTTTTATTTCTTGATTAATATACCTAGAATTTATTGTGAGGTTTTGAGATATTTAAAATTTAACTAGAGTTGATTAGTTAGGGTACAAAAATTAAGTTTCATAATGAGCCTAATGCATCTAGGCCAAATAATAATTAATCAAACTTTAAGAAACCTATGAAAAAGTATGCCATTTGTGTTGCAAAATCAATGTAAATACAACAGTCAAACATTATTGACTAAGAGAATAAAAGGTATGTGTCATTATTGGTAGTACACTTTGGATAAGAAAAAAAATTGGGAAGTTGAGCTCTACCCTTAGACAGCCCAGATTACAATTAAATTACAAATGAAAATAAAGGTATAGAGGTGTTCAATTCTTCATCTTCACTTTGCTTCATAGATTTGAGTACTCCAAGCATCACATGTCCTTAGTGGTCCAAGCCTTCTAGCCACTACGTATCATAAACCCCATAGCTTTAATCCGAAGCCTATAACAAAAATTAAAATATATGAAAGTATAAATTTAACCACACCTTAAAAATAAAAGTTAGCAAACATACATTCACACCAAGAAGTTATATTTTATACATTTAGGCTTAGTACTCTATCTTCGATCACTAAGCCCACCTGTCCAAATGGATTATACTTAGGGACTTAAATAACACCTGCAAGCAAGAGGCATTTATAATTTTTATTACAATGATCCCTTAAGCATAATCACTTATAAAAAATATTATTAGTCTAACATCATCATAACATTCAAACTATGCATGATCAATCCTAACATTTAGTCTAAAATAATACAACATGAAACAAAATATTACATCATCAAAATAATCACCAGCCTAACATAGAACTAGGATTGGTGATTTAGTATCCTAATGTGTGTACTAGGTTTGGTGTGGCATGCCATGATTATGCTTTAATATTTGAATTGTCAAAAGATGAACATCTTAAATTCCTTATTATGGATGATTATCCTTTATGTGATTAATGGCTCGAAATGATTTTTAGACTTAAGTTTTGATTTCATTTTCAGTTCCATTTTTAATTTGGGGTTATAAAGAGAAGAAGAAGTAAATCCCCCTTAGTCCCTATCCTTCAATTAATTCTAGGAGATAAATTCTTATGATTTTTAATCCTCTTGATGAAGTGTTAAAATTTTTATTAAGTCTTAAGTTTGGATTTGACTTAAGAGATTTTATTCAAATATGAAGAGGCATCTTTGATTAATAAAGTCAAATTATGATTGATTCAATAATGCTCTCTAAATTTTCTATTCACTTCATTATTTCTTAATATTCATTTAATTAAATAAACATGCTTAATTAAATTATTAGATTTAATGAATATGTATCATATTTCAATTAGCCCACACTGAATGCATGAATGAATTTGTGCATATAGTTTACATTAATTTGCATATGGAATATGATTCATGAATTTTTATAAAAGGATTTAATTTAAAGATACCTTATACATATACATATACATGAGTATATTGAATTTATACAAATACGTGCCATTGTTAAACTAGAAAATTGGGGTAATCAAAGACCCCATTGGGACTACTTAAAGTTTCACACTCTCGAGATGTCAAGACTATATACTTGATAATTCATATACATATGCATACATGCATGGACTTAAGGATGGAATTAGAAACATTTTTGGGTGTTTAAAATATATATGAGTGAAAAAAATTTAGCCTTAACATGTATTTCACCACAAACTTTAAGATATGTGTCATGTTGTACCAAAGGTACGAGGTATCAAGACCTCCTATAGATGACTAGCCTAGCAACCTTGAATTTCTAAGCTATATACCTTTCAAATTATGGTTCATACATGTAAGAATTAAATTTAGCTTTTAATTATTCAAATTAGTTTATATTTAGATTAATAGATATCATTTGATTAATCAAGAAAATAATTTGAAATTTATTAGTAATAATCACTATACTATTTAATTCAAAGCCATACAATCAAATACAACCTTTCAATTTTAAATTTAAAACATGAGTGCATGAAACAAATGGAATACAAATTTATGAATAATTGAAGTAAAGCAATTAAGCATTACTAATTAACTCATTTGGCTTCACTAATCCATAAGGACATTCACATTAAATAAACACCCCTAAGCCTAATCAAACTCATTAAGGATTAATTTTGGAATTTAAATTATTTGATCGTAAAGAGAAGAGAGAATAAGTAAAATTATCCCTTTGCCCATCTCTATTCATTGCATGGTTTAAAAGTGATCTAGGTTATTTTTATGGTTTCATTAATTAAACATTTAATCAAATTAAGTCCATAGAGGCCCATAAACTCAATCAAACCTTAAATATAAGCCCAAAAATATGGAAAAAGTTACTAAAAAAGCATAACTAGGTTGAGAGGCCCATAAACATAAGGTAAATATGCCCTAACAATTCTAATGCAATTAGGCTTATAATCAAGGGTTAATTAAATAAATAGATAAAAGCCAAACTATTTAATTATACTCAAAATACCCCAAATCAATTGAGGATTTTGATTTCATTGAAAACCTCTTTGTTAACTGAGCACAAAGAAGGCTTGGTTAAAAATTTTAGTGATCTACCTTAATTATTATTTTTTTTCTAAGTTCCAGGTTAATTAAGGATTAAATTAATTAAATAAATTCCCTTTAAGGTGATTCTGGGAAATAATTATAACCAAGGGTCCTAATTGATTTCTTTGGTCACCCTTACTGTTTTAATGTTTAATTAAGTTTTCATAATTTTTTTAATTTGAAATAATTATTAAATGCGTAGAATGGTTACTTAAGGTTTAAAAATTGATATTCCCTAAAGTACTTAGCAAATTTCTTCTGAAAATTATGAGAGGCAGAGATCATGCAAGAAATAATTATACCAAATCCCATGTGAATTAGCCAATTAATTAAGCTAATTGAGTAAAACTCTAAACCTTAATTAATGACTTTTCACTTAATAAAACTTAAGGCTTTTATGTTTTTTCTAAGTTCTCCTTTATCTAAGCTTTCTAAAATAGCTTTATTTGCATTTTTGAATTTTTTTATAATTAGTTATGATTTTTTAAATTTTTGGCTAATTAAAACTCATTTTAAACAATAATTAATTCATTTACACAGTCGACACCACATCGATACTAATGCGATAACGCTTCCCACGTAGTGTCGTGGCATTGGCTAGTTAAAAATCTTTCCATGTGATAGCTGATCGAACAGTAATGGAGATGCTTTTTCTCAACCATGTGATCATGTATTGGATGGTGGAGATTAATCCCACAATTTAAATAAACCTTTCTAGGGTGATTAATCATGAGTGTCCATTTTGATCACACGGAACGGATGGTTGATGACCCTTCATCAACCTATGGTGAGTCTTCCTTTCGTCACTCAATCTAAGCTTGCCTCAGTTCATTCAATGATGGAAATAAATGTAAATTGATCAGGGAATGAATTTAAGAGAGATCTTATAGTTTGATTCATGCTAAAACATATTTTTTTTTTTTGCAAAAGATCAAGAATCCTATGATTTTCTAAAGTTTATCGGAATTTACCTCATCAAACCTTAGACAGGCAGCCCAATGACTGAGGTATCTTTGCCTTGAAGAGGTGCAGCTTATTGAGAATATCATGAGTTGCATTCCCGCCGATCATTCTATGGACCAAATGCTATGTAAAGCTTATTAGAGTTGATCTAGGAGTGGTTTTTGGTGTTCAAGTCAAGTGTTCCATGATTCTTTTTGGTTCATCGAAGTGTAGAAAAAGGTGTGGGGAGAGTAAATTGGAGTTTGGTGAGGTTATGAGGAAATTGGGTGTGAGAGGTGCTCGGGTTGAGGTGAGGTTTGGTCTCACTGGTGATTGAGTTCATGGGGAGCTCTAAGATGCTTGGGGACTCACTCTAGGGCTCTAAGAAAAGTGTGTATCAAGTTTGAATGCCTAGGGAGGAGTATACTCTCCTCCCTAAGTGAACCAAGCCATGGGATTAGTTCAGCCTTTGGTAGCCGTTCAGTAAATGTAGGTGGTCAAAAATGGCAGGGGAGTTATAAGGGAGAGGTGCTCTAGTGGTTGAGAAGGTTTAGTGGCCTGCCATGGGGAGCACACCTCCATTAAGCTAAACTAATGGCTGAATAAGGGGAGGAGGTCCTCTTCTTGGTCAAAGATTGAGCCCAACAACTTTGGGATAGGTTGGGTCAGTGGTCCTATATCCAAAAAGGACCAAAGGTGGCTACCATGGGCTAAAAGTGTGGGTAGGCATTCCAAATAAAGATTTTATCTTATTTGAAACTCTTGGTTAAGTTGATTTTGGTCAAAGTAGGTTCACCATGTGTTAGGTTCATTTGGGCAGGTCAAGGGGGACCTAAGAATGTGTCATGCTAAGTTTGGTTGGGTTTGGCTCAATTTGACCCTTATAGGTCAATTTGGGTTCAAATGGTTTAGTTTGATGAATTGACCTAATTAGATCAAGGGGTATGTTGGATTATATTCAATTGGTCACTTGGGATGCATTGATGACTTAGGTTTCATTTAATTTGAAGTGAATTGGATTTGGTTCATATAAGTTTAGTTGGGTTAAGAGGGCTAAGTTGACCAATTTAGTCAAATTGGGTTGGATGAAAGGTTGAGTTATGTTTGATTGATCATTTGAGAATGATTGAAAGTTTTGATTTGAATTGATTTGGGTTAGAATAAGTTTTAACTCAATTTGATCCTTTAATTCAAATTAGATTAAATAGGTTAATTGGGTTGGTTTTATCAAATTTATTTTAATTGATGATTGGAGAGTATTCAATAATCAATTTATGATTGATTAGAGGCATTGGTTCAATCCAATCTGATTTAGAATGAGTTTTGGCCCAATTTGACCCTTTAGGTCAAATTATCTCAATTGGGTTCAATTGATTACAATTAAATGATTGGTCATGATCAATGATCATTTTGGAAGTGATTGGATAAGTTGATTTGGTTTAATTTGGATTGGATTAAAATTTGACTAAATTTGATCTTTTAGATCAAATTGGGTCAAGTGAGCCAAGGCTTAGTTAGGTTCCATTAGGATCATGAGAGTGTTGGGCGATGTTTAATAATGGATTTAAGGTTGATTAATGTCTTTGATTCCAATCAATTTGGATTAGACTGAATTTTGACTCATTCAAACCTTTAACAATAAATGGGTCAAGTTGGGCTAATTAAATCAATTGATGGAATTGAATCAGTTAGAGTGAATTGAAATGTTCAATCAAATGTTTAGAGTGATCATGAGGTTTATATTGACTCAATTTGGCTTAAATCAAATTGAATTGGATTTGGTCCCTATAAGGTTCAAATGGGTTGACTTGGGTAAAGAGCAAATTTGGTTCAATTAGATTAATTGGGTTGCAATCAAGGTTCAATTAAGTTTAATTAAAGTTCATATGAGTTTAGGTGAGCTTGATTTCAATTAGATTGGATTGATTTTGGATTTAGCTCCCTTAAACCCAAATGAGTTGAGATAGGTTAGCTTAGCCACCTTGTCAGGGTCAAATTAGATATAGGACTAATTGGTGTTGGTTGAGGTTTGGTTTATGATCATTTGATTCAAGTTTGAGGAATTGAGCTGATGTTTGACTCAATTGAGTTCAGAGTAGGTGTGCCTTACCTATCTTAAGCTAGGGTCTAACCTTCGGGTTGAACCCTATAACTTTATAGGCTTCGAGTTAGTGTTCTCTTAATCACTAGAAGTGTCATGGTACTAAGAACATCTCAATGCCTAGATGAATCCTAGGTCTGAGGAGGAGATTGCTAACCTCACACCAAAAGTGAGATCAACAACTACATTTAAGAACTTAATAACTAGAACTCAATGCATTAATCAAGAGTGGCAAATAGCTAATAAATTTGTCATTGATTTAAGAGAAGATATTAGAAATGAGTTAGAGCTTCATGACCCCTAGACCATAGAGGATGCCTTATACTATGCTTTACTCCTAGAAAATGATAAGAAGGCTACATCCACATCCAATATGAAAGCTTAAATATCTTCTAAATATCCATTTACATCTCAATCTCAAAAGTCTATTGTCAGACTTAATCCTTATATGAAGAATAACCCATCTAAAATGACCTCCATTGAATATACTTCTAAAAATACGAAAGAGATAGTTTCCTTTAAACGTCATAAGACAGGTCATATGCAAAATTAGTGTAGATAAAAAGTCATATTCCTAGATGAATTATAAGATTTAAGAGAAGAAGAGAATATTGAAGAGATACATGATGATACACCACTATTAGATGAAAAAAATGAATCCAAATATAGATAATCTAATGTTGGTTATGAGGTATATGACTACTTCTAGGTATGAAGAAGACTGGAAGACAAGAAATATTTTCTCAATGTATATTATATATAAGGAAAAGAGGTGTAAGTTAGTAATAGATAGAGGGAGTGCTATGAATGTTGTATGAACCCATGCTATTGCTATAGCCAACCTTACGATTGAACCACACCAGAACTATTCCAAGTCAATTAGGTAAATCACAAATCCCTACTTATCATAAGCAAATGTGTTGTTCCAATTAAGATAGGTAGCTATGTTGATCGAATTTAGTGTGATGTTCTTTCAAATAAAAATAACTCATATCTTATTAAGAAGACCATGGCTTTATCATTTGAATGTAATCCATTATTGCTAGGAAAACACTTATGTGTTGAAACATAATGAGAAAATAATCAAATTAGACTTTATAAAGCCTAACAAAAAGAGGTCAATAACACCCCCACATAAAATTCTTCCTACAACTCCTCACAAGCCCAATTATAAACTATAGCTCAATGGTAATAAGAGAGAAATGTGAAACTTTAGTTGAAAGTGATATCACCATCTAGCGATAGAGGGCATACTCTAGAATTACATATTGATACATGCAAATCTCCTAGTATTCAAATCATAATCTTTGGGTTTAGATGCTTAGTTAGAGAGTTGAATGATCCTACTTCTCTATTTATTTTGCACCTCTGAGTCATCTTCATTGATGTTAAGGATCACCACATACCTATCATGGATATATTATCAAAATTTATTGATCTGATTCTCAATAACTTATCAAATGAACTACCATCATTAAGGGATATACGACATGGAATATATCTGATTCTTGGTTAATAAATACCTAACTTATCCCATTATAGGATGAATCTAATTGAGCATGCATATTAAAAGAATAAGTATATGAACTCTTGAAAAAGAGCTTTATCCAAGAAATTCTTAGTCTTTGTGTTATACTAGCTATCTGAACTCCTAAAAAAGATGGAACTTGGAGGATGTGTAATGACAGCAGAGCAATAAATAAGATCATAATAAAATTTAAGTTTTCTATAGCTAGGTTGGATGACATATTAGATCTTATTTCATGTTAATCTATATTCTCTAAAATCAATTTGAGTGGATAACATCAGATAAGGATTAGACTATGTGATGAATGAAAAGGCAGCATTTAAAACTGTCAATAGTCTTTATGAATGGTTAGCCATGCCATTTTGTCTTTCAGATGCACTTGTTGACCACATTTTGGATAAGATTAACATCATCTCTAAACATATAATTAGGGAAACTAATCTTAGATTAATAGCCACTTGATTAACCACTTAGGACACTATACCTAGTGACCTAATAATTTCTCCTAGGGTTTGACCTAACCTAATGGGATCAGTTGGATCCAAACCCCTCCAAATCTAAATAATAATTGACCATAATACACTACATTTGAAAATTAAATCTAATTTAACTTAGGCTAAGGTAATTGGTTTGGTTAACCTAACTACCCTATTTAAGCTCAAAATCACTTAAACTCAAAGAAATTTAAATAAAACCAATAAAAATTGAATCAAATTAAACAAAAAGTATAAATTCAATACATAAATGAAAATGAACCTAAAAATAAATTCAAATAAAGGTCAGAAAATGGGTCAACCATTTGACATAGAGTTGACCTATGTGAGTCCCACCAAGTCAAAGGTTAACCCACCAAAACTTTACTAAATTAAGTCATACCAAGGACTTAGAATCATTATATAACATGTTTAAACAAATATCTAAGAAAATCTAGAACCAATAAGGTTTTAAATAGGCTAATTAAATAACTTGGTCTAAATGAGCCTAAATGGCCTTTCTTAAACTTAAACTTAAATTAAATTGAACTTAACCCAAAATAAATATTTAAAATCATTGGGAAATCATTATTAACCATAATTCAATCAATTATTGGGTTTAATTTTACTAATATGTTCATTTGACCCAATCAAATCTATGTTAACTTATTAAGCCTAATTTGAGTCAAAGTGTGTTTGAATTCAAATCTAACATCAAATAAAATGAAGTTAGTTAATCCAAATCATCTCAAATTTGATTTGGATGGTTAAATAATAATCTAAATGAACAAATAATAAACATTATCCATGTTTAGCTTAACCCAAAATTACACCAAACCCAAGTAGGCTTCATGTAGATTTGAACTCAAACCCAAACTAATCACATGGGAATGCATCCAAACTCATCCTAAGATGCGATGGTAAGGTGAGGTCAAGCATACAAATCAATTATCCCCAATTAACTTCCACTCCTCCATTCCTCATCTCAGTTACTTCGAACTGATTCAAATCAATTGACCACCCCTTGGCACTAGCCTCCAAGGGTGACAGTCACCATGGCCAAAAGGATATTGACCTCCCTCTTCATATAGCTTTCAGCCATCATTGGAAAGAAGAGAGAAAACCTTCCTTAAGCCATCCTAAGCACATACACACAACTTCCTCAAGCAAAATAATGAAGAATCTACCCTTTCCCGGATCTCCACACTACCGACAAGCTGGACTTTTAATCAAAGCAATCAAAAAATAGGCAGAGCTAGGCCTATAAAGAAATTAATGGGGAGGCATTTCAATTACTTGCACCCAAGTCTTGTCATGTCCCAACGAAGCTATTTGAATCATTTCTACCACCAGAGATTGCAATTGATGAGGTATGGGTTCAAACCAACCACTTTAGCATTTGATGTTGATTATTTTTGAAATGAACTTGATCTCAAGTGAGCTCAAGCTATATAAATGCATTCTAAATAAAGTCTTGACTAATTTGCAATTAAAATCAAGGAATTTCATCCCCTAGATCACCAAAAATCACTTTGATTTAATGGACGATGCTTGATTCTAGCTATCATTAAGGGAGATATAATCTCCATTGTACGTTCCTTCTATTAAGAATGTACGGTTGAGATCTAGTTAGATTTTTTATTAAAACCTATATATGAAACCACAATACAATTTTGAGCCATTTTCGATCGAATGGCTCAAATCAAACCATATCCTACCACTATTTTAACGTTGGATCCACGTGGACCAATCCACGACCGGCATGCAAAAGAAGTGTCGCATGAGTGCCACTTGCACTAATGTGAATAAATAGGAAAATCAATTTTTCGTAATAAAAAATTGTAGAAAAAGGTTCAAAACTTTAAAAATTCATAGAAAATAAAATACTTAGCCAAAGAAATATAAATAAGGGCTCTATATATTCTTCAGTGAGAGGAATCCATTAAATTCAAAATCCCATATTTTTTTTTCCAGATAATTTTGGGTTAATTGAGTTTAATTAAAAATAATTAAACAAAAACCATTAATTCAATAAATTTTAAATTTTGGGAAATTGAAGTTAAGGTTAAAATAGACTTGTTATAATTTTATCATAATTTATTAGCAAGCAAATCTTAAAATACAAAATTTTTAAGCCATAAGCCTTAATTTAATAAAATAAATTAATATTAAATTAGGAAAAAAAGGAAAATTATGAAATCAACTTGAATCATCATAATAAACCTTAATGGATCTAAACACATCATTAGAACTCTTCAGAATCTAGTAGATGCTAAAATGACCTAATTTGTTAATTAATTGAATTAACTAATTTAATTAATTGATATGAAGTTTAAATAACCATAATAAATCAATGAAATCTCCAAAATTTCTAAATAAACCCTCTATGGATGCATCTTCCAAAGTGTAACACAAGAAAAATTAAAACTCCTAATTAATTTTATATAATTTTGATTTAATTTAGGATTTATTAAAATAATTAAAACCCTAATTAATCTTAAATTACACATCTTATTAAAATGAAATTTTAGAAAACTCTAATTAGCATGGGACCCCACTTGCCATAAAAGTTTTAAGGTTAAATGATCTCTAGATTCGAAGTTATTGAATTTTTAATCTCTATATCAATATAAATTAAAATAATAAATAAAAAATTACAAAGATTATAAAATTTATAAAATCACTTTAAAACATTTCCCTTAACATCATAACACCTAAGAAAATTTTCTTAATCCTTTGAAGTTAAAGAATTTAATTAGTAATACACTTACGGTTTAAGGTTTAATGAAATGGTTAAGGGTATGGAATTTAATCATATCTTAAATTATTAATTTGATAAATTTATAATATGTCAATTGAAATTCAAATTAATCAATCTCTCTACTTCATACTCAAATATGAAATTCATTAATATGAAAAGTTCTTAAACCCATGAATAACATAATTCTAAATATAAACAAAAAAATATGATTAATTGAAACAATTGAATTTAAATGGCCTAACAAATTAAAATGGCATAGATTTGGGTTGGATACCCAAAGTAGTCTATTTATTTTGTTTCCTAGGTTATGATTAGTAAGCTAAACTTCATCTTAATAATTAAATTAACTAGCAAAACTTTAACATAAAATGTTTCATTGAGCTTAATCTAAATGATGAATTAAAATGCATAAGATAATGAATTCCTTAAATGATGAAATCAAGACTTCCTAAAGAATAATTAAAAACTAACTATGTTAATTTATCAAAATTCATAAGTATAAATATTCATGAAATGAATGAATGAGATCATAACTTGAAAAAAATTAAGTTAACTTATTTAAATTCATTAACAAAATATTAATAAAATGAATAAATAAGATCAATTTAGATCAAATAAACCAAATAATTAAAATACATAAGATCAAATAAACTAATAAAAAAAATATAAAATCAAACATTAAGCTAAGTTATGAAAGAAAGTATAATATTCTATAGTCAATGTCAGTGCTATAAAGGGAACAAAGATTATCTAAAATAAAATGAATTCAAACCGTTCAAAGTGAACTAAACTAAAATAAAAATCAAATCAAACTTGATTATTTAACCATGATGACATCAGCTCTCAAATAAGAATTAAAGAAACACATTAAATTTTGTTAAAGATATTAAATCAAACTAAAAAATATTAATCAAGATAAAATAAATGAAATAAGAATGGAGTTTTCAAATCCTAATAAAATTAGATTATGTAAACTTTAAATTTTAAACACAAAATTAAAACATTAATCACATCAAACTTAATTTAAAACAAACCATTCAAATCAATTCGGAAAAAGGTTAATTAAGATAGTTAGGATCTTAGTTTGACTCTTTAGAATAGATGAAAATCTCATTCTATTAAGATTTAGGATGATGGATATGATGGATTCCACCCAAAGTGAAAACTTTCATAACTAGCAAACATATTGTATACAGTCTAGACACCTTAGGTCGTAAGGCTATTAGTCCAAAGGAGGTCTTGACACATTAAAATTTTAGTTTAATAATGACATGCACCTATGAAGCAAAATTATTAAAAGTGAAATATCAAATCTCAAATCAAATTAAACTAAAGTTTGAATCTAAAAAAAAGGCCTGGATGGCCAGGTTTGTTTGCCCACTAGTCTGGATGTAGGATGTTCTTTTTAGGCTAACACTATTTTTTGTAAGGGTTATGCTAAAAGGGATTGTCATAATAAAATATATATAAATGTCATTTTCTTGCAGATATGCTTTAGTCCCTAATCGTAGCCAATAAGATAAGTAGGCATGGTAAGCAACTAATGCTAAGCCTGTATGTTTGCATTATAACTACTGATATGTTGTGTGTATTTTCTAACACTTATTTTAAGAGTTTAGGAATTTATTTTGGAATTTTAAATGTAATTTGAGTGTAGAATTAAGTTAAAATCTATGGGATCTAAGAATAACATGAGCTGACTCTACATATGTGTCATCTTAATGGTCCCTTATGATGCCCGTCGAGGTCCCTAAAAAGGTGATGATCTTGGAAGAAGACCCCCATAGATCAAAGTTTTAGTTCTAAGTCAGGCTATATAAGGGCAGAGCACGACTGCCTATTTTCTCTTTCTTTCATGGTGTACAATGGTACCTGGTCGCATTGGCCTATTTTAATTAAATAAGCTTGATTTATTTTGGGTGCGTAATAGAAATTGTTTGCTTTTCTAGGTTTCTTTTCATGGTAAGTTTCTGTGATGAAATGCTTGGAATGTTAGGCTTCAAGGAAAATAAAATTTTGTATCCCACCTAAATTTAAATAATTAAAACATAAAAAAAAAATCATAACATCACATTAATTAAAGCCCTAAGTACAACTTCAAAGCAACTAGAAATAATTAGCTATTGCAAAACATGATATCATATTATTTGTTCTCCTTGTATCAGGCGCTTCACCAATTGCACATAAGGGGGAATCCTGCCTTTGAGGATGACCACCCTTCTTGGGGGAAGTTTGCCTTCTCTTTTTGTTTTATCCCTTTGCCTTAAAATAAATCGTGAGTCAAAAAATATGAAAAGTATAATTTATTGCATTAGTTAGGTGCATATCATACCAACATTATCTTAGGGTTAGAGAGTGAGTTTAGGTTCTTAGATTCATTCTAAAAATATAATAGCCTAGGCATCTTGCATAACATGAAGACTGAACTCATGGATTTAAAAAGGCTTAAGTGGTGTTAGCTAGCAACCTTTATAAAAGAGTCAGGGATATGTTCATTTCCTAAAATAAGAGAAAGAACCAATAATTCCATAAACTGCATTAGGTTGAGTTTTTGACTTGTGCATGGATCATTTCTAGACTCAGGTTCTGAAGCATCCTTTTGGAGTAAGTCTTCTACTCCTAGACATTTCTACTATATTGTCCTATTAGAATGTAAGTCCTAGCTTTCTAATAAAATGTCAATTTAAATCTTAATAACTTTGAACTCAAAATTATTTAGCCCAACATTATTTTACTTGAAATGTTTACTAAGCATCCCAGAATCTAAAGAATTTCTTACTTATTCTATATTTATCTCCAAAAAGAACTCTTCCACCTTAGAGAGTGCTCCCTTTTTGACTTTCTATATCATCATCATTTTTAAGACAAGCTTTGAAATTCATAAAAATAAACGTCTATTTTTTATATAAAGTATTTTTAGGAAGAGATCCTTCATTCCTAAGATGTGATTAACTATGGAGGCTTGCCTTTATAAGGAACTATAAACCATACAATAAAATAAATCTTATTCTACTTTTTTCATGTAGTTTAGGGAAAGAATCTTTGGTACATTGAAGACCCATCAGCTTTAAGAGTATTTCTTATGTAATTAAATCCATTATAGGATAATATGTTTGTCTTTGGATATGATATATTTATCCTATAATGATGTATTTGATTACCTAAATAAGTACCCCAAGATCTATATGGTGTTCCAAATAAAATTCTAACAAATTTTTCTGGTGACCCACTGGGAATACTTTCTCTCTACATTTTTAGAAATAGACTTTTATTTCTATGCATCAGTAATGTACTTGTGCCACTCACAGGTCAAGATTATCTTTTTTTCGTTGGGCATCTTTCCATTTCATCCTTGGTAGAGCATACTCAAGGAATGATGCGATACTCCTGTCATTTGTCAGAACCTTATACGAATAATCAAGCTAAATAAAAAGCTTTTATAACTGACTGAAGTTAGAAATCCTTATAGATAATTAGAATATAAAGATCTTTGGGGATTCCCAGCTATTTATTAATCAAGTGAACATAATCTATAAGATTTTGCACCCTAAGCTTTTTAGTTATTACCAATACACAATAAAATTGCTTTAAAAAAATCCCTTTCATAACTCTATATAGAATATCACATAAAGGTAATTCTATAGTAGATGCTTTGGAAAAGCTTGCTAAGGAAATAGTATTCCCAGAAAAGGAATGTATATCTATAGAAGTTCAAAATCAACATATTCTATCTCCTATAGATTTAGATTAAATGAATAGAGAAATAAAAATGCAAAGGGTTGCTACTCTTTCTAATGGTCAAGAAGAAGGTGATTGGAGCTAGCCATTCATTGACTATTTAAGTGAGGGGAGGCTCTTCAAAGACAAGTCATTAGCAAATCAAATTAAAAAAAATGTGTCTTATCTAATGCATTAATCAATAATGTATTGTATCATAGGTTATTTGATCAAATGTGGCTATGATGTTTGGACAAATAAGAAGCCCATAAGATCATGACTGAGGTACATTCTGGATTATGTGGTGCTCACCAATCTAAACCTAAAATGAAATAGAAGATTAAGATATTTGGATATTATTGGCCTTTGATGTTAAATGATTGCATAGAAAATTGTACTTCATTGACATCAATGTTAAGCACATGGAGTGGTCTTACATCAACCACGTAATGTACTACACCCAACAATTGCCTCTTGGCCCTTCGAGAGTTGGGGTACTGACATCATAGGGCCTATTGACCCTCTTTCATTAAAAGGACATTATTTTATATTTGTTGTAATAGATTACTTTTCCAATTAGGCTGAAGTGATTTCACTGAAAGAAGTGAAAGCATTACAAGTACTTAAATTATTTCATAAAAATATCCTATATCAATTTAGCATTCCTCATTGAATTATATTCAATAATAGTCCATCATTCAATTCCACTATATTAAATCACCTTTTGGCTAAACATAAAATTTATTGGAGATATTCAACCATATATTACTTTAGGGAAGATTGTTTAGTCAATGCATTTAATAAAACTCTTGTAAGTTTGAAAAAGATACTTGATAAAAATAAGCGTCAATGGCATAAAAGTTGGTTGAAGCCTTGGGGGCCAATCAGATCACATATAGGACACCAACTCAATCTACATCATATGCATTGGTCTATGAAACTGAAGCTATTCTTTCATTGGAAGTACAACTACCTTCATTGTAGATAGTAGTTAATAACAATATTATAACATATCAAAATTACAAACTTCGACTAGAAGAACTTGAAGACCTTAAAGGAAAACATTTGAAAGCTCAATAAGACCTTGAACTTTACCAATCATGTATTATTCAAGCTCATGATAAATTATTCTGTTCTAGAACTTTCCAAGTATGGGATTTGGTCTTAATTCACAAATGGCCAATTTTAGCTCATCACAGAATCAACAACAAATTTGAATCAACATAGGAAGGACCATTTGTGGTGAAAACAGTCTATGAAGATGATTTTTATAAATTGATTACTTGCAATGGTGAATGTCCAATGTCTCCTATCAATGGATGCTATCTAAAGAAATACTATGTATAAATTGTACTTCAATTTCAAAAATGATCAATAAAATTATATTAATATTTATTTCTTTTATCATTCAATTGGATTTAGACATGGTCTATTTTAAATTTTATGTAATGACTCTTAAGTTTTTATAAATTTTCATAAATTTTTTTAAATGCAATTTCCATATAAGTTGGGAGCAAGCATGTTAGGCACCCTTGCTATAAATCTCTTAGGTTTGGAGCAAGCCTTTCATGGAACCATTCTTATTATTCATAGGTTTGGATTAAGTCATTAAGACCCCTTCCTTATTAATTAGACTATTTAGTTTAAGATTAAATCGTTAAGACCCCTTTCCTATTAGTCAAAACTGAGGTTAGGAATAAGTAATCAAGATCCTCTTAGTCAAAATTTGAGGGTAAGAATAAGTCATCAAGACATCTTTCCTCTCTTTAGCTATTCAAAGTGGAATTAAAACTATGAAGGCCTCATCTTAATAGCTAACTAATTAGAAGAAAGCCCCTTAGTAGGCATTCTTTCTGAAAGATAAGGATAGGATTAAGTCATTGAAGACTCTTTCTTGTCAAATAAACTACATGGTTAGGATTAAGTCATCAAGACCCTTTTCTTTCTAATAAAAATTTTAAGGTTTAGGATCAAGTCATTACGATGCATTTTCCTCACTACAGCTATTCAAGAAGGAATTAATCCAATGAAGGTCCCTTCTTAATAGCTAATCAAATAGGAGTATGCCCTTTAGTATATATTCTTGTAAGAAAATCAGGATAACATTAAGTCATTATGACCCCTTTCCTTTTTAGGCTATTCAAGATGGAACTAAGCCAATGAAGGCCACTCCATGTTAGTTAATTTTCACTACATCAAGATTTAAATCTTTGTCTCCCCTTTTCTAGTTCAAAATAAATGAAATAATGGAGTGGAAATAAGTCAATGAAGACCCCATTCCTATAGACAACTCAAGTTAGGAATTAAGTCAATGTGACCCCTACCTATTAGTCAAAATCTTAAGGTTTAGGAACTAATTCATTAAATGCCCCTCTTCCTCAACTCAGCTATTTAGATTGAAATCAAGTCTTTAAAGACTCCTTCCTAATAGCTAACCAGATAAGAGTAAATCCCCTAGTGGTGTCTTTCTCTACTTAAAAATCATATAGTTTGGTTAGGAGTAAGTATCCATGTTGGCATTCTCTCCAACTATTATCTTTAGATAAGAGTATCCATAGTTGCATCCTTTCTAGGAAAAGAAAACTTTAAGGTCTTCTTATAGATTCATTCTTTAGAATTGGTCATCCTTTCTTTAGATTTGGTCAATTATTTAGACTACCTCTTGGCTAATTTCACTTAGAAATATATGAGTCTAATGCTTTCTTTCTATGTTGGCTATTGAAATTCTATTATAGTCTGAATGAAAAGAAGTCCTTGAAGGCATCTACTCTGACTACAATGATTGTGCTAGGATTAGATTTCTCTTTAAGCCTTTCTTGATGATATCTCTATTATTCTTAAAAATTAGTGAATCTAAGTCTCTAAGAATGAATCATTCTATATTAAAATAAATTCAAGTATGTTTATGCCTATCTTTCACAATTAGATTTAAAGTAAATTTTGAATTAAAAAATCTAAATTCCAAATCTCAAAACTAAACTCAAATTCCTTCAAGCTTGCGCTTCTATTCCTATTGACTAGATCAGTTAACACTAATATGTGTGGTGTACTCTAGTTAGTTCACCACACATATTGGTGGTCCATTAATTGCCTCATTTTTGGATAAGGTTAACATCATCTCTAAATTAATAATTAGGGACATCTAATCCTAGATTAGGAGCCTCTTAATTAAGCACTAAAAACACTATGCTTAGTGACCTAATGAATTCTCCTAGGGTTTAACCTAACCTAAGGGGATTATGTAGATTCAAACCCCTCTAATTCTAAATAAATAATTTAACCAAATGCAATCCAATTAAAAATTAAATCTAATTGAACTTAGGCTAAGGTAATTGGGATGGTTAACCCAACTACCCTATTTAAGCTCAAAATTACTTAAGCCCAAAAAAATTCAAATAAAATCAATATAAATTGAAATCAAATAAAAAAAAGCATAAAGTTAATACATGAATGACAGTGAACCTAAAACTAAATTCAAATAAAGGTAAAAACAATTGTCGACCAATTGACATAGAATTGACTTATGTGGGTCTAAGGGTGTAAACGAGCTGAGCTTGAGCGAACAGAACTCTTGTTCGTGTTCGGCTCCTTTGAAATTTGTTTTGTTCGTGTTTGGCTCATTTATATATCGAGCTTAAAATGTATGTTCGTGTTCAGGTCATTTAGTTAACAAGCCGAACACGAGCTGTTCACGAACAACGAGCTTTTTTGACAGCCCTATATGAGGAAGGATTCGAACCTGGGCCAATCTTTTGCATAACAAAAATTTTAACCACTAAGTCATGCTTGCATTTGTGATATATAAATGTGTTTGTATGTATATATAATAATAATAATAATAGTAATAAATAAAATAATACTAATAAAATAATAATTATAATAGTAATAAATAATAATATAATATAATTTTTTATTTCGAGCTAAATCGAGCCGAACACGATCGAACAAATGATTGTTCATGTTCGGCTCGTTTATATATCGAGCTTGAAATGTCTGTTCATCTTTGGCTCATTTAGTTAATGAACGAGCCGAACAAGAGCTACATAATGAGCCTAACACGAGCTGTTCGTGAACAACGAGCTTTTCTGACAGGCCTATGTGGGTCCCACCAAGTCAAAGGTCAACCCACCAAAATTAAACCAAATTAAGTCATACCGAGGGCTTAGAATTATTTTATGAACATGTTTAAAAAAATTTAAAGAAATCTAGAATTAATAAGGCTTCAAATAGGCTAATTAAACCACTTGGTCTAAATGAGCCTAAATGGCCTTTCTTAAACTTATACTCAAATTAAATTAAAATCAACCCAAATTGAATATCCAAAATAATTTGGAAATCATCATTAAACATAATTCAATAAATTATTAGTTTAATTTGACTAATATGGTCATTTGACATGATCAAATCCATGTTAACCCATTAAACCCAATTTGGGTCAACATGGGTTTGAATTCAAATTTAACATCAAATAAAATGAAGTTAATTAATTCAAATCATCTCAAATTTCATTTAGATGGTTAATACCAATCTAAATGAACATTATCCATGTTTAGCCTAACCCAAAATAAAACTAAACCAAAATGGGCCTAATGTTAACATTTAAACTCAAACTCAAACTAATCATATGGGAATGCATCTATACTCATCATAAGATTAGCTTAGATTGATTAACAACCAAATTTAAAAAAAAATAAAGGCTTCAAGTCAATGTAAAAAGAAGGAATATGTCATGGGAAGGTGAGGTAATACTTACAGAAAAACTCTCCATAACTCACTTCCTCTCACGCCCCTCTCCACCCCACCTCCCCACCCCCCCCCCCCCCCCCCCCCCCAAATCAATTGACCACCCCTTGAAGCTAGCCTCTAAGGGTGGCAATCACTGTGTCCAAAAATAGATTGACCTCCCTCTTCATATAGCTTTCGACCATCAATGGAAAGAAGAGAGAAAACCTTTCTCAAGCCATCCTGATCACACGCACACCTTCCTTAAGAAAAATGAAGAAAATCCACCGTTTCCCGGATCCCCATGCTGCCCGTAAGCCAAACTTTGAATAAAGCCACTAGAAAATGGGTGGAGCTTAGGCTATAGAGCAATCAACAAGGAAACAATCCAATTCTTTGCACTTAAAGCTTCATCATGCCCCTACGAAGCTGTTTGAATTATTTTTACCATAGGAGATCGTTGTCGATGAGGTATGGGTTCGAACTAACCACTTTAGCACTTGGTGTTGGTCTTTTTTGAAATGAACTTGATCTCAAACCATATAGATGCATTCCAAATAAAATCTTGACGTATTTGAGATTGAAATCGAGTGATTCAGCCACCTATATCATTAGAATTCACTTCAATTTAATGGATGGCGCTCAGTTCACACCGTCGATGAGCGATATATAATCTCCATCATCTGTTCCTTCTATTAGGAACACACAATCAAGATCTAGTTAGATTTTTGATTAAAACCTATATAGCAAACCACACGATGATTCATAGGAAATAAAATATTTAGCTAAAAATAGAAATAATAGCTCTATGGATTCCTCTTAGTGAGAGGAATCTATTAAATTCAAAATTCCCAATTTGTATTGGGTAAATTTGAGTTAATTTAAATTTAATTAAAAATAATCAAACCTAATTTAAACATAAATCATTAATCCTATTAATTTTAAACTTTGGGCAATTGAAATTATGATTAAAATACACCTTTGATAATTTTATCAAGATTTATTGGCATGTAAATCTTAACATACAAAACTTTCAAGCCATAAGCCTTAATTTAATAACATAAATTAATAATAAATTATAAAAATCATAAAAACATTTATAAAATAAACGTGAATCATCATAATAAACCTTAAAGGACTTAAACAAATCATTTGAACTCTTGGAATCTAATAAACCCTAAAATGACCTAATTTATTAATTAATTGAATTAATTAATTCAATTAAATGATATGAACTTTACATTATCATAATAAATCAACCAAATCTTTAACAATTCTAACTAAACCCTCAATGAATGCATCTTTTAAAGAAGAATTCAAGAAAATTAAAACCACTAATTATTTATGTCTAATTTAGGCTTGACTTAGGTTTATTGATATAATTAAAACCCTAATTAACCCTAAATTACACATCTGATTGGAATGAAATTTTAGAAAACTATAGTTGGCAAAGAACCCCACTAGCCATAAAACTTTTAGGGTCAAATGATCTCTGGATTAGAAGTTATTGAATTTCTAATCTCTAGATCAATATAAATGAAAATAATAAATAAAAATTTACAAAAATTATAAAATTTATAAATTCACTTTAAATTAATTCCATTAGCATCATAACACTTAAGAAAATATTTTAACCCTCTCAAGTTAAAGAATTTCATTAATAATACACTTAGGGTATAATGAAATGATTAAGAGTATGGAATTTAATCAAATCTTAAATCATTTATTTGATAAATTTATAATATTTCAATTCAAATTAAAAATTAATCAATCTCTGCAAATATGAAATTCATTAATATGAAAAGTCCTTAAACCCATGATTAACATAATTCTATATATATATATATATATATATATATATATATATATATATATATATATATATATATATATATATATATATATATATATATATATATATATATATATATATATATATATATATATATATATATATATGATTAATTAAAACAATTGAATTTAATTGGCCTAAAGTATTAAAATGGCATAGATTTAGGTTGGAAACCCAAAGTAGTCTATTTTTAAGATTTCCTAAGTTATGATTAATAAGCTAAACTTCATCTTAAAAATTAAATTAAATAATGAAACTTTAACATATAATGTTCCATTAAACTTAATCTAAATGATGAATTAAATTGCATAAAATAGCAGATTCCTTAAATGAAGAAATCAAAACTTCCTAAATATTAATTGAAATTAATTAAGTTAATTTGTCAAAATGCATAAGTATAAACATTAATGAAATGAATGAAGGAGATCATAACTTAAAACTAATTAAGTTAACTTATCTAAATTTATAAAAAAAATATTAATATAATGAATAAATAAGATCAATTTACTTCAATCAAACCAAATAATTAAAATACATAAGATCAAATAATCATTTAATCAAAAGAAATATAAAATCAAACATTAAGCTATGTTATGAAAGAAAGTATAATATTCTATAATCAATGTCAATGCTATAAAGGAAATAAAGATTATTTAAAATAAAATAAACTAAAGCACTTGAAATTGAAGTAAACTAAAATAAAATTCAATTAAACTTGATTATTTAATCATGATGACATCAACTCTTAATTAAGAATTAATGAAACACTTAAAATTTTAATAGATAATAAATCAAACTAAAAAAATATTTTAATCAAGATAAAAGAAATGAAATAAGAATGAAGTTTTCAAAATCCTAATCAAATTAGATTATGTAAACTTTAAATTTTAAACAAAAAATTAAAATACTAATCACATTAAACTCAATTTAAAACAAACCATTTAAATCAATTCAAAAGAGCTTAATCAAGATACTTAAGATCTTAGTTTGAATCTTTAAAAATGGATGAAAATATCATTCTATCATGATTTAGGATGATGGACAGGATGGATTCCACCCAAAGTGGAATTTATTTTATTCTTCATTCTGAAATATTTAAATTGCACTTTAACATAAAATGGAAGTACATTTCTAAATTAATTAAATCGCTTAAATTTATACCACCTAATGAAAAATTGAATAAATTTTAAGAATAAAATAAAAGAAATCAAAAGAATGAAAATAAAGCTTTTTATAATTAGCAAACATATGGTATATAGTCTAGACACCCGAGGTCATAGGACTACTAGGCTGAAGGAGGTCTTGATACATGAAACTTCAGGTTTAACAATCACACGTATCTATGAAACCAAATTATATAAAGTAAAAGAATAAATCTTAAATCAAATTAAACCAAACTTTGAATCTAAAAAAAGGCCTTGTAAAGTCATACCACACAAGCTCATTTCCTCACACACTAGATTGTTAGATCACTAACCTTAGTTTTAGGTTGGGGTGATGATCTATAATGTTTTGTGATGTGAAATATTCTTCTTATTTTGTGGTGTAAGATTTTAGACTATATGGCTAAGACTATTTGCCCACTAGTCTAGATGGTAGGATTTTCTTTTAGGCTAACACTATTTTTTATAGGGGCTATGCTAAAAGGGATTGTCATAATATAAATTATATAAATATTATTTTCTTACAAGTATGCTTAAGTCTCTAAGTATAGCCCAATAAGATAAGCAGACATCACAAGCAACTAATGCTACGTCCATATGTTTGCATTATAAATGCTGATGTGTTGTTATATTTCTTAATGCTTATTTTATAGGGTTTATGAAAATTTTTTTTAGAATTTTAAATGTAATTTAAGCTTAGAATTAGGTTAGGATCTATGAGATTTAGGAATAATAGGAGCTGACCCTACTAGTGCATGGTCTCAACGGTCCCCTATAAAGCCCATGAAGATCCATGAAGATGGTGACGATCCTAAACGAAGACCCCCATAGATCAAACTTTTAGTTCTAGGCTTGGTTGTATAAGGGTGGAGCTTTGTTGCCCATTTTCTCTTTCTTCTCGAGTGTACAGTGGTACCCAGTCACATTGGTCTATTTTAATTAAATTAGCTTAATTTATTTTGGGTTGTAATAGAAATTATTTGCTTTTTTAGGTTCCTTTTTATGGTGTATTTCTATGATGAAATGCCTAGAATGTTAGGTTCCTAAGAAAAATAAATTTTCTATCCTATTTAAATTTAAATAACTCAAACATAAAATAAGAAATTGATAACCTCACATTAATTAAAGCTCTAGGTACAACTTAAAAGTAACTAAAAATAATTAACTTTTATGAAATATGATAGCATGTTATTCATTATGCTTAAATTGGGTACTTCACCCATTACACATAATGGGGCATCTAGCCTTTGAGGATGACCACCCTTATAGGGAGAAGTGCACCTTCTATTTCTCATATGGATCATAACTACTTCAAAATATATATCATTGTAGGCATGAATTGCATACCCCAACCTTAAAATAAATTATGAGTCAAAAAATATAAATAATAAAATTTATTGGATAAGTTAGGTGCATAGCATTCCCAACATTATCTTAGGGTTAGGGAGTGAGTTTAGGTTCTTAAATTCATTACTAAAATATAACAACCCAGCCATCTTGCATAACATTTTGACTGAAATCATGGATTTAAAAATGCTTAGGTGGTGTTAGCTAGCAACTATTTTAGGCGGGTGATAAGTCTAGAAGAGTTAGGGATAGGTTCATTTCCTAAAATGCGAGAAAGAACCTATAATTCCCATAAATTGCATTAGGTCGAGTTTCTGACTTATGTCAAGAGCATTTGTAGACTTAGGTTTTAAAGCATCTTTTTGGAGTATGTCTTCAACTCCTAGGCATTTTTGTAGTCTTGCGCTATTAGAATCTAAGTCCTAGATTTTTAATAAAATGTACATTTAAATCTCAATAATGTTGAACACAAAAATATGAAGTCCATTAGTAAGTTAGTTAAAATGCTTATTGGGCATTACAGTATCTAAAGCATTTCTTACTTATTCTTTATTGGTCTCTAAAAATAACTCTTCCACCTTAGAGCATTCCTCCTTCGAATTTCTAAATCATCTTTTTTAAGACAAGCTTTGAAATCCATAGAAATAAAAGTCCATTTCTTTATTTAAGAGTATTCATAGGAAGATATCCTTCATTCCTAAGATGTAATTAACTATAGGGGCTTACCTTTATAGGAGCTGTGAACCTCATAATAAAATAAATCATGCTATACTTTTTCATGTAGTTTAGGGGAAGAATCTCTAGTACATAAAAGACCCATCAGCCTTAGGAGTCCTCATTAAGTAATTAAATCCATTATATGGCAATATTTTTATCTTTTGGAATAATATATTTATTTCTTAATGATGTATTTGATAACTTACATAAGTACCCTAAAGATCTACATGGTGTTCCAAATAAAATTCCAACAACACCTAGTACATTCATGAGGCTAATGAACACTACACTAAAAACTTTAATTGGTCAATTCCTTGTACTGTATTTAGATAATATTCTTATGAGAAGTCACAACTACATGACTTAAAAATGGTCTTAGAAAAACTAAGAGTGGCAAAATTATATGTAAATCTTAAGAAATATTTTTTCTATCAAAGTGAAGTCATGTTCGTAGGTTTCATTATATTCGCTGATGGATTAAAAGCTAACCTATCAAAAATTAAGTCTATTATAGATTGGCCAACTTTGTAGTCTTTTAGGAATTTTAGATGTTTGTATAGACTAGTAACATTTTATATGAGATTTATAAGAAATTTTAGCACTATTGTAGCCCCTATCACTGACATCTTAAAAAAGATAAGTTTACATGGACCACAAATGCTAATTGGGCCATGAAATAAATTAAAATCCTTATGACTTCCTCACCTATTTTAAGACCTTCTAACTTTAGTAAATTTTTTGAGGTGACTTGCAATGCATCAGGTATTAATATTGGTAGAATATTAAGTTAAGAAAACTATCCAATTACCTTTTTCAATGAGAAAGTAAATGACATTAAACAAAAATATTCTACATATGATTGAGAGTTTTATATGATTATTCAAATTCTTAAGCAGTGGAGGCATTATCTATTATATAAAGAGTATATTCTGAATATAGATTATCAAGATTTAAAGTTTATCAACTCCCAAAAGAAACTAAATTATAGACACGCTAAATGGGTTGAATACCTTCAAGACTTTTTTTTTGCTAAAACATAAACTTGGAATAGAAAAAACTAGTAGATACTTTATCTATAGTATCTCTAATGGTTTCATCTCTCAAATTTTAAATCCATGGGTTTAAGACTTTCAAAAAAGATTACAAAATTTTCCATAATTTTTATATGATATACTTATAACACAAATCCAAACCTTTAACTTCTGATAGCTCCTTTATCATTCTAGATCTATATCTTTATAAAGGAAAAAGTTGATATATTATTAAAATATCTCTAAAGGAATTTCTTATTTCTTAACTACATTCAGGAGCTATATCATGACATTTTAGTTCATTAAAGACTCAAATACTAGTTGAACAAAAGTTTTGTTAGCTATCTCAATGAAAGATGTTAAATGTATTGTAGCCTAGTGTTACACTTAGCATCAAGCTAAAATTTTCAAATAAAGGGAAGGTCATTATATTTCATTATCTATTCTTTCTAGATTATGGAAAGACATATCCATTGATTTCACAATAGGTTTACCTAGGACACCACATGCACATAATAGTGTATTTGTCATTGTAGATAAATTTTCTAATGACACATTTCATACCTTATTCAAAATCAAAGGATGCATCTCACATAGTAAGATTGTTCTTTAATGAAATTGTCAGGTTACATAGAGTCCTATCTAGTATAGTTTCCAATAAAGACGTCAAATTTATATCTTATTTTTTTTTAGAAAACCTTATGGAAACTAATGGGACCATAACTGGATTTTTTCTACATTTCATCTACAAACTGATGGATAAACAGAAATTGTCAATAAAACATTAGAAAATATACTAAGATGTTTAGTGGAAAAATTTATAAGAAACTTAGATTTAGCATTACCTACATCTAAATTTGTATACAATAGTTTCATCTCTAAAATAACTCATAAATTACCTTTTTAGATTGTTTATAAATATAACCTAAGATGCTTATTGACCAAGCTAATACACCTACTCATGCATTTTTTTTATTTAGCATATACATGTGCTTGTGATTTCATAGCATTCATGAAAACATAAATAAACAATTGGAAATGCAAAATGCTAAGTCTGTTGAATAAAAGAATAAAGATAAAAACTTTAAAGAATATGAAGTTGCTAATTATTTATCAGTTTTGTATTCATCCTGAGAGATTTCTTTTTGCCAAACATAAAAAATTACAAGTGATAGCATGTGACACATTTAAAATTATTAGAAAACTTGATACTAATGCTTATGTTCTAGAATTTCCCCCTCACATGTTTAATAGCCCTATTTTTAATATGGAAGATCTAATATCTTTTATAGGAAGTTACCCAACCTCAAAACTTATAGAATGATACTTTTGCAAGAAGAGATTGAAATTATTTATAAGTACTTATCCAAGCAACATTTTTTTATGTGGAGAACATCATCACATCTGAAACACCAACATATGATAGCACCATTCAAAATTTGTTAGTTAAGTGGAAAGACAAGACACCAAGTGAGAATACTTGGATGATCATAAAAGAACTATAGAGCTTCACACATAACCTTCTTGAAAACTTTCAAAATCTTAACTCTTTGGAGAAGAGTTCTTTGAGGTCCGAGAGAGCTGATGTAACACATCAAAGGAGAAAAGAATATATCACAAGGTTTCAAACCAAAGCTTGAACTTATAAAAACTTTTATTAGACCCTGTGCTGTGATATTTTAATATTGATGTCTCATATGTTGTATTATATAGTAGTGGATGTGTTTGATCATATTTAAGTATTTTATAAGAGTTATGATTAAAATTATGTAAGTTCATATGTTAATTTGTATGGGTTGTAGTTTGGAGCCTAATACTTGTCTTTTCATGCCTTGGCACTGCATTCCAAGGTATTTAGTTATTAAGAATAGAAAAGCTAGTGCCTTGGTGCTGACCCGTGGCATCTTGGTGTTGGTCCATAGCACCCCAACACTATGAAAGGCTAAATTTTGTCTTATTTTAATTTTAAGCAGTTTTATCTTAAGGAACACATCCTTTATAGTATTGTACTTATATAAATATTTATTTTGACCTAATGGGAGTTTTGACTTATTTGTGTGTGAAAACTTGAGTGAAAAATACATTGGTTGGAGCTTGGTGGTAGTCTGTTAGGAGGATTTGGTGATCCTTTGCTACCATTCTACTTGGGTGAGTAGGACTTCCTCACATCTCTTCCACTTTGGTTAGTGAAAGACCAAGAAGCACTTCTTCTTCTTCCATCCGCTATGATTTTCTCTCCATGGCAATCTCATCAGAGAGCGATCACATTATTCTTTTGTATAGTCACTAGATTCTAGTGAGTTGGATTAGGCTTTATCATTGGGTTAGTGTTCCATAAATCACTTGATTCTCTTGGTCAAATCTATCTTCTCTTGTTGGACATTCCATTCAATGAGTATATTTATTCTGTGTTGTTGAGTTTCTTATATGTGAGTATACTCATCTTAACATATAAGCTTGCTTAGGCCTATACACTGCTTTGAGTATACATTTAGCTATTTAATTCTTTTTCTCCTCATAAAGGTACCTTGTAAAAAGGATAAGAAAATAATTAGTTGTAAATATTCATTTAGATTCTAAGTTAACATTTAATTAGAAATTTGGGACTTAGATTCTGTCAGCACAAGACTACAGAAATGCCTAAGAGTTGAAGAGTTATTCTAATAGGATGCTTCAAACCCAAATTTTAAAAGTGCTTCTAACATAAGTTAGAAAGTTGACTTATTTTAATTTCTAGGAATTATAAGTCTTCATCTCACTCGAGAATAGAAACATATCCCTAAATCTCCTAGACTTACTTCAGCCCAAGCAATTTTAAAATCATGAGTCTGGTTTTATACTATGCAAGATGGCTAGGCTGATATATTTAGGAAAGAAAGCTAATAGCCTAAACTCACTCCCTGCCTTGAAGATAATTACTGGGATGTTATGCACCAAGCTAATGCAACAATTTTTATTTTTTTTATATATTTTGCCTCACAATTTCATTTAAGACTTTAGGTATGCAGATCATACCTAAAATAAGATACAATTAGAAAATAGTTATGGGCTGAATCAATAAAAGAAGTCACACTTCCCCAAGAAGGATGGTCATCCTCACAGGTTAGATACCCCTTATCAGTAATGGGTAAAACACCCAATTCAAGCAGTAAAAGGGAATATGCTCTCATGGTTCATAAAGTCTAATTATTTTAAGTTCTTTTGAGTTATTTATGCCTAAAGCTTTATTTATAGAAAGGTTATGAGTTTTTTTTATGTTTAAATTATTTTAATTTAATTAGGTAGAAATATTAATTTTTCTGAGAGCTTAACATATCCAGGATTTATCATAGAACACAATAATCACAAGAAGAAACTTATAAAAAGCATAAAGTTATATTGCAAATAATAAGATAAATAAAGCCAAATTTAATTTCATAAATAGGATGGTTTGGCTGGGTACCATAGTATATTGTAGAAGAAAAATAAAAATAGATAATTGAGCTCTGATCTTATATAGCTTGGCCTAACATTGAAGTCTTCATCTATGATAGTCTTCATTCAAGATTGTAACCTTCTTCAGGGACCTCCTCAGGCTCCATAGGGGGACCACAAATAGGTATATTCACCTCCTACTATTTCTTGACCCCATAGATCATAACGTAATTCTAAGCTCAAATTATATTTTAAACTTTTAAAATAAAATCCTAAATTTAGTACCTTAGACATCAGAAAAAATACATATCACACTAGTAGTTATAATGCAAATATACATGATCAACACCAATGGCTACGAAACCCACCTATCCTATTGGCTATGATTAAGGACATAAGCAGCACATACAAGTAAAAATCATTTATTATATTTTTATTACAACATTCCTTTTAAGCATAGGCCCTTATAGAAAATAGTGTCAACTTAAAAAGAGCGTCATAACATTCAGAATAACGAGCAAATAATTCTTAGCCATCCATTCAGAATAGCGAGCAAATAATTCATAGCCATCCATTCTAAAAAGTACACCAAAAAGTAAGAAAGATATCACATCATATCACAAAACTTCACTGATTATCCGCATAACCTAAGTCTGGGTTCAATGGCCTAATAATCTAGTGTGTGAAAGGAGAGGATTGTGTGGTATGACTACACTAATCCTTTTTAAGCTCAAGCTTTAAGTTAAAGAAATATCTTGTTCAATTTTACCATTAGATTATTTCAATTTAAATGATTTACTTGATTTATAATTTTATTTTAATTTTAGTTTTTTTTTTTGTTAAAGTTGAATTTATATTTTATAAAATGAGGAATAAAATAAATTCTTGTTGGAGCAGAACTCATTCTATTCAACATCCTGATCCTAGTAGAATGGAACCTCTACCCTAAGGTGAAAATCCACTATAAGGATCAAGCTAAGAACCTACGTATCTTAATTTATCCTGTTAAATTTATTTGAATGATTTAATTGAATTGAGTTTAAATTTATTTAATTACAAGTTCAAAGCTTAACTTGTTAAGGTTGTTTAGTTTCACGTGTTTTAATTGTCGATATTGATTCTAAATTTAGTGGGTTTTAGTTTCATTTAATTCAATAAATGTTTTAATAATTTCTTTGAATTAATGTTTAGTTCCTATCTTTGGGTTTCATTTTAAATATTTTATTAAAGTTTATATGGTTTATGTTGATTATATATTTTTAATGTTGTTTGAACATCATGATCTTATATCTTCATTTAGGATTGAATTGAATTGGTTAGTATGATTTAATTTATTTAACTTGTGATTTGAATAAAGTTCAAATTGATCTTTTATTATATTCCACTTAAGACTTTGATCATTTATTAGGTTTATTAAATATTACTTTTTTTTGTATGTTGATTATTTTAGTTTGATAATTATTTTATTTAATTTAATTAATCCTTACTTTATTGATTTGATTGATTTAGTTTGCTTGAATAGGTTAAAGTTCAAGATTAATTTTAATTTAAGGCTCATTAGATTAAACTTATTCTTTCATTAACTTGATTTAAAAATCTATTAATTCCATTATTTAAACAGTTTATTTTGGTTTCTTTGATTTTGATATGTTATTTAGATTTCATGATTTTTGGTCTTTATTAAGTTTAATTGATTTAATTGTTCAATTTATGTGTTCAAGTTGATTTAAATGATATTTTTGTAATTAAGGATTTGTTACTTAATTGAGCTCCTTATGATTAGGTTTTGTTCATTTTTTTGTTCTTAGCTTAAGAAATCTAAAGAGATGAAATGCTTAAGGTTTCAAACCTATTCTAAGCCATTCTAGGCATCTAAGTTATTTGGATTTTTATGTTATGGATAATTTGATCAATTATTTATGTTTAATCAAATTTCATTTATTCACTTAATATTAAGAGAATTTTTGATGAATTTAATTTTAATGTATTTTTACTTGAATGTCAAATTTAAAGATTAATTAATCATAATTTTGAACTAATTATTTTATTTATTATAAAATTTGAAATTTAAAACTTAGGGTTTAATTATTTTCATGCCTTTAATTATTTCTTAAATCTTAAATATGTGATATTTATGATATATTAATTTCAAAGGGCTGATAAATTTTTCTCAAGTCTTCTAATGTCATTGAAAGTGTTTTGAATTGATTTATGAATTTCTATAATTTATATAATTTTTTATTTATTATTTAGTTTAAATTGACCTATAATTTGAAAATTGAATGACTTCTAATATATAAGTTACTTTACTTTGAAATTTTTTAGGCAAGTGAGGTTTCTTGCCAATTTCATTTTTCTAAAATTTCATCTTGATCAAAGATGTATTTTAAGACTAATTAAAGCTTTAGTGTTTCCAATAAAACTCAATTAAGCCTAAAATGAGCTACTGTATGCTTTTCTTGTGTTTTTTAGGTTTATTGATATTCATTATGATGTCTTGAGTTATTTTGCAATTTATCCTTATTTTCTTGAATTATTATTATTTTATTTCATTAAATTAAGGGTTTAGGATTGAAAATTTTATCTCTTAATTTAGTCACCAATAATTCCCTAAAATTTTTTTGGAGGTAAGTTTTAACATTAATTCAAATCCTAAAGATCCAACTTAATTAGATCATTAATTTGAGTTTAATTTAGATCTAACAATTTTTTATTAAACTCAAACTAACCCAAAATTACCCAATAAAAATGGAGATCATGAGTTTAAGGGATTCTTCTCATTGAGATGAATCCATCTTATTTATCTTTTTTATTTAAGTATTTTTTTATATAAATTTTTGAAGTGTTGTGTATTTTTTTAATTTTGTCTAAATTAAGAAAATCTAAATTTCCAACTTAACATAATCAGTGCTAACGTAGTACTGACTGGGCACTACTTTACACATGGCACCGTGCTATTAGGCCACATGGATCTATGTGGACTCGATGGTGGAGGGGATGTGGGATTAATTAGGACTGTCCAAGATTAAATTTTGATTTCTTTAAGGGGTTAAATTAAATTTGTGCTTCTAAATCACAACCATCCATTCCAATTAAAAATAATGGATGATGTTGATTTAATCCCTCACCTCCCTTAAGAGAACCAAGAATCATCCATTTTTAGGTGATGATCTAGGTCACAATTCATCATAATTTTAACTACCAAATGATAAAGGGACAATTTAGGAGGGATCTAAACTAGTTTATGTCACCAATGCTTGAGTTTACTTCATAAAGGACCAACTAAAATTAAAGGGGAGGCTAGTGAGATGGCATACCTCACCAGCATTGATCCTTCGGGCTTTTCACATTTCAAAATTTTTGAGGAGTTAAAATAAAGATCTCGGAATAAATTAGCAGTATGCCTCCCTCTAGTTTGTTTTGGAAATCATGCATGAATGCTACTCATTAGAGTTTGGTGTGGGGACTAATCAGAGAGGCTAAGAAGGAGTCAGAAAGTTAATCTGAGTTTGCTTTGACTTAGGCAAGTTGTAGGAATGGTCCAAAAGGGGAAATTAAATCTTCAAACATCCCCTTTATATTTGACTGATAGCATCCTTATTACTTTAATGTGGAGGCAGGTGGCCATGGGAATTGGAATGCCATCATGATGGAGAAGGCAGTGGGAAGGTCAAAGATGAGTTTTGAATGGATTAAGGTACTGAGAGATCTGGCATGGGTGAGGTTTGAGGTGATGGGAGCAAGTCAGCCATTTTGGGTTATTGTTTATTGCCAAAGTCAAGCCTTAGCTGAACTATAGATTGAGCTCATGTTCGTTTGAGTTGGGTTTGGAATTGTACTTTACATTATACTATTTAAATTTGATTAGTTTAAATTAATTTAGGTTGGATGATTCAATTTAATTATTTGGATTTATTTTTGGGTTTCAATCATTTTTAATTGTCTACTACATGAATAATGGATCAAATGATTCATGTTTCCCTTGAATTGGCCATGGTTAGGCATAATTTGATCCATTTGACTCAATTGAGTCAAAGTGGATCATTTTAGCTTAAGTAGCCATTTTAAGGGTTGGAGTTTCATTCAATTATATGAATGATGATTAATTTTAATCATTCTCAATTATTTTAAGTTTAATTTTGGTTAGAACTCACTTTTTTTAACACATTTTTAATTCTAATGTGTTAAAGTAAACTCATTTAAATCAAATAACCAATTTAACTCAAATCAAACTGAATTTGGATTTCAATTAAATTCAATTAATTATTTAGAATGATTTAGATCAATTAATTTCAATTAATTTGAAGCTGATTTTGATTTAGACCCATTTGGACCCAAATTAATCTTAATGGGTTAATATGGGTTTACTTTGGTTAAATGACCAAACTGATTAAATTAAATTCAATGATTAGTTTAATTATGTTCAATTATGCTTTTAAAATGTTTTTGAATATTTTATTTAAATTAATTTTAATTTAATTTTAATTTAAGTTCAGTGAGATCCAATTGGGTCTATTTTGGTTAAGGGGCTAAATCAACCCACTTAAATCCTCATTAAATTAAGATTTGTTTAGTTTTATATTTTAAAGTATTCAATGGATAATTTTGAGTATTTGGGATAACTCAATTTGGCCAAATTTTGATTGATTGATGTTTGACTTGGTGGGGCCTAAATGGATCAACTCTTGGTAAAATGACCTGGTTGGCTGCTTTGAACTTCCTCTAAATTTAATTTTGGTTTTATTTACATTTGTACATTAATTCTATGCTTTTTTGTTTGATCTATTTTTAATTTATTTTGATTTTGTTTGATTTTTCTTGCACTAGTGTGATTTTGAGCTTAAATGGGTCAATTAGGTCATCTAACCCAACCACTTTGATATAAGTCATTTGAATTTAAATTTCATTTCAAATATGTTTGATTTTGATTTATACTAAATTTTATTAGAATTGGATTTAGTTGGATTCATCTAATTTAATTGGATTAGGTTAAGTCCTAGATGGATTCATTAGGATGACGTAAGCTTCCACTTTAGAGTGTTGAGCTTGATTTTAAATTCAAGTTTAGTTTTGATTTTAAATTTAGTATTTGATTTGATTTATTATTTGATTTTAGTGTGCTCATCTAGTCATTAAGTAGTGTATCTTAATTGTCTAATTAGTAACTCATAATCTAATATTAGAGGTCCTAGTTATTAGTGTCATAGAGATCTACTCAAGGATGTTATGCCATAAATTGAGCTGAGGCTCTAATACCAATTGTTATGTGGCTATGGAACCCGGGATGGGGCTGAATTGGGTTCTTTTCAAGTTAAAAATTAGTTTTTAAAGCTTTGTAGAAAGTTTAGTTACAAATGATTAAATTTAATAATCAATGAAAAAGCAATTCAACAAACAACCAAAGTAAAGTAAAGTGCAAAAAAGGAAAGAAGAGGACACAGTTATTTTAAGTTACAAACTGGCCTACGTCCACACCTTGCAACCAAAGCAAGGAATTCACTAAGTTAAAATGAGATTACATTGAATCTCCCACACTCTCTTTTATGGAACAATACAATCCAGCACTAGACTTTCCTACACGGATAAGTACAACCCACACCATACTTTCTTACATGGGCAAGTACAACCCAACAAAGTACAAGAAAATAAAAGAAGATAATATACAAAATATCTAACTCTCAATTTAAAATAATTTTTCATTCGAAACCCAACTAAAATAATGTTAATACAAATAATAAAGAGAGCTCAAAGTGAATATATTTCTTGTTAAATTAAAGTTAAAACAATGTAATGGCCTTTATATGAAGCACTTCAAGTAAACAAATCTTTAAAATTATTTGGCTTTAAAGGAAGCAAGGATTTGAAAAAAGATGAACTTGAAAAACCATATGATATTGAATCACTTGGATAATTAAAACATTTGCATGAATATGTAATCCAAAAGAGTTATGCAACGAATACTTTCAAATAACAAGCTAATGTGAATTCCTTATTTGTAAAATTAATTAAGAAATTTTTTCTCAAAAAAATATGATGTATGAATATGAAGGAAGGTTATATGTAATCAAACCTTTCAATCTCTTGAAGATATCTTGAAAGAATATGAGAAGGATCTCCACTTAATGATTGAAGAAGATAGTAAGGAGGGAGAGGAATTTTAACACCAAACCTTCAAAGATCTTCGAAGATGGGTTTTGGCCACACAAGAAGCAAGAGATGATGAAGTGTATTTTGATGGGCTTCAAGAAAGTCCCTATGAATGGAGATGGCCAAAGAAAAATTTGCCTCAATCCTACAAAGATCTTTAATCAATCTCCACGATAAGTCTCAGCCAAGGATAAATTTGTGAGAGAATGAGAGCTTTAGCACCTTGGAAGACTTTCGTTTGACTTGGGAGCTTTTGTCCAAGGGAGAAGATAAGAGAAGAGAGAGGAGTATAGCAATTTGAATCATAAGAATCTTGAAGAATTAAAATTATAAGGGTTCAACCAACTTGTATAGGATCCAAGAGAAAAAAAAAACTAAGTCTAAACCACATTATATAGACTAAGCAACATTAGGGGTTCAGCCAAATCATGAAAGAATTAGGTGGGAAATTAAATTTGGAAAGTACTTAATTTTGATTTGAAAATCTCAATCAAATAAAACTAAATTTTAGATTTAAAATATTCAGCCAAGTATGAGTGAGATCATGGAAATATATGAGGATGAATATCAACTAATCTAATCAAATAAAATTAATATAACAAGTTTGGGATTTTCAGCCAAACAATGATAAAGAAGGAAAAAAATTTTGTTTTATAAATAATTTGAACTTTGAATAAATCAACACATGGTTTAAAATTAAATTCAAATTGGATTTTTGAATATGATTGGTCCGCCAAGGTAAAAAAAGAGGGAAAATTAATAATCTTAGCATGTATAACTTAATTCCACTAAGGCAACTAAATTCACAAGAGAATAAATTCAAATTGATTTAATTGAATTTGAACTAGCCAAGACAATATAAATGGTTAGATGCAACATGATATCATATACACATTTAACTTAATTTGATTGAAGGAGAAAAGGAAAGAATCAAAAATAAAATAAATAAAGTAAATCCAATGTATTATTACATGGATTTTGGCCAAGTCACTTCTAAAATGAGCCAATCTTAATTTAATGCAATAAATCAAATGTAAATGATGATGAATCAATTTAATAAGATTTTTGAATTAATTATATAGATTTATTCGATGGAAAAAAAATAATAAAGGGAGCCATCCAATTAATTCCAAAAATACAAAATGTATAAAATCAAGGTTCAATTGAATTTGAATTTGACTTAACCTAGATTAATTCAAATAAATTGAATTAACATGAGATTATTAATAAAATTGGTCGACCAAACTAAGTCATAAAAGGACAAAATCAAATTTGCACACATATGACAATGACAATTCATTAAAATTCAAAATCATTTAATTTCAAAATTCAAACAAAGGAATTTTAAAAATTAAATAAATAAAGGAAATGTTCTAACAATAATTTGAATAAATATAACATGAATTATCATTCCAAAAATCATATAAAATTTAGCCAAAACAAAATTAGGATCCTAATTATGATATGAGAGAAAACATAAAATGATAGGAGAGAGAAAAAGAATAATATGGATAATTCTAGAATAGTTTTATTCTCACACAAAAATAAATTGATAATTAATGGGATTAAACATTAAAAATTAATTAAATAAAGTAGAAAATAAGTGCATCTTGCTTGAAAGAATAATGGATGATACTTGAACTCATGCAAGTTATTAAGATTATCTAAAAGAATAATTTAGGGAATAATTAGAAATGATGCAATTTTAGGATATAGAAAAATATCCAAAAAATAAAATAAAATATTTGAAAATGATTAAGCCATTAATTTTATATAATTGAGCTTTTATTTGCATTATTATTATAAGTTCTAAAAAATTTCCAACTAGTCAAATAACTTTGACTTTTTCAATTTAACTAAAGAACTTAGGTTTGAAGAATTTTCTACACCACTTAAATTAAATCAATTAGTTTCACTTAAACATATATTTATTGTCATCAAAATCACTCTCAAATGAAATGGGCTCATGGTGTCAATAAGTCAACAAGAACAAGGGTGTCATAATGCCTAATCTAATCGATAACTTCCTAAGATGGACTAACACATTATAGTCAACTTTAGGAGTAGCTAGTTTAACTACTGGGTTATTTTATAAAGGTTCAGAATATTTGTCAATAATTTGTTTACTTGGATTATTCTATAAAGGTTTAGGACATTGGTCAATAATTTTCTTACCTTTGTCTTTAGAGGAAGGTAAGTGAGGTTATAGGACCTTCTCATTACATAGACTAACTTCAATAATATCTCCTAAATTGGAAGGTGGGGTCATGTCAACCTATCCCTCATTATTATAGATGTGCTTCTCCAAGAATTGGTTGGAATCTAAGAACTCTATTTTTATGTTAACAGGATTTCCCTACAAATCATCCATAGAAATATCAATTTTTGATTTGGAGTCATAAAACATGTTACATTCAGTAAGAGAATGATCTAATTCATTTTCTTTCTTTTCAAATTCATTTACACCATAAGCATTAGAAATAACAAAAACATAAAAAATGTCTTTTTCAGTAGACTTTTATTTATATTCTTGAAATATGTACATAAGGAAAAAGGGACGTAGGGGCTAGCCTTTTCATCTTTATTGTACAATACTCTATCTGATACAAATTTTATCCCTCCCTCCTCACTCTCTTCAGACTTTTGGACATCTGACTGTGTTGAATGGGGTTGACGAGGAATTGCTTCTAGCACTGGTGGATCAAACTAGAGGATCATCTTTTGGGTCTTCCAATGATCCTCCATAAAATGTTTAAAATTTTTTGTCAAATTTGTTTTAGAAGAGTGAGATAAAGCTATATCCCAATTATCTAAAAAAATAGTATCTTTAAAGAAGAGGTGGAAGATTCACCTGTAATTATTAAAAGGCTATGGCATCCAAGAGGGAGGTGAATTGGGTTTTTCAAAAATAATTTTAGAAAACTTAATTTTTAAACTTTTGTATAAAACTTAAATCTTTAATGATAAAAATTTAGAGAAATAAAATAACAATCAACAATAGTATATAAAAGTAAAGTGCAGAAAATCAAAGAAAGAGAACGCAAAAATTTTTATGTGGTTCGGCCAAACCCCAAAATCGGCCTACATCCACACCTAGCAACCCAGGCTAGGAATTCACTAAATCAAAATTCAGATTACAGCAAATCTCCCATACTCTCCTTCATGAGCAAGTACAATCCAACACTGCACTTTTCTTATTGGGCAAATACAACCCAACCACATACTTTCCTTAATGAGCAAGTACAACCCAATAAGAAAACAAGAAAGAGGAATATGAAAATATCTAACTCTTAATTTCAAAACAAATTCTCTCAAAACCCAACTACAAAAATATTAAGGCAATTAAAATTAAATGAAAGAAAGATAGCTCACTTTAATTGATATTTAAATATGTAAGCAATGATTAAACTTGAAGTATGTAATTGATGCACATGAAACTTCAACTATTTGATGTGAATGCAACAACTTCAAAATAAATTATTTAATTTTAATGATTTAAAATGTAGCACAATAAAGGTTTGAAAACTAGATTAATTGTTTTATAATGAGACTTTGAGTTTTCAAAAGATCAAATGTAAAATGAAATATTAACTCACATAACTCAATTTGAAAACACTTTTCAAAAAGGAATATCTCTTGTGCAAATTATGAAACTACTTAATAGAAAAAAAAACTTACCAATTACAAGTGTTATTTATGAACTATCTTTTATAACATAAGTTTCATGTTAGCATTTGTAAAACTAAAGAGAAGAGAATAGTTTGCAAACACAAAACTTTAATCAAAACCAAACAAAGCTTTCAGCCAACTTGAAAAAGTGTTTGAATAGATGTGTTAAGCACAAATAAATATGACCAAATACAAAAGAATCTTAGCCCAAGAAAGAAATGAAGGTATCATAGAAAAGGTGCATTGAAATAAATTAAAAGAACCTTTAAATAGCTTCCGGCCAAGTGAAATTTCTACCAATCAACCAACTTCTTTTAGGCACTCTTCAAGCCAATCACTTGTAGGTTGGAAGATGGAAGAAGGATGAAGAAATTAGCACTTGATTATCTCCAAAGGTTTGGAAAGAATTCAACTAAGGGAGAAATTTTTCTATGAGAGATTTTTCCAAGAGAGATTAACCTAGTCTAAGAAACATTATTTATAAGACAAGGGGTCACGTGGATCATCCAAGAGAAAGAAAAATAGGAGATAAACTCATTTGGAATTAATTTAAACATAAACTAATTAAAATAATAATAAATCGCATGAGATAAAAAAAATCGGCCAAAGGAAAATAAGTGGGAAATTAATATGAAAGATTGATTTAATTTAAAAATCAATTTATAATTCAAATTACATGAGAGAAATTTTGGCCAAGGAAAGGGAGAGAGAAAAAATACATGGTAAGTGATTCAAATTGAATCAATTGAATTTAAATCTATTTATTTTTGCTAGAAAAAAAAATCATCCAAGGCATGATGGAGGGAAAAAATAATTTGGAAAGAGATTTAAATTGAATCAATTCATCATATAACCTAATCTCTAATATAATTAGGAAGTTAATCCTTATGTGGGTTAGTCGAGAGAGAGAGATAGAGAGAGAGAGAGAGGAGAGAAGAGTTTAAATTATTAGCAAATAAGTCATGACACAATTAATTGTCTAAGTGAAAAAGAAAATAATTCAACTTTTGATTTTAAATTCAGCATGATATATGGCCAGAAAAAAGGAAGTTTTTGTGATGGGATTCAATTAATATTTAATGTAAAATCATGAAATATTCAATCAATCCATTTTTATTGAATGAAAGAAGGAAAGATATAACATACAAGCTTTATTTAATAAAATCCAAGGAATATTCAAAAATTCGGCCAAGCTTGTTTCCTAAAAAAGATTAAATTTAATTTAATGTACTCAATTCAATTTAAATGATGGTGAATCAGATCTTAGGATAAATCAAATTAATATTTATCATGAGATTAATTTGAATACAATTAAGGGTATAGTTGGCCATTGGAAGTTTCCAAAAATAGAAATTATATAAAAGGAAAGAGGATAATTTCATGGCTTATTTCAATTGAAATTGAATTAACCAAAATAAATTTAAATTAATTTAAATTAGTTCAATTAGAGCAGTATAAGATCAACCACAAATATTCTATAAAAAACTAAGTTCAAATTTGCACATATAATCAAGAGAATATTTAATTTGAATTCAAAATAATTCAAATTAAAAATTCAAATAAATGAATTTTTAAATTTAGAAAAATATAGGATAGTTATAGAAATAGTTTGAATCACTCTCATATAATTTATTTAGAAAATAATCATTAAAACATTTGACCAAAAAGGTTTAGGATGAAAAATTGGATAGGGGCGAGAAAAATAATATAAAGAACAATTTCAAGATAATTAGATTTTATGCATGTAATAAATGGATAATGAATATATTTTAGCATGAAAATAGTTTAATGAGATGTCAACTTAATTTAACTTAAATGAAATCACAATAAATGTAACATGGTTTATGCATTTAGTTCACATTATCTAAAAATGAATGATTTTAAAGAATAATTATAAAAATGAAATTTAATATTTATGAATATTTAAAAATAGATTATTTTAAAATGAATGAATGATATATTTATTTTAGTGAGCATTTCATTTGCCTTAATATAGTTATTCCTAGAAAAATTCTCACCCAGTCCATGTCCAATAGCTTTAGCATTTTGATATTGACTAAAAAACTGGAGTTGAAGAATTTTTCCTGCACACTTGAATTTAACCTAATTAATAGTATCAAAAATATATATATTTATCATCAGTATAAATATTCATTAAGAATGCCATTCATAATGATTAATGTGAATAATTTATCTTGCAAAGAAATAATTAGTTTTTATTACACAAGGTTTGTTATCATTAAATAAATTGGTGAGATACATAAAGTATATAGTCAATAATAATCACCTTAATGGACCTAGTGTCCATAAGGTATTCTTTAGGAATAACCACCATCCCTTTTTTGTAATTCATTTCAAGCAAGTCTTTAAGGTGAAAGAGTCTTCAAATGGTGTGACCAAACATTCAATGATATAGAAAATAATTTGCGTCACAAACCTTGCCAACTTCTTTTGACTTCTATAGATCTTGAAGCTTGAAATCTTCCTTTTTCTTCAAATTTTTAAATGTTTTCCTTACAACCTCTCTCTTGAAAGAATAAGTTTGATTCATTCTTTCATTTAGAGGGATTGCAAAGTAAACAAGTGGTGCTAATTACTATTATTGTGGCCTTTGAGGTGGAGGTAGCTCTACTTGGACTTGGATTGGTGCCTTTCCCCTGCCCAGCATAAAGACAGTATCTGCTCTCTTTTTTAGCACCTTCTTAGGTCTAAAAGACTCCGTGGTAGATTGATCTTATAAGAATAACATCCTAGGAGCTTCCTCTTAAATGCTAGAGACTTTACTTAATATTTTTTTTAAATGTCTTAATAGTAAACCTTTTCAACAAAAAGGTAATAGGACCATGGATATTCTTGAGAAGGAATTTCACAACATGTTTTTCTTATAACTGAGGTTTGCACTTAAGGCTAAGAATCCTCAATCTTAACATATAGTCTATAAGAGACTCACTGGATTTTTGTTTTTCAATAATCAAGTCACCTACTCTGACATGATGTGGGGAACTAGTACATCAATTTACAAATTGATTTTTCAAGTTTAGTGAATGTGCAGACTAAACCATTTGATAATTTTGTACTAGTCAAAGGCAACCCCAACCAAACTACTAACAAACTTCCTAAATAATAAAGCATCACTCCCTCTAACATTACATTAACTTGCCCGAAAGTGAGCTAAATAATATTTAGGATTGTTTGTTCCATCAAATACATTGAAAGTAGGGGGTATAAAATCTCTTTACATAAGGTACAAAATCATATTCCTCTAGGTTGGGTCTACCATTTGGAATTAATATCATACCTCAGGACTATGCCAAAGCCTCTTTCACTTGTTGTTCAACTAAAGGCTTCAAGTTAGTTTTGGGCTATACATCTTTTACTATTTTTTGTTCTTGATGATGATTCCTTAAACCAAACTTCTTATCATCTATCGGATGAGAATCTTTTGGTTCTTCTACCAAATGAGGATCAGAAGTTGTAGGAATTTATCTCTCAAGGGATAGCATTATGGTCATCATCTCCTCCATTTTCTTTTCCATTCTCAAGATTTAGTCATCTTTCTTTTGCAACTAAAAGATTAATTATTAAATTTAATCAACGTAGGACACTCTTTTGTAATATCTTCAAATTCCTCTTATTCTTTCTTGGATGCTCTCGTATCTACCATGAAGATATGGGCAACATGTAGATTTAGATATTCATCTAAAATGTTATTATGATCTAAGTCAAAACTTCCTTGAATTCCCTTTATTCTTTCTTTTTCTCTATTTTCTTTCAAAATGGTATATGATTCTTCTTTAGGTAAATGAATTGGTTCACCATTATTGTCAAGGACAACTTCAGATTCTTCATTGGTTTTTGCATCCATAGGTTTGGGCTCGAATGTCTCTATTTTATGTTGTTTTTAAGTAATAAGATTTTCCTCCTTAGTAGGAGTGGCTCTCAAACTAATGTGTTTATCATTCAAAATCCCTCTATCATAAGAGGATGGATTACAAAACTCCATTCTTCCTCTAGCCCTCAATTCAAGACCTAGACTAGGATGATGATGGCCATGCTCTATGAAGCTTAATAGTTGTCGATCTTTCAAGATGTGATGTTGGTGGTAAATGAAGTGAGTGTGGTTTTGGCTCTACAGCCAACGAGGTTTTTCTTACATAGATTTTTCTAGGCTCTCTACCAGTAATGTACCTATCTCTCCTTGTATCAGTTAGCCTATTTTTATGCCACATTAAAGATCTTCCCATATGGTGATACTGATCAGATACTATAAGTGTGGATCGATAAGGTCATATTCTATCTTTAAAGACTACCTTTTTTTCCTCATTCTGGGTAGTCATGACTTCTCCTATTATTTCTCTCTAAAATTCTTTTGAAATGTTTCCCTTCATGACCCTTAGTAGTTCCTCCTTGGTGTAATTAGAGGACCCAACAATTCTATGAAGGACTTATCATAACCTATTACGTGTTTCTTTGTTCAACAACTCTTCTTATTTTCATAAATGAAAGGGCGAGGTGAAGAACTCTTTTTCAATCACTATTCTTTTTTTCTTTTTAAGGGCTTGTCTTCTAAACCATCTATTCCTACTTTCTTTTGACTCTTAGTTATTAGAGGAGGTTCATAAGTGGAGCCTCTCTCATAAGTGCTAGGAGATGAAAGAACATGTGTCTTTTCAGTAGCCAATTTAGCTTTTTTAAATATAAGACCAATCTAGATTCTCTCAATTGTTTCCATAGCTACCTCGCTATTAACAGTAAGAGTTCTATAGGGTACTCTAGAAAATTCTAGGATGGGCTTCTTTCCCTTAATAGTTGTATTGCTAACAGGAGCCAAAGTCACTGCATCAATAGTGATGTTCAAGTCTTCAATGCAAGCTCCAGTTTTATTATGGAGACATAAGGTAATTTTTGATTATCAATAGTAAAGTTAATCCCATAAGTACCAATAAATATGAGTTGTCCAACCATTTTTTGTTTAAATAAGAGAAGTATATATGTTATATCAAACTTTGACTAAAATAATCAAGTCAAGAATCTTTTGACCAATTAAGAGATTTTTAGCCATTTTTATTATGGATAGAATTTTAAAATTTTATTTTGAAAGTTAAAATATACAAATTATAAAACCCACTTATTTGATTTCAACAAATAAAGAGGTTTTCAAATTTTTTCAATAGAAGTTCAGTAAGCCCTACCAAGGGTGAAAGGGAGAGGTACCCAGTAGAAAGAAAAATAGTCTGAATTATCGATTCATATATAGGTAAAAATTAATTCTTAAAGATAAATAAATGAACAAATTTTTAACAGGATTTCTAGAATAATCTACGGAGAAAATGTATGACACCATGCAAATTTCATGAATTTCTTATTTAGGTAATAAAAACATCATTAAAGAATAATATATCATCTCAAGAGATGATAATATATCCTTACAATAGATTTGACTAATTAATAAAAGACACCTAAAATAGATGGGTATACAATATTTGTACAGATTCTTCCCTTGAGCTATATGGTGAAATAGTACAGGGTTTATTATTATTTTTTTGTAAGGTTCTTAGTTTCTTATAAGAGCATGCCTCTATAGTTAATTACATCTTAAGAAAGAGATACTTTCTTAAGCAAATTATTGATTAAAGAAATTAATTTTTACCCATATATGGATTTCAAATCTAGTCTTAAATGGATAGTTCATTTTGGAAATTCAAAAAGTAACATTTCAAGGATAAAGATTTCTTTTTGGAAGGTAATAAAGAATGTGGCATGAAATGCTTTTAGATACTTGGAAGACAATTAACCATTTCATCTATCCTATCATTGGGCATTATACTTTTGAAATTGAAATTATTGAGATTCTGAGTTAACATTTTATTATAAATTTAGGACTTAAGGTTCTATCACCACATGACTACAAAAATACCTAGGAGTTGAAGACATATACCAATAGGATGCTTAAAATCTTAATTTTAAAAGTGCTTCTAACATAAGTGAGAAACTTGACTTAGTTTAATTATTGGGAATTATGGGTATTCATCTTAGTTGAGAATAAAAACATATCCCCGACTCTCCTAAACGTACTTACTACCTGAAAGAGTTGCAAGCTAACACCACCTATGCGATTTTAAAAATATGAGTCTGGTCTTATGCCATGCAAGATGTCAAGCTATTAAATTTAGGAAATAAAGCTAAGAGTCTAAATTCACTCCCTAGCATGTATGTTATACACCTAACTAATGTAAAATATTTTTATATATTTCAACTCACAATTTCTTTTAAGGCTTTAGGCATGAATATCATGCCTAAAATAAGATGTAGTTAGAAAATATTATGAGCCAAATCAATAATAGAAGACACAATTCCATAAAAAGAGTGATCATCCTCATAGGTTAGATACCCCTTATGGGCAATGGGCAAAGCGTCAAATTCAAGAAGTACGAGGGAATATGCTCCTATGGTTCACAAAGTCTAATTATTTTTAGTTTCTTTTAGGTGTTTATGCTAAGAGCTTTATTTATAGAGAGGTTATAAGTTGTTTAATTATGTTTATATTATTTTAATTTAATTGGATAGAAAAATTAATTCTCTATGAGCCTAATATATCTAAGCTTTATCACAAGTCACAATAATCACAAGAAGAAACTTATAAAAAGCATGCAGTTCTACTACACACCCTAAAATAAATCAAGCCAAATTTAATTAAACAAATAGAAATGTACAGTCGAGTACCACTGTACACCATAGATGAAAAACAAAAATGGGAAGCCGACCTCTGTCCTTATACATCCCGACCTCAAACTAAAGTCTTGATCAATGGGTGTCTTTATTCAAGATTATCATCTGCTTCAAGAACCTCCTTAGTTCCCATAGGGGGACCACCAACAAGTACGATTAACTCCTACTGTTCCTAGATCCCATAGATTATAGCACTGGTCTATGCTTAAATTATATTTTAAACTTGTAAAATAAGTCCTAAACCCTACAAAATAGATGTTAAAAAAAACACACATCACACTAGTGATTATAATGTAAACATACAGGCTTAGAACTAATGGATACCAAGCCCACCTATCCTATTTAACTATGCTTAGGGACTTAACTAGCACCTAATAAGTAAATAGTATTTAATATATTTTTATTACGATAGTCCCTTTAAGTACAGCCCCCTACAGAAAATATTGTCAGCTTAAAAAAAAAGTCCTAACATTCTGATTGGTGAGCAAACAATTTCTAACCATCTAATCTATAATAATACACCACTAAAAAAGAAAAATATCTCATCAAATCATAAATCTTCATGTATCATTGGCCCAACTTAACTCTAGGGTTAGTGACCTAATAATCTAGTTTGTAGAAGGATAGGCTTGTCTCGTGTGACTACACTAGGCCTTTTCATGTTCAAGCTAAAATTTAAATTCATAATTTATACAATTTTATTATTAAATGGTTTCAATTTAAATGATTTAATTGATTTATAATTTTATTTCAATTTTAGGTTTATTTTATGTTAAAGTTGAATTTAGATTTTAAAGAATGAAGAAAAAAATAAATCTTATTTGGGGCAAAACCCATTCTATTCAACATCCTGATCCTAGTATAATGGAACCTCTACCTTAAAGTAAAAAATCCTCTTTGAAGATCATAGTGAGAACCTAAGTATCTTAATTAACACTTTTAAATTTATTTGAATGATTTAATTGAATTAAATTTAATTTGATTAATATTTATTCAATTTAATTATTAATTCAAAGGTTACTTTTATTGAGATTGTTTAATTTCACATGTTTTGATTGTCGATATTGATTCTAGATTTTTTTTTGAGTTTTCTTTTGGTTTAAATCAATTTTGATAATTCAATTAATTTTTAATTCTTTTCTTTGAATTAATGTTTAATTCATTTCTTTCATTTTCATTTTAAAGATTTTATTAAACTTTATGTTATTTATGTTGATTAAATATTTTTAATGTGTTTGAAATTCATGATCTTATATCTTCGTTTAAGTTTGAATTGAATGGGTTAGTATGTTTTAATTAAATTAACTTATGATTTGATTAAGGTTCAAATTAATCTTTTATTAAATTCCACTTAAGAGTTTGACCATTTATCAAGTTTATTAAATATAGTTATTTGGTTTGTATGTTTATTATTTAAGTTTAATAATTATTTGGTTAAATTTAATTGATCTTTACTTAGTTGATTCGATTGATTTAGTTCAAGGTTACTTTCAATTTAAGGCTCATTTGACTAAACTTATTCTTTCATTAAGTTGATTTAAAAATCTATTTTTTCCATTATTAAGATGGTTTATTTTGATTTCTTTGGCTTGGATATGTTATTTAGATTTCATGATTTTAGATCATTATTAAGTTAAATTAATTTAATTATTCAATTTATGTGTTTAAGTTAATTTAAAGGATATTTTTATAATTAAGGACTTATTACTTAATTGAGATCCTTATGATTAGGTTTTGTTCAATTTTACTTAGTTATTGATCTTTGTCTAAGAAACCTAAAGAGATGCAATGCATAAGATTACAAACCTAAACTAGCCCGGCCTATACTTCTAGGTTATTTAGATGCTTATGTTATGGATAATTTGATCAATTATTTATGTTTAATCACAATTTCAATTATTCACTTAATATTAAGTGAATTAGGAATTATTTTAATTTTAATGTTTCATTATTTGAATGTTGAATTCAAAGATTAATTATTCATAATTTTTAACTAATTATTTGGTTTACTATGGGTTTTCTAATTTAAAGCTTAGAGATTAAGTAATTTAATGCTTTTAATTATTTCTTAAACCTTGAATATGTAATTTTATGATTCCTTAACATTAGAGGGCTCAAAACTATTTCCTAAGTCCTTTGATATCATTGCAAGTGTTCTGAGTTGATTTTATAAATTTTCATAAATTTTGTAATTTTATATTTAGTTCAAATTAACCTAGAATTTGAAATTTTAATAACTTCTAATCTATAAGTAATTTTATTTTGAACTTTTTTTTGAGAAGTGGGGTTCCTTATTAGTTTCATTTTTCAAAAATTTTATCTTAATCAAATATCTATTTTAAGACTAGTTAATATTTTAATGTTTTCAATAAAAATTAAATTATGCCTAAAATATTAAGAATTGCTTACAGTTTTTAATTTCTTTTAATTACTCTGTAAATAAAGAATCTAGAGAAGTTTTAGTTAAATTTTTTAGATTTTTATTTATGAATTTTCTAAGTTCAACCTAGATAACTAAATTATTTAATTTAATTAGTTTTAAATTAAGCCATTTTGAGGATTAATGAGTTTCAATGAGCCTTATTAGTATTTTTAGGGTTATTGAGATTTGATCGCTCAGAACAAACACCTTTGAGGATGCTCTCTATCATCTTTATTGAGATGGGTAGTAGTATTATTTCTCATGAGGAAAATTGATATATATTCAACCAAATTTCCCCTAATATTATGTTAGGATTAATTTAGATTTGGGTTCTACTTCCTATGAACATAAGCCTTCATAATTAATTACCCCTCTTACCATAGTAAGAGAACACTCTTGATTAAGGTTGGAAGTAATCATGTCTTCCTGATATGAGTTAGCATCTAGTGATGCGTGTGGTATGGCATAGATGACTGTCTGAAGGAAATAGGAGAATAGTCTCGATCAAAATTCCATTATTCTGTCATCTCGAGACTACATTTCTAGTCTACCAACATTAGAGGACTAGTCGTAATGTCCAGGGAATCAGATATCCTGAGTAGACCAAAGGTTTGGTGTAAGGGTGTTTACATAATGAACGTATGTGTTGGACTTACATATCTTTGGAATGTTAGTTAAGGTGTTTGTATCATGAACAAATTATAGAATATTCACATGGCAAACATATGGAAGACTAGGCTTACATCCCTTCATAATGCTAGGTTTAGGATCGTTTGCATGGAAAATAGATAGATTGAAATTACATCCCTTTGGAATCCTAGGATTATATTGGTGTTCACATGGTGAAAAAATTATAATATTTAGTGTTGTTTGCATGGCAAACAAATAAATTGGACTTGCATCCATTTGGAATGCTAGGATTATATAGGTGTTCATATGTTGAACGAATTATAGGATTTAAGGTTATTTGTGTTGCAAATAGATGGATTGGATTTACATCTCTTTGGAATACCATTAGAGTATAAGTTATGCTTGCATTGTAATCATATGTAAAAATTTCATCAATTAGAAAGCTATTATTTTAGACTTACAACTCTTTGAAATGCTAAGATTATATAAGTGTTCACATGGTGAATGAATTATAGTTTGTTCGCATGGAGAAGATAAATATGTTGCTTTTGGGGGATGGCACCTCAACACTGAAAGTATGGATGCTAGCTCTTATGAAGTGGAGTTCCTTGGTACTGTAGATTATGGCACCTAGGCATTATCAAGATGGCACCACGATGTTGTGAAATTAGTATCATAGTACTATAGGTGCCATAAAGGACATTTGAAAGTAGGTTGCAGATTGACCAACTCATTGACGCTGACTATGCAGTGCCTCGGTGCTAGTCAAAAGACCATTCAAATGAGCTTACAGGTTGGTAGGCATATTTAATAAAAAGACAAACTTTTGACCAGTACTACAGCGCTGCACTAGAGTGTCGCAGTGCCATATCAATATTTGATGTACTTTTCAGTTCAGATCGATTACATAATTTGTCATAATAAATGATAATAAGTGCTCTTTTTGACTGACATAGTAATCATTTTGACCATCTGGCTAGTGCCTAAGTGAAGCATATGAGCTCTGTGGCACTAATTTCTTATTTCAGAACCCGAGAGGTTAGCACCTCGATGCTACTAATATAGTGTCATGATGCTAGACTTAGTTTAAAAATAGACCACCTAAGCTAAAAATTTCCATTATGATGCCTCCTTGCTATTAGAATTCTTAGATTTTTCTCTACCTCAGCTTTTTCTCACACTAAAAAAATAATCATGCTGCTCAAAGGCTTGCTGGCAAGAAGGATACTTCAAGTGATGCTAACAGGTTTGTTGGCATGGAAGCAGAAAAGAGGTATCAATATACTATCATCCACAAACACCTCATTCTTATGAGAAGTTTCCACAATTTGAGTGAGATTGTGGAGAGGATCATCATCGAATGAGACTAGGAGAAGCTAGCCTATGAAAACATCTCCTGCATTGTTCATGTGGTGCGGGAGTTCTTCACTATTGCGAAGGAGTACCAAGATAATAGAGTCCATGTGAGAGAAAGCTGATAAGTTTTGATAGTACTGCCTTTAATTCTTATTACGATTTGCAAAATATAGTGTACAATCAATATCTTTCCTATCATAGCAATCATCCTGATTTTAATAAAGTCCTTGGTTTTCTCAGTAGACAAAATGCTAATACTTAGTGAATATGATGAGAGGAAAGAATTATCAACTTTTCTATCATCAGCCTAATAGCAGAGTCTAAGGCTTGGCACTATTTTATTTCTACCAAGCTGATGCCTACTGGTAATATCAATGAGATGACTAAGGACAAAGCCATTTTAAAATTTTTCTAATCAAAATGGCTTCATAATTGATATAAAGAAGATTATTTATAATTCCATTTGTAATATGCTTAGAAGCAATATAACTGTAAGATACGGTCATCTTTCTCTTATTTATGATCAATGTATTGCGGCGGGTGCATTGGGGGAGCGTAATGATGAAGTTCTTATTCAAAAGTCTCCTCTAACAAGGATGATAATTAGGGGATTTAGTTCATGATTTGAGATGGGGGTAAGTTCATGTGCTCTACGTGACCCACAACCTTGATCCTAGTCTTCCAAAACCTTAAATGAGCAACTCCAAGAAAATGAAGGAGAAGTCTCAAACATAAGGAAAAAGGTTAGTGAGAGTAGTCGTAGTCAAGAGGCCTTAGAAAAGAAATTTGATTATCATATGGACCGATAATAGAAACACCTTTCTTATATGACTTTGTTTAACTCAGCATTAGCTCATATGTTTGAAAAGTATAGAATTGCAAGTTCGGGTCAAGTCTCTTTTCCTACGACACATCAATATTTGCCTTACGTGAGCACCTTGGCGGCATCAAAAGAAGAAGAAGAGAAGGAGGGTGATAAATGTGATTACTAGTTTCCCCTTTTTTTTCCTTCTATTTTTGTATTTTCTTCCTTTTATGTATAACTTATGTAATCATTTTTTATTCTTACTAAAATTATTTTTATTTCACATGTTTATGCATTTCTATGTATATGTCTTTATATTTGTCATTTGAATGGTTTAGGATTTATAATAATATAATTTTTTTAATTTAAAATGATAACATAATAGTAGTGTCTTAGCACTGAGAATATAGTGCCTAGGTACTACTAGCCTGCAGGACATATGTTTAAAACACAAGAGTCTAGCATTGCGCTGCACTTAAGATAGAAATTTTTTGCTATACTATCTGATGGATCAGCATTGTGGCGCTTGATATGCTGCACTACAATGCAATTAATATAGAAAAAAAAATTCATTTTACTTGAGGGGTCAGCACTGCTGCACTAGATATGTGGTGCTGCGGTGCTAGGTAGACAAGACTTAGACTTAAGATTTATTGAAGTCAATATTCTAATTGTTAAAAATCATAAAATTAATACAACATTGAAGCGATTGAGGGCTAGCACTGTAGTGCTATACAATTTCTTTTCCCACTAACCTGAGAGCTCAGTGCTTTGGTGTTGGACCCACAATGCCTAGGCGTTATTTCATCAATGCCTAAAATTTAATAGTTTTAGACAAATTTGAAATTTCAGCAGTGTAACATCTTAGAAGTGCTAGATTTCATGATTTTTTTAATGCATTAACACCCTTCTCCTTTATTCCAGATCCAAGATCAATAGTGAGAAGATTTTATTTCACATCAGAACTAAGTTTGACAGTGGAAGATGTAGCACCATGGTGTTGAAAAATAGCGCTTTGGCACTGCTTTAAAGATGTGAAACCCAAAAACTTAGCACTATGGCTCTGAACTATAGCACCATAGTGCTACAAGAATTATACTTAATCTCAATAACTTAGCACCACGATGCTAAATATCTAGCATCTTAGCACTATGGGACAGAGCACTAAAGATTTTATTCCCAAGACTACAGCACTGTGGTGCCATGGAGTGGTTACTCCATTTCTAAACCATATTTTTGTAGAATTTCATAATATTTTATCAAAATTCAATGGCATAACACCTTAGCAGTGCTAGATTTTTACTTATTTAGTGAAGATGCACTCTTCTCCCTTATTTTGAATCTAAGATCAATGGAGGGAGGGTTTTTCTTCTCATGTCGAAATCAAGTTCATCGGCGGAGGTGTTTCAGATTTCAAGATTTTGAAATTTTGGGTATGACGACTTTCTTTTTTACTCCAAATCAAAGATCGATAGAGATAATTCTCTTTATTTCTCACTGGATCCAAAATAAATGGTATAAATCTTGTTAAACATAATTTTTAGAAAGAAACTTACATAAAGAAAGCATTTCCATAAGTTTTTTACTTTTAATTGACAAGAGTAAACCTTGATCTTATTTCTTGCATGAGGAGATCACTTCGTTATAGCGAAAAGCACATTGTTGAGAGCACAGATAACCAAGAGAAAGAACAAAGAAGGTGAGTTAGAGTGAGGGAGAGGGAGAGGGAAAGAAGAAGGGAGAGAGGGGTTATAGATAATTTCTCACTAAGGTGGTGGGGGGGGGGGGGGGGATTATTCACTCTATAACCATTCCCCCCGATTCTTGTGAGTGGTCATTGCTGCTAGGGTGGGAACAATAATTTTTCTTGATTTTGAAATTGAAAGCCATCATGAAAGTGCTTCAATATTGGCACCAGAGAGTCACAACACTATCATTTAAGTAGGCAACTGCATCACCCTAAGCTGGGATGTTAAATTTATTTCATTTTTTTAGATGCAAAAAATATGCATTATGATTAATCACCAGTAATTCTCTAAATTTTTATTAGAGGTGTGTTTAACCTTAATTTCAATTCACCAATGTTTAAATCTAATTATATCATTAATTTAAGTTTAACTTAATTTTGATTATTTTTAATTAAACTTAAATTAATCAAAAATTATCTAGTAAAAAAATGATGATTTTGTGTTTAAAGGATTCTTCTCTTTGAGATGAATCCATAGAGCCTTTATTTACATTTTTTTTTTGTTCTACTTATTATAAATTTTTGAAGTTCTACTTATTTTTTAATATTATTTAAGTTAAGAAATCTTAATTTGCTACTTAACCTAGTTAGCACATCAACACTGATTGGGCATCGCTTTATGCATGGCATCATGCTATTGGGCCGCATGGACTCTATGTGAGATGGTGGCAAAGACGCAAGATCTATCAAGACCATTCAATTGAAGATCGAATGATCTAAGAATAAACCATGATTTCTTTAAGGGAAAGTAAATTCATGTTTCTAAATCACATTCATCCATTTCAATTAGAAGGAATGAATAGCGGTGATTTTATCTTTGACCTCCTGCAGGAGAACCAAGAGCCATCCACCTTTAGATGGCGATTTATGATATTCTAAGTCATGATTCTTTGTGTTTTTAATTGCAAAACAATCAAGGGATGATTTAAGAGGGATCTAGATAGCTTGATCTCATCGAAGACCACGTTTACTTCACAAAGGATTAACTGAAATTTAAGGGGAGGTTAGTGAGATGGCATACATCACTGCGTTCATCATTAGTGAGTTTTTCATTGCATATCTCCCTTTGATTTGTTATGGAGACCATGAATGAATGTCTCTCACTAGAGTTTGGAGTGGGGAGTGATCAAAGAGGTTAGGGAGGAGGGGAAAAGTTTGTTTGAGTTCATTTTGACTTAGGCATGGTGTAGGAATGGTCCAAAAGGTAGAATTGAAGCTTTAAACCATCTCTTAATATTTTTCTAAGGGCATCCTTATTGGTTTTATGTGGAGGTGGCTGACCATGGGAATTGGAATACCATAATGATGGAGAAGGTTGTGGGAAGGTTAGAGATGAGGCTTAAATGGATTAATGAGGTGAGAGATCAAGTGATGGGAATAGGTCGGTCGTGCTTGCTCTCCATGAGCTCCACCTCATCCTCCCTTGCCACTTCAACTTCCCATACCTTTCTAGGTTGTTTCCTATTTCTCATGTCAAGCTTTAAGTGAACTATAGATTGAGCTAGTGTTCATTTGAGTTGGGTTTGGATTTTTTCTTTATGTTATACCATTTAAATTTTGATTGCTTTATATTAATTTTGGTCAGTTTCATTTAATCTAATTATTTGGATTTAGTTTTGGTTTTCAATCATTTTTAATTGCATACTGCATGACTCATGGATCAATTGAATTATATTTCTCATGAATAGGCCATGGTTAGGCCTAATTTGACCCATTGACTCAAACGAGTCAAAGTGGATCATTTAGCTTAAGTAGTCATTTTATGGGTTCAAGCTTGATTCAAATATATATAATTGATCATATATGATGTTGAGGAATGATTAATTTCGATCATTCTCAAGAATTTTAAATTTAATTTTAGTTTGAACTCACTTTAACACATTTTTAATTCAAATGGGTTAATGTGAACTCATTTGAATCAAACAACCAATTTCACTCAAATAATAATTAATTTGGATTTCAATTATATTCAATTAAGTGTTTGAAATGATTTGTATCAATTCATTTCAATTAATTTAAACTTGATTTTGATTTAGACCCATTTTGATAATAATTAGCTTTAATGGGTTAATATGGGTTTACTTGGGTTAAATGATGCAATTGGTTAAATTAAACTCAATGATATTTAATTATAATTTTTGAATTATTTTGATTGTTTGATTTGAATTAATTTCAATTTAATTTGAATTTAGGTTCAATAAGGTCCATTTGGGTCTATTTGGCTTAAGTGGCCAAATCAACCCATTTAAATCCTCATTGCATTTAGATTTGTTTAGTTATGTTTAAAAGGGTTCATTTAATAATTTGTGTCCTTATGATAACTCAATTTATCCAAATTTTGATTGATTGATTTTTGATTTGGTGGGGCCGACAAGGATCAACTCTAGGTCAAATGACCTAGTTAACCACTGTGAACTTCATCTAAATTTATTTTTGTCATTTATATTTGTTCATTGATTCTATGCTCTTTTTTTAATGTTTCAAATTTTACTTGATTTTTCTTGGACTTAGATGATTTAAGCTAAAATATGTTAATTAAGTCAACTATCCTAACCACCTCGATCTAGACTCAATAAAATTTAGATTTCAAATTGAAATATATTTGATTTAGATTTTTATTAAATATTATTAGAATTGGGTTTAACTGGATTCATCTAATCTAATTGGATTAGGTCAAGTCTTATATGGATTCACTAGGATTACTTAGGCTCCCACTTTAGAGTGTTGAGATTGATTTTAATTTTAAATTTAGTTTTATTTTAAATTTAGTATTTGATTTGATTTAATATTTGAATTTAGTTTAATCACTTAATCACTAAGTGTAGTGTCCTAAGTGCTAATTAGGAAGCTCCAAATCTATGATTAGTGGTCCTAATTATTAGGATTGGGAATAATGTCAACCTCATCCAAAAATGAGGTCAAAAATATAGCTAAGTGAGACCATTATAAGGATGTTATACTATGATGAGCCTCATGTGGCGTTGGTCAATATATGCTCTCCCTAAAGTCCATTGCTCATCACTTCCAACAATGTTGTCTGCTACCTTTTTCATCAATGTGCTCTGTAAAATAAAAAGTAACATGAATATAAAATTTAAATAAATGATAAGTAATTTATAAAAGTAAATTCAATTAAAATTTTGGGCATACATTATATTTTTGGATTCAAAGGACAAGTTGATATTTATGGCTAACGGATATGTATATACTACATATTTTATTATTTTATGGTCTAAGTTCATCCATTGTGTTCATCTACATTCTAGTTCTCAATTAGCCTGATCTCCTCCTAAAAGCTAGTGGAAGTAACTTAACTATGGCATTACTCTAATCATTTGCATGCCACTAACTCTTTTCTAGATAACATGGAATTCAACATCATATGTATGTTTGTAGTTGTATATAATGTAGTAAAAAGAAACATAAGATTCATGACTAACTCATAAGTGGCTTAAGGCAATGTTCACATGTGAGAATGGCATGTGAAACATCTATTTAGCATCCAATCACTTGCCCAGCAAGCTATACTTTGAATAACTGATAGGACACATCATATACTTTAAATTCATGTTTGTTTATACATGTACGTGAAAGTAATCTGCTAGTTTCATGTACAAATCTATATAAATAGATATGGACCCTTAGTGTAAAAAATGACTCATTTGATGCTTCTAATTCAATAACTTTATTTGATTATTTTAAGAATAAAGAAACTATATTGTATGAATAGAACAATAAATTATTTTTATTGGAAGGTGATGTAGCACATGAAAGGAGAAAAGGACCTATCACTAGGTCCCAAACTAAAGCTTACACTCAAGAGGACTTTTAGTAGACTTTAAATGTTGTAGATTCTTATTTTTTTTATTGTAAAATGTAGTAATGGGTGTCTTTAATCATGTGTAAGTGTTGTATTAGAGTTGTGGATGAAAATATGTGAGTTTGTATGTTAAATTTCTTAGATGTGGTCTAGCATCACGATGTTGCTTTTCTGGCATCTTGACACCATATAATATGGTTTTTAGTATTGAGGGATAGAGAAGCTTGCACCTTGGATCTAATTTAAAATGCCTTGGCACCGTGTTATAGCATCGCGGTGCTGGTTTGTGGTGCCACGACACTACAAAATGATTGTTTCAATTTTTTTTAGTTTTTTTTTGGTATTTTTCTCCACAAGGGACACATCTGTTGGAGTATTGTACTTATGTAAAGACCTATTCTAACCTAATGAAGGACTTTTGGCTTTTGTGTAAATTTTAAGAGTGAAAATTCTTTGGTTGGAGCTTGGTGGCCAGCCATACTTAAGATTTAGTGATCTCTCACTATAGTTCTACTTTGGCAAGTAGAACTTCATACTTCTACCACATTGGTGAGTGGAACATCTTGATCTCTCTTCCACTTGGGTGAGTGGAAGGACATTGGAGCATCTCTTTTTCACTATCTACTGCAACATCCTTCTCTTTGTAACCCATACTAATCAATTTTGGTATTAGAGCCCAAGGTTTGGAGGTGTGGAGAACATGTTTATAGATAATCCATATCAAATCTAAGCAAGGTTAGTTCTATATTTGAGATTTTGTGTAATTATTTTTACAAAATTAGTGATTTTGCTTGAAAATGCATGCCAAATATATATATGATAGGAAATTTTATGATTGTTTATGTTATAACAAACTAACTATATCTACTTATAAAGCTTAGCCTTTCCCCTACTTAACCTCACCACAAGCCATCATACTTAAGTGACAGCTTGAGTAAGGGAAAGTTTAATAAATAGCCTAACTAGATACTAACCATTCATAAAAGAAATCATATTCTAAAAAATCTTATGTTTATTCCTTTTTGAAGTGTGCTTCATGTTTTAAAGTATCCACAAGCTCCTTTGTGTTTACTGAAGGCGAGTAGTTAAATTTAAAATTTCTGCATTTCATTTGTGAGGTTTAGTTTACTATTGCATTTTTAAAATTTTTATTTGGAGTGTCAAAAATAGCATCTTTGTGTTTACATCATGCCACCCAAATCTATTAGTTTGGACCAATTCGATGACTTAACTAGGAGAGTAGATGAAATCTCTATGAGATGTGGAGAGAAATTCACTAGGCCACATAAATTTAAACCTTGGGTACTAGACTTCAAAGCACATCAACCATACTATGTCCAAATGACTTAGAACCAGTAAAATATGAAAATATTAAACTTCCTATAGATGAGTATCATGTAAGAAAACCAAACTAAAGGAACACCCTTATACAAGACCACCTTAGGATCCATGAAACATCACAAGAACCTATAAAATAAGCCAAAATAGAAGCCTCAACATATAACGATGTTTATGACCCAAATAAATTTCTAGATTGCTTAACCCAAATTGACAACTTCTTTGATTGGTATCATATGGAAGATTATCAACAGACAATATTTGCAAAAATGAAACTAGTAGGTCATGCAAAAAGAAATTTGGAATAATATTTTAGCTAAAGAAGAGAGATGCAATAGAAACTTCATGACATGGGTAGAAATTAAAAAAATCCTAAGGGTAAAATGCTATCCTAAAAATCATGATAAATGCCTCCACAAATAATTGATTACTCTTAAGTAAGAGACTGTGTTAGTAGTGGAATATATTAATATATTTGAGGACTTAATTGCTAAAACTCAATGCACTTATCAAGAGTGGAAAATAGATAATAAATTTTTCATTGGGTTAAGAGAAGATATTACTAATGAAGTAGAGCTTCATGACCCCTAGACCTTAGAGGATACCTTTCACTATGTTTTACTTTTTAAAAAATATAGAAAAGTTGCACCCACATCTAAAATGAAGACTAAAATATCTTTTAAATTTCCACCCACATCATAATCTCAAAGTTCTATCATTAAATTTAATCCTTCTATATTTAGCAATCCTCTATAGTAAAACCCAATGAAATTACTCCTAAAAATGTAATAGAGATAGTTTCCTTTAAATGTCATAAGAAGAGTCATACGCAAAATCAATGTAGGGAAAAAATCATGTTCCTAGATGAATTAGAGAATTTAGAAGAAAAGGAGGATATTAAAGAGATGCATGATGATACACCCTTGTTTGATGAAGAAGTAGATACAATAATCCAATATCAGTTATGAGATCTATGATTACTTCTATGAAAGAAGAGGATTGAAGAAGGAGGAATATTTTCATATGTATATCTTATGTAAAGAAAGGAGGTGTAAACTAGTAATAGATGAAGGTAGTGGTATGAATGTTATATCAATATATGCTATCACTAAAGCCAATCTTACAACTGAACCCCACATAGAACCATTCCAAGTCAGTTGGAAAAATCACACATCTCTACATATCACTAATAAATGTCTTGCTCTAATTAAAATAGATAATTATAATGATCAAATTTTATATGATGTTCTTTCAATAGAAATAATTCATTTTTTATTTGGAAGATCATTACTTTACGACTTAAATGTGATCTATTATGGTCTCAAAATACTTACATGTCCAAACATAGTAAGAAAATAATCAAGTTATTCCATGTAAAGCCTACCCACCACCCCCGCCCCACTCTCAAAGAATTCTACTTGCACCTCAACACAAACCTGATTCTAAACTACAACCCAAACCCAACCAAGGGAGGAATGTGAAACTCTGGTTGATAATGATATCAACATCCAACAATAGGAAGGATACTTCTACTATACATCCTAATACATGTGAATCTTCTGGAATTCAAACTATAATTTTTGAGTATAGACACTTTATTACAGACTTTAATAATAATACCTCTTTATTTATTTTGCACCTTCAAAAAATCTCCATTGATACTAAGGAACACCATAGAGCTATTATGGTCTTAGATCTATTATTTAAATTCATTGATTTAATCTATGATGTCTTACCTAATAAGCTACTATTGACTTCATGAGCCCTAACTCATTTTTGATTGATTTTGATGATACCAAACATATGATCAAATGCTTCTAATTGGTTTAAATTCAAGTGATGTAGGAAAATTTTTTAAATCCATATTCTTTAGTCAATTTTGAAAATAAAAGTTGTTAGAATTAAACAAGTTGTAAATTTTCTAGGAATTATAATATTAAGGCAAATAAAGAGCTCAATAAAATAAACTAAGTGATTTATTTATTTCAAAATATTTTTACTTAATTTTATTCATATTTTTTACATATTAAAATTTTCATTATTTTTTAATTATTTCTTGAATTATCTATTTTGGATAACATGAAATAAGTGCATGAGTTAAGTTTCATTTAATGTGCTTTCAAGCAAGATAAATTAAGTTCATACTTCATTAAATCAATTTCATGCTTAATCATATTTATTATTCATTTATTTATTGCATGAAAACTAAATTATTCTTAAATTATTCTAATTATCTTTTTTCAATTCTATTATTCTATTTTCTCTCTCCTATCATCCTTATCATCCCAATAATATTTTGGCCAAATTTTTCATAGATTTTGGTAAATAAATTATGTAAGATTTATTCAAAATATTTACATAAATAATTCATTTATTTTTTAAATTTTATAAATTCATTAATTTGAATTTTTGAATTTAAATTACATAATTCATGTCATATCAATGATAAATTAATTCCAATCTTTTATGGAATGCTTTGGACGTCCCAAGCATGATTTATTTCAATTATTTGGAGTTCAACTAAAATATTTCAAGTTATTTTTAAATCAAATTCAAATTATCATTTATTTATAATATTTTTTTAAAATCCATTTTAAGAAAGAGAATGGCCAACCCCTAAATAATCAGCTTGGATTCTAATTAATTAAATACATTGATTTGAGATCATCTTAATTATGATGATTAGAGATGGTCAAAAATCCTATGGAATTTATTGTATTTAAAATTATCCATATTATTTTTATATTCAAATATTCCTCTAATTAATTAATTATATCATTATCACATCATGCATCCAATTTATATTGGATCGTTATTTGGAAATCATTTTGGCTAACCACCCTATTTTGAATTTCAAAATCCTTAACCAAATTGTCATGTTATGGTGAATCCCATTTATTAATTCTCATCTTGATTTTATTCTCTCTTAGCTAACCCTTTTAGCCTGAACTCTCATTCAATTCTATTTTTTTAATGTTTCATAACTATTTGAAATTCAAAATATTTCCTAATCTATTTTTCCCTCCATGGCCGATCATCTTAATATGGATCTTTCTAATTTTCATTTCTGTTATTTGATTTCTCTCTCTCTCTCTCTCTCTCTCTCTCTCTCTCTCTCTCTCTCTCTATATATATATATATTCTCCTTAGCCTAAATTTTTAGGATAAAATTATTGATAGATTGATTGAAATTATGAAATCTAAATCAAAACCTTTCTTAAAGAAATTTTCCCTCTAACTTATCATACTTAGTCAACCCTTGTAGGCTCACTTTCTATTTAAAGTGGCTTTGATTCTAGAAATAAGTTTCTTCTAATTTCTTCTCCATTTTTGGCCGACCTCTTCCTACATTATTTCCTTGGAGATCTGTCTGACTTTAGTGCTACAACTCTCTCATCATTCTTCATCTTCCCTTGGCAAAAAAATTCAATTGAAGATAACTTGGAAAATTTTGTAGGATTGGTGGAACACCCTTTGGCCGAAAGCACTAAAGATTCATACATATTTTCTAAGGTGCAAAACTCTTCATCTTACTTTGTTACTCTTCTTGGCTGATCCATATGATCATGGTACTCATGAAAAAAAATTAAGTGTGGTTGAAGATTTTATTTTAGCCAAAATGCTTGATTAAGGATTTAGTTTTATAATTTTCTTCCACTTTTCTTATTCTCATAAATCTTTAAGTGGAAGACATTTTGTGTTTGATTTCAAGTTACATACATGTGATTACCAAGCTTATAATATAAATTATTTTATCACTAGCATACAATATTGTTATTCATAAAGAATGTAATTGAACATGTTTGATTTGCTTTTTGATATTAACTTGTTCTTTCATATAACATAAGATCCAATACATCATCTATTTTAATTTATCATTTATATATTAAAATCAATAATGTGTTAAGCATTTATACATCATTTCAAGCTGATTTGATATTAAACTTTCAAGTCTTTTGAAACAGATCAAACATCTTTTCTTGTTTACATTCAACTTTCCATAGAAGTGTTCAAAATTATTTTTTTATATTAAATAAGAAAGATGTGAGCTTTCTCTTTTGTCACTTGCCTTAATATTGTTATAGTTAGGTCGTGAGTGAAAAATATTTTTGAATTGAGAGTTATATATTTGCATCTCTTCTCTTCTATCATCTTGTTCTTTGTTAGGGTTGTACTTGCTCATGTGGGAAAGTATGATGTTGGGTTGTACTTGCTCATATAGAAAAGTACGGTGTTGGGTTGTACTTGCCCATGTAAGAAAGTATAATTTTGAGTTGTAATTACCAATGAAGGAGAGTACAAGAGATTTATTGTAATCTTGCTTTGATTTAGTGAATTTCTAGCTTGGGTTGCTAGGTATGGATGTAGGCCAATTTTTGGAGTTTGGCCGAACCGTGTAAAAATCTATATGTTCTCTTTCTATTTTTTTGCACCTTTACTTTTCTTTATTATTGATCACTATTATTATGATTCATAAAATTTTAATCATTTAAGATTAATATTTCTACAAGAATAAAATTAATTTTTAATTTTAAAATATTAAAAACTATTTTACCCCTCCTTGCTCTTTTGGGGTTTGGCCAAATCACATAAAAATCTCTGTGTTCTCTTTCAATTTTTCTGCTCCTTTACTTTTTTTATTGTTGCTCACTATTATTTTGATTCATAAAAGTATAATCATTTTAGATTAACTTCTCTACAAAGCATTAAAATTAATTTTTAATTTTAAAATATTTTTAAAAAAAAACCAATTCACCTATTCTCTGTGTTCTCTTTGTTCTCCAAAATTAATTTCAGAAGTGGATATCACCATATTAAGATTAGGCTAGGTGATGAATGGAAGATAAAATTCAAAACTTTTGATGGTATTATTATGATATTCTTATATATGTCCCACATCACTTAAAAATGGTCTTAAAGAAATAAGTTCAACAAAATAATAACCTTAAGAAATATCATTTTTGTCAAAGTGAATCCATTATAGATTGGCCAACCCTAAAATTGTTTGTGAATGTCAAAATTTTTCATGGATAAGCAACTTTCTATAAGAGGTTTATAAGAAATTTTAGCACTATTGCAGCCCATATCATGGACATTCTAAGAAAAGATAAGTTTACATGTCCACATATGCTGAAAAAGCTATGCAATGAATTAAAACCCTTATGACTTTGTTATTTATTTTAAGACTTTCTAACCTCGTTAAAGTATTTGAAGTGACTTGTGATGCATCAGGTATTACAATTGGTGGAATTTTAAGTCAAGAAAATCATCTAATTACTTTCTTTAGTGAATGATTAAATGATACTAGACAAAAATATTTAACATATGATTGAGACTTTAATGTGATTATTCAAACTTTTAAGCATTAGAGGCATTATCTGTTACATAAAGAGTTTATTTCAAATATTGATCATCAAGCTTTAAAGTTTATTAGCTCCCAAAAGAAATTAAATCATAGATAGACTAAGTGGATCAAATAACTTCAAGACTTTCCCTTTGTTCTTAAACATAAACATGAGATAGAAAATAAACTAGGAAATGCTCTATTTAGAGTATCTTTAATGGTTTCATCCTTTGAATTTCAAATTCTTGGATTTACAACTTTGAAGAAAGATTACAAGATTTATCTTAATTTTAATATGATACAGTTAGAACATGAATCTAAGTAAATTTTTCCTTGACTTTTGATGGCTCCTTTATCATTCTAAATGGATATCTTTATAAAGGCAAGTAATTATATATTTCTAAAATATCCCATAGGGAATTCCTTATCTTTGAATTAGATGCAGAAGGTATATCAAGACATTTGGGCAAATTAAAGATTCAAACATTAGTTGAACAAAGGTTTTATTAGCCATCCCTATGAAAGGATGTTAAAAAATTTATAGCCCAATGTTACACTTACCGCCAAGCTAAAACTGTGAAACAAAGGGAGGGTCATTACACATCAGTACATATTCCATATAGATCATGGAAAGACTTATCCATAGATTTCATACTAGGGTTACCTAGAACACCTTGTGGACATGATAGTATATTTGTTATTATAGATTTATTTTTTATGATGGCACATTTCATACCTTGTTCAAAATCAAATGAAGTATCTCACATAGTAAGATTGTTGTTTAATAAAATTGTTAGGTTAGACGGAGTCCCATCCACTATAATTTTCAATAGAGACGTCAAATTTATATCGTATTTTTTAAAAATCTTATAAAAACTAATGGGAACACAACTAAAATTCTCCTCCACATTTCATCCATAAATTGATTGATCAATAGAAGTTATCAATAGGACATTAGGAAATCTACTAAGATGTTTAGTTAGAAAAATTTTAAGAAACAAGGATTTAACATTACTTACATCAAAATTTGCATACAATAGTTTCATCTCTAAAATAACCCATAAATAATCTTTTGAGATAGTTTATAAATATAACCATAACATGTTTATTGACCTAGTTAGAACACCTACTCATGTATTTTTCTTATTTAGCATATACATTTGGATGTGATTTTCACAGCCTTCATGAAAATACAAAGAAAAACTGGAAATATAAAATGTTCAGTATGTTGAATAAAAGAATAAAGATAAAAGAACTTCAAGGAATATGAGGTAACTGATTATATATTAATTTGTATCCGTCCTGAGAGATTTCCTTCCACCAAATATAAATGGTTACAATTGAAAGCACACCTTTCAAAATTATTAGAAAACTTGGTACTAATGCTTATGTTTGTGAACTACCCCCTCACATGTTTATTAGTCATGTTTTCAATGTGGAAGATCTAATATCTTTTAAAAGAGTTACCCCACCTCCAAAGTTATAAGATGATACTTTTTCATAAGGAGATAAAAATTCTTTATAACTACCTATTCAGTCAACATTTTTTGAGGTGGAGAATATCATCACAGCTGAGACACTCACAAATAATAGCTCTAGCCAAAGATTCTTGGTGAGGTGGAAATACAAGCCAATTAGTGAGGATACATGAATCACTTTGGATGAACTACAAAGTCTCACCCATGAACTTTTTGAAGACTTTTAGACTCTTAACTCTTTAGAGAATAATTCTTTGAGGCTTGAGGGAGTTGATGTAGCACATAAAAAAGGGCATATCACTAGGTCCCAAACCAAAGCTTGCACTCAAGAGAACTTTTAGTGGAATTTAAGTGTTGTGGACTTATATTTCAAATATTATATTATGTAGTAATGGGTGTATTTAATTATGTGTAAGTATTATATTAGAGTTGTGGTTGAGAACATGTGAGTCCATGTATTAAATTTCATAGTTGTGGGTCTAGCACTACCTTTCTGGTGCATCAATAATGTAGTATGTGATTTTTAGTATTGAGGAATAGAGAAGCTAGCACCTTTGCACTGCTACATGGCACCTCAACACTGGACTGTAGTGCCACAGCACTCGTTCATGGAGCCATGGCTTTGTGAAATAATTGTTCTAACTTTTTTTGCTTTTTAATAGTTTTCTCCCCCAGGGATGCATCCCTTAGATTATTATACTTATTTAAATGCATATTCTGACCTAATGAAGGACTTTTGGCTTTTGTGTAAAATTTAAGAGTGAAAACTCTTTGGTTAGAGCTTAATGGTTGATTGTTAAAGAGATTATGTGATCTCTCGCTACCATTTTACTTTGGTGAGTAGAACTTCAAACTTGTTCCACTTTAGTGAGTCAAAAATCTTCATCTCTCTTCCACTTGGGTAAGTGGATGAACATTGGAGCATCTCTTCTCCACTATCCATTACAACATCCTTCTCTCTATCATCGCTTCACCAGAATGCCTCTTACATGCTTCAAAACCCCACTGAAGCATTCTATAGCATTTATGGTCATGATTCTATATTCATTCCCACTATCATGCACTAGTGTGGTGAAAATATTTTTTCCTTCATCTATCCTTTCATAATAGGATAAATGGAAACAAAAATATATGCCTTTTGGGATGCCACACAGATCCACAGATGTTCTTATTAGGGTGATCAAGTACGATATTGAGAAAAGGTGTACTATCTCGAGAGATAGAAGTCACTACCCTACAATGGACCTAATCACCTCAATAAGGACTCCTAAGGACTATGGTTCTTCAGAATGTACCAAAGAATCTTCCCCTATTTTACATGGAAAAGTAAAGTAGGGTTTATTTTAAATCAAGTTCGTTAAGTTCCCTACATGGGCAAGACCCCATTGTTAATTACATCCTAAGGAACATGATTTCTTAGAAATACTCTCGATTAAGGTAAATGATCGTTGTCACCAAAGATTTCAAAAAGGTAGGACTATCAATCGACTAGTTTATTTTTAGAAAGTCAAGTGGGATCGATCAAGAGGAGGGAGTTCTTATCGAAGCAAAATGAAAACAAGTAGGGGATGCTTAAGATACTAGGAAGCTTAGTAAGCATCCCAAACTACCCTATGGTTGTGCTTTACATTTTTGAAATTGAATTAATTTGTCTGAGTTGAATTTTTATTTGAAATGTAGGGCTTACAATTCCATAGTACAATGTTATGGAAATGCCTAAGAGATGAGGATTTATACTCATGGCCCGCAAAGGGAAGTAACAACCTCTGAACCTAAATCTAGGGAGCTTTGGCGAGGGCCAAAAGCATGATCTCCACAAGAGAGGATAAACCACCCGACTATCAGACTTAAAACTGCTTCGGGGTGGCTGCCAATTAACTCCTCCTATGATTTTAAAATATGTAGGCAAGTCAAATGCTTTTGTAAGATAGCTAAGTTGTTGTTCATTTAGAAAGAGACTAAGTCCTTAAACACACTCCCTAAGAGACTATATCATATATGGTATGCTTTAATGAGTTACATCCAATGAAAATTTTATTACATTTTATTTTTACTTTGGACAATCAATTTGACACTGGCATTAGGATTTATATGCCTAATGCATGAGAAATTAGATTATGGGCCAAAATCAATAAGATAAGGTGTGTTTCCACCATGGCTCTCATAGGTCAAGCCAAGTTTTCTGGCAAAGGTGGAAGCCCTCCAATCAAGAGTGAAATAATATGCTTTTTTTATGCATGATGTTAGAAAAGTAAGACAACATCCAGCTAAAAGGTTGCTAATTTTTTTTATCTTATTTTATGATCTAAGCTTTAGGTGAGGTTATGAGTTATTTATTTTTAGTTTTGAGTTAATTAATTTGGTAGATGATTTATTTTTTCCTAAGAGCCTAATTATCATCCAAGCTATACATCAAAGCAAGGAAGAAACTAGGAAAAGATGGCATCTTAATGCACAAGTTAAACAAACATAAATCAATTTATAAAACTAACGCAAAAGAATAAAAGGTCAATTATGGTTGGGCTCCATCGCACAAACTCGAAAACAAATTGGGTAGCTAAGCTCTGCCCTTACACAACCTGGATTACAAATGAATTAATTACAATTAAGCAAGGAATTCATGTTATGGGAGTCTTCATTCTTCATTTCTTCTTTTCTTCTTTCTTCTTTCTTCTTTTGGCTCCTTCTTTTGGATGGTTAGAATGTGATTACTCCAAAGACTTCACATGGTACATAAGATGTAATCTTATAACCAATGCTCATCCTAATCCTCCATAACAATCATTCTAAAATCCTAATTATAAAATTACATGAAAAGGAAAAAAAGTAAATATAATTAAAATCTGCAAAATAGAGATTAGCTAAACAAACCATATAAACCCAAAAATGTATGAGCATGAATTATACTTAGCACCCCACACATGGATAATTAAGTCCACCTGGCCTATTTTGGGTTATACTTAGCGTTAGAAGCACATGCACAACAAAAGCAATTATATTTTTATTATAGAGCTCCTTAAGCACAATCCCTTATAGAAGATAATGATTAGACTAAATCATCCTACCATTCATTCTATGCACATTCACCCTAACATCCAGACTAAAATATAACATCACAAAATAAAAGCAAATAAGAAAGCATGCACTGCCCTAACCTAACATTAGAAATAGAAACTTAGCCTAATGTGTGTGCCATTTAAGGTTTGTGTGGTATGCTTAACTATGGATTTAAGGTTTAGATTTTCTAAGTATGAAAATGTTCAACTTAGAGGGTTTGTTTCATGTAAGTGATTTAGTTGCTTTGCTTGATTTTATTTTGTATTTTGATTTGGTTTAAGTGAATCCTACAATTAATTACTAAATTGTAAAGAGAGGAAAAGAGAAGAGAACTTCTCTTTCCTCCCTACCTTAAGTAATTTCTAAGGTATATTCATATTTGATTTTTATTTAGTGAATATTTTATTATGTGTTTTAATTAATCTTAAGTTTAGATTTTTCCCTATACAAATCTATTCAAAAAGAATGGCATTTTAAGATTAAGGAAAGTGAAATAATATCACAAAATACATAACACTTCATTTCTTTCTCAAGATGTGTAGCATGCATATGGATGAATCCTAAGCATATCTATACATGCAAATGGAAATGTTTAGCACACCTTAATGATGAATGCTAAGTAGTGTTACTTAAGAAAATTTGGATGTTTTATGATGCATGATTTTTCATTAAGTAGAAAAAAGAGGGATTCTTTTATCCATTTTCATATGCACATTTGTATGTATGAAAGGCATAAGTGAGTATGGCCCCATTGTTAGCACTAGGGGTGTAAAGAACAAGACCTACTTAGGGCTACTTAAAGCCTCGCAATCCCGAGATTGTCCAGACTAATATTCCACTTTCCTTAAATACATATGCATGTATAAAAGAAAAGAATGGAAAAAAGAAAGATGCAAAAGTTTATATTTATTTGTTTGATTTATTTATGCAATTTACATGTATAAGTGTGGATGTCCTTCTTAATTGATAACATAGGAATGAATAGGAGTGCATTTAAGCAAGTGTTATGTCCTTTTCAAATGAACCATACACTTTGCAAATCTTATTCAAAACTATGTTAAAAGATAAGAGAAAGAAAGCCACACAATGCACATCTTTATATTTTACTAACAAGCAAGCTTATAAAAAATTATAAGTAGCATACCTTTCAGTTTTTATATTTGATTTATAAGCTTTTTTTTAAATAATTTCGGATTTAATAGTGATAGTAGCCATTCATATTCTTACTTTAGCCAAAATATGCAATTTGAGATAAAGGAAACATTTCATTTTTAATTTTATTTTCAAAAGGCATGCATGTATGGATTTCATATGATACACACATTTAGCATGCTAGGAAAGAAACAAAGTGATGAACGCATGCAAATTTATTCACCCTAATTAATTCCTAAAGTCAATCCCATGGAATAAGACTACTTAAAGCAAATCAAATTTATTTTAAAGAGATTTTGGTTTTATTTTGAGTTTTTAATTTGAGAAATGTGAGAATGTTTGCTAGTCCTAACCCATTCTCACATGTGTATGATGATTTAGTTTAATTTTTAGGTGATTAGATCAATTTTATGCTTTGGTTAGGTTAAGGTGTGAATTAAGTGTATTAATTACCCCTTACCTACACCACTTTAACATACTTAATCAAATAATTATGAGCCAATGATATGATATAAAGCTACACAAGAAATTTAAATCAATAATGCACCTAGAAAAGAAAGAGCCTAATGAAATTGGCTCAAAATTAGTGATTAATTAAGCTAAAGGGTTTAATTTAAGTACTTTCATAACCCTTCCCACACATGTGGGTTAGATTTTGATTTCCTTGGGCTACTTAGGTTATTGAACACTTAAGCACCCACCCAAGAAGGATTGATTAAGTTCTTGAATGTTTTGATTTTAAAAATCAAATTAATTAAGCAAGTGATTAGGGGATTAACCTTTAATTAAGTTTGGATTAAGGAAGGAAAGGGTTTTAGGGAATGGATTAAGAAAAATTCCTCAAATTCATTCCATAAACCTCTTCTCTACTTAAGCAAGTCTTAATTAACTTAATAAAGGGATTAAACTGCTGTTCATATGCTTAATTACCCTTAATTACATAAAGAGAGTAATTAAGGATTCATTAATTGACCTCCCTAGTTAACCTATCAATAAATCCCAAGAAAATTAGGGGAGGTAGAAGTCATCCCATTATATGCACATGAGAAGCTTCGAATTAATCAGTGCGATAATTAGGGAGTAATTAGGGTTATTAAGTTTTTAATAAAATCCTAATTAAGGAAAATGCACTATTCAAAATGCATTGGAAATAATTTTAGAATATTCTCCTTTGAATTATCTTTACAATGCATTTTACCTTATATTTTATGATTTTTCTAGAATTAGTTATGTAATTATGAAGTTTCTGTGATTATCTAATAATTAAACAGGCTAATTAAATGACTAATCCTGTCGGTGCTACGTGGAGGTTGATGCGGTGTGCACTTTCCATGTGGCACGATGGTAATGGTCACTTAAGTTGTCACATCATAATACTATGTCAGTGGTGGCGCTATGCACTTTCTCCTCACCCGTTCGATCTAAGATCGGATGGCTGAGATCGAGCCCATAGTTCTTAAGGGGGAAATCAAGGATCCTACACGTTTTGATCATGGTCGTCCATCCAAAATTCACAAATGGATGGCCCATGATCTGTTCCTAAGCTCGCTAATGGGAAAGAGGAACCACCCACCTTCCATGGAAAGATCCGAGCTCAAATTGAGCTCATACTTTATCCACACCATCTAGGAGTGAAGGGGAGAAGATCTAACGGTCAAATTCTCATGAGGTGAAACTTTCTTTCATAAAGGACCAGACACTCTCTATTTTAAGCTCGGGTTGAAGGCATACCTCACCGGAGGCTATCACCGATGCTCGAATCCATTGAGGTAGCTTCGTCTAGTGGAGATAAAGCCCTGTTGAAGATTTAAGGTGTTGAGGTTAAGTGGATCTTTCTATGGACCAATCTCTCCTTCAAATGGATTCATCCTTGGTCTAGACACCACCTCCCTTGCCTTTGGAACTTGGATGAAGCTTGGAGTGAGTTCGATTGAGTCCTCTAAAGAAGCTTGCAAGAGGAATTGGCTTGATTTTGTGTATTGAGTAAGTTAGAAATTTGAAGGAGCTCCCTTATTTTTAGTCTAAGAGAAATCAAAAATGGAGAATTGGAATTCACTCTAGAAAGCTTAGGGAGACTTGCAAATGTTTGCTTTGAGTTTCCTTAGCTCAATCGAGTGTGTGCCTGTTGAATTCAAATGAAATTAGGGGGAGTATATCTCCCCCTAGGTGAATCAGACGGCCTAGCTTCTTTTTGCCATTTTGATCCAATACACGCTATTCAATGGGTTATTTTGTTCGTTTAGAGTTGCATGTGGTACGATTTTGGCCAGTGGGAGTAGTGGAGATGTTACCGTGTGCAAAATAAGGTGGAGGAACAATTCCCATGTGCTCATGTCCATGGGGGTGGTCAATTTTATCCTTAGGTTGGGTTGGGCTGATCCAAACCCATTGGCTCATGTGCACCATGTCCATTAGTGACTATTTGGTCCACTAAGAGGATGTCAAGTGTCCATGAAAAGGAATTGACCAAATTCCAAGTGGTTTTGATTTAGATTACCCTATAGCCTAGGGATAAAATGGTCATTTAGCTTGGATTTTAGTTTGAATATGTTTTGTATGATTGAAAAATGGGTTGAGCCAAGTTTCAGTGAATTTGGAGTTGGTTTGACATTATTTGGCTCAAGTTGACCTATTTAGGTCAAAATGGGTCAACTTGGGTCAAGTTGACCAATTGGTCAAACTGGGTCAAACCAAGGGTTGGGTCAAGTTCATATGACCATTTGAAATGTTTTGGAATTATTGGTTTGGTTCAATTTGATTTATGTTTGAATTTGGTTCGTTTGATTTCATTTAGGTTAAATGGGTCAAGTTGACCAATTTGACCTATTTGACCTATTTGGGTTAGGTCATGGGTTGGTTTATGTTAGGTTAGTAATTTGAAATGGATTTGTATCTTTTTTACCAATCAATTTGGTTTATATTTGGATTTGGCTCAACTTGACCCTTTAGGTCAAGTTAGGTTCAAGGTCAATTGGGCTTGGGTTGGGTCTATTTGGCCAATTGGGCTTTGGTCAAGTTCAACAAGTGATTTGGAATGAACTTGACCCATTAGTTTCAATCAATTTGGCTTAGATCAAGTTTTGACACATTTTGACTTTTTAGGTCATGTTGGGTCAACTTGGGTCAAGTGGCCAATTGGGCTAGGTTAGGCTCAAATGATGACTTAGTCAAGTTCAACCATTGATCACGAATGAGTATTGATCAATGGTTTCAATCAATTTGGCCTATGGTGGATTTTGGCTAGTTTAGATTTTATCTTGGCTAAGGGTTAACTTGGTCAACCCTTAGGTTTGACTTAGTTTGACCCAATTTGAGTGAGTGATCATCTCATGATGATTGTTGCTCACAATGTGAGGCTTTGGTGGGCTTAGTTCAATCCAATTTGGTTAGGATTAGAATTTGGCTCATAAGGGTACTTTAGGTCAGGTCAAGTGAGCTAAGTGGGTCAAATATCTTGGTCAAAGCTTGATTTGAGTTTGATTAAACTCACATATGGACTTATGATTGAAATATAAATCTATTTGCAAGTGCTTTGAAGTCAAATGGGTTTTGATTCATTTGACAATTTCAGGTTCAAAAGGGTGAACATGAGTTTAACTTGGATTTGATTTTTGAATTTAGTTTTGGTTTGATGATTGGAGTATATGTTTATATTTGGATTTAGGATTGAAGGATTGATTGAATCATGAAGAAAAATCAAGGGTTTGACTTGATTTGGCTAAGTTCAAGAATTTCACTTGAAAGGCTTAGGTTGAATTTTGATTGAATTTGAGTTTGAGTTTTGAATTGATTTTTGCTTTGATGTTTAAAGTTTATGTTTATATTTGGATTCATGATTGTGGGATTGATTGAATCATGAAGAAAAATCAAGGGTTTGACTTGATTTGAATTTGATTTTGCTAAGTTCAAGATTTTGACTTAAAAGGCTTAGGTTGGATTTTGGTTGAATTTGGATTTGATTTTTGAATTTACTTTTGGATATTTGAATTTATAGTTCATTTATATATGTGAATAAAAATGAGAATATAAATGGGTTGTGTGAAAATTCCTTGAATTTGAATTGATTTAGATTTGATTTAGGCTAAGTCCATAAGATAGAATCAAAGTGACTTAGGAAAGATTTTTGAACTTGGAATTTCAATCATAAGCTTCAATCATTTGGAATTGATTTGAGTTTGAAAATCAATTAAGTTAGAATTGATTTAATTTTTTATGTTGATTTGATTTAGGTTAGGTTTAGATTTGAGTTGGATTTGACTTGAAGGAAGGAAGTGAGGTGGTTCGTTCAAGCTATAGGGTAGCCAAATTTTCCTAACACCCCTAAGGCATGACCTATTCCTATGGCTAACTCTTCTAAGTCTCTAGGGTTAGGTTGAGTGTCCACCTAATCACTAGATGTGCCTTAAGACTAAGGAACTCTTAAAGTCTAAGATAAGTCTTATGTCTAAGATGGAGGGGTTGAGAGCTCATCCTAAAAAGGAGGTCAACAACTAGTAATCACTTTAAAAAATTGCTCTACATTAACCAATAAAATGCTTTTGACTTCATATTCTTAATGTCAGTCACACATCATCAGTATAACCAACCTAATATTGTTTTGACACATTGAGTCTACATCAAAGATTTCCTTATGTGGACATGCTTTCTTGAAACTTTATCTTGGATTTCTTAAGTAATGTCTATGAGCTCCCCAAACTAATAAATCCTTAGAATGGTGAACAAGTTGAACATGGCAATCAGAAATGATATACAGATCCTCTCTAATAGGAACTTCAAGAATAAGTTCACGACATCTTCATAAACCACCACAAAGACTCATTGCTTTCATATTTGATGACAAAATGTCAATAGAAATAAACGTTTGTTAGCATCTATAGCAATAGCAATAAGAAGAGTCCTCTTATACTTGTTTAAAAGAAAGGTGCCATATAAGCTCAATATAAAGCAACAAAACCTCCAACAACTAATTGATAGGTAAATGCCCAAAAAAATGCTAAAAATAATTAGAAGGTTCACATTGTATTCTATAAATAGAACCCCTCTTGGTTGAACACATAGCTTCAATAAACCTAAATAAAAACTTATAAAAGTCCTCCAAACTTCAAAAAATAGCCTTAATAGCTTTTCTTCTTGAATACCAAGCTTTTATGTCAAACACTTTAAAATTAAATCTAGCTTCAACTTATCCTATTATATGTCTTAGTTTGAGATCTAACCAATAGCGTATGCTATGAAGTATGAAGAATGGGATGAATTTTGAAGTGCACTATCAATGTCCACTATTCAAAATTGAATGAATGTAGTTGTCAAGCAAAAAAATCTATATATTTTACAAGTTCCACCTAGACACTTCCTACCAGATGCATGCAAATGACACTTACATAACCTAATTAGAAGATCACCCTGAACATAAGCAACAATGAGCCTTTTTTTAAGTAAGACCATCTTAAACTCAATATTGTTTATGATTGACCACTCACCAATCTCATAGTGTAACATAATTTTACTTGTAAAAAATATATCATCTACTAACTCATTGAGAATAAAAGTTTCTTATTTCAATGTTATGTTCTCAAGTGAACAATCAAAGCATTCATTCTCATCCCATTTTTGTGTAGTATGATAGTATAAAATGTAATCAGTGTTATATGTCATACAGTCAATTTGATTACTACTTATGAATGCATTTTCTTGTAACAACTCATGCCCATTAAATGATAAAATTTTAGGTTTTGCTTCAGCAACATCTTTAGGATAAATTCCATCATCACTATTATTATCACTTGAACCATAATTCATTATTTTGTACCCCTTAGTCATAGAAGCTAAATGGAGACAAGTCATCTGTCTGAGAATAATCATGCATAGAGAGATACTTTCTCTATTGGAATCTAAAGTAGTCTAATCCCTAAAATGTAACTAATATATAAGAATGGCAAAAAAATGCTAGGAGTTAAACTAATGATGAGACATGAAAGGAATTTTACTTATTGGTTATATGGAGTGGATTATGATGGATGAGATATGAAAGAGTCAACATCTGATGCATCGACATGCAAAGAAATAATCTCAATATAAATTAAAAGGGTTTTAGAGGTAGCTACCTCCAAGATGTAGAAGCACACTGAATCATCATCGATATTAGTTGTGAAGAAGACTTCATCCACTAGAAATTGACATTTTTAGTTTCTCATCATAGCACCCAAAATCATATTTCAATGTCCAATAACTATGTTATTTAATTCTAACAAATAACTTTGTGATGAGATTGCAATTAGAAGAATTTTTCCTTCATTTAACAAAGTTAGATATCCATCATATCTAAGCATCATCTAAGCGAGTGGCTAACCTAGTTATTTATGCAACTCTATCATATATATATATATATATATATATATATATATATATATATATATATATATATATATATATATATATATATATATATATATATATATATATATATTCTTTCAAATGTTGATAAGGTTAAGTATCAATTAAGTTTATATGAAATTGAAGAAGTGAGCATAAATGATCTTATAAACCTAGTTATTTCTAGGTAAAAAAAAACTTAGATTTATTTATAATTCTAATCAATGATATGAACTAACAAAACATTATTATTAAGTTCAAGTAGGGGTGGGTTAGAGTGGAAATGATGTCACTTGAAGCAAAATAACAACTATAAGTACAAACACAATGATCCAAAAATATTTAATAAAATGGTTCTTGCTTAGTTCAAAAGTAAGAAACATGATTTCCCTTAGTGAAGTCACATTTCCATTTGAATACCATCAATATCAACTGGAGGGACAGTAATGAAGGCAATGATAAATACAGAAGTTGCAGTCAATAAAGTAGGGATCATCAAAACACCAAACCATCCGATTCAAAAAAATCTTAATAAATTATATATTTTATGAAATTTTATCAAAGTCAAGACTTATGTATCAAAAATTATTTATAAATACAAATTTATTATTTATAACAATGCTAATCAACTAGTTAATTTATAAAGTTCAATTGAGGTTAAGGCTTATTTATCAAGACTTGTGTTGCAATGCAAACTAATTATCTATAATAAAACTAATGTATTAAGACTTTAAGTCTAACTAATCTTGCATTCATTGCTAGATATTCAGATGATGCCTTAGTCGTAGGAATTCTTTACTTATTTTTACAAATCATTTTAACAAAATATTTTATTTAAATAAATTTTTAAATATGTGGTGAATCTAAATTTATCTGTGGATGTAAGAGGAACCTTCTGAAAGACCTAAGAAATAGGGTTATGTAAAAATACTACAAGAAGGAAGACATGAATGTAATGAACTGTAAGAGAAGTAGTAATCCTTATTCCTCAAGATCAAAGTACAAAGATTATGGGCTTAGAGAGAGAAAAAAAGATCTACCCATAAGAGAGGAGTCCCACTTTTATAATATCAAGGGGTGACTATGCATAGAAAGTATATATAAGGTAAACCAAGTACAAGTGGAATCCCCCCCAAGTTGATAGTGGGTAAATAAGAGAGTGAATATATATATATATATATATATATATATATATATATATATATATATATATATATATATATATATATATATATATATATATATATATATATATATATATATATATATATTAGTCAATGGGGGCGAGAATCCCTTTATTGTGTGAGTAAGTGAGTAGATTTCAGGCTAAGAAGAGTAGCCACTATGTTCCTTTGACTGTTCATCTACTATCAGTGGGTTGATTCTAGCCTCATTCTCTAGGTCATTATTCTCTAAGTCCTTGACATACTGGATCAGGTTGATCTTCCCTTATCAAGTATGCCTTTCAACGAGTGTATTTATTCTTGGTTATAAGTCCTTGACATACTGCATCAGGTTTATCTTCCCTTATTAAGTACACCTTTCAGCAAGTGTATTTATTCTTGGTTATTGAGTATCTTTTATTTGAGAATGCTTGTCATGATAAATATACACTTAGCTCTCTAATTATTCTGCCCCTTGTAGATGTGCCTTACAAAAGGATAGAAGTATAAATAGAATGATTAGCTATAAATATTTAATAATCTAAGAAAATTTATGTAATTATTTAAAGGTCATATCACCTTTTGACGAAATTGATATTCCAACTCATTGAAGGCTATAAAAAATATTTTATCCTTTCTTTAACACATTCAACATTTCTTTAACTCTATTCTTAGATACATTCTTTAATTTCTCATGGTCGATTCTACAAAAATTAAGAAAAACATTACAGCTATGGGACCAAGAGGCCTCATGATGATATTGACCTACTCTATGGGTAGGTCTTCAAAAGATGGCTAAGAAAGTGAAGAAGTTAGAAGAGGTCAGAGCCAATCCTGTGGCTAAGGCAAGCATTTTAGCTCCTCCAACTATAGCTCTAACCACATCCTCAAACCCACAAGGAGAATCTAACATCATTCCACAGAAGAACAAGTTGATGTGATGAGTCTCCATCAAGCGTAACTTGCAAGTGTTCCTGGAGAAGAAAAAGGTACCCTTTATTTAACATAAGAAAGTGTTGGTGAGCCAAATATTGGGCTAGCTACTATGAAGGCAGCTGTAAGGGAATGCTTTGCTAAGGTGAGACTCACCTATTGTCATGTATTTTGAGTCTTCTTATCTGCAACTCTTACTTTATTCTTTGATCACTTCTGAGCATAACTAGCATTCAAGCCTCAGTAGAGGATGGTGAGGGGCACTCATTAGCCCTTCAAGTTATTTTCTTGAATAGTCTGAGTAGCTTCACAGAGTCACTTCACATTTTCATGGGTGATTTTATAGGCCACTTTGTAATTAAAGAGAATTTTTTTCCTTCATATAGCAAATCCCCTTATTAAATTTTATTTTCTAATTTTTAATAAATTCCTTCCTCACCAACTAGTAGCAACTCCAACTTTACCACGGATAGAATTGCCACTATGCGTGGACTTAGCAGAGAGTTCACATCAACTGGGAGCAACCATCAAAGCTCTCATCATTATGACTAGCTTCATATTTTCTGAAATTAGGAAAATAATGGTGGGTTTACCCTCTCCTACTCACAGGATAGTAGCAAGTCTGCAAAGAGAGAGTCTACTCTTTGGTCGGGAGATGACATGGAGAAAGAGCAGTGAGTATTAATTGACTATTCTGAGGTTGCCACTTTGCTAGGAAAAGTTGTCCTACTGAGAGAAACCTTAGACTCATCCCAATGAGACATAGGCAAGTTGCGATCATAGTTTGAGCTAGAGTCATAGTGGCAGTAATCCTTGGAGAGTACCAATATAACTCCATGATCATGAGGGCTAAGATAACATTGCTTCAAAACTTGGTCAATTCATAAAGGACTTCCTTTCTCCTTTCTAGTGAAAATTTCTTATTTGATTATATGTGTGAGAAAATTGAACTAATCGAGGATTGACACTTGAACCCTTTAATCAAAATATTGAAAAAAATGTGTAAAGGTTGTTCAAGTGTGTTGAACTCTTTTCCCATAAATGAAGATAGTAAATAATTTATATTTTCTCTGGTTGCAAGTATTATTTGATTTTTTTATTACTATTACACATTAATTATTTTTCTATAACTCTATCACTTGAGATATTCATGAGCTTCAAATAATCATTTCTTCATTATTTTCTTGATGTCACATCCATGTTACCATACCCTTCTTACCACATCTATAAATTCTTCCTATCTAGGAGTAGTTAATACTTTATTGTTCTCTTGAGACTAGCAAATAGAAACTTTTGTGACTAGATCCTGATCTCAATCTCATTGCTAACGAGTATGGCTTTGTTGAAGAAGGTTGTCAGGATCTTTAATCAAGGCAAGATTAAAGAGGTCCCAAAGTTAGGTTCTTCCATTACGACGTCCATGTTTTATGGCTATTACAATGATGACCCCAACTTCACCATGAGAGTGGCTGATAAGAGCGAGCACCTCAACTCGGTCAAGATGCATGAATTATGCATTCCATTGGTCATTTCAGTGATGGGTTTAGGCTTCATCATCCCAATGAGTGAATAGATCTTTTAAATTTTTTTGGAGTGGTGCATGAACATATTCTTCCCAACTAGATGGCAAGCATCACCACCATCATTCTATGCCTATGAGAAGATGGCATCCCATACCCATCGAGCATACATGGTGAAAGGTCACCAAGATGAGATCGTGCAATTTTTAGTGACTTTGCTAAAAATTTATGGTTTAGAGAATAAGGTACATAAGTAGTGCTCACAACTTTCTTTTTGTAAAGAGCACGTCATAATGATCGGTGTTGATTATTGTTTTTGCCTACCTAGTGAGTAAGGTGTCCAATCCTAGTAAGCAAAGTGTGTAGGAGGAGGAGGTCATGGCAAGGCTACAGGGTTGCACCCTAAATATCTCTTTCTACCTTAGTTTCGACAAGGTTGTCGATCTCCTTAATGAGGTTTCCTCTACATACTTGCTATTCTCTCTACTTTTATGAGCTATTTTTGAATTTTTTATTTTTTATTTTCTTACTTACAGAAGAGGTAACTTTAGTAGCCCCTGAGCTCAACCCTGATGTACTTCAATTCCTTATTAAAGGTGAGTGCAAAATGGGAAAGCAAATGGCTTGTGACAATGGCCCAGCTTCTCTTGATGTTGATGAGGAGGAAGAAGAAGAAGGAAAGCTAAGTACAGATCACACTAAGGCTATCGATGAAGTAGGGCTGAGTACCACTCCTAAAAAATCTAGAAAACAATCGCGAGCTTAACTCCTCATAGTTGCCAGCAGAGTAGCGAGTCTGAGGAGGAGAAGCAAGGTGAAGGATGAGAGAGCAACTTCACTCTGAACTTACACAAGACTAACCATGAAGCCTATAAACTTACCTCATCCAACTTTTTAAAGGATTTTGATGATCTCTTGGGTGATCTTCCCAATACTCACTTGCCATATGCTATTATGATTATCATGACAGTTGACATGAGAAGTCTAACAAATATATTTTGAGAAGGGGAAGGAAGCCTTTATTAATAAATCCAAGCTAGTGAAGATGAAGAAAAAGTTGACATCTCTTGATGCGAAGCATAAGGACCTTCAGACAAGGCTTCTCACCAAGAGGAGGAGGATAGGATGATTATGGAGCTTACTCACCTTGTGGAAGTAAAAAGAGAGTTAATGGATTAACTCTCTCTCATCATAGTGATGAGTTTCATAAAATAGAAGCTGAATTTGCTAGGTTTCTTGATTTTGATGAGTACTAAGAGCTTCTACAATAAAAGTTCAAAATAGCACCCACTTCATTATCGTCAAATTGTTAAAACATGGCCACTTAGATTGTTAAGATTTTGGACTACTCTAATGTACTCGCACTCCTAGACTCCGATGATGACAACAATAAGGGTAGTTTGAGTTGACACGTCTTTTCTTCCTTCATTTCTTTTTATGTAAAAAGTTTTTTAAATGAGTTTAATATATGTACATTACTACTCGCTTTATTGAAAATATTTTATATGAAATGAAAATCATGATTGGATAAAATTGCATTTGCAATCGAGCATATTTATTTGAATGGATACTGAAGTTGCTTCTTTGTTGAGTATCGATGAATAAGTGTGTGGTCACATTACTAGTACTTGCTGGTTGATGCTTGCATGACTTATCCCTGACTTAGAATATTTTCAAGTTACTAATCAATTAAGAGAACACTCCTTAGATGGTCATGTGAGTATTATGAGTCATGTGTATTTGCTTATTGATATTTAAATATATTTTCTTAGAACATTTTAAGAGGATCTCCCTTGAATAGTCGATTTAGTGTAGTGAGTTTATGTGAGTTGCTAGAGTGCTATTGATTTGTTGATACTTGAATAACTTGGCTCATGACTTAGAATATTTTTAAGCCAGAGCTTAATTGAGGTGCCTTCCTTGGGTAGTCACAATTGATACAATAAGTTAAGCTCATTCCTTTATCAATTGTGCAACTCTGTAGGAGATCACATTATGCTTTTAGTCACCACCCAAAGGACCTAACTTTAATTTAAAAAAAAATTTCGCCAACTAGGAGAGTTAGTCATTTTATGTTTAGTCATCGACCTTACGTGGTGTTGGTAAATACTATAGTCATCAATCGCACAAAGTGTTGGACTTATTGGTTTTCAACTAGGAGAGTTGGTCTTTTGAGTTTATTCATCGACCTCACAGAGTATCGATCTTACACTGTAGTCACCAACCACATAGAGTATTGATATTTTTTGTCTCTAGCTAGGCGAGTCAATCTTTTGAGTTTAGTCATCGCCCTCATGGGGTGTCGGTCTTACACTATAGTCATAAAACACATGGAGTATTAGATTTTTTTTGTTACCAATTAGACGAGTTAATCTTTTTAAGTTTAGTCATTGACTTTACAAGGTGTTAGTCTTACACTATAATCACCAACTGCATGGACTATTGGTCATTTTGTTTGCCAACTAAGAGAGTTGGTCTTTTTCTGTTTAGTCTCTAACCTCACAAGGTATCTGCCATACTATATAATTATTAACTACATAGAGCATTAGCCTTACAGATTTGATTTTGTTGAGTAAATTCAACTCGAGGGTTACATGTTTAACTTTTGTATTCTTAGCCTAAGAGTGATGTGCCAAGTATTGGGATCTCTTACTCGAGCTTCCACCACTCGCTGAGTAGGACTTCTCCTTGAGTCAACAATGGCACACTAAGTATCCTAACTCATCACATAGCTCCATGACTATACTTACATCAAGGGTTTGATTTTCTCAACCTTTGTATCTCTTATACCAAGGATGGCTTACCAAGTATTTGAATCTTCTGCTTGGGCTTTCACTGTTCGTCAAGTGGGACATTTCCTTAGGATAAAAATGGCACACCGAGTATTCCCTATTGACCATTCAGCTCCACGAGTGCACCTTTTAAACTGCTAGTATGTTCTTTTGTTCACTATCATTATCCTATGAGTTAACTCATTTAAGGAGTGAAATATAAAAACTTTACTATTGAAAATAGAAAATTACATGATACTCAAAATTGATCAAATGAGTACACATTAGAAAAACTTTCCCTTAGGAAAAAAACTCCTTCAAATTTCAGGCATTCCATGTTCTTAGCTGGTCCTCACTTGAATGATATTGTAGTCGATATGCGTCGAGAGTACAACGGGCAATGTATCTGCCCATTTAGCTTTGTCACCTTCGACCTTTTTCTTAAGCAAGTTTAAGATCTTCTTGTTCTCAACATTCACTTGTCTTGTGCTATGTAGGTAGTGCATTAATGTGAGTTTTAGCTCGATGCCTTGAGACTCATAAAATTCTCTTAGGCCTTTCTCAGTGATTTGAGGCTCATTATCAATGATTATGGGCACTAGTAACCTATACCTGCAAATAATGTTAGTCCAAATAAAATTTCTTATTAGCTGTGAGGTGATCTTTGTGAGTGCCTTTACCTCTATCCAGTTGCTGAAATAATCAATTAAGTCTAAGATGAAGTTTCATTGCCTTCTGGAAATGGGCAAGTTACTTATCAAATCCATCCCCCCAAACAACGAATGGCAAAGGACAGGTGATGGATTGCAAAGGTTGTGTTGGTTTCTACTGGAGTGTTGCAAACTTTTGACATTGTATACATCTTTATGCCAACTCTTTTTTTCTTGTCTGAGTGTGGGCCAGAGATGTCTTTATCTTAGGATTCTGTAGGAAAATGTTCTTCCTTCTAAATGGTTAACGCAGTCATCGAAATGTATTTTCTTAAGAACTATCCTTTATTTAAGCTCTCTCATACATCTGAGGTTGAGCGAGGTCACTGACCTTCAAAATACCTCTTTTCCTATCAGCAAATATTAGGCAACTTTGATTTTGAATCTTCATAAGTCCTTTATCATTTCTTCAATATCACCAACTTGCAAATAACTTTTGATGGGGTTGACTTAGCTTGGTGAGTATTTCTGAACAACTTGCATTAGCTCTTCTTCTTTAGTACTTGGTGAAGAAAGTTGAACGATCATGTGCCCCCAAGTCTATTAGCTTGGTATAATAGATCAGCGAGTTGGTTATTTTCTGTAGGAATTTATTTGATCTTAAAATACTCCAGTTGTCTAATTTCTACTTTTACTTAAAATAAATATTTTAGTAAAGACTAATCTCATACTTCATATTCTTCATTTACGTTTCTTCCACAAGTTGTAAGTGTAAATAGGCAATTACATGCACAACTCTAAGCCCCCTAGAAAATCTTAGTTTAATGAGTAAAGCTTCATATTCGACTTGATCTTTCATCACCTTGAAGCCAAATTTGACTAATTGAGTTATTGTGAGTCTTGTTAGACTTTTCAGCACTATGCCTATGCCTTTAATTTGTTCATTAGAAGAACCATCAATGTATAGTCGCCACAAGATTCTAGGTTAACAAGAATATCCTATGAGCTAATAAAGTCAATAAGAAATCTATGAGTGCTTAGCTTTAATCACAGTTCAAGATGTGTATAATATGTTAAACTCACTCAACTCTACATACCATTTTAATAGTCTACCATAATGATCAAGCTGAGCAAGTATAGATTTAAGTGGTTTATCAATGACCACTTGTATGGAGTGTGCCTAAAAGTAAGGTCACAGTCATCTAGCTGAGGTGATCAGTACAAGTGCAAGGTTCTCTATAAGTGGGTAGTTCAACTCAGCACCTCATAGAAATTTGCTAAGATAATAGATAGGCTATTGCTTCTCACCTTCTTCTTTGATTAAAGAAAAGCTAATTGAGTCTTATCCCACTCTTAAGTATAGCCACAAGACTTCTCTCTTCTTTGAGCTCTACAACAAAGGCAGTGACGTGAGAAGAGTCTTCAAATCATTAAAAGTATTTTCACATTCTATAGTCCATTCAAACTTCTTCGCTCTTCTAAGAACCTTAAAATTGGCGAACACCACTACCCTACCTTTGGGATGATCCTATTCAATCCTATCACTCATCCATTAAGTCGTTGTACCTCTTTCATATTTTTGGGTGAGGGTATGTTGAGTATGGCTTTTACTTTATCTAGATTTACTATTATGCCTTCAAGGGTTATGAGAAACCCCAAGAATTTCATTGCTTCTTTACAAAAATTACATTTGAGAGGGTTAAGGCGCATATTGTACCTTTTAAATGTGGTGACAGTCTCTTCTAGGTCTTAGATGGGTGACATGCTTTTGATTGGTAGGTTGTCTCCATATACTATCATATTTTTGCCCTTTCGCTTTTTGAATATTCGATCCACTAGTCTTTAGTATGTTGCCCCTGCATTTTTTAACTCAAAGGGTGTAACTCTATAAGAGTATAATTATTCAGCTATTATAAAAGTCATTTTCTCAGAGTCTATAAGTGTATTTGAATTTGATGGTATCCTAAGAATGCAGCCAGAAAACTCATCATTGAGAATCCAATCACCGAGTCCACAAGCTTGTCCATTTGTGGTTCATGGGAGGATACACACATCTTCATCACATCTTCATCACGTTAGACACCCATTCTGGGTATTGAACCTCTCTAATAAAAATAGCTTTGAGAAGCTTGGCTATCTCCTCTTTAATAAGCTTGGCGAGTATAGTCACTATTTTTCTCTTTTTTTCTTGACAGTGTATGTGTCTGCATGAAAGTTCAAATGATGACAAGCAATGTTGATGTCTATACCCAGCATCTTTACCGTTGTCCGAATTAACAAATATATATTGTCCAATAATGTTTGAATGAGAGCAACTTCTTTGAGTTTGGGACAGAAAGCTAAGATGACCTTTAATACTCACCCATTGCTTTGCTTGGTCAGAATTTCCTCTTTCTCTTCAAGGACATTAATTCATATTTATGCAATATCCAGCTATAACACCTCATCTTCTTTGCTCGACCTGCCCATGGCTCACAAATAGCATGTGTGGGATTAGTTGAGGTTTTCTCTAAGAGTAATCTCTTCCCCTTCAACAAAGAGTTTAACGGCTACATGATACATGTACACCACCACTCAAAATGTGTTGAGTAGTAACAGGGGCCTCTAATACAATGAAGCTAGCCTTTGCCATAAACTATTTCTTGCCTTCTACCCATAAGATAGCAAGAGTAATCATCCTTTCAATTTTTCTTTCCTCTCTTGAAAAATTGTACAATGGTACTCTAGTAGGCACTAGTTTGGAGTTCTCTAGACCCAACTTGTCAAAGACCGATTTAAAAATAATATTGATCAAACTCCCCTTATCAATTAGAATCATTATTTACCTAGTAGTTGGTAATCAAGGTTATCACTACAGCTGCATCATTATAAGGATTCTCAATATCGAGTTTATCCCTTTATGAAAAACTCACTAGCATCATATGATCATAGAGGGTGCTTGCATCTTGGCAGTTAAGTTTACTTCTCCATATTGCAATATTTTTATACTCAATTTTTTAGAGGATTCTCTGAAGTTAGTAGGTATGACTCCAGCAATATGAACAGTGTGTGTGGGTACAGGCTCATTTCCAGCTTCGATGACTTACTTATCTTTCCTTTTGATGAACTCTTTGAGGTTCCCCACCTTTATCAACTTATCTACTAAGCTCTTCAAATGGCAACACACTCCTATTATCTTAGTTGTGATAATGATCATATGTGGTAGGCTTTTAAAATAATCTTTGTTCTGAAGTACCTCTACAAGCTTGACCATTAATTTCTATAGCAGTTTGCATATAGTTGGCTCTTTGATAACAAGTTTCTAGGTTTTTAAAGCCTCGCCCTTATACTTCTAGTCATCTTCTCTTATCTATTCTTCATCTTTGATACCCATCCTTGGGTAATCACTTCATGTGAGTCTTTAGTTTTAGTCAGTGATAATGGTTGGACCACATTCTTGTATTTTTCAGCATTGACATAATTGTTCACTAGCTCCAATAGCATGACAAGTGTCTTGGGTCATTGAAGCCCTAAGGTGTATCTGAATGGCCCCTCCTTCAAAGCTTGGGTGAGTGCTACTTGAGCGACTGTGGGTTCCTGGTTTTTAACTTCTAGCATCTCTAATTGGAAGTGAGTAATGAATTTCTTTAGGAACTCATCAGGTACTAGCCTCATTTGTAGGAGAGCTTGAGAACTTTTCAATGACTTATGTGTGATGGTGAATTGCATAGTAAACATATTTTCACTACAAAAAATCAAAGATTTCTGATGAAAAATCTATCAAAAATCAAGCCAATGGAGTCACTCCTATCAGTAAAACATTGATTGGAAATGTATTCTGATTGTCAATTTATCCATTAGAAAATGGTTTTTGGTATATTTCCAACAGAAAATTTATCAAAAAGTCTTTGATGATGAATCGATGGAGTAACTCACGAAAAAACTCATCAAGATTTTTTGTTAAAAATTTCCTGTAGAATTTTTTACGACAATTCTGTTAGAAATTTTGTTGAAAAATTTTTCATGATAGGTTCTGTATAAAATCCTCCAGAAATTCAGCCGTCAAAATTTTTTTGTCTGTCAGAAAGTCTTGTGACTCTTTGTAATGACCCACTAGCAGCGAAAAATTCATCAGAAATCTATCAAAAACCTATACATATTTGAAAAATAAAATAAAAGATCTTCACATATATTCTGATTATTACACCTACAAAAATACTTCATAATAACTACAAACAAAAAACTATAAGTACAAATGGGATAATAATCAATTACAATTTATAATATAAAGGATTACATAATGTCTATTAAAATGAGACATAAAATTTATTCTAATAATAATCTCGATATATTAAGTTCTGATTAACTAACAAAAATATATTAATTGTCAATTTATGTGATTAAATTTTGTTCGAACCTCTAAGAAATATTACTAATTAAAAACTAGATCAGGGAAAAGAAATGGCGAGTTGTAGTTAATTTATATTAATTATTATCGTAACATAACTTTCAAATGTATTTTAAATTATTTTTAATAAAATATTATTAACTCTAGACTTATCATAGAGCTAGTGAAAAGAACTTTTAGAAGTCCTTTATACATACTCTTTTTTAGCCTCTCTTATTTAAAAGTTGCATCCATGATTGAATTATCCATGTCATTGCTTGAATACATGCAAGGTTTATCCATGTCATGGCTTGAATTATCCATTAAAAAATTATCATGGAATATTTCAAGATATATAAACCTTCTTAGGGACTAATCCATGAAGATTGTAGAAATTGGTCAACATTAACTCTTCAATGCTCTCAACTCATAAGTAACATCAGTAGCAGAACTTCTCATATTAATGACTATTTATTGACATAGATTATCCATAAGAAAAAATTAAGGTCAATTAAAGAATAAATAAGATTACTAATGTCAAAATGTAAAGATAGAAGCAAAGTATGAATAAATAAATGAATTGAGCCAACAAAGTAAAACAATTCAATCAATAAGAGTGATCTCCTGCAAAACTACAAAGTAGTTTTGATTTTTTAAAAAATAGAATCTAAACTACAATGAAAGTCTCATAATGGTCAATGGTGCATTAAGAAATTTTTTTATTAAAAGGTGATTTTTAATGAATCCTTGATATATCATATAGAGAGGAATTATATAATAAAAAAATTAAAGAAACTCACTTGAGACGTATTTGGTTGAAAATTTAAGTAAAAGTTAGTCAATATAAGAGTTTCCTTCATATCTTAAAGTGATCTTCGAATTAGATATCAAATTTTATTTCATTCAATTGATATCCCTTGCCTTCAAGAATGGCCCCGATCAAAAAGAATTATTGGTAAAGAAATGTATACTTTGATTATAGGTAGTTTAGGAAGAGAAAAATAAGAGTATAGAAAGACCACCACCATTTTTCACTCCTCTCCAACCATTCAAAAAGTTGAATGATAAAAATTAATTGCAATGGCTTCAATCGATTAAATTAACTATTGATAGAAAAAAATTAGACTAATTTACTAAAGAAGTCAATAAACCAACTACGATTAATTCAATATTCATAATAACAAAATGGTAAAACTCTTTAGTGATGATTTTGACTACTGAATTTATATATATAAACCTACAAGTTCTTTTCAACCACAAAGGATATTTGGGATGAGATTTGTAAGACCTATTCAAATTTAAAAATTGCTATTAAATTTTGAATTAAAATCAAAGCTTTGAAAATCCAAACAAGGAGCGTGTGAAGTTCTTGCCTATTAGAATTAAATGATAACATTAAGATAAAGGCTAGATCAATTCTATGAAGATGAGAAAGTAATTGAATGAATATATGAGGTTTCAAAAATTGAGAGGAGAATGATTGTCTACAAGTTTTTATCAAAGTAAACACCAAGCTAAATGAAATGAAGAAAAAGTCTATAAAGTGGAAATCATCTCATGCCTATTCATTAATTTTTTTTTCTAAGGTCAAACATGAAGAAAACAAAAAAGATGATAATGATAAGAAAAACAAGACCTCAAACTTGTTTTGAAATAACTATTATGTTCTCTTGAAGATTAGATATTTAGTGGAAAAAAAAGGAAATAATATCATGCTACAAACACTGCAACAAACAATGGCACATAGACAAAGACATGTTGGAACATTCATGGAAACCAAAAATCTTGAAGAAGAAACCCAATGATAAGGCACTTCAAATCATAACTAAATTTTTTAATGATCAATCTATGAACTCAAAAATATTCCCTTCCATAAGGGAACAAGTAAAACATAGACAAATTTTCTTTAAATCTCCATAATCCTTCAATCCTTACTATTTAGCCAATCATTATAATAATGTTGCATTTTTTTACACCAAAAAATTGCGCACAATACTCTTACATCATTTATCTTGGTTCAACTGATTACATAACAAGTTGCTCGGACCTTTTTTCTATGCACTTAAACTGCTAACAGATAGATAATGAAATGCACAGAGAGAGGTAACATAAATGAGATTCATAAATTTGCCATAAAATAAGTTATTTGAAATTTTGATAAGACTAAGTTTTATGCAAATTTGAATCAAGTTTAAACCATAAGCTGAACAATCATAGATTTTACTTTAAACAAGAAAATAATTATGAGATATATGAGTTTTATACAAATTTGAAGAAAATCTAAGCTATAGATCAAAGAGTTTTTCAAAAACTTAAAATTCATATTCCACATGATTGAATGGATAAATCATAAATAAATAGCCCTAGAAGCTAAAAAAGTTGTTTACCTTTAGCTCTATGAAAAAAATTGAATTAAAATATCACATTTCATGGAGATTTGGTGTGTCTTTTCGCCGTTGTTGGAAAGAAATAGAGCCGAACTCAAAGAAAAAAAGGATTTTGGGCCAAGGATCAATTCGTCGACCCCAAATAATAATAGTTTCTGACAAATTTTTTGGCAAAAATTCGGCTAAAAATTTTTTTGGTGGAAATTCCACTAGAAAATCTATCGAGTTTAAGTGTGGGTCAGCACTTTTTTGCATAAATTTCCACTAAAAAATTTCTTATGGAAAATCCATCAAAAATTCCATCGATAATTTTTCACAAATTAGTCAGCTAGAAATTTCACTTGTAATAGTTATTTTTGTAGTGTTTTAAAGTTGACAAATGATGTTATGACTCCCAAAGAAAAGCACAAGAATCACCTTAGGGTCGACTCTTTGAAAGTAGTGAATAAAAGTTGGCACTTCTTCACGTCAACCAAGTCCAATAGTGATGTGGTTGACTTGAAATACGTTTGTATGATTCAAGATGAGGGATCTTGAACCTATGATGAGGGAAAACTCTAACAATCTTCATGGAGAAAGTATTTGTTGGTTGTGGCTGCTTTCTTGACACATTCTCTTCTTCATGTGTGTCATAGGAGTTATCATTAGAGTTGGATGGAAAAGGGCTAGAGACCCTAGGTGGGTTTCTTCTTTCTCACCTAGCTCGGCTAGTAGCTGGTCTAATGGATAATTCGTTCTCCTTTGTCTTGGGTTCCTCATGGTGTTTTTCCTTATGGCCACTTTCATAAGGCTTGGTAATTCTGTCTTCCATGTCTCGCAAATCTTTCTATGTTATGAATTGCTAGATATTTTGCTTCATGTTTATTGAGTGATCTCATGTCGAGGGTCCTGCTTCTCTTCGTATCTGGATTTTGATTCTTATCCTAAACCACACTCACCATACCTAAAAGGTTGTTGAATCCAAATTTATTTGTGGATGCAAGAGGAACATTTTGGGATACCTGGGAAATAGGGTTAGGAAAAATTATTGCAAGGAGGATGACAGGAGAGTAATGAAGTGTTTGAGAAGCAGTAATCCTTTTTCCTCATAATCAAAGTACAAAGATTAAGAGCCTAGAGTGAAAAAAAAAAGATTCCTTCTAAGAGAGGAGTCCCCCTTTATAATGTCAAGAGATGATTATACATAGAAAGTACATATATGGTAATCCAAGTACAAGTGGTTCTCACCCAAACTAATGGCAGATATACATGTGAGTGAGTATACATCTATCGACTAGTGGGGGTGAGTAGCCCTTCATCATGAAGTAGATGAGTAGAGATCGAGTAGAGAAGAGTAACCTCTATATTCCTTTGAGTATTCGCTTGCAACCGACAAGTTAATTCATGCCTCATTCCTAGGGTTATTATTCTCTAAGTCTTTGACTCACTAGATCAGGTTGATCATCTCTTATTAGGCACAACTTTTTAGCGAGTGTATTTACTATTTATTGTCGAGTATCCTTTATACAAGTATGTGCGAATATGATTGTCTTGATAAATAAACTCATTAGGACGTTTGAGCCCGCTCTTTGCCTAGGGAATACAAAACGGTTTTATGTAATCAAAATATCAAACCACATTAATTAAATATAATGTATATTTTTTAAATTATACATTTAATTTTGTATTATTTAATGGTCATCTGGTTACTTTATATAACTTTAATGATTGTCATCATTTTTTACATTTTTTTAGTTTCTTATTTGAAATTTTTAAGGATCGTCTGTCCATTTCTAATAATAGCAGATATTACTAAGCCTGAACATTTTTCCCTATGAAAATAATAAGTACTATTTTTTTATAGAAAAGGTAGGTAGAAAAATACTTGGTTATCAACGAGGCTCCCCGACGGGAAGAACTGGCGGCTAGGGCACTTTTAGGGCTTGGCTCCCCCCCTCCTTACATTCTCCTTCTCCTTCTCAAGGTACGCTTCCCCCTCCATTGCTCCTGATTCCCAGCCTTTTGCTCGACCTCCGGCTGCTGCCGGGGGTCAGCCTTCCAGAAATATGGCACTAGACTCTCTGCAAAACAATTCCCAGTTTCCCCTTCTAAATTCCTCCCTTCCCGCCACTTGTGGAGGACCTCCTCACAACCATGCCACCCGCAATTGGAAAGATCTTCTCCTTTCGCAAAACGAAAAGAGCAAATCCATTTCACTTTCGTTTATCCCCTCGGACTCGACGGAGGTCTCATTTTCGGAGGGGGACCTAGAAGATGGTCAGAGGGAATGGAATCTTTCACTCGTTGGCCATGCCATTGGCAAGAGACCCTACTACGGCTCACTTCTTGCAGTTATAAAGAAAAAATGGACATTCAAGGGTCATCTTGACCTTCTTACGCTTGAAGGCGACTTCTTCCTCTTCAAGTTCTCCTGTCTGGAAGACTTCAACCTCGTCTGGGATAATGGCCCTTGCTTCCTGAATGGGCGCCCATTTATCTTCCAAAAATGGACCTGGGACTTCCGCCCGTCGAAGGAGCAGATCTCAGAGATGCCTTTATGGATCAAGCTCCCCAATTTCCCACTATGTTGCTGGAACGAGTCCGGTTTTTCGCGAGTTGCCAGTAAGATCGGAGTTCCACTAGCCGTCGATAACCTCACAGCAACGAAGGCAAGGATTACCTTTGCCCGGATTTGCGTCCAAATTAATACGACCTCTCCTCTGCCAGATTCAATACCTATCAATCTTAACGGTAAAAGATTCCAGCAGGAGGTTGTCTATGACTGGAAACCGTCCTCATGCTCCAAATGTAACACCTTTTCTCATGAGGACAATTCATGTCCTCTAAAAGCAACTACCAGACCCCAGTCTCGTGGAAGAAGCAGAAGCCGCCCCCCTGCGAAGGGACCCAACACTAGCTTCAAACACTTTACTCCTTCCCACTCAACGGATCCATCCACATCGGCTATGACTCACCTTGGGAAAGAGGGACAGGCTGCTGCCTCTGCCCCAATCGCGGATCTCAATCATCTCCCTATTCTTTCCCCTTCTCTGGAGGATCAAGTTGACAATAGTAATGACCCCGACTCTTCCTGTCTACCCGAACCTGAAGAGCTTCATGTTGATGTTCCTCCGACCGGTGTCATCACCAGATCGGCGGCAGCTTCTCCCACCAGACCCACACTCCTGAAATCTCAAGACAAATTTCCCTCTACCCCGGGTAAGCTTCCTCAGGAAAGTGAAACTTCAAAGCAATTAGTCAATCATTCTCCATCCGTTGCTAAGGGCAATAAGAAAAAGGGCAAGAAGCCCGCCATCTCTTCCTCTCAATGAATCTTCCCTCTCTGGGCTGCTGGAATGTCAGGGGCCTCCTGGCAGAAGGTAGAATGATGGGCTGCCGGAGAATTACAAAATCCTTTCAGGTTGATTTATTTTGCTTGCTTGAAACAAAAATCACCACTCCTCTTGACGTGTCATCCCCATCCGATAGGATATTTCGTCTTTTCCCTGCGGAAAAGAGTGTTAACAATTTTATGTCTGCTCAGGGAGGTCGCATCTGGATAAAATGGAATTCCAACAAACTTTCATTTGAGCCTCTTGTCTTGTCCCCTCAATTAATTCACGGTAAGGTGAAGGTTAGAGGATCTAATCCATTCTTTCTCACCTGTGTCTATGCTGAAAATAGCCCTCTAGATAGGCTTTCCTTATGGAACTCTCTTAGGAAATTGCAAGTGCTATGCAAAATCCTTGGATCCTAATGGGAGACTTTAACTGTATTTTGTCGAGCAAGGAAAAAAAAGGGGGGAACCCTCCCTCTCATAACAACTACCATGCCTTCCAAGAATGCATTAATGATTGTGAATTGCTTGAATTATCTAGTACTGGACTTTATTTTACATGGTTCAATCAACAGAGTTCTAACCCCATCTTTTCAAGGCTGGATAGAGTGCTTTGCAACCCCAAATGGCTGGAACTATTTCCTCTTTCTTATTACAAAGTTCCTCCCCCCTTTTCCTCAGATCATTCTCCTTTAATCACAAATCTGAACAATACTTCCTTTCCTAAGCATCGTTTCATGTTTAGAAACCACTGGACACTGTCTCCTGACTTTAAGAAGCTCACTGCTGAGGCCTGGCATTGTTACATAAATGGAGATCCCCTCTTTGTTCTATCCAAGAAACTCAACTTAGTACGAAGCACACTCAAATTCAAAAAATTGGATGAATCCCCTATCAGGCAGCAGATAGAAGAAACTAAATTAGAACAAGAAGAGATAATGGAGAAGATGGAAAGGGACCCGGGCAATCATCTCTTGGTGCTAGATGCAAATGATATCAATAAAAAATACTCAGTACTTGTTGCTAAAGAAAGTTTATGGGCTAAGCAGAGGGCCAAGGCCCACTGGCTTACTCATTCTGATGACGATCTGAAATTTCTTTATGCATCAATCCAAGAAAGGAATAATTCTAACACCATCAGGGAGCTCCAATCTGATAATGGTCTTGTTGTTAACTCAGACTCCATAGCTGAAACTATATGTAACTACTATTCTTCCCTCTTTAATTGTGAGCAAAACTTCTCAACACCCCAGTATGACATCCCTGTTGGCGACTACCTCCCCACTGAATTGGCTGCAACACTCGTGGAAGATATTAAAGATCAAGAGATTATATCAGCACTACATAGTATCAATGTTAACAAATCCCCTGGACCTGATGGGTTCAACTCGCAGTTCTTCATATCTACATGGGATGTCACGGGCCCTCAATTCATGCTAGCGGCACATCATTTCTTTAAAACTCAATGCTTACGAAATATGTTCAAACACAGTCTCATCACACTGATCCCTAAGGTTAAACATTCTAACTCTCTCTCTGATTTCAGGCTAATTTCTCTTTGCAATACTTTCTACAAGGTCCTTGCAAAAGTCTTGGCAACCCGTATCAAGCTGTCTCTTTCCCATCTCATTCACCCAGCACAATCAGCTTTCATACATGGCAGGGACATAGCTGATAACCTTGCCATGGCGCAGGAAATTGTACACGAGCTTTCTGCAGGTAAGGGAAATGATAGTTTTTTGGCTAAGCTTGACCTCAAGAAAGCTTTTGATCTGGTTAATCGGAAGGCAATTCTGCACAGACTAGCTCTTAAAGGCTTTCCCCCCAAATTTGTTAAGTGGATTGAGGCATGTATTACTAATATCCCCTTCTCTATAGTTCTAAATGGAGAAGTAAAAGGTTTTTTTCAGTCCACTAATGGACTCCGACAGGGATGTCCTCTTTCCCCGTTCCTCTTCTCTATTGCCATGGATGTCTTCTCTTGCTTAATTGATAGAGAAGTTAATCTTTTCAGGTTTAATCCATTCTCTGCTGGGATGTGCAAAATCTCTCATCTTCTCTATGCAGATGATCTACTAGCTATGGGATCTGCTAACACCTCCTCCTTAACCTCACTGAACCACTGCCTCAAAATACTTAAAGACTTCATTGGTCTGGAAATGAACTCTGCTAAGTCTATCATTTGTTTCTCCAAAGCCACTAAATATCAGGAGAGGCTGAGTGGAATTCTCAACATCAGAATTGGCCATCTTCCAATGAAATATCTTGGGCTACCGCTCATTCCTGGGCCTCTGAGGTTATCTCATTTTAACTCCCTCTTTGATAAGATACAGAGTTGGATTACCGGGTGGAAATGCAAATTTCTATCCTATGGTGGTAGATTTCAGTTACTTCGTTCATCAGTTAATAGTCTTTTAGCCTATTGGTTTCGATCTACTGCTGTACCAAAAGGGGTTATTAAACGTATTTGCTCCATTCAATCTAACTTCTTTTTCCATAGTGGTGAAGCCAACAGATGTCATACAATTTCCTGGACCAAGGTTACCTTGCCCAGAAACAAGGGGGGTACGGGTCTTCTTTCGGCCACCTCCCTAAATCTGCTTTGTAAAATTAAAGCCTTATGGCGTTTATTACAATCTAAGTCATTATTTTCTCATTGGTGTGACCAAAAGTATGGGAGGATTTGGCACTCAGCTCAATCTAGGACCTCCCCTTTGTGGAAGAATCTATCTACTACTGCTCTGAAATTCAAGGAAAATGTTGTTTTTAATATCGGTGATGGGTCTAGCTTCTCCCTGTATTATGACCCCTGGTGTAAAGGCAAAAGTCTGTACGATTTACTGGGGAAACATGGCTGTAATCGGATTGGATTGCAGGAGGAAGCTAAGCTAAAGGCCCTTATTTCTGGAGGGAGTTGGAGAATCCCTTACAATTTTGCTGTTTCCTTTCCTCAGGTTTGTGATCAGATTCTTGCTATCCCTTTGAAAGGAGGGGAAGATGAGATTTATTGGGGTCATAACCGGTCTCTCACTAGTAGCAACATTAAGAAAGCTATTTTTGAGGCCCTTCCTTCTCTTGAGTGGCACAAAGAGGTCTGGTTTAAGGGGTATGCAATCAATTTTGCCTTATATAGCTGGATGGCCTATATGGGAGGGCTGAAAACCTCTGACGTTCTGGCAAGAAGAGGCTTGGGCTCCACCATGATGTGCTGCTTTTGTCAAACTACACTGGAATCGCACGATCATCTCTTCTTTGAATGTTCATTCTCTATGGATTTAATCAGATCAACAATTCCGAATGGAAACCTCTATTTACTGAATCCCACACTAAAGCAAATTCTTAGTAATACACCTCTCCCTCTGCATAAAGTAATTATGAGACTACACTGCCTCATTACCTCGGTATTGGTTTATACTATATGGCGTGAACGTAATAGCAGAATTTTTTCTAACTCCCAGAATTCTCTTGCTACTCTTGTCATACTTATCCGCAAAAGGGTTGCTTATAAGCTAGCAAGATGGAATGTGAAAGACTCCTGGTCACCTCCTGTTATAGCTTTACTGAAAACATGGAAAGACTATGTTTTTACATAATCCCTATATCTTCTCTCTATATGTGCTTTCAGTTTAACCAGTCAGCTTCTAACTACGGGGGACACAAAGACGATGATGATTTGCTGGAATATGCTCCTAATCTCAATCCGGTTTTATACCAGTCTGGATGGCCTTCTCTGCAACCAAGCAGGACACGATCCCTCCCTTCTTTGGATGGCAACGAAGGAAACCGCTGGTCGAACGTATGTTCATTTTGCTCCCGGATCTGTTTCTATCCAGGTTTTGATATGTCTGAGTCTTTTCTGTGTCCTCCCAACAGTCTGGTTTGCTGATTTGGTTTACTGTTCTGTTTTATTTCTTCATATACTCCTTTGAAAGTATGGTTTAATGTTCTTTTCTGTCTAGTGTTGGTTTATAATGTATCCTGATCAAGTAGTCCCTTGATTATGTCATCTTGGCCGTTTTGGCCCCTTTTGTATCTTTTCTCATTTTGGAATATATTGAGCGCAAGCTCTTAACTTTTTCCAAAAAAAAGTACTATTTTTTTATTTTAAATTTTAGGAGGCATAAAATACTCAAGTTTCCGAGTATTATAATACCGACAATTAGATAACCACGCGCTTTCTTTAAATCCAAATGTTTAAGCGTCAGGCATTCATTTTTTAAAGATTCGTCGTTTTTTCTTTTGAAATTAGTCAGTCAATTGGTTTAATGCTTATCGCATGATTACAACTTCAAACCAATCTGATACCCTGTCTAAAAAAACTGCAAGTGGATAGATATATATATATATATATATTATTAAAATTATTACCATTTCTGTGTGGTCAGAGAAGCTTCTCTGAAATTTGAGAAACAGTTTTTTGAATGCTATTGCTGAAATAGTTCTTTATAAATAAAATAGATTGTAATTTAAATTCTAAATGAGAACGTAAGAAAATTATAAATAAAATAGAAGTTAATAAATTCATCGTGAAAAGATTATATTTATTTTTTAAAAATATTGTCCAGTGTTATTATCTTGTAAAATCCGTTAATATGTCAAGATTGTAATTTAAATAAAAAGAGTATCTTTTATTTTTTTTTCCTCTCATTTCTTATTTTATTCAGTATAATCTGTGTAATCCTTCTTCCCCTAAAAGTTGTCATGTGTAAATTATAGGTTGCACTAAGCTCCTGATCAGGAGCTTTTAACATACATAGATAAATGAAGAAAGTGATTAGCATCTTAATTTTGTATGAAGATGTAACACATACATAGATAAAAGAAGAGTTGTAAGAGACACAAGAATTTTTAGATGAAAAACCTCAAAAAAAGGAGAAAAATAACGAGACCTGACCCAATTAAACTTGTTCCACTAATATATATTGACGGTTACAAATAATGCACTTCTTCATAGCTAGGAAAAGAGTTGATGGAATATAATGGACTTTAATTATAGAGAATAGGTTTCAATATAAGTGATGGTGTGAGTTGCAACATGTTTTTAGCTTTATTAATAATGACATCTGTCAATAGCATGCATCGACCATATAAACGATGATGTGCGTCAACCATGAGCATCAATCATATAAGTGATGGCATACATCAATGTTATTGGCAATGGTGAAGATAATGTTGTTTGTTGGTGATCGTGAAACTAGATGCTGATAACATAATATGGTGATGATCTAGTGACTTTGGTCAAATGGCAAACCAATTTTGGTGGTCAGACGGTTGCTGGTGATAGTGGTCGGACGACAATCTGACGGTAGTAGTCAAGTGGTGGATCATCGATAATGGTCGGGCGATTGTCTGACAAAGTGGTTGAGCAACCATGGGATGATGGTGGCTAAATGACAGTCTGACAGAGGTGGACTAGTGATGGTGACCAAGCAATGATTTGATGATGGTGTCTAGACGATGATCTAACGATGGTAGACAAGTGATGGACCAACAATAGTGGTCGAGAGATGGTTTGATGAAGATGTTCGAGAGACTGTTCGATGATGTTATTCAAATGACGATTTGAAAGCAGTGGACCGTCGATGGTGGCCAAGAGACAATCTGACGATGGTGGCCAGACAATGATCTAACAATGGTAGCCAAGTAGTAGATCAACGATGGTAGTCAGGTGGTAGTTTGACGTTGGTGGCCAAATGATGATCCAATGGTCGTGGCCGATCCATGGACTGGTGACAGCAGAGAGGAAATAGATTGTTGACGGTGGTCAAGCGATGGTAATGTGGCAGTGGTCTAATATTGCGACCAATGGATCAGCAGTGGTATGGGGAAAGTGGCTAGGTGATGGCGGCCAGGCAACTGTCTAGCAGCAACAGTCGGCATTGTTTTGGGATTCTTTAAGACTCAGAGTCCTTTCCTTTCTCCAACCTCCCTCTCTTCAAGTGAAAAATGATAGCATATTTATAGATTTTGGGAATGACATTTTTATAAATACAAACAAAATTCAAACCACTCTATTGAACGGCTCAGAATGATCTTCTTGATTATCATATGTATTTTAAACATTTTGATGTCTAAATGAAGATAGGATTAAAAGATATTGGCCTCATTGAATTCGTTTCATCAAGATACTCGATTTGATTTTAAACATATCATTTTTGGAAAATATTTTGAGACCCAAATAATATCATAAAATTTTAATTTTATTTTAAGTGTTTGATATGGGATTATCTTGACTCAGGCTGGGTAACTTGTAGCGTCATCAAATTTGCTTCACCTAGATAATTAGCTTGACTATATATTTGTCAAAAGCAAAGCTTGAATGACTAAGATTTTGATCGCAAGAGACAACCAATCATATATACATCAAGATTTGTGTTCAGACAAAAGGAATTTTCTTTTGATAATCTATCAAAATGTAAGGAGGCAATCAAAAATCCTACAATCAAACCCGAGAATCTGGTCATACATCATAGAATATTAAAATAATTATTTTTATATATTTTTTAATAATTATTGGCAAGTTGATGTATGGATAAATAGTCTGATTACGTATCTTTGAAATTGTTTTGTGAGAGAATTGGACGTTTAAGTTCAATTAGAAGAATATTTAACATTATGTCACCAACATCAATAAAAAACTACCGATAAGTCTAATTAATAAGTTATCTAAGGATTTAAATAAGTGATTAAAAAACCCTTGAACTATTTTTTGGAGGATAAGAACAAAAATGATCTGATTAGATCAATATTAGATATGATTATTATATTAGTTACACAATCTCCATCATTATGATGAATTTTTATTTTTTTTATTTTTTTATTTTTTTTAAATAATTGAGCAAATTTAATTATAAGCTCATAATTCTAATATAGGTATAAAAATTTAAATTCAAAATCTCTTCATTAAAAACTAAAAATTTCAATCAATAAATTAAGATATTTTATTCTATAATAAAATTTGAGTAGCACCTAAGTGTGAAACTGATTTATAGTACACGCAAGTGTCCGCTGAAAAGTTCCTCCTTCACTGGAACTTTGCTAACTTCCAGATCTGCACTCTTTTGACTAGTCTTGAAAGCTATTCTGAGGCTAAAACACAAAAATGGAAGATAAAAGTAGCCTGTGACAAAGACTGGCCAATTATATATATATATATATATATATATATATGACCTCAAGAGCTTACACGTGTTGCACGTGCAAACGAAAGAGTAAATCAGACGCATGATTCAGTTGATGTTTGATGACCAGGCTAATCCTTGAAATATATAAGATAAATTTTGACTGGTATTGGCTTCCACCTGTCATGGAATATTAAATATGAGTCCGATACGAGTGGATAATAAATATGTCACTTATGATCTCTGTGAAATTAATCACAATGACATCTCCATCCATAAAATAAATGAGGTATTCTGTAAATACCCATTCTAAAAAAAATCAGACGCATGATTCAGTTGATGTTTGATGACAAGGCTAATCCTTGAGATATATAAGATAAATTTTGACTGGTATTGGCTTCCATCAAATCAAGAAGAATCTATAATCTATATTTATTAATAGGTGACCTAATTATTGTCGACATACTCCAACAAAAATAAATAAATAAATCATCGTCACCCACCGTCTCTTAGCTCAGTTGGTGGCGTGCGGCGGGAACCTCGTTCATTCTCTCCGGCGGGCTTTACGCAAATCTGGGAAAATTTAGTGGGGCTCGCGTATGGGTGATGAATGTGGCCATTTCGGTTAGATTATCTATCCACAAGATAGAAGTGAGATCTTTGGGTGGATACCCATTCCAAAAAAACAAATAAATAAATAAATCGTCGTCGACAAGAAATTTTGAATTTTATATTTATTAATGTATCAGCTGTCATAATTTTAAAGGCTGGTCTAATCATTAAATAAGCTGGAATGATTATTTAACACATTTGATGGCAAAATTGCGTGAATAAGGATGTGGCCGATGCATGCATGTATATGCTCTGACATTTCCATGTAATCCAAAACATCAGTCGGCCAATCATAGCTTCGAATGATTTGTAATCTTTATTTTTTTTAAAAAAAAAAGTTTAGAGCATTGCCTAATTTCATTCCAAAAAAAAATAGTTACATCAAGTTACAAAAGAAAAGTTAAAGAGGGCTAAACTTGGAAAAAGAAAAACAAGCTATTAAACTCAGGGACATAAGAAAAAACAAAAGCCATAAAACAAAGATCATCAAGATTTAGAGGAACCAAAAAAAAAAAAAACTCCTGAGAGCAGGAGAGTTGTCAGGTGATAGAAGGTAACAGCTTCCAAAAAAAAAATTAGAGATTGGCAAATCAATGGTTGACTAATCCTGCCATCCAGTGGAACCGCAAAAGCAGTAAGCCTAAGATAGGTGTAATAGCAACCGGTAAGAATTCAGGAACTAAAAACACTCCAAATTCGAGGTTGCAGAGAGGAGTTGTCCAAGGAGGAAACCGGCTAAGGTTGTTGCTAGAGAATTTGTAGGAAGAATAGGCCTACGGCAGCAAAAAGTCTCATCATTGTCCGGACAAAAAAATGAAAATTAAAATGTGAATGTAGTATCAAAAATGACTTCAATGAAGACAATAATCATAATTTCAGAATTAAGAAATGTAGATATGATTATGGGCCATCACCCATCACTGACACCTCTTCTCCAATCTTCCAAGATTGAACATATGTGAGTGGGCCATGAATTTTTAATGGTCCACCTATTAAGCTTGAAGGCAACTAGCTCTCTAATCTTGCTGGTCAATACCCGAGGAAAGTAGCACCATTCTGATGAACTCTTCGATTCCTTTCTTTTTCAAATAGTGTAAATTGTAGTAGCTGTAATGAGCCAATGAAACCTTTGTAATGCTTTATGATCTAGGCTTATAGCTGCACTGTGGACCTATTTAAGAGAGGTAGGTAAGAGGAATAACTGCCCTTTCGATAGTAATTTCTGATTGCCACATAGAGTAGGGGCATTCAAAGAATAGGTGAAAATGAGATTCCTCTAAAGAATTACAATGGAAATACTCGTAGGTGAAACCCAGACCTCTCGAGCTAAGAACATCAGATGTTTTGAGTCCCTCATTGAAGGGCATCCAACAAAAGATTGCATGGTTAACAACAGAGCCCTTAAACCAGATGTCTTTTGGTCACTCTATATTAGGATAAATACTAAAGATATTTTGTTTAATACACGAATTGTTAAGGACCTTACTATCTTTCCAGAGAATAACATCATTATTGAGATCGAGAGGGGTGTTTTTAATCATATTATAGCATTGCAGGTGTCTCAGCATTAAGCTTTCAGGTAGGATCCACTCCCCATTATGGATAACAGAACTGATAAGAGAAGAGGGAGAAAGGTTAATTACATCAAAACATAAAGCGCCTAGAATCTCAAAGAGGGAGCTTCTCGAACACCAATGATAAAAAACAGGGATAAAGAGGAGTTGTTGTCAATATCAAACACAAGATTTTTTCTAGTTCGAACCACACAATGTTTTAATTCCTTTTAGAGAGGGAAGTAATGACAAGAAAGCTTATTCCAAAGAGATCCATATTTATTAGCAAGCCAAACAGCTAGGGAGGATGATTTTGTCAACATCTTCCAAACAATTCTAATTTTACATAAGATGTTTAGGGAAGATGTAGATAAAAGACCGATACCACCTTTTTCCTTGGTAAGGGTCATTTTTTGCCAAGAAATGAGATGGACTTTGTGAGTTTCACCGCAATGGTAGAAGAATTTTGTGCAGAAAGATGAAATTATTTTAAAAATACATTTTGGAATGGTCACAAATCAAAACCAATAGGAAAGGTAATTATTAATGGAAGATCTAAGCAACTGAAATTTATCATCGAAAGAAAGGAATTTAGACTATCAACCCACTAACCAACCATATAGCTTATCCAAAAAGAGTATTGAAGTGGATAGACTTAAGCGAGCCTGCAATGAGGGGGAGGCCCAAGTATTTGATCGGGAAACTGCCTTGTGCCACATAAGAATTTGACAAAAATACTCATTAACACTTGAAACTTTAGCAAAATAGATGGAAGATTTCTCTGCATTAACTCTCAGCATGGTTGCTGCTTGAAGCTTATCAAGACTTTCTTTGAGAGATTCAACTATTTGAATATTAACCTTTCCCACAGCTAACAGATCATCTGCAAAAAGGAGATGTGAAATACGATAATTTCCCACAAAGAGTGGGGTATAATGACTAAGATTCATCTCTCAATCCTACAAATAAGAGAAGGTGTCCATCACAAGAGAGAAAAGAAAAGGGGAGAGAGGACAACCTTGTTTAAGTCCATTTGAAGAACTAAAGAAACCTTTGATTTCACCATCAAGAACTATAGAGAAAGGTATACCAGAAATGCAAGCTTTGATCCACCCAATAAACTTTGGATGGAAGCCTTTTTGATGGAGCCTGAGCAGGATAGATTGATGGTTTAAGGTGTCAGAAGCTTTCCTTAAATCAAATTTGGCAAGGAAGATCTCTTGTTTATTAGTAAAATCACTGCTGAATTCATGTGCAAGAGCAATATTATTCGAGATGTCTCTTTTCTTGATAAAAGATGATTGGACTTGGTAAATAATGGATGGAAAAGCCTTTTTGTAGTCTATTTTCCAAGACTTTAGCTAATACTTTATAAAAAGTATTACACAATGCTTGAAGCCAGCTAAGGTTGTTGCTAGAGGATCTGTAGGAAGAATAGGCTTCCTGCAGAAAAAAGTCTCATCATTGTCCGGACAAAAAAATGAAAACTGAAATGCGAATCTAGTATCAAAAATGACTTCAATGAAGACAATAATCATAATATTAGAAATAAGAAATGTATTTATGATTATGGGCCATCACCCATCACTAATACCTCTTCTCCAATCTTCCAAGATAGAGCATATGTGAGTGGGCCATGAATTTTTAATAGTCTACCTATTAAGCTCTCTAATATTGTTGGTCAGGTCTTGAGGAGAAGCACCATTCATATGAACTTTTTGATTCCTTTCTTTTCAAATAGTGTAAACTGTAGCAACCGTGATTAGTTAGTGAAACCTTTATAATGCTTTATGATCCAGGATTGTAGCTGCACTAAGGACATGTATAAGAGAGGTAGGTAAGAGAATAGGTGGGAATGAGATTAGTCACATGGAGTAGGGGCATTCAAAGAATAGGTGGGAATGAGATTCCTCTGAAGAATTATAAAGGCAATAGTCGTAGGTGAAACTCAGACCTCTCGAGCTAAGAACATTAGATATATTGAGTCCCTCATTGAAGGCCATCCAACAAAAGATTGCATGGTTAAAAGTAGAGCCCTTAAACCATATGCCTTTTGGCCACTCTACATTAGGATAAATACTAAAGATATTTTGTTTAATAAATGAATTTCTAAGGACCTTACTATCTTTCTAGAGAATAACATCATTCTAGAAATCGATAGGGGTGTTTTTAATCATGTTATAACATTGCAGGTGTCTCAGCATTAAGCTTTTAGGTAGGATATACTCCCCATTATAGATAATAGAAATGATAGGAGAAGAGGGAGGAAGGTTAAATACATCAAAACATAAAGGGCCTAGAATCTCAAAGGGGGAGCTTCTTGAACATCAAGGATCAAACATTAATATTAAACATAAGATTCTCACTAATTCGAACAACACAGTGTTTTAATTCCTTCCAAAGAGGGGAGTAATGACAAGAAAACTTGTTCCAAAAAGACCCATATTTATTAACAAGCCAAATAGCCAGGGAGAATGATTTTGTCAACATCTTCCAAATAATTCTAGTTTTACATAAGATGTTTAGGGAAGATGCAGATAAAAGATCGATACCACCTTTTTCTTTAGGAAGTGTCATTTTTCCCCAAGAAATGAGATGGACTTTGTGAGTTTCACCACTGTGATAGAAGAAATTTGTGTAGAAAGATGATATTCTTTTAAAAATATATTTTGGAATGGTCATAGATCAAAACTAGTAGGATAGGTAGTTATTAATGGAAGATCTGAGCAACTAAAATCTACTATTGAAAGAAAGGAATTTAGACTTCCAACCTACTAACCAACCATATAGCTTATCAAAAAAAAAGTATTGAAGTGGATAGACTTAAGCGAGATTGCAATGAGGGGGAGGCCCAAGTATTTGATCGGGAAAGTGCCTTGTGCAACATTAAGAATTTGACAAAAATACTCATTAATACTTGAGACTTTAGCAAAATAGATGGAAGATTTCTCTGCATTAACGTTTAGCCTGGTAGCTGCTTCAAGAATATCAAGACTTTCCTTGAGAGATTACGTTGTTTGAATATTAATCTTTCCCACAACTAACAAATCATCTGCAAAAAGGAGATGTGAAATACAATAATTTCCTATAGAGAGTGGGGTATAACGACTGAGATTCATCTCTTGATCCTGCAAACAAGAGGTGTTCATTACAAGAGAGAAAAGAAAGGGGGAGATAAGACAACCTTGTCTGAGACCATTTGAAGAACTAAAGAAACCTTTGATTTCACCATCAAGAACAATAGAGAAAGGTATATCAAAAATGCAAGCTTTGATCCACCCAATAAACTTTGGAAGGACTGAGTAGAATAGATTGACAGCTTAAGGTGTCAAAAGCTTTCCTTATATCAAAATTGGTAAGGAAGATCTCTTGTTTATTGGTAAAATCACTGCTGAATTCCTTTGCAAGAGAAATATTATCCGAGATGTCTTTATTCTTGATAAAGGTGATTGGGCTTGGTGAATAATGGATGGTAAAACCTTCTTTAGTCTATTTTCCAAGAATTTAGCTAATACTTTATAAATAGTATTACACAAGGATATAGGCTTGAAGTCTGATAAGGAGTTGGAGTGTTTAATCTTGGGGATTAGAGTGATTAGGCTATGTTTGAATAGTTTCAGAAGCTTATTGATTTTGAGAAAGTGTTGAGTAGCCAAGAGGAATTGATTACTAACAATATCCCAGTAATGCATAAAGAATTTAGAATTCATTCCATCAGGACAGGGGGACTTATTTTCATTGATTTCAGAGAGGGCAGCATGAATTTCTTGAGAGAACATTCAAGGAAATCTCTGAAGACTACTCAGTAGAAATTATGTTGCCATAGGGAACATCATGAATACTAAACATCCTTGAGGTGCCATTATTAAAGATGTCCGAGTATAACTTATAGACCTCCTTTACAATGTCATCAGGATTTGAAATCAGGCCTTGATTGCATTAAGTTCTCTAAGAAGATTGGTATTTTTTTTCCTATCCTTGATAAAAGAATATAAGAATTTAAGATCATCATCTGAATTTTTGAGCCAATGAGCTTTTGCTCTCTATTTAGCCTAAAGGCTTTCTTTATTAGCTACATCATGATATCTCCCTTTTATTCCCAAGCCATTCTTGATGAGAATAGGATTGAGAGGATCCTTCTCAAGGGAGAGAATGACTTTCTCTTAATCTTGTTTCAATGTCATGATTTGACTATGAATTGGGGAGGTATCCCAGTTCAGATTTTTAATGGTATCCTTAGTAAGCTTGAGCTTTTTAGAGAATACGAAGAGAGGATCCCCATGAATGAAGGTATTCCAAGCCCTCTTAATCTCTTTTAAGATGGTGGGGATGGTGGTCCAATAATTTTGAAACATAAATTTGTGGACCAAGGGGGTATGATGATGAAGGAATGTAATGACTAGAGAATGGTCTGAAGAAAGAGGTGCTGGGACTTTACAAAATGAGGAAGGAAAGTCATACAATCATTTCATATTGTAGAGGACCCTATCAGTCCGCAATTGAATATGGATTGCTGATTATTTCTTAGACCAAGTGAAAAATAATCCTGTGCTAGGAAGGTCGATCAGCCCATAATCTTGAACACAGTCTCTGAAATCAGAGGTTCTATTAGGGTGTAGGGGGTTCCCTCCACTTTTTTCTTTGCTATATAAAACACAATTCAAATCTCCCATGATAATCCAAGGAGAGTCCATAGAGGAGGATATGCCTCTTAAAGAGTTCCAAGAGCTAGTCTATCATGGGCATTATTAAAAGCATAAATACAAGTAAAAAAAGGCGATTGAGCTATCAATGGTGAGTTCTCCATGTATAAACTAAGGAGAACTGATTAAGTGTTTGAAAGAACAAGATCTTATATTCCACTTGATTCAAATCCTACCACCCGGACAACTCTCACAATTATTTACACTGCCTTCGGATGGGAGCAACTTAAGCTTGTGGAAGAGGGGATTTGGATCATTAGGGTTGGAATTGATTTTGGTATCAAGAAGGCAAAGAATGTCAATATAAAACTCCTTGACCAATCTTAAGCAGTCATTAACTCTACTGCTGATAATTAGGCCATGAACGTTCCAAGAACCGATTAGTGATAATCACATGATGATGTATGAGAGGCGGAGGACTTTTTTCGCTTCTTCTTGTTGTTAGCTTTTTAGGTTGTATTGGTTTGTTTAGAGAGTGATTTGGTTGTTCCAAAGTCCTTTTTAGTCTTCTCTAGATTGAGGGGAGACTTTTTGGAGATATTGGAATAATTTTTAGAGCCTTAAGAGATTGTTGGTGAGTTGGACAAAGTGCTTAAGATCATGTGATGATATATGAGGAAGAATTAGGCCATATTACACCAAACTAGTCTGCTCAAATTGCTCATTTTGTTCTTCATGAGGGAGGTAGGGATAGTGCTAGAAGTTGATTCAGGTCTCTAATGGCAGGTGGAAAAGGCTCCTCCTGCAATTGTGAAGAAGTGAGCACTAGGTTAGGCCAATCCTGTACATTGAGGGGATTAGACTGAAGCGGTAGAGATGTGGGTGGGGGCTTTGAGATGGAGATGGATGTTCTTTGAGGCTGGCATCAACTCCGTCCCCTGTGAGGGAGATGCTGGGAGAGATTTTGAGGGCAAGAGTATTCATCATGCACAAAGGAGGAGCACTTAGGACATGCTTTAGGTTTCCAATCATAGATGATCTCCTGTATAAATTTAATTCCATTTAAGTTTATTGAAACTGCATCCGGGAGAGAGGAAGATGAATTAACCTAGACACAGATTCTAGTGAAGGTTACTCTCAATTTAGAATCCATGAGAGAGTCCACTGTGAGAGGAACCCCAATTAAGCTTGCCACCTTAGATAAACCTCATTCATTCCAGTAACACAAAGGGAAATTGGGTAATTTGATCCAAAGGGGAATTTCTATAAAATTTTCATCGGAGGCTCAAAAGCTCCATGATCACTTTTAAAATATAAAAGGCCATCCATTAAGGAAGCATGGGCCATTATCCCATACAAGATCATAATCCTTCTAGCAAGAAAATTTGAAGAGGATGAAATCAGCCTCAAGAGTAAGGAGTTCCAAACCCCCGTTAAAAGTCCTTTTTTTTCTTCACCTTAGCTAGTAGGGATCTGTAGAAGGGTCATTTCCCAATTACATGACCCACAAGAGAGAGCTGCTATTCCTTTTGACCATCTTGAAGTTCTTCCTCTGAGAAGCTAACCTCTTCAGAATCACACGGATCATAGATGAGGTCAAATGATTTTCTCTTTTCAATTTTAGAAAAAAGCAGGTCCTTCCAATTGCAGGATGACATTAAAAGGGCCATTCTCTGGCTAGAAGAATCTTAACCCCAAGGAGTATCCCCAATAGTGGATTAGAAAGAAGATCGATAGCTAGAAGAAGTAAAAGCCGGAGGCCTGGGAAGAGAGGGGATGAGAGAAGACAAAATAAGTAGCGAACTATGAACTAGAGAGGAGAGGAGAAAAAGTCGGCCGCTAACAAAGAAGAAATAAGAGAGAAAAGAAAAACCCTAGCTCTCATGAAGCTCTGTTGTTTTCGATTTTGTTTCTTGAAAGAAAGTAGACTTATATTTGTTTCTTTTGATCGCTAACTTTTCCTTTGCCATGTTTCATGATATATCAATGCTAGGTTGTAGTTGATTATCATGAAGATAGATGTGCATTTATGTTTATGAGTTGGGTTAGATTAGATTGAGCATTTAGTATAAATATTGAATAGGACTATCAACTTTTTGTACATAAGCTAAAACATTTCATTTAAACTTGAGTATGATTAGACACTACATTATCTCTTAGTCTTTTCATATATTATAATATTATCAAGCTACCACTTAAATATTCAACACCACAGAAGGTAACAATGATTATCAATCATGGTTGAAGGTAGTAATGAAAATGATGGAAATGATCGTCGATGGCCAGTAATGCTGGTGGTCACCGATGATGATAATAATATTTATATTGACCTATAATTGTTATTTTTTATAAAATACTTAAAAATTATTTTAAGTATTTTAAAAAAATTTAATATGCTTTCTTCAAGAGACAATTCATAAATCCGCCCACCAATTCTAAATTATGTTTTAAGTCCCCCATCTAATTGGCCTTCATATACACATTCTAGATTTCTTTTTGCATTAGAGGAGTGGCTTGTCATTATGCTTGCTTTTCCTTTAGTGGCCCCATATTTTGTGAAGCAATGCCATCTTCTCCTACTTATTAAGTCTTATCTTTAAGAATCCATTATCAACTAATTTTAAAGAGTCTTAAATTTGATTGAAGCAATGTCTCCTCCTCCTTTTGCTTATTACTATTCAATAAAATAAGACTATTTTACAATCATTGCAATTTATTGGTTAGTTTTCAATATCTTTGCTGAACTCAAAATAGTTCTTCTAAAATTCTCTCAAATGTAGGATTACATAGCTCTTTTGTTGATAAAGAACTATCTTTTGAAAGATCTTTTATACTAATATCTAAATAGATTCCCAACTAAAAAATTGCTAAAACATCTATATATTTTTTCCTACTTTTAAAAGTTCACTTATTTGATAAAACCATATTTTTTCCCTTAGAATTTTATTTAGTAAACCTTTATGTGTGATTGTTTTATTGCTCTTGTTATATGACTAAAAGTTGCATTGTCCTTATGAAGATTGATGTGTCTTGGTTATTCCCAAAATTTTATTTAGATTATTTCTCAATAGAAGGGATTTTGGTTAAACATTTTTTTTTTTAGATGAGGCCTAGTTTCTAACCTCATTATTTTTTGCTTTGGCATTTTTATTTTCAAAAACATTTATATAAGAGTAATGGTTAATATGGATATTTCGTATAGGAAAAAATGATTATAAAGAAACATAAGAATATTGTATTTAATTAAACATCTCATTAGTTTAAAAAATATTTAAGTATAAATATCAAAAACTTGGTCCTCTCCTAGTAGCTTAAGGTTTTGTCTTAAAAATAATTTAATTTCAACTTATCAAACTCTTTTTAAGTCTCATTGATTCATATTCTCTAATAAGTACTACAACAGATGATAGTTCAATCAAAACTAAGTATGTCATGTAGTTTATAGCTTTAGTTGCATTCCACCATAATTAACAAGCTCAATTCAAGATTGAGTGAGTTCTCATATTGGATCCATGTGATTGATTTGGTTATTGGTGAATAAAATTTAATGAAGCTAAAAAAAATTTCTTTGTGGAATGAAATTGTTAATAAGGAGAGCTCACATCACAGAAAAACATTATTAATCAACATAAGAGTACTGAGCTTAATTCTTTATCTAATATATATATATATATATATATATATATATATATATATATATATATATATATATATATATATATGCTTTAGTTTTTAAATTGAAGTAGAACTTACTCACAAGCATATCAAATCTAATTTTATTCTCATTTAAATTTACTTCTCTTATTGATGTAGAATAGTATGTGGAACAAGAAATTAGAGTTCAAGATCCATTTCCAAGATCTCAAGCTAAAGTCAAATAAAATTTAATAAAGAATAAAACTTAGCCCATTATCATATCAAGACCCATTTTATGATTTCATTTTTTAATTATGTAATTTTTCATTTCTTTCTAGAAACTCTAGGTTTGAAAGTTTGAATTTAAAATTTTAAAGCTTCATATGTGAAGTGATTGAATCAACATAAAATAATAGCATGTGAAATGGATGGATCACATAAAGTAATAAAGTAACTTAATACTTCACATTAATATTATTAGTCACATTTCCCTCCATATTTTGAATTTTTTTTAGATATGATTGTAATGGATATAAATAGCCTCCCTTGTAGAATGAATTGAGATCTTTTAACAGTTACAAATTATTTAAATTGTTTTTGTGATTTGAGAGTTTGGTGGTGAAACCTTAGTAATCCTCGGTGGGAGTGCTAATTTTCCAACATCTCTTTCATTTCTCACTTCCAACACCTAAGGTAACTTGCCTTAACAGTTTCCAAACATTTTAACATCATTTTTAGCCATTCACTAAGCCTTATAAGCTCCTCCATAAGACTACACCTTCCTTCCATCTAATAATACCTCTACTTCATTAGTTACTACCTAGTCTTAAACCCAAATAACCTCATAAATCTTATCATTTTCAACCAACTACTCATGATCATAAATACATATCCTAACCTAAATATTCACAAGTATTTATAGTCATCTATCTCACTTAAGCCCATTCTTTGAAGTGATATTTAAAATTTGCACAAGCTAACCTAAACTTGACTAGTTTATGTATTCCGACTATTATGCCATCCTATCAAAAACTCTAAAAAATATCTTTAAATATTAATCTAAAGATTCATGTCCATTTTTTTTTCCTTAATCTCACCAAAAAGAACACCCACCTCCATCAAATTTTGTATTGAAGCAAAGCCTAGAAAGAGCAATTTTTGTGAGGACATTTTTCAACAAAAAAGAGGATTTCATGTGGCAGACTTTACTGCAAACTTGTGAGGTTAACTAATATTCTTTTTAATGATAGTTTAAATTCATATTAGTATCTTGAGAAGATATATATTCCTTTAAATTGTACAATGATAGCATAAATTTAAGTTGAGAAAGCTTCACTGTATATCCTAACCATTTCCCTTTTATGTGAACTTGCCCATAAATATTTTTAAGAGAACAACTTAGTGAAGAAGTACTAAATTCTATAAAAAAAAATCTTACCCTTAGTGCAATTCAAATTTTAATTGCTTTATTTATTTTCTTCACTAATGGTTATGGTTAATTTTAGAAGCTTATTTTGAATAACATAGGGTGACTTATTGTTATGCAGTTATGGCACCCAAGAGGCGAGGTAATTGGGTATTTAAAAATATTTTTAAATTCAAACTTAATTTGATTCCTTTGTATAAAAATTAATTGTAAATAAATATTCCTTAATTATACACAATAATTATAAGTATAAATAAAGAAAAGTTAATATGTAAAGTAAAAAAGTAAACACAGATTTTTACATGGTTTGGCCAAATAACTGGCCTACGTTCATACCTAGTAATTCAAGCTAGGAATTCACTAAACTAAAATGAGATTACAACAAATCTCTCGTACTCTCCTTCACGGGAAAGTATAACCCAATATCGTACTTTCCTACTTGGGCTAGTACAATCCAACACGTACTTTCCTATAATAGGCAAGTACAACCCCAATACAAATCAAGATGAGGCAAAAAGAAAGATACAAACATCTAACCCTCAATTTTAAAAGATTTTTGCACTAACAACCTAAATTATGCTAATATTAAGGTAGGCAAATATTAATGAAAGAGAGTTCACTTTAATTTGAAATTGAAATTGAAATAAGATCTTCAATTGAAAATTCTAATGCAAGTAAGTAAGTACATGTTGCTTTGAATGACCTTTAAAAAGTTCAAAAATATTTTCTTATATAACTTTGAAATGCAAACTAAAATAAAATATGAAACAATTTAATATGCTAAATTAAATCACAAGACTTTAACTTGAATCCATTTTCACATAAGGTAACTTATATTAAAATGATAGATGGATTTGAATTTTAATAACTTAATAATCACTTGAATAATAATTGAAAAAAGGCTATCACATAAATGAAAGCAAGTTAACAACTAACACACTATAAATCAAATGGGTTATGAAGTGGTTGGCCAAGTATAGAAATAACTGAGATGAAATGTTAAGCACAATAAAAAAAAAGAAACCTATATGGAACTTTCAGCCAAGGTGATAAATAAAGATATTCAAATGATTAAGCACTAGAAAATTTTAAATCTTTGTAAGAGCTTTTGGCCCAAAAAGTAAATAATGAAGAGTAAAATGATTAAGCATAAATTAAATTGAAATTCTTGTGTTAGCTTTCAACAAAATAAGAAAATAATAGAATATGAAATAATTAAGCACACAATAAGCTGAAATAACCTTATATAACTCAAATCCAAGAAGAGGTCAAAGTAATATAAGAAACTTAGCACCTTAAAAATTGATCCAATCTTTGAAGCTCACGGCCAAGAAAGAGAAACACACAAATCCTTCACTTTTCCCAATCAATCTTCAAGCTAACTATTAGTCCAAGGGAAAGAGAAGAAAGATGAGAAATATTTGCACTTGAATCACCAAAAGATCTCCAAGAGATTTGCTTTAGCTAGAATCGGCCAAGGTGGAGAAGGTGAGCAAGAGAGCAAGAGAGAATATTAGCTTCTTGGAACCTTTCTCAAGTTGAAACAAGCCTCTTAAATAGAAGAGGGAAGAGTTTAGGATTGACCAAGACATGAGGCAAGGATAGGGAAATAGAATAAGCAACTATTTGAATTTCAAATCCGAAGAATATTGGATCGGCCAAGTACTTATGCAAGAGGCTTCTTTGCAAATTTGAAACAAAGCCAATATGAAATAATTTCATTGTGATTCAAGGCTAGAATGAGAGGAGAAATACTATGGAAAATTTGGCCAAGGAGGGTTCATGAATATGATATGAATGATGGAGCATTGAATAAAATAATTTAAGAATTTCTATCAAGGGAGTTTTCTAAAATAAAAAATCATCAAATTAATGCAATGAATCAACTTGAAACTAATCAAATTATATTATGTATTATTTGAATATTAAATTAATTAAAATTAATTTAATTTTGAATATAAGTGGCCAGCCCCCTAAAGGTAATTTCCTAAAATGGATTTTAATTAAACAATAATTATTTTAAAAAAGTCCTAATTTGAATTTAAATTTAAATTTAAAAAGACTTATAATAAATTAATTAATCTCTAAATAATCAGAATAAATCATGCTTGGGATGTTCAAAATATTCAATAAAAGATTTGTTTTAAGTTGTCAAGAATATGTCATGAATGAAGACATTTGAATTAAAAAATAATACAAAATAATTCAAATTCAAAAATTCAAATTAATGAATTTTGAAAATATGAAAATTGATTGAATATAATATGGAAATGTTTTAAATGAAATTCACATAGTTTATTTGACAGAAGGTATTAAAAAATTAGGCCAAAATAATGTGAAGATGAATATGATGAATAATAGGAGATAAAATAAGAATAAAAGGATAATTTTAGGATAATTCAATTTTCATGGAATAAAACTATGAATAAAAATTATGATAAGCATGAAAATTTAAACATAATTTATCTTGCTTGAGCACACACTTAATGGAACTTATCTCATGCACTTATTCATTTTATCCAAAATGGATAATTTAATGAATAATTGTAATTTTAAAATATAGAAAATATAAATGATTTTAGAATGATGAATTTAAAATTGAATAAATCATTTATTTTATCTTAGTGAGCTTTTCAATTACCTTAATATAGTAATTCCTAGAAAAATTCCTAACTAGTTCAAGTCCAATAGCTTTGGCATTCTGGATTGACTGAAAAACCTGAAACTAAAACATTTTTTAGCACACTTGAATTTAAAGTGATTAGTAGCATTTGAACATATATTAGTTATCATCAAAATCAGTCTTATATGAGGTGGGGCTTATTGACCTCATTTTGGATGAGGTTAACATGACTTTAAAATTAGCAATTAGGAAGCTCTTAATTAAAGTGCTTAGGACACTATACCTAGTGACTTAGTGCACCTTCCTTGAGTTTGATACTTAAGTAGACTCAACCAAAACTCAAAATTTGGATGAAATCAAAACAAACCTAAATAAATCAAAATGAATTCAAATTAAATCAAAATGAATGAATCCAAAACCAAATCAAGGTAAAAATAGTTAACCCATTTGACGTAAGTTTGACTTAAGTGGGTCCCACTAAGTCAAAGGTCATCACACCAAAATTGATCAAATGAAATCTTTACAAATGTTCCAAATCATAAAATAAATGTGTTTAATCATGTATCTAAAGAAATTTAAATTTTTTTAGGCCTTACTTAGTTTAATTAGACCACTTAGTATAAATGAACCTAAATGTGTCCTATTGGGTTCAAACCCAAATCAAAATGAAATCAACTCAATTTGATTACTCAAAATCAATTGAAAATGATAATCAAACATAATCTAACCCATCATTGGGTCCAATTTGGTCAAATTGGTAATTTGATCCAAATGAACCCAAGCTTAGCTTATTAGAGCTCACTTTGGGTCAAATGGGCTCAAATTGAAATGAAATTGAAATAAAATGAAATTAACCACTCCAGATCATCTCACACATGTGATCAAGCATGATTTGATTCCAAACAAAATCAAATTTAGTCAAATGAGTCATTTGAACCCAATTGGAATCAAGCTCAACCATTTAGGCCTAAATGGGTTGAAATGAAATGAAATCTAAACTTAATTCAAATCATAAATGAATTAATCAAATCAAAACATAATAAATCATTAATTAAAAATGATTGAATCTAAAATTAAATGAGTTGAATCAAAACCAAAACACTTTGAATCCAAATTCTTGAATTGGGTTCTATTCTAATTCAAATGGATTTGGGCAGCCAAACACTAGCCTAAAGGTTGTGGTGGATGCCAAAATCCATAAATGAAACCAAAGGGTAATTAGTTAAAGTTTGGACCAAGTAAAGATACTTGGTATGTTCCTCCTCCTCCCATATCAAAAATCCTTTAGATTTTATCCAAGCCACCTTTGACCACCTCTTGGAGGATGGTTCCAAGGGTTGGAATCAATTGACCAACCCTCAAGCAAAGGTGGAATTTGCTTCCTCCATGAAGGAAATAAAGAGAAGCAATGGAAAGAGCTAATGGAGCAAAGCTCTTAGCCATGTGAGAAAAGGGGAGGAACTCCTTGAAGGAATGGAAGAGAAACAAGGAAAAAAAGCCAATGGAGCCAAGCTTTCATCCATGGGAGAAAAGGGGAGGAAATGAGTTCCGCCCTCAAACTTCTTATCCCAAGATGTTCACAAGGCCAAGGGGGACAAAATCAACCCTTTGGCCGACCCTCTCGCCACCGGTGGTCGGAATCTGGCCACCCTAAAACTCATATACATGTCTCTTGGCAATGTATGGAAAGAGAGGAGGGAAAGCCTTTCCTCCCCCTATTTTCATCCCAAAACATCCACAAAAAGAGAAGAAGAAGAAAGAAACCATTCACTGGACTTCTTGGCACCAGCAAGCTGGAGTTCGGCCAAATACGACAGCCAAACATTTGGCCTATAATGGAAAAATGATAGAGAGTGTGTTTCACCTCAAATTGAATGTTCCAACACATTATAGAGGTCGAGGCTACCTCAAATGAATCTTCACCGTGACTCCTCACCACTGGAGAGCGAGAGAATGGCCAAACCTAATGAAAAATGATCGCACGTTGGTCTCCAAGACATTTGGCAGGGAGGCAAGCCACCAAATCACATCCACGGCATCATGACATCGAGGCGAGGTGTTTGAGTCAATCCCACTGCCGACGATTGTTGGAGTTGAGGTATGCTTCACAACCAACCACTATAGCATTTGCTTTCGATCATTTATTAAATGAAATTGATCCCCATGAGGATCAAATCGTATAGATCAATTATAAAGCAATCCTTGATCATTTTATAATCAAAATTACATCAAAATCAATCTTAGATAGCCAAAATCTATTGAATTCAATGGACGGCATCCATCTCTCATCGAAGATGCTCAAAAAATGATCTCCACCATTTGTGCCTTCTATTTGTAATAGACAGTCAAGATCTAACTACACGATCTGATTAAATCCTTTAAAGAAGCCACGGAATGAATCAAGACCATCCGATCTTCAATTAGACTAATGAGATTTGTCCTACATGGTGCTGCTTTTGACGTGGCGACCACACAGATTTTGTGTGGCCTAGTGGCACCGCGCCATGTGGGAAAGGTACCACGTCGGTGTCGTCATTTTAAAAAGGTAAATCCCATTTTAAATAATTAAAAAATCATTAAAAATGCTTGAAATTTCAAAATAATTTACAGAAAATAAAATATAAATCCAAAAATTGCGAATTAGGGTTCTATGGATTCATCTCAATGAGTAGAATCCAATAAACCCAAAATCTCAACTAATTTTTAGTTAAATTGGCTTAATTTGGCTTTAAATGAAATTAATTAAACTCAAATTAATCACAAACCATTAATCCAATTGAAATAAAACTTTGGAGAACTAAAATTGAGGTTAAAACACACCTTGGAAAATTTTCATGAATTACTGCAATGTAATTCAAGAAATATTAAATTTCAAACCCTAAACTTCAACTTTAATTAAATTAATTAAAATTAAATGAAATAAATCATAAAATTGAATCAAATCAATTCAAATCTACATAATAAACTCTAATGAACTTAGAAAAATTAATGAAACCCACTGAAACTTAATAAATCACAAAATATTTATAGTTAACCAAAATTTCAATAAAAAATAATAAATCAATAAAAAATACAAACAAACTCTCTATGGAAGCATCTTTTAGAGAGGAATCAAGAAAAAATAAAATCTCTAAATAATCCTCACTAAATTAGGCTTAATTTAGGTTTTTTATGAAATTATTAAAATCTTAATTACACTCTAACTACACATCTATTAAGGATGAAACTTTGAAAATATAAAATTTGCATGGAATCCCACTTGCCATAAAAACTTCAAAGCCAATTGACCTTTGGATTAAGAATTGTTAAATTTCTAAATCTCAAGGTCAATATAAATCAATTAATAAATTAAAAAAATTATTAAATCATGAAATTCATAAAAGCAATTTGAAATAATCTTCACCAAAATCAGAACATTCAAAAATAATTCTCCAACACTCTAAAGCAATGAACTTAATCACTTTCATACTTAAAGGTTAATGAAACTAATAATTCATATTAAGTTTAATTAAACTGTAATGATAAATAACTCATAATCACACAAATTAATAAAATCCTAATCCATAATCAACGCAGCCTAAGAATGGATTAAAAAACTAACCTAAGTGCCTTAGGTTAACTTAATTCAAACCAAATTAAATGAATAAGAATCCAATAAACATAAACATAATTCAAATAAAATATTAATGAAAACAAATGTTAAACCAATTCAATCCAAATCAAATGAAATAAATCAAATCAAATAAATCAAATCAAATAAAAAATAAACTAAACCAAGAATGAAATCTAAATCAAATTAAAGAAATGAAATGAAGAATTAAAATATCAAACCGAATTGAACTCAAAACTCAAATCATCTAAATGAAACTAAAATGATTAATTAAGATACTTAAGGATGTTAGTTAGGCCTTTAATATAAATCTTCATCTTAATATGAAAGTTTCATTCCATTAGCTTTAGGATGTTTAATAGAATGGGTTCCACCCAAAAGTAAAATTTATTCTGCTCTCCATTCTTGAAAACATAAACTTCACTTTAACAAAATAAAAGTGAACTTGAAAATAAAAAAATAAAAATAAATCATTAAATTATTTGAATTTAAATCATCCAAAGGTAAAAATCAAATAAACTCAAAAGTCCAAATTGAAACTTGAATTAAAAAGACATAGCAAAGTCTTGGCATAAAAGTATATCCCCTTCACACACTAGATAGTAGGTCACAGACCCTAAACTTAGGTTAGGTCATTCTGTGATTTTTGGATACTTTGTATTGTGATATGATTTACTTTTCATGTCTTTGTGGTGTACTATTTTAGATTGCATGTCTAAAATTATTTGCCCATTAGATTGGATAATATGACATTCTTTTTTAAAACTAACATTATCTTCTGTAGGGGGATATGATAGAAAGGACTGCTATCATAAATAAATTAAAGATGTTATTTTCATACAACTATGCTTAAGTCCTTAAGCCCAATAAAATAGGTGGGCATGGTAAGTAGTTAATGCTAAGCCCGTATGTTTGTGAAATATAACTATTATGTGTTGTTTATATTTTTCTGACATTTATTTTACATGGCTTAGAATTATGTTAGGATCTATGGGGTCTAGGATTAACAGGAGCTGACCCTACTAGGAGATGGTGCAAAGGCCCCCTGTGAATCCCAATGGAGGTCCCTAAAGAAGGAGATGATCTTGGAAAGGAGACATATAGAGCTAGACTTGTAATTCTAGGTCAGGTTCTATAAGGGTGGAGCTCAGTTTCCCATTTTCTCTTTCTTTCGGGGTGTACAGTGGTACCTGACTTCATTGGTCTTTATTTTAATTAAATTGGCTTTATTTATTTTGGGTGTGTAATAGAATCAAACTAAATTTCTAAGTTTTTTTCTATGTTGTGCTTCCTATGATGAATGTTTGGATGTAGGCTTATAGGAAAAATTAAATTTAATAATTAAAATAAAAATAAAAAAACTTAAAATTTCATGCAAATTAAAGCCTTAGAAAAACTTAAAAAATCAATTAGAAATAATTAGAAATAATTAGAAATAATTAGCTCTTGAAAATCATGTAATCATATTGCTCTCAATTCTTGAATTGGGCACTTCACCCATTGCACATGATGGGCATCTAACCTATGAGTATGGCCATCTTTTAGGGAAGTCTGCCTTCTTTTATTGATTTGGCCCATAACTAATTCTAATTGCATGGAATTTAGGTATAAAAATGCATACCCAAGACCTCAAATGAATCATGAATCAAAATATTTAAAATCTAAAAAATGTGCACTAGTTAGATGCATTTCATGCTCTACATGATCATAGAGATTAGGGAGTGAGTCTAGGATTCTTAGATTATTTTTTAAAAAGACCACACTCTAGCCATCTTCTATACATGAGACTTAGCATCATGAATTTAAAATATGCTTAAGTGGTGTTAGGTCGCAGCCTCTCCAGGCGGGTTGTAGGCCCACAAGAGTCAGGGATAGGTTTTTTTCTTCAAGTGAGAGGAATGGTTGATAATTCTCAAAATGAAACTAGGTTGAGTATCTAGTGTCAGAAACACATATAGACTTAGGTTCTAAAGCATCCTCCTTAGAGTAAGTCTTCAACCCTAAAAATTTCTATAGTCTTATGCTGCTAGAATCTAAGCCATAGATTTCTAAGAAAATATCAACTCAAAATATAAATTAAATTCTAAAATTCAAAGCCCAATGATAACATATTTGAAATTCCTACTGGGCATCCTAGTATCAACAAGCATTTCCTACTTCATCTCATTTGGGCTCCTAAATGAACTCTTTCCACATTGGATCAATCCCAATTAAAAATTCCAAATATCATTTCTTTGAAAACCAATTTATAAATCCATGGAAATAATATCTTATCTTTTTAATAGAGACTATTCTTAAAAAGAGACCCTTATTCCTAAGATGTAATTTACTATAGAGGCTTGCCCTTATATGGAACCATGAACCTAGTTACCAAGTTCTACCATCCACGTAGTTCATGAAAGATCGCCTTAAGAGTCTTTTATTAAATGATCAAATCCATTATAGGACAACATGTTTATCATCTGAGATAATATGTTCATCATTAATGACACATTTGATCATCCAAATAAGAAATTCCTAAACTCTATGTGGTATCATAAATTTTTCCCACAGAGCTCATGAAGTCAAGACTTGCTTTCTTAAGCAAAATAAGCTTGATAATTTTAAGAATTTTTTTCTCATTGCATTAAAAAAATAATAATAAAATTACATGCATAAGAGTACAAGTGTGTTATTTTGGAGATTTTTGAGGTGAAAGAGAACTTTATCAAAAAAACCTAAATTTTCTAAAGAGAGCTTAAAACATAAGTGGTCTTGTGCCCCCTCATCACATGGAAGTTAAAGTTCTCTTAGCCTAAAATTTTACTTTGACTGCACATTTATATTATACTTTTTAACTTTATTTTATTAATTTTTTCTTATATATATATAATATAAATCTTCATGGCATAAAAATTAGTCTTTGAAGACCAAGTTGAAAGCTTGAGTAGATTAGTTGATGCCTTAGATCTTAGGATCCATAAAAATAAATTAAAAATTAAACAAATATTAAAAGAAAGTATGAACTAAATGTAAGAACATAAAGAATAAATGAAAATTCTTATTGCTCATTTATAAAATAATAGAGTACTAACTCTCCTACAATACCTATTCAAATTATACCTATAACGATAAACAAAGAAGATTTACATCAAAATCATAGGGAAAAATAACCACTTGAGATACCACTAACTACTAGAAATGGAGAAAGAGGAGAAAATTATTTTAAGACTATAGAAGTTCCAATGATCCATCATTACGAATTAAAGTTAAAGGCTTAACTTATGATGGTGTACATGACCCAAATTGATTGTTAACTCAAATGAGTGACTTCTTTGATTAATATAAAATAAATAATTATTGAAAAATTACCTTTGCTGAAATGAAATAAATAAGACATGCTAAAATTTATTAGACTAATACTTTAGCTAAAGAACAAAGATTAATAAGGACATATCTCACATGGATGGAAATGAAAAAAAGTAAAGATAAAAGTATTCTCTTAGAAATCATGATAAGAAATTATATAGTCAATTATTAACTTTGAGACAAAGTAACCTTCTTGTAACTGAATACTTGAATAATTTTTAAGATCTAGTTTTTGGAACTGATTATATTGATAATGATTGGCAATTGCTCAATAAATTTATCATGAGACTTATGACTAACATTAGAAATGAGGTTAAATTATTTAACCCATAATCATTAGAATAATCCTTACTTTATGCCTTGTTGGTTGAGTAACCAAAAAAACATCTGCCTTCATGTCTAAAACTAAGACTCGGGAACCTTTCAATTCATCCCATAGATTTGTTATTGGAACCACCTATCCAATTGGCCCAACCTATATGCTTAATACTTTTACTAAAGAGAGCTCTAAAAACACTAGGGAAGTAATCTATTTTAAATATTACAAAAGGTCATAGGTAAAATCAGTATGAAGCATACATTTTATTTTTAAAAGAAGTTAAAAACATAATAAATGATAACCTAGAGTAAGTTTATGATGACACTCTATTATCTGGTTAAGAATTAGAATTTATTGATGATCCTCAAGTTAATGTAATAAGCTATCTTACTATAATTAAAATGAACCAAAAGATTAGCGAATTTAGAACATTTTTTGCATGTATGTTTTATGTAATGAAAGGAGATATGGATTAGTGATACATGAGGGAAGGGATATAAATGTCCTTTCAATACACTCCTTTACTCGATCCAACCTAAATCTAAACTTCACCCTAAGCTATTTCATCTTAGCTTGGTAAATCATACATCTCTTCTCATCACCAATCGATGCTTAGTTTCAATTAACATGGGAAGCTATAAAGATCAAAATTGTCGACATTCTTCCCCATGGACAATGCTCATAATCTCTTAGGATGACTTTGGTTGTATAATATGAATATTATTCATTATGGTTGGAAAAAAACTTATGTTTTAATCATAATAATAAGATCATTAAACTACTACTAGTAAAACTTGTAGAAAAGGCACCTTCTATATCACCTCATGAGACAACCCTTAATTCATAACCTAAGCTCATTTTAAAGAAAGGTGTTAAGCTTCAAGTGATTTTCATAGCAACCCTCCAACTAAAGATAGTGCCACCATTAGTGATTTTAATTCTAGTACATTTAATCTTTCTTATTCTTCTAAAAAAACAAAGAGTGAAGCATTTAGGACTTTTAGAAGTGATTTTTTTAATCTAATTAATCTTCACTTATTGCATGTAAAGTAAGTTACCCTAAACCCTAATGAGATTCACATACATGCTATGGTCTCACCACTTTTTAATAAATTTAAAGATATTGCACCTAATGAACTTCTTGATGAGTTGCCTTCTCTCAGAGACATTTAACATACCATTGATTTATGCTAGGTTCCAAACTTCCTAATCTTTCTAACTATAGGATGAACCCACTAAGCATGCTAAGATTAAGAGAAAAGTTTAGGATTTACTAAAAAAAGGTTTTCTTCAAGAGAGAGTCTTAAGCCATATGCAGTTCCAGCTTTATTAACCTCCAATAAAAATAACACATGGATAAATTTCTATTAAATATAGACTTTCTATTCTCTAATTAAATGGTATGTTAGATTTACTCTTAGGGTTAAATTTCTTTTCTAAGATGGATCTACAAGTGGATATCATCAAATTATAATTAGATCAAGATATGAGTGAAAGATTACTTTTATGATCCTAGATGAACTTTATGAATGACTTGTCATGCCCTTTGGATTTTTAAATGTTTATAGCATATTTATGAGATTAATGAATACTATTCTTAAAGCATATACTGAAAAATTTTGGTGATGTATTTTGATCATATTCTAATTTTTAGTTTAAGTGAAAATGAGTATTACACCACCTACTACAATTCTTTGAAACACATAGACAAAAGAAATTATACATTAATTGAAAAGAATGTTTTTTTTTTTTTGTAAATTGAAGTAGATTTTTAGGTTTTATTGTATCCACTACTCGACTCAAACTTGATTCTTTCAACATGAAAGCAATCATAGATTTGCAATCACCTAAAAGTTTTATAAAAGTTATAAGTTTTAATGATTTAGCCACTTTCTATAGAAGATTTATCAAGAATTTTAATGTCATTATTGCTCTGATAATTTATATATTAAAATTGAATAAATTTTGTTAGACTTCTAATGCATAAAAGTTGTTAGAGAAACTTAAAGTTCATATCACTTTGGCATTAATCCTTAGGCTTCCAAATTTCTCTAAAGCCTTTGAAGTAACATGTGATACTTCAAGAATTGGGATAGGTGAAATTTTGAGTCAAAAGAATCATCTTTTAGCATTCTTTAGTGAAAAGCTAAATGAAGTCAACAATGATATTCCATTTATGATAAGGAATTTTATGTTGTAGATATGGTGTGTGTATCTACTACAGTGGAGCTTAGGGCAACTGTTCCATTGGATTCCTACTTCTTCCATGTGTAATAGATGTCTGCTTCATCATAGAGAAGAAGACCTATGCTTTTACTCTTAATGGATGTAGCAGGAACCCTTTGGTATTTGATTGTGACTCTACCATAGCTTGTCCTCCATATTTCTCTACTGCTTTATAGAACCAAACCAGGGATGCTAGCCTCACCTTCATTAAGGATATTAAGAAGCTAGCTAAGCTGGCTATCATTCTAAATGAAGATGAAATTTCCGATTTGCCCAATCAATTTTCTTTCTCAATAGTTGGCAAGTTACAGCTAAATGTATCTCTTCAGTTGATATTAATAACTTTTTTGGAGAACTCAACCTCATTGGAAAGTAGTCTATTGGCTTCAAACCAGACATTACTTTATTAGATTGGAGAATGAAGAAGATTAAGCTAAGGTGTTTGAAAAAAGGATTTCCTATGTCGATGACCTTATTTTAAGAATTCTCAAATGAATAATTTGTTGACCTCATTTTTTGGATAAGGTTAATATTATTCTAAAATCAGTAATTAGGATGTTCTAATCTTAAATAGGAATCTCTTAATTCAATGCTTAGAACACTATAATTAGTGACCTAGTACACCCTCATTGGGTTTGATCTAACCTAATTGGCTTAGGTGGACTCAACCCAAATTCAAAATTTGGATTAAATCAAATCAATCCAAATAATCTAAATGAAATAAAATTATAGCAAAGGAACAAATCCAAAACTAAACCAAAGTCAAATCTAGTCAATCCATTTGGCATATGTTTGACTTAGGTGGGTCCCACCAAGAATTTGACCAAATTCAATCATTTCAAATATTTAAAATGATCAAATAAACATATTTGATTACAAATTTATAGAAATTTAAATTCATTTAAGCCTTAATTAGGTTCATTAGACCACTTAGTTTGAATAACCCTAAATGGGTCCTATTGGGTTCAAACCGAAATCAAATTAAAATCAACTCAATTTGATTGTGCAAAATTATTTGGAAATGATAATTAAACACAATCCAACCCATCATTGGGTATAATTTGGTCAAATAGGTCATTTGACCTAAGTGAAACCCAAACTTAACCCATTAAGCCCACTTTGGGTCAAATGGGTTCAAATTGAAATGAACTTGAAATGAAATAAAATCAACTACTCCAAATCATCTCACACATATAATCAAGCATGATTGGACTCCAAACACAATCCAATTGGGTCAAACTGGTCATTTGAACCCAATTGGAATCAAACTTAACCCATTTAAGTTTAAATGGGTTGAAATGAAATGAAATTCAAATTTAATTCAAATTTAATCAATTAATCAAATAAAAACTCAATCAATCATCAAATAAAGATTATTAAACTCAAAATTACAAGAATTAAATTAATCTCAATTAATCAAATAAAAACACTTTGAATCTGAATACTTGGTTTGGACTCAAATTTCCAATTCAAGTCAAATAGGTTTAAACTTAATCTCAAAACCACATTAAGTTTTAATTAAGCAGTCACATATAAGTCTAAAGTATTTCATAGTGATGCCAAAAGCAAAAAGAAAATAAAACCAAAGAAAAGGAGTAGAGATCTTTGACCAAGAGAAGATTCCTCCCCCTTTCCATCATGAAAATGACTTGGATTTAGCCTTGCACCCTGGACCACCTCTTAGGAGAATGGTTCCAAGGGCTGAAGGCGAGAGGATAAGCCCTCAAGAAAAATGAAAATTGTCTTCCTCCAAAGGAGACACCAAGGAGAAACCAAGGAAGAAAGAAAAGAGCCAATGGCTCGTCCATGGAGAAAAAAAAAGAGGAATTGCCTTCCTCCCTTCCCAATCCTCATCTAAATATGTTCACAAGGCCAAGGGGGATTGAATCCACCCCTTGGCCAGCCTTGCCACCACTGGTGGCCAAATTTAGGCCAACTAGAAGGACATAAGCAAGCCCTTCAGCGAAGTATGAAAAGAGGGCAGGGAGAGCCAATTCCATCCCTCTTATCATTCCAAATCATTCATCAAGGTAGAGATGAAAGTGGATAACATTCCCTTGACTCTCGCTACTGGCACGTTAAAAAAAGAAAAAAAACTAATATCCACCAAGCTCCATTAATGGTAAAATCAAAAGGAGAGATTCTTCCATCAAATTGAATGTTCCAACATGTTCTACAGGTCGAGGGGACCTCAAATGAATCGTCACCTCATCCCCTCACTACCGAGGTTGGAGAACATCCAACACCGCCAGATTTTGATTTAATGTTTGTCTAGGGAGCAATCCAAGAGAAGGGAGTCACTAAATTGTATACACACCTTTATCACATCAAAATAAAGCTAATGGAGTCGATCCCATCGCCAGTGATCACCAGAATTGAAATATACTCCAGTACCATCTCCTTAAGTCATTAGTTTCGGTACTTTTTGAAATAAAATTGATCCCTAAACTGCATGGATGGGTTCCAAAATGATCCTTGATCATTTTGCATTCAAAATTGAATTGAAAATTTCTGGCAATCGCTAAAATTTTGGCAAAACTGATGAGTTGTGCCCGCCTCTTGATGGAAAACGACATCTAATCTTCATCGTTTGATCCTTCTATTAGGATTGGACGACCGTGATTTACTCGGACATCCAATTTTATCCCTTAAAGATGCAACGGATTGAATTAGGACCATCCAATCTTTGATAAAATGGTCGAGGATCATCTCGCCTGGTACCGCTTTTGATGCGGATGTCATATGGGATCCATGTGGACAAATCTTGCCACGCCATGTAGCGATGGTGCCACAGAGGCTACGACGTTAGCCCACCATTATAAAATGAGTAAATCCCCTTTAAAATTAATTAAAAATTAATTAAAATTACAAAAAATTCCAAAATTTTATAGAAAAATAGATACAAATACAAAAATTACAAACTTGGGCTCTATGGATTCATCTTGGTGAGAGGAATCAATTAAAAATAAAATTTCCAAATTATTTTGGGTATTTTAACCTTAATTTTGGTTTAAATAAAATTAATTAAACCTTAATTAATCACAAACTATTTATTCAAATCAAATGAAACTTTGGGGAATTGAAATTAATGTTGAAACACACCTTAAGAAAAAGTTTCATGAATTAATTCAATGTACTTCATGAGAAATAAAATTTCAAATCTTAAATCTCATTTTTAATTAAATAAATTAATAGAAAATGAAATAATTAATGAAAATGAATTTAATAACCTCAAATCAACTCAATGAAACCTAATGAACATAAAAATAGTAATGAAACTCATTGAAACTCAATAAATCAAAAAATTAATTTAATTAAATAATTAAATGAATTAAATAATTCAAATAATTAGCCAAAAATTAATTAAATCATAATAAATCGACCAATTGTCCAAAAATTATGAATGAACCCTTATTGGAAACAAATTTTAGAGAGGAATAAAAAAAATGAAATCCCTAAATGACCTTCACCAAATTAGGCCTAATTTGGATTTTAATGAAATAATTAAAATTATAATTACACCCTAATTATGAATCTAATTAGGTGAAGTTTTGGAAACATGAAATTGGCATGGAACACCACTTGCCATAAGAAGTTTAAACCCAATTGACCTTTGGATTGGGAATTGTTGAATTTCCAAATTTCTATGTCAATATGAATCAAATAATTAATAAAAAATCCATAAATTCTTCAAATCATTAAATAATTTGAACTAATCTTAATCAACATCAAAAAATTTTAAGTTGGTTCTCCAACATCCTAAATCAAAGAACTTAATCATTTTCATGCTTAAGGGTTAATGAAATCAATAATGCATGTTAAGCTTAATTAAACTTTAAGCTAATAAAATTATAATCACAAACATTTAATGAAACTTAAATATACAATCAATCTAAACTAAAAATGAATTTCAAACATTGACCTAAGTGCCTTAGATAAACATTAGTCAAACTAAATAAAATGAATATAAATTCAACAAACCTAAACATAACTTAAACCCAAAACATTAATGTAAACCAAATGAAATAATTCAAATCAAATCAAATTGAATAATTCAAACCAATTTAAATTAAAAGAACAAACTAAACCAAGAATGATAGTCAAATCAAACCCAAAGAAATGAAATGGAAAATCAAATTTCCAAAGAAAAGAATTGAAACATTAATCCAAAATCTAAATTGAATTCAAACCCCAAACCATGTAAATGAAACTAAAAAGATTAATTAAGATACTTAAGGATCTTAAATAAACCGTAGGATGGATCTTCATCTTAGGATGAAAGCTTCATTCCACTAGGGGTTAGAATGTTGAATAGAATAAGTTCCACCCAAAAGTCGGATCAATTCTACTCTTCATTCTTGAAAACCTAAATTTTACTTTGGCTAAATAAAATTGAAATAGAAATGAAAAAAAATCATTAAATCATTTGAATTGAAGCCATCCAAAGGTAAAATTCAAACAAACTCAAACTCCAATTTGAAATTTTAACTAAAGAGGCCTTGCAAAGTCTTGCTGCGCAAGCCTATTTTCTTCACACACTAGATCATTAGGTCATGGACCCTAGACTTAGGTTAGGTTGTTCTGTGATTCTTTATGATCCCTTGTGATGTGTTGTGATATGATGTGCTTCACATTTCTTTGCAGTGTACTATTTTAGACTGAATGTCTAGGATTGTTTGCCCATTAGACAAGATGGTAGGACGTTCTTTCTTGAACTAACATTATCTTCTACAAGAGGCTATGCTATAAAGGATTTTTATCATAAATAAATTAAAATTATTATTTTCTTACGGTATGCCTAAATCTTTAAGCATAGCCCATAGGATAGGTGGGCTTGGCAAGCAGTTAATGCTAAGCCTATATGTTTGTGAAATATATTTATCATGTGATGTTTATATTTTGCTGGCATTTGATTTGTAGGGTTTCAAAATTAATTTTGAAATCAAAATATAAATTTGAGCTTAGAATTAAGTTAGGATCTATGGGGTATAAGATTAGTACCAGAAGATATGTGTAGTGGTCCCCTATGAATCCCAATGGATGTCCCTAAAGAAGGAGACTTTCCTAGAAAGAAGACCCATATATCTAGACTTATAGTTCCAGGATGGGCTATATAAGGGCAGAGTTCGGCTACCCATTTTCTCCTTCTTTTGGGGTGTATAGCGATACCTGGCCGCATTGGACTTTTTCTTAAATCAAATTAATTTAATTTATTTTGGGTGCATAATAGAATCAACTTATTTTTCTAGGTTTACTTTTGTATTGTGCTTTCTTGTGAATAAATTCCTAGATGATTAGGCTCATAGAGAAAATTAAATTTTACACCCAACCTAAATATAAATAATTTAAAAAATTAAAAAATTAAAAATTCACAAAAATTAAAGCCTTAGGTAAAACATAAAATCAATTAGAAATATTTAGGACTTGAAACAATGAATTCATTTTGCTCCAATCCATGAACTAGGCAACTTCTCCCATTGCACATAAAGAGCATCTGACCTATGAGGATGACCACCTTCTTAGGAAAGCATGGCTTCTATTATTGATTTAGCACATAACCATTTCTAATTTTATGGTATTAGGCATAAAAATGCATACCCAATATCTCAAATAACTCATGAATCAAAATATTTAAAACTCTAAAAAAATGTGTATTAGTCAGATGCATTTCATATCCTACATAATCTTATAGATTAGGAAGTGAGTCTAGGTTCATAGATTCTTTCTTAAAAATATAATAGCCTAACCATCTTGCATTCATAAGACTTGGCATTATGTATTTAAAATGTGCTTAGGTGTTGTTAGTTGGCAGCCTTCTCCAAGCGGGTTGTAAGTCCAAAAGAGTTTCCCTCAAGTGAGAGGAATAGCTGATAATTCTCAAATTAAAATTAGGTCAAGCATCTAACATGTGTAAGAAGCACCTAAAGACTAGGCTCTGAAGCATTCTTCTTGGAATAAGTCTTTAGGCATTTCTATAGTCTTATCTTACTAGAATCTAAGTCCCAAACTTATAAGAAAATGTCAATTCAAAATATAAATTAAAATTCCAAAATTTGAAGCTCAATGATAGGATAGTTGAAGTGCCTCCTAGGCATCCCAGTATCAATAGACATTTCTTACTTAATCCCATTTGGATTCCAAAAAAGAACTCTCTCCAATTTGGATCAATCCCAATTAAAAATTCCAAAAATCAATCCCTTGAAAACCACCTTAGAAATCTTTAGAAATAATAATTAATTTCTTTAATCAAGAGTATTCTTAGGAAGAGACCCTTCTTATGATGTAATTAACTATATGGGCTTGCCTTTATAAGAAACTATGAACCTAGTTTAAAAAAAAACCCTGCTCTACCTATCATATAGTTCAAGAGAAAAATCTCTAGTATACAAAAGACCAATTAGACTTAAGAGTCATTTATTAAATGATTAAATCCATTATAGGATAACATGTTTATCTTTTAAGATAACATGTTTATTTCTTAATGATGCATTCGATCATCAAAATAAGAAATTCCTAAACTCTATGTAGTGTCATAAATTTTCTCCACATAATTAATTTTAACTCGGAGGTTAAGTCCCGTATTATTCCGCTTTGGGTTTAATTTTTTTGGCTTGAAGATGCACTATTTTAACTAACAAATATCATTCTCTTTAGCTACATTGAATGGAAAACCTCTACGCATAGACATTCCACTACCATTCTTATCAAACCTTCCATCTCTTGGGTCTTAGTAGAAATATATGTCACTACCAATTTTAATGAAGATGTATGGATTGGCACTAGTAGAACCAACCATTAGCAATAAAAATTGGTGTTGGAAACTAAGCCTAAATAGTATAATCATTACAAATAATTTAATCATACCATTGAAAATTGTATAATGCTTCAGCCTTAATTCAATATTCAAGTAGCTATCCAACTTCCATCTATGGAATGTGAAACTACAATAAATTCACCCATTTTCATAGAGTTACCACCAACTAATTTGGATATCAAATATCATACAATACTCGCTCAATCTAATGAATTTCCTCTTAAAACACATCTTGGGGGAACTAGACAAAACTATCAATAAGATTCACAACTTACTTGACAAAGGGCCATAAATGCTGAGATAGTTATTTATATTATTATTGTTGTTCCTGCTGTTAATACTACAATGTGCTTTCTCTTAAATTTACTTGGCCATAAGCTAAGAGCCTAGAAAAATATATTATTATGGAAGATAGCTACTAAGTATCAATAAATTTGCTTAGCAACTAAGTATCAATAAATTTATATTGACAAGAACCAACTTCAATCTTTAGTTAATTATGCAAAAAGGTTCGGTGGAAGAGAAAAAAAAAAGAGAAATAGAGTATTGAAAGGCTTGTTGAAAGATCAATCCAAAATATTGAGGAGATTAAATAGCACTTGGTAATCTATCTATCCAAGCCAGCATTCAGAATAAGCTCCTACTTATTGATTAACTCTTGATATGGAAAGTTAAGGGTATTTTCGAACCCTAGTCTAAGGCCAAAATAAAATATTTTGTTAAAAAAACAACCTAGGTGCTTTTGGAATTCTAGAACCTCTTGAAAATTGTAATAAAATTAGTAGAATTTCAAAGTTTTGGTATGAGATATGTGTTTTCTAATTCCAACAATAATATTTGGGTATTTTAGATGGAAGGCTTCTTATTTGATATTTTAAATGATCATCTATAATTTCTTCAGGCTAAAGTATTTATTGTTAATGTTACAACCTTTGCATCCACATGCTTCCTGCTCTCATTCAAGTAGAAATGAACTACGGTCTCACATTATTAACATTAACATTGGCCTTAATGACCATTGACTAATGGGGAGAGATTTCAATATGATTTCATGTACTGAGGAGAAAAAAGGTGGAGTCCATCCTAATCCTAGACCATTAACTAATTTTTTAGTCTATTTTGAAGGCCATACTTTGAGATACTATCTACTTAGGCTACAAATTCTCTTTGAGAAGAAGGGCGATGCATGAGAGGCTATATGGAATCCTCATCAATATGGAATAGAAATTAAATTTTCACAATACATCAGTTTATCACTTATTTTGTTTTTCTTCCAACCATGCTTCACTCCTTATCTTGATTGAGGCCTCCCTTAAACTAGCTAATTCTAGTTTCAGATATCTTAATATGTGGTCTTAGCATGCATCACTCATTATCTTGATTGAGGCCTCCACTAAACCAACTAATTATATTTTCATATATCTCAATATGTTGTATTAGCATGCAGAATTTCTAAGCTTCATTAACAACAAATGGAAAATGGACCATCTAGAAAATATATGACTTAAACTTTGGTAATTGCATAAATTTGTTTCTAATGTTTTAAGAAAATGGAATAAAAAGGTGTTTGGGATGATCCATTCTGAAGTGGTAGCTATAGATAAGATAGTCCATGAACTTAAGACTCTTCTAGCCAATCAGTTCTCTAGCAAAACATATTCTCAATTACAAAATGTCCTTGCTGATCATAGTTCAAAACTGGAGAAGGAGAATGCTTATTATGCTCAAAAAATAGATGGTCTAAGCTTTATTGAGAGTGCTAGAAATACCAAATAATTTTATACACTTATTAGAAGAAGAAGAGTGGACCTGACATTTCTTGAGATCAAGAATCAACACAGTCAATGGATTTAGAATCAATGTCAAATTAAAGAAAAGGCTATTCATTTTTTCAAAGATGTGATTGCCCTTAGTACTATTGTAGATGCATACATTACCCATGCGATTCTTTTTTCTCAACTAGTCATCCAATTAAAATCACTCCTTCCCTAATCTAGATGAGATTAAAACTTTAGTATTCTCCCTTGATAGTAATAAAAAAGTTAGGTCAAATGGCTTCACAGTTAGCTTCTATCAAGACCATTGGAATATTATTAAAAAAGATATGGCTATTACTATTTAAGATTTCTTCAAAGAATAGTTTATTCCAAACTACTTCAACTCAAATGCAATCATTCCTATCTCCAAAATAGTTGTACCATAATCTTGGATAGATTCATATCAGTTAACCTATATACTACTATTAACGAGGTTATTAGTACAATCATTTGCACATGTTAGCACAAGAAATTCTCAATAATATCAACATAAAGTGCAAGAGAAGTAACATTGCTATCAAGATTAATATTCATAAGACATTTGACACACTTAGTTAAAATTTCATATACCATATACTCAAATCCAAAAACCTTGATTTAGAATCATACAGCCTCATATATAGATTGGTCTCAAACAATTACTATTCTATTCTCATTAATGGTGAGAATGCTAGATTTTTTTTAAATCTTCAGGAGGACTTAAGCAAGGTGACTCTTTTTCACCTAGTATCTATATTCTTATAATGGATTATCTAACAGCACTCTTAAATATAGTAATGAATGATCATGCCTATTAAGGATTCAACACACTTGGAGGTATCTCAGTTTCTCACATGCTATTTACAGATGAAATTTTAGTGTTTTCTAACTATTCCAAATCAACTATAATAAATTTATTGAAGTCTCTGCAAAATTTTAAGAAAGCTACTAGTATGAGTTTTTGATCAGTACTTTTTACCCTTTATACGTAAGTGCATGTGTCAAATTAAGAATATAAAATGAGTTGAGTATCATTCACACGAGATTAGAACAAAATTATATATTAATTTATATTAAGTGAAATACTAATCTCTTAAAACTTAATTTTTATCCAACAAAATGCAAGTACTTAATTAAAATTGCTATCTAGTATTTTGAAAAATATTAAAGAGATAAATTTTTATATTTTTATAGAAAATATATTGGTGTTTTTTAACTTTAAAATAAGTACTTTAAATTTTTGAAATATTTTAGACTACCTATTATTTTAAACTATAAAGTGGATTAATTTAAAGCTTGTAGTGTCAACCAAGAGCAAAAAAGTTATACTCTCTATCTTTAGATAAGTATAACCAAACTAATCCCTTTACCCAATTTGTTGCTTAGTGCCAAGTATTAATTGGTTGCTTTACCTATATTTCCTTTTAGATGATTGCAAAACCTAAAACTAATCGAATATTTAATGGCTATTTAGCAACCATGAATTATCTAGTACATTTGTTTGCATTTTTCCTACTTGTTCTTCTAAGATTCCTTTGATATCTCTAGATCACACTTATTTTTAACTTTGTAATTGGCCATATTACAAGTAAATGAAGCATAGAAAGAAGCAAAACACATTTTCATTAAAAGCGCAAACTATTTTCTTATATTAATCCATAAAGAAAGTCTAATAAAATACAAACATCTCAAAAATTCACATAAATTCATAGTACTTTATAGATTAGTGCTTCATAATAGAGAGAAAGAAGGAAATCATATTAAATATAGTAAAATAAGATGTTAGAAAATCAAAGAAGAAAGGAAAGAGCACACTGAATAGATTTTTTAAGTTCACTCCCCATGATCCTCTATTGCTTCCTCATGGAAAAGTTCAGCATCCCTATTGAAAATCCTTGGTTATTTATGACCTTCATAACCTCTTTCTTAAGAAAACACTCTTTCATACTACTCTCACACACTCTCACAACACTTGGAGTGTCACTCTCCAAGTGCTTTACAAAGAACTCACATACACACACTCACCCTCTTACCAAGAAAAGTTAAAAAGAAAAAAGTTTTAAAAAGCTCTATTTCCCTTATAAATGTCCTCTTTATTTAGCTTAGATACAACCCTATTTTCTTATCGAGACACTCTTACCATAATTGCCTCAAAAACTTCTTGAAATTGTCACAAATTTATTCTATTAATGTAACATTGTGGTGCTAAGAGTGGCATTACAAATCTGGTGCTACATTGATATGTTTGTTGCTTTGCCACATATTTTTCCTCTAGTACATTGTCATAACGCTGAGCTTGCTATAATACTATCTCAAAATGAGTTTGATATGGAGCCACAACGCTGGTCTTGCTATAAAATTGCCCCAATTTAGGCTATTTACATTGAGTGGCATTGAGCCTAAATTTTTTTTTATTCTATTTTTTCTAATATTCCTATTACAACACAAAATACACTTAAAATAAACATATTTTAACATAAAAATACATGATAAATGCATTAAAATTGTAAGAAAAATTTAAACACTAGTCAACCCTAAACTCAAACTATTACTTGTCCTCAAGTAGTTTGATACCATTGCGCATATGCCTCTTTGAGTTAGTTGATAATATACAAATTTAAGAAGTCTAAAATAATTAAATAAAAATTTTTAATTAAATATAGAATTTATATTATAATGTTTAGTCTTTCATTTTATCATTCCAAACTATAATAGACCAAATTCTTGTTATTAACTAATATTTTTCTTCTTAAGTTGAAATTTACTTATAAATTAACTGAATTCTGATGAATAGTTGTTTTTTTTTTTTGGAGAACCCCATGTAGGGGAATTTTATTGCCACAAAAAAGGGGGTTACAAGATCCTTTAGAGGGGATAAACTCAAGAACTACTGCTCAAAGAGCTATAATCAGTCTGGAGAATGAATCCCCTATCTAAGTACAACCAAAAAAAGAAGAATAAAAAGAAAAGCGAAAAGAAAATAGCAAGAGATACAAAAGTAGCAAAAAAGAAAAGCTAGAGGATAGCCTTCAACAAAAGCTTGAGAAGATAAGAGAAGCATTTACCACCTCTAGAGAAGGAACCTACAAGGAAACAACACAAAACCTGCAAACAACTAGAAGAAAGAATTAGCATTGGTAAAAAGCTACAAACAAAATTAATTGAAAAAATAAATGAACGTGTGAGAAATTTAGAGAAGTGTGTGTTGGAAGGCACAGGCTTAGTCACAGAAGAATGGGGCAACCACAAACATGAGCATCCAAACTTCAAAGGAAGGGTTACATCACAAGTGCTACTACTAGCCAAAATATGAGTGAAATCATCCCAGCCATCATAGCCTACATACCTAGGGGAAGGTAGCTGCCATTGGATGAAAATCATATGATCTTTAATACCTGCATACCAAGCAATAGCAAAATACACTTTATAATGAAAGGAAACACTATTCAGCATGGCAAAAGGATGCCACCAATCCCTTATAAGAGAAGCATCACCTAAGTATTCCACCTTAGCAAGAGAATGAATAGCCAACGAAAACCCCTACCCAAATGAAATATCATGGCAAGGAAAACACCCCCATAGTGATGAAATCCAATCAGGAGCAACAACCACCCATTAATAGCTAGATCACAACAGTAATTATACAGGTTTAATAGAGCCAAGAGTAACCTTAGCTAGCAGATAAACACATACAACAAAGGCACAGGTCATGAGGCTCACCATGGCAATCAAGAATAAAAAGCAGGCAAAAATCCACCAGAAATAATCAGACTGCTGAACATAATAACTCGATAATCCATTCAGTCGATAGACAATACAGTAAACCAAATAATGTAACCAACATAGGAGAAGGTAGGGAGTGTCATTATAGAACTGCACCATGTTAGGAATCAAAAAATAAATAGTCAAAAAATCCATCATATTAAGGGAAAATTGTCAAACTGCTAAAAAAAGAGCAACAACAAAAGCAGTATGAGAAGGAGACCAAAAGAAGTCCCAACCGTGCAGGGAAATAGCAGTAATCACCAAAATAAGAAGAGAAAGAGAAATAGTGAGCATAATCAGCAAAGTATCTAATTAATCCATGAGGGTTAAGAAAAAGAGCAGCATAACCTAGTCAGTCCAGTGAAATAGGCAAACCCACAGCCATTCAGCAGCAGCCAACGACCAACCTGAAAATGGGAAGCATCAAAAAATGATTGCAGAAAGATCCAGCCAGAAAAAAAAAAAAAACACACCCAATATTGGACAGGGAAGACCCAGCAGCCTCCATCTATAGCAAACACCTCTACCAAAATAGTAGAGAATGTAAAATAGAAAGGAAAAGGGACAACAACATCAAACAACCATAGAAAGAAAGACTAGCCCCATCCCATCCATAAACTAGGAAACATGCAAGAAGCAATAAATAAAGCTCAAACCAGCAGAAGATAAAAAATGACATAATCGGATCCAAAAACTCAAGGAAGAGCCATATCTCCATAGGAAGAAGAAGCATAAAAGGCATAAAAATTTCTAACATAAGGCAATCTAGTTTTATCAAGATGCACAAGGCCCCTTAAAAGTAAAGGAATATCATCATTAGAGAACAGATTCACAGAGGAGGACTTGGCTCCCCAATTAGCAAAAAAATTAGCACAAGAATTACTTTCCTGATAAATATGAGAAATTTGATAATCTAGGTTGGCAAGAAGCCTCCTAGTATGGTTAAGTAAATAATACACTTCAGCATTTCCATGAGCTCCTGAATTTATTAATTCAAGAAGAAGGAGAGCATCAACTTTAAACCAAATCTTCTGAAATCCTTTCTATAAGCAGACATAAATCCCATAGTGCAAACCTTTGAGCTCAACAAATAATATAGAATAGGGTTCTAAAGGTGTAGTAAAAGCAGAGATAACCTGACCACTATAATCTCTTAAAATCTCCCCATAATCATAAAAGCCATTAGAAATTGAACCATCAGTGTTAACCTTAATGGCATGATAGGCTTCATCCAGTATATAATTTTATTGTTAGGAGCAATTTCACAAGAAGGAAGATTAATCCTAAAGTTAAAGGCCATATATTTGTACCCTTTGAAACTAAAGGAAGTAAGAAGATCAACTTTATAAAGAGAAATAATTTTACATTTGGCTCTAGCAATAATACGATGATAGTTTATAGGTACATCACGATGCTTAGCAATTATTTCTTTCCAACCAAATATACCATAGAAGAGTAGTGGCAAGAACAACTTTCACATGGCCTTTAGAAGTATAAGACAAAAAAGTTTCAAGAAGTTGCATAATAGAAAATGATCCATCGAAATGGAAAGTATAAACATACTATCATACCAACTCCAAACCTCAACAGCAATAGGGCCATTCACGAACACATGATCCATAGTTTCAATGTGAAAGCAACATTAGCATTTAGAGGGGAGGTGGAAGCCTTTTTTTTTAAAAGGGTAGCATCAACAGGAATGTAGTGCTTTAGAATGCACCATGTTAAAACTGAAAAGGAAATAAGGATAGAAATATTCCAGATTTTAGTGAAAACCAAGGACTCTTGAGTTTTAAGTCTGAAAGAATGCCAAACATCCTTAAAAACAAAATCTCCAGAGGAGGAATTTTTGAAGAGGATTTGGTCAGATTTATTAGGTAATGGACAAATTGTAAGGATTTTGTCAACTATCACATTAAGGACAATGGAAATAAATTGAGCCACATCCCAATTATTCTGAATAATGAACTGATTAACCTTAAGCCTCATAGTGGAATGATTATTGAGAAAAAATCAATTGAACCTTGCCCCAGCCAATTGTCTTACTAAAAAAAGGAGGAACTCAAATTCACACCCCAAAAAATAAGATTCCCAACATTCCACTTGATCTTACAAAGTCTTCTCAACACCGAAGAGTCCCCGGGTTTGAAAGTATAAGTGAGGGTGTGTTTCCCCTTACAGTATTTAGCAAGCATAAATTGAGAGTAGTAGTTATGGTTGTTTTTAAAATTCCACCACATTTTGTATGAAAAACATTTAATGGAGTCTTCTAAAGTTTTGCGACCCAAACCACCTTCATTAAAAGGCCCATAACAATTATGCCAACTAGCCCAATGAAATTTCCTAGAAGAAGAGGTAGATCAAAAAAATTTGTTAATAAGTCTATTTATCCTTTTAATAATAAAGAGGGTAGGCATAATAGTGGAAAAAAGATACAAAGGCAAAGAGCAAAGGGTACTTTTGAAAAGGATAAGTCTAGCACCAAAAGTAAGTAAGTGGAACTCCCAAGAGGAAGTTTTCATATTTATTTTATGAATAACTTCATGATATAAAGAAAATCTTTTCGTTCCTCGATATAAAGGAGTACTTAGATACTTGATAGGCAGGGTTTGATGTGCAAAGCCCTAATATTCTTAATAGTATTAATCCTAGATAAGGAATAGATGAGCTAGAAATAAAAAAAAACTTTTGTCATGATTAATCTTCAAACCACTTTCCCTACCGAACAGAGTAAGGAACTTACATTATTTTTTAATGTAGAGAGTAGAACATTTCCAAAATATAATGAAATCATCAACAAAGTTGAGGTGGGAAATGGGAAATGCCACCCCTAGTTTTGTAGTGCATGTTAGACATTTTACAAAACATTTGCTTAATACTTTAAGAAAGATATTCCTCAGTAATAATGAAAAGAGTAGGAGAAAGAGGATCCCCTTGCCTTAGCCCATGAGAAGAAGAGAAAAAACCATGAACTTCACCATTAATAAGTAAAGAAAACCAAGAATTCTTAATACCATTCTTAATTAAAGTAATATATTGACTTGAAATTCCAAATAGAGCAAAAATTTTATATATGAAAGCCCAACCAATGTTATCATAAGCTTTGGAAACGTCTAGCTTAAAGAGCAGGTTACCAGCACAAACTTTGACATTTAAATCATGGATCATCTCTTGGGCTAAAAGAACATTATCAAAAATAGATTACCCTTTAACAAAACCTGTTTGGTTGGGAGAGATAATATTAGGAAGAAGAATACTTAATCTTTTAGAAAAAATCTTAGAGATGAGTTTATTAAAAAAAGGAACAAAGGCTAATTGGCATAAACTCACTCTAAAGTTTAGTATTTTATTTTTTAGGGATTAAAATAATAAAAGTGCTAGCAAAATATTTGGGGAGGATACTTCCCTTAAAATAATCAAGAAAAGCTTTAACCAAGTCATCTTTAATGATATAGTAGCATTTTTGAAAAAAATAAAGTAGTAAATCCATTAGGACCAGCCACAAAATATGTATTCATATTTTGCAAAATGTTAGCAATTTTGGATTCAAAGGGTAATGAAATAAGCATATTGTTATCATCATCAGAAATTAGATCAGGAATAACTTCTTGTAAGGAAATCTCATCATAAGTTACATTTTTATTAAGGAGCTCAGTAAAAAATGAAATGGCAGAATCAATAAGCTCTTTGTTATCAATACACCAGACACCATCATTAGTTTTAATTTTTTAAATGTGATTTAACACCTTTTTCTTTTTAACCATGGCATGGAAGTATTTGGTATTTCGATCACCAACAGATATCCATTATATAGACACTTTTTGCCACCAATAAGTCTCCTTCATGTTTTGGTAACCTATTTTTGGCTTGAGTTAATAAGAAATTTTTAGATGGATCATTAACAGTAGCATCTTCTAAAACTATAACCTCATGTTCTATTTCTCTGATATTAACAAAAAGGTTTTTGAAACAGTGTTTATTCCACCAATTAAGGCATTATTTAAGCCTTTTTAATTTGAACCACAATCTCGTCATCCCGAAAATAGAATCATCAGGATGGAGAGATTCACCTCGATTGCTAGCACCACATCCATAAATCTATCATCCATAAGCCACATATTTTGAAATCGGAATGGGATATAAGAGGAGGGTTTAGTAGCATTAACATTTATAGTGATCAGCAAGGGAGAATGGTATAATTGGGTTCTATTGAGATGCTCAATAGAAGTAATAGGGAAAAGGTTGATCCATAGATTGTAAAAAAGGACCCTATCTAATCTTTGCCAAAATCTGTGAGTATTCCAAGTTAAATGAGACCCAGTAAAGCCAATATCAGTAAGATGACAATCAAGGATCATGTTATTGAATTCCTCCATGGAAAATAAGTTAGGAGCATTACCACCAACTCGTTCAGAAGAGGAAGAGATAATGTTAAAGTCCTCACCCACAAACCAAGCAGCATTCATAAAGGAAGAGAAACTAACAAGATCTTCCCAAAGAAGCCTTCTGCCATTCCTATTACAAGAGGCATAGACAAAAGACCCAAAGCAACACCAACTATCATAAGTAATTTTAACATTTACAACCTAGGGTAAATCCTGCATATCTTGTAAAACAAAGAAACTATTCTAAAAAATCCATATTTTATTGTTTGAATTAGCAAAAAAAATACCAAAGCCAATCATTCTTGTAATAGAAGCAATGTTAATAGGGAGACTAAAGGGTTCCAAAATAGCCAAAAAGGAAATGTTATGAGAGTGAACTAAATTACTGATTCTATTTCTAAGAGAGAGGGTTCCAATCCCTCTCGCATTCTAAATAAGGAAGGAAACTATTTATTTTTGGGCAGAGGAGCCAGATCTAGTAACTTTGGCAAAGTTAGGAACTCTAGGTTTAGAAGTTTTATTTTTCATTCTAAAAATTGTCTAAAATTTATTGGCCATATCCACAGCATCATTATCTGATAAGGATTGATCAAAGAATTTCTTGGAAAAGGGAGGCACATTAAAACAACATTATAGGCCACTTCACCTTCTTCCAAATCATTATTATGTAGTAAAATCAGATTAGAAATTAGTTCAAACTTAGATGAAGAAGCACAAGAAGGATTAGAATTGACTAAAACACAAGTACCTAAAACAAGAGTAGAAGCTTTCTCCAAATTTTGGACACCAGCCATTTCTTCATGAAGCATCACATTTTCTTTAATTAAAGGTGGCAAAGAGGTTAGAATGGAATCATTTTATAGAGAGTCATCATCCATTAGTTTAACAAAACTATTATTATTTACATTATTTCCATTATTATTGTGGTTCAAATGGATAATCTCATCAGAAGGGACAACATCCTTGTTAGCAAGGGTGACATCCTACGGATGAACAGGTAGAGCTGCAGCAATATCAGATTGAAGAATAGGAAGCTCAAGGCAATGGCCCTCAGATTCACGTAAGGAGATATCAGATAATACATCATTTTGTGGTTTAACCAAAGGAACCTTAAGAGAGGGATCTGACTTAGGATGCACAGTATAACTTTTATTAAGGTGTGGATGAACCACAAAGCAATCTAAACTCCCATGGCCATGAATTTTGCAATGAGAACAAAAAATAGGGAAATTCTCAAAATCCACTTTTTGCAAATATCCATATTTCTCTAATCCTAGCCAAATTTTCTTTGGATATTTTTTAGATATATCCAATTCAACTAGTATCCGAGCAACAAATGGCCTAGTATTAGATGCAGTCACCTGATCCATTTGGAGAGGGCAATTGAACAACCTACCCACGACAAAGATCAAGTGACTCACCTGTACAGTTGACCTTACCTGCAAGAACATCTTTGTAAGATTTAGAAGCCCGAGGGTTGGATCCGTGACCCCAAGGGGCTGGCTTACAGTCGTAAGTAAGTATCCGAAGTTTTCCCTGGGGAAACAAAGATCATAGCCATGATCAACAGAAGTGCATGTTAAGTGAAAATGAAAGCCAAGCAAGGCCGTCAAGATGGAAGAGGAGCCAAGAAAACCATAGGAGAAAGTACAACTGAGATGTGTCTCCATAAGGGAAATGGAAATTGCCAGAGCACGGCTAGGGTTGAAAGGGATGAAACAAGCTAGTCACAGGCTTGAGAATATTTGAATAGTTGTTTATATAGTAGATATAGGCATAATTTTCATGAATTATTAATTGAAATTATGATAGTTGTTGTTCCAAAATTTCATTGAATTGGTTTATTGCAAAAATTTTAAAATTCAATCATGATACTCATCCCCAAGTGATACCTTCAAATTATTTTTCCTCTTCACTTTTTTTAATGATATTTATTTTATTTAAAAGTACATCATATTGTCTTTTTAACCCATGATAAATATGTTGCAATCTTTACACAATTCAATATGACCTTATTTATTTAATGATTTTTCATAATTTATAATTAATAATAGCTTAAATTATGTTATTTTTATTATTTGTATTCCTATTTATTTTAATATAAATTTATTAAATTCATTAAGAATCTCCCATGTGTGATGTAGGTGCTTAAGGAAACTTTTAACTTAATAAAAATTACTAGTCATTCCAAGATTTTTGGATATTATTAGTTTGGAAGCAATTCAATGATTAAATAAAACCTTAAATATAATTTACTATTATTGAATTGAAATTTTATTTAATTAATTATAGCTTATAATAATTTCTAGTATTTCTTAAACCAACCTCAACTTTTAAATTGTAATTATATCAATTTCAAGAGGTGTAATAATTAAAGTTTGGGATTGGTAACTAACATTTATACAAACATCCCATTTAAATACTACACATGTGAGAAGATAAATATGCAACTTTGAATTTACTAAAATAAATACAAATACATAAATTTAAAAACTAATACTAATAAAAATACACAAAAGAAAAATTACATGATAATTCACAAAAAAATAAAAACTATCCTAATAGTCGTCATCCTCCTCTTCTTCTTATTTTTCTTCTCCAAGCTCTAGTTGGGGCCTGACATAGGGTTGATAATATGGCATTACTAGAAAAGGAATTTGGTTCAGGAGAACATTAAAGTTACAGTTCTTGAACATGTGAATGAGTGCTGAGTTGAACTCAGACATTAAAAAAAAATTTGCTGATGATGCTGATGCATATGAAGATCAAATTTTCATTCTAATTCATGTTACCGCTAGCTACTTTAACTAACCTATTTTCTTAAATCAGAGACTTCTGCTGTAATTTTTTGGAGTTGCATGTTTAAAATTTTGGAGGATTGGGATCTAGATTAAGGAATGCATGAGCTTTCTCCTACTTCTTTTTTTTATGCCATCCTATATTTATCTTTTTTTTTTTAAGGAAGCCTTTTGTATAAGAACCTCTTTATCCAACTCCCACATTGTAACAACCATAAAATGTACAGCATAAATAAGGGAGGGGCTGTCCAAAACTCACTATAGTACTACCCTTAATCATATTACAAATAGAATTATAAATTCTCCTTTTTACATTTATAGTAAAACACTTTTGAATTGCATAATTTAAAATGACTTTATCCTTAGTTACCTCACTAATATTATCGGTGGGTGTTAACTTGGTAGAAATGAAGTAATGCCAAGCTTTAGCATTGGTGGTCATGTTGGCGATAGAAAAATTGATAATCTTTTTCTCTTATCATTTTCAATATACATTAGCATTTCTAACATTGAGGAATCTAAGAATTTTATCAAAGTCTAGATGACTATTGTAATAGAAATGATATTCATCGTATGCAAAAATTTTGTAATTTATAATTTGTACTAATGGTAATACTATCAAAACTTATCTATTTTTCCCTAACAAAGACCTTATTATCCCAATTCTCTTTCATATTGGTGAAGAACTCTCGCACTATAGAGACAACACAAGCATTGTTGTCATAAGAGAAATGTTCCCAGCCTCACTCGTTGATAATCCTTTTAACACTCCTGTCTAAATTATGGAATCTCCTATCTGAAATGAGAAGTTTGTGAATGAGAGCATGCTAAAACTCATCTTCCACCTCGGTGCTAATAAAGTGATCAGAGTCACTCGTGAATGCCCTCTTCTTATTCTTATTATGTACTTGACCAATGTTTTGACTTTTAGGATTTGGAGAAATACTAAGGAGGAAGGGTGCAGAAAAATTTGAAGAATTGGGCTTTGGAATAAAAAATTTGGTTGCCAAGGAGTTCTATTTATAGACTAAATCTAATGGTGTGGCACTGCTTTGGCAGCACCTAGGCATTAGCCTCTTTGTTCTGAATTATGGGGTATAGCACTGTGGTGCTCTACATGCAACGCTTAGGCTTGAGTCAACTGATCAAGCCGATTCCTATTCCCATCAAAAGGTACATTTATGGTATTAATGGTATTGATTTCCTAACCAATAGTGTACAAAAAGCCTACCAGGCATTGATGGGGTGCCAAGCCCTATGGCAGAGCACGCGTGCTAGTCAAGTTTTTTATCATTTTTTGTAAATTATGTATATCCAACTACCAGGCTTTTTGAATGACCTTTTTGACTAGAGCCGCAACATTGCATTTGTAGTGTTCAGGTGCTAGTCAACCCACTTTTCTTTTTTACTCTTTTTATGCTACAGTGTTTCAATGCTACAGCGTTGCATATGCAACCCCTATGCACTAGGCCTATAAAATATTTTTATATTATATATAATTTTTATTTTTTTTTAATTTTAGGAGAAGAGAATTTTGCAACCCTAATCTATTGAACTAATTTATATATGGATTTGACATTATCCTTAATCTTAAAAATTAGGACCCCTAATCTTATATCAGGAGCATCTTAATTAAGTACTTAGGATACTACATTTATTAACTACCTGAACAAACCAAAAATCAAGTAACAAGCTAAATCAAATACTAAATTAAAACCTAAACTAAATTTGAAATCAAATCATCTTAAATACTTAATGAATTGAAAATGAAGGCCTAACACACCTTGGTGTAAGTTAAATTAGGCATTTTATACAACTTAACTTACCTAAGTCAAAATGAGCTAAAATTGGGGTAAATTTATAAATTAAAAAAATCTAATTAAAATTGAATAAAATTAATCAATCACAAGCATTATAAACAATCAATTGAATGTAATTAAATCAAAGTCTAAAGGTGTGTTTGGGATGCTTTTTTCTGCTTTGCTCTTTAGAAAGTAGCTAGAAAGCAACCACAACTACATTTAGCTACTAGCTTTTTAGCAACTTTTTAGAATAATTTATTATGAAAAATTACTTTTAGAACCAAAGCTGTTAGAGTGTGGTAGTTATCAGAAAGATGTTGTTTTAATTTTTCAAAAATAAAAATTTTTACAACACCTACATCAGCTTTTTAAAAAGTTACTTTCTCCATAACAACTTTATAACCAACTTTTTTCAAAAGCTGCAGCTACCCCGAACAAATTCTAAGTCTTTAAATGGCTAAATAAACAAAGGGACCTAATGTGATTTCTTCAGATTAAATATATCAAAAGTATTTAAACCATAAATCTTTGATCAATTGGTCTACCAATCCTTCAAAGAACAATAATCTTAATTGTAAATTAAAATCTAAATGTCAATTGATCAAATGAACTTAATACAAACAAACCTAAATCAATGCAAAGTAAGTTAAGTTCAAATGACATGAATCAAACTCTAAGCAACTCAAAATTAAATCAAGTAAACATAATATAGCCACTAACTCATCTTGAGCTTAATCTAAGTAGATGGCATATCAGCTTAAGTGGGATGAAGTGGAGCTATAGTCAAAGAAGGGAGGAGGTAAACTAAAAAAAAAATCAAACTCATGCACATGAAACCCTAATTCATTTAAAGATTCAATCAAATTTCACATGCCCATTAGTAATGAAACTATAACTAACTAAACTATCATATTATCTAACTTCCTAAGTTAAAGAAAGGAACCACTAAATCCTAGTGGATGTTATCCCTAGCCAAATAAAAAAAGAGTTCCATGGAAGTCAAAGAAAGCTAAAAAATTTTTCCAATGGATATTATCTTGCACATGCCATTTCTTGGAGAAGATAGCATCCCATTCCTCATCCTAAGACTTTTGGGGAGGAATTAATTGGGCTGTCCACTAAGAAATCCAAGTGGCAAGCCTTGGTTGACCATCCACCATTACCTCTATTAAGGAAGGCTCATGGCCAACCTTCAAAGGAAGCAAGTAAGGTCCCTTTTGAGGAAAAAAACAATAAAAATATCTTCCTAGAGCATTTCCTGAGCCCTCTCCATTATCTAAGAGAAAGAATCATGCTCTTCCCTTCCTTTCCCATTAACAAATTTCCAAACCTAAGCGAATTTCGACGAGGCGGTCGGTGGCTAAGATGATTTGAGAGGAGGCAAGAGAAGAAAATCACGTGGAAGCTTTGTCTTGAAGTGTGCATCAATTGATTTCAAAATAGAAAATCTACTGAACAAGAGCTTTAGTGAGGTAATTCCCTTTTTCCCGTAGTTAAATATATGTATTGCTTTTAAGTAGTGTAAAATCATATATTTCTAAGGGAAAACCGTGAAGATTGATTGCAATTATCATCTCTGAGCTTCTCGGTGTGAAAGATCCCAATTTTCAATAACTCCCATCTGCCTCGTCCATGGTTCGCCATCGAGGTAAAAGACGAGCTCCTAGCCATCTATTCCTCTTGATTAGGACGAATAATTGAGATTAGGTCCGGATGTGAATGATTAATTATTTAACGCTTATCATAAGATCGGATGGTCCCGATCTAAATATTTCACATCAGCGATAATGTGGACCAATCAGTGAATGACACACATAAGGCAACACTAAGTCAACACTGACACTGTGCTAACTAAGTTAAGTAGAAAAATAGTAAATTTTTGGGATTTTAAAATTACTTTAAAATACCTGAAACATCAAAAAATCATAGAAAATAAAACAATAAACAAAAAATCACAAGTCATGGCTCGTTGGATTCGTATTTTTAAGAGGAATCCAGTGAACCTAAAAGCCCAAATTTTTATTAAACACTTTGGGATTACATTGAGTTTATATGAAAATTAATTTTTTTTTAATTAATTCCAAAATATTTATCAAATTAATCTAAATTTATTAGGGATTGAAATTGAGGCTAAGACACATGTACCAGAAAAATATCAAGAAAAAATAATGACTTGATTACAATTTATTGAATTTTGAAGTTCAAATATCTAATTATATGTAATATTAATTGAATTTTAACAAAATTATGAAAATTTATCTAAATAGTTCAAACAATTACAAATAACTCCAATGAATCTCATAAAATTGTTAAAATTCCCTAGAACTCACAAAACCTTAATATCACCTAATTAGGGGTTTAAATGAATTAATTAATTCACTTAAGCAACTAAACTTAGAAAAATCATAACAAATTGAATAAAAACTAAAAAATTAAAATAAACTATCTCTAGATTTTGTTTTAGAGCACAATCTAAAAAATTAAAAGCCCCATTTGATTCTCAATATTTTAGGTTTAATTTGAGTTTTATTGAAGACATTAAAGCCTTAATTACACCCAAAATATTTATCTGATTTGGATGAAGTCTTGGAAAAATGATATTAGTAATGAAATTTACTTCCCATAAAAATTTTAAGGTAAAATAACTTATGAATCAAAAGAAATAAAATTTTAAAATCATAGAATAATTTAAATTAAATAATAAATAGAAAATCATGAAAATTATAAAAAGTTATAAAACTGATTTATAACATTTTCAATAATATGAGAGGACTTAAGAAAATTTTCTAAGCCCTATAAAGTTGTTAAAATTCCAAAATCATATTCTTAGGATTAAATAAGTCATAAAAAAATTCAAGATTAAATCAAAATCTATGTGAATTTACTAGAGTTAAATTCCAACAAATATATAATAAATCAAATGCTAAGTCAAAATTGTCAACAAATTAAAACCTAAACCCTCTTTGATTAGAACCTAAATTAGATATAGTAAATATAATTTAATTTTCAATTTACACCAAATTAAACTTGATAAACACAATTAATCATTAATTGGAATGTAACTAAATTGATCATGTGTAACCCAAATTAAGTATCAATTAGATTTTAAGCTCAAGTGAATCAGCTTAAATAATTGATCACTAATCAAAATTAATTGTGTGAAATCAAATCAAATTGGACTTCAATTAAAGCTAACTAATTAACTTAAATCATTTAAAAGTAAAATAAGATAAATATAAAACCTTAATAAATTTGACTAAGAATAGATTGCCCTTTTGATTTAGCCTAAATTAAATTGGTTATAGTTACTCTCTAATTGAATAAATTGCCTAAGCTAAACACCTAATTAAATCAATTATATTGAATTAAAATTATAGTTAATTAAAACTTTAATTAAAATCAACCATTGGATAAGCTTAAAAAAGCTAATCAATCCCTAACATAATCTTAATTGAGTCAATTTTTTAACCAAATCAATCATAATTAACTTAACTAATCATTACTTAAGTTTTATTTAGGTTAATTAATTAATCAAGATAAGCATCTAATTATGCTAATAAATGATCATTTAATTAAGATTGATTTAATTGATCACTAAATAAGTTAAGCTCCTTAACTAAATTCTTAATCAAATTAATCTCTAAATAAAATAAATGCTTAATTAATCATCAACCTTACATTGATTGGATTAATTATCCAATCAAATTAAAACTAATTCATCCATCAACTTCCAACTAAGGTCAATCTTTAATCAAATTGATAATAAAATGTCATGTTAAGTTATTTAATTATCCAACAAAACTAAATTAAATTAAAGAAGTCATTCAAACACAACTCAATTTGAACAAACTAATTCAAACAAGATAAACTAAGACAAGTATTGAAATCCCAATTGATCGTTTATCATACTTTAATCAAATTAGTTGTAATAAATTTAACTAATTATAGATTAGATCATAATTAAATTGAACATGCAACATAATCAACCAAGTTTTAAATAAATTATGAATTTAGCTTAGAACATTCAACAATAATTTATAAAATCTCATCTTAATTAAATATTGATCAATCATTAATTTAGCCAATAAAATTAAATAAATAATCAAATAAACATATATTAATTATTTATCCTTATTCCAATTAGTCATTTAAACTTAATTGAAAATTAATTAAATCTTTGATCAAAGCAAATACTTAAGTTGGGTAACCAAAATACTTCGCCTCCCCTAACGCCCCCTCCCAAGGAAAAAAAACAAGAACATAATCAAACTTTAACTAGATTCAAATGAGCTAGCTTAGAATGAATCTAACCAAAATCGTAATTATTTAAGTCCACCTTTTAAATATAAGTAATCAAACTTTAGTTGGATCAACTTAAATTAAGTAGATCGAATTAATAAGACATGTCAAACAACCTTTTAATCAAATCATTAAGTTAAACATTTAATTAACCCTCTATCTAATTCAATCATCCAATTAAATTATTCTTATGAAAACTTAAATAATCTTTAAATAAATTAGAATAATCAAACACTAATTTAACCTGATCAGGTCACTTAAATATGACAAGTCAAATTAAATAAACTTCGATTATATCAATCAATTAAATCAAACATGAATACTCAATCAATCAGTCAACAAATTAAACCAAAACTAAATTAACTTAAATAAATCAAACTGAATCATAACTAATTTATTTGAATATAATCAAATTTAATCAAATTAATCTAAATAAATATATCATAAATCCAAACCAAACAAATCTCATGTATTACAAAAAACTTTAACCATAACAAATCTCAAAATTACTAAAATAACTCTTAAACAATTTAAAATAGATAAACTAAAATATGAAATCAATTGGAATCAAATCAAACATAAAATCACTATATTCAAATAAGGATAAACCTAGTTGAAACAAACATAAATTACATTAACTGATAAAAGCCAATAGAGTTAATTAAACATTAAGCTAAATGAAATCAAATAATTAGATATTAAATTAAAATGGTCTTAATGGGATTAAAATATAATTATTAACCCAATTTTGATAATTATTATATCAATCAAATGAAACTTACTCTAATCAAATCATTTAAGGAAGTCAATTGCATATATCAATATAAAATAATAAAACTTGAAGAATTTAATAGATATATAAACAAATACTCATGTAAGAGATTAAACATAAATTTAAATTTAAATTTAAATAAACTTAACAAAATTGAATAAACTAATAACTATACTTAAATTGAAATATAATTGCTTAGAAAAAATACATTCGAGGATGCACTCCACCATCTTTGATGAGATGAGTACGAGTATATTTTTGTGAGGCAGATTGGTATATTTTCAACTAGATTTTCCTAAACATCACTTTAAGGTTTATTTAGATCTGGGTTCTACTTCCTATGGATGTAAGCCTCCATAGTTAATTACCCCTCTTACCATAATAAAAGAGCACTCTCGATTAAGGTTTGAAATAGACATATATATCTGATATGCTTTTGGTGTCTCAGAGGTGGGTCTAGCATAGATAACTGTCATAGCGAATAAAGAGATTAGGGGGGATGTTGACACACCCAATCAAGTTCCCATGGTTTCATTATTCAATGCTATCAAGAGCCTTAGTCTACTTAGCCAACAAAATTATTCCTGACTGAAGAATCCTTGTTAGCATCCATGGGTTACATTATCCAAGGTGTTCTTGTAGACCATAGGTGGTATTTATCTAAGGGAACAAATTTAAGTCAACTTTTGCTAACAAAAGACTTTTTTGCCTATTAAATATATTTCAAGATTCATAGCTCAAGGAGCAAAGCCATTAAAGAACATGTAGGCTATTACCAAGACCAAAATATAGTGGAGCTATATAAATGCTAAGCCACCCGGTTAGAGGGTTTTGATTGTATCAACATTTTATATGATGTCATTTGGCAAAAAAATCATGCATATAAAAGACACAAGCCACATCATTACTGGCATGAGATTATTTGAGTATGAACATAAATATATTTATTTGATATGTGATCTTTTATGAGCAAAGATTTTCTTAGCTTATCATCCTTGACATATAATGATGAATAAATAGATGATTGTTTACTTTAAGTTATATTGAATGATGAACTTCATTCAATTTATACATATCTCTTCAAGATGAATTTTCCAATCAGCATGGCCATCATTAGGGATAGATTAGATTTTGATAACCCAGGCCCAGCCATAAGACCCAACTAGGGAATTAACCCATGAACCATCTTTAGATAGTAAAATTAGACAATTATTAATATGTCAGGGCCCATGCAGGTATATCATTTTGTGTTATGCTCAGTGTCATGGCATTAAGAATGTGGAACTTAGGCACAATATGGCACCATGGCTCTACTTGGTTAGCATCGTGGTGTTACAATTATTGGCCATGTTGACCATTTGAATGGTGCCTTGGCGTTGGTCATGTAGCACCACAGCACCACTCAAAAGTCGATTCAGAATAATTGACATGTGTTCAGATGCTTTAAGGGTGTAAGACAAACATTTTGACCTCCGCCTCGATGCTATGTCAAGGCGTCGCAGTGCTACATCAACACAACATATTTTTTAGTTTTAAAATTTAATGGTAATGAATGTTCTTTTTGATCAGCAAAATAACTAACTTGATCAGCTCACTAGTGCCTCAATGCTGCATGTGAGCATTATGGCACTGGTTAATATTCAAAACCCTAAGAGGTTAGCACCTCGATGCTTGATATTCAATGATGCGGCACTCTGTAGATAGCCATTTTGTTCATTCTACCCAAGAGGGTGGGGCCTCGATGCCCAATATGCCACATCGTGATGCTTTATAAATAGCATTTCATTCATTCTACATGAGAGGACAATGCCTTAGTACTCGATATGCAGTGTGTGATGCTCTGTAGAGAGCTATTTTGTTCATTTTACCTGAGAAGGTAGTACCTCGGTGCTTGTTGTGCAGCATTATAGTGCGTTGTTATGAACAAGACTCAAGCATATAGTTTCTAAGTTCAATATCCTAGATACTTAATAAAAATATTAAATTACTCTAATTGTTTAGCTCTTGCAAGACACCGACGGGAACTGTTAGATTTTTGACATGGAAAAACCCAAGACCATGGTACCTCAGTATCGCGACCGCAGTTCCTAGGCGTTGTTCCCTTGGTGCATAAAATTCATAATTTTGGTGGAGTAGCACCTTAGCAATGCTAAATTTTCACATGTTTAGTGTAGAGCACTCTTCTCCCTTATTTTGGATCTAAGATCAACAGAGGGAAGGTTTTGTTTTACATTGAAACTAAGTTTGATAGTAGAACAAACATTTAGGCATAGCACCTCAGCACTAAGGTAATGACACTGTAGTGTTGTATTGAATGCAAGAAACCCGAGAGCATAGCACCTTGGCAGTATCCAGCATCACATCACTATAGAACAGAGTACCAAGACTTCATTTCCTGAGAGCTTGGAGCCTTGGTTCTTGACCTTGGTGTCGTGGCACCATGAGATGGGAATGCACATATTGAACAAAAATTCTTGATGAATATAACAATTTTTATAAAAATTTTAGTAGAGTAACATTTTAGCAATGTAGGTTCTAGTATTATGGTATAATTCTCCACTATTTTGGATCTAAAATCAATGGAGAGAGATTTCTTTTCTTCTCATGCCAAAACTAAGTTTAATGGTGAAGGTTTTTTTTCTAAACATGGCATTTTAGAGATAAGTGGGAGTTCTTTTACTCCATATCTAAGATCGATGAAGATATGCTACTTCTATTCCCCATCGGTTCCAAGATCAATGGTGGAAATTTGATCAAACCCAATTTTTTAGAGAAAAAGACTAAATAAAAGAAGCATTATTCCACAAATCTTTTTACCTAGAGTGGACGGGAGATGCTTTTTTTATGGTGAGAGTCGAGCCTACAGAAAGCATGGGTTCCTAGAAACAAGAGCACACTACAAACCTAGAGAGTGAGGGAAGTAGAAGTGGAAAGGAGAGAAAGAAAAAAGGGGGAGTAGTCCCCCCCCCTATTATAGAGATTCCTCCACTTATGGGGTGCTTTTGCATAACTTCCCCACCCCAGAAATTGGTGATCATGGGGCGAGAATGGTAGTTTTTTTCTTACTTCTTTAAATTGCTCATCGTAGCAGTGTCATGGCATTATCATGGCAGGGCCACTGTGGCATGCCATCAACTTGCCAACTGGATTAGTAGTTATCCATCTAGAATGATTATCATAGCACCTTGGGGCCAAGATCATAACGTCGCAACACTATGACCAAAAAAATTTTATTTAATTTTTATGCAAATAAAATATTAAATTAATTTTAAAGAAATGATCTAAAATAATAATGATAAACACTAACAACCAAATTAAAATTATAAATAAATTGAACAAACATTAATCAAATTAAATCCTAAGTAAAATAAAAAAGATCAAATACAATATATAAATCTTTAGGTTTGATTTCTAAAGTGAATATCGACCTTCTCGGTGATGATCTTATGTTATTAGGATTAGGGTGTTAAGTAGGTTGTGCCTTGCCATAAGAAGGGTTTAACCTCCTTTCCACTCTTTAAAACCCAAATTTAATGTTAACATAAAAATGGATTAAATTTGTAAATAAAATCAGAAACCAACTAAATCATTTGAAGCGAAATAACCCAATGTTAAATCAGCAAACCTTGAATTTAATTTAAAACTTAAACTTGAACAAGTCTGTACAGACTTGCCAGACTAGCCTTCTTTTCACAAACTAGAATACTAAATCATTGACCCTAGAATTAAGTTAGGCTGATGATTTATGATGATGTATTGATTGTTATTTGATGCTTTTTCTTATTTTTATGGTGTATTATTTTAGACTAGATGGCTAGGGTTATTTTCTCGCTAATCTGGATGTTAGGATGATCTTTTAAGCTAACACTATTTTCTACAGGGAGCTATGATAAAAGGGACCGCTGTCACAAAAATAATAGATTTTGATTGCCTGCAAGTGCTACTTAAATCCCTAAGCATAGCCCAATGGGATAGGTGGGCTTGGAAATCACTAATGCTAAGGCCGTATATTTGAAATTTAAACTGCTGGTGTGCTATATGTTTTTCCTAGCATCTATTTTGTAGGGTTTAGGACTTTATTTTGGAATTTTCAAATATAATTTAATCCTAGAATTAGGCTAGAATCTACAGAGTTTAGAATTATTAATAGCTAACTATACCTATTTGATGGTCCTTGATGGAGAGAGCCTAAAGAGGTGCCTAAATAATGCGAAGATCCTAAAGTTAATGAAGATCCCATAGATTAAACTTTTAGTTATAAACTAAGTTGTATAAGGGCATAGCTCGGCTACCCACTCTTTTATTTTTTGGGTCATACAGTGGTACACAATCGCACCGGCCTACTTTATTTATTTAAATTTAGCTTGATTTATTTTGGGGTGTGTAATAAAACTACATGCTTTTCATAAGTTTCTTTCTATGATTGTTATTTTCTATGATGAAGCTTGGATTTTTTTTGCCTCATAGAAAAATAAAATTTTATACCCAATAAAATTAACTCAACTCAAAAATAGATAAAAATTCATAACCTCACCATATTTAAAGCCATAGGCATACAATTAAGAGCAACTAGAAATAATTAGACTTTGTGAACCATGCAAGAACATGGGGCATCTAACTTATGAGGATGACCACCCTTCTTGGGGAAGTGTGTCTCTCATTTTGATTTGTCCTATGATCTTTTTCTAAGTGCATCTCATTTTAAGCATGAATTTCATACCCAAAGCCTTTAAATAAAATTATAAGTCAAAATACATAAAAAAACATTATCTTAGGGTTAAGGATTGAGTTTAGGCTTTTAGCTTTGTTTCCTAAATACAACAGCCCAGTTATCATGCATTCATAAGATTGAAGTCATGGTTTTAAGATTAATTAGGTAGTGTTAGCTGGAAACCCTTCTAGGCGAGAAATAAGTCCCAAAGAGTCAAGGATAGCATCATTTTATTAAGTAAAAAAATGAATCAATAATTCTTAAAACTTAGAATAATTCAAGCCTCTGACTTATGTCATAAGCACTTTTAGACTTAAGTTTTGAAGCATCATGTTGAAATAAATCTTCAACCACTAGATATTTCTATAGTCTTGTGCTGTTAGAATCTAAGTCCTAAATTTCTAATGAAATTTCAAGCTCATAACTCTAATAAATTCAATCTCAAAAATATAAATCCTAAGAGTAGGATAGTTGAAATGCTTACTGGGCATCTCAATATCTAAAAGTATTTTTTATTTAATCTTGTTTGGCTTTTAAAAGAACTCTTCCTCCTAGGAGTGTACCTTTTAAATTTTGAAATAACCATTCATTTAAGACAAGCTTTGAAATCCATAAAAATAAAAGTCTATTTCTTTAATTGAGAGTATTTTTAGGAAGAGATCATTCATTGCTAAGATGAAATTAACAATAGGGGCTTGCCCTTATACAAAACTATAAATTCTAGACTAAAATAAACCCTATCCTACTTCTTTATGTAGTTCATGGAAAAAATCTCTGGTATATCAAAGATCCATCAGCCCTAAGAGTCCTTATTAAGTAATCGAGTCCATTACGAAGTAAAATGATTATCTTTTAAAATAATATATTTATTCTTTAATGATGTATTTGAATACCTAAATAGGAACCCCTAAGATCTAAGTAATGTTCCAAATAAAATTTTCATATGATTGTGTGAGGCCATTCTGGAAACTCAAAAGAAGGGATAGAGCATTGCTCTTAATATAATTCTTAAGCCTCCTAATAATGTATCTCCTTCTAATGGATCTTCAACTCCTAATCCTTTCCAATAAACACTAAACATACTACTAATAAACTTCTAATATATATATTGGGTTGCCTCTCAACAAGCGCTTAGTTTAACGTCCTCAATCTGACATAACTTTTCTAGTTTTTATGATCTTTGACTAAATTAATGGACTCTAAAAATTGAATCTAATTTTATTCTTAATATGGTTTAAGTGGTTGACCATTCACTTTGAAAATTCATTCATCATTAAATCTTAGATATCCATAGCATCATATGCATAAAGTTTAATAATTAAGAAAGGGTCTGATCATCTTGATCTTAGTTTTCTTGAAAATAATTTTAATTTATAATTGAATTGCAATAATCGTTGTCTAGGTTTAAAATTTTTTTTTAATGATTATGCCATTTTATTATTTTCTCTTTATAAATTCTCAAATTTTCATATGCTTACAATTTTATTTCTTCTAACTGATTCAAGTCAATGAGTCACTTTTTTACACTTATTTTCATATTTAAATTTAATTTTTTTTTTAATTTGTCAAAATGCTTTGTGCTCTAATTCCAATGGTAAGTGACAAGCTATCCCAAATACTAATATGTACGGAGACATTACAATTGGGGTTTTGAATGTAGTCCTGTAGGCCCATAAAACATCATCTAATTTTAGTGACCAATCCTTCCAAATAATCCCTACAATTTTTTCTAAAATCCTTATTTATTTTCCTATTTAAAAATTTAGCATGGTCACTTATTTGGGGATGATATGTAGTAGCTATTCTATGCTATATCCATATTTTCTTAAAAATTATTTCACATATTTATTATGGAGATGAGTACCTTCATCATTAATAATGAGTTTAGGTGTTCCAAATCTTATAAAAATATTTTTCTTTAAAAATTTAATAGTTATCGTAGAATCATTTTTTTGGTGTAGTTATTACTTTTATACATTTGAACACATAATCAACTCATACTAAAATATATTTAATGTCATTTAATAAAATAAATGTCCTCATAAAACCTATTCCCAATGCATCAAAATTTTCTATCTCAAAAATATAATTTAAGAGCATTTTTGGTGCTTAGAGATATTTCCTATTTTTTGGCATTTGTCATAATTTTTAACATATTCATGCACATCTCTAAATAAAGTTGACCAATAAAATTCACTTCGTAGTATCTTAGCTGTTGTTTTATTACTTCTAGAGTGTCCTTTATACTCTGAATCATGACATGATTTTGTAATTTCTAAAATTTCATTATCAAGAATACATCTTTTTAAAATTTAATCTAGACACTTCTCATAGGGATAAGGTTCATCCCAAAAATATAATTCTACATCATGTACAAATTTTTTCTTTTGATTATAAATGATTCCATAGGATATAATGTCACTTACTATGTAATTCATAATATCTACATACCATAAAATAACTTTATGCTTGAATGCAAATAATTATTCATTTAGGAATTGTTCCTTAATATCTTCACTATCTCTTAACTTTTTCACAGCTGTTAATCTAGACAAGCAACTAGCTACTTAATTTTCAAATCCTTATTTATCTCTAATTTCTAAACCAAACTCTTGCAATAATAATAGTCATTTAATTAATATAGGCTTATTCTTTTTCTTTTCTAATAAATATGTAATTACTGTATGATCAGTATATACTATAACTTCTATTCCAACTTGATAGGATCTAAAATTATCAAAGACAAAGACAACAATTAGTAACTTTTTTAGCTATTGAATAATTTAATTGATTTTCATTCAGAGTTTTACTGGCATAGTATATCACATAAAAGATTTTTTCATTTCTTTGTCCTAAAATTTTCCTATTGCATAATCACTTGCATCAAACATTAATTCAAAAGGTAAATTCCAAATATGTGTTATAATAATTAAAGCTAAACTTAATTTGACTTTTAGTAGATCAAAAACCTCTTAACATTCCTTTGTAAAAATAAAGGGTGTATCTTTTTCTAATAAGTTGCACAAAGATTTTGATATTTTTGAAAAGTCCTTTTAGAGCTCCTATAAAATCCAGCTTGTCCTAGAAAACTTCTGACTTCTTGAACATTAGTTGGTGGTGAGAATTTTTCTATAATTTGCACATTTCCAGTTCTAGTCCTTTTTCATAAATTTTATGACCTAGTATTATCCCTTCTCTAACCACAAAATGCCATTTCTCCTAGTTAAGTACTTAGTTTTTCTCTTCATATCTCCTAAAAATAATTTCTAGATTTTCTAAGCAATGTTCAAACGTTAGACCAAAAATTGAAAATTTATCCATAAATACTTTAATGTAATTTTCAATTAAGTCAAAAATTATAGCCATCATACAATGTTAAAAAATAGTAGGCACGTTACATAAGCAAAAGGGCATTCTTATGAAACCAAAGGTACCAAAAGTACAAGTGAATGTTGCTGTTTTTTAATCCTTAGGTGCTATGGAAATTTGATTATATCTAGAATAATCATAAGAAAATGAAATAATATGAATGACCTGCTAATTTATCTAGCATTTGGTCAATGAAATCCAAAGAAAAAAGATATTTTTTAGTGGCTTTGTTTAGCTTTCTATAATCAATACAAATCCTCCATCTTGTGATTGTTCTAGTAGGAATGATTTCATTATTTGCATTAGTAATAATATTCATTCCTCCTTTCTTAGGCACATAATGGATTAGACTTACCCATGTACTATCAAATATAGGATATATAATTCATGCATCCAACCACTTCAAGATTTCATTTTTTTTATACTTCTTTAATAATAGGATTTAGTCTCCTTTGATTTTCTATAAATGATTTACTATTTTCTTCCATTAAAATTCTATGCATACATATTGAAATATTAATTATTTTAATATATGTTATTGTCAATCCAAATGCTTTTACATGACATTTAAGAACTTCAATTAATTTATCTTCTTGATTCTCTTCTAAATAATTTGAGGTGATTATTGGTAATGTTGATTCTTTTCCAAGATGAGCATATTTCAAGTGATTTGATAATGTATTTAATTCTAATTATTGGGCTTCTATTATAGAAGGTTTGAGATTCTTTATTTCTATAGACATTTCTAATAGTTTAAACTTTTTTTGTGAACTTATTTAGTGTAATTCTAAGGAATTGAATGTCTTCATATTCTTCCATCATCATTTTACATTTTTGTTCTATAAAATCTTTTATGATATAAGATCCAATTAACTTTCACTTAACTCAATCCTCTAACATTCATCATTTCTATCATCAAAAAACTTAATATTGTTAAACACATTAAATTTAACTTCCTAGTCATTTACTCTCTCTTTAATTCTCTATTTTGAACATCTATCATCATTCTTCCAGTAGCTAAGAAAGGTCTCCCTAAAATGAGAGGTATTTTTTTATGTTCCTCCAAATCTAATATTATAAAATATGCTTGGAATATAAATTTATCTACCATAATTATAGCATCATCAATAATACTCTTAAGATATGTTAAAGATCTATTAGCTAATTATAGAGTCACACTTGTAGGTTGTACTTCTCCTAGTCCTAGTTTCTTGAAAATTGAAATAGGCATTAAATTTATATTTGCACTTAAATCACATAATGTTTTTTCAAAACAATTTATCCCCTATAGTACAAGGAATAGAAAAACTCCTTAGATCTTTAAATTTTTTATATAATGTTTTTAAAATTATTGCACTACATTCTTTAGAAAGGGATACAATTTTATTTTCTCTAAATTTTTTTTTATATAGAATGACCTTCATAAATTTAGCATATGAAGGCATTTGTTCCAAATTTTCAGAAAATGGTACATTGATGAATAATTTCGTAAATACTTCTAAGAATTTAGAAATTTTAATATCCACATTTTGATTTTTAGGTCTTTTGGAAAGTAAAGGTGGTCTTATTATTCCTAAATGCTTCTCTTTTTATTTCCTTCTGTTTTTTCTTAAATTTTTTGTTTTCATTTTCTTCCTTTACTTTTTCTTTACTCAATATTTTATTTTTCTCATTTATATCTTTTAGACCTATTTCTTTTAATTTCTTTTCACTTCTCCATTCAATTGCCTTACACTGTTCTTTATCTTTATCTTTAGGATTTACTTTAGCATTACTAGCCAAATTCCATTTTGGTCTATTTATAAGGTTATTAACTAGTTGCCTTAATTGAATCTCTAAATTTCTAATTGAAGCTCATTGGTTTTGTAATTTAGTTCCCATTTGTATTTATAATTCTTCCATGGTGGGTTTTTTTCCTTAGCATAATTTTGTAGAGGATATCCTAATGAAATAATAGGTCTAAAGTTAGAGTTTTGAGGGATATTGTTCTAATTTCCCATATTTTAATTTTGATTATAGTACGCATGTGGTGAATTTTTTTATCATTCTTATCTTCATCTATCTTTGAGAAAAATAAATGAAGACAAAAATAATACTTCTTGTTTGGACATAATGTAGATCCATAGATATTCTCATTAGGGTGATCGGGTACGGCATTGAGGAATGATGTACTATCTCGAGAGACAAAAGTCACCATCCTATAATAGACCTAATCACCTAATGAGGACTCCTAAGGATTATGGGTCTTCAGATGTACCAGAGATTCTTCCCCTACTTTAAATGGAAAAGTAAAATAAGGTTTATTTTAAACCAGGTTCATTAAGTTCCCTATGGAGGCAAGCCCCCATAGTAAATTATATCCTAAGGAATGAGATCCCTTAGGAATACTCTCGATTAAGGTAAATGATCATTATCTCCAAAGATTTTGAAGGTAAGACTATAAATTAATTGGTTTATTTTTGGAAGATCAAGTGGGATTGATCAAGACGAGGGAGTTATTATTGAATTCAAAAGAAGATAAGTAGAGGATGCTTATGATACTAGGATTCCTAGTAAGCATCCCAAACTATCCTATGGTTGGGCTTTATATTTTTGAAATTTGAAGAGAATTAATTATTTGAATTGAATTTTTATTAGAATCTAAGGCTTACAATTCCATAACACAAGATCATGGAAACACCTAAGGGGTGAGGATTTATGGTTGTAGCCCACAAAGGAAAACAACAATCTCTAAACCTAAATCTAGGGAGCTTTGGCGAGGGCCAAGGCATGACCTAAATCTAAGGTGAAAATGGGTTTATGGTTTACCTTCACAAGAGAGGATAAACCACCCAACTATTAGACTTATAATCACCTAGGGTGGCTGCCAACTAACTCTTCCTATGATTTTAAATACTAGTAGCCAAGTCATATGCTTTTCAAAGAAAGCTAGGCTATTGTTTATTTAGAAAGAGACTAAGTCCTTAAGCACACTCCCTAAGAGAATAGATCAGGTCGGGCATGATTAATGACTTAAATCTAATGCAAATTTTTGTTAAATTTTATTTTCATTTTTGGACAATTCATTTGACGCAGGCTATGGGATTCATATGCCTAATGCATGAGAAATTGGTTATGGACCAAAATTTGCAAGAAGGAGGTGTGTTTTCACCATGGCTCTCAAAGGTCAAGCCAAGTTCCCTGGCAAAGGTGGAAGCCCTCCATAAGCAAGAGTGAAGCAAGATGCTTTTTATGCATGATGTGAGACATATGACATCTAGCTAAGGGGTTGCTAAATCTTTTATCTTGATTTATAACCTAGGCTTTAGGTGAGGTTATGAGTTATTTATTTTAATTTTGAGTTGATTAATTGGATAGAAGTTTTATTTTCCCCTAAGAGCTTTATTGTATCTAGGCCATTCATCAAAGCAAGGAATAAATTAGAAAAATATGCTATCTTAATACAGAAGCTAAACAAACATCAAACAATTTTTATAAAGGTAGCGTAAAAGAATAAGAGGCCTTTGTGGTCGGGCTTCACCGCATAAACCCAAAAAGAAATATGGGTAGCCATTCTCTATCCTTGTACAACCCAGATTACAAATGAATTAATTACAATTTATAAAGATTTATCTTATGGGGGTCCTCATTCTTCATTTCTTCATTATTCTTTTCTCTCTTTCTTTCCTTTCTTCTTACTTCTTTCCTCTTTCTTCTTATGGTTGGATGGGATGTGGGTTCTCTAAATCTTCACATGGTACATAAGACATAGTCTTATGACCAATGTTCATCCTAATCTCCTATAACATTCATTCCAAATCTTAATTACAAAATTAAATGAAAAAGGGAAAGTAAATTTAACTAAAACTTGCAAAATAGAGATTAGCTAAACATACCACACAATCCCAAGCATGTATAGGAATAAATTGGACATAACACCCCACACATGGGTAACCAAGTCCACCTGACCTAATTTGGATTATGCTTAGGGGTATAAGCAACTTACACAATAAAAGCATTTGCTATTTTTATTACAGTGTCACTTAAGCATAATCCCCTGTAGAAGATAATGATTAGACTAAGATCATCCTATCATCCAGTCTACGCACATACACCCTAACATCCAAACTAAAACATTACACCATAAAATAAAATCAGGCATCAAACCATGCACCGCCCAGACATAGAGCTAGAAATGGCGACTTAGCCTAATGTATGTGTCATTTAAGGCTTATGTGGCATGTCTTAGCTAGGCTTTAAGGTTAAAGTTTTCTAAGTGTGAAGGATGCAACTTAGAGGGTGGTTTCATTTAAGTGATTTAGTTGATTTGTTAATTTTATTTGATGATTTGATTTGGTTTGAATGAACCTACACTTAATTACTAAATGTTGTAAAGAGAGGAAAAGAGAAGAAAATTTCTCATTCCTCCCTACCTTAAGTAACTTCTAAGGTAGATTCATTAGTGATTTTTGTTTAGTGAATATTTTATTATGTGTTTTAATTAATTCTAAGTTCAAATTTGCTCTGAATAAACCTATTCAATAAGAAAGAAAATTTTAAGATTAATTAAAGTGAATTACTATCACAAAACATGCAACCATTTATTTCTTTCCAACATGTGTATCATGCATATGAATAAATATTAAGCATATCTATAGATGTAATGCAAATATTTAGCACACCATAATGATGAATGCTAAGAGGTGTTTCTTAGGAAAATTTGGATATTTCATGATGCATGATTTTATTAAGTAGAAAAGAGAGGGATTCTTTTATCCATTAATCAAATGCACATTTACATATATGAAAGACATAAGTGAGTATGGCACCATTGTTTTCTACACTAAGGGTATAAGGTACAAGACCTTCTTAGGGCTACTTAAAACCTTGCAATCACGGGATGTCCAGACTAATATACCACTTTTCTTAAATACATGTGCATGTACAAAAAAAGCAAATGGATGAAGAATCATGCAAAAGATTTATGTTTTTTTGTTTGATTTTGGTCGTTTAATTTACATGTGTAATGTGGGGATCCTTCTTAATTCTTGGCATGGGATTGCATAGGAATGGATTTAAGTAAGTCTTTTGTTCTTTTCAAATAAACTATACATTTTGTAAATCCTATACAAACCCATGTTAAGAAAAGAAAAGGAAGTCACATAAAGCACATTTTAAGCTATATTTTCATGCAAGCTTATAAATACTTATAAATAGCATACATTTATTTATATTCTTTAATTTATAATTTTTTAAAAAAAAATTAATTTAATAGTAATAATAGCCATTCATATTCTTACTTTAACCAAAACATGCAATTTGACATAAAGGAAACATTTCATTTATTTTAAATTTTTTAGAATGTATGAATGCATGATTTCATATGGCACACAACATTTAGCATGCTTGGAAAGAAATAAAGTGATGTAAGCATGTAACTTCATTCACCCTGATTAATTCCTAATGACAATCTTATGAAGTAAGATCATTTAAAGAGAATCAAAATTTATTTATTGGGATTTTTTTGTTTTGAGTTTGATTTGATTTAGGAAATGTGAAAAGAGTGTTTGCTGGTCCTAACCCATTTCCCTCATGTGTGAATTAATTTAGTTTAATTTTTAGAACCATTAAGTTGATTTTATATTTTATTTAGGTTAAGGTGTAAATTAAGTCCATTAATTACCCCTTACCTACACCACTTTAACATAATTAACTTAACAATTATGAGCAAATATATGATATGCAACCACATGGAATTTAAATCAGTAATGCACCTAAGAAAGAAAGGGGCCTAATGTAATTGGCTCACAATTATTGATTAATTAAGCTTAAGGGTTTAATTAAGTACTTTCATAAACTTCCCACACATGTGAGTTGGAAATGATTTTCTTAAATTTACCTTAGGCTTTTGAACACCTAAGGATCTATCCAGCAAGGTATTGATTAAGTTCAAATTGATTTTGAAAGTTTGATTAAGCTAACTAAGTAGATCATTAGTGGATTAGTCCTTAGCTTGGTTTGGATTAAGGAAGAAAGGGGGGTTTAGGGAATAACTTAGGGAAAATACCCCAAACCCATTCCTTAAACCTCCTACTTACTTAAAATAATATTTAATTATCTTAATTAAGTAATTAAAATATTGTTCACATGCTTAATTACTCTTAATTACATTAAGAGGGTGATTGGAGATACATTAATTGATTTCCCTAATTAACTTATTAATAAATTCCAAGAAAATTAGGGGAGGCAGAAGTCATCCCACTAAACATGCCTGAGAAGTTTGGAATTAATTAATGAAATAATTAGAGATTACTTAGGGTTATTATATTTTTAATTAAAATTCACTATTCAAAATTAATTAGAAACAATTTTATATTATTCCTCACTAAATTATCTTTAAAATGATCCCTCGTTTATATTTTTTTGATTTTTCTACAATTAATTATGATTTTATGAAGTTTCCATGATTAAGGGATAATTAAATAGCCCTAACTATATAACTAATCCTGTCGGCGCCACGTGAGCTACTAGCGTGGTGCGCGCTTTCCCTACGGCATGATAGGATTGGTTATTTAAGTTATCCAATCACATGTCATGTCAGTTGGCAGCGCTACGAGCTTTCTCTTTGGCCGTCCGATCAAGGATCAGACAGTCGGGACAAAACCCGTGGCTCTAAAGGAAATATTCAGCGGATATAGCACATTTAATCAGGATCGTCCATCCAAAACATGCGCGATAGATGGTCCATGATTCATCCCTGTCTTTGCTTGCGAGAGACAGAGATTATCCATCCTCCATGGCTTGATCTGAGCTCACTTGAGCTCAGATAAGGCTGGGATTCAACCCACACTATCAAGAAGTAAAAAGAAGAAGATATAATGGGGGAATTTCAATGGGAATAAAATTTCCTTCACAAAAGACCAAACAATTTTCAAAGTAAGCTTAGTTTTGAGGCATACCTCACTGGAGGCTAACACCAGCACTTTCAACCATTGAGGTAGCTTCATCTAGTGGAGATGAAGTCAAGGTTTGAGGGTTCAATTTGCAGTGGATCTTCCAATTAACCAAAACTTGCTTCAATGGCTTGCGAATTTGGTCTAGGTCACCCTTCCTGTGGCTTGGATGCTTAGGAAAAGCTTTGGATGAGCTCGACTTGCCTCCCTGATGGTGCTTGCAAGAGCAATTGGACTTTGGCAGAGTGATGAGTGAGTTGGAAATTTCTCCTACCTCCTTTATTTTTGGCTTAAGAAAAATCAAGAAGAGAGAAATAGAATGAGCTTGAGAATGCCTAGTGAAGCTTGTGGGTGCTTGCCTTTGATCCTCTGAGCTCAATAGAATGTAATAGAGGTGAATTGAATTGGAATGTGGGGGAGTATATCTCCCCCTACTTGAGTCGGATGGTCAAGAGCCTTCTTGCTATTTTGATCAAATTACTCTAATTGAAAAGGTTTTTAGGTTGTTATGAGTTCCATGTGGATCAGTTTTGGCAGAGGAGTGGAAGTGTGGAGGTGCACATGGGTTAAAATGAGTGTGGGAGGTGATCCATGTGGAGAATTTTGAGTGGAGTGATTGATTTTGGCCTTGGGTTAGGTTTGGCTGACCCAAACCCATTAGGTCATGTGCACCACCTCCCTCTATGTCCAAATGGTCCACTAAGAGGATGTCAAGTGGCCATGAAAAGAATTTAACCAAATTCCAAGTGGAATTGGCTATAGGTTACCCTTTGACCTAAGGGTAAAATGGTCAATTGACTTTGATTTTGATTTAGGAAGATTTGAAATGATTGAAAAATGGGTTGTGCCACTTTTCAATAAATTTGGAGTTTATTTGATATGATTTGGCTCAAGTTGACCCATTTAGGTCAAAATAGGTCAACTTGGGTCAAGTTGACCAATTGGTCAAATTAGGTCAAACCATGGGTTAGGTCAAGTTCAAATGATCATTTGGAGTGGTTTGGTGTAATTAATTTGGTTCAATTTGATGTATATTTAGTTTTGGTTCATTTGAGTTCACCTAGGTCAAATGGGTCAAGTTGACCAATTAGACCCAATTGGGTTAGGTCATGGGTTGGTTTAGGTTTGGTTGATCATTTGAAATATTTAGCAAGCTTTGGTTTCAATCAATTTTTGTTTGGTTAAGTTTCAGGTTAATTTGACCTTTTAGGTCAAGTTGGGTTCATGGTCAATTGGGCTAGGTTGGGTCTAGTTGGCTAATTGAGGCTTTGGTCAAGTTCAACAAGTGATTTAGAATGAATTTGACCCATTGGTTGCAGCCAATTTATCTTAGATCAAGATTTGACATATTTTTAACTTTTTAGGTCAACTTGGGTCAACTTGGATAAAGTGGCCAATTGGGCTAGGTTTGGCTCAATTAATGGCTTGGTCAAGTTCAAACATTAATCGTGGATAGATTTTGATCAATGGTTTTAATCAATTTATCATGTGGTGGATTTTAGCTGGTTTAGGTTTCATTTAGGCTAAATGTTGGCTTGGTCAAAAGCTAGGTTTGACTTAGTTTGCCCAATTTGAGTGATTGAGCTCACAATGTGAGGCTTAGATGGGCTTAGTTCAATCCAATTTGGGTAGGATTAGAATTTGGCTCAAAAAGGTGCTTCAGGTCACTTTGGGTCAAGTGAGCCTAAGTGGGTCAATTGACTTGATCAAGGCTTGATTCAAGTTTGTTTGAACTCACATATGGACTTATGATTGAAATATAAATCCAATTACAAGTGATTTAGAGTCAAATGGGTTTTGATTCATTTGATAATTTCAAGTTCAAAGGATGAACATGGGTTTGATTTGGGTTTGAGTTTTGAGTTTAGTTTGACTTTATGATTGAAGTTTATGATTGAATTTGGTTTTATGATTGAAGGATTGATTGTTTGAAGAGAAAATCCAAAGATTTGAATTTGTTTGAGTTTGATTTTGTTAAGTTCAAGAATTTGACTTAAAGGGTGTAGGTTGGATTTTGATTAGATTTAGATTTGAATTTTGAATTTGGTTTTGGGTATTTGAATTTATATTTTATTTATATTTGTGTATATAAATGAGAATATAAATGGGTTATGAGAAAATCTTTTGAATTTGGAATGATTTGGATTTGATTTGAGCTAAGTCCATAAGGTGAAATCAAAGGGCTTAAGAAAGATTTTGAATTTAGAATTGATCATGGATTTCAATCATTTGGAATTGATTCATGATTTGAGAAAATCCATTGGAATTGATTTAAGGTTAGATTTTGAATTGAAGTTGATTTGAATTTGAAGTTTGACTTGAAAGAAGAAAATAAGGAGTTGGTTTAAGCTATAAGGTAGGCAAGTTTTCCTAACACCCCTAAGGCATAACCTCATCCTATGGCTAACTCTTCTAAGTCTCTAGGGTTAGGTTAAGTGCTCACCTAATCACTAGAAGTGACTTAAGACTAAGGAACTCTTAGTGTCTAAAAGAGGTCCTATGTCTAAGATGGAGAGGTTGAGAGCTCATTCTACAAATGAGGTCAACAAAGGGCACCCAATAGGTGTGGTATGACTGACAAGGCATACCACATGTATTGGTATTGACTAAGATGATCAACAATGTTGAACGATCACAAGCACTAACAGAAATGATCTACTCCCAACCCAAAGGTGTAGAAGGAATTAAGAGCATAGTGCATTGTGACTCTACTCATGTCAAAGACAAAAGAGAGTGAAGGAGGGATCCACTAGGGATTGAGTATGTGAACCTTCCACTAGGGAAAAAGTTCAAGTCATCCACTGGAGGATGAGAGATTTGATTTGGTTTGAGTCTTGCTGAGGAGAAATTTGATTTGATTTGTTGATTTAGGATTTGGAGCTCCTCTAGTGATGAAAAAGTGAACTCTCCACTAGGAGAGAAAATCCAAGTCATCCATTGGGGAAAAGAGATTATGAAATCCACTTGGGGATTAGAATTCGGGATCCACTGGGGAAACTAGAAAGATTTACATCTCACATAGGAGAAGCTAATTAAGTTGATTAATTTGATTGGTTGATTATTTTGATTGTTTGAGTTGACTCCACTAGGAGAGGTTGATTGGATTTGTTTTGTTTGTTTAGTTTGACTCCACTGAGGGAGGAGGGTTGAATTTGTTTCAATTTTTTTAAAATTTTAGATTTTGAGATGTGCCCTATTAGTTTGCGATGGATTGTATTGAGTAGGGCCATGTCAGCCTAGGCCTAGCACAGATTTACCAATCCAAAGGAGTAGTCTACCAACCACATGGCAGGGCTGTCCAGCTAAAGGGGTTGCCTTTCGGTGTTCAACAGTTGTACTAGGAAGAAAGTTGTGGTAGAAAATTTCCAATAAGAGGAGTCACCTTCAAATATGTTGGTTAGAAGAGAAAGAGGCAAGACTATAGAAATTCCTCTTTTTAGGATGCCACGCAGATCCGTAGATGGGCTTACTTAGGTGATCGAGTACATCATCAAAGAATAGTATACTATCTCGAAAGATAGAGTCACTGCCCATTAATGGACCTAATCACCTCAATAAGGACTCCTAAAGATGATGGGACTACATATGTACCAGAGATTCTTCCCTTACTTTACATGGAAAGTAAAGCAGGGTTTATTTAAAATTGGGTTCATTAAGTTCCCTACAAAGGCAACCCCTCATAGTTAATTACATCCTAAGGAATGGGGATCCTTTAGAAAAAAACTCTCGATTAAGGTAAATGATCATTATCTTCAAAGATTTTTAATAGGAAAGGACTATCAATCGATTGGTTTAATTTTGAAGATCAAATGGGATTGATCAAAGAGTGGGAGTTATTATTGAAGCCAAAAGGAAGATAAGTAGGAGATGCTCACCATGCTAGGAAACCTAGCGAGCATCTCAAACTATTCTATAATTGGGTATTACATTTTTGAAATGGATTTAGTTTCTTTGAGTTGCATTTTCCATTAGAAATTTAGGACTTATGATTCTTTAACACAAGATCAAGGAAATGCCTAAGAGGTGAGGATTTATTCTTATGGCCTGTAAAAGAGAGAAGCAACCTCGAAACCTAAATCTACAAAGCTTTGGTGAGGGCCGAAAGCATAACCAAAATCTAAGGCAAAAATGGGTAATTGGTTTGTCTCCATAAGAGAAGATAAACCACCCAACAGCTTGGACTTACAATCCCCTAGGGGTGGCCACCAACTAACTCCTCCTACAATTTTAAATACATGTAGGCAAGTCTTTATGCTTACGCAAGATAGTTAGGTTGTTATTTATTCAGAAGAGATCAAGTCCTTAAACTCACTCCCTAAAGAGATTAGATCATATAAGGGCATGCTTCAAATAAAATAAATCTAATGCAATTCAAATTTCATTTTTATTTTCATTTTCGGATAATTATTTTGACTCGGGATAACATGATTCATATGCCTAATGCATGAGAAATAAAGTTATTGGCCAAAATCAACGAGAAGGGAAGAGATGTGTTTCCACCATAGCTCTCAAAGGTTAAGCCAAGTTTCTCTAGAAAAGGTGGAAGTCCTCCAATCAAGAGTGAAATAAGATGTATTTGTGCATAATATTCTAAAAAGAAATGCTCATCCAGCTAAGGGGTTGCTAATTCTTTTATCTTGATTTTAAACATAAGCTTTAGGTGAGGTTATGAGTTCTTTATTTTTGATTTGAGTAGTTTAAGTTTGGTAAAAAGTTTATTTTTTCCTATAGAGTCTAATCCACATCCAGGCCATACATAAAGCAAGGAAGAAACTAGAAAAAGATGTCACTTAATGCAAAAGCTAAACAGATCATCAATCAAATTATAAAGCTAATTGCAAAAAAGAATAAAAGGCTATAGTCATCGGGCACCACCGCACAAACTCAAAAATAACAAATTGGGTAGTCAAGCTCTACCCTTGTACAACCCAGATTATAAATGAATTAAATTATAATTAAGCAAGGAATTCATTATTATGGGGGTCATCAAGCTTCATTTCTTATTTCTTCTTTCCTTCTTTATTCTTCTTTTCTTTTTTCTTCTTTTCTTCTTTTGGATGGTTGGAAGGTAGATGCTCCAAGGCCTCACATGGTCCATAAGATAGGATCTTTTGACCAATGCTTATCCTAATCCCCATAACAATCATTCCAAATTCCTAATTGCACAAACTTACATGAAAAGGAAAAGAATAAAAATCTAGCTAACACCTACAAAATAAAGGTTAGCTAAAACAAACCACACAAATTCCAACCATGTATATTAGACTTATCACCACACACATGGGTGACTAAGTCCACCTGGCCTATTGGATTATGCTTAGGGGTATAAAACACCTTCAAGCAAAAGCATTTATATTTTTATTTATGATAGCGCCCCTTAAGCACAATCCCCTACAGAAAAGAATAGTTAGACTGAGAGCGTCTTACCATTCATTCTACAAATATACATCCTAACATCCAGTCTAAAACATATATCACAAAATAAAATAAAACATCAAACCATGCATCGCCCTAACCTAAAGCTAGAAATGGTGACTTAGGCTAATGTGTGTGCTTTGAAGGTTTGTGTGGTATGCTTAGCTATGGCTTTAGGTTCAAATTTTCTAAGTGTGAAAACATGTTCAACTTAGAGAAGGGTTTCATTGAAGTTGTTTGATTATTTTGGGTTGATTTTATTTTATGTTTTTCTTTGGCTCAAGTGAATCCTACAATTAATTACTAAGTTTTGAAGAGAGGGAAATAGAAGAGAACTTCTCTTTCATTCCCTAACCTAAGTAATTTCTAAAGTAGGTTCACATCTTTGGTTTTGTTTAGTGAATGTTTTGATTAAGTCTTTTAATTAATCCTAAGTTTAGATGAACTCTAAACAAACCTTTTCAAGAAAAAAGACATTTTAAGATTAAATAACATGAACCAAATTCACATAACACGCATTACTTCATTTCTTTCCAAACATGTATAACATGCATATTAATGAGTCCTAAGCCTATCAATATATACAAATGAGAACATTTAACACACTTTATGATGCATACTGAGTAATTCATTTAAGGAAATTTGGAAGTTTAATATGCATGATTTTCTTAAGTAGAAAAGGGTTTATTTATCCAAATTTTCACATACACACATGAAAGTAAGAAAGGCATAAGTGAGTACAGCGCAATTGTTAACAAAAGGTGTAAGGTACAAGAGCTACTTAGGGCTACTTAAATCCTCGCAACCTCGGGGTTTTCCAGACTAATATACCACTTTCCTTAAATACAAACATCTGTATAAAAGAAATAAATTGGAAGAAAGAATGCAAAAGTTATATTAATTGATTCATTTTGTTTATGCAATTTATGTGTGCTAGTATAGGTAACCCTTCTTAGGTCATAGCATAGGGATGAATATGATATGGAATTAGGTAAGTGTTAGGTTCTTTTCAAATGAACCATAGATCTTACCAACTCCTATTCAAAAACTATGCTAACATAAAAGAGAAGAAAAACCTATGCTAAGCACACCTTTAGATTCTTTCACATGCAAGTTTATAATTAAAATATAAGTAGCATGCTTTTAGATTTGATAATTGGTTTATACATTTTGAAAGTAATTTTGAATTTAATAGTGATAATAGCCACTCATATTTCTACTTTAGCCAACACATGAAAATTTGACATAAAGTAAATAATTTTATTTTTTTAATTTGAATTTGAAAAATATATATGCTTGAAAACACATGACATATAAATTTAACATGTTGGTGAAAGAATCAAAGCACTAAAAGCATGTAAACACATTCACTTTAATTGAATCCTAAAGGCATTCTTATGGAATAAGAAAGTTTAAAATAAATTAAAGTGTATTTAATGTGATTTAGTTTAGTTTTAAGTTTGATTTAATTTTGAAAAGGTGAGTTGAGTTTGTTGTTCCTAGCCCATTCCCACATGTGTTTGATATTTTTTTTTAAAATTTTAGATTATTAGATCTATTTTTATGAATTAAGCAAATTAATTAACCCTCACCTACACCACCTTAACATAGTTAACCAAGTAATTATGAGCCAATGAGATGACATAGAAACTCACAAGAAATTTAATCTTGTAATGCACCTCGGAAGAAAAGGGCCTAATGCAATTTGGCTCATGATTAATAGTTAATTAAACTAAGGGGTTTCGCTTAAGTAATTTCAAAAGACCCCTTCACACATATGAATTAGGTATTGATTTCCCTAATTGAACTTAGGCTCTTAAACACCTAAGCATCTACCCAAAGTAGATTAATTAAGTTCTAGAAGTTTTTAGAAGTTTTAGAAATTAATTAAGGGGATAATTAATGAATTAACTCTTAATTAAGAGAAGATCAAGGAAAGAAAAGGGGGTTTAGGGAATATCTTAGGGGAAATACCCAAAATTATTTCCTAAACCTTCTATCTACTAGATCTAAACTTAATAAACCCTAATGATGGATTAAAATCATTAATCACACCTTAATTATCCTTAATTACATAAGGAGGGTAATTAGGAATCATATTTATAATTCTCTCAATTAAGCATTTAATAAATCCCAAGAAAATTAGGAAAGGTATAGGTCATCCCCTAAAACATACCCAAGAAGTTTAGGATTAATCAAAGGTTTAATTAAGAGATAATTAGCAAAATATGATTTCCAATAAAACCCAAAATCAAAGAAAAGCATAACTCAAAATCTATTGAATTTATTTTTAAAATGTTCTAGGTTGAATTATCTTTTCATAAAAATTTATTTCATATTTCTCTAAATTTTATTGAGAGAGATATGATTTTTAGAAGATCAGGAGATTAATTAAAATTAATTAAGAATCCTAACTAATCCCGACTCATACGCGTGGTGGCGCTTGCGTGCTTTACATGCATCGTGCGATGAGCATCCCACTTAAATGTCCCATTAGGTGGCGATGTGACGATGGGACGTGCTTTGATCAATGTCGTCTGATCAAAGATCAGACAGCCAGGGATCTCCCTGTGATTTTAAATGGGATAAAAGATTTTCTAAATGTGGGAATAATCTTGGTTGTCCATCCAAAATGTGCAGATAGATGGCCAGGATCTCCTTAGTTCTTCCCCTAGGATGAATAGAGACCATCCATGATCTAGGAGAAGATCCAAGCTCGATTGAGCTCGGATTGAAACAAAACTTTATCCACACCATCTAAAGCCAATAAGAAACACATCCAACAGTAAAATTTATATGACTTGAAAATTCCTTTCATAAATGACCAACACCTCATCTTCTAGGTGGTCAAAAAATTCCATACCTCGCTGGAGGTGATCACCGGTACTCGAGATTGATGAGGTGGCTTCTTCTAATGGAGATAAAGCCCTATTGAAATTCTTAGGCCTTGGGTTTGAGTGGATTGCTCTATGGATCAACACCACTTGATCTCTCTTGCGGCTTTGTTCCAATTCCTTCCCTTTTTACTATGGGGACTTAAATGAATGCTTAGGTGCACTCAAATTAGTCCTCAGAGGAAGTGTGCAAGAGGAATTGGAGTGGGTTTTAGTGGAGAGAAAGTTGGGAGTTCAAGAGAGCTCCCCTATATTTCAATGGAGAAAATTGAGAAATCTCAAATTCAAATTTCTCTTAGAATGCTTAGGAAGGCTCTCTGATCTTTCCTAACACTCTTTAGGGCTTGATCGAATTGAGGAATGATGGTTTTGAATTGAATTAGGGGGAGTATATCTCCCCCTATGGAAATCGGACGGCCGAGAATAGGCTTACCATTTTGATCCAATTGCTCAAATTGGAGAGGTTTTTTGATCTATTTTTAGTTGGCACCTGGTCAGTTTGAGGCCTTGAGTGGATTACCAACCTCCCATGTGCATCAAATTGACTCAAAGAGGGATTTGGAATAAGCCAATTTGACCCATGGGGTCGAGTTTGGCCTTGGCTCTATTTGGCCTAACCCAAACCCATTGGATTGGGTGCACCACTCTTTATTAGGTCCCCTTGAGCTATTAGGAAAGCATCAAGTTGATATGTCGAATTACACATGGATTAAGTCAAAATTTGTTCTATGGCCTAGGGGTAGAATGGTCATTTTGCTAGTTTTTTAACTTGGATATGTTGGGTATGTGGAGAAACTAGGTTTGGCCAAGTTTCATGAGATTTGGAATTCATTTGATAAGGTTTGGCTCATGTGGAACCATTTAAGCTAAAATGGGTCAACTTGGTCAAGTTGACCAATTGGTCAAATTGGGTCAAGTTCATATGACCATCTGAAATGTTTTGGTGGCTTTGGTTTGATTCAATTTGGTATAGTTTTGAATTTGGCTCACATGACTTCATTTAGGTCATATGGGTCAAGTTGACCTATTTGACCCATTTGGCCTATTTGGGATAGGTCATGGGTAGGTTTAGGTTTGGTTAGTCATATGGAGTGGATTGGTATATTTGTTTCCAATCAATTTTGGTTATGTTCAAATTTGGCTCAATATTACCCCTTTAGGTCAAGTTGGGTCTAAGGTCAATTGGGCTAGGTTAGGTCTAGATGACCAATTGAGACTTTGGTCAAGTTCAACAAGTGATTTGGAATGAACTTGACCCATTAGTTTGAATCAATTTGGCTTAGATCAAGTTTTGACATATTTTGACCCAGTAGGTCAAGTCAACTTAGGTCAAGTGTCCAATTGGGCTAAGTTAGGCTCAAAGGTTGACTTGGTCAAGTTCAAACATGGTTCATGAATGAACTTAAATCAATGGTTTCAATCAATTTGGCCTATGATAGAATTTGGCTATGTTAGGTTTCATTTTAGGCTAAGTGTTGACTTGGTAAACCCTTTGGTTTGACTTGGTTTGACCCAATTTGATTGATTGATCATCCCATGATAATTGTTGATCATGATGAGAGGCATAGATGAGTTAGGTTCAATCCAATTTGGTTAGGATTAGAATTTGGGTCATAAGGGTACTTTAGGTCACTTTGGGTCAAGTGAGCCTAAGTGGGTCAAATGGCTTGGTCAAAGCTTGATTTGAGCTTGATTGATCTTGTATATGGACTTATGATTGAAATATAAATCCATTTGCAAGTGGTGTTGAAGTTAAATAGGTTTTGATTCATTTGACAATTTCATATTCAAAGGGTGAACATGAAAGGATTTAGGGTTTGATTTTGAAATTGGGTTTTGGTTTAGTGATTAGAGTTTAGATTTATATTTGAATTTATGATTTTAGGGTTTATTGAATCATGAAGGAAAATTAAGAGTTTGGCTTGATTTAAAATTGATTTGGCTAAGTTCAAGATCTTGACTTGAAAGGCTTAGGTTGGATTTTGAGTGGATTTGAGTTTGACATTTGGAATTGGTTTTGATTCTTTGAATTTATATTTAATTTATATATGTGAATACAAATGAGAATATAAATATATCATGAGAAAATTTCAAGGATTTGAAATGATTTGATCATGAATTGGGCTAAGTCCATTAAGAGGGATTTAAAGGACTTAGGAAACTTTTGGAGTTTGGAGTTTGAATTTTTGAATTTGGTTTGATTAATTTGAATTTAAATTTCATTTATATATGTGAATATAAATAAGAATATAAATGAGTTATGAGAAAATCCCATGAGTTTGAATTGATTTGATCATGATTTAGGCTAAGTCCATTAATGGAAAATTAAGGACTTTGAAAAATTTTAGTTTTGGAATTTAATTTGAGGATTTGATTTGATTAATTTATATTTATATTTAATTTATATATGTGAATATAAATGAGAATATAAATGAGTTTTGAGAAAATCCCATGTGTTTGAATTTGTTTAGAGTTGATTTAGGCTAAGTCCATTAATGGAAAATTAAGGATTTAGGAAAATTTCATGAATTGATTTAGAATTTTGAGTTTAGTCTGATTGGTTTGAATTTATATTTCATTTATATATGTGAATATAAATGAGAATATAAATGAATTATGAGAAAATCCCATGAGTTGAACTGATTTGATCATGATTTAGGCTGAGTCCATTAAGATGGGATTAGGGACTTAAGAAAGATTTAGACTTAGGAATTTTTATGGATTTTGATCATGGATTTCCATCATAGATTTCAATCATCGATTTCAATCATGGATTTCAATCATATGGAGTTGATTTGAGTTTGGAGAAAAATCAATTGAGATTTATTTAGAGTTTGACTTGAATGAAGGAAAGTGAGGAATGGTTTAAGCTAAGGGTAGGAAAGCTTACTTAACACCCCTAAGGCATGACCTATTCCTATGGCTAACTCTTCTAAGTCTTCTAGGGCTAGGTTGAGTGTCCACCTAATCACTAGATGTGTCTTAAGACTAAGGAACTCTTAGAGCCTAAGAGGAGTCCTATGTCTAAGATGGAGGGGTTGAGAGCTCATTCTAAAAATAAGGTCAACAAAAGGTGCCCAATAGGTGTGGTGTGACTAACAAGGAACATCGCACGTATTGGTGTTGGCTAAAATGATCAGCAACATCGAGAGATCACAAGCACTAACAAAAATAATCTATCCTTAACCCAAGGCATAGAAAGAATCCATAGCTTAAAGGAATGTGGCTTTACTTATGTCCAAAACATAAGAGAGAGGGAAGAATCTACTAAGGGATAGAGTGTGAACCTTCCAATAGGGAACCGGGTTCAAGTCATCCACAAGGGGATGAGAGGTTTGATTTGATTTAAATCTCACTGAGGAGAAATTAATTCAATTTGGTTCTACTGTGGGAAGAGGGTTGAATTTGTTTTAATTTTTTAGGTTTTAATTTCGAGATGAACCATGTTGGTTTACGATGGGTTGCACTGAGTATGAGCCATGGAGACTTAGACTTAACTTAGATTTACCAATCTAAAGGGGTAGTCTACTAAGCACATAGTGGGACTAGCCAACCAAAGGGATACCTTTCAGTATACAGCAGCTGTACTAGGAAGAAAGTACTTACATCCTCCAAAGTAGGGACAATAGATTGAACACAACCTAGGGCTGACTATTGAGTGAATGTCGCTAGAGGGCTTAGATCAGCTCAAAGATAGTCAAGATTGATTTCATTTTTAGATTTATTTGTTTTTGTTATGATGGATCCCATTATTTTGCGATGAACTTCACTGAGTAGGATCCATAGAGGCCTAGACCTAACTCAGATTTTACCAATCCAAAGGGAGTAGTCTACAAACCACAAAGTAGGACTATCCAACCAAGGGGTGATTCCTTTCAGTTTACAATGGTCAAGTCTTAAGAAGAAAGCACGGGGACTCATATCTTCTAGAAATAAGGAACCTCTGGGGTGATCAGTTATTTTGGGCAACAAATTAAACCTGACCTAGGGTTGACCATTGAGTGAATGCCTCTACAGGATTTAAATCAGCTCAAAGATAGTCAAGGATTAATATCATTTTTAGTTTATTTTGATAGATTACATTAATTTGTTATGGATCACACTAAGAAGGAGCTTATAGATGCCTAACATATCTCATATTTACTGAACCAAAGGGAGTAGCTTTCTGGCTGAGAAGAGAACTATCTAACCAAAGAAGTGCCTTTTTGGTTTGCAATATTTAATTGAAGGGGAGAAAGCTCAGGGATTCACATCTTCCACTAGAAAAGACCACTGGGGTGATCGGTTTCTTTGGGCAACAAATCGAATCCGACCTAGGGCTGCCCGTCAGTTTGCAACAATCATGCTAAAAGGAATACATCATAGTCTTACAACTTTTAGAGCGGAATGATTACTGGGGTAACCTACTTGTGGGAAAATAGGTTGAACCCGACCTAAGGGTGACTACGGAGTGAGTGTCAACCCGAGGATTAATCTTAACTCATGTAGTCAGGCAATTCTTATAGGGAGTTCTACTAACACTGCCCTAAAGTTAGGATGCCTACTTAGGAAAAGGGGCCCTTTAGGGGGCTTGAATTCCTAATCCACAAGTAAATTAATTTTATTTGTTTTATTTTAGTTTGTTTTATTTTGGACCCTGTTAGTTTGTGAGGGATCAAACTGAGAAGGAGCTTACATCAACCTAGACCAATCTCAGATTTACTGAACTAAGGGAGAATCTGTGCATCTGCTGAACAAATTCTCTAACCACAGGGGTGGCTACTAGGAAAGGAGGATTGCCCAATCCAAAAGTAACTTGGGTAGTGTCTAAATGGGTCACAAAGGACATGATCCAAATAGAGTGCCTGTAGGGGATGGGGCCACTAAGGGCTTAATCCAACACCCTAGAGAAAATGACATGGCTACTCATATATCTATGGAGAAAAATTCCTATATATGTGGAGTCACCTTTCAAATCTGATGAGAGAAATGAAAGAGAACAAGCATATAGAAATTTGTCTTTTTAGGACACCACACAGATCCCTAGATGTACTTATTCAGGTGATCAAGTGTGACATTAAGGAAATAATGTACTATTTCTAGAGATAGAAGTCACTACCCTTTAACAGACCTAATCACCTCAATAAGGACTCCTAAGGACGATGGGTCTGCATATGTACCAAAGATTCTTCCTCTACTTTATATTAAAAAGTAAAGCAGAGTTTATTTTAAATCGAGTTCATTAAGTTCCCTATAGGGGCAAGCCCCCTAATTAATTACATCCTAAGGAATGGAGATTCTTTAGAAAAACTCTCGATTAAGGTAAATGATCATTATCTTTGAAGATTTCAATAGGGAAGGACTATTAATCAATTAGTTCATATTTGAAGATCAAATGGGATTGATCAAAGAGAGGGAGATATTATCGAAGCCAAAAAGAAGATAAGTAGGAGATGCCCACAATGCTAGGAAACCTAGCGAATAATCTCAAACTATCCTATAGTTGGGTTTTACATTTTTGAAATTGATTTAGTTTTTTTAAGCTCAATTTTTCATTAAAAATTTAGGACTTATGATTCATTAACATAAGATTAAAGAAATGCCTAAGAGGCAAGAAATTATGATTATGGCCCACAAGGGTAGAAGCAACCTCAGAACCTAAATCTAGGGAGCTTTGGCGAGGGCCGAAAGCACAACCTAAATCGAAGGTGAAAATGAAAAAATTGGTTTGTATCCACAAGAGAGGGCAAACCATCTGACAGCTTGGACTTATAATCATCTGGGGGTGGCTGCCAACTAACTCCTATAATTTTAAATACATGTAGGCAAGTCATTATGCTTATGCAAGATAGCTAGGCTATTATTTATTTAGAAAGAGACTAAGTCCTTAAACTCACTCCCTAAAGAGACTAGATCATGTAAGGGGACATGCTTCAAATGACTTAAATCTAATGCAATTTAAATTTCATTTTATTTTCATTTTTGGACAATTATTTTGACTCAGGCTAATAGGATTCATATGACTAATGCATAAGAAATAAGGTTATTGGCCAAAATCAGCGATAAGTTAGGAGGTGAGTTTCCACCCTAGGTCTCAAAGATCAAGCTAATTTTTCTAGGAAAGGTGGAAGCCCTCCAATAAAGAGTGAAATAAGATGCATTTGTGCATGATTTTTTTAAAAAAATGCTCATCCAGCTAAGGGGTTGCTAATTCTTTTATCTTGATTTTAAACCTAAGCTTTAGGTAAGGTTATGAGTTATTTAATTTTAATTTTGAGTTGTTAAGTTGGATAAAAGATTTATTTTTTTCTAAAGAGCGTAATCCACATCCAGGCCATACATAAAGCAAGGGAGAAACTAGGAAAAGCATGTCACTTAATGCAAAAGCTTAAATAAATCATCAACCAATTTATAAAACTAATCGCAAAAAGAATAAAAGACCGTTGTGGTCGGACACCACGACACAAACCCAAAAATATCAAATATGGGTAGCCGAGCTCTACCCTTATGCAACACGGATTACAAATTAATTAAATTATAATTAAGCAAGGAATTCATTGTTATGGGGTTCTTCACGCTTTATCTCTTCTTTCTTCTTTCTTCTTTCTTCTTTTCTTCTTTCTTGTTTGGTTCCTTCTTTTGGATGGTTGGAAGGTAGATGCTCCAAGGCTTCACATGGTACATAAGATAAGATCTTATGACTAATGCTCATCCTAATCCCCATAACAATCATTCCAAAATCCTAATTGCCCAAATTTACATGAAAAGGAAAAGTGGAAATCTAACTAACACCTATAAAATAAAAGTTAGCTAAAATAAACCAGACAAATCTCAAGCATGTATATTAGACTTATCACCCTACACATGGGTGACTAAGTTCACCTGGCTATTGGATTATGCTTAGGGGTATAAAGCACCTGCAAGAAAAAGCATTTATATTTTTATTTATGATAGTGCCCCTTCAACATAATCCCCTACATAAATGAATAGTTAGACTAAGAATATCCTATCATTCTATGAGCATACACCGTAACATCCAGTCTAAAACATATATCACAAAACAAAATAAACATTAAACCATGCACCGACCTAACCTGAAGCTAGAAGTGGTGACTTAGGCTAATGTGTGTGCTTTGAAAGTTTGTGTGGTATGCTTAGCTATAGCTTTAAGTTTAGATTCCTTAAGTATGAAGATCATATTCAACTTAGAGGAGGGTTTCATTTAAGTTGTTTAATTATTTTTGGCTGATTTTATTTCATGTTTTGATTTGGTTCAAGTAAATCCTACAATTAATTACTAAGTTATGAAGAGAGGAAAAGAGAAGGGAGCTTCTCTTTCCTTCCCTAACTTAAGTAATTTTTAAAGTAGATTCATATTTTGGTTTTCTTAGGTGAATGTTTTGATTAAATTATTTAATTAATCCTACGTTTAGATAAACTCTAAACAAACCTATTCAAAATGAAATGCATTTTAAGAATAAATAAAATGAATCAAAATTCACATAACGCATATTACTTTATTTCTTTCCCAACATATATAACATGCATATGGATGGACCCTAAGAATATCTATACATACAAATGAGAGTATTTAACACATTTTATGATGCATGCTAAGTAATCTATTTAAGGAAATTTAGAAGTTGAATATGCATGATTTTTCTTAAGTAGAAAAGGGTTCCTTTATCCAAATTTTCACATACACACATGAAAGTACGAAAGACATAAGTGAGTACAACACCATTGTTAACCAGAGGTGTAAGGTACAAGACCTACTTAGGGCTACTTAAAGCCTTGCAATCTCAGGGTTGTCCAGACTAATATACGACTTTCATTAAATACAAACATATGTATAAAAGAAATGAAATGAAAAAGAAGAATGCAAAAGATATTAATGGGTTCATTTTATTTATGCAATTTATATATGCAAGTATAGGTAGCCCTTCTTAGGTGATAGCATAGGGATGAATAGGGTATGGAATTAAGTAAGTGTTAGGTTCTTTTCAAATGAACCCTACATCTTACCAACTCCTATTCAAAACTATGCTAACATACAAGAGAAAGGAAACCTATGCTAAGCTTATCTTTATAATCTTTCACATGAAAAATTATAACAGCCATACTTTCATATTTGATATTAGATTTATGTGTTTTGAAAATAATTTGGATTTAGTAGTGATAATAGCCATTCATATTTCTATTTTAGCCAACACATGAAAATTTAACATAAAGTAAACAACTTCATTTTTAACTCGAATTTGAACAATATGAATGCATGAAACCACATGACATACAAATTTAACATGTTGGGGAAAGATTCAAAGCAATGAAAGCATGTAAACAAACTCACTTCAATTAAATCCTAAAGACATTCTTATAGAATAAGAAAGTTTAAAATAAATCTAAGTGTTTTCAATATGATTTTTGTTTAGTTTAGAGTTTGATTTAATTTTGAAAAGGTGAGATTATTTTGCTGTTCCTAACCCATTTCCACATGTGTTTGATATTTTGGTTCAATTTTTAGATAATTAGATCCATTTTTATGTATTAATTAGGTTAAGGTATGAATTAAGTAACTTAATTAACCCTTTCCTACATCACCTTACAATAATTAACCAAATAATTATGAGCCAAAGAGATGACATAAAAATACTCACAAGGAATTTAAATTTGCAATGCACCTAATAAGAACAAGGCCTAATGCAATTTGGCTCATAATTAATAATTAATTAAGCTAAGGGGTTTAGCTTAAGTAATTTCAAAACACCCTTTCATACATATGAATTGGGTTTCGATTTCCTTAATTGAACTTAGGCTATTAAATAGCTAAGAAACTACCCAAAGTAGATTAATTAAGTTTTGGAAGTTTATAAAATTTTTAGAAATTAATTAATGGGATAATTAATGAATTAACCCTTAATTAAGAGAAGATTAAGGAGAGAAAAAAGCAGTTTAGGAAATAGTTTAGGAGAAATGCCCCAAAATTATTTTCTAAATCTCTTATCTATAGAATCTGACCTTAATCAACCCTAATCATAGATTAAAACCACTAATCACACCCAAATTATCCTTAATTACATAAGGAGGGTAATTAAGAAATCTATATGCAATTCTTTTAATCAAGCCTTCAATAAATCCCAAGAAAATTAGGGGAGGAAAAAGTCATCCCCTAAATCATACCCAAGAAGCTTGGGATTAATCAGAGGTTTAATTAAAAGGTAATTAGCAAAATGAAGTTTATAATAAAACCCAAAATCAGAGAAAATCATAATTTAAAACCAATTGAAATTAAATATAAAATATTCTAGGCTGAATTATCTTTCCATAGGATTTTATTTCATATTTTTTTGATTTTAGAGAGTTATGAATTTTAGAAGATCTAGATTAATCCATTTTAATTAATTCCCTAATCCATCCTTAATCGCATGCATGGAGGCAACATTCAATGTGCTTTACACGCGTCTCACCATGAGGGATTCACTTAAATGTCAAATCCATAAAGGCGGTTGGCGGCGGATATGATTTGATCTCCATCATCCAATCAAAGATCGGTCGGCCAAAGATCTCCCTATAATTTTAAAATGGATATAAAGAAATCTAAATGTGGGAATTATCTTGGCCATCCATCCAAAACTAGTGGATGGATGGTTGAGATCTCCCAAGTTCTTCCCCCCTTGATCAACAGAGACTGTCCATAATCTAGGGGAAGATCCAAGCTCGATTGAGCTCGGATTCAAACCAAACTTAACCCACACCATCTAAGCAAAGAGCACATCCAATGAGGATTCACTTGAAATAAAAATTTTCCAAAAGGACCACAAATCCTATGCTATGGTCAAAAAATTCATACCTCAAGGTGATCACCTTCGATTCTCTTGGAGAAGCTTCATGAGTTGAGACAAATTTGTGTTAAAGAATGTTTTGAGCTATGTGAATTACTCTATGGACCAACTCCCCTTGCTTTATCTTGATCATTAACTCCTCTTGGAACTTCAATGGAAGCTTGCACTCACTTAGCTCTCAATGAAGTATGCAAAGGCAATTGGGTGGAAATTGAGTATGGAGAAAGTTATCTCTTTGATTTTTCCTACCCTATTTTCACTGTTCAAAAAAATGAGCATAGGAAAATGGTTAAAGCTCTAGGAAGCTATGGATCACTCTCAAATGGCTCCTTACTCTCTCTAGTACTCAATCTAATGGGGCATTGATGGATTTGAATTCATTTAGGCGGAGTATATCTCCCCCTTGAAGAATCAGATGGCCGCAAGCCATTGTGCCATTTTGATCCAAATCACAATGGGAAGGTGTGAGTTGTTAGGAGTGTACATAATGGTTTGAGCTGAGTGATTGCCAACCTCCCATGTGCTTGAATTTGAGTGGAGAGGGAGTTTGAATTTAGTTTTGACCCATGGGGTCGGGTTTTGTCTAGGGGCCAATTGGGCTGACCCAAACCCATTGGGTTGGGTGCACCACTCTCATTAGGTCCCCTTGAGCTTTAGAAAGCCTCAAGTGATATGAAGAGGGTATGATCAAATTACCCATGGATTAAGCCAAAATTTATTCTATGGCCTAGGGGTAGAATGGTCATTTTGCTAATTTTTTACTTGGATTTGTTGGGTATGTGAAGAAACTAGGTTTGGCCAAGTTTCATGAGATTTGAAATTCATTTGATGAGGTTTGGCTCATGTTGACCCATTTGGGTTAAATTGGTCAACTTGGGTCAAGTTGACCAATTGGTCAAAGTGGGTCAAACCAAGTGTTGGGTCAAATTCATATGACCATTTGAAATATTTTGATAGCTATGGTTTGATTCAATTTGGTACAGTTTTGAATTTTGCTCATGTGACTTCATTTAGGTCAAATGGGTCAAGTTCACCTATTTGACCCATTTGACCTATTTGGGCTAGATCATGGGTAGGATCAAGTTAGGTTAGTCATATGGAGTGGAGTGGTATCTTTATTTCCAATCAATTTTGGTTAAGTTCAAATTTGGCTCAACATGACCCCTTGTCAAAGTCAATGGCTAGTTAAGTCTAGTTGGCCAATTGAGGCTTTGGTCAAGTTCCACAAGTGATTTGGAATGGACTCTACCCACTGGTTAGAATCAATTTAGCTTAGATCAAGTTTTGACACATTTTGACTTTTTAGGTCAAGTTGGGTCAACTTGGGTCAAGCGGCCAATTAGATTAGTTTAGGCTCAAATGTTGGCTTGGTGAAGTTCAAACATAGGTCATGAGTGAACTTAGATCAACGGTTTCAATTAATTTGGCCTATGATGGAATTTGGCTATGTTAGGTTTTATTTTGGGCTAAGTGTTGACTTGGTCAACCTTTAGGTTTGACTTTTGACCCAATTTGATTGATTGATCATGTCATGATGATTGTTGATCATGATGAGAGTATAGATGAGTTTGGTTCAATCCAATTTGGTTAATTAATTTGGCTCATAAGGGTACTTTAGGTCACTTTGGGTCAAGTGAGCCTAAGTGGGTAGGCTTTCAAAGATTGATTTGAGTTTGATTGATCTTATATATGGACTTATGATTGAAATATAAATTCATTTACAAGTGGTTTGAAGTCAAATGGGTTTTTGATCCGTTTGACAATTTCATATTCAAAGAGAGAATATGAAGGGATTTTGGCTTTGACTTTTGACTTAGGTTTTGATTGTTTGATTGAAGTTTGGATTTACATATGGGCTCATGATTGTAGGGTTGATTGAATCATGAGAGAAAATCAAGATTTGCTTGATTTGAAATTGATTTTATTAAGTATAAGATTTTGACTTGAAAGGATTAGATTGGATTTTTGAGTGGATTTGAGTTTGATTTTTGGAATTGGTTTTGATTGTTTGAATTTTTATTTCATTTATATATGAGAATATAAATGAGAATATAATTGATCATGAGAAAATTTCAAGGATTTGATATGGTTTAATCATGATTTGGGCTAAGTCCATTAAGAAAGATTTAAAAGACTTAAGAAGAGAATTTTGGAGTTTGAAGTTCAAATTTTTGAGTTTGGTATGGTTGATTTGTATTTATATTTCATTTATATATGTGAATATAAATGAGAATTTAAATGAATTATGAGAAAATCCCATGACTTTGAATTGATTTGATCATGATTTTGGATAAGTTCTTTAATAAAAAATTAAGGGACTTAGGAAATTTTTAGATTAGGAATTTAATTGGAGTGTTTTATTTAATTGATTTATATTTATATTTCATTTATATATGTGAATATAAATGAGAATATAAATGAGTTTTGATAAAATCCCATGACTTTGAAATGGTTTGAACAAGATTTTGGCTAAGTCCATTAATGAAATAATAAAGGGACTTAAGGAAAATTTCATGAATTGATTTAGAATTTTGAGTTTAGCTTGATTGGTTTGAATTTATATTTCATTTATGTAGGAATATAATGGAAATATAAATGAATTGAGAAAATCTCAAATATTTGAATGTTTAGATTAAGATTTAGTTAAGTCCTTAAGGGAAGATTAAGGACTTAGAAAATTTATACTTAGAATTTCATTGGATTTGATCATGGGTTGCTTAGATTTCAATCATGGATTTCAATCATGGAATTGATTTGTGTTTGGAGAAAATTAAAGAATTGATTTGGAGTTTGACTTGAAAGAAGGAGCTAAATGTAAGCTAAAAGTAAAATTTTAACACCAAGGCATGACATTCCTAAGGCTAACTCTAAGTCTCTAGGGCTAGGTTGAGTGTCCACCTAATCACTAGATGTGTCTTAAGATTAAGAAACTCTTAAAGTATAAGAGAAGTCTTATGTCTAAGATGGAGGGGTTGAGAGTTCATTCTAAAAATGAGGTCTACAATATCCAATAGGTATTCAGTGTCCAACTCAAGGAGAAAGCACGGGGACTCATATTTGCCAAGAGTGGTGTAACCACCAGGTGAGTCGCTATCAACATAGTGAACATCAACCAACCTAAGGTGTCCATTGGTTTGCAACAATCAGCCTAGGAAGAAAGCTCGGGGACTCACATCCTCTTATAGCGAAAAGGGATAGTTTGTCTTACCGACAAGTGCTCCAACCTGGGCTATTAGTGAATGCCGGGGACTTATCTCAAAAGTAGAGGAAAGGAGCCTGGGGACTTATCCTAAACCTCAAATATACAGACCTTTAGAGGATGATAGTTCAAAAGAAAGCTGGGACTCACATCTTCTTAAGTCAACATGAGCTATAGTTTGGTAGAAGACTACCATACTAAGAAGCCACTCATCGATTTGTAATGGTCAAGTTAGGAAGAAAGCTCAGGGACTCACATCCTCCGATAAGAGACCACTGGGGTGACATACTAGTGAGGTAGCATGTAGACCAGCTAATGAGTGAGTGCCACAAGCTTACCCCACATCAAATAGCTCGAGACAAAGATTTATTGTTGTTGCATGTGTTAAAAGGAATAGGACACCTCTGGGGGACTCTTACACCTACCTTAAACACATTAGGGGTTTGATGAAATGATGCCACGGATGGAAAATAGGATTCCCACTAAGAAAGGATGTCTCTTGGGTTCTCTCACACCTATCTTACTTATGCTAATCAAAATAGAATGCCTCTCGGGTTCTCTTACACCTATTCTAAAAGCATCAGGAAGGACAGGATGCCACTGGGGGACTCTTACACCTACCCTAGACATGGTGGATTCGCAAGATAAGCAAACAACACTTTGAAAGGAAAGAAGATTTGATGAATGGAATTAGATTTTATTCTTTTTATTAATGATTATTTTCAAATATGATTTATTTCATGGGTAATACTTCTTTATATAGAGCTCATTAATTGAAAGCATTGGGTGTTCCCCTTTACAATCAATAAGCTGATAGGATCCTCCTTAGTAGGCCTTCTCTATGACAGGGGAATTCCCAAATGGGTTGAAACTTGCCTCCCATCTTTTGAAGGGCAACAATTGGTCTCCTTAGGACTAACATAAGTTCTCCTACTTGGAAAGACCTAGGGTAGACCAGCTTGTTGTGAGCTTGAATCATTTTGGCTTTATACAACTCGAGATTTTGCACACCTGTAGGTGACTTTCCTCAAACCTTGAGCTCTTCTAACCAAACTTTGCATTCTTCTCTCAGAGTGATCTTGTTACCCAATGCTATCCTTAGTGATGGGAGTTGAACTTCTAAAGGAAGAATGGCTTACCCATACACTAAGGAAAATGGGGTAGACTAAGTTGGAGTTCGGTATGTGGTGTGGTAGGCCCACAAGGCTTCAACCAACTGCTTATTCCACTATCGTTTGTTATCATCAAGAGTCTTCTTCAGTATCTAGATGAGAGTTTTATTGAATGCTTCTGCTAAACCATTTGCTCTAGGGTAGTAGATGGTGGAGTATCTCCGATCTATACCGTGTCTTCTTGAAAGTTGTTGATCTTCATGCTTTTGAATTACCATTATCTAATATAATTCATCGAGGCACCCCAACCTATATACGATATGGTTCTTGAAAAAAAAGCACATGTGAGTTGTACCTCTGAGTGGGATGGCTTACCACTTGGAAAAGTAATGGCGAAGATGAATCGATGCCCCTTGAAGAAGGAGGATCGATCGGACTTACAATGTTGGATACCCCAACACTCAAATGGCCATGAAGCTAATGTAGAATGTTGGTGGTTGGTGGAGGAACCACATGTACTGACGATGGCATCTCTTCTACATCCATGTAGTCTGAATCATCAAGGCCAATAGTATCCAAGTCTTGATCTTCATCTTCATCTTGACCGATTGATGTGCTCAGCTCTTGAATGTACCTTAAATTACAATGCCATGGGCTTCATGTTTGTCCAAATAATATAACCATATTTGGTCAAAAGATCGACGGTGCAGGGTTACATCAATAAGAGAGTAGGAGAGAGCTCTTTATTTCACTTGATGGGCTTGTAAATTTTCTTGAGGTAGTTTGTCGGTGTTCAAATAATCTATGAACGGTTGCCTCCAATCCAGCTCCTTGTCCATTTTAGCAATGACAACCTCCTTCAAGAGAAAGTCTTGATGAGTTCAACATCAATAAGGGATAGACTCTATTTTGGACCCTTATTGAAATGGACTCATCTTCCATACATGCCAAATCTTAGCAAGTTTGCAAAGCATCTGCTCATTTTCTGAGAACCTTGTAAATGGTGACTTCAGGAATTGGCCAACAACATGGTATACTAATCATTACAAAGCTTTTGAGAACGGTAGGACCCAAAACTGGTTGATGACCAACCGAGAATCCCCAAAGATGTTGATGCTCGACACTGATAGTGATGGCTAACTGATCGCAATCAAAGCCTCATAGCTTCAGTGTGGGTTGGAAATATATGAGAATCTCATCACATCGTGGTTTGAGTTAGAAGAACTATTCCTACCTTGTCTTTCCGAGAATAGATCATGGTGCTTCACTTAAGAAAAGAAGTAGCACCAAAAATACATCTCCCATCGAAGTTGGCCTCCCTAAGTTCATGATTTGTTCATCGGAGATCATAAGAATCAAAGTGGGTGTGCTACTAAGAAATCAAGCTTGCCTTTACCACACTGAGGGGTACAAATGTGATACCAAACTGTGAGAGGATCATAGACCATCGAGCCAAACATCTGGAAAGCATTGGTCATGTCATGAGATACTGTAGTGGATTTATTCTGGACATCAAGTTCACCTTATAAGAAAGCATGTAGTGTTGTACCTTCTGAGAAGCAAAGATTAAAGCTAGGCAATATTTCTCTATAGGTGGATAGTTTGCTTCAACAGGAATCAAATGATGGCTGAGGTAGTAGAGAGTGCTCTCCTTCCCTTCATCATTATCTTGGGCCAACAGAGCACTGAGAGAGTCATCCAATGCAGCAACGTAGAAGATGAGTGGCCTGCCCAGGATAGGGGCTGCAAGAACTGGCGGATTCACCAAGTACTGTTTGATATCTTCAAAGGTATGCTGGCACTAGTCAACCCACTTGAACTTGGCATCCTTTTTGATAAGTGCTGAAAATGGTTTGCATCTCCATAATAGGTTTGAGATAAAGCTTCTTAGATATGCCAGCCATCCTTGAAAGGATTTGAGTTGAGTTAAACTCTTAGGATGTGGCATTTCTAAGATAGTTTTGATCTTTTCAAGATCTATTTCTATTCTATCAAATAAAACTCAAGAATTTCTCAAGCTACTCAATGCACACTTGGATTCATTTTGAGGTTATATTATCTTAACCTTTCAAAACTACTCTCAAGTCAAAAAGATGGTCTTCCTTTTCTCTACTCTTGACTACTAGATCATCAACGTAGCACTCAACCTGATGATGGATGAGTTTGTTGAAGATCTGAGTTATGGCCTGTTGGTATGTAGCACCAGCATTTTTAAGGCCGAAAGGCATGACCCTATAATAGAAGATTATGATCGGGGTTCAAAAAGCAGTGTTTCTTTCATCTTCAAGAGACATCTTGATTTGGTTATAGGAAGAGGAAACTCATCCTTAGGACATGCCTTGTTTAAGTCCCTAAAATTGACTCAAATGTAAATTTGGTCATTCTTCATCTTAACCATGACTAGCTAACGTAGATATTTTCTTCCCGATGAAACCATCATCGAGTTTGACCAAATGACATATTGTTTAATTTCTAATCGCATGTATCTAGGAGCTTGCTTAATAGGGTAGCATTAGATCTATTGCTAGCTTGTGGACTGCTACGAGAGATAATCCGGGCATCTCTTCATAACTCCATGTGAAGCAATCTTTAAACTTAGTTAATAGCCTAACTAAGTCATTGGTTTTTTCTTCATTTAGCAATGAACTGATGTATGTCGGGCATGGATTTTCTTTTATCCCGACATTGATTTCCTTAAGCTTGTCGATTGTTGAATAAACCTCCTCTTCAAATTCTAGCGGTGTCTCTTTGACTTGGAGATCATCTGAGGTTTCTAAATACACCATCTCATAAGACTTGGGGATGTGTGAGAAGAAACTATCAAACTCCAAATGATTGGTAACAACTAGGAAATAATCTTCATCATCGATCGAACCCACTGTACCGCATCCTACTCCTGCTTTTGATTGTGCTTCCCTACCTGTATTGTTCCATAGCTTTTTGAAGTATTCTAACCTGTGCTTGGACCATGTGTGAGGAACTAAACCTTTCTGTATAAGATTTTGAACACAAGGAGAGTAAAAGTCAAAAGGTAATTACATTAATTCTTTAAAAGTATCCTCCTCAAGCTCTACATCAACTTCAGGACTTGAGGATGATGATCCCAAAAAGAACTTCTACTTCATGTTATTGGAAGACTTAGGGACTTCCTTAACTACTAAACCTTCAACTTTCTGAGATGTAAGTGAGGTAAGAGCTAAGGTTCCCAACTGCTGCCTAATAGTTTCACATAAACCAGATTCGAATACTTTGCTTTGCTTGGAGGGTTTGTCTCTGTTAGATCAAAAGTCACCTCCAATGGAACATAGAGGGTTGGTATACTAATCACATTAGACTCATCCTCTGAGCTGATTCCAAGTCTATGTGAATAGTAGGGTACTCTATGAACTGAACATGACCTCTGTGGTCAAGGCCAACTAGGGTCTCCCACCTCTGAACCGCCTCTATTTCTACCTCTACCATGGAGGTTGAGCCATCCTACCCACATGTCTATATGATGGAATGAATTGTGGATGGAACGTGATAATGGATCTATTTCTTCTTTGATTCCTCTTTCTTGTTCACTTGGACTTTTATTTTTCTTTTCATTTTCTTTTATCTTTTCTTTTGCTTCATTTTATTTTTCTTTTTCTTTTGCATTTAAATTTTATCCAAGTTCATGATAAAAGGGTGTTTAAAGATATAGGTCGATCCTCATAAATCTCAACCTCTAACTAAAATGGCTTTTCATCTTGACACGATTCAATTCCATCTTTCTGAACTTGATGAAGGGGGGATGGAACGATCTTATTCTAATGTATCCAAGTCCTACCAAGAAAAGCAGTGAACTAAGTATTCAAATCAATGATGTAGAACTTGGCTTCAGTCTTCCAGTCACCAATCTCCAAAGATAACACTATATAACCTAAAGCCCACTCACCTTGATCATTGAATCCTCTCATCATCCTATCTCCTCAAGTGTGAGATGTTGATCTTCAAATAAGGGTCTTTAGACTCATAATATTCACTATGCACCAATCCATGAGAACCTAGAGTGAACTGTCATGTCAACTGATGTAGAGGGAGTTGTGCTCCAAGTCCCCAAGAAGGTCTTCATCTGTGAAGGTGATCCCTTGGGCTTCTTTTGCATAATGTGCTTTCACCTATAGCCAATTGAGCTAAGCTGTGATCAAGGAAGGCCTTGATTAGCGATTCCTTCATCTCTTTGGATAAGACAAGGGCTTCATATATGCTTAGCTTAGATGGTAACTTTCTTAGATCAGAAAGGACATTGTAGTCCACCTTTGACTAATCTTCCACAAGCATATCTAAGGGTGGAGGTAGAACATTGCCACTATGGAGGTTGACTTCAGTAATCTCTAGAGGCAAGGTGGTGGCAAGTTATACCTACACTTCAGGCTCACCTACATTTTCTCCTATGGGACTCTCAGAATCGGATGATTCTAAGTCTATCTCAAGAGCTGAACCCATAGTATTCATAGTTGGAAAATCTAACTCTGAATCAAACAAAGGAAGATTGAAATTATTATAGTTAATTAGACTTGAAGATTTATTTCTAGGAATAGAAGAAGATAACTCATCAGGAGAGACATAGATGTAATTCAAATCAGCTTTATTCTTCAATTTCTTGGAAGTATTTGGAGATACAAAGTAAAAATCAAGTAGAGTGAGTGGAGTAAGAGATTTGATTCCCTTATCCACTGATACAAGAGTTCTACTAGTAGATGAAACATAAGAACTAGCTAAAATGGAAGAAGTCACCTGTGGAAGAAACTAAAGGTCGGAGTCGACATGATGGTGGCTATGCTAAGAGGCTATCCTGGGCCGACACATGTTGTTGTTGCTGCTGAGCTCCCTTTCCTAGAGTTGGCATTGGCAACTTGCAAACCTTCCTTGGTGTTGGAGGTTTGAGCTGACTCAAGCACCTACAAGGAAAGCTTCTTGATCTTCTGAATGATCTTCTTAGAGGCTTTGGATAGAGAAATATTCCAACCTTCTTTAGTTTTAGTAGGATCACATGTATCCCCAAGAATTACCCTAATGAAACTGGAAGGTTGTTCCACAAGGTATTCCTTTGGGATAACTACAACACTGATCTTGAAACTGTGTTCAAGCTAATCCTTGAATGTGAAGCAATCCTCCAAAACATGGCCTCGCATTCGGTGGTAAGGAAAAATGTTTGGATCATAACTATTGCCTACTTCCGCCTCCTAGTTTAGAAAAGTTTCTTTAAGAGATTCTTAAAGATTTTCCTGATTCCCTCCCTCTTAAAAGAATAAGGTTTATTTAACTTATCTAAAAGAGTAGGTGGACCATAACTACCTAGTGGCAGATATGCATGCCACTGCTGCTAGTGGTATGGTTGAGGTGGTGGATGTGCTGGCCATGGAGGCTGTGGTGCAGGACTGAAGGGCTACCTCGGTGGTGGCAAAGGAGGTGGAGGCTACTAAGGTCGTGGTCTCTCGGACTGATCTTTAGCTGGCTGCTTTCCCTTGTCAACCACTACTACTACTCCTGCCTTTTTCTCATAGACCTTCTACATCTTCTACTTAGGCAAGTGATCTTGAAAAGCCAACTATTTGGCCTCTCCTTATAGACTATCTACCTTATAGATTAGCCTCTCAAATGTCTTGATAGTGAAGCCCTTAAGCATGAAGGCGACCGGACCATGGATATTCTTCAAGAGAATCTCAATGACATGTTGTTCTACATGTGGTTCACTTCATACTCGTGTTATGCCATCGAGAATATAATCAACAGGACTCACTGGTGTATTGCTATAATGAGATCACCTACAGTAACCCTTTGCTGAGCTCCAACAAATCTCTTGATGAAGAGTTGCTCTAACTCAACAAATGTCTTTACCGAACCATTGGCGTTCAAAGATACCAATCAAAGTAATACCCTAGCTACTAATGAAAAGAAAAGTAAAGCACATACGCTTGAAACAACTCATGAAATGTGCTATATACTGCCTTGGGTTCCCACTGCCATCAAAGCTTTTGAAGGAAGGAGGCACAAAACCCTTGGGATATTGGATAGCATCGAATTCCTCCGGGTAGGGTCTACCCTTTGGAACCGATGATCCTCCCCGGGCTTGAGCCAAAGCTTCCTTCACTTGCTCAACCATGGATTTTATATCTTTTCTTGTATGGAGGTACTTTCCACTACCTTCCTATATAGGCTAGTGCTACCTTGCTTAATGGAGGTAGAGTCTTGGTGGGTCCAAGACATGCACTAACTCAGCCGATTGATGCGATAGATGAACTAAGGGGCTTATTTTAAAGCGCTAAAAGTCTAACCCTCTAAATGTCATGCCATCCTATCAATCTACTCAACCTTCTGCCTCAACTGATGTCGGAGGTGCTGGGCTGATGTTGTGATATCTTCATGATCAACCTCATCACCTTCTATAGCTTATTGTTCCCTAAGAAGAGATTCTCTAGTGTCAACCATGTAGACTCTAACTGAATCTTCCAACAAGTCATCTTCATTGGGATTGAAGTTTCTCTTCATCCACCCATCAAAATCTCCTTTTCCATGAAATAATGTGCAACTATCTCATCTAAAGAATGATAAGTAGTACAAATAATCTAGGCTGACCGGTGTGATCACTATCATGCACTGAGAGGCATCGGACCTCACCTATCATTGGAGAGTCAATCCTATGTGGACTGTACTCACTGGATAAATGACATTCCTGACTATTATTGGCTATGAGAGGGGTAACAATCTTAGGATGTTCCACTACCACTAGGTTGTCATCGCCATATCAAAATAATCCACCATCTCCACATCATGTAGAGTTGGTGAAGAAATAACCACAATGCTTCGTCACCACTTTTGCACCACCACTAAGGTCGAAAGGGAGAGCTCGCCTACCACAATGTAGAAGGGGTAGGATCCTCGCCATAGGATCACCAATGCGCGCTTCTCCTGATATGGCCTTCATGGCCTTGACTGGAATAAGAGATGCTATAACTTGAACTAGTTATGGCGATTGAGGGGTAGAGCGGTGGCATGGAGACACCACTGACTCTCTATGCACAGGAACTACCCTCCTATGGTGACTTGTCCAAGTAAGAATGATACTGTCAGTATGGTCGGTGTGGGTAGCATGTCAAGCTAGAAAATTAATAAGAGCATATGAATTAACATTGAACCTCCTCTCTCTACTAGTAATATGTTGTATGGGCCTCGCCTCTCTGAAATCTTCCTCACCTATGGGGATAATGGATCAAGATCAAAGTTATGAACTCGAGCACTCATGCTCCGCCTACCTGTGTAAGATATCGAGGCATATGACCTCGCCTCCCCTAATGCATATGCACCACTATAGGAGGTGATGATGGATCCTCCTAACATCCTCTCTGTCAAACCTAGAGAGAGGATGGAACTGGTTTTCTATAACGTGGTGAAGTGATAAGGAACTCATCCACATGAATTCTGCCTCTAACTCCCTAGCTATCCAGTGGTACTTATCATGCTGTATGGGTAGGATGGGAGGAGTGCTAGACCCATACTCAAATGGGAGGAAAGCCCGAGAATAGGGAGCCTTACCCTTGAGGGTAAATGAGATGCAGCCCTCACGGGCAATATGAGAAACCATGGGGGCACTAACATTGGTAATCAGTACTGCACTACAATCAGCTATGGGACTACCACCACTTTCCTCTTTAGCGAGGAGACATTAGAATCGTAGGGTAAGTCAATCTTGATGACTGGCTTCTGCTCGGTCACTGTGGTCCTACTAACTATAGTGAGGGGAGTGCCCTCACAAGTAATCTTGGCTCCCTCTAATCCCCTACCAAAGTGAATTAGATGCATATGGTCCAGTCGAGGGAAGTCATCTTGATTCAAATCCATATCCATACCATGGGGGAAGGTAAAAATGAACTTCTGTGCACCAGCCATTTAAACAACTGTAAGAGACTAAAAAATTGATCACTATCTGTAAGAATCAAGATAAGAAATGAGTTTGTATCGATTTCTTTATAGATTTTGAATTTTGAATTTGAAAATTTGAACCCACATCCAACAACTTGGAAGTGTTAAGTGGGTTCAAATAGATTTGAGAAGATTGATTGAAAGAGGAATTTTGAATATGAATCCAAAAAATTTTGATAAGGATGCTCCATAGGTTCATGTTTTTGAATTTAAATTTTTATTTGAGGTCCCTTTAACAAATTTAGGTATGTTAAAGTAAGGGTCAATTGATTTGTTTTTTGTTTGGTGATTTTGAATTTCACTTACTTAGCAAATTTAGGTATGCTAAAGTAGAGAAAGTGATTGTTTTTTTGAATTTGTTATTTTGATTTTGAAGAATTCACTTAGTTAGGTATGCTAAGTGGAGAACCCAAGTGTGTTTTGTTTGATTTTTAAAAATAGGATTCTTAGCAAATTTAGGTATTCCAAGGAAATCCTAAGTATTTTATTTTTGTTTTGATGTTTTGATTTTTTCAAAAGGTAGGATCCTTAGCAAATTTAGATATGCTAAGAAAATCCAAAGTGTTCCATTTGTGTTTTGATTTGTTTTGAAAGTGGAGACCTAACTTTAGCAATTTGAGTATGCAAATTTGAGTATGCAAAGGATGAAGTCCCACTTAGTTTTGTAAAATGGAAATTTCACTTAGCAAATTTGAGTATGCTAAATGAAATTCCAAAAGATGTGTCAAAATTTTGATTTGTTTGGTTTGAAAATGGAAACTTCTCCTTACCAAATTTGGTATGCTAAGGAAAGAAGTTCCAAATGTGTTTGAGAATTTTGGTTTTGACTTTGGAGACTTCACTTAGCAAATTTGAGTATGCTAAATGAAGTTCCAAAAGGTGTTTGAAAATTTTTTTATTTTTGGGTTTGGAGATTTCACTTAACAAATTTGGGTATGCTAAATGAAGTTCCAAAAGGTGTTTGAAAATTTTTTTATTTTTTTGGGTTTGGAGACTTCACTTAACAAATTTGGGTATGTTAAATGAAGTTCCAAAAGGTGTTTTTTATTTTTTGAAATTTTTTTTATTTTTGATATTGAAGACTTCACTTAACAAATTTGGGTATGCTAAATGAAGTTCCAAGATGTGTTTAGAATTTTGAAAATATAATTGTTAAGTTCTAATTTTTGAAAGAGACTTCATCCAATAAAAGGTAAAGAATGGAAACCAATTTTATTTTTGAAATGTGAAATTTTGTTTTGTGTGTGATTATTGCTTTTTGGAAAGAGAGGAATTCCAACTTTAACATATGTGGGATATCTTTAAATGGGATTTCAAAATGATGATTCTTTTTAGTTGGGAATGCAATCTTCATTTAATAAATTTGAGTATTTTAAATGAAGATGTTCATATGTGCTTTGAAAATTTTAATTTTGTTTGGAAATAAAACTTTCAATAAGTAGTATATTTGAAAGGTTCATGTCTAAAACTTTATTTTTTAATTTTAATTTTGATTTTGAAAAGAATTGTTCATTTTATTTTGAAAATGAAATCTTCAACAAAAATTGAAAGAATATGTCATTTATTTTGAAAATTTAATTTATTTGAAAATGAAACTTCCATTCAATAGATGTATTGAATGGAAAGATTCATGTGTGCTTTTGAAAATTTAATTTTTGATTTTGATTTTTGGAAAATGATTGTTCATTTTATTTTGAAAAATGAAATCTTCATCAAAGTGAATTGAATAAAGATGTTCATTTGTGTTTTTTCAAAAAAATTTATTAGTTCTATTTTTGAAAATCCTTACATGTAATAATTATGAGAATTGTTAAATGAGGGTGTTAAATGTTTTGTGGAAAATATTTTATTAAGTGCATTTTTAAAAAGGTGATTTTTGAAAAGCAAAGTTCTTATGGAGAATTTTTTTTTTATTTCTATTATTTTAGGATGAACCTTTTCTTATCATTAAAAATAATAAGGAGGAAGTCTTTAAAATGTCTTCTTTTTATTTTATTTTTACCCATTGGAGAACCCAAAGGGGGTTTTAAGACCCACAAGGAATGCGGTCCTAAAACCTAAAGATGTTGGCTAACTCAACTTAATAATGAAATAAGCTAAGTTCCAATGGAAAGAAAGATAGTCTCATATTCATACCAAAGTACGAACCTACTGTCAATACTCAAAGACAACGATCATTTACCAAAGATGGAGAGAGGAACCATCCCCAGTGGAGTCGCCAGAAAAATCTATTGTAGAAAAATTTCTATAAGAGGAGTCGCCTTCAAATCTGTTGGTTAGAAGAGAAAGAGGCAAGACTATAGAAATTTGTCTTTTTAGGATACCACACAGATCCACAGATGTGCTTATTCAGGTGATCGGGTACGTCATCAAGGAATAGTGTACTATCTCAAAAGATAGAAGTCACTACCCTTTAATAGGCCTAATCACCTTAATAAGGACTCCTAAGGATGATGGGCCTGTATATGTTTCAGAGATTCTTCCCCTACTTTACATGAAAAAGTAAAGCAGTGTTTATTTTAAACTAGATTCATTAAGTTCCCTACAGGGGCAAGCTCCTATAGTTAATTACATCCTAAGGAATGGGGATCCCTTAGAAAAAACTCTCGATTAAGATAAATGATCGTTGTCTTCAAAGATTTTAGTAGGAATGGACTATCAATCGATTGGTTTAATTTTCAAGATCAAATGGGATTAATCAAAGAGAGGGAGTTATTAACAAATCCAAAAGTATGATAAGTAGGAGATGCCCACAATGCTAGAAACCTAGTGAGCATCTCAAACAACCTATAATTTTTACATTTTGAAATTGATTTAGTTTGTTTGAGTTGCATTTTCATTAGAAATTTAGGACTTATGATTCCTTAACACAAGATTAAGAAATAAGAGATGAGGATTTATGCTATAGAGAGAAAGCAACCTTGTAAAAAGGAGCTTTGGTGAGGCCACAACCTAAATCTAAGGAGAATGGGTATTGGTTTGTCTCCACAAGAGAGACAAACCACCCACTTGGACTTACAACCACCTGCCAACTAACTCCTACAATTTTAAATACATGTAAAGTCTTATGCATGAAAAGATAGTTTGTTATTTATTTAGAAAGAGACTAAGTCCTTAAACTCACTCCCTAAAGAGACTAGATCATAGGACATGCAAATGACCTAAATCTAATGCAATTCAAATTCTTTATTTTCATTTTGGAAAATTATTTTGACTCATGCTAATAGGATTCATATGCCTAATGCATGAGAAATAAAGGCCAAAAATCAAAGGAGGAGGTGTGTTTCCACCATGGCTTTTCAAAGGTCAAGTTTTTCTGCAAAGGTGGAAGCCCTCAATCAAGAGTGAAATAAGATGCATTTGTGCATGATATTGTAAAATAAAAAATCTCATCCAAGGGTTGCTAATTCTTTTATCTTGATTTTAAATCTAAGCTTTAGGTGAGGTTATGAGTTCTTTATTTTTGATTTGAGTAGTTTAAGTTTGGTAAAAAATTTATTTTTTACTAAAGAGCCTAACACACATCCAAGCCATACATAAAGAGGAAAAAACTAGAAAAAGATGCCACTTAATGCAAAAGCTAAACAATCCTCAATCAATTTATAAGGCTAATCGTAAAAAGATTAAAGAGCCATTGTTGTCGGGCACCACCGAACAAACTGGAAAATAGCAAATTAGGTAGCTGAGCTCTACCCTTATACAACCCGGATTACAAATGAATTGAATTAGAATTAAAGGAATTATTATTATTCTTTTCTTTCTTCCTTCTTTCTTCTTCTTTTCTTTCTTCTCCTTTTCTTCTTTCTTCTTCTTTTCTTCTTTTGGATGGTTGGAAGGTAGATACTCCAATTCCTCACATGGTGCATAAGATAGGATCGTATGACCAATGCTCATCCTAATCCTCATAACAATCAATCCAAAATTATAATCGCACAAACTTACATGAAAAGGAAATGAATGGAAATCTAACTAACACTTGCAAAACAAAGGTTATGTAAAACAAACAACATAAATTCCAAGCATGTATATTGGACTTAGAACTCCACACACGAGTGATTAAGTCCACCTGGCCTGTTGGATTATTCTTAGGGGCATAAAGCACCAGCAAGCAAAAGCATTTATATTTTTATTTATGATAGCCCCTTACACAATCTCCTATAAAAAGAATAGTTAGACTAAGAGCATCTACCATTCATTCTATGAGCAACAACATAGTCTAAAATATATCACAAAATAAAATAAAATATCAAGCCATGCACTGCCCTAACCTAAAGCTAGAAGTGGTGACTTAGGCTAATGTGTGTGCTTTGAAGGTTTGTGTGGTATGCTTAGCTATGGCTTTAGGTTCAAATTTTCTATGTGTGAAAACATGTTCAACTAAGAGGAGGGTTTCATTTAAGTTATTTAATTATTTTGGGTTGATTTTATTTTATGTTTTTCTTTGGTTCAAGTGAATCTTACAATTAATTACTAAATTATGAAGAGAGGGACAAAGAAGAGAACTTGTCGTTCCTTCCCTAACCTAAGAAATTTCTAAAATAGGTTCAAATTTTTGGTTTTATTTAGTGAATGTTTTGATTAATTCTTTTATCTAATCCTAAGTTTAGATGAACTATAAACAAACCTATTCAAGAAGAAATGCATTTTAAGTTTAAATAAAATGAACCAAATTCACATAACACATTACTTCATTTCTTTCCCAACATGTATAACATGAATATGAATAAGTCCTAAGCATATCTATACATACAAATGAGAACATTTAACACACTTTATGATGCATGCTAAGTAGTTCACTTAAGAAATTTTTCTTAAGTAGAAAAGGGTTTCTTTATCCAATTTTTTTCATGTACACACATGAAAGTAAGAAAGGCATAAGTGAGTACAACATCATTGTTAACTTGAGGTACAAGACCTACTTAGGGCTACTTAAAGAACCTCAAAATTTTCGACTAATATACCACTTTTCTTAAATACAAACATATGTATAAAAGAAATGAAATGGAAAGAATGAAAAGTTTATATTAATTGATTCATTTTGTTTATGCATATGCTATAGGTAATTCTTCTAAAGATAGATAGGATGAATGATGGAGAAAAGTAAGTTCTTTCAAATGAACCATACATCTTACCAACTCCTATTCAAAACTATGCTAACATAAAAGAGAAGAGAAACCTATGCTAAGCATACCTTTATATTCTTTCACATGCAAGCTTATAATTAAATATAGTAGCATACTTTCAAATTTGATATTGATTTATATGTTTTGAAAATAATTTGGAATTTAGTAGTGATAATAGCCACTCATATTTTACTTTAGCCAACAATATGCAAATTTGACATAAAAGTAAACAATTTTTTTTTTTTAAATGAATTGAAAAATATGAATGCATGAAACCACGTGACATAAAAATTTAACATGTTGGAGAAAGAATCAAAGCAATAAAAGCATGTAAACACATTCACTTTAATTGAATCCTAAAGACATTCTTATGGAATAAGAAAGTTTAAAATAAATCAAAGTCTATTCAATTTGATTTTATTTAATTTTAAGTTTGATTTAATTTTGAAAAGGTGAGTTGAGTTTGTTGTTCCTAACCATTCCCACATGTGTTTGAAATTTTTGTTTAAATTTTAGATTATTAGATTCATTTTTATGAATTAAGCAAGTTAATTAACCCTCACCTACACCACTTAGCATAGTTAACCAAGTAATTATGAGTCAATGAGATGACATAAAAATTCACAAGGAATTTAAACTTGAAATGCACCTAGGAAGAAAAGGGCCTAATGCAATTTGGCTCATGATTAATGGTTAATTAAACTAAGGGGTTTAGCTTAAGTAATTTCAAAACACCCCTTCACACATATGAATTGGATTTTGATTTCCTTAATTAAACATAGGCTCTTAAACACCTAAGCATCTACCCAAAGTAGATTAATTAAGTTCTAAAATTTTTTAGAATTTTTAGAAATTAATTAAGGGGATAATATATGAAATAACCCTTAATTAAGAGAAGATTAAGGAAAAAAAGGGGGTTTAGGGAATAAATTAGGGGAAATGCCCCAAAATTATTCCCTAAAACTTTTATCTACTAGATCTAACCTTAATCAACACTAATAATGGATTAAAACTATTAATCACACCTTAATTATCCTTACTTACATAAGAAGGGTAATTAGGAATCATATTTGCAATTTGCCCAATTAAGACTTCAATAAATCCCAAGAAAATTAGGGGAGGTAGAGGTCATCCCCTAAAACACCAAGAAGTTTGGGATTAATTAGAGGTTTAATTAAGAAATAATTAGCAAAATATGATTTCAATAAAAACCCAAAATTAGAAAAACGCATAAATCAAAAATATTAAAATTATTTTTAAAATATTCTAGGTTGAATTATCTTTCTATAGAAATTTATTTCATATTTTTTTAAATTTTATTGAGAGAGATATGATTTTTAGAAGATCGGAGATTAATTAGAAATTAAAGAATCCTAACTAATCTCAGCTCTGTGTGGCGGCGTGGCGCTGCATCGGCGGTGAGCATCTCACTTAAACATCATTGGGTGGCGGATGGTGGGATGCTTTGATCTTCGTCAGATCAAAGGTGAGCGAGATCTATAGTTTTAAAAGGGATAAACAATTTTATAAATGTGGAAATAATCTCAATCGTCCATTCAAAATGTGGATGGGCCCAGATCTCCCAGTTCTTCCCCAGGATTAAGAGGGTCCAATTGAGCTGGTTGAAACAAAACTTTACCCACATCTAAAGCCAATAAGGAACATCCAACAGGTTAATTTGCATGACTTGAAAATTCTTTCACAAAGACCAACACCTATGGGTGGTCAAAAATTCCATACCTCGAGGTGATCACGTGCTTGATCAGAGGTAGCTTCATCTAGTGGAAACAAAGCCCTGTTAAAATTCTTAGGCCTTGGGGTTGAGTGGATTGCTCTATGGACCAACACCACTTGATGTCTTTTATGGCTTTGGTCCAATTCCTTCTCTCCATGCTGTGGGGACTCAAATGGATGCTTGGGTGCACTCGAATAGGTTTTCAGAGGACGTGTGCCAAAGGAATTAGAGTGGTTTTTAGTGGGGAGAAAGTTGGGAGTTCAAGTGAGCTCCCCAATTTTTTAATGGAGAAAATTGAAAATGAAATTCTCTTAGAAGCTTAGGAGGCTCACTGATCTTTCCGACTCTATGGCTTGATCAAATTAAGGAATGATGGTTTTGAATTGAATTAGGGGGAGTATATCTCCCCTTGTGGCAATCGGATGGTCAAGCATAGGCTTGCCATTTTGATCCAATTGCACAAATTGGAGAGGTTTTTTGATCTATTTTGAGTTGGCACATGGTCAGTTTGAGGCCTTGACTGGATTGCCAACTTCTCATGTGCATCAAATTAACTGCAAGAGGGATTTGGAATGAGCCAATTTGACCCATGGGGTCAAGTTTGGCCTTGGGTCCAATTAGGCTGACCCAAACCCATTGGGTTGGGTGCACCACTCTTCATTAGGTCCCTTGAGCTAAGGAAGCATCAAGTGGATATGAAGAGGTATGACCAAATTACCCATGGATTAGCCAAAATTTGTTCTATGGCCTAGGGGTAGAATGGTCATTTGCTTTTTTCAATTTGGATATGTTGGGTATGTGGAAAAAATAGGTTTGGCCAAGTTTCATGAGATTTGGAATTCATTTGATAAGGTTTTTGACCTCATGTTCAACAGGATCAAGTTCATATACCATTTGAAATGTTTTGGTGGCTTTGGTTTGATTCAATTTTGGATAATTTTGAATTTGCTCATATGACTTCATTTAGGTCAAATGGGTCAAGTTGACCTTTGACCCATTTGACCTATTTGGGCTAGGTCATGGGTAGGTTTAGGTTTGGTTAGTCATAAGTGGATTGGTATCTTTGTTTCCAATCAATTTTGGTTAAGTTCAAATTTGGCTCAACTGACCCCTTTAGGTCAAGTTGGGTCTAAGGTCAATTGGGCTAGGTTGGGTCTAGTTGGCGAGGCTTTGGTCAAGTTCAACAAGTGATTTGGAATGAACTAGACCCATTGGTTTGAATCAATTTGACTTAGATTAAGTTTTGATACATTTTGACCCTTTAGGTCAAGTTGGGTCAACTTAGGTCAAGTGGACAATCGGGCTAGGTTAGGCTCAAAGGTTGACTTGGTCAAGTTCAAACATAGTTCATGAATGAACTTAGACCAATGGTTTCAATCAATTTGTCCTATGATGGAATTTGGCAATGTTAGGTTTCATTTTGGGCTAAGTTTTGACTTGGTCAACCCTTAGATTTGACTTAGTTTGACCCAATTTGATTGATTGATCATCCCACGATGATTGTTGATCATGATGAAAGGCATAGATGAGTTTGGTTCAATCCAGTTTGATTAGGATTAGAATTTGGCTCATAAGGCTACTTTAGGTCACTTTGTCGGCCAAAAGTGGGTCAAATGGCTTGGTCAAAGCTTGATTTGAGCTTGATTGATCTTGTATATGGACTTATGATTGAAATATAAATCCATTGCAAGTGGTTTGAAGTCAAATGGGTTTTGATTCATTTTTAATAATTTCATATTCAAAGGGTGAACATGAAATTTGGGTTTGATTTTGAATTGGGTTTTGATTTGTGATTGAAGTTTGGATTTATATTTGAATTCATGATTGTAAGGTTGATTGAATCATGAAGGAAAATCAAGAGCTTGGCTTGATTTGAAATTGATTTGGCTAAGTTCAAGATTTTGACTTGAAAGGCTTAGGTTGATTTGATTTTGAGTGGATTTGAGTTTGACTTTTGGAATTGGTTTTGATTGTTTGAATTTATATTTCATCTATATATGTGAATATAAATGAGAATATAAATGGATCATGAGAAAATTTCAAGGATTTGAAATTATTTGATCATGATTTGGACTAAGTAAAGGACTTAAGAAAATTTTAGAGTTTGGTGTTTGAATTATTGAATTTGGTTTTATTGATTTGAATTTATATTTCATTTATATATATATATATATATATATATATATTATATATATATATATATATATATATATATATATATATATATATATATATATATATATATATATAGAATATAAATGAGTTATGAAAATCATGAGTTTGGTTGATTTGATCATGATTTAGGCTAAGTCCATTAATGGAAAATTAAGGACTTAGAAAATTTTAATTTGGAATTTATTTGAGATTTGATTTGATTGATTTTATATATTTATATGTGAATATAAATGAGAATATAAATGAGTTTTGAGAAAATATGAGTTTGAATTGGTTTTGATTTGGCTAAGTCCATTAAGTGGACTTAAAAATTTCATGAATTGATTTAGAATTTTAAGTTTAGTTTGATTGGTTTGGATTTATACTTCATTTATATATGTGAATATAAATTAGAATATAAATGAACTATGAGAAAATCCCATGAGTTTGAATTGATTTGATCATGATTTAGGCAATGTCCATTAAGAGGGAATTACGGACTTAAGAAAGATTTGGACTTAGGAATTTTTATGGATTTTGATCATGGGTTTCAATCAGAGTTTTCAATCATGGTTTTCAATCATGGATTTCAATCATATGGAGTTGATTTGATTTTGGAGAAAATCAATTGAGATTGATTTGGAGTTTGACTTGAATGAAGGAAAGTGAGGAATGGTTTAAGCTAAGGGTAGGCAAGTTTTCTTAACACCCCTAAGGCATGACCTATTCTTATGGCTAACTCTTCTAAGTCTTCTAGGGCTAGGTTGAGTGTCCACCTAATCACTAGATGTGTATTAAGACTAACTCTTAAAGTCTAAGAGAAGTTTTATGTCTAAGATGGAGGGGTTGAGAGCTCATTCTAAAATGAGGTCAACAAAGTGTATAGATTGACTGGGTGATTGTGTAAATCAATGACTTAAATAAGATTAGAGATAGTCAAGATTAATTTCATTTTTTTAGTTGCTTTTTTATGGATCCTATCGATTTGTGATGGACTGCACTGAGTAGGGGCCATGTTGGCCTTGATCTACTTCAGATTTGTCAATCCAAATGGGTAGTCTACCAACCACATAGCAGGACTATCCAACCAAAGGGGTTATCTTTCAGTTTGCAATGGCCAAGTTAGGAAGAAAGCACTGGGATTCATCTTCCTAAACAAGGAACCACTAGGGTGATCGGTTGATTGTGCAACAAATTGAACGACCTTGTCTATTGATAAACTCAAGATAAAGATTAATTTCATTTATAATTATTTTTTGGATCCATGGTTTGCGATGGATCACATAGGGGCCATGTTGGCCTTGGTCTAACTCAGATTTATAAATCCAAAGGGAGTAGCTTCCCAACAGAGTGGAGAACTATCCAACCAAAAGGGTGTCTTTCAGTTTGTAATGATTAATTTAGGGATGAAAGTATGGGGACTCACATCTTTCTTGAATAGAAGACCACTAGGGTGGCACATTCACGAGGTAACATGTCAACCCGACCTAGGGCTGTCTGTAGGTTCATGGAAGTCATGCTAGAAAAAATGTGTAGTAGACTTATATCTTCCAAAGTGAGACTTTCCTTGGTAAACATGGAAAATAGGTGAACCCAAAGGAGACTATGAGAGAATCTGAGGGGACTTATCTCAACTCAAGCGTAGTCAGGCAATTCCTATAAGGAGTTATATTGACACTACCCTAAAATAGGATGTTTGCTTGGGAAAGGGGCTGCTGGGGGCTTGAATTCCTAATCCATAAGCAAATTGATTTGTTTATTTTTTTTATTTATTTATTTATTTATTGTGGCATGTTGGTTTATGAGGGATCATATTGAGAAGGAGCTTATATTAGCTAAACTATCTGATTCTTGAACCAAGGGAGAATCATGCATCCATTGAATAAATTCTCAAATAGTGGCTACTAGAAAGGGGCTGTCCAATCAAAAGTAACACGTAGTGTCTAAATGGGTCACAAAAACAAGATCCAAAATGAGTGCCTGGAAATGGGTCACTAAGGGCTTTATCCAAAACCACAAGAAGATAATATTATGTAGGTATTGTCAACTCAAGGAGAAAGCATGGGGACTCACATGCCAAGAGTGGTGTATCATGGTGAGTCACTATCGACATGGTAGAAACCAACCAAAAGGTGCCATCGATTTGCAACAATCAACTAGGAAGAAAGCATGGGGACTCACATCCTCCTATAATGGCGATTGTTGGGATAGTGTCTTCGACAAGTGCTTCGACCTAGGGCTTCTTGAGTGAATGCCACTAGGGGACTTATATCAACTCAAAAGTATTCAAGAGGAAAGAAGCATCTAGGGGACATATCCTAAACCTCAAATATACTCGACCTAATCAGTGCATGATAGTTAGTTCAAGAAGAAAGCGTGGGGACTAACATCGTCTTAAACAAAATTAACATGAAGTAGCTTACTGGCTAGGCAGGCCTACCAAGCTAACAAGGCGCTCATTGGTTTGCAATGGTCATGTTAAGAAGAAAGTACAGGGACTCACATCTTCCAAAATAAGTGACATACTAGCAAGGTAGCATGTCAGCCTGACCTAGAACAGCTAATAAGTGAGTGCCACAGGGGGTTTGCTCCCACATCAAAATAGTTCGAGATAAAATATTTGTGTTTATTTTTATTTTTGTTTGTGTTAAAAGGAATAGGATGCCTCTCAAGTTCTCTCACACCTATCCTAAAACACGCTGAGGAGTTGATGAAATGGTGTCATGAATGGCAGCTGTGATCTCACTAAGAAAGAATGTCACTTAGGTTCTCTTATGCCTAACTTAGCTATGCTAGTCAAAATAGGATGCCTCTTGGGTTCTTTCACACATATTTTAGTAGCAATTAGAAGTTGTGTTTGATTGTGTTTGTGTTGTGAAAGAGGGATAGGATGCCTCATGGGTTATCTTACATCTATCTTAAACACGTCATGGCAGATTCGCAAGATAAGCAAACAATGCTTCAAAAGAAGAGAAGATCTTGATGAATTGAAATAGAATTTTTGTTCTTTTAATGATAATTATTTTCAAACATGATTTATGGGTAATATTTTTTCAAATAGAGCCCATTAATTGGAAGCATCGGGGGTTCCCCATTATAATCAATAAGCTGATAAGATCCTCCTTGGTAGGCCTTTTCTATGATAAGAAGCCTTCCCAAGTGGATCAAACTTTCCTCCCATCTTTCGAGGGGCAATAATTGGTCTCCTTAGAACTAGGACAAGCTCTCCTACTTGAAAAGTTCTAGGGCGGACTAGCTTGTTGTGTGCTTGAATCATTTTAGCTTTGTATAACTCAAGGTTTTGGCACACCCATAGGTGTCTCTCCTCCAAATCTTCGAGCTCTTCTAACCACAACTTTGCATTCTGCTCTATAGTAATCTTGTTACCTATTGCTATCCTTAGTGATGGGAGTTGAACTTCTAAAGGTAGAATGGCTTGAACCCATACACTAAGAGAAATGGGGTGAGTTGGAGTTGAGTTGTGTATGTAGTGACCAGAGCTTCAACCAACTGCTCATGCCACTATCGCTTATTTTCTTCAAGTGTCTTCTTTTGTATTTCGATGATAGTTTTGTTGAATGCTTCTACTTGGCCATTTTCCTTGGGATAGTAGATGGTGGAGTATCTCCAATCTATACTATGTCTCCTGGCAAAGCTATTGATCTTGGTGCTCCTAAATGCAGTACCATTATCGAATATAATTCATTGAGGCACCCTGAACCTATATATGATATGGTTCCTGAAAAATTGAAGCACATGCTAGGTGTCTTCTCTGAGTGAGATTGCCTCCACCCACTTGGAAAAGTAGTCGGTGGCAGCTAGGATAAATTGATGACTCTTGGAAGAAGAGGATCGATGGACCACTAATGTACTAACACTCAAATGGCCATGAGGCCAATGTAGGATGTAGAAGTTGGGTGGTTGATGTAGGACCACACCATGTACTTAACATTGATGGCATCTCTAGCCACATCCATGCGGTCATAATCATGAAGGCTAGTAGTATCTAGTCTCTTGATCTTTACTTCATCTTGGACCAAATTGATGCTCCACATAGACTAAATGTACCTCGATGGATCATACCTTCATGTTTGTCCAAATAGCATAACACATTTGATTGAAAGACCATCGGTACAGGTGCCATCAGCATAGGAGAGAGCTCTCTCATTGATGGGCTTGTGACCTTGAGGTAGTTTGTTGATGTTCAAGAAGTCTATGAATGGTTGCCTCCAATCCATCTCTTCATCTTTATTGGCAATGACAATCTCTCCTTCAAGAGAAAGTCTCTCAATGAGTTCAACATTAATAAGGGATAGGACTTGTCTGTTTTATACCCTTATTAGAATGAACTCATCTTCCAGACATGCCAATTCTTTAGCAAGTTTAGCCAAAGCATCTGCTACTACGTTCTCTCCTCGAGGGACCTTGTAGATGATGGCCTCAGGGATTTGGGCCAATAGCTTCATGGTATGCTCATGATTGTGACAAAGCTTAGGTTTGAAACCTTGTAGGACCCAGCAATCTTGTTGATGACTAGCTGAGAATCCCCATAGATGTTGATGCTTTTAACACACACTATAATAGCTAACTCTAGATCGATAATCAAAGCCTCATATTCAGCTTCATTGGTGTGCATTGGAAGATAGTATGAGAATCTCATCACATCATTAGAGTTAAGAGAACTATTCCTACCCCTGTCTTTCCTAGAAGAGTAGATCGTGGTTCTTCTCCTTTATGAAAGGAAGCCGCATCATCAAAATACATCTTCTAACGGTGATTTTCAACCTTTCCTAAGTTCATGATTTGTTCATTGGGGAGATCATTACTGAGTGGAGAGTCAACAAGAAGTGGGTGTGTTGCTAAGAAATCCGCTAGCGCCTAACCTTTTATAGTACAGAGGGGTATGAATATGATATCAAACTGTGAGAGAATTATGGACCAATATGCCAACCGTCCGGATAATGTCGGTCATGCATTGAGATGTTGCAGTGGATTGATTCTTGAAATCAAGTTCACCTTATGAGAAAACATATAGTGTTGTAGCTTTTGAGATGCAAAGATTAAAGCTAGGTAATATTTCTCAATAGGTAGGTTGTTTGCTTCAGTAAGGATTAGACGATGGCTGAGGTAGTGGAGAGCACTCTCTTTCCCTTCATCGTTGGCTTGGTCAACAAAGTGTCAAGGGAGTCATCCAATGCAGTAGTGTAGAGGATGAGTGGCATGCCCGGGATAGGGGATGCTAGAACTGGCGTCTTCACCAAATACCATTGATATCTTCAAAGGCATGCTGGCACTTATCATTCCATTTGAACTTGGCATCCTTTTTGACAAGTGTTGAAAATGGCTTGCATCTTCTCGATAGATTGGAGATAAAACATCTTAGATACACCAACCACCCTTTGAAAGATCTGAGTTGAGTTAAACTTTTGGGTGGTGGCATTTCTAAGATAGCTTTGATCTTTTTTAGATCTATCTATTCCGTGTCAAAACCCAAGAATTTCTTGAAGCTACTCACGAATGCACACTTGAGGATTCATTTTGAGGTTATATTGTCTTAACCATTCAAAACTACTCTCAAGTCAAAGAGATGGTCTTCCTTTTCTTGCTTTTGACTACTAGATCATCAACATAGCACTTTTGATGATGGATGAGTTCATTGAAGATGAGTCATGGCCCATTGGTATGTAGCACCGACATTTTAAGGCCGAAGGCATGACCTTATAATAATAGATTTTGATCGGGTTCAAAAGTATGTTTCTTTCATCAGGGCCATCTTTATTTGGTTGTAGCTAGATGACCCATCCATGAAAGGAATACATGAGATGAGATGTCCACCATTAATTACGGTATATGAAGAAAAACTCATCCTTAGGACATGCCTTTTGTTTAAGTCCACAAATCTGCATATGCAATTTGGCAGCGGCAAACCGGTAGGGTATTTTTCTTCGATGAAACCAGCATCGATCAATTCTTGACTTTGAAATGACACATTGTTCAATTTCTAATCATGCATCTAGAGCTTGCTTGATAGGGTTAGTTAGGGATATTACTAGTTTGTGGTATCGAGAGATAATTTAGGCATCTCTTCATAACTCCATGCAAAGCGGTCCTTAAACTCAATCAATAGCCTAACTAAGTCATTGGTTTCTTCTTCATTCAGCAATGAGCGATGTATGTCGGGCATGGATTTTCTTCAGGTTGATTTCTTTAAGCTTGTCAATTATTGAATGGATTTTCTCTTCAAATTCGGTGCATCTTTGATTTGGAGATCATCTAGATCATCACGTTTCTAAACATACATCCTCATAAGAGTTGTGTGGTTGAAAGAACTATCGGACTCAAATGATTGGTGATAACTAAGCAGTAATCATCATCATCGATTGGACCCACTATGAATCCTAGTCGATCTTGATTGTGCATCCCTACCTTATTGTTCCAGCTTCTCAATACTCGACACGTCTTGGACCATGTATAAGGAATCAAACCCTTCTTTGTAAGATTAAGGACACAAGGAAAGCACCAATCAAAAGGTAATTCAATTAATTATTTATATGAATTATCCTCTCAAGTTCTACATCAACTTCTGGACTTGAGGATGATGATCCCAATAAGAATCTCTTCGACTTGACATTCATGGAAGATTGAGGGGTTTCCTTAAGTACTAAACCTTCAACTTTTTGAGAGGAAAGTGAGGTTAGAGCTAAGGTTCTTAACTGCTACCTGATAGTTTTACATAAACTTGATTCGAATACATTTGCTTTGCTTGGAGGCCGGTCTTCATCATGCGGCTTGAGTGTCACCTCAATGAAACTTGAGAGGGTTGGTTGGTATGCTAATCACATTAGACTCATCCTCCTGGATTCCAAGTCTATGTGAATAGTAGGGTACTCTATGGGAACATAACCCTATTGGTCGAGTCTTCACCTATGCCTCTACCTGCCTTGGTGGAGGTCAGTCATCTACCCATATGTCTGTATGGTGGAATGAATTATGGGTGGAATGTGACATGCAGCTCTACTTCTTCCTTGATGTCCTTTTGTCGATCACTTGAACTTTCATTTTTTTTTCATTTCTTTTTTCTTTTTTTCTTCTTTTTCTTTTTCTTTTGCATATGAATTTTGATCAAATTCATGAGAAAATGTGTTTTGAGGAAGATAGTAGGTTGCATCTTCATATATCTCAATCTCTCTAATTGAAAATGGCTTTTCATCTCCTTTGACATAATATTCAATTCCATCCCTTCTGAAGTTGATGCACTTATGAAGGGAAGATGGAATCATCTTGTTCTGATGTATCCAAGGCCTACCGAACAAAGTAGTGAATGAAGTATTCAAATCAATGATATAGAACTTGGCTTCAGTCTTCCAGTCACTTATTTCTAAAGGCAACACAATGGAACCTAAAGCCCTCTGGCCTCATTTATTAAATCCTCTCAACATCATCCGATCTTCTCGGAGTGTGGAGATGTCGACCCTCAAGTAGGCAAGGGTTTTTAGGCTCATAATGTTCACCGATGCACCAAGATCTACAAGAACCCTAGAAAGTTTGAATTTGCTCATAACCACTATAATGTAGACGGTACGATTGTGCTCCATGTCCCCTAGAAGAAGGTATTCATTTGTGAAAGTGACTCTTAGGCTTCTCTAGAATAATGTGCCTTCTCTCAAATAGCAGTTAGCTGAGCTAAGCATATCTTTGGATCAAGAAGAGCCTTGATTAATGATTCCCTCATCTCTTTGGATAAGATAAGGGAATCATATATGCTTAACTTAGCTAGAAACTTTCTTAGGTGAGCGAGGACATTATAATCAACTCTGGGCTGATCCTCCATAAGCATATCTAAGGGTGGAGCATCCTGTGGAGGGGCTTCTTGATCATCAAAACCAATGACTTGTTTCCCCTTATCTCAAGGTATTATCCTAGGAGGTAGAACCTTGCCATTATGAAGGTTAACTTCGGTGATCTCTTGTGGCAGGTTAGTGGAAGATTCTACCTACTCATCAGGCTCACCTACAGCTTCTCCTATGGGACCCTCTGGATGATTCAAGTCTATCTCAGAGGTGAACTGAGTAGGAAGAAAAGTCCAACTCTAGATCAGAAGAGGAAGATCAGAGTTGTTATAATTATTATTTAGACTTGGAGAGTTTTTTAAGAGATAATTAGACAACCCATAAGTGACACATATGTAATTCAAACTAGCTTTATTCTTCAATTTCTTGGATTTTGGAGGTATAAGTAGAAATCAAGTAAAGTTGGGTGAGGGATTTGATGCCTTCATCCCGATACAAGATGTCTACTAGAAGAAGAAAACTAGGCTGAAGAAGTTAAGCGATGTAGTAGCGGTGGAATGGCTAGGCTGGTCGATGGTTGCTACTTGGCTATCGGGACAAGTGTGCTATTGTTCTTTGAGCTCCCACTTTCCCAAGTTCTTTGGAACTTACAAACCTTCCTTGATGTTGGAGGTTTGTAGCAGCACTAAGAAAAGTTTCTAGATTTTTTGAACAATCTTTTTAGAGGTTGGATAAAGATATCCCAACCTTCTTTAGTTTTGGAGAGGATCACAGTATCCCCAAGGATTACCTAATAGGCGGATGGTTGTTCCATAGGTATTCCTTTGGGATAACTATGTGTCTTGTAGCTATGTTCAAGCGGTCCTTGAAATAAAGCAATCCTCAAAATATGCTAGCATGTGGTAGTAGAAAAAGTTAGGATCATTGCTTTGCCACTTCCTCTTCCTAGGCTGTAGCTAAAATTAGGTTTCTTTAAGAGGTTCTTAAAGATCTTGATTACCTCCCTCTTAAATGAATAAGGTTTTGTTAAGTTTATCTAAAGAGTAGGTGGATTAGCTACTTGGCGGTGGTATGTATCTACTATGGTGTATATGTGAGAGGCGAAGGTGTGGAGGCTTTCTATGGTAGCGGTGGGATGGCCTCGGTGGTGGTAGAGGAGGTGGAACTAATGGCTGGAATGGTCTCTCATGTTGATCTACTTGCTTCACCTTGTCCAACCTTGCTTTCTTACCCTTCTTCTTTCTATGGCTTTGGCTTTGTGATTGATCTTGAAAAGGCAATTTGGCCTCTCCTTGTAGCCTCTTATTGGTTAGCTTCTCAAATATCTTGATAGTAAAACCTTTAAGCATGAAGGCGACCGGGCCATGAATATTCTTTAGTAAAATTTCAATGGCATGTTGTTAGACCATGTTTATATTTCATACTCAAAGCCATCTAAGAATATAATCAATGAGGGACTCACCGGTGTTGTTGAGCCAATGAGATCCTATAGTTACCCTTTTTGAGCTCAACAAACCTCTTGATGAAGAGTTGCTCCAACTCAACAAAGTCTTCATTGGTTGGAGTTCATACCAATCAAAATATGCTAGCTGATAAAAGTCAAAATAGTAACATCACCACTAGCATTGCAACAAGCGGCCCGAAGTGCTATGTGGTGCGTGGGTTCACGCCATCAAAGCTCTTGAAAGAAGGTGGCACAAAACCCTTAGGATACTGGATGTCATCAAATTCCTCTAGGTAGGGTCTACCCTTTGGAACCAATGATCCTCCTCAGGCTTGCACCAATGCTTCTCTTACTTGTTGCTCAACCATGAGTTTAATATCCTTTTCTTGTATAGAGGTACTATCCACTACCTTCCTATACAAGCTAGTGCTGCCATGCTCTACTGGAGGTGAAGTCTTGGCATCCCAAATGCAACCACTGACTATCTCTCAATAGTAGGATGCCTTGAGGGGCTTTTGAAGTGCTAAACTCGCTAGCAAGTCTTCAAGCCTCTTTCCCCATCCTATATGTTCATCCTTTTTGCTTTAGTTATTGAAGGAGGTGTTGGGTAGGTTGTATCTTCTGCTTTCGCCATAGCACCTTCCAAACTCTTGATGAAGGAGATCAGTATCTATCACCTCATTGAGTCCTCTAACATATCATCTTCATTGGGATCAAAATTGACCTTCTCCTTCTCTAAATTAGATCAGGAATACCCTAGATTTTCCTTCTTTTCCACAAGATACTATGCTATAATATCATCTAGGGAAAGGCATCTGTAATAAAGATCAGTGACCTGGTGGGATCACTATCATGAATAGAGAGATCTAACTCCCATCTTGGAGAGCTAATCTTGTGGTACGCTCACTAGAAGATTCTCTACTATCACTAGATCAGATGGAGTGGTACTCTAGGAGGATCCCATGGCCATGGGGCATGGTATTGTCTTTGTCTCTCTACTCTGCTATCTCCATCTCACATGTATGGTGGTGGTGATGGCATATGATGCTCCATTCATTCCCTCTTCACCACAAGGGCGGGGAGGCGAGACCTCAGGTGGTGTAGATGGAATGGGATCTCTTGGCCATAGTGGATCACCGGTGGGGCTCTCTTTTCTGGATGCCTTCATGGCTTTGTTGGGCTGTGATGATGGAACTTGCGGAGATGGTGGGCATGTAGTGAAGCGGTGTGGCGGAACCACCAACTCTCTCTGCAGAGCTCCTCTCCATGGTGGGTAGTACCATGTAAATCTTGTCATTATGGTCGGGTAGCGTGATCGGAAATCTGAGGGGATGAGGCCTATCAGCATACTACATCTCTCTCTTTCTTTGGTCACGGGCCTCACGGCCCTCTCCTACGATGTGCTCACTACTTGTGAGGGATAGATCATAAATCAAATTGGAGACTCACTTCTCAGCTGGTGTAGCTATCAAGGCCAACATGACCTCTCCTATCTCAGTAGGAGCCTCAAAATTGAGCTGGGTGGAGGTGGCAGATCCTCTAATATCTTCTCTCCATCGATCAGAGAGGGGTGAAACTTGTTCTATGATCAAAGGGAGAACTATCAGTAACTCTACTTTGGTGACTGCCTCCATCTCTTTAGTATCATGATGTCGATCTTGCACATCTTTGTGATGGGTCTCTTGGGAGGAGCAATATGGGAGACTAGACCCTACCTGGTGGGGGAGACTATCCCATGGGAGCCTTCCCTTGGAAGAAGCCAATGAGTGGGTCTTTGCCCATCTTGGGGTATAAATGGGAACCTGGTGTTGGCTGAACTATTGTGGAACTACCACTGCCTTCCTCTTTATTGGGAAACTCAGATAGGCATCTCAACATGGATGACCTTACGCCCGTCACCACACTGATGGTTGTGAGGGTGGTCCCTCACAAGTGATCCCCTCAAACCTCACCAAAATGAATGAGGTGGGCAAAGTCAGATGTGGGAGGTGGCCCAATCAAGGCCAAATCCATCCAAAGAAAGTTAACACATACTTACGGCTTCCATTTAAACACCAAATTGCGGGAGTTGAACTTCTATAATGTTCAAAAATAAACTCAAATCAGATCTCTGCTTTAATTTGTTTTTAGAACTTGAACCCACACTCAACAATTTGAATATGTTAAGTTGGGCTCTTTGATTTTAGGAGAGATTTTGATTTGAATTGGAAGAGATTTTGAATTTAGAATCCATTTCCAACAAATTTGTGTATGTTAAAAATGGGTTCAAATATTTTGAAAGATTGATGCTTCCATTGGTTCAAATTTAATTTTGATTTTGTGTTTGGGGACCCTTTATTTAACAAATTTGAGTATGTTAAAATAAAGGGTCAATTGATTTTGTTTGGGTTTACTCATTTAGCAAATTTGGGTATGCTAAATGAGTTGTTTTATAATTTTTCTTCTTCTTTTTGCTTGTTTGTGAATCATGTGATTTGAAAATGGAATCTTTACTTAACAAATTTGTATGCTAAATAAAGTCCAAATGTTTTCTTTATTTTGATTTTTGAAAAGAGGATCTTACTTAGCAAATTTGGGTATGCTAAATGAAAATCCAATGTGTTCATTTTTTTGATTTTGATTTTGAAAAGGATCTTCATAGCAAATTTGGGTATGCTAAATGAAGATCCAAATGTGTTTGATTTTTGATTTTGATTTTGAAAGAGGATCTTCACTTAGCAAATTTGGGTATGCTAAATGAAATCCAAATGTGTTTTGTTTTTTTATTTTTATTTTGATTTTGAAAGAGGATCTTCACTTAGCAAATTTGGGTATGCTAAATGAAGAATCCAAATGTTTTGATTTTGATTTTATTTTTGATTTTTTTGAAAGAGGATCTTCACTTAGCAAATTTGAGTATGTTAAATGAAGAATCCAAATGTGTTTTGATTTGTGATTTTTTTTTCTTTGATTTTTGAAAAGGGGATCTTCACTTAGAAAATTTGTGTATGCTAAATGAAAAATCCAAATGTGTTTCAGGTTTTGATGTTTTGATTTTGACATTTTTGATTTTTGAAAAGTGAGAACTTTATTTAACAAATTTGTGTATGCTAAATAAGGTTCAAATATGTTTTTTAATTTTATTATTTTGATTTTTGAAAAGGAGGGATCTTTCTTTAGCAAATTTGGGTATGCTAAATAAAAGGAATCCAAATTTATTTTGAAAAAGAAACTCTCATTTAACAAATTTGGGTATGTCAAATGGGAGTAAATTATATTTTATTTTTCAAAGATGAAATTCTGTTTTGTGTGTGATTATTGCTTTTTGAAAAAGAAAGAAATTCTAACTTATTATGTGTTGATGGAATTTAATGTTATTTATTTTATTTGAAATGAAATCTTCTTCCAATAAATTTGGGTATATTGAAAGAGGATGTTCATTTTCAAATATGTGCTTTTTGAAAAGGTGATTGTTGATTTTATTTTGAAAATAAAATCTTCATTCAATAAATTGAATGAGGATGTTCATTTGTGCTTTTTGAAAATGATGATTGTTGATTTTGTTTTTGAAAAGATGATCGTTGATTTTATTTTTGAAAAGATGATTGTTGATTTTTGATTTGAAATGAAATCTTCATTCAATAAATTGAATGAGTATGTTCATTAGTGCTTTTTGAAAAGATGATTTTGGATTTTTTTTTTTTTTTGAAAAGATGATTGCTGATTTTGATTTTGAAATGATGATTATTGATTTTTTTTTATTTTTGAAAAAATGATTGTTGATTTTATGTTTGAAAAGATGATTGTTGATTTTATTTTTGAAAAGATGATTGTTGATATTATTTTTGAAAAGATGATTATTGATTTTATTTTGAAAAGATGATTGTTGATTTTATTTTTCAAAAGATGATTGTTGATTTTGATGATGATTGCTGATTTTATTTTGAAACTAAAATCTTCATTCAATAAATTAAATGAGGATGTTCATTTGTGTTTTTCTATTGATTTTATTTTTGAAAAGATGATTGTTGATTTTGATTTAAAAATGATAATTGTTGATTTTATTTTGAAAATGAAATCTTCATTCAATAAATTGAATGAGGATGTTCATTTATGCTTTTTGAAAAGGATGATTGTTTTAACTTTTGATTTTTGAAATGATCCTACATATAACAATCATGAAGATTGTTAGATGAGGTTGATTTATGAAAATTTTTGTGCAAATATTTTATTATGTACATTTTGAAAAAGTTCTTTTTGGAAATTATTATTTTTATAAAGGATTTATTTTTCTTTATTTTTGGAATGAACCTTTCCTTACCATAGAAATGGTAAGGAGGAAGTCTTTAGTTATTTCTTTTTATTAAATATTTTTTTATTTTCACCTTTGGGGGAACCAAGGGTTTTAAGACCATATGGTGAGGTCCTAAAACCTAAAGGATGTTGGCTAGCTTAGCTTAAGGATGAAATAAACTAAGTGCCAATGGAAAGAAAGATAGTCTACTTATACAAAGTATAAATCCACCATCGATACTTGGAGACAATGATCATTTACCAAAGATGGAGAGAGGAACCATCTCAGTGGACTTAGAAAAAATCTGGTGAATTCTTATCTTCATCTATCTTTGAAAAAAAATAAATGAAGACAAAAAATACTTGTTGGACACCATGTAGATCCAGATGTTCTCATTAGGGGGATCGTGCATTGAGGAATGATGTACTATCTAGAGAGGAAGTCACCATCCACACAATGGACTAATCACCTAATGAGGACTCTAAGGACTATGGGTCTTGGATGTACTAGAGATTCTTCCCCACTTTACATGGAAAAGTAAAGCGGTTTATTTTAAAGGGTTGTTAAGTTCCCTATGGAGGTAAGCCCCCATAGTTAATTACATCCTAAGGAATGAGATCCCTTAGGAATACTCTCAATTAAGGTAAATGATCCTTGTCTCCAAAGATTTCGAAGGTAGGACTATCAATCAATTGGTTTCTTTTTTTTTTTGAAGATCAAGTGGGAATGATCAAGAGGAGGGAGTTATTATCGAATCCAAAAGAAGATAATTAGGGGATGCTTATGGTACTAGGAGTCTTAGTAAGCATCCCAAACTATCCTATGATTGGGCTTTATATTTTTGAAATTTGAAGAGATTTAATTGCTTGAGTTAAATTTTTTTTAAAAAAATTTAGGGCTTACAATTCCATAACACAAGATCATGGAAATGCCTAAGAGGTGAGGATTTATGCTTGTAGCCCACAAAGGAAAATAATAACCTCTGAACCTAAATCTAGGGAGCTTTGGTGAGAGCCAAGGCATGACCTAAATCTAAGGTGAAAATGGGTATATGGTTTACCTACAAGAGGATAAACCTAAGCCACTTACAACCTAGGTGGTGCCACCAACTCCTCCTATGATTTTAAATACATGTAGGCAAGTCATATGACTTTGCAAGATAGTTAAGTTATTGTTTATTTAGAAATAGACTAAGTCCTTAAACACACTCCCTAAGAGACTAGATCATGTAGGGCATCATTAATGACTTAAATCTAATGCAAATTTTTGTTAAATTTTATTTTCATTTTTAGATAATTCATTTGACATAGGATATTGGATTCATATGCCTAATGCATGAGAAACAGGCCAAAACCAGCAAGAAAGATTTTTTTTTTTTTTTTGAAATCTAGGGCTTACAATTCCATAACCTGCAAAACAGAGATTAGCTAAACATACCACACAATCCTAAGCATGTATAGAAATAAATTGTACTTAGCACCCTACACATGAGAAACCAAGTCCACCTGTCCTAATTTGGATTATGCTTAGGGGTATAAGTAACCTGCACAACAAAAGTATTTATTTTTATTACTCTTAAGCACAATCCCCATAGAAGACAATAATTAGACTAAGACCATCCTATCATCCGCCCACACACACCCTAACATCCGACTAAAATATTACATTATAAAAATAAAATCAAGCATCAAATCATGCACCGCCCTAACATAGAGCTAGAAATGGTGACTTAGCCTAATGTGTGTGCTATTTAAGACTTATGTGGCTTGTCTTAGCTAGGCTTTAAGGTTGAAGTTTACTAAGTGTGAAGGATTCAACTTCGAGGGTGGTTTCATTTGAGTTATTTAGTTGATTTATTAATTTTATTTGATGGTTTGATTTGGTTTGAATGAACCTACACTTAATTACTAAGTGTTATAAAGAGAGGAAAAGAGAAGAGAACTTCTCTTTCCTCCTTACCTTAAGTAACTTCTAAGGTAGATTCATTAGTGATTTTTGTTAGTGAATATTTTATTATGTGTTTTAATTAATCCTAAGTTTAGATTTGCTCTAAATAAACATATTCGATAAGAAAGGAATTTTTATGATTAATTAAAGTGAATTACTATCACAAAATGCACAACCATTTATTTTTTTTCAACATGTGTATCATGCATATGAATAAATCCTAAGCATATCTATACATGCAATGCAAATATTTAGCACACCTTAAAGATGAATGCTAAGAGATGTTGCATAGGATAATTTGGGTATTTCATGATGCATGATTTTGTTAAGTAGAAAAGAGAGGGATTCTTTTATCCATTAATCAAATGCACATTTACATGTATGAAAGACATAAGTGAGTATGACACCATTATTTTCTACACCAAGGGTATAAGGTACAAGACCTTCTTAGGGCTACTTAAAGCCTCACAATCCCGAGATGTCCAGACTAATATACCACTTTTCTAAAATATATGTGCATGTACAAAAAGAAACCAAATGGATGAAGAATCATGAAAAAGGTTTATGTTTGTTTGTTTTATTTTGGTTGTTTAATTTACATGTGTAATGTGGGGATCCTTCTTAATTCATGACATGGGAATGCATAGGAATGGATTTAAGCAAGTATTATATTCTTTTCAAATGAACTATACACTTTGCAAATCCTATACAAACCCATGTTAAGAAAAGAAAATGAGGTCACATAAAGCACATTTTAAGCTATATTCACATGCAAGCTTATAAATACTTATAAGTTGCATACATTCATTTATAGTCTTTGATTTATAAGTTTTAAAAATAATTTTTGATTTAATAGTGATAATAGTCATTCATATTCATACTTTAGCCAAAACATGCAATTTGACATAAAGGAAACATTTCATTATTTTTAATTTTTTAAAAGGTATGAATGCATGATTTCATATGACACACAACATTTAGCATGCCTAGAAAAAATAAAATGATGTAAGCATGTAACTTCATTCACCCTAATTAATTTCCTAAAGACAATCTTATGAAATAAGATCATTTAAAGAGAATCAAAATTTCTTTAAAGGGATTTTTATTTTTGTTTTGAGTTTGATTTGATTTAGGAAATGTGAAAAGAGTGTTTTCTGGTCCTAACCCATTTCCCCCATGTGTGAATTGATTTAGTTTAATTTTTCGAACCATTAAATTAATTTTATGTTTTGTTTAGGTTAAAGTGTGAATTAAGTCCATTAATTACCCCTTACCTACACCACTTTAACATAATTAACCTAACAATTATGAGCCAGAATATGATATGCAATCACATGGAATTTAAATCAATAATGCACCTAAGGAATAAAGGGGCCTAATGCAATTGGCTCACAATTATTGATTAATTAAGCTAAAGGGTTTAATTAAGTACTTTCATAACCTTCCCACACATGTGAGTTGGAAATGATTTTCTTAAATTTACCTTAGGCTTTTGAACACCAAAGGATCGATCCAACAAGGGATTGATTAAGTTTAGATTGATTTTGAAAGTTTGATTAAGCTAATTAAGTAGATCATTTATGGATTAGTCCTTAATTAGGTTTGGATTAAGGAAGAAATGGGGGTTCAGGGAATAACTTAGAGAAAAATACCTCAAACCCATTCTATAAACCTTCTACTTACTTAAATAATGTTTAATTATCTTAATTAAGTGATTAAACCATTGTTCACATGCTTAATTACTCTTAATTACATTAAGAGGGTGATTAGGGATTCATTAATTGATTTTCCTAATTAACTCATTAATAAATTCCAAAAACATTACGGGAGGTAGAAGTCATCCCACTAAACAAGCCTAAAAGGTTTAGAATTAATTAATAAAATAATTAAAGAGTAATTAGGGTTATTATATTTTTAATTAAACCCTAATTATGGAAAATTCATTGTTCAACATCAATAAGAAATAATTCTACATTATTCCACACTAAATTATCTTTAAAATGAGCCCTTATTTATATTTTTCAAATTTTTCTACATTTAATTATGATTTTATGAAGTTTCAATGATTAAGGGATAATTAAATATCCCTAATTATATAACTAATCCCATCGGCGCCATGTGGGATGCTGACGTAGCACACGCTTTTCACGTGGTGCGATAGGATTGGTTATTTAAGTTATCAAATCACATGTCACGTCAGTCGGCAATGCTACGCGCTTTTTTGTTGGCCATCCGATCAAGGATCGGGTGGTCAGGATAAAACCTGTGGCTCTAAAGAATAAAATCCATGGCTCAATGGATCTAGCATATTTAATCAGGATCGTCCATCCAAAACATGCAGGATGGATGGCCCATGATTCATTCCTGCCTTTGCCTATGGGAGACAGAGAGCGTCCGTCCTCCATGGCTTGATCTGAGCTCACTTGAGCTCAGATAAGGCTAGGATTCAACCCACACCATCAAGAAGCAAAGAGAAGAAGATCTAACAGTGGAATTTCAATGGGATTAAAATTCCCATCATAAAAGACCAAATAATTTTCAAATTAAGCTTGATTTTGAGGCATACCTCACCAGAGGCTAACATCGGCACTTCCAACCATTAAGGTAGCCTCTTCTAGTGGAGACAAAGCCCTATTGAAGGTTTGAGGGTTCAATTTATAGTAGATCTTCCAATTGATCAAAGCTTGCTTCAATGGCATGCAACTTTGATCTAGGTCACCCTTCCCGTGGCTTGGATGCTTGGGAAAATCTTTGGATGAGCTCGACTTGCTTCCTTGATGGTGCTTACAAGAGCAATTGGACTTTCATGGAGTGATGAGTGAGTTGGAAATTTCTCCTACCTCCCTTATTTTTGGCTTAAGCAAAACTGAGAAGAGAGAAATTGAATGAGCTTGAGAATGCCTAAGGAAGCTTGTGGGTGTTTTCCTTTCATCATCTGAGCTCAATCAAATGCAATAGAGATGAATTGAATTGCAATGAGGGGGAGTATATCTCCCCCTACTTGAATCGGATGGCCAAGAGCCTTCTTGTCATTTTGATTAAATTTTCCTAATTGAATAGGTTGTTTAGGTTGTTATGAGCTCCATATGGTTTAGTTTTGGTAGAGGAGTGGAAGTGTTGAGGTGCACATGGGTTAAAATGAGTGTGGGAGGTGATCCATGTGGAGAATTTTGAGTGGAGTGGTCAGTTTTGGCCTTGGGTTGGGTTTGGCTGACCCAAACCCATTGGGTCATGTGCACTTAATGTCTAAATGGTCCACTAGGGGGATGCCAAGTGGCCATAAAAAGGATTTGACCAAATTCCAAGCAGAATTGGTCATAGGTTACCCTTTGACCAAAGGGTAAAATGGTCATTTGGCTTTGATTTTAATTTATGCAAATTTGAAATTATTGAAAAATGGGTTGTACCAATTTTCAATGAATTTGGAGTTTATTTGATATGATTTAGCTCAAGTTGACCCATTTAGGTCAAAATGGGTCAACTTGGGTCAAGTTGACCAATTGACCAAATTCGATCGAACCACCATGGGTTAGGTCAAGTTCAAATGATCATTTTGAGTGGTTTGTTTTTATTAGTTTGTTTCAATTTAATTTATATTTGGTTTTGGTTCATTTGAGTTCACTTAGGTCAAATGGGTCAAGTTGACCAATTTGACCCAATTGGGTTAGGTTTGGTTGATCATTTGAAATGTTTTGCAAGGTCTGGTTTCAATGAATTTTGGTTTGGTTAAGTTTCAAGTTGATTTGACCTTTTAGGTCAAATTGGGTTCATGGTCAATTGGGCTCGGTTGGGTCTAGTTGGCCAATTAAGACTTTGGTCAAGTTCAACAAGTGATTTAGAATGAATTTAACCCATTGGTTGCAATCAATTTAGCTTAGATCAAGATTTGACACATTTTGACTTTTTAGGTCATCTTGGGTCAACTTGGATCCAATGGCCAATTGGGCTAGGTTTGATTTGGATTTGATTTGAGCTAAGTCCATAAAGTAAAAAACAAAGGGCTTAGGAAGGATTTTGGATTTAGAATTGATCATGGATTTTAATAATTTAGAATTGATTCATGATTTGAGAAAATCCATTGGAATTGATTTAAGATTTGATTTGGAATTGAAGTTGATTTGAGTTTGAAGTTGATTTTAATTTGAAGTTTGACTTGAAAGAAGGAAGTAAGGATTTGGTTCAAGACATAGGGTAGACAAGTTTTCCTAACACCTCTAAGGCATAACCTCTTCCTATGGCTAACTCTTCTAAGTCTCTAGGATAGGTTAAGTATTCACTTAATCACTAGAAGTGTCTTAAGACTAAGGAACTCTTAGTGTCTAAGAGGGGTTCTATGTCTAAGATGGAGAGGTTGAGAGCTCATTCTAAAAATGAGGTCAACAATGCATTATTATTCTAAGAAAAGTTTGGGTGATTCCTCCAACCTTGACTAAATGTATAAGAGCAAGAATCATTTGGTTTATTGAGATATAGTTCCATATTTTCAGTCCTTGGTTTCTTTGCTCTTTTAATACACTAATTGCACTAGTTTCTCCCCCTTAATTTATATTGTTAAAATTTTGATTAATTCCTAAGATATCTAACTTTTTTTAAATAGGAAAGCTACTTGAGAAGTTAACATTGCAATCATATCATTATTATTAACATTGGATACTTTCTTAGGATTTAATCTATCAGAGGGTCATTGAATATTTTTAGCTATCATTTTCTCTATTAAAGCATAAGCGTTCTTAAAAGAGTTTGCATTATGCTACCTCCTGCTACTGCATCCATGATAGTCCCTAAAAATCCTGCTAAACCATTATAAAATGATTGGGTTATAAGCTAATTAGGTAATGAATGATGAGGAAATTTATTTAATAATTTTTTATATATTTCCCAAGCATCATATATAAATTCGTTATCTAATTATATCAATGATGTAATATCATTTCTTAGCTTGTCAATTTTAGATGGTGATAAATCTTTTACTAGAAAATTTGAGCTAATTCAATCTAAGTTGTTATAGATCCTTGTGGCAATAAATTCAACCAAAATTTAGCCTTATCTCTATGTAAAAAAGGTTATAATCTTAATCTAACAGTGTCATCATTTACCCTATTGTACTTAAAAGGATAAACAAATTTATATGAAATTGGCAATATGCATATTAGGATCTTAAATAAGTGAACCCCCGAACTAAGAGTTTGCACCATTTAAATTAAAGATGGTTTTAATTCAAAACTATTAGCTTGAATAGTTGGTTTAGCAATGCTTTGATGTATTTCATCTACAATTGGTGTGGCATAACCCCTAAAAGGTCTAGATCATTCTCGTATTGATCGATTGTCCATTGCCAATTTTCTCACTTGTTCTCTCTTCTCTTTTCTAATTTTTCTAAGAAGTTGCTCAATTTTTAAATTCAATAACACTATTTCTTTAATTTTGTCTCTACGTATATAATATTTAGAAATTACAACTTTAGTTCAAAATTTAAAATAATAATATATTGAACAAGTACAAGGATACTTCACACTTAACACTTAACATAAATACTTGTAACAACAAATTTGAATTAAAAATAGTTCAGGAAGACTAATATTAACTTAACACAATTTACTATTTTTACTTCCAATCCTTGGCAATGGCACCAAAAACTTGATCGATACTTTTGCCTTTAATACACAAGTGCTCGTGTCAAATCAAGTAATATATAATGAGTAGAGTATCGTTCCCATGAGGATTAGAGCAAAATTAGATATTAATTTATATTAAGTTAAGTATTAATCTCTTAAAATCTAGTTTTTATCTAATAAAATGCAAGTGCTTAATTAAAATTGCTATCTACTATTTCATAAAATATTAAAAAGATAACATTTTATATTTTTATAGAAAATATATAGGTTTTTTTTTAATTTTAAAATAAGTACTCTAAACTTATGGAATATTTTAGACCATGTGTTATATTAAATTATAAAGTGGATTAATTTAAAACTTGTAGTATCAACCAAGAGAAAAAATGTTATATTAAATTATAAAGATAACATTTTATATACTCTCTATCTCTAAACAAAAATAACCAAACTAATCACTTTACCTAATTTTCTACCTAATACTAAGTAAATTTAATTTATTTTTTACTTATATTTTCATTTAAATATTTTCAAATCTTTAAACTACTCATATATTTAATGGATATTTAGCGACCCTAAACTATCTAGCACATTAATGATTATCTAGTACATGTGTTTTCTTTTTTTCCTACTTATTCTTCTATGATTCCATTAATATCTCTATATCACACTTATTTTTAACTTTGTAATTGGCCAAATTACAAGTAAATGAAACATGGAAAAAAGTAAAATATATTTTCATTGAAATCTCAAATGATTTTCTTATATTAATCCACAAATAAAGTCTAATACAATACAAACATCCAAAAAGTTTACATAAATTCATAGTAATTTATAGATTAGTGCTCTATAATAGAGAGAAAGAAAGAAATCATATTAAACATAGTAAAATAAGATATAGGTAACCAAATAAGAATGGAAAGAGAATACCAAAAATATTGTTAAAGTCTACTCCTCACGATCCTCTATTGGTTCTTCTTGGAAATGTCTAACATCCCCTGCTAAAAATCCTTGGTTATTGATGGTCTTCTTCACCTCTTGCTTAAGAAAACACTCTTTCACACTACTCTTACACACTCTCACAACACTTGGAGTGTCACTCTCCAAGTGATTTACAAAGAACTCATACACACACACTTACCCTCTTGCCAAGAAACATAAAAAAAGAAAATAAATCAGAAAAAGGTCTCTTTGCTTTGGAAATGTCCCCTTTATATAGCCTAGATATAGCCCTGTCCAGATGTTCCTATCATAACTGCCTCAAAAACTAATCAAAATCATCGTTGAACCATCACGAATCTATTTTGTCAAGCTATTGCATTATGCTTGTTGTTTCTGCCTCATAATTTTCCTCTAGTACAACACCGTGACACTGCTTATACAGCACCTAGGTGCTGAGCTTGCTATAAATTATCCCAAATTGAGTCTAATATTGCCTTGAGGAACTATTAATATAGCACCTAAGCGCTAGCCTTACTGTAAAATTGCCCCAATTTAGCTCATTTACAGTGCTACAATGCTGCTTTGGTTGTGCCTAATGCTAATCCTAAATTTCATCTTTCTTATTTTTTGATAATTTCTCTATTACAACACAAAATATATTTTAACATAAAATCACATGATAAATATTTTAAAATTATAAGAACTTTCATAATTTAAGCACTTATCGATTTTAATAAAGAAAACTCTAATACCTTTTTCAACCAAGCATATTCATCCAACCCATGTTAGATGGATCAAAAGTTATATAGACATTAAGACTTCATGGTTCCCTACTAAGTACCTTAGAAATACATTTTTCACTGGCAGAGTGAAAAAAGTTTACTTTGAAGAGATGATCACCAAAATCCAAAATAGAATTATGACATAGGATAACATGCAACTTTCATATGGTGGTAGATTACTATTATCAAAAGTATCTTAAATTCAATTCCCATTAATATGCCTACTAGTTTGTAAAGGAGAATTGAATCTATGTTTAATATATTTCTATGGAATGGAAATAGAAAGGGATATCATTGGACATCATTGGGAAAACCTTGTAAGCCTGAAGATGAAGTGGGTTTGGGATTTAGGTCACTCCAAGATATCATTGATTGCAATGCTATGAAGCTTTGGGTTAAATTTAAAAAATAAGATTCACTATGGGCTATACTTTTAAAGGGTAAGTATTACAAAAATAATCATCCCCAAATTAAGTCGAGCTAGATTGAGGGCAACCGATTATTGGAAACAAATCTATAATTTTTATGATAAAGTTAGGAGAATTATTAGATAGTAGCTTGGGGATGGCACTATATTCTTTTGGCATAATATGATGATCCACTCAATTCCTATAGGTAAGTTAAATGCCAACTAAAAGTAAAGCATATATTCATTAATCATCACAATCAAACTACATAGAATGTAAATGAAATAAAAAATTTATTGGAGACGTTGCAAGTAATCTTCTCAGAGTTCTAATTGATTGTAATTCCCCTAATAGCTTTGGTTATCACTCGACACCCACATCACTACAATCTTACCAAAGTATTTTATATTATCAATAGAAATGTTGCTCCAAATGCTTTGGGTAATTTGGTATGCCATAGAAGTCTAAAACCATCAATTTCATTTTTTTTTGTGAGAGACTATTTTATAACTTAATCATACCAATGAGAATAGCTGCAAGAGAGGTAGGTATTGCCATTGCTTCTAAATGCTAGCATTGTAATACTCGGAGACAACTACCCATTTGTTTTTGTGCAGCCCAAAAACCATTACTACCTAAAACATTATTGAAAGTCAGTTTAATGTAAACATCAGAAAAGATAGAATAGAAAACTTGTTGCATATTCTTGAGGCCTAGCAAGATTAAAAAAAATGGAGATCAAGTTATCATATACATACATTAGTTCTTATTATTATACTTTGGTTCATTTGGTGAGATAAGAATAAGACTAAGCATGACAACATTCTAATGACCCTAGAGATAAATGTATTTCATACTACTTCCTATCTTAGAAAAGCACAAGTAGTGCTCTTCTAGAAGATGTAGAGATGAGAGGAGAGCATCATTTGTAGAATATGGGATTTCTTACTACAACAATAAAACATAAATGGATATTGGTCAACTGAATTAAACCAAGATCTCCATGGCTAAAGATTAATATTGATGGATCATTCTCAAAACATGATAACATTGCAAGTTCTGGTGGAGTTGTTAGGAATTAGAATGGTAATATTACATGTCTCTTTAGTAATCCATGTGAAGCAAGCAGTCCTCTTCAAGCTGAAATTGATGGCCTAGCTTTCATGCATCAGGTTACTCATGCCTTCTAGGAGAAATATTTTTGGATTGAGATAGACTCACTTAACCTTGTGAAAATCTTTTATATAGAGTCCACACCTCTGTGGCTCAATTTCTACAAGTTTAGAAGCATTTGGAAATTATGTTCCACCCTTCATCTTCATCTCACTCACATTCATATAGAAGGCAATACAATTGCTATTTTTCTATCCAATCAAGGAGCAACTCAATAGGTAACTGTAATTTTATTTTCAACATGTATGTCGATTCTACACCTTGCTTGGAGAGATAGTTTTCACTGCCCTTTGTTAGATGTGGTTTCTTTGTAATCTCTCTTTTCTTCAATGAAATTCACACCTTCATAAAAAGGGAGTTCTATGTTATAATTCAATCCTTATGATATTGGTGACACTATCTCTTAGATAAAGAATTTATACATAATTATGACTATAATGCGTAAAATTTATTAATACTCTATGAAAATTGAGTCATAGGCATGTTAAATAGGTTGAATTTTTACAAGTCTACTATTTTATTCTAAAGCATAAACCTGAAATTGAGAATAAACTTGTTGATATTTTAACCATAATAAACTTATTGATTTCTTATTTAAAACTAAGAAACCTAAGATTTGATTGATTTAAAAATGACTATATAGTGTGACCTAACTTTCACTTAGTTTATCTTGAGCACCTATAGATAAACCATTAACTTTACAAGGAACATTCTTCTTGATAATGGATATTTGTATGTAATTATTACAAATTGAATTACAGAGGTGTAACTAATCATTTTTGGAAAGATAAGAACATATATTTATTGAAAAATAAATTATATTTGTCCTCATTAAAATAAATGTTCAAAAATTAGTATCCCAGTACTTAATTCATAAATAAGCTAGAACTAATAGATAAATGTCTAAGTAATGCACTACCTTACACATTCCTTATTGGCCTTGGGAAGCCCTAACAATGGATTTATTTTAAGATTACCTAGGATAGCTCTAGGATATGATAAAACGTTTGTTGTAGTTGATATGTTCTCAAAAAATGGCTCATGTTTAGTCTTTTTCTAAAACATATGATGCATCCCACATAATCAAATTATTCCTTAAAGTAATAGTGCAACTCCATGGTCTCCCTTTAACTGTTGTTTCTGATATTGATATTAGATTTATCTCTTATTTTTTTTGAAAAATGTTATAGAAACTTTTAGGCACTAAATTAAAACTTTCTTTTATCTTTCACCCATAAACTGATGGGCAAACTGATGTGGTCAACTATACTTTAGGAAACTTGTTTAGGTGTTTAGTAGGTTAAAATTTAGCAAATTAAGATTTATATTTACCAACCTCAAAGTTTTCTTATAATGTTACTATCTCTAGAACTACATATAAATCACCTTTTGAGATAGTCTATGGTTAAAACTAAAGATAAACAATAAATATAACAAACCTACTAGATGATATATTTACTAATATAGCATTCTCATTTATTGAAGAATTTCAAAACCTCCATGAAGATATATGAAAAAAATTATTATAAGTAATGAAAACTATGCTTCTAAGATAAATCATAATCATTCAATGAAAGAATATAAATAATGTGATTATGTTCAGGTTTGCATTCACCATAAGCATTATCAAACTGCTAAATATAAGAATTACATGAATGAACTTATGGTCCTTATAAAATTTTTATAATAATTGAAAGTAATGCTTATCAGATTGATTTGCCTGTTGATATCCTCATTCATCCATTCATTAATATTAATGAAATTCTATCATAAAAAGGATTTAGCAAACTACCACTTGTTCAATCGAACTCTTTAGCGAGAAATATAGCTCCATACTTCTACAAGCCCTATTTCTTTGAAGTTGAATCATCATCGAGGAAGCACCCATTAATCCAGCATTGGAGCATTTTTTTATAGTTTGTTGGAAGAATAAGCCACCAACAGAAGACACATTGTTGGCATGCACTAATTTGGAGCCTATAGCCCCATAATTTTGTAGAAGACTTTTTAGATTTTAACTCTGTAGAGCAGAGTTCAATTAAATCCAAGAGAGTTAATTTAGAATATCATGTGAATCAATTAAAGCTCAAGATATATTTACTAGATCTTAAGTTAATGCCCAAGAAAATTTAAGAAAAAGTATGCTTAGCTTATTATCCTACCAAGGTCCATTTTATAATTTCATTTTTTTAATTATATAATTTTAATTACTTTCTAGAAACTCTAGGTTTGAAACTTTGAATTTTTATTAAAAATTCAAAGTATCACATGTGAAGTGGTTTAATCTATATAAAATAACAGTATGTGAAATATACAATAAGGTAGCTTAATGCTTAATGTTACCACCATATTTTGAATCTTTTTTCTTTTGAAAAATGATTGTAATGCCACTAAATAGCCATTTTACTAAAATGAAAGGAGATCTTTTGGCAATTAAAAATTATTTGTATTATTTTTGTGATTTGAGAGATTGATAGATAAACCTTAGTAATCCATTTTGGGAGTGCTAGTTATCCAACATCTCTTTTTTTTCTCGCCTCCAATACCTAAGGTAACTTGATTTAACCTTTTTCAAACTTGACAGCATTTTTAACCATCCACTAAGACTTATACTATCCTCCATAAGCCTACACTTTTGTTTCATCCAATAATATCTATACTTCACTGGTCAGACCTAGTCTTGATATTTACACCAAAATATCTCTTAAACCTTATCAGTTTCAACCAACAACTCTAGATCATAAAAACATGCCCAAAGTAAATATTCATAAGCATTTCCATCCATCTACTTCACTTAAGCCCATTCCTTAAAGTGGTAAATTATATCAGCCCAAATTAAACTAATTTAAGCATTTTCACTATAATACCATGTTACACCCTACATTATACTACCAAAAACTCCACAACTTATCTTTAGATATTATTCTAAAGATTCATGGCCTTTTTGTTCCATTAATCTCACTAAAAAGGAAACCCATTTTCATCACTTATAATCTTTAGTAACTTTAGTTATTCAATTTTGAGTAAAGTATTGATCTTTTTTTTTTAGTTTGGTGCATAATGACTCAAGTTTACATGTTTTTTAATGAGATTAGTTCATTATCATTTATTTTATTTTAAATTTATTTTTACTCTTTTATTATTTTTGTTTTAATTTACTTATCTCTTTTTCTATATCCCTAGCTTCTCCAAAGATTAGCCATCACCTATCCCAAACCTTATATATAAATTACGTGTTTATAAAAAATTTAAATGGTAAATCTCATATATTAATTTTTAGTATAAAATTATATTTTGATTTAATAATGACAAACTATAATTCATAATACAGTAAATGTAAAGTATAGTACAATAAAGAGAGAAAATAGACATAATTTGTATGGTTCGGCCAAACCTCAAAAATGACCTACATCCATGCTTAATTACCTGGGTTAGGAATCCACTAAACACAAAATAGCTTAGAAATTATACTCTCCTAAAATAGGGCAACTACAACTCCTACAATAACACATACTCTCCTACAAAGAGGAAAATACAACCCCAATAAAAGGTTTTAAAGAACAAAATAAAAATTTTAAATATAATATATTTTTCACAAATCTACCAAGATATCCAAATCAAAAGGTCATATCATAACTTATAAATAACCACTTTTTAATTTACAATAGCTTTTCTAATAAGTATAACAAGATAGAATACTCACTTAATTTTGATAAGAAATGACAAAACAAATATCTTAAAAATGGTCTTACCAAAATGTTTATCATAATAAAATTTTAGAGAAATCCAAAATAAATTTTTAAAATGAATTAACAATAATCTATTGCATAATAAGAGAAAATTTAACAAATAATAATTTTAATTTTAAGAGGAATTATAACTAGTATGTATATAACAAAGTAAGAATAATTAAATCTCTACTAAAACAAAATTTGTAATTATTAAACAATAAAAATAGTAAGATAAAAAATATTTAAATAAGGTATATTAGTTGGAATGAAATATTAAGTTCAAAATTAAATAATTCAATCTTTTATAAACTATATTTTGATAATGAAACTTAACATGCAATAAATCTAACAAATAATTTTAAATTCCAGCAAGAAATTACTTTTATTTCAAATAAAATAATGTTTTAAATTAATATTAATATCACAAAATACTTAAATATAATAGTTTTAGCATAGATTCAAGAAAACTAGGCAAATTTTTTATTAACAAGAGAAATCTAGCAAAAATAAAATATTTTTAGTACAGCAAATTAGTTTTGAATGCTTAAGAAACACTTCTAGATAGATCTAAAAATAAATGATTCCTTAAAGAATATTAATAAAAAAATAATTCATGAAACAAAAAGATATTTATAAGAAAATAAAAATTTTAGCAACATGAAATAAATCCAACTATTATAAGAATTTTTCACAAACATGATTGGATTCAAATGAGGAAATTTTGATGTGAAAAGCTTAAATTATGATGTCCAAACACTAAATCACAAAAAAGTGAAGATTGAAAGAATAAATTGATTGTCAAAAAAGAATTAACTACTAAGAGTGATTAGATTAAGAAAACAAACTCAAATCGCTTAAGAAAGGTTGCTTAGTTGAAAGCATTGAAGCATCGAAATCAAGGATTTAATCTTGCAATATTTGGAGAGTACCTAGAAGAAAAATCTAATGAATGTTTTCTCTTAGGTTTACTAGATATTTTTTTGATTTTAAAAGAGTAACCCTTTCATGAAGAGAATGGAGGCTATTTATAAGCAAGAATGTCATTTTAAGTAATTTTAAAGAAATATCTTATTCTAACATTAATCTATCATATAATATTATAATATTGACTAAAAACTTAATTTATAGTAAATAAATATTATATTCAAATAGCTATAAAATTGTCAGTCACATGGGCAAGTCAAAAACAACTATAAATGGCTCTTAAAATATTCATAACAACTAGCTTGAATCTAATATTAAAACAACTAATATTTTAAAAATCATAATAAATTCAATTTTAATCAAAAATAGGACATATAACCTATCAAATTAAAGGAAAAAAATCCAAGGGATTTGTTGGAGCTAAAATCATATCAAAATATACTAATTATAAAACAACTATTGCTAAAAATACTCATTCTCACGTATTTTTATCAATTTATAAATATAATAAGTGACATTTAAAAATTGTGATATAATTTAAATATAATCACATATATGTTAATTAGTATATTTAACACCTAATGTATCATCTTCCACTCCATATGACTAACCTAACCTAAACCTACCCTTGACCTACCTCAAATAAGAATAGGTCAACTTGACTCATTCGACCTAAATGAAGTCATATGAGCCAAAACCAAATATATACGAAATTGATTCAAACCAAATCCACCAAAACATTTCAAATAGTCATATAAACTTGACCCAACCTTGGTTTGACCCAATTTGACCAATTCATCAACTTGACCCAAGTTGACCCATTTTGACCTAAATGGGTCAACATGAGCCAAACCCTATCAAATGAATTCCAAATCTCATAAAACATGGCCAAACCTTGTTTCTCCACATACCCAACATGTCCAAAATAAAAAAAAAAATAGCAAAATGACCATCCTACCCCAAGGCCATAGAACAAATATTGGCCTAATCCATGGGTAATTTGGTCATACCCTCTTCACATTCACTTAAGGCTTTCCTAAAAGCTCAAGGGGACTTAGTGATAAGTGGTTCACCCAACCCATTAAATTTACCTCGATGGAGTGGAAGATGATACTTTAGGTGTTAGACATATAACCTATTAAATTTCTTAGTTATTTAGTATATTTCTTACAAATCTTTGGTGCTAGCTTAAAGACTAATTTAATGAGCTCCACTAGCCTCACCATTATTCCTTTTGTAAACTTACCTTAAAACTTTGTCTTAAATGAATACATCGATGAGGGAGTTCTCCATATCATTAAAAGAAAAATTTACCTCGATGCATCCAAAACTTATTTAACCTTCTTCCCTTTCATGTATTCGTCATAAGTGGTATAATTAGTTGTTTATTTCTTAGTACTTATGTTGATTCACTTTTGGAGTGAGGACTCACCCATCCCATTTTAGACTTAGGAACCTTCTAGGCACTTGGATTTCCCTAGTCATAGGACACTTCTAGTGATTAAAGAAACACTAAACCCAAGCCTAGAGACTTAGAAAGCCATACACTAGGCTTGGGTTATACCTTAGGACAAATAGGTTCTACCTATCCTATGGCCTAAACCAAGACCCATGCTTGTCCTCTCAACACAACTTACCTCCAATTGAATTTTATTTTATATCCAAGCTCCAAGCCAAATTAACTTAGCCCTTAACCTAAGTTAATTCTACCATGATCCTATGGATCCAACCCAAAACCCATTCAAAGAAAGTCTAACCTAAATTAGTTTTCACAAAAGCACTCCATCCATTCAATAGACCATTTCAAATCCCTCCAACACTTACAATCATACCAATTGAACCAAATGAATCTAACCAACCCAAGTTAGCCCATTTGACCCATAAAGTCCAAATGAGCCAAAATCTAATTAACCCAAATCAATTACAATCAAGGCCACCCAATCAATCATAAATCCATTATTAAACCCATCTCAATATCCAATTCAATCCAATTCAACTCAATCAACCCAATTGGTCTAGTTGACTCAAAGTGACCTAAATGACCAAGTTGACTCATACCATAATCCAACCCAAATTGGATTGAATCAACCCATTCAATCTCCTCTATAATGATTGTTAATCATCCTTAATAATCTAATTGAAATCAATTGGGTCAAACCAAACTAATTTGATCACGTAATCTAAGTTGACCCAATTAACCCATATGGACCAAAATGAACCAAATCTCATTCCAACCTCAATTTACTAAAATCAATGACACCCATTAATCATAAATTGAGTATTGAACATAAATCAATCACCAATTAGTCCTAACCAAGCTAATTTGGTCTCTTGACCCAAGTTGATCCAACTTGACCTAAAGGGCCAAATTGAGTCAAATCAAATCCTAAATTTGATTTATTGAAACTAATGCCTCAAATCAATCACAAATTGATTATTGAAGATGATCCAACCTTCAATTGAACTCAATTGGGTCAACCTAACCCAATTGACCCCTTTAGCCCAAATTGACCTAAAGGGTCCAATTGGTCAAATCCTTCCCAAATCCAAATTTATTCAAACCAACACCTACAATCATTCTAAAATGATCAATTGAACCTAAACCAACCCTCCACTCAAGCCAATTTTCCCAATTTGACCAAATTGGTCAACTTAGGCTATTTGACCCAAATGAACCCATATAAGCCAAAAATCAAATCCACTTCAAATTAAACCAAACCAATTGCACTAATACATTAAAAATGATCGTTTGAACTTACCTAAACCCCTAATTAGACCCAATTTGACCAATTGGTCAACCTAGCCCAACTGAAACCCATTTGACTCATAAGAGACAAATTAAGCCAAACCATACCAAATCAAGCCCAAACCCAACCAAACTTTTGCATGACTCATCCTTTGGTCCCCATGGGCCATCCTTAGTGGACCTAACCCATGGTAAACCCAGTTTAAGTCAAAACCACAAAACCAACCCACCCAAATGGGATAAAATCCCCATTGGAGGGGTTCACCCACTTTCCAATCCATGGTAGCCACTTTTAACCCTTCTTGGACACTAGGACCATTAACCCAACCTGACCCAAGGTAGTCGGGTTCAGCCTTGAGTTATGAGAGGGTGAGTTCACCCATTGCACACCATTAGTTCACTTGGAGGAGGAGGTACACCCCATGTCAACCCATGCCACTGCCTCAGCCTCTCAAGGATCTCCACCTCAGCAGTCCACTGCCACCTCCAGCTATCTACCCCGATAGGACGACTGCCAAAGGCTCAGCTAATCTTAGCCCCTGATTCACTTGGAGAGGAGAGTATACTCATTCCCATTCATTCAAAGCTTCCTCAGAGCATTCTGAGTAGTCCTAAACCCTTCTACAAATCCATAGTACTCTCGATCATCGACGAGACTAACCATCATTCAAAACTGAGAGCCCCACCCATCCAACATCACCAAAACTCCACCAATTTCAAATTAACTCTTCCCACACCTTCCCCTCACTCCGACATGTCGAAATGAATCAATCCCTGATCAATTTGATCACCGTAAGGCACTCTAAGGCCAACTTCAATGAGTTTCATGGTGGCACTTAGTCCACAAAGCAATCGGTCAGAAAGCACCTCAAGTTCTTCTTAACAGAGATTCATCTCTTCAAGACAAAGCTACCTCAACTGATGGACTACCAGTCTCTAACTCTGGCAAGGTAAAACTCTGACAAACTGTAGAATTTTCTTTAGGTGCTAGTCTTTTGTGAAGTAAAATATGATTGCATTTGATTTCCACCATAGGATATCCTTCCCACATGTTTTAAAGTTAATCCCATCATTCTACAAGCTCCAGCAAGCTCAGATCGAGAGGCGAAAGGTGGACGGTGTCTGTCTTTCGGTATACGGGGGGATGATGGATCATTGGTTGTCCATTCTATGTGATAAGAACAGATAGTTGTGATTTGATCCATTAGATTTTTTGATTTAATCCATTGGAAACCATGAGATTGATCTCCACCATCCGATCTGAGATTGAATAGTGGGGACAAAACCATGTCTGTCGCCGCTGAGTCAGCTGCCACGTTATACATTTTAAATAACCTATCCCATGGCGCCACATGGAAAATGCTGTCGTGTCAGCTTCTGCATGGCGCCGATGGTTTAGGGGATTAATTAAGCGATTACAATATCATTAAATGTTTGTAACTTTGAAATTTTATAACCAACTATAGAAAAATCCAAAAAATATTAGCAAACCCATTTTGTAAAGGGTAAAAAGAAGAAAATTTTAAGAAAAATAAAATTGTTAATGTTTGATCAATTAATAGTGCTTAATTAAAGTTTAAATTTTAGGCTAATTATATTAATTAAAGCTTAATTACTTGGCTAATTGATCTCAAATTTCATAAGTTGATTTTATGGGATGCCCTCTACCTATCATAATTTTCTTGGGATTTATTAGCCATGTAATTAGGAGAAATTAAAATTCTAATCCTAATCACCCTCCTTAATCAATTTAATATTTATTAAGGGTACTAAATAGTATAAATTAGATGATTAATAATAATTAATCACTGTTAATAATGGGAATGATGAGAAAGAATAATTAAGACCTCTCTCATAGTTATTTTCCTAAGTATATTTCCATAGAAGGGTTAATTAATCCATGGTGTAATTAAGGAAAAATTATGCATTTAATGATAAAGTAAAGATCAAATTAAAATGATAATTATTTTATATGATTCAAATTGAATTCATGTGTTCTCATTATGTGTTTAGCTACCTAAAGACCTTTAAGGGTATTATGGTTAACCCATGTGTATGGAAAAATCATAAGAGTACTTAGTTTAGATTCTTCCTTAATCTAATTAACCCTTAAGCATCAGCCTAATTATATTAGGCCCCCTTAGGAGTAATGAAAATTTTTATTTTTCATAAGCATATCATTGGAGGATCATGATTAAGTGGTTAATCAAATTAAAGAGGCCTAAGAAAGAGAAATTAAATTGATTACTTAATGACTTCAACTTAATCAATCAAGAAATTTTACTTAATTATTCTTCTTTAAGCATAATAAGTTACCAACATGAGATGGAGCAAAATAGCAAATATCATTTCTCCTCTTTAAGTTTTAATAATTCTAATCCAAAAATCAAATTCCATAAGAAATTCTAGTTATTCTTAAGGGATACTATTTGACTTGATTGTCCTTAGGAATTAATGCAATTGAATGTATCATGTGGCATTTAATTATTCCTTTTCAATCATTATAAATTTGTATATCATTTGTATCATGTATTCATGTTTTCAAATAAAAGAGTTAAATGAATATGGTTATATATGTATAAGTTGTATGTGTTGAATTAATCCTATTATATGGCATGGCTATTATCACTAATAAATCTCATATTATTTTCAAAATAATAAGCTGATGATAAAAATTTAAATTTATGTTGGCTATGAATATTCAATGAAATTTACATTCACTTATATCTTAAACATGTTAAATGATTGTTCTATTTTCATAATTCATGTGTATGTTTACATGTGTTTGAATATTAATAGTATATAGTCTAAACATCCTAGGAATATGAGGCTTAAGTAGCCCCATGGAGGTCTTAGATTACCTTACTTCCCTGGTTTAACAATGGCACGTACTTACTTAATTTCATTCATATATCCACATGTACTAGAATTTGGATAGAGCTTTACTTCACATGAGTACATAATTTGCTAATATACAATCTTTTGCATGATTTTCATCCTTATGTTACAATATACATTTATATATTTTTAAGATAGCAATTATATAATTTAGACATCCCAGAAACTCGAGGCTTCAAGTAGCCCCAAGGAGGTCTTAGATTACCTCACTTTTTTGATCTTACAACGGCACGTACTTGCTTAAATCTCTAATACAAGTGTATGTATACTTAACTAAGGAATGAAATCTCTCTTTTGTACCAAAGTATATGCATTAAGACTCATCAAGTTTGCCAAAAACATAAATATATTGCATGTATAAGTAAGAATGAAAGCATATGCATGATATTAATGATGAAAAGGGATGATGTAACATCTTCCATGTGATAGTAATTCAATATCATTAACCTTAAGATGCCTTTCATGTTGAATATGATTCCTTAATATTAGCCCAAACCTAGGATTAATAAAATATTTAAAAAATCATTCACTAAAAGAAATCAAAATCATAACATGTCTTTAGAAAATAACTTGGGTATGGATGAAGGGGGTTATAATAATTAGGTGCTAAGTAAATACCAAGTGAAACAAAAGAAAATATGAATTAAAATCCACTAATCTTTTTAATAGCTTGAAGTGAAACCTCCCCTCATGTGTAACTTGGACATTTCCAAACCCTTAAATAATCATAAATCTAAAGTCTAGCTAAGACATACCACACCAAACCTTAGCACATGCATTAGAATACTAAGTCACCACTTCTAGCTTTAAGTTAGGATGGTGTATGTTGTGATGTTATATTTTATTTTGTGATGTAATGGTTTAGACTAGATGTTAGGATTATTTAGGTGAAGACTATATGTTTGGCCGTTCATAGCCTAATGATATTTTTTTTTATAGTGGATTGTGCTAAAAAGGGCTACTATAATAATAAATAAATATAAATGCTCTTGCTTTCAGGTTGCTTATACCCCTAAGCATAATCCACATTAAGATAGGTGGACTTGGTTACCCATGTGCAGGGTGCTAAGTCCAAATTTATAGAATATAATTGCCTAGTTTGTATGTTTGTTTAACTATCATCTATTTTGTAGAAATAGCTGGATTTTATTTTCCATAAATATGTAATTTTGTAATAGGAATTAGGTTCAGTGCTATGGGGTTTAGGATGAGCAGTGGCTAGAAGGCAAAGACCTAGGAGGCCCTGTGAAGCCTTGAGTAAATCAAATCAAAGGAAGAAGATAAAAGGAAAAGCAAAGAATGAAGACCCCCATAGCATCTATTTAATTATAATTATCATATTCTTTTCTAACCCGGGTTGTATAAGGGTAGAGCCAGCTACCCAATTTCTTTCTTTTACTGGAGTGTATGGTGGTACCCGGTTGCACTAGACTTTTATTCTTTTATGAAATTTAAGAATGTTTGTTTATCATATGTAGCTTATGTAATAGAAATGACATGTTTTTCATAGGTTTCTTAAATCTTGATGATTGAATGTGTGTCCTGGATGTGGTAATCTCTTTAGGATAAAATTATTTTTTTATCCCCACTGATAACTCATAACTAAATTCTAAATAACTCATAACCTCACTTTAAAGATTAGGTTATAATCAAAATAATTAAAAGATTTAGCAACCCCTTAGTTGAATAATGTATGTTCTAACAATCATGTATATCATCTTATTTTACTCTTGAATAGGAAGGGTCTCCATTCTTGCACAATATGGGAATGCTTGACCTTTGAGGGCATCCCTTGGAGTGGAGGACACCTCCCGCTGATTTAGCTCATAATCTAATTTTATCATGCATTTAGGCATAATTGTCCTAAGCCTTTGTCCAAATGAATGTGTCAAAATGATGTAAAAATTTGTAAATTTTGCATTAGTCTAAGTCATGTCCTCATGCTAGTCTTGATCTAGTCTCTTAAGCAGTGAGTTTTGGACTCTAGTTTCTCTTATTAATTAAATAACAACTTAGCTATCTTGCATTTAACTAAGATCGATCTACATGGTTTTGAAGCTTAAGAGGTGTTGGTTGGCAACCACTCCAGGCGATTGCAAATCTTGAAGAGTCGAGATGGGTTTATCCTCTCTTATGGAGATAAATCATTATATCCAAATTTTTTATTAGACTTTGTGCTCTTAGCTTGTGCTAAAGCATTCTAGATCTAGGTTCTAAGGTTAATTATTTTCTTTGAGCTATGAATATAAGTCCTCACCTCTTAAGCATTTCCACAATCTTAAGTTGATGGACTATAAGCCCTAGCATTCTAATAAAATTTTAACTTAAATGAAAATAAACTCTCTCTTTCAAACATATAAAGCATCATTATAAGGTAGACTAAAGTACTCATTAGGATTCCAAGTATCATGAATGGTTCCTACTCATCTTTCTTTGAAATCTGAAAATAAGTCATCCAAATCAAACTTTCTCACTTGATTTTCAAAAATACCTAATTCTTTGTAGTGAAACTTTGAAGTCATTGGAGATATTTATTGATTACTTTAATCAAGATTTTTCTTAGGAAATTTTTATTTCCTAGGATGTAATTAACTTTGGAAGCTTGCTTCGATAGGGAACTAAAGAACTTGACATAAAATAAACCCTACTTTACTTTTTCATGTAAAGTAGAGGAAATATCTCTATTATATACAAAGACCCATCTGCCTTAGGAGTCCTTATTAGGTGATTAGGCCCATTATAGGGTGATGTTCTCATCTTTCGAGATGATACTTCATACCTTACTACTGTACCCGATCACTTTAATAAGTATCCCCAAGATCTGTGTGGTGTCCCAATTACTCCAAATTAAAATACCATAGCTTAAAAAAATTTGAAATCTTAAGTACTTAAGGATTTTAGATCAAGGCATAATTTGTTGCATTTTAAATTTCATGCATAAAATAAATTATGTTTTAAGACTAAAAAGGTTTTTGCCAAAAAGGCTAAATTGCTTAAGGAGAGCTTAAGACATTTGTAGTATTTATGTCTCGCTCCTCATTGAAAAGTTATTTAGTTTAAGAATCATTTTGTTTTTGCATCTATATCGTTAACTTTCACTCTTGCTCATCTATAATTATAAAATTGAGCACTAGAAGATGTCCCTAGACCAACTCAGGCGAGGTTTGTTGTGGTATTTGGTTCACAGAGTAATCAATAGTGAGGAAACTCACAGCTTCTTCTCTATTAGATGAAGATACTTTAGTCGTTAGGTTGTCAGTCTTTAGCTTCAAAGAGGTAAATTTTCTAAAACTATAGAAAATCATAGGGATCTTGATCTTTTATGAAGTGATTTCATATTTGGTGATAATCCAACTATAAGATCCCTTTAAATTTATCCCCATATCATTTTAGAATTAAATCTGTCATCGATCAAGGTCTAGTGAACTCGAATCCAACAACCAAAGGTTGACAATGGATCATCCGCTATCCGCTCTGTGTGATTAGAATGGATAATCATGATTAAGTGCATTAAGATTTTTGATTTAATCTATTTTAATCTATGGGATTAATCTCAATTTTTTGATCCATAATTGAATGATCGAGAAGAAATCACATCCATCATCGCTAAGTCAGCATTCCACGAAGGATGTTTTAAGCAGTGAATTGCATGATGCCACATTAGCACTGATGTAGCACCAACTATGTAGATCAATTAATTTGATTAAAAATCTAATTAAATGGCAAGAACTTCAAAAAAAATCCATAACTAAATATTGAAAAAAAAAATTAAAATATAGATAAACCCTCCATTGAAAGCTTAGATAGAAGAGAATCTAGAAAAAAAATAAAAGCCCTAAATTTTATTAAATGTATAGTGACTAATTAAGGTTTGAAGTTTTTATTCAATAGTAAAATTAAGTCCTAAGTACTTGGCTAATTGACTTAAAATTTTGAGTGATTTTCCCATATGATGACATCTACCTCTCATTATTATTTTGAGTCAATTGGTTAGGTAATTTGGAAAATCTAAATTTTCAAATCCTAAATGGATATTTTATGCATTTAATAAATTTATATAATTATAAAAATTATTATGAGAGTTTAAATATATTTTTGAATAATATTGGTGACCAAAGAAATAAATAGGACCACTGATCCTAATTATTTTTCAAAATCACCATTAAAAGGGATTTTATTAATAAATTAAATCATTAATTACATAGGACTTAGAAAATTTATAATAATTAGCTTAGTTCTCTAAAAATTATGGCCAACCCTCATTATACTCAATTAATAAAAAGTTTTTTAATGAAATCAAAATCCCCAATTGGTTTGGGATATTTTGAGTGTAATTAATGATTTTTTTAGTTTTTCTCATTTCTTCAATTAATCCCTGAGCATAAGCCAATTACATTGGAACTTTTAGGACATATGTATTTCATGTTTATGCATGTTCCGTAATTTTCTCATTATTTTTGAGCTTATATTTAAAAAATAATTGAATTTTTGGGCTCTTTTTGGCTTAATTAGTTAAAATAATTATTTAATCTTAATTAATCCATTAAAATTATTCAAATTACTTTTAAATCATTTAATAAACAAAAGTGGGTTAAGAAAAAATTTTAAATATTTTGTCTCCTCATTGGGTTTAAATAACTCAAATTCTAAAATTAACACTTAAGCAATTTGATTTTCTTAAGTATGGTTTATCTTCATATGAATGACCTTAAAATTTAATGGCTTCAAATAGTTTATTTAGTGATGTTTAATTTCTTTACTTCAATCATTCTATAAATTTATTTTTCACATATTTCATGCATTTATGTTTAAAAAAAAAAATTTAATGCATGCTTTGGGATTAATAGTGTTCCTATTATCACTAGAAAATTTCAAATTATTGTCTTTAATAAACTTAAAATATTTATTAGTTTTAACCTAAATATAAATTTAATCATACATGTGTTATCTACATATTTGGAAGGTATATACTTTGGATATCTCAGGAGCATGAGACTTTAAGCAGTCTTAAGGAGATCTTTATTACCTCACTTCCCTAGTCTAATAATGACAGATACCTTAAAGTTTGTAGTGAAGTATATAATAAGGTTAAATCATTTTCACACAGAAACACACACACACACACACACATATATATATATATATATATATATATATATATATATATATATATGTGTGTGTGTGTGTGTGTGTGTGTGTGTGTGTGTGTGTGTCCAAGCATCTTAAAATCATTATAATTCATCTTTATACTTATTTATTTGTGCATGTGTATGTGAATTAACAAGTATAAGGTCTGAACATCTCAGGAGTACAAGACTTTAAGTAGTACCAAGGGGGTCCTTGATTACCTCACTTCACTAGTTCAATAACGGCACATACTTCTATAAATTCAACATACCAATGTGTAGGTATATGTATTGAATCATCTTTTCTAGAAAAATTCATTCATGCATCATGTGTATCTATACTTTCAAATCTTAAGTTAAGTATTAATAAATAAAATACATTAATTTATTGATGCATTAATGTGTGGAATTTTTAAATTATGTATATATACACATATTAAATCTAAGCATTTTCATTAAGTGTACCACCTCATTAAGTGATTATTAGGATATGATTAGAAAAAAGCTAAAAAATATTACTAAATTAATTATGATTTAAATCCATTAATCTTAAGATATTTCTTTGTGTTTAGATAATAATATTTAAGTCCAATTTAAATATATGATTTAATAGTAAATTTTATAATACTTCATTAAGAGGATTTAAAATCATAAAAATTCACCTTTAGATTCAACTTAAGGTTAGAGTTTGAGCTAGATCCTATTCATCCTCTATCTCTTTAAAATTATAAATTTGAATGAAATCAAAATATATAAATTGAAATCTAAAATTCGCTTTAAGAAGTCATTAATCACTTGAACTATAACCATCTTTAATGATAGATTTAAACACCCTACTTTAGATTAATTCAAATATAAAAACCTAGCCTTGTCATACTATATTGAGCCCTACTACACACTTAGAATGTTATGTTATCGATCCAAGACTTAAATTAGGATGGTGCTTTATTATGGATTGATGTTTTATTTCGTGATGTCATGTTTTAGACTGGATTTTACGGTGTATGTGCACAGTTTAGATGTTAGGACGATATTAAACTACTAATATTTTCTATAGAGGATTGTGCTTAAGGGACCACTATAATAATATAAACTATCATTAATACTTTTGCTTGATGGTGCTGGTGAAGTCCCTAAGTACAATCCATTATGATAGGTGGGTATGGTGACCCAAGGTAGGCTGCTAAGCCCTAATGTATGGAACATAACTGCTTGGTTTGAATGTATGTTCATCTGACTTTTATTTTGCAAGTGTAGCTAGATTTTAATTTTCAAAAGAAATTTAATTTTTGTAATAGGCTTAGGATTAGAGTTATGAGGCTTAGAATGAGCAGTGGCTAGAAGGCTTAGACCTAGGAGGCCCTATGATGCCTAGAGTGTCAAATCCATAAAGTGAAAATGAACAAGAAGACTAAAGACCCCCATAGATTCATTTTTATTATAAAATTAATTATAATACAGGTTGTATAAGGGTCGAGCTTGGCTACCCATATTTTTCTCTTTTCTAAGGTATATTACGATACCCGGTCACACTGGCCTCTTATTCTTTTAATCGATGATGTTCGTTTTAATTTTTTTATTGATTGCATAATAGAAATTGCATGCTTTTTATAGGTTTCTTAAAGTTTGATTATTTATTTATGAGCTAGATGCAATAGGCTCTTTAGGAACTAAATTTTTCTACACAAACTAATTCATCTCAATTAAATTATAATGACTCTTAACCTCACTCTAAATCCTATGTATTTAATCAAAGAAATAAAAGATTTAGCAACTCCTTAGTTGTATGTTGTATGTTGTATGTTGTAACATCATTCATACATCTTATTTCATCATTTGTAAAATAGGATATCTCTAGTATTGCACGATAAGGGACAAGGCTTGACCTATACGAGCAGTTCCCTTGTAGTTAAGAGCACCCCATCTCTTTGATTTAGCCCACAACTTAATTTCATCAAGCATATAAGCTTAAGCCTTCCTAAGCCAAGCCAAAATGAAATAAAATTTGCAAAATTTGTTGCATTAGCCCTAGCATTAATTTTATATCAGTCATGATCTACTCTCTTAGTGAGTAAGTTAAGGACTCTAAAATCACTCCTAATAAATAACAACCTAACTATCTTTACATAAAACCAACCTTCATGATTTGAATCATATGAACTATTAGCTGGTAGCCACTCCAGATAGTTATAAGTCTAGAAGAGTCTAGATCAATTTACTCTGTCTAGTGGAAGTGAAATAATATATCCCACTTTCCCTGAGTAGAATTAGGTTGAGATCTTATCTTATGATAGAGCACTTTAGATATAGGTTCAATGACTACTTATTTCTTATTTTCTATAAGTATGAATCCTCACATCTTAGGTATTTTCAGAATCTTATTTTGTTGGAATATAAGTCATACATTTCTAATGAAATATCAAATAAACATGATTATCTTCCTTGAAAATATAAAGCCTCACTATAAAATAAACTGAAGTGCTCACTAGGCTTCTTAGTATCATGAGTGTTTCCTACTTATTCTCCTTTAGAATTCATTAAAAACTCTCTCTATTTGAACTTTCCCATTTAATTTTCCAATAATCACCAACCTTTTGGCATAAACCTTTGAAATTTTTGGAGATATTAATTGACTACTTTAATTGAGAGTATTCTTTTATAAATTCCCACTTCTTATGATGTAATTAACTGTGGGGCTTGCCTCCATAGGGAACTTAAGAATGCGGCATAAAATAACCCCCACTTTACTCAATCTCTCTCTCTCTCTCTCTCTCTCTCTCTCTCTCTCTCTCTCTCTCTCTCTCTCTCTCTCTGTAAAGTAAAAGAAATATCTCTGGTATATGTAGACCCATTGGCCTTATGAGTCCTTTTTAGGTGATTGATTCCATTATAGGTGATATCTCTACTTTTTGAGGTAATATATCATTCCTTAATATTGTGCTCGATTATTTTAATAAGTACCCCCTAAAAATCTACTTGGTGTCCCTACGACTTCAAATACAAACACCACAGGCATCCTTAGCTACAATAATTCTCAATAGTTTAATTAAATATAAGGATCGAGTTACCCTAACTGATACCCTAAGTTGAACACATACATTAATAGGTTAAAGCACTTCCCATTACCATTTGGGCTTGGGCCCATGGGAAATTGGACAAAAGAGAGTATTAATAATGTTTGAGATATTAAGAGGAGCGCTTTAACTTATTTTGGGCTATTTATTTTGATGTCTAAAGCTATTTAGTTATTATTAATTTAATTGGATCAAATTGAGTCAAAGAAGAACAACTTAATAAATTTTGATGAATTGAACTCATTAATCAACTCATAGTATTTATTTTGTTATGAATAAGCTCTTTTTGTAATTTTTATGATTGTTAAATGGTTTGTTGAACATTAACTTATATTAAGCCTAAGGTTAACTTAGGTTGACTTAGGTTTAAAGATCCAAAAACTCACATGGAATGTTTTAAAATTAAGATTAAAGGTTATGGTTCATTGGGTTGGTTAGGAAAGTCACTAACTTAAGGGTTTGGTATGGAGTAAAAGTAGATGGTTTAGTTCATGATCAATTGCATAAGTAATTGAGTCAATGAGATGGATTGACTGGTAATATTCAACACTTACATCTAATAAGAAATGGTTGAATTCAAGTAATGAAAGAAGTCTACCCTAGGGTTAGCTAAATTCAGAGCTAAATTATAGAAAATATTAATTAATAAGTGACCCTCCTGCATGGGCTCCTCTTAAGGCTTACTATGGTTGACCTAATGGGATGATTAGCTTCAGGTTATTGATTCCTTAAGGAGGATTTAAAATTTAGTTATGTGTTTGCATCTAAAAAATTAAAATAAAATAATATAAAATTTTAACTTAGAGCATCATGGCGCTATAATCCTGGCACTTAGGCATTATTGCTGCTTTTAAAAAGGATAACCACCCTTGATAATTATCTATTTAAGTAATAAATTACCACGACATTAAGGTCATAGAGCCTAGGCACTGTCACAACAGCTTTCAATTTTTTTTAAAAATAACCTTTCTCACCAACTACTTCCCTGGCAGAGACAACTGCATATAGGGGAAGATGAGGAATGGTTAGAGGTCAAAAAATCACCCAAGAAAGAGTGGGAATGGTTATCCAAAATCATTATAAAGAGAGGGGGGATTGCCCACTCTGTCTTCTTCTTCTTTTTCTCTCTTCCACTACTCCCTTTCTTGCTCTCGGTCTCAACTCCAAGTATTCTCCGACACATTCTTCTCTCCATAGCATGTTTCTTGCCACTATATGAGGGTGTCTTCTTCTCCCATGAGACAAGACCGAAGCCAACTGTCTTTAACTCTAGGTAAAGATTCTTGAAAATATTTTTATGCAGTTTTCCCCCCTTGAAAGAGAATTTAAAAATTTTTACCACTAAACTTGGATCCGTTGAGAAATGAAAAGCCTCCCTCCATTGATTTTGGACCCGAAGTAAGGGAGAAGAACTCAATTTTATTAAAAAACTATTTTAGGTGCAAGAATCTCAAGAATTTTAAGTTTGAAGACATCTATTATTAAACTTGGTTCCAATGCAAATTGAAAATCCTCCCTCATTGATCTTGGATCCAAAACAAGGGAGAAAAGTTCTTATTACACTAAAACACCATAGAATCTAGCATTGTTAAAGTATTATGCCACCAAATTTTCATAAATAATTATTGAATCCTCCAAGAAACTAGTTCAAGAATAGGGTTCTTACTTCATGGCACTGAGGTGTTGAGCCCTTGGGAATGATGTCTTCAGAGCTCCACCTTGTAGCGCAGAGGCACCAATACCTAGCATCATTACGTTAAGTTCTTGAGTTAGTGTCATACTTGCAACATCACAGTAATGTATTTCAGCGCCTCAACATTACCCTCTCGAGCTATAAAATCAAGAAACCTATTTAGAACATCGCCTTAGTGCTTTTTTTTCTGCACCAAGGCGCTAAATCTTGAAATCCATTCCACCGTCAAACTTGGTTCTAGTGTGAAACAAAATACTCCCTCCATTGATCTTAGATTCGAGACAAAGGAGAAGGGTGATTTACACTAAAAATCATGAAACCAAACATTACTATGGCATTATGCTGCTGAAATTTTAAATTTTCCCAAAAGTATTGAATCTTAGACACTAATGAAATAGCACCAAAAGCACTGAGGTTTCAGTACCAAAGTGTCGAGGTTCTAGTGCCGAAGCACTAAGTCCTCAAGAATCATGAATCTTAGGTGTGCATCCAAAGATGCCATGGCACTGATGTTCTAGCATTAAGGCATTGAAACCTCAAACAAAATTAAACTTTAGACACTCAGTTGACAACGTCATGGCACTAATATCTCAGCGCTCTGTGCTCTCAAGAAATTAAACTTTAGGCACCCAACTAATAGCACCAAGGCGCTCATATTATAGCACTAAGGCATTAATCTCTCTAATATTAAGCCCAAGTCACATCTACATTATCGCAGCACTATCCATGTAGCCCCAAGGTGCTGAGTTCTTGGGTTTTGAACTAATGTCTTTCAACTAATTGTGCTAAGGAACTATTTTTATAATACTAAGGCGTTGTGCCCTTAATATTGTTCATTTTTAGCTAAAAATTTTATTATTAAGCTTTTAAATCTTAAAGCATTCCACATAATAGAGAAAAATATACAACATAGAAATGAAGACATTTTTATTAACACCAAAATTTATTACAAAAAATTTCATAATAAATAAAAGAGAAGAAGAAATAGAATAATTTAAAAAAAGAAGGGAAAAATTAATATTCATAGTCATCATCATCCTCCTCCTCTTCTTCTTCCAACTCTAGCAGGGTGCTCACATAAGAGTGATATTGAGACGCTACAGGATAAGAAGCCTAACCCAGCCTAGCATGAAATCCATAGTTTTCAAACATATGAATAAGAGATTAATTAAACTCGGCCATGTATAAAAACTATTGCTACTGCTGACCATATGTGGATCAAATTTTCCCCTCAGTTCCTATTGCTACCAACTAGTTCCACAAACCCTTTTCCTTAAATTCAAAACTTGTCCTCCAATTTCTTAAAGTTGCTCATTTAAAGTTCCAAAGAGCATGTGAGCTTTCTCCACCTCAATCTTCACTCTTAGTAAAGGGAGCCTTTGGATCAAAACTTCTTCATTAGAATCTCTTTGTGCACCTACCGCAACACATAAATAATAAATTAAAGAGGAATAACCACAACCTATAGTAGGTCTACCCTTAAGCATATTACAAATTTAATTATAAATGATCCTCTCTACATCCATAGTAAAGCCTTTTTGAATAGTTGTTGACTTCCTTTTTGGAGTGATGATTAATCTTCTTTATCTTAGATCCAGGAACCTTCTAGACACTTGGATTTTCTTAGTGTTAGGACACTTTTAGTGATTAAGGGAACACTAAACTTAATCTTAGAGACTTAGAGGGCATAACCCTAAGCTTAGACTCCACCTTAGGATAAATAGGTTTCACCTATCATATGGCCTAAACCAAAACTCATACCTATTCACTCATCCAAACTTAAGCTCATGTAGATGGAGCTAAACTAACCTCAAATCTATTCAATTAATCTTATTTGAATTTAGTTTTCTAATCCAAGTTTCAATCCAAATTAACTTGGATCTTAACCTAAGTTAACTCCACCATAAACCTATGACTCAATTCAAACCCATTCAAGAAAACTAAGTCCAAGTTGATTTTTTTTAATCACCTCAATTATTCATTAAATCATTTCAAGCCACTCCAACACTTGTAATCAAGCCAATTGAATCAAAGGAATGTGACAAAACCAAGTTAGCTCATACGACTTAAAGGGTTCAAATGAGCCAAAACTTAATTAAGCTCAAATCAATCATAATCAAAGCCACCAATCAACTTAAAATTTATCATTGAACAACCATCCATAACCCCAACTGGTCCAAGTTGGTTTGACCAAGTCACTTGACCTGAAATGAACTAAAAGGGGTAATTGAACCAAACTCTAATTAAACTCCCATTGGGTCAAACCAAGCCATCCAATCCCTTCATTAATGAGTGTGGGTCATTATTGAATACTCCACTACAATCAATTGAACATAATCAGGCCAATTGGATCCTTTGACCCAAGTTAACCCAATTTGATCTAAAGGGTCAAATTGAACCAAACACATCTTAGACCAAATTGGTTGAAACCAATGCCTCTAACCAATCACCAATTCAACATTAAACATGATTCAACCTCCAATTGAACCCAATTTGATAAACCCAACCCAATCAACCCACTCAACCCAATTTTATTTAAAGGGTCAAATTAAACTAAATCACTCCCTAATCCAAATTAATACAAATGAACCATTCCAATCAATCACCAATGATCAATTTAACATAGACCTAACCCATTCTCAAGCCAATTTGATCAATTTGGTCAAATTAATCAACATGACCCATTTGACCAAACTTGAATCATATGAGCCAAATCCAAATCTAACCCAAATTAAATCAAACCAATTGCACTCATTCACTACAAATGACCAATTGAACTCGCCTAAGTCCTCACTTTGACCCAATTTGATCAAAGTGGTCAACTTAGTCCAACTTGACCAATTTAACCTATATGGGTCCAATTGAGCCAAACTCAACCAAACCAAGCCCAAACCCATCCAAACTTGGCATGACTCATCCTTGGGTCACCATGGGCTTGCCCAAGTGGGCCCAACCCATGATGAACCCAATTTGGGTCAAACCCATTGAACTAAATCACCTAAATGGGACAAAATTCCCATTTGGGTGGGTTCTCCACCTCCTTATCCCATGGTAGTCACCTTAGGCTCTTCTTGGACAAGAGGACCACTAACCCAACCTAACCCAAAGCTGTTGGGCTTAGCCTTTGGCCAAGAGAGGGTGAGTTCACCCATGGGCATCCATTGGTCCACCTAAGGGAGAGTGTACACCTTATGTCAGCCCACTACACTCCCTCAGTCTCTCACCCTCAGTGACCTTAGTAGTCCCCTGCCATCTCCGGCCACCTACCCGGCTGGACCGCTGTCAAAGGTTGAACCAACCCCAGCCCTTGGTTCAACTAGGGAGGAGAGTATACTCCTCCCAATTAATTTAAATTGAGCACAAGACTTCCCTAAAGCAATCCACAGAGTCCCATACCTTCTCCCGAGCTCCTTGTGCACTCCACCATTGGCGAGACCAGCTCCCGATTGAACCAAAGAGAAACATCCATTCAAACTTTTTAAACCTCCACCAAACTCAAATAAACTCTTCCCGCACCTTCACCTCTCTACGATGAGCTGAAATGAATCATTTTCTGAGTGATTCGACCACTGGAAGATGTCCCAAGACCAACTCTGGCGAGCATTGCGGCAACATTTGGTCTACAGAGCGATCAATGGGAAGGCAGCTTGTGATCTTCTTAGTAGAGCTTCATCTCTTCAAGATTAAGCTACCTCTATTAGCATCGGTCTACAGCTAAGACAAGGTAAAAATCTGGCAACAATAACTTTGCCCCCTTAGTGTTGGTCTTTTTTGAAGTGAATCATGTTTTATGAAAAATAAAATAAAATTCTATAAGAATTTATGAAAAATCCAAAAAAACGCAAATAAAACCATTTTGGAATAGTTAGAAGAAGAGAATTTATGAAACAAAATCCTTAATTTATGCTTACTGAAGAGTGCTTAATTAAAGTTTGAAGCTTAGGATAATTACCTTAATTAAAGCTAAATTATTTAGCTAATTAATTCCAAATTTAGTAGGATGATTCTATCAGATGTCCTCTACCTCCCATAATTTTCTTGGAATTATTTTCCATGTAATTTTAAGAATTTGGAATTTCAATTCTAATTACCTTATTTAATGAATTAAATAATTATTAAAAATGGTGAACAGTAAAAATTAAATAATTAATGATAACCATTCATTATGGACAATGGGAATAAAGAGGAGAAATAATTAGGACACCTTTCTTAATTATTAATCCAAATGTATTTCCTTAAGAGGGTTAATTAATATGTTTAATAATTAGGAAAATTAATGATAAAATAAAAATCAAACAAAATTAATAATTGATTCAGATAATTCAAAAATAATCCATTAATTTAGTTTTATGTGCTTAATAACATAAAGTCATTAAAGAAATTATGATTATCTCAATGGTATGGAAAAATCATAAGAGTATTTAACTTAGATTCTTTCCTTCTTTAATATAATTAACTCATAAGCATGAGCCTAATTACATTAAATTCCTTTAGGTGCATTTTATTTTTGCTTTTCTTAAAATCATATCATTGAATGCTCATGATCAAGTAGTTAATTAAATTAAAAAACTTTAGGAAAGGGTAATTAAATTGATGTGCTTAATGGTTTGAACCTAATCAACTCATAAAATCCATTTAATTTATTTCTTTAAATATATCAAATCACCAAGATGGGGTGGGATAATACTAAGTACCATCTTTCCTCTTTAGGTTTTAATAACTCAAACATCAAAGTCAAATCTTATAAGAACTTTGGTTAGTCTTAAGGAATATTGTCCTTAGAACTTAATATATTTGAGTATGTTATGTGGAAATATTTAATTACTTGTTTTCAATCACTATAAATGTGCATGTCATTTGTTTCACATGTTCATATTTTCAAAAATAAAGAAGAATTAAAAGAATATGATTGCATTTGTTGTGCATGTTGGATAAATACTATTATATGGTGTGGTATTATCACTAATAAATTTCAAATTATTTTTAAAACTATAAGCTAATGATGAATAAGAATGTAAATTTTAAGTTAATGTTGGTTATAAATATTTAATAAAGTTTTTATGTAGTATAATTTAAAGATAGTAAAGGATTATTGATGGTGGTGGGCATTCTTTCTTTTGATGAGATTGAGAGAATGTGAGTATTGGAGGTGAAGGAAGAAGATATGTTGGATAACTAGCTCTCCAACCAAGGATTGCTAAGGTTTGGCCACCAAGCTCTCAAACCACAAGAATAACTCAAAAATTTGTAATTGCCAAAAGATCTCCTTCATTCTAATAAGAGGGGCTATTTATAGAAATTACAAGCATCTTTCAGAAGAAAAAAATTCAAAACATGGAGGGAAAGGTGGGTGGCCACATTAATGTGAAGCATTAAATTGCCTCATTATTTTATGTCATCCACCCATTTTACATGCTATTATTTTATGTGGATTCAACCACCTCACATGTCATGCTTTGAATTTTTAAATGCAAGATTTCAAACATGGAGTTTCTAGAAGAAAATTAAAAATTACATAAATAAAAAAGATGAAATCATAAAATGGGCCTTAGGGCTAATGGGCTAAGTCTTCTTCTTTCTTGAATTTTCTTGGGCTTTAGCTTGAGATCTTGTAAATGGGCCTTGAGCTCTAATTTGTTGATCCTCATGATGTTCTCACATCAACCTGGCTCAATTGAACTTTGCTTCATAGAGTTGAAATCTAAGAAGTCTTCTACTAATTGTGGGGCTAAAGTCTCCAAATCAGTATGGGTCAACCATGTGTCTTCAGCTGGTGGCTTATTCTTTCAACGAACTAGAAAATGATGTTCAGAAGTTGGATTAATGGGTGCTTCCTCGGTGATAATATAGTCAACTTCAAAGGAAGAGGGCTTCTGCAAGTACGGTGCTATATCTCCTACTAAAGAGTTAGACTGAACAAGTGGAGGTTTTCTAATTCCTTCATATGATAAAATATCTTCAATATTAATAACTGGATGAATGAACATATCAGCAGGAAAATCAAGGTGATAAGCATTAGTTCTAATTTTCTTGAGAATTTTAAATGGACCACAAGCTCGTGCATGTAATTTCTTATATCTAGTAGTTTGATAATGCTCAAGCTGAATGCGAATCAATACATAATCACCTTTTTTATATTCATTCATTGGATGATTATGATTTGCCTTAGAAGCATAATTATCATTATTTATAGTAATTTTCTTTCTTATATCTCCATGAAGGCTTTGAAAATCTTTAACAAATGAGAATGCTACATCAAAAAATACATGAGATGGTAGGTTTGCTACATCTATTGGTCGTCATGGGTTTTGACCATAGACTATCTCAAATGGTGATTTTTTTTGTAGTTCTAGATATAGTACTATTATAGGCTGAGGTTGGTAAATGTAAATCCTAATTTCCTAAACTTTTACCTACCAATCATCTAAGCAAATTTCCTAAGGTATGATTAACTAATTTATCCATTGAAAGGCAGAAGAGAATTTTAATTTGGTATCAAAAAATTTTCTTAATATTTTCCAAAAATATGAGACAAACTTAACATCTCTGTCAGAAATAATGGTTAAAGGGAGACCATGGAGTCACACTATTTCCTTAAAAAATAATTTGGCTAGATAAGAAGCATCATTTATTTTTGAACAAGGTAAGAAATGAGCCATTTCTGAGAACCTATCCATTACAACAAAAATATTATCATGTCCTCGCGTCTAGGTAATCCTAGAATAAAATCCATTGATAGGTCTTCCCAAGGCCTATGCAGTAAGGTAGTGTATTATCCGCACCTTTGTTTGATAGTTTTAGCCTGTTTATAAATTAAACATTGAGCCACTAATTTTTGAACATCTCATTTTAATGAAGACTAACAAAATCTATTTTCTAATAAACATATGGTCTTATCCTTTCCAAAATGACCACTACACCCTGTAGCGGTGATAAGAAATTCTCTAAGAGAAGATCGAGGAATGCATAATTGTTTTTCTTTATATAAATATCCATTTGTTATCAAGAATGTCCCTTGTAAAGTTATTGGTTTATCTAGTGTTCAAGATAAATTAGGTGAAAGTCAGGGCACACAATATAATCATCTTTAATTCTATCAAATCCTGGGATTCTCAATTCTAAAGAGGAAATCATTAAGTTTACCCTAGATAAAGCATCAGCAGGCTTATTCTCAATTCCAGGCTTATTCTTTAGAACAAAAGAGTAGTCTTGTAAAAATTCAACCCATTTTGCATGCGTATGACTTAATTTTTGTTGAGTATTAATGAATTTTAAGGCATGGTGATCATAATTAAGTATAAATTCTCTATGTAAAAGATAGTGTCGCCAATACCTTAAGGATTGAATTACAGCATAAAACTCTACATCATAAGTGGAATATCGTTGTTTAGCTTCATTTAACTTTTCAATAAAGAATGCTATAAGATGATTCTCTTGACTTAAAATTCCACCTATCCCAATTCCTGAAGCATCACATGTCACCTCAAAGGCTTTAGAAAAATCAAGAAGCCTATGGATTAGTGTAGAAGTGATAAGAACTATAATTTGCTCTAAGTCCTTTTGTGCATTAGAAGTCCAACAAAATTTATCTAATTTTGGTATATCAGTTATTGGAGCAACAATGGTACTAAAATTCTTAAAAAATCTCTGATAAAAAGTGGCTAAATCATGGAAGCTTCTAACTTCAGTAAAACTTTTAGGTGGTGTCCAATCTAAGATTGCTTTCACTTTAGAAGGATCGTTTAAGAGGATATAATAAAGCCTAAAAATATTACCTCGAAAAAAGAAACACTTTTTTAAATTAATGTATAATTTCTCTTGTCTAAGTAGTTCAAAGACTTTTGTTGTAGATGTTCATTTTTACTTGCACTAAAAATCTGAATATCATCAAAATACACCATCAAAAATTTACTTATATATGGTTTAAAAATAGTATTCATTAATCTCATAAATGTGCTAAGAGAATTTGAAAGTCCAAAAGGCATGACAAGCCATTCATAAAGTCCATCAGGGGTCTTGAAAGTCATCTTTCACTCATCTCCTGATCTAATCTGAATTTAATGATATCCACTTTTTAGATCAATCTTCAAAAAAAATTTGCTCCTGAGATTAAATCTAACATATCATCAAATCAGAGAATAGGAAACCTACATTTGATAGTAATTTTATTTATGGCTTGACTATCAACACACATTCGGCATGTTCCATCTTTCTTTGGAGTTAATAATACTGGGACTGCACAATGGCTAAGACTCTCTTGAATAAAACCCTTTCTTAATAATTTCTCAACTTGTCTTTTAATCTCAACATGCTCGGTAGGGTTCATCCTATAATGTGGAAGATTAGGAAGTTAAGAACCGGGTAATAATTCAATAGCATGTTGAATGTCTTAGAGGAGGTAGCTCATCGAAGCTCATCGTGCAATATCATTAAAATCGAAGAAGAGAAGAGACCACAACAGGGTATGTGAGTCTCATTAGAGTCTGGTATGACTTCTTTTGCATGTAATATGTGAAGAAGAAATGGATCAGAAAATTCTTTTCGTAAAGTGCGAAAACCTATTATTTCTATTTTTGGGGTCAAAGGAGAAAGAGTAGTTGTTTTAAAGTAAGGATCAGAAGTGATAGTGTTAGGCATAATAGTAGGATTTTCTATGATAATTAATTGAAGTTTGGCATTTTTCTTCAATAGAGGCTTAGGTTGCAAGTCAAAAGTTGTTTTATGTGGTGTTATGGAGGGTGTTTTTCTACTGGCTTTATTGGTAGGAGTTTAATAGTCTTATTATTATGCTTAAAAATATAAGTATTTTCCCTACCATAGTGAATAACATTCATATCATATAGCCAAGTCGCCCTAAGATAATATGAGCAATGTCCATAGGAGAACATCACACCAAATTTGATCCTCATAGCTTCCTATTTTAATAGGAACTAATCACATTGGTGATGGGAAGAGATGTATGATTTCTAACTAACATGAAATGGTTCGTGGTGAGGTTCAAATTTTAGGTTGGCTCGAGTTAAGGTATGTGTTGAAATGACATTCATAGCACTCCCTCCATCTATAACTAACCTACATCTCTTTTCATTACACAAAATATGCATGCTAAAAATGTTTTTTCTCCTCCAATCTTCTCATTTTATTACAAAGAAGATATATATCTCATCACATTAACATGAGAGTCATCAATTAATTCCAATTCTTCATCAGATAATGGGGTGTCATCATAAGCTTCTTCTAGATTATCATCTATTGGATTTTCAACTTCTTCTAAAAATAAGATTTGAGCTTTACATTGATTTTTCATATGACTTTTTTTATGACATTTAAAACATATTACTTCTCTAATGTTCTTAGAGCTCCCTTCAATTGAAGTTTTAGGCAAAGGGGATGGGCCATTTGGATGGGCTGGTCTAACAGTAGATCTATGGGATGAAATGGAAGGTACTTGACTTTTAATTTTAGAGAGGGAGGTGGATTTCTTTTGTTGTTCAACCAATAATGCATAATGAAATGCTTCCTCTAAAGATTGTGGGTCAAATAATTCAACTTCATTTCTAATGTCAGCCCAAGGTCCAATAACAAATTTATTGGCTAATTTCCAATCATTATTAGCACAATCAGTTCTAGAAACTAGATCTTCAAAAGTGTTCAAGTATTCAGTTATAAGATAATTACCTTGTCTCAAAGTTAATAATTGATTATGTAGCTTCTTATCATGATGCCTAGGATAGTACTTTGCTCTTAATATTTCTTTGATTTCTATTTAAGTGAGGTTTGTCCTTCCTAATCTTTATTCTTTAGCTAAAGTATTTGTCCAATAAATTTTAGCATGCCCTATCAATTTCATTTTAGCAAAAGTAACCCTTTGGTAATCATCCATTTTATACCAATCAAAGAAGTCATCCATTTGAACTAACCAATCGAGAAATTTATTTGGATCATATATGCCATCATAAGTTGGGGCTTCTACTTTAACTCTTCGAGATGGATCATTAGAGTCTTCTATAGTCTTAAAATAATTTTCTCCCCGTCCACTATTTCTAGCAATTGATTGTCTTCTAAGTGGTTGATTTTCTCTATGATTTGGATATGAATCTTCTTCATCTATCCCTATTGGCACAGTTTGAGTAGGTATTGGAGGAGGAGTTGGTACTCTATTATTTTGTAGATGCACTAAAAAAGTTTGCATTTGTTGTTTAAGTTCTTGAATTTGATTCTTACTTTCTTCTAATATTTATTGAGTTTTTAATTCATTGTCTTGGATCCTAAGATCTAAGGCATCAACTAATCTAATCAAATTTTTAACTTGATCTTGAGAGATAGATTTTGGTGCCATGAGATTTATTTTTTAAGAAAGAAAAAAAAAGATATATGAAAAGGGACCAATGAAAAAAAAATGAAAAAAATAATAAATAAGTATAATATAATTGTGCAATCAAAGCAAAATTTTAAGCTAAGAGAACTTCCGTGAGGAGGGGTACAAGACCACTTAAATCCTCTCCTTTTAGGTCTTTGACAAAGTTCTATTTAGCTTCCAAAATCACCAAGTTTAACACACTTATATTATTATGCATGCATATTATATATATATATATATATATATATATATATATATATATATATATATATATATATATATATATATATATATATATATATATATATATATATATATATATATATATATATATATATATATATATATATATATATATATATATATATATATATATATATATATATATTAATGCAATGAAATAAAAATGCTCAAATTTATCAAGCCTCTTTTTTTCTTTTTAAGAAAGCAAGTTATCATAAGTTAATCAAAGAAACTTCTAAAATTAACCATAAACAATAACAAAGATAATAAAGCAAGTAAATAGATTTTGATTTGCACTAATGGCTAGGTTTCTTTAGGTGATGAACTACCTCACCAAGGTACTCTCTTAATTTTTTTCTCTTTTTTTTGGAGGTGAGGGGGAGGGGGTGCGCATGTTCACACAATTGGAAAATGGCTAAAATATATAATGGAGCTTACTAATTAAAATTTTATGCTATCACCATACACTTGCAAGAAATATATATCTTTCCAAACTACTAATATGCTTTTAAACTATCACATAAAATAAAATTAATTAACCTCACAAGTCCAAGAAAAACTCACAAGTTTTAAGACAAGTCCAACACTTGAGTTTCTCCCTTTGTTGAATCAAAATTTTGACCAAATTTGCTCCTTCCAGGCTTCTCTCTGATACCAAATTTGATGGAGGAGGGTGTTCTTTCTTTTTATGAGATTGAGAGAACGTGGGTATTAAAGGTGAAGGAAGAAGATATGTTGGATAACTAGCGCTCCCACCAAGGATTGCCAAGGTTTGGCCACCAAGCTCTCAAACCACAAGAATAACTCAAAAATTTGTAATTGCCAAAAGATCTCCTTCATTCTAATAAGAGGGGCTATTTATAGCCATTACAAGCATCTTTCAAAAGAAAAGAGTTCAAGACATGGAGGGAAAGGTTGGTAGCCACATTAATGTGAAGCATTAAATTGCCTCATTATTTTATGACATCCACCCATTTCACATGTTATTATTTTATATGGATTCAACCACCTCACATGTCATACTTTGAATTTTTAAATGCAAAATTTCAAACATGGAGTTTCTAGAAGAAAATTAAAAATTACATAAAAAAAAGATGAAATCATAAAATGGGCCTTAGCAGGCTAATGGGCTAAGTCTTCTTCTTTCTTGAATTTTCTTGGGCTTTAGCTTGAGATCTTGTAAATGAGCCTTGAGCTCTAATTTTTTGATCCTCATGATATTCTACATCAATTATTTTGTCTTCATGGTTCATGTGCATGTTTCCATATGTTTGAGCTGGCAAATATGTGGTCTGGACATCCTGGGAACAAGAGGCTTTAAGTAGCCCCAAAAAGGTCTTAGATAATCTCACTTTCCTAGTTTAACAACAGCACATACTTGTTTAAATTCATTCATGTGTATGCATGTACTAAATTTTGGAATAAAAGTTTGCTTTACATGAACAAAAGAATTAGTTTTATATAACCTTTGCATGATTTTTATTTCTATGCTTGCATGTATATTTACATGTATTTAAGTGGCAAGTATATAGTTTGGACATTCCGAGAACACGAGGCTTTAAGTAGCCCCAAGGAGGTCTTAGATAACTTCCCTGATTTAACAATGGCACGTACTTGCTTAAATCTCTAATACATGTCTGCATATGCTTAGCTATGAAATCAAATCTTTCTTTTCTACCAAATTCATGCATTAATGATCATCAAGTGTGCAAAATATAAATATGTTTTGTATGTACAACTATGTATATTAAATCAAATATCATGAACAATAAAAATGAGAAAGTGTGTATGCTATTGGTGATGAAAAGAAGTAGTGGAATGTTATTCATGTAATGGTGACTCAATTTTATTAATTCTAAGATGTCTTTCATGTTTGAATAAGATTTCTTAAAATTAATCTAAACTTAGGCTTAATAAAATATTTATAAATGGTTCACTAAAGAAACCAAAGTCATAGTAATATACCTTTAGAAAATATAAGGGGCTAAAACCTCTTTTTTGGCATCAAATGAAACAAGAAAGCATATATTAAAATTAATCAATTCATTCAATTTGGGTGTCTAAACTTTAGATGATCATACTCTTAAAGCTCAAGAGACACACATTAAGCTCACTAATTCTAGTATAAGTCATGATATATTTTATTTTGTGATGTAATATTTTAGACTAGATGTTAGAATTGTTTGTGCATAGAATGGATGTTAGGTTGATATCAGCCTAATGATGTCCTATGCAAGGGATTGTGTTGAAGGGGTAGTTGTAATAATAAATAAATATAAATATTTTTGCTTGCAAGTGCCACTTATGCCCCTAAGCATAATCCAATTAGGACAGGTGGGCTTGGTTACCCAAGTGCAAGATACTAAGTCCAAATATGTGAAATATAATTACTTAGCTTGTATGTTCATTTATCTCATGTCTATTTTGTAGGTGTAGTTAGACTTTATTTCTCATAACTATGTACTTTTGATAATAGGGTTAGGATTAGTGCTATGTGGTTTAGGATGAGCAGTGACTAGAAAGCAAAGACCTAGAAGGCTTTATGAAGCATGGAGCAAAAATGGATCCAAGGAATAGAAAGAAGAATAAGAGATTGAAGACCCTCATAACATTTATTTTAATTGTAATATTGAACTGTAATTTGGGTTTTATAAGGGTAGAGCTCGACTACCCAACTTTTTCTCTTTTCTAGAGTGTATGGCAGTACCTAACCACATATGCCACTTATTCTTTTATGAAATTCATATATTTGATTATTGTGTTTAGCTTGTACATTAGAAATGGTTTGCTTTTCATAAGTTTCTTAAAGTGTGATGATTTGATGTGTGGCTTGAATGCAGTAGGCTCTTTAAGGTAAAATTAAATTTTCTAACATCATTAAAAATTCAGAACTAAATTTTAATATAACTCATAACCTCACCTCAAAACTTAGGTTTATAATAAAGATAAATAAAATATTTAGAAACCCCTTAGTTTAATGTTGTATGTTATCACACCATTCATTTTATATTATGCCACTCTTCAATTGTGAGGTCTCCACTCTTGCACGATAAGGGATATGCTCGACCTTTGAATGTGATCCCTTGTAGTGGAGAACACCTCCAACAATTAATTTAGCCTATGACTTAACTTCATCATGCATATAAGCATAATTTTTCCAAGCCTTGGTCCAAACAAATTTGTCAAAATGGTTTAAAAAGTTATAAATTTTGGCATTAGTTTATGTCATGTTTTCATGCCAACCATATTCAAGTATTTTAGGAAGTGAGTTTAAGATTCTAGCTTCCTTCCTAATTAAATAATACCCTAGCTATCTTGCATATATATAAGATCGGCTCACATGGTTTTAAAATATAGGAGATGTTAGCTAACAACCACTCCAGGCAGTTGTAAGTCTAGAAGAGTCGGGATGTGTTTATTCTGTCTTATGGAGGTAAATCATTATATCCCATTTTCTCAATTATACTTAGGTCATGCTTCGAGCTTATGCTAAAATAATTTAGATTTTAGTTTCGAGGCTACTTATTTTCTTCGAGAAATAAGTATAAGCCATCATCTCTTAGGAGTTTTCACAATCTTATGTTGTTGGACTATGGGCCCTAACATTCTAATGAAATTCCCATTTAAACAAAAGTAAATTTTCTCTTTCAAAAATGCAAAGCCCCATTATAGGGTAGATTGAAGCACTTACTAGGCTTCCTAGTATCATAATTGTTTCATACTTATTCTCCTTTGGAACCCATAAATAAGTCTTCCTTTTTGAACTTTCCCCATTTGATTTTTGAAAATACCTAATCCTTTGATAGTTAAATTTTGAAATCTTTGGAGATACTTATTGACTACTTCAATTAAGAGTTTTCTTAGAAAATTTACATTTCCTAAGATGTAATTAACTATGGGATCTTGCTTCCATAGGGAACTAAAGAACCCGGCATAAAATAAATTCGGCTTTACATTTCCATATAAAGTAGGGGAAAGATCTCTGGTATATATGTATACCCTTCTATCTTAGGAGTCCTTATTAGGTGATTGGGTCCATTGTAGAGTGATGTTTCTATCTTCTGATATGGTACATCATACTTTAATGTCACACCCAATCACTTTAATAAGTACCCCCTAAGATTTTTGTGGTGTTCATACAACTCTAAATTAAAATATCACAATAGCATAATTTAAAATGACTCTATCCTTAGTCACCTCACTGATATCCACATTGGGCATTAACTTAATAGAAATAAAATAGTGCCAACTTTGGGCTCAACAGTATGGTCAATTGCAGGTTAATTGATAATCTATTCCTCCCACCTTTTCCACTAGACATTAGAATTTTTAATAGTTAATTAATAAACTAAGAATTTCATTAAAATTGGGATGATCATTATAATATAAGAGATACTAATCATAAATTATAATATCTTATAAATTATTATACATTTCTTATATGAAAACCATGTTATTCTAGTGCTCATTAGATTGGCATGAAAATTATAAAGAGCATGAGTTGTTATCATATGAACTCTCACCTATAAGAATGAGATGAGGCCACTTATTTGGCCTCTTTACTTTTGATGATCACTCTTTTTCATAACTTTTAAGCTACCATCTTCTCTTGGTGTATTTGATTGGAATATTGACTTTCTTAGAGTAGAATGAAAGCTAAGAAGAGAAAGGGCAAGAGAACTCTAAAAAGTAACCAAAACTTTAGAATAAAATTTTTGCAGCCTAGGGGTCCTATTTATGGATTAAACCTAGCACCACAGTGCTACTTTAATAGTGTCGAGGCGCTAGCCTCTCAATTTTTGAGATTTGGGACTAGTACCGCAATGCTCCACATGTGATGCATAAATTCTAGTCACCAAGACAAAAGGGTTACTGTACCAGAAAAAAGGGCACTTATTACTATTTATTACCATTAATGTCGTAACTGATCAAAATAATGCTGGTCAACAGTTCTATCCTTTTTTGGTAAATGTGTCTGCTAGCCTATCGACCTTTGAATGAGTATTTACACTAGTTAATTTATTTATATTATTCTTGTAGCGCCTTAGCTCTATAGCATTGGATTTACAGTGTCAAAGTGATGCCATCTCTGATTTTGAGTCTCATGTTCCTATCTGATGGCACTGAGGCGCAAAGCTTCAGGGACCAAGGATCCAACTTCTTGGTGCCATGGTATTCTACCCTGAGCACTACAGTGCTTCATCTATTGCACCAAGGCACTGTACCCTAAAAATATATACAATAAAAAAATAAAACCAAGCACCTTTATGTTTGCCAGGCAAACACCTTACTGGCATTCCAAAGGGATGTAAGTCCAATCTATATGTTCTCCATGCAAAGGGATGTAAGTCCAATCTATATGTTCTTCATGTGAACAATTTATATCCATATGGCATTCCAAAGGGATGTAAGTCAAATATATTCATTCGCTATGCAAACTTTCCTACTTGGCATTTATCAAAAGATGTAAGCCCAATCTACTTATTCATCATGCCCCTATATTATGGCTTTCTTGTAAATGTAAACCCAGTCTATATACCCATTTTCCATGTGAACATCCCTACATTGTAACCCTTACACTAAAACTTTAGTCTACTTGGGAAATGAAATGAGGCAAACCATGGCTACTAATCAGACTCAATAGACATTAGGGCTGATAGCCCTCTAAGGATGGTAGACTAGAACAATGTAGTCCCGAGATGATGAAACCATGGGATCTTGATCGAGACTACCCTCCTATTTATCTTAGATAATCATTCACATCACACCTCTAGATACTGATTAATATCAAAGAGATATATTTATTTCCAATCATAATCGAGAGTTATCTAATACTGTGGTAAGAGGGGTAATTAACTATGAATGCTTGTGTTCATAGGAAGTAGAACCAAGATCTAAATAAAATCTAACATAATATTATGGGAAATATGAGTGAAAATATATCAATATACCTCATGAAAAATATACTCCTAAATATCTCAATAAAGATTACTGAGAATTCTCAAAAAGATGTTTTTCTTCAGCAATTATTATGCTAATAGCTTTGATGTCAACAAGTTTTGTCCTCTTCTTTTTCAACTTCCTCCATTTTAATATTCTTTTAAAAGATATTATGAATAACTATTAAAGGCATTACATTTTACAAATGCAAGGGCCAAAATCAACTCTAAATCAATCAACATAAGGGATACTCTTCTCTTAAGTACGAGAAGAATATTCTCAACTAAAAGAAAATTTCTTCTATCAATAGGGGCTATTTTATAAGCCTTGCAATGCAACAAAAATTCTCCATCAAAAAGAAACACTTTCCAATCGAAGTTGTCCTAAACTAAGATCCATCATGTCCAAAGGGGTTGGATCAGACCCATCATGCCCAAAGAGTTCAGATCTAAATTTAAACCAAAATTCATTATGCCTAAAGAGGTTGGATCAAATTCATCATGCCCGAAGGGGACAGATCTAAATTTAAACCAAGCTCCATCATGTCCAAAGGGGCCAAATCAAATCCATCATGCCCAAAGAGGCTAGATCTAAATTTAAACCAAGATCCATCATGCCTAAATGGGTCAAATCAAAATTTAAATTAAGATTCATCATGCACAAAGGGAGGGGGGGGATCAAATCCATCATGCCCAAAGATACTGAATCTAAAGTTAAAGCAAGATTCATCATACACATAAGGGTTAAATTAAATCCATCATGCCCAAAGGGACTGGATTAGATTTATCCTACCCAAAGAGACTAGATCTAAATTTAAACCAAAATCCATCATGCCCAAAGGAGCTAAATCTAAATCTAAATTTAGATTCCATCATACTAAAAGAGGGTTGGAGCTAAACCAAAATTTAGATTCCATCATGTCCAAAAGAGCTCTGATCTATAACCCAAATTTAAATTCCACCATGCTAAAAAAAGGTTTAGATCTAAATTCAAACCTTAGATATATCATGTCCAAAGGGACCAAATCTAAACCTAAACTTAAATTTGACATGTTCATATGAATAAATATTTAAGTCTAAATATAACCAACATACCCAAAAAGGGCAAGTATAAATATAAATTTGGATTCAACATATTCAAAGGATGATTAAATCCAAATATAAATTTAAACTCTGTGAAACTAAAAGAGTCTAAATCAAAGCCTACTAGTGCAGCTCATTTATAAATTTAGACATTACTACTTTTTATAATGCCTATAAAATTTATATGCATCTCTTGTCTAGATTTACTATAGATTAGCTACAATATTTATTTGGAAAAGGATAGATGATATGCCTCCTATTGAGCCCACTAAGGACCAGATATGGGCCATTATTGAATACCATAATTTGCATTATTTAGTTAGATTACAAGATCAATTATCATGGCATCAAGATATGTTGATGGGCAGGGATATTTTTGAGGATTCATTTGCTTGATAACATGCATTCTACCACTTAATTCAGACCATCCATCAAGTTATGATCCTGCTGATTGGGTGATCAATTTAAAGCTGAGACACAGTCACAATGTTTCTTTAGAGTGAGTCATAGATTGCCTTAGCTTTGGAGATCAGGATGTACTTTAGCCAATTGTAGATACAACTCCTTTTTCATGCACATTCAAGCTTTTAGGTTATCACATATTACATCATGAGGCAGAAGATTAGGACACAAATTTAGTGTTTGGCACACCCTTATCTGCTGTCAATGGTTCTATATACTAGTCATGTTGTCACCTACAGATGTATGGTGACATCCTCTAAAGAGCTAGTATATATCATGTAGTATATGCATCCCTTTTCAACTACAACCATCTTCTATTTACTTAGATCTAAAGCATAGTAGAACATTAGGATATAACTACCAATACCTACTGGATTGGCCGGCATGAGATGACAGTCACCTTATCAAACACGTAGTATATAACAGGCCTCCTGGTTATAAGCATTCCCTATGATGAGTGTGTTCCTCTAAATCATGAGCTCTTTTAGTGTCAGCTAGCATAGGAGAGGCAGTTATGTATATTCTTCGGGTCTTCATCATGCTCTAGCTCATTATCAATGACTATTCAAATAGCAAAGATTGAGCCATAAGCAATGGGGCACAGTTACTCTAGACACATGATCTGAGAGTTTACTTAATTAAGCAGTATATTCACTACATTTCGCATGATTGGATGATTCATTTTATCTGTTTGACATGGGATTTCATTCATCTAAAAAGTCCTTCAGTGCCAAATTTAAGCCTAAAGGAAGAGCCAATTTTCGATGTATCCTAGCATGGGACATTGACGATGAGCAATCTTTAGTGGTCTTTATTACCACTTGGTTGTGCTATTTTATGTTTTTGGGTCACAATAGACTATTTTGCCCTTCCACTCTTTAGATGGCCAATTTTCTTGCTCATCGTGAGAGGATAGCACTAGAACCTGCATCATTAGCCTACCTATACAATGGATTAGGTAGAGTGAGCATTATGATTGACTCATGATATTATGACTAGCTCATGATGTTATGACATAGATGCTCATTGGCACTACTTATATGAATGAATTTATGCGCATATTTCAGAAGCTTTCAGTTGTCTTGAGATGCCACCCTAAGTTAGAGAATAGTGATTCCCTCTGATTATGCAATTGAGCAGGGTTATAGTCACCTTAGATATGGATTAGATTTGGACTTTCATGTTTGCTTCATCATGCATGATAGATCATTTTCAAATCATTCATAGATCATCTATTCATAGCTTGCCAGTTTAGAGTTTGGGACAAAGATTCATAGATTCTCTTATTGATATAGAAACACCCTTACTATTATCTAAGCCAGGATACATATATATAGTATAATACCTCATTGTGTTGATATATGCTTGGATTTGTTATCGCCATCATGAGTCCATGATCTTTTAGGGATATAGTCCTAACAGAGAGGCTAAGCAGTACATATTTACTTAGGATGCACCTGCATATAGACTATTGAAATACTTGGCATAGTAGATACTCATTCCCTAAGGTCACTTTCACTATATGTTTGTTTAGCAGTAGCTTCAATAGCATGGTCTTTCTCACTTTGTCTAGGGACTGATTCTAGTTTCTATGTGGCCCAACAAAAGATTTACACAATAGTTAGCCACCTATAGTAATTGTGGATCCACCATACCTTCACTTCCTTCTTAGAGTTAGAATTTTGCATATACAATCATAGATTAGGGAGAGTTAGGTCAACATGATATTTGCATTCCCCCCGACATGTGACTCATGCTCCTAAGAAATCATCAGATGAGAGGACCAGTAGTAGGAAGCGACAAAGTGAGGTTTCATTCATTCAAGAGAGAGATGATAGAGATATTCATAGTCTTTTATCAGTTGGTTATAATATATAAGTAGCAGGGATATATGACTCTACTTATATCCCATCTCACTAATAGCAGTTGAGCCACTAGTAAGACAAATGGAAAGTGATGTCACCTTAATATTATCGGCGGATACTAATGCAACTTTCTCAGTGTCTACTCAGCCTATCAGTAGTGATCATGTGCATATTAGAGAGGATCCATATATAGAGAAATAGCACACTTTGATGACTAGCCATGAGCCGCTCTTACCAGACTCGACTTGGGAGATAGTGAGTGCCACCTTGGATAATTCTTCAGATGTTGACTCTTGTGCAGAAAGACACCATATTTATAGTTTGAATTATATATCTCAGAGGTAATTATCTTGTCTAGAGATCTCATGCTTCATCTCCAGGATAGGCTCTAAGCCTTCAGATCCACTACATTATGACTCTTCAAAGAGTCTAAATCATATAGTGAAAGGACAATGCCACCTACTTTTGAGTTTAACTTAGAAGTTTTACCTAAGCTTTCTAGCTTCTATGTAGAAGTGAATTCTTTATTTGATTGTGCTACGACATTAGGTCTTAAAGTAGGAAAAGTATAACTTTGAGAATCCCTATGCAAAGTTATTGAGTTTGTATTATTCTCATTACGCACTACTTATCAATAGATCTTGCTAGATACAATCACTACTAAAAAGACCTCATTCAGCACTACTTCACATCAAGTATCCCTAGTTCACCAAGATCTCGAGCATAGTCTCAGAGCCTTGAGATACTACTAGAGAGAGCTTTCTAGAGCGCAGATTGAGCTTATCGACGTATATGCTGAATTGAGAGAATTATAGATGAGAAGATAATATCTATCAGAGAGGAGATCTATGGTCAAATAGATTATCACAGATAGATCACAGATGGCTCAGGGTGTCTAAACTTAAGCAATTTTTTTCTTCATTAGTCCATGAACAAGAAGCTGACCTTCAGCATCCCCACAAAACTTGAGAGTGGTAGTATACTATAGCCTATAGTGCTCATACAGCTTCTATCTATATTAAAAAAATTTAAGCTAATTATTTGTAGTTGAAACCTCTTTTATGTCACCATCTCATATAATATATGAAAGTGATTAGCGATTTTCAAAGGCTATATTCTCTTTCTTCCCATTATATTGTTGCACATAATCACCAATAAATAAGTATGAAAATAATGAATGTGCCATTTCCAATCAACATGATACATTCATTGGGGGCAATTTTATTTGCATCTAAAAAGTAATAATAAAATAAATTAAAATTTTGACCTAAAGAGCAGTGGTGTAATAATCCAAGCACTTAGGCATTATTATGGCTTTCAAGAAAGATAACCACCCTTGCCAGTTATCTATATAAGCAATGCCATGTCACGTCACTATAGTCTCAGTGCCTAGGTGATGTCGTGATGGCCTTCAATTTTAAAAGCAAAAAAACTAACCCTTCCCACTAACTACTTCCCTGATAGAGACAACTGCCTAGAGGGGAAGAGGGGGAATGGTTAAAAGTCAGAAAATCTCTCAAGAAAGAGCGGGTATTGTTAATTGAAACATCTATAAAAAGGGGAGGGACTACCCACTATGTCTTATTCTTCTTTTCCTCTCTTCTAATGCTCCATTTGTTGTTCCCGGTCTCAACTCCATGTATTCTCCAGCACTCTCTTTTCTCCATAGCTCATTTCTTGCCACTATATGAGGGTGTCTTCCTCTTGCATGAGATAAGATCGAAGCCGGCTATCGTTAACTCTAAGTAAAAAATTTTTGAAAATGTTATTCCCACGCCCCAATACTAAAAAAGAGACTTCTAAAAATTTTCACCATCAATCTTGGATCCCATGAGAAATAAAGAGTTTCCCTCCATTAATCTTGGATCTGAAGTAAGGGAGAAGAATTAAATTTTGTTAAAAAAATATTTTAAGCACAAGAATCTTAAGAATTTTAAGTTTGAAGACCTCTGCTATTGAACTTCGTTCCAGCATGAGATAAAAATTCTCGCTCCATTGATCTTGAAACCAAAACAAGAGAGAAGAGTCCTTCTTGCACTTAAACACCATAAAATCTAGCATTGCTAAAGTGTTATGCCATTGAATTTCCGTAAAAAATTATTGAATTCTCCAAGAAACTAATTCAAGAATAGGATTCTCGCTCCACGGCACCGAGATGCCAAGTCCTAGCCCCAACGAGTTGAGCCCATGAGAATGATATCTTTGGCGCTTCACCACATAGCATCAAGGCTCCAATACCCAGCATCGCGATGCTAAGTTCTCAAGTTATTGTCTTACTTGCAGCGCCACAGTGCTATATTTTAGCTTCGTAGTGTTACCCCCTTATGTATTAAAAATCAAGAAGCCTATTTAAAATAGTGCCTTAGCGCTATTTTTCCAGTGTCAAGGTGCTAAATCTTGAAATCCATTCCACCGTCGAACTTAGTTCCAATGTGAAACAAAACCCTTCCTCCATTGTTCTTGGATCTGGGACAAGGGAGAAGGGTGTGTGCACTACATATCATGAAAAATAATATTGCTAAAGCATTATGCTGTCGAAATTTCAATTTTCCCTAAAAGCATTTAATATTAGGCACTGATGAAATAGCACTAAGGTGTTGAGGTTCTAGCACCAAAATGTTGAGTCCTCGAGAATCTTGAACCTTAAGCGAGCATCCAATGACAGCAAGGCACTAATGTTCCAATGTTGAGGTGTTGAATCATCAAAAAAAAATTTAAACTTTAGACACTCATCTAATACTGTCATGGCACTATATCTTAGTGTCGAAGCATTGTACTCTCAAAAAATTAAATCATAGGCACCCAACTAATAGGGATAAGGCACTCATATTATAGTGTCGAGGCATTGATCTCTCTAATATTAAGCCCAAGTCACATCTACAATGTTGCAGCACTATCCATGTAGTATCATGGCACTGACTTCTTGGGTTTTGAACTTATGACTTTCAACTAATGGGGCCAAAGTTGTGGTTTTGTAATTTCAAGGCACTAAGCCCTCAATATTGTTCATTTTGAACTAAAAATTTTGTTATTAACTTTTAAATCATGGAGCATTCCACATAATAGAGATAACACAAAGCATAAAAATAAAGACATTTTTATTAACACAAAAATTTATTTCAAAAAATTTCACAATAAATAAATACAAAAAATTCAAATAATAAAAAAAAAAGAAGGAGAAAACTAATAGTCGTAGTCATCATCATCTTCCTACTCTTCTTATTATTTTAGCTATGGTAGGATGCTCACATAAGGGTGATATTGAGACGACATAGGAAAGAAGCTTGACTCAAACCCACATGAAAGCCACATTTTTTTCTCCCCGTTCCTACTGCTACTAACTAGTTTCACCAACCCTTTTCCTTAAATCCAAAACTTGACCTCTAATTTTTTAGAGTTTCTTGTTTAAGGTCTTGGACGATTTAGGTTGAGGCTAAAGAGTGCGTGAGCTTTCTCCCACCTCAGTTCTCAAGCTAAGTTTTTCAATTACTCTCTTAGTAAGCAGAAATTCCAAATCAAAACATCTTCATCGGAATTCCCTTATTGACAACACACAAATAATTATTTAAAGAAGAATGACCATAACCTACAATAGTACTATCCTTAAGCATATTATAAATAGAATTATAAATGATCCACCTTACATCCATAGTAAAGCCCTTTTGAATCACATAATTCAAAATGATACTAACCATAGTCACCCCATTGATATTGCCAATGGGTATTAACTTGGCAGAAATAAAATAGTTTCAAACTTTAGCCTCAACAGTGAGGTCGATGGTAGTAAAATTGATAATCTTTTTCTCCTACCTTTTTCACTGGGCAACGGAATTTTTGATAGTGATAAGATTAATAATTTCATTAAAATTGAGATGATTATTATAATAAAAGAAATAGTGATCATATACAACATCTTGTAAATTATAATATACATTAATAATACTACTGTCAAAACTCTCTAATTATTTTGGGACGAAAACCATGTTATTCTAGTGCTCCTTCGTGTTGGTGAAGAACTCTCACACAACATGAATGAAACAAGAGTTATTGACGTAGACCAGCTTCTACCAACCTCACTCATTAATGATCCTCTCCACACTCCCACCAGGTATGAAGGAACTCGTTTCTAGGAAGAGATGTTTGTGGATAAGAGTGTAGTGATATATACAACATCTTGTAAATTATAATATGTATTAATAGTAGTACTATCAAAACTTACTAATTTTTTCCCAAATGAAAACCATGTTATTCTGGTGCTCCTTTGCGTTGGTGAAGAACTCTCACATCACAAGAATGAAACAAGAGTTGTTGTCATAGGCTAGCTTCTCCCAACCTCACTCATTGATGATCCTCTCCACGCTCCCACCAAGGATGAAGAAACTCCTCTACAGGATGAGATGTTTGTGGATGAGAGCATGGTGGTATTGCTCCTCTACTATCACACTAACAAATTTGCTAAGGTCGCTGACAACTTCCCTCTTCTTACCCTTATTTGAGTATTTGATTGGCATATTGATTTTATTAGAGTAGAATGAAAGCTATGAAGGGAAAGGGCAAGAGAACTCTAGAAAGAAACCAAAGCTTTATAATGAAAATTTGCAATCTAGGATTCTTATAGACTAGACCCATCGCCGCAATGCTGCTTTGATAGCTCTGAGGTGCTGGCCTCTCAATTTTTGAGATTTAGGACCAGCATCGCACCACTCTACATGCGGAGCTTAGGCGCTAGTCACCCAGTCAAAATGGTTACCATATCGGTCAAAAAGGGTATTTATTATTATTTATTATCATTAATTTTGTAATCTACCAGAACTGAAAAGCGTGTTAAACATTGATGGAGCCTCAGAGTGCTCTAATACAACACCTCGGTGCTAGTCAAAACTTCTATCATTTTCTTGTTAAATGCGTCTGCTAGCCTATCAACCTATGAATTTCTTTTTTACTAGCACTGTGATGACTTTTGCAATGCCTCAACGTTGGTCAATTCATTTATATTATTCTTATGGCACCTTAGCGCTACAACACTGGGTTTATAGCGCTGATATGTTGCCCTCTCTGGTTTTGAGAATCATATTCCTACCTAACGGAGATAAGGCAATGTCTCACTTGCATCGAAGCGCCAATTTCTTGGCGCCATGGTGTTGTACCTCAAGGGCTGCAATGCTTCCTCTATTGCACCAAAGCGTTATACCCTAAAAATATATACAATAAAAAAGTAAAACTAAACACCTTTACGTTCTCCATGCAGACACCCCTATAAAATCTATTGGCCTTTCAAGGGATGTAAGTCCAATCTACTTGTTCTCCATACGAACACCCTACAGGCATTCCAAAGGGATGTAAGTCCAATCTATACATTCGTCATGCAAACAATCTATATCCATATGACATTCTAAAGGAATGTAAGTCCAATGTATATGTCGTCATGCAAACAATCTATATCCATATGGCATTCCAAAGGGATGTAAACCTAATTGATTCATTCATCATGTGAACATTCCTACTTAGCAATTCCCAATGAATGTAAGCCTAATCTACTTCTTCACCATGCGAACACCCCTATATTCTAACTTCCCTATAAATGTAAGCCAGTATCTTTACCCATTCTCCATGCGAAAATCCCTACACCACAACTCCTATACTAAAACTCTAGTCCATTCAGGATATCTTAAACAAGGCAACCCATGGCTACGAATCAGACTTTATGGACATTACGGCTGATAGCCCTCTGAGGTTACTAAACTGGAGCAACATAGTCCCGGGATCATGAAATTATTAGATATTGATCAAGACTATCCTTTTATTTCCCTTTGACAGTCATTCACATCACACCTCTAAACACCGATTAATATCAGAGAGCTATGTATGTTTCCTACCATAATCGAGAGTTCTCTCTTACTATGGTAAGAGGGGTAATTAACTATGATTGATTACATTCATAGAAAATACAACCCAAATCTAAATAAACCTTGACATAATATTATGGAAAATCTAGTTGAATATTTATCAATCTGCCCCATGAAAAATATACTTTTACACATCTCAATAAAGATGACGGAGAGTTTCTAAAAAGATTATTTTCCTGAGTGATCATTATGCTAACAATTTTGATGTCAACAAGCTTTGTCCTCTTCTTTTTCAACTTCCTCCACTTTAACCTTTTCTCTCTTCTTTGACTGACCCTTCTTCTTCTTCCAATTCTCCTATGGTAGCCTCTAGATATGAAATCCCCTCATTAGCTAAAGGAGGAACTTCATAAGTAAATGTTATGAACATAAAGATAAATAATAATAAAAGACTCGATGAACTCATAAAAATGAATATTGAATATTGAATTTTCCAACTACAATGCCTATTCACTACTTTGACCATCTTGACACTAGTAGAAGTAAATTGTATGAAACTATCTCTATAAACCTTGACTATAAGCAAATGTTAGAAGAAGAAAAAAAGCTAATAATCAGTATATCTTTTTTTTTCTCATAAACCTAATTAACAATATGAGGCCGATATGGAATTCAGCATCACCTAAGCCAAACAACCCCATAGAAATTAAAAATCCCCACAAGCTCTAGGAATAGTAGAAAGTGAAGACCCATCTGAAACTAATCTTGATAATAGTAAAGCTTGAACTTATCATGGATGCTATTAAGAGGTTCTCCTTCCTCCACTGCTTGAAGATTATACATAGAAAAAAAAATACACTTATATTACATCGTATTCCTATTTATTGTTGACATCTTTGATTTATTATTAGAGGGCCTAACAGAAGGAAATGTTATAGTTCTTCAAAGAAACTAAGCAAGACATTTTGTAGATTGAGAAGACAAGAAAAGGACAATTGTAAGAGTTAAACAAATAAGTGAGTCAATGGAGAGATAAAAAGTTTGAACCAAACTCCTAGCATTAATATTTATAATTACATGGGTAGTTAAGTAAATTATACTTAAAGCATATATTTGACTTTTTTATAAAATAAAATAAATAATAAATATCTTATGCAAAATAACACTACAAACTTCCAAATACAAATTACATTAAATAAAAAGTATAATTACAATTTTAACACAAAAACTAAAAAATTACTAAAGAAACAACTTTAGTAGATATCTTTCTACTCTTAGTTAAACTTTCCAATACAAACTTCCCATTAACCACAAATTGACTAAATCATGCTATTTCTACACACCTTTGACTACAAAATCTTGAGAACTGAGAGTATCATAATTCTTTTGAAGCTCTTCCATTGTTTCCTTCAATTTGAATAACTGTTGCTCATAGTCTAACTTCAATGAATGCACCTTCATGATAACATCTTTTGCTCACTTCATCTAAGATGCATCCATAGCATCCCCAAGCATATTTAATATCACTAAGCATAGATCTGGGACATGTTCTCTCAAAACTGAAGTCAACATCTTCCAAGTCATACCCTCTAAACTTCTCATTAATTGTTGCAACTGACCACCTAGCGATGTTGGACTTTGGGACTCCATCCTGACAGTTCAAATAGAGGTTGAGGCTAGCAACAAAAGAAGATTATATACATTGCTTAATGAATATTTCTATAGAAGATCAAATAAATGTAGTTTTCTAAGGAGTAGAAGGCATACTCTCAAGCAGTATTGCTTGCTCATTGTCCTTCCACAATTTGCAAATCAATAGGTGACCGATTGATCTACAATAAGATGCTTTACATCTTGTTGATCAATAAAAAGCTAGAGGTTTTTTTTTTCTTTTTTCTACACAAATGGTTATGAATCCAACAAAGTAATGATATGTCTAACTTTAATCCTTCTTTCTCGAGAAGTAGATCCAACTTCAAGATGAATAGCCTATTTAAGTTGAAGTTCAACCACAAGAAGCAACTTATACTATAAGAAACAACAAATAAGGAAGACTATCTTAAATCTCACAAGTAAATCATTTTGATAAAAATTTTACAAAAGGTTACCTTCATTAACAATATCTAGTTTTGAAAAGAATTTTCTAAACATTTGCCCTTTCTTGAACCATAAGCTAAGAAGATGATGGTGATTTATAGTTGCTTCAGTACCAGAAGCTCTCACTTCCACCTTTCACTTATTCAAACTTTTTTCTTTTTTTATTGCATATTTTTATTTAGTCTTGCCAAAAAGGTGAGCGATAATATCTTCCTTAGGAACATTTATTTTGTCCTTTGGAACCTCTATGATCTTTTTTACATAATGAAGTACTCTATTGAAGAAGAAGATTAAGAAGCGGTAAAGAAGTATGTGCAAACATTTATTCTCAAAAATACATGAAATTTACTAATGTAGATAAGTACACCAATTGAGTATTAATTACATTTTGATATGCATTACTTAATTTTATTATTCTTATCATAGTAGAACTTCTAAAGATACAAGAAACTTGGAGAAGCAAAAATGTTAGCCAAACACCCACTAACTCAAAGTCAATTACGTGGTGTAGCAATTGCAAAAATTACATATTTTTTTTTAAACATTGTATAATTGCAAAAATGTAAACATATGATGGTGTATCAACCCAACCCTATAAATAGTTTTATAAATAGGGGGTGAAATATTGTAAATTGGGTTACACACCCTTAACCCCCAACCATTATAATTTCTTAAGGCGATTATAATAAAATTCTCGCAGATTTCTTCTTTCACTCTTCTCTTTTACACTTGTCACTATTTTTCAAACTTAATGGGGTGTGGTCACAGATTCTTTAGTGCTAGCAACTTTTGGCGATCATATTTGTTTGTTTGTTTTAAGTAATTTTGAATAAACCAATAAGCAAAGAGAATATAGCATTGCTCAGTTTTATTATGCCCGACTATATTAATAAAGTAGCTTTTTTAAGTTTGTATGATGTTCTTTATTAAAGGATTTTGTACACCATTTTTGAAATTTATATTTTGATTTTAGAATTCTTGACTGGAATGAATTATCTCGAGTTTAAATCCGCAGAACACATTCTCCTCATAAATATGAGTGTATCACTTGGTTAGGTGAAGTATGTAAATATCCACTACCTGAGTAGCTTTAATACATTCATTTCCTGGAGAAATATTATTTTGGATTGTAACAGAATTAGAGGTGTAAACGATGAGTTTGATCGCTTCTTGAAAATCATTTTATTTATATTCTACCAGATTCTAAACGCCGAAATTTTATCGTTACCATTTGAAAATTGTTTTGTGTGTCATATTCGAAATGACTCGAAATACAATAATCCAAAAAATATGTAAGAATGAGAATTTGAACATGAGCCAATCTTTTACATAACAAAAATTTTAACTACTAAATCATAATTGCAATTATGATATATGTATATGTTTATATGTATACAATAATAATTTTTTATTTCAAACTAAATCAAGTCGAACACGATCAAACAAAGATTGTTCATGTTTAACTCATTTATATATCGAGCTTAAAATATTTATTCGTGTTCGACTCATTTAGTTAACGACGAGCCAAAGAACCGCTAATGTTCTAATATTATTCGAAACAACGAGCTTTTTTGACAGCCCTAAACAGAGCGTCGATATGTAAAAAAAGATTCGTTGCTCTCCTACTATTAACATGAATTTGAACATCTTCATTTTTTATTTGTTTTTATGCATCTCTTAATTGATAATTGACCAGAGGATAATGACATTTAAAATAATCTATGATATTTAAAAAGTTTCATTCCTTCAAATAATTCAATTACTAATAACGTGTTATTTCCATATACGCGTTTCTATTAATGCAGTTCTTTCCAGAGAATTAGGATGTTTCCCTTTATTTATACCAAAAACATTCATTGAATACAATACTATAGAAAATCATAACCATGCAGAATTGCAGATGAAGTTCCTAAAAATTTACACCTTTTTATGATAAATTTTAAAGAAAATTAAAATAAATTGATCCATCACAGATTAAATGCAATAACTGCTAATGAAGATTGAAACAGTTGAAACATCTCCACTTTTAAGACAAAAAAGAGAAACATTTTAAGTATTAGAAGAAATGTTTTGTATTTTGATCAAAAGTTCTCTTGAAATACGAAAAACAAATGAAAGATTGAAACCATTGCTTAGTGTTCTAATTCTCAATATTCAAGTATTAAATTTCTCCAATCTATGGACAATATATCTGGGCCATACAATGACAATCATATATGTTTCAAATGAACTATAACAATGATCAACTGTAAGCAAAAATGGAAAAATAAGAACAAAACTGTAATACAATGCAAGGTATGAATACCAAGAATGGTAAGAAAAACTAATTTACAACAACAGCGCCCTAAAAAAAAAAAGGCATGAATAGGAATGATGTGAAGCAAGCAACTGCTAAATCTGTATAATCAAAATGGAGCACAGCTGAAAGGGTGCACATCTTCAAATTCTGTCCTACTGTAACAAAGCTGTAGCTGCTAATAATATATGCACAACGATAGCTACAGCGCTTAAAAGTCGCAGTTTTGGATATTTACTGGATGCTGACGTATCAATCTGATTTGAATTGAGATATTCATTCTTACCGGAACTGGTTGAAACATTAACAGGCTGAGAACCTGATACAAATGGAATACAGGGTTATATCAAATTTGAGTCACAGATGAAGAGCAGGGTAGGGGAAGGGGGAGATTGTTTCAGCAAACTTACAATCATAGCTTGTCCAGCCAATTCGTTGGTTAGCCAAGTCATAAACAATTACCTTATCTTTAAGAACGATGTCTGCAAAACAAAAATCAGGATCGGAAAGGTTAGCTTATATGTATAGCATAATTCAGAGATTTATCCTGTAATTATGAATGATAAAGTTAAATTCTAGTTTAAAAGACCAGAAATCTTCCTTAAAAAGCATATTAATGATGTTATGTTGTGGAGGGTAATGCTTGCCACAACCAAGAAACCCAATCAACAAATGTACTCCATATCATTATCCCTATTTTTAGAAAGAAAAAAAAAAAGTGATGGAGAAACTAGTCGCAATAATACTAGCATCAGGTGCTATTCATCCCATCACAGCCCCATTTGCCTTCCTGCTTCAACTAGTTAAGAAAAAAGCTGGCATGTGGTGGTTCTAGGTTTACTATAGTGCACTCAACCAAGCAACAATTCCAAATCGTTTTCCCCTACCAATATTAAATGAACAAACTATCATATGAGCTTCATGGGTCCAACAGATACTCATAGAGCTAGACCTCCAATGTAACTATCACCAAATATAGATGGTTGTTGAAGACATTCTATAAACGGCAAAATAAACTCAACAAGATTGCTGCGAGTTCCAGCTTTAAGCAAATTGCCCTCTAACTTTTCAAAATGTCATAAATATAATACTAAATCTCACTTATGCAAATTTGTTATGAAATTTTCCATGGCATAGTAATATATAACAAATCATTATCAAATTACAAATGCCAACTTACCACAATTTTATCTTGAATGCAAGACAACCACAACCACCAATGAGCCAAAAAAGAGTAGCGGAGCTAGAAATTTTTTTTAAGAGGCACACAAATTAAATTTTTCAAAAAAATTTCTCAAACATTTTCATTTGAACTTGAGATCAGCATTGACCATTTTAAAATTTTTAAAAGATCTTATCGATACCATCCAATATTTTTTTTCAATATACATAACACTATTATATAAAAAATATCAAATTTTCCTTATTAGAAATATAAATATATAAGAATTACATATTACGTATATAAATCCTCTAAAATATAATATACATATTAAAATTTGTGTATCATTGCAAAAGTATTTTTAAACTTATAATAGACATGCATTAGAATTTAATCTATCTATAAAAAATATTAAGGTGCTCCAAATTTTATTTAAATAAATATTTTAATTTTTTTAATTAGATATCTAGAATTTATTTGATAATTAGATATCTAGGAATTATTTGATTAAAATGAATTAACTCTTTCTAAATAAGATGTTAAAATTTTTGTGAATTAAATAACAAATAGCCTTTTTAGATATAAAAATAATGTGTTAACAAAACTTAAATTTTATTTCTAGTTCAAATGTTAAAATTGAATTAGTTCAGATATATGATAATTTAAAAATATATATTATAAAAATTAATATTCATTTAAAAATAATTTTTTAATATTAAAAATAAAATCTAAAAATTTTGAGGGGGTTAGAGCCCCCTCAAGCCCCCGTTGAATCCACCATAGGAACTAAATAAACTATCTAACAAAACTAAACTAACTAACTAATAAACTAATAATAACTAACTAAACATAATCCACAATTGACTATTTAAATTACATTATCGATGTACAAAAGATCACACCAAATCCAAACAAATGTGTCACCATTTAAAAATGGGGCACTCTAAGGAACATTAAGTGATTAGATTGTTTGTAGGATTAGTCGGATATAATCACAAGTTCACTTACAATTTTGCACATATTGTAGCTCTTCTTATAATCCTATTTTAGAAAAATGGCTTCCAACCTACAAGCAGTTGCATCATTCTAGTGCTACAAACATCTCAGTATTAGCACCGCCAAACTTCACGAAGCCTTCTATTCCAAGGAATAGTTGTTCCTTGTTATAGCAAAAAAAATTTAACTTTAAAAAATACAAAGAGCTTAAACCTATGTCGAGGAACTATTCATGATCACAGAAGCAGTGGCAAAATAGAGACAGTATCTAATTGACCCAATATTTACTATCCAAACAAACCAAAAAAATATTTATGAAATCAAAACAATAACGATTTTCAGTCAAGATACTTAGCTTCCATTTCACCATTGCATACAATCCAAAGAAGAATAATAGTTGCCGATGCTTCATCCTAAGCACATGAGAAGTATAACAGTAATCAATGCCCTTCGACACTAATGTTAATAGTAAGTATAGCTATTCTTCGGATATTGGGCAAGATTAAAATAAAGATTACCACCACACCAAATATGCCGAATAGCTAATCCTATTGTGAAATAGCCTAAGAAATCATGCATAGTTCTCGATTCGGGAAGGGGTAAATCAGAGGAATGTGTTATCGATTAACTCGGCCATTAACCGTGACTTACTCTATACCTATTATTCTAGCATCATTAACTTTATGGCAACAATTGAAAAACACTGCACATTTTATACCACCATAATGCAAAAATCTCAATGAAGTAATACTGCATGATGACACATTATTTTAAACAACGTGAAAAAAAAAAATTTTAATTATAAATAAAAATGTAGCTAAATATAAAAGACTACTAGATTGAAAGATAAACCATCGTTATAATAAAAATAACCAAATTGATGCTTAAGTTCAAGTATTTGACACTTGAAAAGCAATACATGAAATTAATGACATAAAACAAAAACAAAAAAAAAAAGTTTAGAGAACTTTTTGGAAATCGTATCTAAAAGTTAATAAAAAAATCAATAAGCACATGTAATATTTGATCCGTGTTTAAAAAAAATAATATCAAATTTCATGGCAATTGTTTTATAAAAAAAAGAAATAAAAAAGAAACATCCATGTTAGTAATTAGTAAAATAAAAATAAAACCCTAAATTCTAATTAAAATAAATTAAAATTTAATAAAATAATATATACATAATATTAAATTTGATTTCAAGATCTAATCAAAATAACACACTCTATAGGAGTATTGTGTCAAACAAAATTACACATGAATAGCACAAATAGCACACTATTTTAGACCTTTGTCCATGTCATTCCAACATTGTCAGGGATGTACTTCATCACTCCATAGCACATGTCATTTAACACTATTGATGTGTAAGACAAACTCATATATTCCCAATTTACTAATTAACAAAGTATCAAATCATTACCCAACCCAAATACTTTATCTGATTTTGTTGCACAAAAAGATCCAACCATGAATTTCAATATTCAACTAAAATACTACCCTACGATAAAATAGCTTTATGATTATTGTTGGCTACCTCACCAAATACACACTTGTCAGCTCTTTCCCCACTTTGCAACAATATTGTGGCCATCCTATTTGTATCTAACATTTGCAATCATTATGGAGTTCCAAAAATGATTACATCAAATCAAGATTATATTTCTATGACAATTTAGGTAGAGAATAGCACTTAAAACTAAATAATGCTGCAGCATAGCTCAACATTGAAAGTCAAGTGAGTAAATTGAAGAAACCAATCACGAACTTGAGCTCTATGTGTTGTTTTGTAATAGGCACACCTAGCTTATTGACAAAATTCCTGCCATGGGATGAGTATTCATATAATATTTCTTTCCACATGATGATAGGGAAGACATCAAGCTTTCATGGAAGGTTACCATCCATGTGCAGGATGCAAAACATAATGGAAGCCATCAATGAAATGTTGAAAGGGAAAGACAACCACTTGCACCAACCACAGGACTACCTCCAATGAACCCTACAATGAATATAAGTAGCATGTTGACAGGCATATGAGATTTGAAGTTTCAAGTGAGTGATTGTGCCTTGGTAAAACTACATCCATACGACAAAAGTACTACCCGTCCCCAACTTACTCCAAACTGCAAGAAGATTGTATAATCACTACAATGTGTTGGAGCTAATGGAAGTAATCGCCTACAAAATGGAATTGTCTCCCGGCATTCATTCAAACCACATGTTGCTCAAACAATGTCATCACAACGAAAATCACCACATTACGAAGCTTCACACTAATGAGTGGGACAACCACCCAATGTTCAAACCAACTACCATTCTCAATTCATGCTATAGATGAACGGGAGGCATTCTTGCAGTGCAGCATCTTGTCAAATGAAAAGTCTTACAACAAAAAGATGCAATTTGGATATCTAAAAATGAACTACCTACACAACTTCATGATACTGACCTTGAAGGCAATATCATACTTAAAAGAGGAAAAGAAAGTGATACAACCATTTTTATGGAGAAGACGATATCCTTAGATACAATAAGGGCGGATAAGTATATATCAGCAAGGGTAGTACAACAAGAGGACAACAGCAACGCCCGCTAGCTTGGCTCATGAGCTTCCACGAGGCAATACATTCGGTTTTGCAGAAGTTGAATAATATGGTCACTTTCTAGTTTATTAAAATTTTCAGTGTTTTTTTTTTTTGGTGCTTTTTTTATTGATTTTAAGAAAAATGTGAGGGTATGAGAATAAGTAGTGATTTTAGAATTGTGGAAAGGTAGGTAAAAACAAAAAAACCATGTTTTATCTCTTAATCCATATCTTCCGCTAGCCATTCTCTTATAGGGAGTTGCACGCATTTTCAAATTGTCTAGTATTTTGTTCTCTATTTTGTATTAACAGGTTAGGCTTAGAGATTGAATTCACAATCCACGAACACATCTTCTAAAATCATTTGTTATTTATAATACTTAGACTATATCAATTGCCATATCTTCATTCAAAAGATGGATGTTGGGAAGGGGCATCAATGAAAGCACCCAAAACTTATACAAACATGAAAATGTGTGCTTGTATGTGTGGAGAATGTATGCACATGATAAGCGTGAAAGTCACATACATTTTTCCTTCATTAAATCACTACACAAATTTTGCATAATTTTAAGAATTTTCATGGCACTAATGTTTGAATTTTGAATTTTATAAGAAAATGTCATTTGGAGCAATATTTGAAAATTTAATATGCAAAATCAAATAATGAACTGTGAGAACAAATCAAAGAGTAAAAGGCGCAATTCAAAGGAAAGTTGGTGTCTAGAGCTAAACCTGGTGCCCAAGACAAAAAAGCCAACTTCTAAGTGCCAACATTGGGCTCCTAAGCACCAATTCCAGAACCCAACAACATCCCCAAATAGAGTCCCAGATGCCTGGATGCCAGCTTTTAGCATCGAGGCACAACCCTAGTGCCTAAGCAGTATTCACAGTAGTTTTCACCGCACAAGATAGGGGCCCCACTACCTAGGTGCCCAACTAGGGTGCCTAGGTGCCGATCAAGCGCTAGGCTCAGTTTGACCTAAATTCAGCTTGATGTCTTTCCAAACTTGAGCAACTCTTGCAACCCTACTTAAGTGTTTCTTATGGACAAATTAGAGGATTTATGGACAAGAGTTTTGGATAGTTCTTCAAGGCTCTTTACAGGAAGCCATAAGAAATGATTTAAGAGGGAAAGGGCATAAACAAGGTGACAATAAAGTTCCTCCCTGAATTTTTCTTTCTTCTCCCTTATAGTTTTTGATGTAATCATATTCATGTTTATGTATTATTATTTCTCTTCTTTACTCATAAACTAAATCCATTTACTAGGGATTGTAGTCATGATGTTTTGTGTTGGTTTTAATTTTTAATAAAAGTATTGAAATTTTTATTTTCATTATTACAACATATTTTGCTATGTGTTTTAAAGCCTAATATCATGGTAGATGAACGTAAATTAAAGATAATTATGAAGAACACGTATAGTCCATTTTAAAATCCAAAGATAATTAATAGATTATTTTTACATTAAATCTTCCACCAAGAGGCAGTATATTTTGTGTGGGAGTACAAGGACTCTAGATTTTCATGAAAAAGGTAATGACCACCTTTAATCAGACTTTGGTAAAATAATAAAAACTCTTAGATTGAATTTAAATTATCCAACTAAAATATCATGGGTTTCCTAAATCCTAGTTGTAATGAATTCTCCCTACAAATCTCAACCTTTGTTAGTTAGCTTAGTTTGTTTCTTTTTAATAGAGTTAGGATTAGTTTACTCTTGCTTTAATTTATCTATTTTCGATCATCCAAATACTAGAAATCGATCGAATTTCAACAATTGGTGTTCAAACATTATGAGAATAATACTCTACTCACACTATTATTTATACGATTGCATCTCTTGTGTATGTTGATATATAGTAACAACACACATAAAATAGAGAGTAAAGAAAAAGAAAAAATGGAAGAATAAAATCTTCTATATCATTTAATTACTTAAACATGTATCAAGTATATCAAACTTCAACTAACTGAGGAACTAAATAGCAAAATAAAGGTCCATAATTATTCTTATTTACAAATTCCAAGATCACATAAACTTTAGCATGCTTATTACTTGTGATGAAAAAGGTGAAGATTTAGGTATTTGGAAAACACTGCCAAATCTCAATTACTTGTAGCAAATTTTAATAGAATCCATTTATTTTAATTCTTGAAGTACAAGAATAAATCACAAAGATTAAATCTTAATATTTAAGCACTATTCATTAAGTTAATCAAGTTATCGTTAATCCTGCATTTTGATTATTGATGTCTTAAACCCATATTACAACATTTTTTATTTTTTTGAAAATAAAGCCATATTATGAACTAATTGGAATGTTCAGCATATAAACATACATGTATATATAAATATATGAACAAGCATATGTACACAAGCATGGATGTTAGCAACAATGAAATTATGTAGGCATGAGTGCATGCCTTCATGAATGCGTGCATGCCATGAATGCATTCAGATATATGTCGATGCATGCACGTTTGGAATATGCATATTCAAATGTGTAATCTATGCAAGTAAACGTGTAGGTATGGATGTATTACTAAGCAGATGGGCAAGTTAGGGTCTCCAACATGAAAAAAACTGCCACCTATTCTATTACAAGCATTTAAAACCATGCTTGTGGGTATTAAGTAGCTTCTTGAACTAGAAATTGTCTACCAACCTCCTAATATGGTTGTCCCTTGACCATCATTCTTTTGCCAGCCAATGCACCATATAATGCCATTACCCTGCAAACAGATAAACAGTATAATGGTTTTAATTAAAATCTAAAGTTCAGATAATCTACATATTTATGTAGCCAATCCTAGGCAGAAATTTAAAAGAAGAATAAGAAAAAGACAACGTACAGCAGAACCCTGCTGAATTAGGTAGTCTTCCGGCTTCAATATCATAGATGCATTTCCCATAAAATTGAGCAAAACTGGTGGAAACACGTCGTCAACTCTGGCATGGAATGAACGTTACATAGCTGAAGTATAGAACAAAGGACACCTCCACTAAGCATGCCAAATCTCGTAAAAAACAAGAGTTTAAAAAAAATAACCTGCTAGCTGTGACGAAGCACTGGTTTCCTTTAGCAACAAAAGAATTTACTTGGGTTTGTGAAGCTGAAGCAACAATCTGCAGATTAAGGTAGTAATATCACGTAAAAAGGTATGACACTCAATAATGCATATGTATCTTGCTAAAAATATAGATACATCATTCAAGTTTGATTTCAACATTCAAGAGAATATGAGTTTAACATAAGTATCGTGACTAAAACACTAGCATATTTGCATGCTTATGGTAAAGCAGAATTCACAACAATTTCAGCTAAAGAGTTTTGACAAGTATTAGAGAACACGGCATAATATAAAACTCATTAAATATGCAACAATGAGAAACGTCAAATAATGTATCATTTAAATAAGAACAGGATACATCAATACTTCAAATATCTTGGGGATGAAACCAAAGAAAGCTGTTGAATAGGATCAAATCACTTCAAATTCATTAATATAAAAATTCAAAACCAAGATATGGGTTCACTTACTGCATTAACAAAGGGATCATATGCTGCTTCTGCTAGATACGCCAAGGTAGTTCCAGAATCAACAATTGTTCCTTGTGTATTTGTTGTTGCAAACACTGACGAATCAATAGAAAGCGTTTGCCCATTGACAGCAATACTTTCAAGATTTAAGTTGTAATGAGGCCTGAATGTCCATAGAGTAAGCATTCACAATCTTGAAGATAAGATAAATTTTTAACTAAGAACTACAGCATTCAAAGGTTCTTTTTTTAATTCTACCTTTAAGAAAATACTTAAATATTTAAGTAAAATGACATAATCCTTACATAAAACCCAAGCTATTTTTAAAACCTTCATTGACCTTATCACTAACAACATATACAATGCATAACACACTGAATAAAAAAAACAATGTCCTTCCAAATATTTGTTAATTGTTTAGAATTTTCAATAGCAAGATCACGGCTGAGACCATAATGTAAAATATGTGGAAATTAAGCAAACATAAGACATGAAATGTCGAAAATATCAATAAATCTCAGTTTAGAGACTTAGAAATGTGAAATTTAAAATTCTTAATGAACCAAACAATATATGGTGTTAGTAAGCCTTTGTTAAAAGGGAGATTTACATACATAGCACTCAAAATTAACTACTTACATCTTTAACATTTAAAACTAATATTTACATAATTTAACTTTGCTAACTTCTTCTCTCATATGTTGCTTCTAAAACTTGAAACTGAAGAAAGTAAGGAAGTTACAAGGGGTCTCACTAGGATGATGAAGAAACAGGAAAGTAACAGCAAGATCTTGCTGGGAAGAGCTTCAATGGAAAGGGTGGCATGTGAAAGACAAAGGCGGGTTGAGGAATTTACGACAATCTTGCTATGGAAGGCCATCCACGAGACTGGTAGACGTGCAAACTACAAAGAGGATGTGGAGAAGTGGCGACGATATCTTATTATTGAAGGGCATCAATAAGACCAATGGTATGTGAAAGAGTACGAGAAGTTTAATCATAAGAAGTTAACAAACAGGATAAGGAGAATGTTATTATAGCTGTTATCTAGAAATTTGAGGGTTGTGTGAGTAAATAGTATGTTTTAGGTGTTATGCATATAAATTTCCCTTGTTAAAATTACCAAGTAATAATTTTAATTATATTCAACTAAAAATTTGTTATTGTTCAAGGAGATCTAGACAAACACCTAGGAAATCGAGCAAGGTGAGCCAAGGTCATAGTACCTCAGCCACTTCCTAAGTTATTACAAAGATTTTCCCCTGTGAATGCCTTACCTTAAGCCACCAAGGATTAAGGCAATCACCTAGACTTGATTTGAGCTATGGGTGTTAATGCTTCAAAATTCAAAACATCAAGAATCTAAGAAACAAATATGTGCCCTTGAAAAATAAATTGATCCAAAAAAAGAAGTTAAATTCAAGGAAAGTAAATAATCAGAAATAAAGCAGAGGAATACAAGAAAATAGAACAATAAATTGAGTCATAAATCAAGTGATGGAGAAGATAACATGTAAAATGAAAAGATGAAATCAATAGTTGTCAGAGTTAGAGCTTATATTCAGATATACATGGTACAAACTTAATTAATTTAATCATCCTCGTTTAAAATAATCTGTTTAGTAGTTTTCATAAAACTTGAAAACTAATTATTTTGCTCAATATAGTTTAATGTGATAATGATCATTTTATGCTATTCAACAATATTTGTCATAATTAATAAATTTTGAAGCATAATATAACTAGATCTATGATGGCACCAAGTGCCCGGGTAGCACAGTTCTTTGGGTTGGTGCGCCTCATGCTTTGTAAATGACTAATATTTTGCATAATCAAGTGCCATCTATTTTTAGTATGTTTAGCATCTTAGATTTCTGAAACAATAAGGGCTATGCAATTAAGATATAAATTAAAATTAGAAGATAAAAATAAAGAGGATCTCCTACAATGCTTTGTTACAAGAGAAATAATATCTGTTGAACAGAAAAAGTAATTAAAACAAGATAACAAGAAGGTGGTTTTTTTAGGACTAATAAATGACAAATTATGATGCACCAATACTTCTAGAAATAATGGTGTGTGGTGTCCAACATTGTATCGGACACCGACACTCATCTGACACACCTCCAATATGTGTTAGACACATCTCTGACGTGTTCAGTTAAAATAATAATTAAAAATAACCCGATGTGTGTCCTACACGTTTGTCGTTAAATTAAAAATTTTCAAAATAGATTATAAACTTATAATATATTTCTTAATTTATAACCTATGTCCCGAGCTGTGAACATTGCTCAAGTCTCTATTCTGAGTCTCCGATCCTTCTCCTTCGAGAGACATAGCTAGGGCTTATGTGATCGTAGAGTATTATCAATCATCGCCACTAACACCTTCACCATCGCCATCGTGTTAAAGATCAGTGTCTTCACATCTCTCGACACTCTTTCCCTTAATACTTTTATATCATCTATGAACTTTTTATATTTTGAAAGTTTATATTAGACTTAAATATTTATCATTTTTTGCTCCCAGTATTCTATTTGTTTCATTTATATTAAAATATTATTTATAATTATTAAGATAAAAAATTTATAATCTGTGTCCAAAATACACGTAGATCCTACATTTTCAATAATAGTCTACGCCTATGTCATGTCTATGTCTTCGTGTTCATGTCTGTGCATCATAAATGACCAACCTATGGCACAAACTAGCTATCAAGATGCCTTAGTAGAGACTAAAATTCATGGATCAGGTGCATAGATTGGACAGCAGAACAACTAAATATCGCTAGAACTCTTTCCATGGGCTGACAAAGAATACAGGTAATCCAAAGCTAACACAGAGGGTGTGGTTTGCAGAGATCAGTCAAGTTGAAATTAACCTCAAATACAACATTAAACAAGAATGAATGGCAATTTTCAATTCAGAAGGATACGGGTCTGTTAAACCTAGAACTGAAAATAAATGAAATTTATTTGCAGCATATTAAATTTACTAATAAATTAACCTAGGTATACATCTGATGATGATAAGAAAATTCATCAATTATCATTATGTTGACCACATATGGTACTATTCTCAAGAACTGCAGCTATCACTCGAGACTCTTGGTGCTGAAAATTCATATGCATAAGTCATCTTTTATTGAAACATGAAAATCACAGTGATTGGTTGTACAATGCATGATCTGATGATGTGGATTACCTAACAATAAGATGGAAGATAGAAGTATTAAAGCAATATGTCCTCATTATAATGAGCAGCGATCAAATTAGCATGGTTAAAAGTTGTCCAATGAATTAGCATAACTAAAAAATGAGGATCAACACCAAATGCAACCCTTTCTGTAATAAGCATGAAGGAGGGTTCTGGAGAACAGGAATAAGCTAACTAAAATCATAATGATAGCGACTCACCCTGAAAGTATATAGTTCGCTGTCTTCATTGTGGCATCTAGGCATAAAAAATGAAGAATTATTCCTTGTCGTATACATTGGCCATATGCTTTTGAATGATCAGGATGCTTAATTCATTTGCATCAGTAAATTCAAGATTTATAAAAAGAAAAATTAATTTTTTTCATATAGGGCTTATGACTATCTATCAAAAAGGGTAATACTTTGTCTGATTTAGTGAAATAAGCATCAAGTATATATTCCTGCATCCAATAATATCTAATTTCTATGTAAGTTAAAAGTTCATTAAAAGTATGAGAAATTAATTGTGTAGGCTGATAGAGCATAGAAACTTCACTTATTCATGCAATTCACATATGTTTCAAAAGTTAAGAAGCAGTAATCATTGTTAAAAGAGTCTCCACTACATAAAATAATAGTTCTCATAATCATCATTAACCTTGTATTTGCAATTTGGAATTGTAGAAACATTCATATCCATGTAACATCACCATAAAATTGTAATTTTATAAAATTTACTTCTAAGACTCCAAAATAACATCCTTTTACAAAATTCTCCTAATTCTCCTAAAGCACTTAACCATTTTAACCACCCACAACACGTACATATTTTTATTATAATAATATTAAATACTTTAATCTATTACACCTAGGTATTAACTTATCTTTTAATAATATTGATTGATATTGCCAACATCTAAAGTACTAAAATTGCAAACCATCAGCTCAATTTTTTTCAATTTATTCTAATAATTTTATCTTCCAAATATTTTCTCCATTATTCTAAGTTTCTATTTATTTCAAAAATATCTCAATAGTTAAAACTATCACCTACAAAAAACATACATTAAGGCACCTCAATTTGAATATATTTTCTAAGAAAACTCATAATAAATACAAAAATAAATGGACAGGTATCATAATGTAATCCTATTATAATTTTAAAATATTTAAGTGTTGTTTGGTTCCCTACATTTATAGTATAGTGTAATTCAAATCCCTGCATTAAGAAATTTTTGTTGTTTGACTTGCTACAATTTAAATACAGTGTATTTGAAATACATTCTTTAGTTCAGATCCAATGTATTTGAAATTCATCAAATTTGGACGATTTTTAAATACACCATTCGGTATAAAGTAAGACTAACCATCATCATCGCCATCACCCGCACACATGCAAGCTACTGTTGGCTGATACCCATTGGCCGCCGATTCTGTTGGCCGCCACGCTGCAGTTTGTCGTAGTTGACAACTACCATCGTTCTACCATTGGAAGCATGCTGCTAGCCACCCACCGCTACTACATGCCGCCACCACTCGCACCTGCCACCCACCAGTTACCATCTCTGCTACCTATGATCTTATTTTACTTTGCTTAATGAACAAAAAAAAAGATAAACTCCTACATTTTTAAAATTTTCAACCAAACAACTCAAAGTATTACAAATACATTACTTTTATTTTACACTGCATTTCAAATTCATCTAACCAAATAACCCTTTAGTGACTCCGCATCCACTTCAAATGCTAGTCCATGCTCTATCATACATAATACATATTATTGATAACTCTCTTTGTCACACACCCTTTTTCCACAAATTAAATTCTCCAGATACTCATCATATGCCTTTTCTAGATATAAAAAAAAAAAAAAAAAAAAAAACCAAATTAAGAACCTTGCTCAGCCCTTTATACTTTGGATTAATTTTCAACTAAAGTAAAATCAAATTTATACAATAAAATTGACTTACTATCTCTCATAATTTCATTATATGAAGCATAAATTTGATTACTCAATTATTAGAATAATCTTAACCTTTTTTTAAATATTGATACTGAAATGGTGCTTGTCAATCATTTTACATCCTCTTAGCCTTCAGAATTTCATTGAAAAGATCAATTAACCAAATCACAAACATCCACATAACTCTCTATATTTCAATTTCATGCAAAACATATTAGGATAGCCAAACCACCTCTATGCATTTTCTTCAAAAAATTTATCAATAAGAAATGCAAAGGCATAAGAAAATGAGTACAACAATTCCAATTTTTCCTCAAAATCTAACCCCCAAGCACCTTTCACTTGGCATTTGGGAGGCTAATGAGAAGGAAATTATGTCCTTTATCAGCATAACCAAGGGAAAAACAACATTATGATGCATTGAAATAAATACCTGTAATGCAGGTACATGTTGCGAACCTATTCACTATTACATGGAATTTCACAATCAATTTAGCTGAATTAATGAAAAATTTTGAGCATAAGAACACATTTAATTCCAGCAATAATAGTTTTCTGGATTGAAGCAGAAGCACTTACTTTGATTGAACAAGCGGGGTATAGACAATACCCGGTTCAACAATCTCTCCAAGAACCAGTATCCCCCCACCACTATCTGACCCTTCTAAGCAATGAGAAAACACTTTTGGAGCAACTCCTGCAGATGACAACTGTGAGATAACAGACAATTCATGCTGTCCAAATCCAAATATCCCATCAATTGCTCGATCAGATTTGGTTAAGTCTCCAGACTGCGAATTGCTACATCTGCTCCAATTAAACAAATGAAGATGAGTAATTCAATAAAAGGAAAATATCTGCAGAACATTATCTATGATAATAAATTAAAAATCAAACTGTAAGAAAAAATATATAACTTTGAAACTCATTAATAGTCAAAGATCACCTAATATGTCATAAGCATAAAACAATCATAATTTTACTAAAACTCTTCTTAAGTACAATGGATTATCTTCATTCAAAAGCGACTTCATAGATCCACTATAGCATTTCAATAAGATGGAAAATGCGACAGATGGCTGTTACAAGTGGTATAATTTACCCAAAAAGAATAGCGGCTGAAGAGTTCAAGATTTGCTCATTCCCAGCAACCATGTCAAAGTGCAGTGTATCAGAAACATAGTAACCAGATGTACCACTTCCATCACCATACTGGAAAGAGTAGGAACAAGAAGAGCTTGACGAATCTGATGAGGTACAGGTTGCCTCTCCAGTTTGGGTGGCTGATGCACATCTTTGGTCTGAGCAAGAGATAATTGAAGATGTTGAAGACTTGTCCGGCTCAAAAGACTCCAACTTAATCTGCAAAATGGTAAATTTTGGCATACAAACTATTCATTTGGAAGTAGCCATGAGATCAAAAATTATAATATCCAAATTGATGCAAAATCCTAAACAAGGTAATGACTATTGAATGTTGGAAAAAAAATTGTATAGGATATCCTCATATGTTTTTATCGATTTGAAATAAAATCCTAAACAAGGTAGTGAATGAAAAAAATGTTGGATAAAGTTGTATCAGGATATCCTAAATGTTTTTGTTAGGATATCCTAAAGATTCAAAAAATAAATAAAAAATAAAAATAAAAATTTTGAATACATGTGCATGAACATAGAAACAACAACTGGGAACATTTTGTCTTCTCAAAAAATTTAAACTGTTTTATTCATTTTTCTTCTTATCTTAATAAAAAAATGCATCTGGATAACTTAATAAACTTTTTCCCCTAAAGTGTTATTTCTTTTCTAATTCTTCAACCCAGGAAAAAAGTTAGATGAAAAGAAAACGTGCTGATGGTGCAAAAGAGCTTACATTTAGTCCGCTGCTGGAAGGGCAACCATTACAGGGATTGCAAGTCACCCAGAGGATATCGCTTCCAGTATCAATCTGAACATAAAACTCCTTTGCAGGATTGCCCAATTTCACACGGGTAAAGTATAGCCTAAAAATAACATTAAGAAATTAAACCCTGTCAGCGAAACAAAATATAGTGTACCCATACCCCAAAGCAAACAGCTGACAAAGTGGTAAGCTTCGAAATAACGGATCATTTATCAACTTTCGATTATGTAAGTATGTCCTATCAGGAAAATTTGAAGGAAAACAAAAATAAAAATCACTTGGTTCCACATTCCAGAATCGAAATTCCACAAGAACGAAGTAAAATCGTATTGAGTTTATCAGGATGGAATAGCAAGGGCAAATCCAGCGCTCATCAACTGTAAATTCACCAAACAAAATACAAACAGGTAATAACGAGAAGTACCAAAAAAAAAGGGAGATATCCCAAAATCATATAACCAGATTTAAGCACCAAGTCGGTATCGTGAAGCAGATTCAGCTCTCATCAACAACAGACCGACTAAACAAAAATACACAATCCGAGAACGAAAAAGCGAAGAAAAAGGGATATCAGAGATATCCCGAAAGCATAGAAGCCAGGAGAAGGATTCAACGATCACCCAATCCTCTGAACCTAAATAAGGCAATTACCATAATTAAGGAATAAGGACGCAAGCATACCCTACGGTGAAGGGATTCCACGACCCATCAACAGGGAAATCAACCACGCCGTAACTCGTCGGAGCTGCAGCCTGAAGTATTCTCCGATGCCGGAAGCGGTCCCGCGCCATCAGCACCTCCATTGGCGCCCTCGCTGGCACCCCCCTTTCCAGCTCCATCGTCAGCTTAGACCCATCATTCCAAGCCGCTGCAGGAATAAAGACCAGAACTGCGATCGCCACTCCGGCGAGGACTCCATTCACCGCAGCCGCCAACATCTCTCTCCTTCTCTTTCCACAGGAAACCGCAAAGAGAGGGAACAAAGAGCAAGAATTTTGCCCCGAGCTCCCTCTCAAGCAAGAATTTATATAACGTCCATGGCTAGAGCGAGAAAGTAGAGAGATATCGAAGGAGGAAGACGAAGAAGACGGCCTCTTTCTTTGTCGTTTCGTACGGTGGACTCGACGTGGGAGCTGAGGAGGAAGGAAGAATAGGAAAGGGATTACGTGAAGCCTCGCGCCTTTGAATCAAATTGAGCCGGCGAGTAGGTAAAAGGACATCCGCTGTTTGCACTCCTGCGTCGGATCTTGATTTTGATGTCGTGGCGTGAATTTGTTGGTTGTTTCTCGTGTTCATGAATTCTCTGGGGAAATGATTTATTTAATTTTCTTTTTCGTCCTAAAAATAGAGCTGTAAATGAACTAATACACTCGTTGAACTACTCAAATTCCACTCGATTAATACTCATTCATGTTTATTCATATTAATAAACAAATAAGCTTGAACAGTTTTTGAAAACTCGGATGTTAAACGAACTAAACATGAACATGATCTTACTCGACTTGTTTATGTTCATAACATACTTTGTTTATTGTTACAAATTTATTAATTAATTGATATTAAATTTGATAATAATTCATATATTTAAAATATAAGTAAATATAACTTATAATTTTTTAATTATATATTTAATAAAAATATTATAATTTACTAAATTTACAAGTATAATCTATACAAATATATGATATATTTAATTAAATTTTATAAAATATAATTAATATTATAGTTTATAAATTATAAGATAAATACATAAAAAATAAAAGAAACTCATATTAATTATTTAAATATTTAATTAAAGTTAATAAATTATTTTATTTAATTTATAAATGATGAAATGGGTAACTATAATATTAATTATATTTGTATTAATTATATATTTATATCATATGCCTCCCTACCCTGGCAGTCGGTTCATCCAAATTAGCAGTCTTGCTGTTTAAAGTCTTTGAGTCAGCTATTATTTCGCATTTGCATTTCACATTTAAACTTTAGCATTTCCTAGCCGCCAATCTGCTATCGGTTAGTAAGCTTGAGCTGCAACTCGACGTAGACTTCAGTAGGCATTCACTCGTCTTCTCTTTACTTCTCTTCTCTCTTCTTATCAATTTCGTCGATTCAGGTAAATCGGGGCTGTGGCTGAACCGATCGTTATCTTCTTCTTCGACTTCTTGCCTCTCTTTTTCCTTCGTCTTTTCCTCTTCGACTTCTTAGGTTAGTTGTTTCTCTCTCGGGTTCAATCATGGTCATCTTTATATGTCATTAAATGATTTTGTGCTAGCTTCTAAGATTGATAATCAATCTTGTACGTCACTTGCGTCTTGCTTTATCACTGTCTACTCTTTAATGCTCTCACTTGTTGATATGCTTGTGCGTTGATAATAGAGTTCTTATGCATTGATTGATTCTAGGCTTAGGAAGGTTCTTGATCTTGAGTCGACAATATTATGATTTGGTGATCTTTAAATATCCATCGGGGAACTCTATCATAATAGTCATTTTCTATAATAATATAGCCACTTGGTATAGTTGGAGGGGGTTTCATTTTTAACTACTATTTCACTTTCTTTTTTTGTCTTCTTTTTATGAGTGTGATTCCCAAAAGCTTTCTTTATTTTATAATGCACCAAGGAATATTAGTAATACTTAATTCTATGCTAGTGTCATAATATTATGATATAGTTTGCATTCTCGGTTTCTTTGATTTTGATTTATTATTTTGATGCCTATTGGTAGTTGTTCTCATGTATTTGTTAACTCAAATATTACTGGATATTTTGTGTTTGACTTATGTCAAAAATATTCTATTTGAGGATTTCAATTTCAGTTATTTGTTATAGAAAAAGAGTTATGGAGACATTGATGGAAGTGATATAGAAAAAGAGTTATGGATCCCTCCCATTTTATTAAATTTAATGTCTATCTTTCATTGGAAGGCCACTAGCAAGTGGCAACCTGAAAGATAGATTTTTTTTAAAGCAATGATTATATCTTTTTTGCTTCATTTAACTTAGTTGATGTGAGCTCTATTTGGTCTTTGATATTCTTCTAAATTGGGTTTATTTTAATTTGGATTATAGCTTGTTTGTATATATATATATATATATATATATATATATATATATATATATATATATATATATATATATATATATATATATATATATATATATATATATATATATATATATATATATATATATATATATATATATCAAATTTACTATTAGATCTTAGTTTGTTGGAAGTTGAGAGCGTTATTTTCAACATTTTCTTGACCTCTTCTTTTAGTTAAGGGTTTGGAAGATTCAAGCTAATATCTCTCATCCATGATGGCACTAATAAAGTATTTTTATATGAGCCTATAACATTTTTTGTCCTTCATATAGTTTTTTTGTATTAAATGTTTTAATTTAATAATGATGTAGTTGACTTTTTTGAGTGATCATTATTTTTCCTTTTTCTAGTGTTGAAATTATGAATGAGACTCAAGTAGATAGATAATGTTATTATAAGTGTCTCTGAAAGAAGTGAAGATCTTGTTATTGATGATATTCAAGAAAACCCTTTTGAAAAGAGGAAAAGAAAGAGAACTTCAGATGTTTGGAAAGACTTCACTATTGTAAAGTTAAAAAGTGGTGTTGAGAAAGTGCAATGCAATCATTGCAAGTTATACATGAATAAAAATAAGGATGGCGCAACAACACAATATAAAAGGCATCTTCAAACTTGTCCAAAAATTTTAGGAAAGGGACAACTACTTATCACTATGGGAAAATCAATACTTACATCTACTAGTGAGAGTAGCATGCAAACTTAGAAGTATGATCATGCTAAAATTAGAGAGATTACATCTCATATGATCATGGTGCATGAGTTGCCTTTCACTTTTACAGAGTATGAAGTGTTTAATATTCTGATGAAGGCTGCTAGTCCACAATATGAAAATTTCACGTGCAATGGCAAAGCAAGATTGTATTAGTAGTTATGAAATTGAGAAGAAATGATTGAAAAGTTTGTTAAGTTCAGTAGGGATGATAAGCATAACAACAGACTTATGGAAGTCCGGACAAAAAATTCAATATATGGTTATCACAGGGTATTTTGTTGATAAAGAGTGGTGTCTACAAAAGAGGGTTTTAAATTTTGTTGATGTTAATCCACCACATAGCACATGATATTCATGATGCTATTTATAAATGTTTGAAAGAGTGGGAAATTGAAGGCAAAGTTTTTAGTGTGATAGTGGATAATGCTTCATATAACGACAAAGCAGTTGGCCTTTTGCGTGATAGCATAAACTTTCAAAAGAAGCTTCCATTGAATGGCAAATTATTTCATGTACGATGTTGTGCACACATATTAAATCTCATAGTGCAACGTCTTTCTATGATAAGCCATATTATCTATAATATAAGAGAAAGTGTGAAATATATTTCAGCTTCCACTACAAGATTAAATATGTTCAATGAAATTTCAAAGCAACTTAAACTTCCTAACAAGAGGCTAATACTTGATTGTTGCACTAGATGGAATGCAACATATGCCATGCTTTCATGTGCATTGGAGTTTAGAGAAGTATTTCCTCGCTATCAAGATAGAGATCCATCTTACACATATTGCCCATGTGAAAAGATTGGAATAAAGGCAAGATGTTTGCACATTTTTGGGTTTATTTAATCAAGTTACAAATATAATTTCAGGTTACATTAAATATCTTTTTTCATTTATCTATCATTACATTTTTTTTTATTTTTATTCTGTAAGTATGCAAACTTTATTTGTAGGAACGGAGTATCTAACTTCAAATCTATTTCTTTCTGATCTTTGGAGAATCAAGGATGTGTTGGATAAAGTTTAAATGGTGTTGATTATATGAGATTGATGGCCTTGAACATGAAAGAGAAGTTTGACAAATATTGGGGTGAATGTAACTTGCTAATTTCTATTGCTGCAGTACTTAATCTGAGAAATAAGATGAAGTTAGTTAACTTTGCATTTTCTAAAATTTATTCTCCAAATGAAGTAGCTAAGCATGTTACAACCATTCAACCATTGAGTCCATTGCATAATGATTATGCAAATGCTCATCAAATATCATAGGAAATACGAATGAAGAAGTTGTTAGTCACTTTCGTAACACTCGTTTCACTTTAAGAGGCAAGTCTTTTGAGGCGAAGAGAAATCTTTGAAAATTATCTTAGGAGTGATGCCAATGAGAATGTAAAATCTGAACTTGATGTTTACTTAGAAGATAGTGTTCATATTCCTGATAAGAGTAATGACCATTACCAATTTGATGCTTTAGAGTGGTGGAAAGCAAACAGATTAAAATTTCCAATACTATCTAAAATGGCTTGTGATATGCTATCAATACATATTACTACTGTTGCATCAGAATCCACTTTTCTTTGGCGTAGAGTTATAGATATCGCTCATCCTTGGGTGCAACCTTGTTCAAGTTCTGTGTGGAAGTGATTGGTTTAGAAATTATTATGGGATTAAGAAAAATCAATGGTATGTTGTTCATTTTATTTTAAGTTGATAATATATTTATAGTAAAAGAGTTATATTAATTCTATTTTATTTAACAAGATAAAGAAGATATCAAAGTCATTAATCTTTCTTAAGGAGTCTTAGAAGGTGATATTATGAAATTTTTGTTGCAACCATTCAATGTAAAAAATAGCATCATGTTATTAATCCACTAAATATATGAATGATTGTATATTTTTGGGAATAACTATTATCAAGTTTTGAATAGAACAATGAATGTTTTTTGAATCAATATAAATATGTGTTTTCAGTGTTAACCATTTTTTTTTGAGAAAAATAGTAATATATATTCACTCTCTTATGAATTTGAAGCATTTTTCTATTTGGAGAGATTGATAGAAGCTTGTTCCATATATAATGCTTTATATCCGGGTATGCTCTTTTATTTTTGAGTTTTTTCTTCAAATTAAGTTATTTATTAATTTTTTTTTATTCTGTGTCTTGTTTTAGAGAAATTCTTTGTAATTTGGGAGCAATAAGGTATGTTACAAATTTAATTATCTATTTTTATATTTTTTAAAATTGTGCCTTATTTTTTTTATAAAAGGAGTATGTGTCTTCTTAGTTTTTTTTAAAAGTCACATTTATTTTAAACAATAATCGATAGTGTACTTATATTTTAAAAATGATCGACTGTGTGTCATCTATTTTTATAAATTTATATGCATCATAAAATTTTAAATAGCTCTTGATTTTTATGTATATTTTAGTCAAGTTTTGAATATAATAATGAATGTTTTTTGAATCATTATGAATAGGTGTTTTCAGTGTTAACCACTTTTTTTTTTGAAAAATAGATATATTTTCACTCTCTTATGAATTTGAAGCACTTTTCTATTTGGAGGTTGATAGAAGCTTGTTCCATATATAATGCTTTATATCCAGATGCACTCAAAATTTTGAGTTTTTTTTCAAATTAAGTTATTTATTAATTTTTTATTCTGTGTCTTGTTTTAGAGAAATTCTTATAATTTGGGAGCAACAAATAAGGTATGTTACAAATTTAATTATCTATTTTTATATTTTTTAAAGGTGTGCCTATTTTTTTTATAAAAGGCCGATGTGCTTTCTTAGTTTTTTTAAAAAGCCATTTATTTTAAACAATAATCGATAATGTGCTTATATTTTAAAATGGTAATGTGTCTCTTATAAATTTATATGCATCATAAAATTTTAAATAAATTTCTTGATTTTTATGTATGTTTTTTTTGTCTACCCTTATAGAATTTTCATGATTTATTTATTTTTAAGAATCTAGATTTTATATTGTGTGGAAACTTATATCATGATTCATTATATGAGATTTAGAAGTAATCCAACCAAAAAATTAGAGAAAATTTTAGAACTCATTTAAAGCTTATTTATTAACTTGATTATATAATTATTCACTTATTTCAAAAGCCAAGTCTGATTCAAGTTTGAACATAGATAAAATTAAGCACAGCTCAAAAAGCTCCTCGAACTCATCGAACTGAACAACTTATAATTTATCCAAGCCAAGTCCAATCCGATAAATTTTCGACCGACGACATTACCCCCTAAAAGTATACATTTTCTCAATAAATTTTGGATAAATGCTGCCAAATTTAGTATTTGATTGGCATTATAGTATTTTGAGGAATAGATAACTGTTCAATTTTTCATAAATTATGTACAAATTTTTTAGACAACGGATTAAAATTTCTGTCCTGCAAAATATTTTTTAAAATACGTAAAGTCAAGAGTGGAAACATATATATATAGTTTCTATATAAATTGATTTAAAAAATAATTAATTATAACAATTTTATATTAAAATAAAGTTGAGCTGTGATGAAAGTCAACTTAGATGATTTAAATGATAAATTTATAAAATTAATTAATTTTTCTAAAAATTTAGACCAAATTAACTAAATAGAATATAAAATTGAATTATAGTAAAAATAATAATATGATTTGATTACTTCAAATCGAATTTAATTAATTGAAGTACAACCTCAAAATATTATACTTTTCTAGACTGAGGAAGTACAACCTTGATAACGTACTTTCCTACTCTAAGTAATTTTCCTACAGCAAGCAAGTACAATCCCAAATAACTTCAAAGTACATGAAAAAAAAATATAGGAATGAAAATCTAATTCTCAAATGTTAAAATAAATTTTGCTCACATTCGCATTTTGTATGCCTTTGGATATTATGATGTTGCTTTTGTATACTAGAGTTAATAATAGCTTGTCTTCATTGGTCCTTCATGAAGACAAACTTGCAATACATTCATAAGCCCTAGATTTTGGTATCTAAGCAAGCTTAGATCCACTAACATGAGTAGCATTTAAAATCTTTGAATGTGTTAGTAATAGACAATTTAAGGTAGTTCCCTTAGAAATTCAAATATGTGTAGATGAAGCATTTAATTGCAAGAATCTCCCTTGAAAAAAACATATAAAACATATCCTTCCCTACAACAATAACTACAAGTAAAATTTGACAAAACATTCATAAATAAACTACGAATTCAAGATTTCTTTTTAAACTTTCAATCTCAATAAGTAAGCTATGATTAACTTTTTCTCTAGTCAATAACTCATTTTTTAATAATTTATTTTCATCTTCTAAGATTTTAATTCTAGAGATAAAATCATTATGATTGCATAGATAAATCACAATGCAAATAAGTTATTTTAGTATTTAAGGAAGATAATTCATTTTCAAGCAAACAAATGTTATCATGTGATTTTTGAGCATATAGAAAAAGTGACTTATTTTCCTTCATCATGGTGTCCAAATTTTCTTTAAAACTTCTAGACTTTACTAATTCATTAAAGATATTAGATAGCTCTTCATAAGTTAGATTATTTGCATTAAGGTCATCCACAAAATCATATTGATATTGGAAACTTTGGGTGGATAACTTGGGAGCTATGATTGGAGCCTCATTTTTCTTATCTTTACATAAGTAGTATAAGGCTCTTTTAAAATTTTTCGATGTTCTCCTTACCATAGCCTTTCTTAGTTCTCTTTCCTTTTTTTTAGGACTAAAGACATGCAATTGAGGTTCTTTATTTAATTTTATAGTATTATCCACTAAAAAATTTATCTCTTATAAAGACTGCTTCTCACTTGTCTTATATCACAGTTATATAACATAATGAGAGCATCAAGTATATCTTTTTCAAATTTTAAATATAATACATAAAAAACCTCATCAATAAGAGATATCTTATAAAAACATGAAATAATATTTTCATTTAAAATATTCAACTTATTTTTATAAAAAGAAGATAAATTACTATTTAAACAAATATATCATATTCTAGATTCAATACTTTGCAAGAACCATAAGATTGTAGATTTCCATACATCAAAATTGATTTTATCAAACATAGGTGTATAATAAATTTTAATATCGAAAGAGCAAATGACTAATTGAAGTGCATAGTGATCAATTCAAAAATGATGTTAAGCCATAAATTAAGCTAAGGCTCTGATACTAATTGTTAAGAGGCTATAGCACCCAAGAGATGGGGTGAATTGTGTATTTTAAAAAATTTCAAGTTAAAACCTAACTTTAAATTTTACATAAAAGCTAATGAAAAAAAAAACTTGAATAATGATTATATCACAAAAATAATAAAGAGAGAGAGAGAGAGAGAGTGCAAAAAAATAATTACAAGAAAATAAAGAGACAAGAGGCATAGATGTTTTTTATGTGGATCACCTGAACCCAAATATCGACCTATGTTCATAATATTTTGACTTAATGGAGTTCATAATCGCATCACCCAAGTAAAGTTCATAGTGCCACATCTAAAACCCAAGTTAAACAAACTATGGCTAGCCATACTATGTGAATTTTAAGGAGTTATTCTATAATATAGTAACATTATTTAATGGAATTAAATAAGATGGATAAAGTCAAAATAAATTCTAAAGTAAATTTATTATAATTTGACTATCCTTTAGATTTGTAATTTCTTTGGTATGTATAATGTTAATAAATGTCATGAAATTTACATGAAAATGCATTAAAATAAATTTGTTGATATTGGAGATTCCTCCTTGATGAGAGAATTAATATTTATTTATATGTTTTTTTATATTTTTTATTTAAAGACCATCTTTGAGTATTATGACACCTAACTATAAGTTACCATGTACACTCCTACATTAAGTTATTTACAAAATATTCAAGATACACAAAATTTATCCAAACTCAATCAATTAACCTTTTTTTTTTCATTCATTACACAAGAGAAGTCTTTATATAACCACCCTAAATAACTTAAGATTTTGATCTAGCAACCTTAGTTTTCCATAGGTACTCATTCCCTTCATATTTCCAAATTTAAGTTCCCCTTAAGCTCCTTGCAAAATCAGCTAACATAAAATAATCCAAATCTAAGCCTTCTCTTTATAGGCCTTTTGTCATTCTTTGATCTTTCACTTTCCAAATTCCAAAAGTCTAAAATGACTTTTTTTTTCTCTTTGATTGTTAATAAGTTACTTAGTATTTTCATCCATTTAGTCATATTCTAGTTGATAACCAATTTACTAAGGCTACAAATGAATCGCCAAAACTAATTAATAAATTAATTAAAGTATAATAATTAATTAATAAAGTAATAAATAAGCTAAAATTAATTTTTTATGCAATGGAGAAGGCTAAAATCAATACATGTGATCAAATTATCCAAAAAGGATAATTTCATAAAAAATGCAAAAAAAATTTGGCAAAAATATTCAAAAAAATGAAAATAAATGAGATGCAATTTTTTAACAATTAACTTTCATTTTAATGATCTTTATTTGTCTTATTATGTAATTCTTATAGAAATCTCAAAATTGCCCAAGTTTAAGTTGATTTGACTTTCTCAAGCTGATCGAACAAGTTGGGTCTGGTAAATTTCCTAAAACACTTGAGATAAATATTAGTTCTTTCAAGCATATATCCATCATCAATAAACTTCTAAATTAATAATGACAATCATAAATATTTTTGAGGATAACTTAACTTATAGAAAAAATTGCTAGTCTTCACTACACAAGATTTTTTATCATGAAATCAAACGGTGTGATACACAAGGTATATACTCAACATAATAAACATAATTAAAATCATATAATTACAATGGACTTTCATTTATTTATAAAAGCATAGTTAAAATCAATTAGTTCATACTTAAATGATGGAATAAGTTTTAATTTATTAATATTTAATTGATTTTTAACTTTTTAAAATAATTTTGAATAACTAATCAATCTAATAATTAAAAATTAAATATTTGAATAATTAAAGCCAATATACAAACCAATAATTATACAGCCAATCATTATAAAAAAAACTATAATTCAATTTACTTTTTTTATAATAACTAAATAATACACAGTCCTATAAATGTGCATTTAAAATTCATCCAAATTCAACAAATTTTAAATGCACTAAATCTTAACTAGAGAGTGTATTCTAAATACATTCTCAAAATATTTTAAGAAACAACCAAATGATAAAATTTTTAGAACTTTTGTATTTAGTTTACACTCAAAATGAATTCATTCAAATAGCCCTTAATGTTATCTAATCTTGACTAACTTTAACTCTATACACATGCATTATTCAAAGTTTTCTCAAAATTTTTATTTTACATTATTTATATTACGAAAAATACAATTGTGAATACTAATTGGTTTATTAATAAAAATTCTAACTAAGTTGTTAGTGAAACTTATTCATAAATGAATAATTGTCCATGCTTTGCCTCATAAAAATATTTAAGTTTCAATGATTTCTCATGAATTAGATTACACTCACATGCACCCACCCACCCACACACACACACACACACACACACACACACACACACACACACATATATATATATATATATATATATATATATATATATATATATATATATATATATATATATATATATATATAGTTCTTCATATTAAAATCATAAAAAAATTTACACATGCACGGATGAAAAAGTTGAATAATAGTTTATAAATCGCAATCTCTTTTATGTGAAAACAAATTATAGGGCCTATCCTAATCAAAATAATTCCATTAGTATAAGTTATACATTACATATATTGCCCTTCCCTATAATAGGTGATATTTATGCATTATAAGTAAGGCTTTCATGATAAAAATATAAGATTAATGATGAAGAGGCTAAGCATCAACTTTAGTAAAGATGAGGAGTATCAACATTAGTATCAACAATGAGCATTGATGTTGATGTCAGTAATGGCCATTGATGTTCATGTGAATAAATGTCTTTGATATTGGTGTTAATGATGGTCATTGGTATTTTTGATGATGATAGATGTTTGCATTATTGGAAATAATAGACATTAATATTATTAATGATAACAAATATCTATTATATTAAAATGATGGGCCTTAATGGTAATAATAAACATTAGCTTGGAGGTAATTATATGTGTCCATCTTATTATCAATACATATTAGTGTTATTATTGATGATTGTTGTTTGTTTTACTAAAGTTAATAGACATCAACATTATTTGCATTAGTAGACATCAATATATATAACAATAATGAATTCCAACATTAGGGAAACATGGTAATTGGCCCTAGTGATGATGATTGATGTTGGCCTTAATGGACATGATAGGATTCGATGTTGTTATAATGAGGGGTGTTAACCTTAGTGATGATGATGAGTATTAACCTTGGTGGTAATGTCAAATGTTAGGATATGTGTCGATAATGATAATTAGCCTTGGTGTTTAAGGTAATCATCTATCATATTACAATAGAAAGTGTTGATATTAGAGTTAACAATAGAAGTTTATCTTATTAGAGGCATTGGTGTTGACAATGGGTTTTACATCATTTGTGATGATAGGCACTCACCTTGTTGGTAGCATTAGGTGTTGATAATAACAACATGCATTATTAGTGATGATAGGAATTAGTGTTAGTGTTGATTATATGCATCTATCTTATTAGAGATGATGGTTGTTAGGATTAATATCAATGATGGGCATCCACCTTATTGCTTATATAGTGATTGTTGAGTGATGGAATATAAAGCTATAGATTCAAATGTTCTTCAAATGTTTAGGGTATTTAATTAAAAAAAATATAAGTATAAATTTAAGTTAAGCTTGCATTATAAGAAAAATAACCCATTTTCATTGGAATTCTAATAGATTAATTCGTGGAAAAAAAATTGATGGAATTACTGAAAAATTTTCTATTGATAACTTTTTCAATGAAATTTTCTATAAGAAAAATATCAATTTTTAAACTACTTGTCTCTGATGAAATTTCCAATAAAAATTCCATTGAAAAAATTATCGATAGAATCTCCTTCGAAAACCTTAAATATCAAACAGTTGTCGAACCCTTCCCCTCGTTTTCTCTTCTTCCCTTTGACTTTCTCTTAGGTCGATGGTGAAACCTATGCCTTATTTCCTCAAATTGGCACAAAAGCTTCATTTTCTTTGATTTATTCATAGATTTAAAGGTAAAACTCTTCCACTAGCTTTTAAAAGTGCTTATTTGTGATTTGATCTATTTAATTTCGTTCAATGTGAATTTAAAGTTTCTAGAATTATTTTCAATTTATAGCTTAAATTTTATTGAAACTTGTTTGAAATTCATATGTCTCACTCTATTTTTATTGCATGGAGTTAAATGTATGATTATTTAGCATAGGGTTTAGGAATCTGATATATATATATATATATATATATATATATATACATATATATATATATATACATATATATATATATATGTATATATATATATATATATATATATATATATATATATATATATATATATATATATATATATATATCAATAATATTAATTCACTATCTTTTTAATCACACTTAACTTCTGAAGCTATTACAGATTTTTGAATAAACTTAAGAAGACTGGAGAATAATGATGTAATATATCAATGGAGGAAATGATCTATCATAAGATCTCAAACTAAAAGCTTAAACTTATAAAGAATTTTATTATATTTTATCTGTTATGGTATTTCTTATTTATGTCCTATGTGTGTATTATGCAGTAGATGATGTATTTAATCATGTTTAGGTATAATATGAGAGTTGTGATTGAAATTATTTAACACTTTAGTGTCAAAAGTGCATCAATAGTATAACGCCTAGAGCCTTTTGGCACCATGGCACTACAATCTATTTCTTATAGGGTGTTTGACAAAGAAGCCAGTCTAGGCACTAGCCTATGGTGCCTTGATGCTGTAAAACAATGGATTCTGCATTATGGTTGTTTTTCCATTGGTTTTCTCTCAAAGTACACATCTCTTGGAGTATTGTACTTATATATAAAAAAAACTCTTATTCTGACTTAATGGAGACTTTATACTAGTTTGTGTGAAAATTTAAAGCAAAAACTCTTGGCTTGGAGCTTGGTGGCCGACCATTCGGGACATTTTATGATCTATGCTACTATTCTACTTTGGTGAATAGAACTCTTCACATCTCTTCCACTTAAGTGATTGGAAGATCCGAATCATGCTTTCTTCCTCCAACCGCTGTGATGCTCATCGTGACTGCACCATACTATCAATTTAGTATCAGAGCCCAAGGTTTGGAGGCTTGAAGAAAGTGCTCTTAAATAATCCATATCAAATCCAAGCAAGGTCAGTTCTATATTTTGGATTTTGAGTAATTTTCTTTACAAAGTTAGTGATTTCGCTTGGAAACATATGCTAAATTCATATAGTCGGTAATTCTATGAATACTTGTGTTACTCCAAACTAGTTGTCTCCACTTATAAAGCCTAGCCTTTTCCAAGAGTTTTCACTCTTTAAGATATGAGTTCGAACTTTTATGTAAGATTTATATACGAGATTAGGCTATTTAGAGAACTCTGACTTACTCAAGGTATATGACATAATAGAAGTAAAAAAATAAAGTGTATGCATTTTTTATATGAGAAGAGAAGTCTAATTCCAATTATAAAAAATTTTTTTACTCATAAAATTTACTATAAAAATATCAAATATATTGAACATTTATGGATAATACATAACATAAATTTTGGCATAAAGAAAGCCATTTATTATGAAAATTAATCTTGTTTATATTTTTGAAGTCATCAACTAAGAATCTTTAATGCAATTGGTTGTCATTGATTTAGTTTAGTAAAAGAAGAATTAAAATACTTTTATTAAAATTTAATTAAAATTAGTTTTAATTATTTTTAATTATTTTAAGTTGAGTACAATTTAATAGATTATTTATATTATACTAATTTAAAAAAAATTATTAATTTAAAATTCATACTAAAATTTTATCCTTTAATTTATTCTTTATATTTGGCACATATTCAATTGCATAATAAATGAAATAATTGCGAATACAATATTTCAAACTATGTCATTGCACACGACTCAATGGAAAGCCTGTTTGGTGATCCTTCGAAGGGAAGTCGACGCGGCCGACGTCAGGCGATTTTTAAATAACTTATTATTTGTGAACAAATGGTGAAGCCGTCAAGAATGAACAAATGGTGAAGCCGTCAAGAATGGAAAATTATGTAACACGATTTGTTTAATTGAATCGCTTTTTTAATTGATTATCTCCTAAACGTGTGTAAGGCATTACGAAATGTGCAAATATAAAAAAAGGGTAATTATTAGTTGCACCTAACTGAATAAACTTGTTCTAAACAATTTCTAAACTCCTAATTAGATTCCATGATAAGGTTGCAAGCGAGAGGATGAAGATATTTTTAATATGATCATAAATATGATATTTGATCCTTCATAGCATAATATTATAATTTTGAAGCCTCATTAAAGCATTTTATATAAATTTAATCATCACCAACATAAGAGAGGAGAAGACATTTTAAAGTCCTCTCAACCCCAAATACTAACATCTAGGATGAGCACAAATGAGATTAAGAAAGAAAGAAAAAACACTCTCTTATGTAAAAAGATTTGGATCATGAAAAATGATTTGTTCTAACTCACATGATAAACTTGCTCTTTTAACATTCTTCTTTATATGATCGAAGGGAACAATAAAGTTTGCCATCTTGGCATCAAGATAACGGAGAACAATTGATAGGACACTTTCAATGATGACCACGATAATCAACTCCATATATAATAGAGCCAAATAATGGCATAAATGTACCTTTTTTTTTGGCAAGCAAAGGCATAAATATGCACTTTTAGTGACATAGTTTTTGATAGTGATATCTTTGTATGAAATTTGAATGGGAAGTAGTGTTTTTGTTATAATATGCAATGGCATTGTTTGGTACCTCAAGATGATTGTATCAAGTGACATTGCATCTTAAGGGTGATAACATATGAGAACAATAAGTAGCAATGAATGACAACACATCACTTGTAATACGTATTTGTATAGATACCTGATATGTTTAGATAGTGACCAAACTCACACTTAAATTAAATTAAGGGGATGTTTGGTTGGCAGCTATTATAGTGCACTGTAAATCAAATTCATGCATTTTAAAAATTTTGTTGTTTGGTTTATTGCATTTTAAATACACAATATTTTGGTAGTGCATTTGAAATATACTTTCTTGTTCAAATGTAGTGTATTTGAATTCGACAACTTTTGGTAAATTTTAAATACATCATTTGGTGTAAAGTGAGACCAGCCATTACATCTACTGAACACCACCAATCATCACCAGCCACTTGCTTTATTCATCATTGGCCACTAGTTGCCGCTATCACTATTGTGAGTCACCTGTTTACCCACTACCAGAGGACACCATCAGTACCATTGATAATCTTATTTTATTTTGCATTAGTTTGTTTAACTAAATAAAAAAAGTAAACTTATGGATTAATAAAGTTTTCAACCAAACAATTAAGGTTATTCTAAATAAATTATTTTCACTTTACAATATATTTTCTTACACTACTTTTTAAATTCAACCAACCAAGCAACCCCTAAGTGTTTAAGCGTGCATTAATTTCCTTAATGCTCCCATATGCTTATCACAACCAAATTTCAACTATTTTTTTCTATGAATTATCATACATATAATCAAGGATTGCATTACAATTCTTTTATTATGCATACATTAGTTTGATAAGTTGTGATATAATTTAGTGAATATTTAGTACAATATAGCAATTGTATATTTTACCTTTTAAGGGTCATTTGATGTCCTATTTATGAGTAACTTCTACTTGTGTTCAACTAAATCAATGTAATACTTATACATACATAGATACATACATACATGTGTATATATATATATATATATATATATATATATATATATATATATATATATATAAGATCATTATATTCATTTAGCTTAGAATTGTTCTATTGTGTAATTTAATTCTCACTAAAAGTTAAATATGATCAAATTAATAAATTTCCCTTTTAGCCTTGATCTCTTAATCCCAACTTACTATATGAATTATCATACATATAGTCAAGGATTGCATTTTTTACATACTTTAGTTTGATAAGTTGTGGTATAATTTAGTGTATATTTAGTACAATATTGCACTTGTATAATTCACTTTTTAATGGTCATTTGATGTCCTATTTATGATTAACTTTTTCTTGTGTTCCACTAAATCAGTGTAATACACATATATTTTTAATTTTAATATAATTATATTGATTTAGCTAGGAATTGATTTATTGTGTAATTTAATTCTCATTAAAAGCTAAAGATTATCAAATTAATAAATTTCCCTTTTAGCCTTGATCTCTTAATCCCAATTTACTATGTCAATTATCATACCTATAATCAAGGATTACATTTTGTACATATATTTGTTTGATAAGTTGTGATATAATTTAGTGAATATTTAGTACAACATTGCATTTGTATATTTCACTTTTTGATGTCCAATTTATGATTAATTTTTGCGTTCCACTAAATCAGTGTAATATTTATACAATTTTTGTTATAATTTTAAGATCATTGTATTGATTTAGCAAGGAAGTGGTTTATTATGTAATTTAATATATATATATATATATATATATATATAATCAATAAATAAATTAATAATGCAAATGCAAATCAAGAACATAGTTAATTGCTTTTTTCTTTAGGTTCATTTGAGAGAGCTTCAGTATGAAGCTGGAGGAGTTCTTTGGGGCTAACTTGATAATCATTATGTTGTTTGGGATGCGACTATATTGTTGTCTTATGTCTAAACTAAATGATAGAGGTACCCTTGCAATATATAGTATTTCAAAGAAAAATTCTAAGCCAGTTTGATAGAATAAAATTACTTTTTAGTCACAACAAAGAGTATTACACAATTAAACAAATAAATTAATGTGATTTAAAATTTTACATTCATTAATAAAATTAGCTGAAAGTGCATACTTTGTAATGACCAAAAAGATATATGCTTCAGTAAATAAATAAAATTTATATGTTTGTTACAATACGAGAAAGATACATAAACATCAAAAGAAAATGAATACAATAGCGAGAATTAAATGATAAAAATAACAAGTAAAGAAATCAATATATTGAACTTCCTCTCGAACTGATCAAATCTTTGAGAAAATTCTCTCTGTACTGATGCCCGCCATATCTGTTCACTACCAGAAGACACGTCTTCATACTCATCTATCCATATAAAGAAATTACAATCATCTGGTGTTCGGCTCCTACGACATCTATAAAATCTTATATCTTAATTGCCTTCTCCGTATGATGTAAACATATAACATATTAAACCACAGTTGTAGTACACTACTATATAGTCACTTGATCTTCTTGAACTCATATTTCCTTACTAGACATTTATGATAGCATATTTTCAAATATACAACAATTTAGAGGCATAATCCCATTATATTTATGGTAACTCAGATGAAATCACAACTACAACAACCAAGAAAAACTCAAGGGGATACAAGTTTATAGTATCAACAAATAAGTCGTAGAAAATGTTGCAGCTAAAAAAAAAGACAACAAAAAAAAAGTAAAGCAAAGCTTCTTTTCTTTGCTCGGAAATAGCTTATATAAATCTACATCACTGATTCCATCCAACAACCACATTTGTGTCTACCACCCGAAGCATAGAAGATATGTACTATATGTTCTTCTCATTTATGCATCATTAGAAAATTGTGTCTCACACAAATAGTGCTTGAGTTGAATCTCAATTTAGTGTCTCATTAATATTTCATCATTGCATGTTACCCATTATAGAATCGATTCTTATCATGATAGTCAATCAATCAAAAAGTAAATGATCTTTTCTCAAATAAAAAAAGGTGTTACAATTATGCAACAAAATAATAAAAAAGGCTTACAAAAAAAAACTAACAATCAAAATCCAAAAAAAAGTTAAAAAAGATGGAATTAATGCACATGAAGTAAAACTATAGTCATGTTCAATTTATCCCTTGAGAACCATTCTCATCTCTTGCAAAGATAGTTGATCATCTCTATAATCGCAGAGAAGTTTCATCTCATATAAACCCTCACCATCCCAAGACTGCAACTCATCCATGTCTGATTAGAATGTAGCATTACTTGACTGATCCTAAACTCAAATGCTTCAGAAGGGGAAAAATTTTGATCTTTGTTGACCATAGTAAACTTCCTATCAGTGCGATTTAGATGTCTACGAATATAATTATGCAAGATCATAGTAGCACATACTATGCAAACTTAATTTTTTGAAAGAATACGTAGGCATGTCTCATATGATTACCTACTTTTTTTTTTCCAAATACCAAATGTTCTCTCAATTACTCTATGTAACAAGGAGTGTCTTTTGTTAAAGAGTTTCTTCCTACCACAGACTATCTAGCTTCTCTCAAAGTCCAGGATGAAGTATCTAGTGTCAGGAAAATATTACATATAGCCTCTTTGCATTGGGTACCCCATATCTACTAGACAATATTTCCCTAAATGTCAAGAAATCAATGTTGACTACTACAATTCTTATGCAAAGAAAATTTATGTGAATATGAGGAATCAAACCTATTGGTGGCATTGGAAAATTATTGTTTGAGTCACAAATGTCATGCTTGAAAATTTAACTATCATGCGCCTCTCCTCCCAACCAGCCATAACTAATGTAAAATATAACTAGAAGTTAGATGCCACCATTACGCTTAGTGTTGGTGAACCACAATGATTGATGTATGCAACACTTTTATTTTTAAGTACCCATGCATCCATGCTCTAATTTTCATCAACACTCTCAATTGCTCAAATTAGCTAAATTAATAAGATAATTAGCTAATTCTTCTGAATTAATTTGTTAAGCGGATCCCTCGCCGCGGCGGAAAACTTGGAAGGTTTATTTTATTGATTTAATTTAACCTAAGCGAAAAAAATGTATTTTGTATGAGTTTATTTGGTTAGTTTAACTAATTGTTATGATATTCATAGGAGATCTGTGATCGATCTGAAATTGTGCACAGTTTTGATTTAGGAAAGCTTCATTTTTTGTCTTATATTTTTTTTATTATTTAGGAAGTGTGTATGTGTAGTTAATTTTAGGGTTTATGAGATCTGTGATCGATCTGAAATTGTGCACAATTTTTATTTAGGAAAGCTTCATTTTTTGTGCAAAGTTATTTTTTTTATTTAGGAAATGTGTATGTGTAGTTTAATTTAGGGTTTAGGAGATCTGTGATCGATCAGAGTAATGCAATTTTATGTAGGAAAAACTTCATTTTTTAGCATTGTTTTATTTTTTTATTTAGGAAATGTGTATGTGTAGTTTAATTTAGGGTTTAGGAGATCTTGATCAATCAAAGTGCACAATTTTTATGTAGGAAAAGCTTAATTTTGTGCAATGTTCTATTTTTTTATTTAGGAAGTATGTATGTGTAGTTTAGGGATGTTTTATTTTGCTTTCAAAGAGAATGATTGGATTTGGATTTTATTTGTCATGTAGTAGTTGGATTACGGTTATCTTTGAAATATTAGGATCGATGAATCGTAAGTATTTGATCATCTTTGTCATATATTAATGCATTTTTGTCGTAGATAGCGGTTCAAATCTTGGTTTTCCGTTATTTTGTGATGAGATGTGTATTTATTGTTCTTTATTATGATGGTGAACTTCGAGTGATGAGTTCATTCCAACATATATTGGTGGGAGAAATTCAATCCAAATTTCACGATGGATTAAATTTGAGGAATTACAGAGAAGAGTTATGAGGGTCGTTGAAGTTAGATCCATCAAAATTCTCTGTAATCGGTGGGTCATTTTCCTATTGGGCTGGATTTATTGCGACATTCGATGATGAAGTTTGTGAGACTATTATTAATGTAGCATGTTCCGATCTATTGTAGTGTATGTCAAATTTTAGGAACTCCAATGGGTTGGTTAACGCACTCGACCATCGAAGTGGTAGAATCAAACGATTACATAACACCACCTCCTCGGATAAGTACTCGAGGGGAGATATATGAGGTAGTGAGAAAATGAATATTTTACTAGCAAAGCTTTTCAAATGGGTGACGGGTGACCCACAAGATAATGATGTGAACCATCCGATGTAAATGTTGAATATGAAACTATGCCTAGTGGAGATAGTAGTGATGAGGATGATGATTATATTGACTCGGCGAGAGATGATTTAAGCGTGAGAACCATCCCATACGATTGAGAGATTTGATTGTCGATTACTCGAGAACGCGAGTCATCTTGAGGAGCATTTTATACATAATAATGATTATATGCGGTAAAACCAGAGAATGGGATGAAGACCTTACATTTGATGGCCCATCGGATGATTCAATCTTGAGAATTGCATCCAGATGAATTAGTGGAAGGTATGTGCTTTCATGATAAGAAGCGGTTGCAATTTCTTTATTCTTTGGGTGGTCGATTATAAACAATGTTGAATATGTCATATATGCCTCAAGCAAATCAAGATTTACTATACTGTGCATCCACCATTCTGACCCAGTGAGACCATGTTTATGGCGTTTACATGCTTGCTCAGTTAAGAGGTTGGGTGGAACTTGGAGAATTGGTTCAGTTGGCTCTCCTTATAATTGTAGCCATTCAATTCTTAATCTTGAACATGCACACAATTTATAAGTTATTTCATCAACCCCAGATCGAGCGTGGTTGGATCTCAAAGGGAGATTATAGGCGTATAGAGTCGAAGTTCAATATCTAGTGTCTTATATGAAGGCTTGGGATGCACGCGAAAGTAGTTAAAAGTATTTTTTGGCGGTTGGGAGGAATCTTACAGATCATTGGGAAAATTTATGCTGCTGTTTGCACAGTTCAATATCAAAATCGATCCAGAGAATGATGGATTTTTGAAACCATCAATCGTGGTTGGCGGTATTATGCTTATGTATCTTGATGGGACTTTTCTCAGGTAAGTATAGAGGCACTCTACTTATCTTTGTTGGGATCGACGCAGACAATGGGTTGTTCCCACTGGCCTTCGCAGTGGTTGAATCAGAAAGCATCGAGTCTTGGATTTGGTTTTTGCAAACTCTTCAGGACTTGATCCCATTAGTGTCTACGAGGGGTGATCTATGCTTCATCTCAGATAGACATGCAGGTCTTGTCTGTGTCGAAATCTTCCATGGGCTCACCATTTACGTATCGCCATTTGGGAGAACTTCAAGAGAGCAGTACGTCAACTTGGCATAGCTGATGTCAAATTCATGTGTCAGAAAATGTATGTTGCAGGAAACACATATAACATTTGAATTTTTAAAAGGCACATGTCAGACATTAAGAATATTAAGCAGGAGGCATACGACTGGCTAGTTTCAAGGGATGTTCAACAGTGGACTCAAACTCATGATAACGGGTATAGGTACGGCACAATGATGATAAATGCAGCCGAGTGCTTCAACGGTGTGCTTAAACGTGCACGTGGTTTACCTATTCAAGCTCTGATTATGGCAGTGTACTATAATATAGTTTCATTTTTCACAAAACGTCTTGAAAAGGCTGCCGCTCTAGAAAGGCAACAAGAAAACTTGTTTTCCCCTCGCATTAGCATGTCTGAGTATCAAGTGTTTGATGTCAGCAATCGAACCTACAAAGTTGAAGTTTTTGAGAACTATGAGTGCAACTGTACGTGTAGACATTCACAGTCTTATCACCTACATTGTCCACACGTGATTGCAGTTTTAAGCCATCCACTAAACCACGTCGCGATGCGTCTGCGTATACTGACTGCGCGATTATATTAGCACCTACCATGGAGAGTTTCATGTGATGCGGGAGGTGGGCATATCACATCCAGGAAAAATTCTGACTTATACTAATATTAGGCAAAACGGAAGGTCAAGGGCAAGCGGGTTTAAAATACAATGGATGAGAACATTCTAAAAGTTCCGAGCGTGTCTTTGTAAGGTACTATTGGGAATAATAGGTCGGCGTGTCCTCGATTCGCGTTCGTAGAGTGTGATATTTTTGGAGTCTGTTGTTTGATGTCATGTTGTGTGTTTATGCTATTGTTGTATTAGTCCTACTGTGTACTTGTCTCTCATATATGTTAACTATGGATTCATGTCATATTGTCTACTTGCAGTAGTTCTATGTTTAATGTCATGTTATTTATTATTTTTTTAGTTGATTATCGTTAGTTTCACCTTGTACAAAAGGTGCTTGGGCTACTCATTTTTTCTAGGACTGTGATTCATATTTATCTTAGCGTTCATGGTACATCTAATTTTGCTTATTTGTTTCCTATTCTGAAAAAATCACCTGCAGCTATCAAAGATGGACTAGATATTTACTAAATGGGTTGGTAATTGATATTAGTGAATGGATAACTTGCTATTTTAGGCCAGATTTTGATGTGCTTGAGAAACTTCTAATTTTGGGTTACAATGGGACTCCAGAGGCAAGTATTTTAATATAAATTAGGAGGATGCTTCTTCTTATATGCTTGCATGGGGGTTTGGATTTTGAATTGGTGACTTCTTTGTTTTTTTATTTAACTATTTTGTGATAGGTTCTGTGCCCAAAATTCGTTCTTTGATTCTCAATTCTGTTTTCTCCTTCTACCCAAATTATAGGTGTACTTATGATCTACCGTATATCTCAGTCTATTCTCAATTTTGAACTAATTTGCATGGTTTTTATGGAAAACCAGTACGATTTTATGAGATCTTAATTACGATTCAAAGTTGGAATGCTTTGCCACATTTTGCTCATTTTTTTCCTGCTGAGTTATCTGTTTGGAGAGGTTTTGGATGTTTTATCTAGTCCTTTATTTTCTTTAGCAATGTATATCTCTTTTACTGTTTTGTTATTCCTGGTTTCTGAAAGTTGTTGCATACAAAGATTTGGATTTTGAATGTCTTCGCATTTTCCAAACTGAAACCACCTATGTGCTCATTATGTTGCTTTTAGATAGAACACATGTTTTAGAAAATGACCCTTTCTATTTTTCTCAATGTGTGAAAAATATATCTAATATTTGAGGAAATTTATGTAGTTTAAAATCAATTTTAATTTCTAATCTCTTCTAACAAAATGATGGATCCAACAAATTTTACCATTATTCAAAGCGTGCTTGCTAACTTAGTATGTGTTGTGATCATAAATTTGATTTATTTTTCGTTGATCATAACTTAGCATTATAGTATTGGTGTAACAGAAATTTATATTAGTAAATTTTTTTAGAAAATTAACTGCATTTTTTATGATCATAAATTTGATTTATTTTGTTGATAAAATTGAAATTTTTAAAAAATTAGACTAAGTAAATGGGCAAATATTTGGTCAAATTCATTATATATCATGTTATGTGCGTTATTCATATTTGGTCAAATTCATTATATATCATTTTTTTTCCTTTTGTCAAGTGAATTTTAATTTGTTGTGAGAACTTTACAACATCTTAATTTTTTTTTAAATTTAAGATTTTTGTGATTTCAAAATTATAGTTTGCGGTAAATTATAATATTTTTTTAAACAGCAAATGTCTATCTGTAGTTTTCAATCTTACGTGTATAAGTTGAAGTTTTTATTCCATGTAAATATTTTTCAATCTTCTGTGTATAAGCTTAACTACAATGTAATACTTTTTGAAATGCTGACTATGTTGTTTGCCTCAACGATACCAGGTTAAGATGTCGTGAGCCCCAGGGAGGCGACGAGGACCTCGAGGACTACGGTCCACCACGGCGGTGTACCTAGCATACGTGCGTGGTAGACATAGGCGGTACATCGATTGGTATGTTATTTTTGATGTTATTTATGTGCCAATGTATGTGCTTGTTTTACTAACGTAGTTTATGCATGCTCTGATTGCGGGTTTGATTTTGCGCACACTTGTTGATGTTCAAGGAATGGCTGTTAATTGCTCTCGATTCATGGGTGCATTGCGATGTCTTTGATAGTGTCTCCAGATCGATACATTGCATCATCACTGCGGCGTCATTAGTGGAGGCGGTGCCCTTGAATGAACATTCCACTTTGCTATAGGTGAGATGACGATCACACTACAGGATGTTGCGATGATCCTGGGTATTCAGATAGATGGCCTTCCTCTTATAGGCAATGTTGTGGGTGGTGGAGGCGGTGACGTGGCGGAGGCTATGATGAGTTGATTGGAGCGCATCCAGGCCAAAAGCGTATCGTGATCGATCCATCCACATATCACCTCACCTTCATATGGGTCAGCGTACACGCCGTGCTTACCTTCGATGGCTGCGGTGGACTTTTACGAGATTCATACTTAGATCTACCGAGCTCCAGGTTTATTATGCCGAGCATACATCTTGTTTTCCATTGGTCTTTTCTTCTTCGACACTTGAGCTCGGAGGTTCACCCGGTATCTACCATTTCTAGAGGATATTCATTCTTTGGGGTTTTCGGTGGGCTCAGTCTTGCGTATCTTTATAGAGTTGCATGAGGCAACCAAGCGAGAACGACCATAGCGAGATGTATTCATTTCTTGCGGTATGGGCACAGAGCACATTCATGTTGTGACCTACGTGTTCCCTATCCTACAGACATTGATGGTCTTAGTGTTGGATGTCGCTGGAATGAAGGATTTATTTGAGAAATGCCAGCATCCAACATCAGAGTATACAGGGATGAGCTGGATGGACTTCTGCAGAGTCAGGTATGCTAAATAGCAGTCATTTTTACTTGTTTACTCGTCATGGAATTTTATTTTGAGTAACTTGGTACAATGTCGAGTCATCAGCCATATGGACATCGAATCGCATCCGAATATATGTTTGCGAGAGAGATATGGCTAGAGTACCGATTTGTTGGAAGAGGGTAGAGTGGCACACTGATGTGTGTGATCGTTCGCATGCCTCCCATGATTGATGTTGACGATAGATCCATCATTTGTTCATGTTGATGGATGAGGAAAGGCGTTGGATATGTACCACCACTCATACATTACGCGGCGGCGTGAGTTGGTTGTGGCTGGAAGACCGGGATGATCGAGAGGCCGATCAACTTTACATGAGTGTGATCTTGACTTCACTTATATCGAAGGCACAGCATTCGCGATACCCTTGTCCGGAGATCGTCGATGGTAAGTCTATGTGAAATTATAATTTGCTTGTTACTAAAACCGATATAAATTTTTTCTTTGGCGTGACCACATCCGAATCGAAGATATATTTCGTATTTCGCAGAGGGTGAAATCCATCGCGATTATGAAGCGGTATGCGTGGATCCGAGGCGAACATGCATATATCGGCGTAGAATCTGAGGATATAGACATTCAGCACTTACGCATCGGCACGGCACGTCGATGGATGGTCCATCATATCGCCGATGGTGGGACGGTCTACCTATTCATTCACCACCCGGTATTCATATCGGGATGCAATGTGATCTCGGATGAACCCATGGCATGCCGATCCTACATATGCTCCGCTTTCTCATCCGCCATACGGTACCCGCAATTTTCGTTGCCATCTCGACTTCGAGATACCACATATTCTGGACTTGAGATGTTCGCCCCCGATAGCGGTGGGCGAGAGGAGGATCGTCGGCATCATTTGCATGATCGGCCACGTCGACCACCATCTCATTACACTCCTGGTAGCGATGCGATTCCACCGCGTAGATATCAACGACGATAGTTGTATTTTTTTTAGCACTTTATGTCATGTAGTCGTATCTATTTTTTTATTTGTTATGTCCACTTATTCAGATTCAGCTGATTGTACAATTATACTTTTGTTTGTTACCAATTTAGTTTTATTTGGTTAACTCACAACTATTTAGACTCAGAAAAAATTAATACACTTACAATGTTTAATATTATCAAAAAATCATATGTATTCAACAAGCATTGTGTTAAGATCACACAAACGAGTGTTATAATATATTTTTAATTTTTTGCAACGTCAAATTTTTTACATCTCCAAATATATAGACTCTACCTTTTTTTAAAAAAAAAATACATTTGCAAAAATCGGGCGAGATTCGTCAAAAGTTATCAACATAAAAGTTGTAAAATTTGTTATTATCTTTCCAACGATGCTAAACACGCCAAAATATGACAACTGATGAGCCTGATATGGCCAAAAAGCGAGGGCTGCATCAATATTATTATTTTTTGCAACTTCACATCTCACACATTTGCAAAAACTGCGACTCTAGATTAGGTCAAAAGTCAACATAAAAGTTGTAGTATTTTTCATTATCTTTCCAACGACACTAACTACGCTAAATTCTAACAACTAATGAACCTGATATGTTCAAAAAATAGGGACTATCAATTATTTTTTTTTTAAAAAAAATTAATTAGTGATCAGTCGGCGGGATAGCATCGATCGGCGATCGCTATTGGCTTTTAATTTTTTTATCCTGCCTAATTAGCTAATTAAATCAATAATGATGTTTAGTTTAAAAATTATGCCAAATGCAAATACTATTCAATAGATAACTTTTAACAATATAGTAAGAATATAGTGATTGTATTACTTCTTTTTTACCATGAAAAAAGGCATATATTAAGAATCATTCACTATTTTTATTGTCGTTGACTGAAATGCATAATCAAGAGATTGTATTACTTCTTTTCCCAATCTGGGTAATGTCTAAGCCAATAGAGAAGCACCTATTGATCATTTTCATTGAATGCTCGAAGTGTTCACTTATTGCTCTCACTGACCGTATGATAAAATGTAGTGTTATACCCAACACTTCCCTAGTGGTGTCTTAGAAGACCCATGCAGACTATAGAGGGATTCTAACCACTGAAGGAGATGAATAAATATTTTTTGCAACATGCAAAATATACTATGCAATCTCCTAGGACAACCTACTCGTAGTTCTCCTATCCACTTATCACCAACATATGAAGATGTCATGCAAAGTGTTTTTTACAAGTATGATTCATAGTACTTATTTATTAGGCACATCGAAGCAACAACCTCTAGTGCTCCTCCTGATTTTCTTTTATACTTGAAGCATTGGTTAGGATTGAGCCATGATAATTACTTGAACAAATAAATGAACAAAGAAAAAGTGCATAGGAACAACACTCAAGAAAATAGTTTGTAATAGTACTATCTATCACACAATAGTTAGAGTTTTAGTTATCAAGGTACAATAATCTAGTTCATCACATAAAGTAGTTAAATAATATTACAGTCCAACAAATTTAAAAAGAAACATTGTTCATCCTCAACCCTAGATGCCTACATCCTAAATATCAGAAGATCTGAAGAAGTGATGGAGGTAGGTTATAAAACCTCAAGTTTTTCTTTCCACCACTCATCAGGGGCATCAATAGTCTTCCTAATGAAATCCTGACCTAAACTAATGGCTCCTTAATTCAACTCCTTCAAAATTTTCCAATCCTTTTTAGATCATCTCCTTTATTTTTAAGTTGAGTCCTATCATACTCCCTTATGGTGAGCTCTTTAAATTTCTTAATTATATTCTGTCACCCCTTTTTATTGAAGTGGGTGGTGGGCCTATTGCCAGCCTCAATCTCTTGCAATTATATTTGATGAAATATTAGTTTAATATCTCTCTCTCTTGTTGACCAAGCACCCTCTTTAGATTTTCCCATAAATGTGTAATGAGGTGTAATATGAGAAAATCCTAAGCTACAAAAGATAGACACTATCAACCCAAAATCAATAAGTTATACGTAATGGTCAAATGTAAAATTGGTGGTAAAAAATGAACACTACTTGAGGGACACATTGACACATAGTTGGCATTCATCGTCACCCATCTCTTGCACAATAAAAGTATATCAGATAGATTATTTGGTGCAATAAAGAACTAAATACAACAAAAACCATCACATAACCACTCCCATAGTTAGTGGCACACAATCTAAAGCAGCCAAATTTTTTTAAATTTAACAATTCCTAAATTTAATTTCAAACTTAATAATTTCATAAATTAGTTACTATAACTCTGAGCAAAATGACACAACCAAATAGGTAGAAGAACCACCATAAAATTCCATTATAGAGGTAGTATAGGAAAAAGAAAGCCGATTGAAATGCTTAAATCCAAATGAAACCAGACAAGGCCGGCCATTACCAAACAAAACATGATAGCATAAGTGAGAAATAATATGAAAAACACAACCAAATAACTACAGTAGCCATCGAGTAAGTCCATTATAGAGATAACACAAAAAAAACTAAGTAGACTGCTCAGATCCAAATCAAAACACTCAAAGACAACCATTGCATAATAAAAAAGACATAACATTCCACAATATCACATATTTTCAAATTAAATCCCACTAAAAGATTAGAGAAGAAGACACTGAGAAGAAAGTATCAAGGATATCACCTAATATGCGAAGAGGCCAAAAGAATCTGTTCGCAGGTGATCTCAACTCAACATTGGGAATGCCAATCCAAAAATCCTAGGTTGGCGCAATGAGGTGAGAGTGTGAGAAGAGAATAGGTAGAGGTAAGAGGATGTATTTGTTTTCATATAATAAAATAAAATTAATAATAATAATAATAATAATAATAATAATAATAATAATAATAATAATAATAATAATAATAATAATAATAATATAATTAAAAATTCGGCTATAGCATGTGTTGCATCACATTTGAGAGGGATTAGTCATAAGAAACAGTACTATAGGTGTCTAGTCCACTCTTAGAGGTCCTCCCCCCCTCTCTCCCTCTCTCTCTCTCTCTGTCCTCTCTCTCTCTCTCTCTCTCTCTCTCTCTCTCTCTCTCTCTCTCTCTCTTCTTACTAGCATTTATTCTCACTTCCCAAGAAGCCATCGCTAGAAGATTTCTTCATCCAAGTAAAAGGAATGCTGCAAACTCCAAAAATCAGAAACCCGAAGACCCTCCACGATCAAACTTAGTTCTGGTGTAAAAAGAAAAATTCTTCCCTCCATCGATCATAGAACCAGAACAAAGGAGAAGAGTACTTTGCACTAAATTAATAAAAAATATAGTACTACTAAAGTGTCATTTTACCAATTTTTTTAAAGTCACAAAAATATTCGAGAATTCATTTCAATACGTGCAGTTCCATCCCGCAGAGCTGAGGTGCCTAGCTCTCATAAATGAAATCTTTGGGGATCTGCCCCACAATGTCGTGGCGCCATGGAACCAGCGCCGAGGTACCAAGATCTCAGAAATTAAATCACCAAGGGATCTACCCCATAATGTCGAGGCCCCAAAACCCAACATCGAGGTGCTAAGTACTCAGAAATGAAATCCTCAAGAATCTTCCCCATAGTGTTGTGGTGCCATGGAACTAGTACCGAGGCACCAAGGAATCGACCTCACAACATCAAAGCACCAGGGGATCTGTCCCATAGTGTTGAGGCACCAGAATCCAACACTAAGGTGTGAAGCTCTCGAAAATGAAATCGCTAGAGGATCTATCCCATAATGTCGAGGTGCCAAGCTCTCAAAAATAAAACCTACAGGGATCTGACCTATAGCGTCGTGGCACCATGGCACCAGCATTGAGGCACCAATGTCTTAGAAATAAAATCACTAGAGGATTTGTCCCATAGCGCTTAGGCCCCAAAACTTAGTGTCGAGGCGCTAAGCTCTCGAAAATGAAATCTTCGAGGATCTGTGACACAGCGCCGTGGTGCCATGGTACTAGTACCGAACTACCAAGGGATCTGCCCCATAGCACCAAACCATCAGGGGATCTACCCCATAGTGCTGAGGTGCTAGTCTCAAAAATAAAATCTCTAGAGGATCTGCTCCATAATGCCAAGGCACCAAGCTCTCAGAAATAAAATATTTGGGGATCTGCCTCATGTTGAATTTGGTTTTTTTAAATAATTTTAGAAAACTTAATTTTAAACTTTTGTATAAAACTTAAATTTTTTAATGATAAAAGCTATAGAGAATTAAAACAATAATCAACAATAGTATAGAAAAATAAAGTGCAAAAAAATAAAGAAACAAAACAAAGAGATTTTTAAGTGGTTTAGTCAAACCCTAAAAATTGGTCTACATCCATGCCTAGCAACTCAAGCTAGGAATTCACTAAGTCAAAATGAGATTGCAATAAATCTTCTGTGCTCTCCTTCACGGGCAAGTACAACCCAACACAATGCTTTCCTTAACAGGCAAGTACAACCCAAGAACGTACTTTCCTTAATGGGCAAGCACAAACTAGCAATGTACTTTCCTTAACGGGCAAGTACAACCCAATAATAAATTAATAAAAAGGAGAAAGAAGGATCTAACTCTTAATTTTAAAATAATTTTGCTCTCACAAACCAACTGTAATAATATTAAGGCAAGTGAATTCAAAGGAATGAGAGATAACTCACCTTAATTGATATTTAAATTTGAACAATAATTAAACTTGAAATATATATATATATATGATGTACATGAATCTTTAAAATATTTGATGTGAATATGATAAATTGAAATCCAGGTGATTTAACTTATGATTTGAAATATAGCACAAAAATGATTTGAAACTTGAATCAATCACTTGTTTGTAATAGACTAGAGTTTTCCAAAAGATCAAATGAAAATGAAACCTTAAATCACATAAACTCAAATGCAATCTATTTTTTAAAAGAAATTATTATTAATACAAAAGATGAGATGATTTAGAAGTAATAGAACTTGTTACTCACTAGTATTTTATATGAAATAATTACAAAGACAATAATCTCTTTTTAGAACATGTAGGAACAATGAAGAGAAAATAACTTACAATAAAACACTTTAATTCATGACCAATGAAGCTTTCGGCCAAACTAAAAAAGTAAATAGATAAGTTAAGTACAGAAAAAAAATTGAGCAAATGCATAAGAAACTCAAGCCAAGAAGGATAACAAGGTCCCTTAGCATGTAAAATCACAAACTAGAATGAAAGTACCTTGTCAAGCTTTCAGCCATAAGAAAATCCACCAATCCTCCATGTTATTTTGTGCACTCCTCAAGCCAATCACTTGTAGGTTAGATGATGGAAAGAAGATGAAGAAATTAGCACTTGATTCGCCAAGAAGAGATCTCCAAAGGTTTTCTGAAAATTCAGCCAAGAGAGAGTTTTTCTAAGAGAGATTTTTTGAAGAAAAGTTAACCTAGTCTAAGGAATATTATTTATAATACAAGAGGTCATGAGGTTCAACCAAGAGAAGAAAAAATAGTTTAGAATTAATCTAAACATAAACCAATCAAAATAAAAATAAATGGCATGAAATAAAAAATCGACCAAAGAGAAATAGAAGGGAATTTAATATGGAAGGTTGGTTTAATTAAAAATCAATTTGAAATTTAAATTATATAAGATTGATTTTATCCAAGGTAAGGAAGAGGGAAAGTTTAATTAGTAAGTGATTCAATTTGAATCAATTAAATTAAATTAAATTAGCATGATGAAGAAAATCAACAAAAAAGTGGATATGGAGGGAAAATTAATTTAAAAAGAGATTTAAATTGAATTAATTCATCATATGACCTGATTTCAAATGTAATTAAGAAGTTAATGCTTATGTGGGTCGGCCAAGAGAGAGAGAGAGAGAGAGAGAGAGAAGAGTTTGAATTATTACCAAACAAGTCATGACACAGTTAATTATCCAAGTTAAAAAGGGAATAATTCAAATTTTGATTAAATTAAGCATGATATATGGTCAACCAAAAAGGAAGTTTCCATTATGGGATTCAATTAGTATTTAATGCAATATCATACAATTTTCAATCAATTCATCTTGATTGAATGAAGGAGGAAGAGATAACATACAAGCTTTATTTAATAAAATCCAAGGAATATTCAAAAATTCAGTTAAGCTACTTTCCTAAAATAGATTAGGTTATTTTAATTTTCTTAATTCAAATTAAATAATGATGGATCAGATCTTAGGAGAGTTTAAATCAATTTTTATTAAGAGATTAATTTGAATTTGAATAAAGATATAGTTGGCCAAAGGAGATTTCCAAAAATAAAATTTATATAAAAGGAAAGAAGATAATTCCCTGGCTTATTTTAATTGAATTTGAATTAACTCAAATAAATAAAATTAAATCAACTAGATTAGCATATGATAAGCCACAAAACATTCCATAAAGAGGAGAGTTCAAATTTTTACATATGTAATCAAAGGTATATTCAATTTGAATTCAAAAATAATTCAATTTAAAGATTCAAATAAATAAATTTTTTAATTTAGAAAAATATGAGATAATTATTGAAATAATTTGAATAACTCTCACACAATTTATTTAGCAAATAATCATAAAAAATTCGACCAAAAAGCTTTAGGATTAGGGATAGGATATGAGAGAGAATATTAGGACAATAGGAGAGAGAAAAATAATACCTTGAATAATGTTTGGTTAATTTAGATTCATGCATTTAATAAATGGATAATGAACATGTCTAAGCATGGAAATAGTTTAATAAAATGTGAACTAAATTTAAGTTGCATGAAAACATAATAAATGTAACAAACTTTTAGTTTACATTATCCAAAATCAATAATTTGAAGAATAATTGTAAATATAAAATGTAGAATTTAAATAATTCTCAAATAAATTATTTTGAAATGAATGAATGAGTTTATTTTATTTTAGTGAACTTTTCATTTTCCTTAATATAGTTAATCATAGAAAAATTTCCACCCAATTCAAGTCTAATAGCTTTAGCATTCTGAATTGATTGAGAAACTAAAGTTGAAGAATTTTCCTACACAGTTGAATTTAATTTGATTAGTAGCATCAAATATCATATATATATATATATATATATATATATATATATATATATATATATATATATATATATATATATATATATATATATATATATATATATATATATATATATATATATATATATATATATATATATATATATATATATATCATCAATATAAATCTAAATTAAGAATAACATTCATCATGATTAATGTGAATAATTTATCTTGTAAAGAGATAATTAGTTCTTATTACACAAGGTTTGTTATCATCAAATCAAATAGTGAGACACACAAAGTGTATAGTCAACAACTCATAGTGCCGTGGTGACATGGCACGAGCCCCAAGGCATTAAGGGATCTGCCCCATAGAACTGAGGCACCATGACACCAACGCCTCGGCATCAGGGGATCTGCCCCTATAGTGTCGAGGTGCTAGAATCCAGTGCAAGCTCTTAAAAATGAAATCTTCAGGAGATTTGGCCCATAGCGTCGATGCACCAAAATCCAACGCTGAGATGCCAAGCTCTCGAAAATGAAATCTTTGGGGATCTGCCCCACAATGCCGAAGAGCCATGGTACAATGTCGAGGCGCCAAGAGATCAGCCCATATCACCAAGGTGCTAGAACCTATCACTGAGGCACCAAGCTATTAGTTTTCATTCTCTTAACACAGTGCGGAGGCGCTATACCTCCAACATTGAGGTGCCATTCAACAAGTCAAATGACTAATATATAAAATGCTATGACACTACTTATGTGGCATTGAGGCATTGTGCTTGACAATGATATATACATCCTATCAAAATGTCACCTTAGTAATGCTAAGGCACTATTATAATATCGCCAAGGCACTACCTTTTTTGCTCCAAATCATTGATTTTTTATACCTTTAAATTAAATTTATAGCTTCATTCACCATGCAAACATCTCATAGTTCATTCATCACGCGAACACCAATATATCCATCCACCATGTGGACAAATCCATATAATTTGGCATTCTAAAGGGATTAAGCCTAATCTTCTATCTGTTTGTCATGCGAACAACCCCTATATGTTCAACATGTGAACATCTACATAATGTAGCATTTCAAAGGAATGTAAGCCCAGTCTTCTATCTGTTCATCATGCAAACATCTCATAATTTGCTAGCCACATGAACAACAATGTATCCGTCCACCATATGGACAAATCCACATAATCTGGCATTCTGAAGGGATGTAAACCAATCTTATATATGTTCGCTATGTGAACATCTCATTATTCATTTGCTATGTGAAAAATAATATATTTGTCCACCATGTGGACAAATCCATATAGTTCGGCATTCCAAAGGGATGTAAGTCTAATCTTCTATTTATTTGCTTTACAAACAACACTTATATGTTCATCATGTGAAAATCTATATAATCTGGCATTCCAAAAGAATGTATGTCCAATCTTCTATCTATTCACCATGCGAACCACCCTTATATGTTCACCATGTTAACATAATTTTAGCATTTTAAAGGGATATAAGCTCATTCTATATTTGTTTGCCATGTGAACACCCTTATATCTATTTACCATGTAAGCACTTTATATCTATTCTCCATGCAAACACCCTCCTCCATTGGGTCTCATGATTGGGTCTGAGTTGCTAAAATGTAATTTCACCTCGATGATGGTCGTATTGATTGAATATTATAATTAGAGAATATATCTTTAAATAAAATAAAGTTTATTATTCAAATTAATTTAAAGCAAATAATCATCCACCCCATCCATCATTATTTTTTAAGGATGATAAGTTAAGAAAACTCTAGCTCACAAAAAAGCTAATGCCAAATTAAATATACAGCTATATTCAAACCCAATTAATCTCATACCAGCAAAGATGTAGTATGTGTCCTCTATTGATGTGGTTTTGTCAGTAAATGACACTACGTAAAATGCAGATATGACCAGTGCCCTTTAACCTGGTGGTTTAGCTCCCCTAAATAGTTCCTCTATATTGTGGTCATGGCAGTAGCCTGTATATTCCCTAATGATTTTATTTTTTGAGTTATGAGTTATATAATATATTTGATAGGCATAAAACTTTATGTTAGCTAAGGTTGACTTAAAATTTATATCCTAAGACAAACTCCACCCCAAGTCTACAAGAACACATTGGACGATCAAATACAGTACCCTAAAGGGTATGTTGTGTTGAAATTCAACACATTTTCAGGCATAAAAAATCTGTGGCAATATTTAGCCCAACTAAAACAACATGTAAAAATACTGGAGATAATGAGATACTCTTTATTGAAAATGTGAGAAGAAAGCACTCATCTCTAAAAAAAATCCCCTATAAATAAGGGGCATTTTATAAGCCTCATAATACAAGGAAAATCTTCAATCGAAGAGAAACTTTCTCCAATCAAAGCTAGCATAAATTAGATCCATTATGCCCAAAGGGGTTGGGTCTGATCCATTATGTCCAAAAGGATCATATCTAAATTTAAATTAGATCTTCCATGCTTAGAGGGGCTAGGTTAAATTCATCATGTCTAAAGGGACCAGATATAAATTTAAATCAGATTCATCATGCCCAAATGTACTGGGTCAGATCCATCAGGTCCAAAGGGACTGGATCTAAATTTAAATCAGATCCATCATGCTCAAAGAGTCTGGATCAGATCCATCATATCCGAAGGGACCAGATTTAAATTTAAACCAGATCCATCATGGCTAAATGGAACATATCAGATCCATAATGTCTAAAAAGGACTGGATCTAGGTTTAAATCAAGATCCATCATGCCCAGAGGGGCTGGATCATATCCATCATGTCCAAAAAGGTCGGATCTACATTCAAACCAAGATCTATCATGGCTAAAGAGGTCAAATCAGATCCACTATGACCAAAAAGGGTTAGATCTAAATTTAAATCAAGATCCATCATGCCGAAATGGGCCTGATAAGATCTACCATGCCCAAATGGGGCTAGATCAGATCCACTATGACAAAAAGGGGTTAGATCTAAATTTAAATCAAGATCCATTATGCCTAAAGGGGTCGGATAAGATCCACCATGCCCAAATGGGTCCTGTTCTAAATTTTAAAAATACTCGATCCATTATGCTCAAAAGGACCAAGTTTAAATTTTAAATCGAGATCCATCATGCCCAAAAGGGGATGGATCTAAACACTCAAATATACATAACATATCCAAAATGGTAGAGTTTAATATGAATAAAAAAGGGGTCAACAAATGCATCGTGTCCAATCGACATAACACATATATTAGGGGGAAATTTATTCGCATATAAAATAAATAATTAATTAAAATAAAATAATAATTAAAAATTTTTCTGGCTATAGCACCACGGCTCTATGATTTTGGAGCCAAGGTGTTGCATCTACTGCTGAGAAAAATAATTATAGGAAACACTACTATAAATAGGGGTGTCTAGTCCACTCTTGGAGGTCCTCTCTTTTCCCCTGGGCTCTCTCTCTTCTTACTAGCATCCATTATCACTTCCTATGATGCCATCACTAAAGGATTTCTTTCTCCAAGTAAACGTAATGCTACAGTCTCCAGAAATCAAAAACCCAAAGACCCTCCACCAACGAACTTAGTTCTGATGTGAGAAGAGAAACCCTCCCCTCCATCGATCCTAGATCCAAAATAAGGGAGAAGAGTGTTTTGTACTAAATTAATAAAAAATATAGCATTGCTAAAGTGTTATTCTATCAATTTTTTTAAAAAATCACATAAATATTCAAGAATTCAATTCAATATGAGTAGTTCTATCCTGCTGCCAGCACCATGGCATGGATCCTTACGTCGAGCGCCACGGATCCCCCATAACGTCGAGGCACCAAGTTCTTGGAAATGAAATCTTTGGGAATCTACCCCACAACACCATGGCGCCATGGCACAAGCACTCAAAAGTAAAATCGCCAGGGGATCTGCCCAAGCACTCAAAAATAAAATTTTTGGGATCATCCACATTGTAGTGGCTTTGGCACAGCCAACGGATCGCCCACTACATATACGCGGGATCATAGTGAGGGAGCCATAATCTAGCATTGAGATGCCAAGCTTTCAAAAATGAAATTGCCAAGAGATTTGCCCCATAGCACCGAGGTGCCAAACTCTTGGAAATAAAATCATCAGGATCTGCCTAACAGCTTCGTGGCCAAGGAAATTTTCCCACAACACTGAGGTGCCATGGCACTAACTCCTCGTCACCAGGGGACTTGCCCCCATAGCGCCGAGGAGCTAGAATCCAGTGCTGAGGCACCATAATCCAGCATCGAGGCTCCATAATCTAGAGCTAAGGCGCCAAGCTCTCGAAAATGAAATTTTCAGGGGATCTTCCCCACAATGTCGATGCACCATAATCCAATACCGAGGTGCCAAGCTCTCAAAAATGAAATCTTCAAGGATTTACTTCACAATGCCGGGGAGCCATGGTACATTGTCGAGGTGCCAAGGGATTTGCCCATAGCACCAAGGCCCCAAAACCAAGTGTCAATATACCAAGCTATCAAGTTTCATTCTCTTAACATAGCGTGTATGCGCTATATCTCCAGTATTGAGGTGCTATTCAATAGGTCAAACCGACCAATAATTAAAATGCTATGATGCTTCCTAAGAGGCACTAAGACATTATGCTTTACAATGCTATACATATACATCCTATCAAAATGTCACATTGACAATGCTAAGGTGCCATTATGATATTATCGAGGCATTACCTTTTTCTCTCTAAAGCATTGATCCTTCATATCTTTAAACTAAATTTATAGCTTCATTTTCCATGTGAACATCTCATAATTCATTTTCCATGCGAGCACCAATATATCTATCCACCATATGGACAAATTCATATAATTTGGTATTCCAAAAGGATGTAAGACCAATCTTCTATCTGTTCGCACGCGAACAACCCTTATATGTTCACCAGGTAAACATCTACATAATCTAACATTCCAAAGAGATGTAAGCCCAGTCTTTTATTTATTCGCCATGAGAATATCTCATATTTCATTCGTTATGTGAACAACAATATATCCATCTACAATGTGGATAAATCCACATAATATGGCATTCTAAAGGGATGTAACCTAGTCTTCTATCCTTTCACCATGCAAACATCTCATAATTTGTTTTCCATGGGAACAATATAATATCCATCCATTAATCCATATAGTTTGGAATTCCAAAGGGATGTAAGTCTAATCTTCTATCTATTCACCATGTAAATAACCCCTATATGTTCACCATGTGAACATCTATATAATCTCACATTCCAAAGGGATGTAAGACCAATTTTCTATCTATTCACCATGTGAACAACCCTTATATATTCACCATATGAACATCTACATAATTTTGGCATTCCAAAGAGATATAAGCTCATTCTATATTTATCATCATGCAAACACCCTTACATCTATTTGCCAAGTGAGCACTTTATATATGTTCACCGTGCGAACATCCTCCCTAGTTGGGTCTCATGATTGAGTTCGGGTTGCCAAAATCTACTTTCACCTTGATGATGGCCATATTGATTGAATATTATAACTCGAGAGGATATCTTTATATAAAATAAAGTTTATAATTTAAATTAATTTAAAATAAATAATCATCTACTCCATCCTTCATTATTTTCCAGGGATGATAAGTTAAAACTCTAGCTCATAAAAGAGCTAATGTCAAATTAAATATACACTTATATTCAAACTCAAATAATCTCACGCTAGTAAGGACATGGCCTGTGTCCTCTATTTGTGTGGCTATGTCATTAAATGGCACCACGTGAAATATAAATATGACCAGTACCCTATGATATAGTGGTTTAGCTCCCTTAAACACCTTCACTATTTTACGATCACGAAAGTAGCCTGTATATTCCCTAATGATATTGTTCCTTGAGTTATGAATTATAAAATATATTTAATAGGCATAAAGCCTTATGTTAGCTAGGGTTGACTTAAAATTTGTATTCTAAGATAAACTCCACCCTAGGTCTACAAGAACACATTGGATGACACAACCATGGTCGCTAAAGTATTCTGGTTGCTACCACTACCCAAACTAGAATTCTGCTCTCCCATGAGATAGCCATCTATATCATGATACAAATTACTTCAACATCATCATTACATATCAAAAAGGTATATTTATTTCCAACCTTAATTGAGAGTGTTCTCTTACTATGGAAGAATGGTAATCAACTATAGAGGCTTGCATCAATAGAAAGTAAAACTCAGATCAAAATAAATGTTAACATAAATGTTAGGAGAAATCTGGTTGAATATATATCAATCTACCTCACAAAAAAAATATACTCTTATCCCATCCCATAAAAATGACGGAGCGCATCCTTAAAGGTGTTTTTTCGGAATGATAAATATTAGAAAAGGTGGACTGCAACTAACACAAAAGGTTATTGTTGTGCGACACCACGGGCTCACACTGCTAAAATCATTTTTGCCACTATCGGTTAGTGGATCCCAAATAATACAACATCATGTCTTAAGACATGCCATGGTTTAAATGTACGCCCAAACGATTCCTTTGTCTTGTATAATTAGTTATTACAAGATATAATTCAATAATCAAGGCTAAATGTATCCATCATTCAACAATCATCTATCATATGTAGGATTAAGATTATAATGTCATGTATCTTATCATAGAGTGACAAGAATAATCAAAGTGAGTGGTGTCAGAAAGTAAAACGTTAATAAATGCAAACCAATTTTTCATGGTTCAACACCAAAACATCTAAATTTTAGCTCGAGTCATCTAGTTGAGAGTTCCACTTCTCTCTCCTTTATTTAACCACAATAATATAGAGAGGCCTCTCTTCTTAACGAGCACTGGATATACTCTATACCTTCTCTTAAACTTTAAGAAAATCACATTATAACTCATCATCTAGTGGCATTAAATTCTAAATGAGTTTTTTTGAGATCAAGAGACTTCTCATAAATATAGATTTATAACTTTTTAAAATAATCACATCTTTAAATTAGATAATTATATTATACATAGGAGAAAACAACTTCTTTGTGCAATCCCACATGAAAACCCTCCTTTAATAGTTTCAAATCAAATCTTAAGAATATTCTCTAAAGAAAATTCTTGTTACTACTATCTATCATTAGTTCACACCCTCTCTCACATTTAGGATTTGGAAAAAAAAATTAAATTTTACTAAAATTTTCGGTTCAAAATCTAAAATAGAGTACAAATTTATTGTCCAATATGATTCACTTCGTACAATGGGATCAATTAAATTTGATTCATATTTACTATCACTTTATCTTAGCTAGTTAATTAGATTAATTTTTTAAAAAAAAATTATGATATTATATGATGTGAATTTTGCACTATGATAAATTTAAATTTTAAATTAATTTAATTAAGAAAATTAATTTTGTAATTTTGCTATTTAAAACAAAATTATTTATATAAATCAATTAACATCATAAAATATTATTAATTTGATTTAAAAAATTTTAATTAATGTAAAATGTTTTATTTTAAAATTTTAGATTAAGATATGTCATAGTGTACAAACTATATCATAAAAATTATCTATTTGATTTATGTAGCCTATTTTCTTATTAAAAGTTCCCTTTCTATTTAAATTTTCATGTATGTACTAGATATTTTAACGTCTCTATGTCTAAAACACATATAAGTAAGACTTAAAAATATATATAGTTTTTAACTTCTAGCTCAAATATTATTTTCTTTTTGTTACATTTATTTTCTAATCTTGTTGAACTTTTTAAATTAGGGGGATTTACATACATACCACACAATTCTTATGTATTTACATATCTAATACCTAAACTTCAATTTTTACATATATAACATCCTAATCTTCAATATCACATCAAAAATACCATCATCATTCACTTTTTAAAAGTGAAATGCACCTTTTTAAGCATAGAAAAGTGTTAGATAAGTAAATATTGAAGTTTAGGTGTTAGATATATAAATACATAAGAATTGTGTGGTATGTATGTAAATCTCCCTTTAAATTATTGTGTATATGAGCTAGCCTCATAATTTCAAACTATTTGCTTTCTCACAGACTTGTATGTTCTTCTTTGAGTGTACTTAATATTTAAAATTTTACTTTTATTAGTATATACATGTAATGTTAGAAACCTACACAAAATTATGTTAGTAAAATTAGTTCAATCATATTATTTATAATTATCAAAATACTATAGTAATATCATAAGCTCATAGAGATGACAGTGAATGAGTGTATAGAGATTACTAATTAAAAATAGAATTTTAACTTTCTATAAAATATTATAGCTAAATAAAGAAGACTAGTGGCAATGGAGGTTGCTAGCACACTCTTTATTAATTTTCAATTTAAAAGGGCCAGCCTTACAACTCCTTAATGATATCAAGGTGGCATGATTGTCACAACCACATGAGATTCCTCATGTAAGGAAAGAGATGATTCAGCTAGTAAATGATAGTTAGGCCTAATCTATATCTTCTACATTATTCCCTATATATTATGATGGTCATCCTCTTAGAACTATGACATGAGACATTTATGCTCAAAGCCATAAATAACTAATACATCCAATTTTTTAATTTCTCTAAAATCTTGATTTAATCAAACTTTAAAAGTGACTCTCAAATAAATTCACATGTTAGATGAAAGGACACAGAGTAAGTTGAAATTAGATGTCTCCAAATAAGCCTTAACTAAGTATAATAAAATAAGGAATGTGAAGGTGATTAGGATAGCTAAAGAAGGCTTCAGATTAGGGAAAGTATGAAGTCACATAGTTTAATCTCTTGCTTTTCTTAAAGAGTGAGAAAGTCATGTGTATCCCCCTTTTTCTTAAAAGGAATTCATATTTTAACTATATTTTAAGTCTCCTTATATCTACTAAAATCTCCAAAATCTAAATAGGCATAATTAACTATGCAACTCTTGATAAGTGGCCATATTAGGCTCACAAAATTTGCCAAATGAATTATAACATAGCCAACTTGACCTAAAAGATGATTTGGCTTTAGAGCAAAGTTAATTATAACATAGCCAACTCTTGAATATTTTAAATTTCCTTTCAACAAGTCTTTGAATACACTTCATATCTGCCTTTTTTTAAAAATTCATTATGTTCATTTCTATGTAATAGTGTTCATGATCTTCAACGAAATCCTCAAGCTTATTATTTTCCCTCTCCCCATCCAAATCCAAGGACCTCAGCTTACCACCTTGGTTCTATAAATTTCGAAAACCCTTCTAGATAATCCTAATTTTCTACTTTTTTTTTTTTTTAATTTCCCATGAACTCAGATATCACACAATCAACCGGTTTGACAAGCAAGACCTCCCCCATAATTTCTAACTTAAGCGTTAAGAATTCCTTTTCGAGGGAAAAGTCCTCAAGTAGAACATTTATTTTTATTAATGTTATTTTATTGAACTCAAAACATCTATATTTCATATATATATATATATATATATATATATATATATATATTATAAAATATCGCTGCAGCCTCGCTTATCTCACGAAGCGTCGACCATTTCATCCTTCAACTAGACAGCGAAGTCTGTTTATGTTTCGCTACTAAAGCCCCCAAATTGAAATTGCAAGTTGACCAAAAGGGAGGAAATATAAACGCGAAGAAATGTTCTCCACCTTCTGAGGCTGACCAATTCGGCAACGTCTCATTCATTTCTAATTTCTATATCACGGAAATGGCAAAAAGAAAAAGAAAAAAAAAAACAGATAAGACGACGCGGTTGAATTCGTCAACGCCCATATCGGGCTTTTACCTTTTCCATTTGTCTGCAATAAATTAATATAAAAAAACTTCAGTTTAAAACCGAGCGACCCGGCTTCAACTTTGAAAGATATACTTTTGAATTGATTAAAACGATCATTTTTAGTCTCTCTCTCTCTCTCTCTCTCTCTCTCTCTCTCTCTCTATATATATATATATATATATATATATATATATATATATATATATATATATATATGTCGGCTAAAAACCAATTACGAAAGTGAAAGTTCACACTTCTTTGGAAAGTCAAAGACACATACGATATTTAAAGACCGAACGAAAACTCCAGAATTTACATTTGAAAACCCCGAAAAGAGGAAAACCACGAGCTAGTAAGAAAAGCTTCCACATGTTCTTTCAGAAGACAAGATCTTCCCGATCTGATTACGTAATCAGATATGAAAAAGCAAAGTCTTAGTAATAACGCCGAATGTTGTGACGATGTTGACGATGTGATGTTGACGCGACACGATTTAATGACGAGCGGTAATGATGATGATGATAAATGGAGATCGGCGACGTGGCGGCGCGACGGTGACCGACAGTGTATGACGATTGTGCTTGGAGGATCTTTAGAGCTCTCCTCTCTCTACTTGCCCCTTCTCCTTTTCATTTGCTCATATATGAAGGCGCTATTTATAGATGGAAGAGGGCGTCTCAGAATACAAAAAACGCAACTCCCCATCTGACGGCTCAAAATGATCCCCTTGATCATATGATGTATTTTGTGCATTTGAATGAAGTGAATTATAAGATCTTTAGCATGTTGAACTGTCGAGACGCTTCGATTTGACTATAAACACTTCATATTTGAGAGCTATTTAGGGATTAAACTGATATCCCAAAGTTTCCAAGGATATTTTAAGAGCTTAATCTCGACCAATTTCAACTTCGGATCAGCTTGCTTTTAACATCAAGATTCGTGCTTCAACTAATAGTATTTTAAGTGTCATATCAGTTGTCCCCCTACTTTTGGATGACATTATCTCAATCATTCAATATATGTCAAATACTTGAAAATAACAAATTCTTCAATGAAATTTGAGGGTCTATTAACTGCATATTTTGAGAGAATAGATCTTCATGGGAGCACAATATTATGACTACTGGCCGATGCAGGCGCAATGCATGTAGGCGCGGGTGCGAATTTCGAGGTTATGGACCCATCGGATCGACTGCGGAGCTACGCATGGGTCATGGCTCATCGGTCGGCGAACTGACGCAGTCGGTATCGCGGTCGAACGGTGGCGCGCGGTCGCTGCGCTCGCGATCACGCCAGGTCGAGGACCGGAAGATCGGTCACGCTGAACCGGAGCGAGGAATCAGCGCGAGCCTGACGGTAACGTGCGGTGGTCGCGACGGCCGGGGCGGGTCGACGTATAGCGGGCCACGCTCAGAGCGATTCGCCTTGGTCGGCGGTTATGCGCTGGCCACGTGGCGGAGAGCGTGGCATGGTTGACCGACCGGCGGCGGTTGTGAGGTCAGCTGGGGCGGCAATGCTGCCGCTGGCTTCGCGGCATGGCCCGGCGCCTCAATGACGCTTTTGATGATTTGGTCGATTTTGTTGTTGGGTAGTTTTTGCCTGGGGGTCAATAAAACTGGGGCTAAAGGAGAAGACACCTTCTTTCTTCTTGAAAGAAGTCGAGGAGATCAAGACCGTAGTTCATATGGTAAGGCTCCGTTTTCCCTCGAAGAGGTGTTAACTAACTCGTCGGACCGGACGGACGATCAAGACCCGCAGCTCATACTACAGGCTCGTTTCCCTCCAAAGAGGTGTTAACTAACCTCGTGACCGACCGCTGACGAGGCGATAAAGACCCGTAGTTCATATGGCAAGGCTCCGCTTTCCTTGAAAGAGGTGTTAACTAACCGCCGACCAACCGGATCGGAGGCGATCAAGACCCGTAGTTCATAATGGCAAGGCTCAGTTTTCCGCGAAAGTGGTGTTAACGACCTGCCGACCGACGGGTTTGAGCGATCAAGGAGAAGATAACCGGAGACTGGGGTTGACGGCAATGCTCGACGATGGCAGCCGGTGACAGTGACCTGCAACGATTGTCGATGAGGATAACCAGCGACGATGGTGGTGACCGACGGAGATTGCCGATGGTCTGCGGTGGACCGCACTTAGCCGCGATCGCGTGGTTACATGGGGGTGCCGGCAATGGCAAGGAGACCAGAGTCGACGGTGACGCCGAAGTGAAGATTGTCAGCGATGATCGGTGGTAGTAGACCGGCAGCCGCGTGACCAGCAGTGGTCGACGGGTTGGGGCGGCAACCGAGACGGTAATGACGCGGCAATCGGCGCCGGTAAGGAAGATTGCCGCGATGGTCGGCGCAGAAATGCAGTAGTCGGCGCGCGGACCGCCATGTGGGGTTAGCGCGATGCCGGCAAGGGCAATCGGCGACGGTAAGCCGACATTCAACCGGCGCTGATAATGGCTGGGATGACCGGCGGATTGCCGGTGATGGTCATGCGATGCAAACGGCGAAATTTTACCTATCAAGGTTGTTTGTCAAACCGCACCATGACGCGACTGTGGAAGTGGTTGAATTGAATCGAGGATTTTGATCCATCCGGTTGTTTGTCGAGTGTTACCCATGATGTCAACCTGTTGATTGAATCCGAGGACTATTCGAGATTGTTTGTCGGGTGTTACGGCGACGCATCATGGAAGAGATCGTGGGAAGTCCCAAGGACCTTTGACCTATCCAGGTTATTTGTCGAGTGTGACTTCGATGAGCGTTAACTGTATGGAAGAGGTCATGGGAATTCCACCAAGGTTTGGGTTGTTTGTCGAGTGTTACCCGGACGCTTAACTGTGAAGAGATCATCAATTGAATCCGCTGAGAATTTTTGACCTAACCGAGGTTATTTGTCAGAGTGTGACTCGATGACATTAACATGTATGGAAGAGGTCCGATCAAGTCCCCTTAGGATTGATCATGCCTGGTTGAGATACAACGTTAGTTGTATATTCCTCAAGTGGGAGGATTAAATGAAGAAGAAACAAGCTTATAAGGAAAATCCATAAACTCATTACTTTGATAATGTCAGTGATACAATATTGTCATAAGATAACTTAACAAAAGGGACGAGATACATTTTTAGAGAAAGTTAATAAAGGACAAGAGGTGGAGAGGAAAGGACAAACGGGATAAATTAAATATTATAATATTTATATACCAATGATTACATATAACACTTTTTAGAGACCCTCCATGTTCCAAGTTTTAAGGAATGTTTTTTCCTTTGGATCGTTGGTCATAGCTTGACGGTTGGTCATCTGATAACGAAGTGGGGAGTAGATCTTTTACAGGCAAAACCCTCTGAGATACTTCTTTATTTTGAAGATTAAAATTTTCGATGTTGAAGGTCAAAGCGTGGTTGAGTTTGAGGTAACATGATTGTGTTATTTGTTGATTTCCACACTCCAACCCTAAAATGGGAGTTTAAAATTTTATCTTAAGATGAGGTATCAAGTGACAAAGAGAAGATTGATTGGAGGGGTCTTCCAAATATAGCGTTATATGCTGAATTTGACTTGACCACTATGAATTGAACTGAGTGAGTGACTTGTTGAGGAAATTCTTCGAGAACAACGGGAAGGGTGATTGTCCCCTCTACCTGTACAGGGCGATTATCAAACCCATATAACGGTCCTACAGCGGGTTGAAGTTTTTCCTTAACCAAACTCATGCTAAGAAAGGTGGAGTAAAATAAAACATCAATGGAACTCCCATTATCAATCAAAATTCTCTTAACAACATAACATGGGTCACCAATCCCCGCACTGATGACAAGAGGATCTTGATGTGGAATTTGGACTCCTTCCAAGTCTGAGTTATTAAAAGTGATGGGATGATTAATGTAAGATTTTTTTAACTCTGGCTCTTCAAAGGCTGTAATGAAGATTTGATTAGATAGTAGTGGCCCACTCGCAATCGTTTCAATTTCTCCAACTATTTGGCGACTATTATGTTGTTTCTGTGATGATTGTCCCGGTTGCCCCCCAATTGGAGCTATGTTTGTGTGAGTTGGTTGGTTTTGCACAAATTGACGTAGGTATCCTTGCTGAATGAGCCTATCAATTTCCTCTTTGAGTTGTTTGCATGCCTCAGTAGTATGTCCACGACTTCGATGGAAGTGACAATATTTCTTCACGAATTTGGTTTCGTGGATGCGCCACTTGATATTTTCTTCATCTCGAATAGCCATTAGGAGGTTAACATGAGATGTGTTCAGCGGCGTGTATTCCAGTCGTGGTTCACGTCATTGATGCGGGGGCCGTGGAGGGAAATCATGACTGCCTTGTTGCTTCTTCTGATGGGATTATTGATCTATGTTTCCTAGAGCACTCTTACATTTTCCTGTGGATTGTTCAAATTATTTTCGATGGGCATTAATAGCCTCATCAGCAGAAATCTGTGCTTCCACACGGTGAACTAAGTCAGCATATGAGCGGACCGTATCTCGCATTAGTGACGAGTAGAAAGGCCCAAGACGGAGCCCCCAAGGAAAACTCCTCTTAGTAATTCAGGGTCTACCCTAGGTATTTGGCGAGCTTCTGAGGAGAATCTTTGGAAGTATTCTTTAAGTGATTCACCCTCATTTTGACGAATGCTGGAGAGATGGGAGGAATCTTTAATGATCCTCCAGTTTGTAATGAATTGTTCTACAAAAATCTTGGCAAGTTCATCAAAGGTATGGATGGATTCCCTTAGAAGGGAGTAAAACCAAGTGCGAGCTTGTCCCTTGAGGGTAACTGGAAAGACCTGACAAAGCAGTGTGTCAGGAGCTCATTGGATATGCATGATAGTCTTGTAGTGGTCGATGTGTTCATGTGGGTTAGTTGCCCCTTCATAGGAATCAATGTTCGGAAGCTTGAAACCCATGGGAATAGGATGCTGAAGAATAGCTTCAACTAAAGGTGAGGATTCCTCATAGGGAGGAAGATAATTGCCTTGAAGGTGAAATTCATCTTGCATTAAGCATCGTAATTCTGCACGTATAACATGATGAGTGGATTCAACAGGACGAGAATGTGCCACTCTACCCACAATAATTGGTGGATTAGCAATCAGTTGAGCTGCACGTGATGGATGAGTAACGGCTGTCAAGAAGATCGAAGATCACCCCGGAAGAGGAACTTCATCATCAGGGAGATTAGCATTTTGACCTCCAGCTAACGATCAATCTTGGGGGAGATGTGTTTGCCGCGGTAGTGGCTGTTGTGTTCCTCGTAAAAGTCGGATCATCTCATTTTGAGACTCTTCCATTCGACGCACACGATCTTCTAAAGAGATTCCTGCCGCGCCTTCACCGACATGATCATGCCTATCAGGGGAAAGTGAGGCGAAGGTTAGCGTCCTTGGTTCAAGGATTGGTGAGTGACGGGAGTTGGAGCGAGGCTGTTATGAGTAATCGCTATTGGCCATGACGCGAGTTTTCACAGAAATTGTGATTGAGGATTTTATTCTCACGACGCGCCAAACCGCATGCGTTAGAAAATTAGTTACAGAGTGAAATTTTACGCCTAGCTTCTTTGGAAAGTCTAGCATCTGGTATTTAAAGAGTGAACAAGAAAACTCAGAATTTTACGTGGAAAATCTCAAAAGAGGGAAAACCACCAGCCCAGAAAAAAAAGCTTCCACTATGTATCTGTTTCAGAGTACAAGATCTTTTCGATACCGGGATTACATAATTATATATGAGAAATGGGCAACAGTTACTAGTAATAGACAATGTTGATGACGATGTTGACGACGATGTTGATGATGAAGTTGACGATGATGTTGACGACGATGTTGACGCTGATGACCGACGATAGTGGTTAGTGATGATGACCGACAACAATGGTCGATGATGGTGAGGATCAGCGGTGGCGGCTGATGGCGGCGGCCGGCGGCGGTGGTTGACGACCGTCGAGTGGTGGCACGATTGTGCTTGGAGGATCTTTAGAGCTCTCTCCTCTCTCTTGCTTGCCCCCCTTCTCCTTCACTTGGCCCCCCTCATATGAGAAATGAGGGGCTATTTATAGATTGGAGAAGTGGCATCTCTGTAAATACATGCAAAACCTGTACCACTCCACTTCATCGGACGACTCAAAATGATCCCCTTGATCATATGATGTATTTTGTGCATTTGAATGCTCAAATGAAGTCATAATTATAAAATCTTTGGCTTGTTGGAATCGGCTCATCGAGATGCTCGATTTGACTATAAACACTTCATATTTGAGATCTATTTAGGGATTTAACTGATATCCCAAAGTTTCCAAGGATATTTTAAGAGCTTAATCTCGACCAATTTCAACTTCGGATCAGCTTGCTTTTAACATCAAGATTCGTGCTTCGACTAATAGTATTTTAAGTGTCATATCAATATATAAAATTTATCCATCTCTTTTAAAGATTAGGATTTTAAATGAATTTTCACTTCTAAAATACAGCATTGGATTTTGAGGAAGGAGAATAATCAAATTTAAATTTAAACCATTTCATGAGATGAATAAATGATATTAGAATGTGAGCGTAAGGGTTTCTATTATTTTAGTAGGATAATTTATAAGCATGAAGCTTACATATAATTTTCCTAAATTAGGTCGATGACTTGTAACAGATTTTGCATAACTTTAAAGATGAAATTTTGAATTTTGTGAGTGTTGTTTTGGAGCAAAATATGGGTAATTAGGTAGCAAGCAGATTGGGGAGAAAACAATGTGTGATTCAGAAGAGATTTGATGTCTAGCACTGTCTAGATGCTGTAACTGAGTGCAAAAATACTCAACATGAGTGACTATATAAAGAAGTCAATGCCTAAGGACTAAATTCCAAAACCCTACAGCATCCCCAAATAAAGAACTCGATGCCTAGTCACTTATTTCCAATGCATATGCATCAAACATGGTAAATTCAAGTCGCACAAGATAGAGGTCTGATGTCTAGGTGCTAATAAGTGCCATTCTTGACTTGAGTTAATTTCACTTTGATTATTTTTTTAGAACTTAGAGCTACTCTTAGAACCCTATTTTAAAAATTTTAATGAATAAATTAGGCAACTTTTGAAGGGTCCAAAAGCATAGTTTTGGTTGCTCCTCTCTTAGAGTTTGGGAGAGTTCTTCAATGCTTATTGAAACAAATTAAAGAGATGATTCAATAGGGAAATGATGTTAATAAGAAGATGATTATTGGAATTTCAATTTAAGTTTTTCTTTCTTTTTTCTTCTAGTTTATATTATAATTAGGTTCATATTTTTTCTAATCAAGAAATATTTTTTTTAGGATTGAATATAAGCATGATGTTTTATGTTAATTTTAATTTTTAATGAAAGTTTTAAATTTAATATTATCACATGTTTAAAAAACTTACATTTAATTTTTCATAGAAAAATAATTTTCAATTTAAAATGATGAATTGTCAAAATATCATAGAGTAGCATAAAAATAAAATAAGATAATAAACATTAGGTTTTTATGTGATCTTGCCAAGACATCAAAATGACCTATGTCTACATTTTGTCATCCCACCTAGGATTTCACTATCCCAATCAAAAATCAATTACAACACATACTCTCCAATAATTGGATGAGTACAATGTGAACAATATCCTTGTATATAAGGGGTTGAGTACAATACAAATAAAAAAATTAAGAAAAAAAATTAAAATAACTTATAAATTTTCATTTAAATAAATCTCAAAACATCTAGCAATCTACCCAATCGATATGGTGAACTTACAACACAAGTAATAAGCTTGATGAACCAAAGAAGAATCTAGCATTCAATCATACCCAAATCTCCCAAAGAAATTTTTGAATGCTAGCAATGGTGGCTCAGTTTTGGAGAGGAAAGAAGAGGATTTGGTCGTCCAATGTATGTAAAATAATTAGGTTTAATTAAATTACTTAACCAAGAAGAGGTGGCCTGTCTTAACATGAATCAAAATTTGAAAGCAAATGATGCATGAAACAATCCAAAGAGTCATAAGGATTAATGGAAGGATTTTGAATTTAATTAGAAGAGATTTAGGAGGAAATTAAATAATTAAAAATGGAATACATCATGGAGATTTGGCTATGCATGGAGATAAAGATAGGTGAGTTAAATTTGGAAAGTTTTGGATTAAATTATATTTATAATAACATAAAGTAATCTAATTATTTGGATCTAACATACCAAACATGTGTTTTAAAGTATAAAAAATGTTCTACAAGTAAACATTTTATTAAAATATTAACAATTTTTAAATCAATGGTAATTAATTTAATGTTCACATTATCTTTAAGAATGTGATCCCTATTAAAATGGTGTTTGATTTCTATATGTTTGGTCTGTGTGTGCATAATTAGATTTTTGGTTTAAAAAATAGCAATATTATTGTCACATTTAATTAGGATTTGATCTAGCTTAATTCTAAAGTCTTCAAATTATTTCTTTAACTAATGAATTCAAGAAACACAACTACTTGTAGCTATGTACACATCTTTAGTAATGAATAAAGCCACATAATTCTATTTTCTAAATAACTGGGACATAAGTGATGATTCTATAAATTGGCATGTACTTGATATGCTTTTCATATCGATTTTACAAGCTACAAAATTAGCATCTAAAAAGAAACCAAATCACAAAACCAAATCACATGACGAGATTTTTAGTATACTACGAACCTAAGCTAAATGTGCCTATCAAATAACAAAATATTTACTTGATTGCTGTTAAATGTGATTCCTTTGATTTGACCCAAAAATGAGCACATAGACAAACAACAAATATAATATCAAGCATACTACCAACAAGGTATAAATGTGAACTTATCATACTCTTATAAAATTTTTAATCAGTAGATTTTTTTGATTTATATAAATCTAATTTTGTAGATGGGCACATGGGAGTTTTATTAGGTTTAAATCTCTTCATGCCAAATCATTTAATGAATTGATTTATGTACTTGATTTGATAATTGAAGATGTCATTTATTTGTTGCTTCACTTGAAGACCCAACAACAAGTTGAGCTCTATGATCATACACATTTTAAATTTTTTAGACATTAAAAATGAGAACTCATGACACAAAGATTTATTATTACTTCATAATATTATATTATCTACATACACTTGTATTACAATCAAATTGACACCCATACATTTTAAAAATATGGTGATATATACTCTACTCTTTATAAATCTATGGTCTATCAAAACATTACTCAATTTATCACACTGTTCACATCAGAAAATAAAACATCTAAAAAAATTTTGTGTCATAGCATTGTAGCACCAAGGCATTGCCACGACCTTCTAGAAAGGTAACTGGTAGTCCAACTGTCAAAACTACAGTATAACACCGAGGCAGTGTAATCCCAGCGCCGAGGTCTTGCAACGATGATTTGCAGTTTAAAAAAAAAGTAAGAAAATTACTGTTCCAGCCCCAATGGTTACAACTGTCCCTGGGAGTGAAGGGATCGGCTACAATACAAAAAAAATTCTTATAAAAAGGGGGAGTTGCCCTTTAAGAGTCTTCTTCTAAGCTGGAGGGCACCTATTTTTCTTTCCCCCTTCCTCCTCCCTTGCCCTGGCTCACTCAAAATTTGCAAGAGTGTCTCTCTATATTGAATTGCCTATTATTGTACGAGAATGCTCTCATCCTACAAAAAATATGATTGAAGTCCGTCGTTGTAAACATCAAGTGTATCTCCAATGATTTTAGATTCGGCGTAAAAAGAATCCCCCAAAGTTCCAAAAAAACTTCTAGAATTATGTAGCCCGAAGACCTCCATCGTTGAACTTAGTTCTGTTGTGAGAAGAAAATAAATCTCCCTTCGTTGATCTTAGATCTAGAACATGGGAGGATTACACTAAAAATATGAAAATCTAGCATTGCTAAAGTTTTAGTCTATCGAAAGTTTCATAAAAATCACTAAAATATTCAACAATTTGGATCAATATGTCAATTTCTGTTTGGCAGCGCCATGGCGCTAGGGTATAACATCGAGGCGCTAGGGTACAGCGACGAGGCACCAAGGTATAGTGTCAAGGTGTCATGCTCTTGGAAATGAAATCTTTGAGGATCTTCCCCACAAACTCTAGGCGCCAAGGCACAACGCCGAGGCATCATGCTCTTGGAAATGAAATCTTTAGGGATCTACCCCACAACGTTAAGACACAAAGACACAACATTGAGGTGCCATTCTCTTGAAAATAAAATCTTTAAGGATATGCCCCATAGTGCTGAGGCATTAGGGTCCAGATCTGAGGGGATAAGGTATAGTACAGAGGTGCCATAATCTAGCTCTGAGGTGCTAGAATCCAACTCTGAGGCACCAAGCCCTCATGTTTCATTCTCTTAACACAATGCTTAAGCACTATACCTCCAGCACTGAGATGCCATTCAACAGATCAAACCAACCAATAATTAAAGTGTTGAAGAGCTATACATGGACCACCGAGGCACAATACTCTATAATGCTATATGTACACAGTCTATCAAAATACCACCATAGCAGTTCCAATGCACCATTATGATAGTGCTGAGGTCCTACCCTCTTTACATTGAGGTGCTGATCCTTTATACTTTTAAACTAAATATATAACTAGTTCATGTGAACACCCTATACCCTAGCATTCCAAAGGTATGCAAGCCCAGTCTCCTATCTGCTCATCATGCAAACATCTTATAACTCATTCGTCATATGAACACCTATAACTAGTTCATCATGTGAACATCCTATATCTTGGTGTTCCCAAAAGATGTAAGCCTAGCTTTTCATTCATTCACCATACGAACAAACCATTTAAATTTGGCAAGCCTAGCCTTCCATTCATCACCATGCAGACAAACCATATAAATTTGGAATTTCAAAGAATTGTAAGCCTAAACTTCTATTCGTTCACCATGTGAGCATCTATCTGTTTGCCATGGAAGCTCCTATAATATGTTCACCATGCGAAAACTCTTGCAACCCCAGTTGGGTCTGGGTTATAAAAATCTAATCTTTCCCCGATGATGATCGTGTTGATTGTAAAATTCATCCAGAGGGGATACATGTAACTTGAATGAAGCTCATCCTTCAATATATCTTTAAAAAATAATCATCCACCCATACATCATTATTTGTTAAGGATGATAAATTAAGAAGACTCTAGCTCACAAAAGAGCTAATATCAAATTATATATATATATATATACAAACTCAAATAATCTCACGTTAGTAAGTACATGGCTTGTGTCCTTTATCTATGAGTTTTTGTCATTACATGACATCACATAAAAATGCAAATATGACCAGAACCCTTTGACCGGGTGACTTGACATCTATACAGCTCCACTATATTTTGGTCATGGCAATAGTCTGTATGTTTCCTAATGGCTTTGCTCCGTGAGCTATGAATCATAAAATATATTTAAAAGATAAAATAGCCTTATATTAGTTAAGGTTGACTTAAATTTATCTCCTTTAATAAATACCACCCCAGGTTTATAAGAATACCTTAGATGACATAACCCATGGCTGTTGATAAAGATTCTTCGATCAAGGATAACTTTCTTAACTAAGTAGGCTAAGGACCGCGATAGCTCAGAATGATAGAATCATAGGATCATGATCAGACACATCATCATCCCCCCAATATTTGCTTTAAGTTAAAATAGAATGATAATTCTATCCTAATTGCATTCCAAAGGGACGTAAGCCTAATCTCTTTATTCGCTATGCAAATTCTATTTGACAGTCATCTATGTTTCACATACCTCTAAGACACAAATGCATATCAAATAGATATTTCTATTTTCAATTTTAATCAAGAGTGCTCTCTTACTATGGTAAGAGGGGTAATTAACCATGGAGGCTTGAGTTCATAGGAAGTAGAACCCAGATCTAAATAAACCCTAATGTGATATTAGAGAAAATCTAATTGAATATAAACCAATCCACCTCACGAAAAAATATATTTCTACCCATCTCACCAAAGATGGCGAAGCACATCCTCAAAGGTTTTTTTTGAGCAATTACACACCAATCATAAGAAGCCTAATTTAAATTATATATTGCTCTCTTCAATTTATAAACATGATCAATATAATTAAAGTTCTCAAATCTAGGGGGCTACAAAGATATCTTGGCCAAGAATAATTTCTGGACATCCATCTAAAAGAGTTTAAAATATTTTATAATAAGCATATGTAACCTAATGACCTCTAGTCTTGCTACAGGTGTAAAGGAATCCTCAAAGTCTACATGTTCAACTTATGCATACCTCTATCCAACTAACCAAACCTTAATTCTAATAATACAACATTTGCCATCTAACTTTTTTCTCTAAACCCATTTTATTCTAATAACAATTTGATCTTGGAGTCTTGGTACTAATTTGAATGCATCATTTCTTACAGATTAAGATAACACTTTTTCCATAATAATGGCCTAAAAAATATCTTTCAAGTCTTCTTCAATGTTCTTAAGTTCAATCTCTTAGTGTTACTGAGTGATTGAATGTGTGAGATTGAAGAAATAGTAGATAAATGAGAAGAAGATGCATGCATGAAGGAAAGAAGCAATGAAGTGTTAAAATTAAAGGAGCAATTTCCTTAGTCTTTCTTTTCTTAAGCTTGATTATTTATTGAGTCCTTTAGTGTACATGAATTGTAATGATGTTCTTTCTTTCTCAACGAAGAACTAATTAGTTGTACTCTAAGTTTGTCATGGTCATGTATTTTTTTCTTTGGATAAAGTGATGTGAAGGTGTAATAAATTTTTGTGCTATTTTGTTTTTTTTTAATACTACATTTAGTTGCTTTTTGTTTAAGTAAAAACTTAAAATTAAGTGTGATATATAAATATCAAAAGAGTCATAGAAGAATAATTGGAAAGAAACAAATGTATCTTTTAGCATATAGTAATATAATACTTTGAAGATTTGCAATCTTAAAAAATGTTGTTAATGCAATCACTTAAATTAGTCAGTATAAATATATAACTAAATAGTATGAGTGATTATGACTTCTAATTATTGATGGAGGCTATAAGACAATAATTTTCTTGATTGACAACTTTTTTAAATAAAATTCATAGCACAAGAATCATAGATTCAGAATAGGTAAATTCAGGATGTTTTTCTATCATTAATTAAAATCAACATTCTAAACTAGATTTCATAAAACTAGTTACGATAAGCATATAATTAATTAGAAATGTTGTTAATCCAATCACTCAAACTTGTTAGTATAAGGATATAACTAAGTAGTATGATTAACTAGGTCTCTAGTTATTGATGAAGAATATAAGATAATATTATTCTTGATTAACAACATTTCTAAAAGAAAATTGTCAGTACAAGAATCGATAGATTCATGATAGGTGAACCATTATTTAATGTGTTTTTCTATCATTAATTAAAAATTGACATTCTAAACTAGATTCTACAAAATCTTTAGTTTTAGTTGTATTGAATTTTGATTAGTTGCATCAAAGCTTAAGCTAATATGATTAATACTTAACTTATTGAGAATTTTAGGTAGATTCTTGTGGGAATGATACTCTACTCATTTTTATATTATTTTGAGTGACACATGGCTATGCACTTATGAACCTTGTAGTTACTATCTTGGATGTTTGGATTTTCTGTTGAGAATTTTCTCTTAGAAATATTATCAATAAAGAAAAATGTTATCTTTTAATCTCTATTGATAACTAGAAGACCTAATAACTCATATCACTTAGTTGTATGCATATATTAACTAGTTTGAGTGATTTCATTAGAAACGTTTCTCTTAAGCTTATAAATCTTTAGTATAATATTTTTATATACTTAAAGATCTATTTGTTTGTCTCTAATTATTCTTCTATGACTCTTCCAATATCTATAAATCATACTTAATTTTAAATTTGTAGTTGGCTAGAATATAACTAAATTTGTACTTATCAAATGAAACAATATAGGATCACTGCAAATTTAGACTATAAATAATAAGTTCTTTATTAAAAAGAGTGAACATCCATATAATTCATAAACATTGAAAGATACTAAAAATAATCAAGGTTAATAGAAAAAAGAACAAAAATTGCTCCTCGAATTCTAACTCTCTACTACTCCTTTTCATCTTGCATGCATCATCTTCTCATGGATCTACTTCTTCAATCTCACATACTCACTCACTAAGTGAGACAAAATGACAAGAAAAGAACCAATGAAAAAACCCCCAACACATTCACTAATTGCATTTATTTTTCAATAGGTAGTTTCCATATGAATACCTCCTCTAACTACACTAGTAACTCCCCTAACTAGCTTTGAAAGTATTTCAAAACTAAATCTATTGAGTCACTGCACTATAACATTACAAAAGGTAGCACTAATATGCTAATTGATCAATCTTTATTGCTTTTCCTAATTGATTCTAGTGTTGACCTTCAATGCCAAGGCTCTGTGCTTTCTAGCTTTTAGCTAACTTTTATTCTTTTTGGTAACAAAGTGCTTCAATCATGTGCTATTAAGGAACATAACTCTCTATCTTGAAGTCATGATCTTGCTCCATTTTGATGCTGTAGTGCTAGTCTCTATTAGGAATTTTTAATTGGAACACTACGCAGATCTTGGGAGTACTTATTTAAGTAATAAAATATATCATTAAAGAATAAATATATTATCTCAAAAAATAAATATATTATCATATAATAGATTTAATTTCTTAATAAGGTCTCATAAGATTGATGGGTCTTCAATGTACCAAAGATTTTTCCTTTGAACTACATGTTGAAGTAGAACAAAGTTTATTTCATTGCAAGGTTCATAGTTTCCTATAAGGGCAAGCCTATATAATTAATTTTATCTTATGAATGAAGGATCTCTTCTTAAGAATACTCTCAATTAAAGAAATAAACTTTTTTTCTATGGATTTCAAAGCTTGTCTTAAAATGATGGTTAATATGAAAATTCAATAAGGAACGCTTTAAACGGGGAGAGTTCTTTTAAGAAGCCAATTGGGAATGAGTAGGAAATATTTTTAGATACTAGAAAATCTAGTAAATATTTTAATTACCATATTATTGTGCATTACAAATTTGAGATTAAATTCATTATGAGTTGAATTTATATTTTATTAGAAATCTAAGACTTAGATTATGACAGCACAAGATTGTAGAAATGTTTAGTGGTTGAAGAATTTTCCAACATGATGATGTAGAGCCTAAGTTTATAAATGCTTTTGACATAAGTCAGATTTTTGACCCAATGTAAATTTTCTTAGAATTATTGGTTCTTCTCCTATCAGAAGAAAAATGAACCTATCCCTAACTCTTCTGAACTTATAATCTGCTTGGAAGGTTTGTTAGCTAACACCACTTAAGTGATTTTTAAAACCATGAACCTGGTCTTAGTATGCAAGATGGCTATGTTGTTATATTTTAGAAGGCTGCTAAGAGCCTAGCTCACTCCCTAACCCTAAGATAATGTTTGTCATGATATGCACTTAACTAATACAACAAATTTCATATTTTATGTATTTTAACTTATGATTCATTTTGAGGTGTGGGGCATGCAGACTAATGGGTAAACAATCCTAACTATCTAGTCTAAAGTATTACACCACAAAATAAGAAAAGTATCACATTTCAAAACATCACAGATCATCAGCCAAGCCTAAGTCTAAGGTTAGTGACCTAATAATCTAGTCTATGAGAAAGGGGTTTGTCTGGCATGATTTTATTAAGCCTTTTAAGTTTAAGTATTGATTTATTTTAATATTTAATATTTAACATTTCATTTTTTATAAATTTTCTTCATAGGTGCATGTCATTGTTAAACCGTAAATTCAAGGAATTAAAACCTCCTTTGGACTAGTAGCCTTACGACCTTAGATGCCCATATTATATATCATATGATCACTAGTTCTAAAAAGTTTTGTTTTCATTTATTTGATTTCATTTATTTTATTCTTAGTATTTGTTCAAATTATCATTTGGTGGGCTCAATTTAAGTGATTTAATTGATTTATGAGTTTATTTCCATTTTTAGGTTTACTTTTGTGTTAAAGATGAATTTAGATTTTAGAAAATAAAGACTAAAATAAATTTTAGTTTGGGCAGAACCCATTCTATTCAATCATCTTAAATCCTAAGAGAATGAAATTTTCAACATTCTAAGGTCAAACTAAGATCTTAAATATCTTAATTAACCTTTTTTGAATTCATTTGAATAATTTATTTTGAGGTGGATTTTTTAAATGTAGATTAATATTTATGTAATTTGATTAGGATTTAAAATGTTTAGTATTCATCTTATGTTTATGAAAAGTTGTTTAAAGATTCTCTATTCTTTTCATTTGAATTTTATTGATTAATGTATCTTAGCTTAACTAATTATGAATTTATTATTTGATTGATTGATTATCTTAATTTTCCTTTTAAGGTTTAGAGTTTATATAATTTTATTAAGATTTGGAATTTCTTTCTTATTCTGTTTGTTTTGCTTTGATTAATATTTCTTTTGTTAGATTTATTGAAATTTTTAAAATGTTTCTTTAAACTTTTGTTGAAAATTTATGTTATTATGACTAAGTTTAATGTAAATTTCATTTTAGTTTGATTTCCTATCAAATGATTTGATTAATTTGTATTTTATATTATTTAATTTTTTATATTGCTTTCATAACTTAGCTTTATGTTTAACCTCATATTTTTCTTATTTGATTAAGTGTTCATTTGATCGTATGTATTCAAATTACTTGGTTTATTTGATTAAAATTGATCTCATTTGTTCATTTGATTAATGTGTATGTTTATAAATTTGGGATGAGTTAACTTAATTAATTAATCTTTAAGATGTTTTGATTTCATTATCTGAATGATTCATCATATTTCAATTTCATAATTTAAGAAAACTTATTAACTTATGCATTTCTAATTTATCATTTTAGGATTGTTAAAATATCGTTATTTAAATAAATCTCTTAAAAATGAAGTTTTATTTATCTTCTTCGACCTAATAAACTTAAGAAATGAGCTACTTTGGGTATCCAACCTAAATCTAGGTCATTTGAAATTTTTAGAATATTGAAATTTAATTATTTTGATTAATCATTATTATTTGTATTTGGAGCTATATTATCCATTAATTTAAATGGATTTAATGAATTTTTATACTAATGCTATCCATATTTGGGTATGAAATTCATAGGTTGATTAACTTTGAATTTCAATTGACTAATTGATTTATTATGAATTTATCAAATTAATAACTTATGATTTGATTAAATTTTATGTTCTTAATCATTTCATTAAACCTTAAGTGTATAATTAATTAAATTCTTTAACTTCAAAGGGTTAGGAAATTTTTCTTAGGTGTTATAATATTAATGGAAATGATTTAGGTTAATTTTATAAATTTGATAATTTTGGTAATTTTTTGATTTATTATTTCATTTAAATTAATCTAATGATTATAAATTCGACAACTTCTGATCCAGAGGTTATGTGACTTTGAAAGTGTTAGGGAAAGTGGGGTTCCTTGCCAATTTAAGTTCTCTAAATTTTCATATTAATAGATTTGTAATTTATGACTAATTAAAATTTTAATTATTTCAATAAAAATCTAATTAAAGCCTAAATTTGATAAAATTAGTTAGGGGTTTTAATTTTTTTACCTCTCGAAGATGAATTCATAATGGTTCATTTTGATTTTGTGGAGTTTCAGATAATTTATTATGATCTTTTAAAGTTCACATCAATTAATTGAATTAATTACTTAATTAGGTCATCTTGGGGTTTATTAAGGGGATTTGTCTTCATATTCAACATCACCTTCCATGGTATATTTCTTTACTTTTGGATTGATTTTGAACCATTAAACTCTTTTAATTTTGGCTGTCAATCCTTTTAGAGTCACCCTAGAATGAGTCTAGGTGTATTGTAATGTGATTAGTGTTGGTTTAAGCTCAAATGCTCAAATTTGGTCCATTTGAGTTTAGTTTGATTTGGATTAGGCCAAGCATAAATAATGTTTATTATTCATTTATTTATATTATCAATTAATTATCCAAATCAAATTTAAGATGATTAATGAGTCAAACAAACTCATTTTAATTAGGTTTGGAGATAAACACCTTAAGCTAGTTCACTTAAGCACTTATTCCATTTGGTTTAGTTTGATTTATTCCATTTGATTGATTTGATATAGGTTTATGTTTTAGTTATGTTTATTTAAGTATTTGGGATGATTTAGATTAAATAATTTTATTTTATTTGAAGTTAATTTTAAATTTAAACCTAGTTTGACCCAAATAGGGCTTAATGGGTTAATATGGGTTCAATTGGGTCAAATGATCAAATTAAACACCATAATTGGTTGAATTATATTTAATGATGGTTTATAAATGATTTTAGATATTTAATTTGAGTTGATTTTAACTTAATTTGATTTTAGGTTCCACAGAGTCCATTTATGCCTATTTAGATCAAGTGATCTAATTAACCAAATTTAGACCTTATTGGGTTTATATTTGTTTAGATTCATGTTGAGACAAGTTCATTTGATGATTTTGAGCTTTTGGAATAATTTAATTTGGTCAAATTTTGATGGGTTGATCTTCGACCTGGTGGGACCCACAAAAGTTAATCTTTGTTAAATGGTTGATCATTTTTTACTTTCATTTGGATCTAGTTTTAAATCCATTTATGTTCATGTTATGACTTTATATTTTTCATTTGATTTAATTTTAATTTATTTTTATTTTATTTAAATTTTCTTGGATTTAAGAGGTTTTACGTTTACGTTGGTCAATTGGGTTAACCACCTTAGTTACTTTAGTCTAAGCTAAGTTGGATTTAGATTTTAATTAAAATGTGCATACTTCAATCATTTTTTTTAAATTTGACTTTGTTTTGACACCACTTAGTCCTATTATGTTAGGCTAAACCATAGAAGGACTCACTAGAACACCAAGTATAGTGTCCTGATTGCTTGAATAAGAAATCCCTAATCTAGGATTAGGTGTACTAATTAATAGAATTAAAAATAATATAAAACCTCACAAAAAATGAGGTCAACTATCTCCAACACCAAGGCATTATCTTCTCTATCTCTAAACTAAAATTTTTTTACTAGATCAGAAGATCGCAAAGCATGTGAAGGCACCACTTTGATTTCTTGTAAAACTTCATTTCTTTACAATAAGAATTTTTTTGCCATAAGCACCACAACTTAGTAATAATATCCATAAAGTTACTCACTTTTACTTAAAATATATGCTTTTTTTACTTATTTTACTCAATCTACTCACTAATCAAATACCCCAAAACTCAAATTCTTACTTATCTTCAAGTAATCTTATGTGATTCTCAAGAATCCTAAAATGTATTTAGTAGTAAATCTTTAGAATTTTAGAATATTAAATACTTATTTTTAAATAAAAAATTAGTTTTGCACATTTAATTATCAAATATGAATAATAGATAAATTGACAATATCCTAAATTCTTACATGAGCTAATATTTCTATTGAACCTAGTTTCTTTTGTGCTTAGTAGTGTTGTAGTTAAATCTTATGATATTTAGCTATTTGATTGCTATACAATCTTGTTAATTGTTATTGAATAAGCATAAAATGATGTTGTTTCATAAATTCAACACACTTAGTTCAAAATGACAATTCCTTGAATTAATTAGTTAATAGAAGAATGTCTAATGTTATTATTGTATAATATTTAGCATCAAGATTTTCTTATATATTTTTGTATTTTTATAAAGAACATCACTTTATTGGCCATGAATCTTTTAATTTTTTTATTTTCATACTATTCTATTCTATTTATATATTTAATGTTAATCCATGTATATTATCAATTTCTTTACTATATTTATTAAGATCCACTTGATACTAGTCATATTTATGTAATAAAAATAATAATGATATCCAATTTAAAATATGTCAAATAACCAAATTTATAATGATTCACCAAAGTATAATGTGTTTTTTAGAAGCTGGACTAATTCATTAAAATTTACAAGTTCTTATAAGAAGTTTAGTTATTATTAGTTCAAGGTATTATTCCTTATTTAATATTATTAGTACAAGTTCTATTTTATCATGCAAAAAATATTATTTAATTAATTTTAATTTTAAAGTTTTACTCACGAAATAAAATTTCAAGTTTTAGATTGATATCATATAATTAACAAAAAAAATTAATAATTATACATTTTTAAAATAATTATGTCAATTTAAATACTATGACACCTCGAAATTATGCAATGTAGCTCATTGACACAACAAAATCTCAACTTCTATAATAAGGAAAACAATCTCCACTACACAATATTAAAAGGCAAAAACATTAATTATAATTTTTTTAACTTTTATTAAATTAACTAATAAATTATACTTTAGCGCTACAACATTGCATATTGAAGTGCCTAGGCACGATAATGACCATAGGAAAACAAAAAAAAAAATTACATCTCTCCATTTCTTCAAAACTTAGTTACAATTATAGTAGAAAATAAAAAACAAAATAAACTAAGCAAATGAAGGCATGAACTCTCCATTTTTTTATTCTTCTTCTTCTTCTTTTTCTCCACTTGCATGACTAGCACTAGCATAAGGTTGAAATTAAGGAGGTGTAAGATTATATATACGGTTGGGACCAGCAATTCTGAAATATTTCTGCTAAGGTTGAGTTGTATTAAACCATATAAGTACGAGTGATGTTCATGCTCCATATATTAATAAAATTTACATCCCATTTCTTGGTGTCATCTGCTACTCTCCTCCACCCTTTTTTATAGTTTTATCATTTCAACTCTTAAGTCATGGACTTACTCACCTATATAGTCTTATAAATCAATGATCTAGGGGATGGTGTGCGAGAATGGGAAGAACTTTTAGCAAGATTAAATTTAGATACATAAGTTAACCTTTTTTTAGTCAATGTAGATTAAGGAAACAATTATTCTTAAGAAGGGTCTCCTAAAACACCATCCAAAATATAGAGTTGGTAAATGAGAGAGGGATGTCAAAAACCTACCACACCTTTCAAAATGTTGAGAATATAATTATGGATAACTTTAACTACATTTATGGACACACCCTTTTGAATTGCATAATTCAAAATTATATCTTTATTTACCTCACTAATATTTTCACTAAGCATTAGCTTGAAATCAATAAAATAACTCATAACTTTTGCCTTAGTAGTCATACCCAAAATAAAAAAAATTTACTAACTTTTCCTCTCTCCTTTTCCAATGAACATTGGACTCTTGCTTAGTGAGAAACCTAAAGATTTCATCAAAATTAGGATGTTTATTATAAAATGTAGTATACTTATCATATTCTATGTTTTCTACCTATAAATTTCATTAATGGTAACTTTATTAAAAGATACCCACTTACCTCTCATAAAAGCTTTAAGATTTTGATGTTTCATAACATTATTGAAATTCCCTTAACTAAACAAGCTTTTGGTTTAGAAATAAATGTCTCCTTTAAAAATGATACTCTCAATCCTCCCTTCATGACTATTGAATCCTCTCTCAAAAAATTAAATTTTATAAATCAAAGAAAATGAATACATTTTTTCTACCTCAATGCTAACAAACATCTTAGAATCATAACTCTTAGTCTTCTTCATGTCCATCATAAGTTTAATATCTTAGAAGAAGGAACTGTTAATCTTAGACTCATAGTTCTCAAAGGATTCTCTACTTTTTCTTACCACATATCCTTCGGTTATAATGGAATGAAAATAAAGTTTCATCCTAAGGGTTTGTTCATATTATTAAATATCACTACTGTGTCATGAAAGATAGTGTTAAGGCTAGAAGTGCTAAGTCTTGAATTCTACATGCACGTGCCATAGTGCTATCAAGAGAACCACTGTGCTTTGCCTAGTGGTCAAATAATCAAAAAGTCAGTCAATAAAGTAAATTTGGCACATAATTTGAGTGGCCAACAATAATTGGTGCACAAAAAATGGTCAAAGCATTGAAAATATTAATGTAGCATCATGGTGCTAGTCAATAGTGCCTAGGCACTACCTTAGAGTTATTCTCCTAATTAAGTTATTAGTTTGTTTGCTCTATTTTTTCCTATTGACTTAATAGCACAACAACAATGTTTTGTTGTTAAACAAAATGCCTCAAAGGTTTAACAAAAAGTCAAGAGAACATGACAAATATTCTCATTACTAACGAGAAACACTATTTTAAGATCACACTTATATAATTGCTACAATATTATAAACTAGCATTGTGACACACACCGTAGTACATAATAAATTTTAGATAATAGATTTTCACACAAAGATTCATAATAATTTACATTATTAAACCATAAAAACTGTATATCACTCAAATAAACCTTGGATTATCTTCCAAGTAGGACTTAGTTTATAGTCATTAGTTAGACTATGTTAAGTACTTTTAAATAGGATAAATTGACGTAATAAACACTTTATATTAGTTTATCCCTCCTCCCAAATATGGTATAAGTTTTCTGTCTATTAACATTAAAATTATGAGCATTCTTTTCATCTTTGATATTAACTACTATGTAGGGACAAACTTTGACTGTGGATAATGGACCTAAACAATTAACCTAAATATAAATTTTATTCAGAGTTAAATAAAAGAATTCCTTCCTAAATTTAAATTATTTTTTTAACAATCTTCTGATCATGCAATCTTTAAATTTGTTCCTTGTAAATTTTAGCGATTTCATAAGTTTGTAATCTTATCTCATTTAATTCATTTAAATATAGTAAACTTTACTCTTTTGCATCTTTTAGATTGAAATTTAGTTCATTAGTAGCCTAAAATGCCTTATAGATTCAAGATGTATATGAGAAACCTCTCTAAATACTAACCTATAAGGAGATATTCTTATTAGTGTTTTACATGCTATTCTAAAGCTCATAATGTATCATCCAATCTTAATAATCAATCTTTCCTAGTAAGATTGATTATCTCCTCTAAAATTCTCATTATCTATTTATCGGGAGTCTTAGCTTGTTCACTAGTTTGCAGTAGTAATTTTTTATTTTATTCCAAACTTATTTACAAATGCCTCAAATATTTTATTATAAAAATTGCTTCCCTCATCACTAAGCATAACCCTTGATGATTCAATTCTAACAAAAATATTTTTCATTAACAATTTGATCACCATACAAATTGACACAACCACTCATTCTATACATTTAGAGATGTAATATACTACTATAAATATATTTTTCTTAAGAGAAAAATATTTCATTAATTGGAAAAGAAGAGGTTACAATAGTCTCTTAGTTTGGATACATTCGTCTAATAGATAGAAAGTTCCAAACATCAGTATGTAAAATACATTTTAAATAAAAATTTGGGTGTCATGAAATGAGCACCTGCTCGGATGATTCACAAATATGTGTAAGTAATCCACTAGTTTGTTACCTTCATAGTAGATGTGGCTAAACATAACTCTACTATATTGTAAGGGGTTTCTGATTTGCTTCAATAGAATAGTTGTGTGCTAAGGTTCCTAGTCATGATGTTGATTAGTTGTTGGGAGTTTAATCTTAATAGCTGATAATAGAGAAAGAGATATTCTTAAAGCAAGTAGTTCAGCATGGATGGCTAAGGAAGCAAAATAGGGAGATGAGTAAAATAACAAGCATCTCCCAAATTAATCACAAAATAACCCCCCAAAACAAGCAGAGTGATTGTTAGCTTTAAAACAATAATCAATGTTCACTTTGATAGTACCATCATTCAGTCTGATCTAGTGTAAAGTTTTCCAAGTTAGTTTGGGTTGTAACATATATGCTTCTTTAGATATGAACTTCTTATATGGAGAGTCCATATAGGCTTAATGCATCCAAACTTAGTAGCTTTAGTAATATAATTAATGATGTGGATAGTGACTTCCAAAGGAGTGGTATTTTTACTCTCATGTTTGGCTCAATTTCTTACAAACCAAATGAACAAAAAGGTAAGAAGAGAGATGAGAGATCTAGGATTGGTAGCACAACCTGATGATTGTGGGGATTTTTAGCTTTCTAGACAATCTTCCAAGTTGTTAAAGAAAACTCTAATGTTAATGTTTAGCTTAAATACTAGGTGTCTTCATGTTTCAACACTAAAGTGGGACAAATATAAAGTTGCTAAAGAAAATTATTAAAGAAGTTAATGCAAATATAAAGTGGGACAAAGGATAACCATCTAATCTCACTAATGAAAAGATAAACTTGAGCCACCAAGCACTAAGCTAGAGAAAAAAAAATAATACTTGACTCAGAATATATCATTCAACAACTAAAAAAGTTCATTACACAATAGCCCTATTTAAAGGGATTACATTGACAAAAATTCAAAAAATAAGAGGAAAACTTTGGAGAGAAAGGTGGGTGGCTATTAAATGGAGGAAGGTGCCAACTATCATCATAATTTTAATTTTTAGATTTTAAATTTAAATGGCCAACCAATACATGCTTCCAAATTTGACAAGTAAAAACTTCTAGAAACTAAAATTTAAAATTAAATAATAAAAATATAAATTTCACTTATTTTTTTAGTTGGGCCCTTATGGTGGGCCTTGATTGAGTACTTAATTGGATACTATTTTGGGCCTTTCTTGGGCTCTTATAAGTGGACCTTTGGCTTCATTTGCTTGATATACTTGATGTGTTGCCTTGGGCCCAATTGAACTTTGCTCCATAGAGTTAAAATCTAAGAGGTCTTTCACCAATTATCGAGCCAAGTTTTAAAGTTAGTGCTGGTCAGCCAAGCATCATCAGTAGGTGGTGTATTCTTTCAACGAACTAAAAATTGAGGCTTGATATCTTGATTAGTGGGCACCTCTTTAGTAATCATATAATTAAATTCCAAAAATGAGGGATTTTGTAAGTGGGAACCATGTATCTTGCCAAAGAGTCAGACTAAGTAGAGATTTGCTAACTCCCTCATATAATATAATATCTTCAATATTAATAACTAGATGAATTAGCATATCAGCAAGAAAGTCAAGGTGATATCTAATTTTTTAGTACTTTTAATAGGCCATAAGCTCTTGCATGTAATTTCTTAAATATGGTATCGCTTGATGAAAGTGAATCAAAACACGCCTATAAATTCTTTTGTTAATCTATTATGGTTTGCCTTAGAAGCATATTTTTTATTACTCGATTAAATTTGCTTTCTTATAGCATCATGGAGGTTTCAAAAAATCTTTGGCAAATGAAAATGTAGAATTAGAAAATGCATGAGATGGGAGATTGGCCACATCAATAGGTCTTTTAGTGTTTTTTCCATATACTATTTCAGAAGGCTATGTGACACAGGTAATGCAAAATATTAACAAGACTTTGTTTAGTAGCTTTAACACATTTACAAGATAAGCATTGAGCTGCTATCTTTTGAATATCTCTCTTAAGTGAAGGCTAATAAAATTTAATTTCTAACAAATAGATAGTTTCTTTTTTCTAATTGTCCTGCTATCCCTCTTGAATGTAATTTATAGATAAAAAATTCTCTAAGTGGTGTTTTAAGAATACAAAGTTATTTTCTTTTATATAGATATCCATTAACCATAGATAATGTTCCTTGAAGGCTTAGTGGTTTGTCTAAATATTCTATATAAACTAAATGAAAGTTAGGGCATATTGAATATTCATCTTAAAATTGATCAAATCCAAAAATTTTAAGTTCTAGAGATGAGATGGTTAAGGTTACCCTTGATAATGCATCTGTGGGTCCATTCTCAACTCAAGGTGTATGTTTAAGAACAAAGAAATAATCTTGTAGAAACTCAAGCCACTTGGCATGTCTATGACTTAACTTTTTTTGGGTGTTTATGTACTTGAGGGCTTCATGATCTGAGTTAAGAATGAACACTCTATGTAAAAAGTAGTGTTCCAATGTCTCAAGCATTAGATAATGACATAAAATTCTCTATCATATGTTGAATATTATTGCATAGTCGCATTTAATTTTTCACAAAAAAATATCATGGAATGATTTTTTTTGACTTAGTATTCATTCAATACCAATTTTAGAAGCATCACATGTTATCTCAAAGGCTCTAGAAAAATTAGAAAGTCTAAGGACAGGGGCAGAGGTAAATAAAATTTTAATCAGATCTAAGGCCTTTTATACAATAGTGGACTAATAAAACTTGTCTAATTTTAAAATATCAGTGATTGGGGCAACAATTGTGCTAAAGTTTTTAATGAATCTCTTGTAAAAAGTAGCTATACCATAAAAACTCCTTACATCTGTAGAACTTTAAGGTGAGGGCCAATCTAAAATTGCTTGAATTTTGGAAGGGTTAGGTTTGATTCCTTCACTAGAAATAATGAATCCTAGAAGAATAACATCAAGCTCTAAAAAGAAACACTTCTTTAGGTTAATGTATAATTATTCTTTCCTAAGTGGCTCTAAGGCTAGCATAAGGTGCTTCAAATGCTCGATCTCACTTAGGCTAAAAATAAAAATATCATCAAAATAGACACCAAGAAACTTTCGTATGAATGATTTCAAGATAGTGTTCATTAGCCTCATAAATGTGTTAAGCATATTAGAAAGTCCAAAGGGCATCTCATAAAGTCCATCAAATGTTTTAAAAGCAATCTTCCATTCATCTATTGATCTACTAATCGGGTGATAAACACTTCTTAAATCTATCTTATAAAAGAATTTTTCCCCTAAGATTAAATCTAACATATCTTCCAATCAAAGGATATGAAATCTCTACTTAATAGTGATTTTATTGCTTGCCCGACTATCAATAGATATCTTCCATGTATTTTCCTTTTTATGAGTTAATAGGGCTGGAATTGAACATGGACTAAGACTTCCTTATATAAAATCCATCTAAAGTAAATTTTCAATTTATCTTTTAAGCTCTATATGCTTAGTGGGATTCATTTTATAATAGAGATGGTTGGGGGGTTGTGATCCTGGGTTAAGACAATAGCATATTGAATAGTCCTAAGAGGGGGTAATCTATTAGGAAATTCTTCAAGCATAACATCACTAAACTTAGAAAGAAGCTGAAATATTATGCTAGACTTATTATCAATCACTTCTCTCACATGCAATATATGTAGGGATGATAAATTAGATAATTCCTTCTTTATTGTCCTAAATCCAACAGTCTTGATTATTAAATTAAATCTACTAAAATTATGGTATAATTTAATATTAGCTATAGGAATTCATATGAAAATTAGTTGGAGGTTAGCACCTTTCTTTAGACTGGGTTTGGATTGCAAGTCAGAGCTATTTTTATAAGGTGCTATGGTAGGTGTCTTCTAGAGTTTGAAGGTCTAATAATTCAACTTCATTCTTAATGTCCGCCCTAAACCTAATGAAAAATTCATTAGCTGATTGTCAATCATTATTAATATAATCAATTATAGTAATTAATTCTTCAAAAGTGTTTAAGTATTTAGTTATAGGGAGACTACATTATTTTAGAGTTACTAATTGCCCATGTAATTTGTTATCATGGTGTCTATGTAGTATTTGGTTCTGAACATCTCCTTCATTTCAATCCAGAAAGGTGGTCAATCCTCACCTCTATTCATTAGTTAACATATTGATGCATTCCCAACCTCTCCTTAGGTAGTTTAAGATTTTTTGACAAAGTTATTTTGAGTTTATAAAACACCAAATTTTATGCACATATTGATGCATTCAATTTAAAAATGTAAAAATATTATGCCTAGATTTAAAAGTCTCAAGTCTCAAGTACTTAAGATACTAAATTATTTTAAGTTGTAACAAATAAAAAACTAATTCTACCATATATAATTAACATATGAAATTAAAGAAGGTTACTTAAGGCTTTGTGAGCATCAAGGTAATTTTTTATTTTAATGAAGTGAAAAACTCCCTTGCTAATGTTCACTTAAGATAAAGTTTTAAAATAGGTTCACCGAAAATATTGGCCAAGCTATATAGTGGAGCTCACTAAATTAGACTTTCTGCTAGCACCAAAGATTTGCAAGAAATATACAAAATATCCAAGCTATTAAAATGAAGTAAATATTTATCATAAAAAAGAATAGCTAACCTCAAATATGTTGGAGTGAATCATAAGCTTTTTGAAAGCAATTCCACCACAAGAAACTTCCTCATGTTGAAAAATCTTTTGACTAAAATATGTTTCTTCCTAGATTTTGCTCTGATACCAATATGATCGTGGTGGGTAACCTTTTATTAAGCTTAACTAGCATAAAATGTTATATATCTTTAATTAAATGTCTAAATATAAGATCTAAAATTTTTGGTGAGATATTGAGGTGTTTAGTATGGCCTTCTAGTGGAACTTTCAAGACTAGTTCAGATTGAGCTAATTTGGGTTAATTTGAAAGATCTCTTAGAGAACAAGGTTGTAGGTGGAATTAATAGTAAGGAATAAATATTTATGACTATTTTATTATTTTTACTAATGACATGAAGTAGATTGTTAAGTTTGGTGGAGTTTATAATGGTGTTGAAGGGTAGAGAACGAGACTAGGTCTTTGTCTCACCAAGTTTGGCTAAGACGTTTAAGTGAGTCATTGGAGTGGATGTGGAGCTTGAAATGGGTGATGGTTGGTCTTAGAGAAAGATAAGGATGTTTGAAACACTTAAGTAAATTAAAATAAAAATATTAAGCAAGTAAAAGCAAATATAAAGTGTGACAATGGATAATCACATAATCTCACCAAAGAAAAGGAAAACTTGAGCCACCAAGCACCAAACTAGAGATAAGAACAATACTTCACTCAAAATATTTTATTCAATAACTAAATAGGTTCATTATATAAAATCCCTATTTATAGGAATTACATTGACAAAAATTTAAAAAAAGAAGAGGGAATCTTCGTAGGGAAAGGTGGTGTCCTTTAAATGGAGGAATGTGCCATCCACCTTCATAATTTTAATTTAGACTTTTTTTTAATTTAAATAGCCAACCAATACATGCCTCCAAATTTTACAAATCAAATCTTCTAGAATCTAAAGTTTAAAATTTAATATTAAAATATAAATTTCACTTATTTTTTTTAATTTAGCCCTTGTGATGGGGCTTGATTGAGTACTTGATTGGGCTCTTATAAGTGGACCTTTGGCTTCATTTGCTTGATCTATTTGATGTTCTATATCATTAATTTCTCTACTTCATCCTTGTAAAGGAGCATATTCTTACAATGGGTAGCATCTTTTCTATTATGAGATACAATAGTTGGATACTGATTATGATAATATTTGTCACACAGATGGGTAGCCCATAAAGAAGTTTTAGCTCTAACAATAATCCAACTTTGGTCATGTTGATTTTGATAGACTCTTGAAGGGATCTAAAGCTAAGTCCACCTTGTTGTTTGGGTCTACATAGTTTTTTCCAGTTAGTCTAGAGAATGGATTTGGTTTTCTTACTCCATAGATATCTATTAAATAGTCTTTTGATTCTAAGCTGAACTCATAATGGCATGTTCAATGTTTTAATCATATAAAGGGGGATTGAATTTGGAATGCTCTGGATGAGTATTATCTTTCCTCCAAAGATGATTAATGAATTTTCCCAGGAGTTGATATGTTGATAGAATTTAGTTATAATGTCCTCAAACAAGTCTTCCTTGATCCTTCCCTTGTAAATGTTAATACCTAGATATTTGAGAGGCATTGTCCCTTGAAGAAACTAATGAATTTCTTAATCTATCTAATTTTGTATGAGTTTCATTGCTAGTTAAGAATAAATATACATTTCTATCTATTGAAAGTAAGCCTAAAAGCACTCATAAATTTTTTGATTGTATTCATCACATATCTAATGGAAGTTTTGCTAGCCTTGCAAAATCTGTACATTATCTACAAAAGCTAGGCGAGAAACAAAAGATTTGCCTTTTTCTTTATAGTTGATTTGATTATCAATCTTATGAGCTATGTTCAACATTTTGGAGAAATAATAAAAAAATAATAATAAAGATAGTGGGGAAAGAGGGTCACGTTGTTTTATTCCTTTGTGGGAATGGAAGTATCCATTTGGTTCTCCATTAATTATGATAAAGCAACAGTTGTTTCTAATGAATCTTTTAGTGATGTTATAAAAGTCCATATTGAAACCTTTGGCTTAAAGTACCATTTGGATAATGTCCTGATGAATAGTATCAAAGGATTTCTTTATATATAGTTTGATAACCATGTTCCCTCCCTTTATTTCCTTATTCAAATCTAGAAAGAGTTTTTGAGAAATAAGGATGTTATCTAGAATATTACTCCCTTTAACAAAAGCTAATTTATTAGCACTAATTTGAGATGGAAAATGTGGTTGTAGGCTCAAAGAAATGATTTTATTGATGTCCTTGCTTATAACACTTGCAAGAGAAATAGGTTGAAAATGGTCCCAACTGTGTGCATCTTTTCTTTTGGGAATGACTTTTATGGTTGAGGATTTGACGTAATTGTGCACATCCATGCCTTTGAAAAAAAAATGCTTGTATAGCTTTGAAAATTTCCCCCTTAATGATATCCTAAGAACTTTGGCAGAAAAGGGCTGTGAACTATCAGGACCTACTGATTTAAAGCCATCCATAAAGTTAATGGCTACTTTTATTTTCAATTCAACCACAATTGAAGTGAGGTTGATGGAGCTTGTTATTTGTCTTTTATTTTCAAATATATCATGTCTAAATAAGTTTTTATGGATAGTCGTGGGCTAGAACCACTACTAAAAAATCAAGATAATTTGCTATCACTTTGTCGCTAGGCATTGATTTTATTCTAATCTTTATGATGACTTTTTGGTCCCTCTTTTTCTAAATACAAGCCTAGAAGAATTGAGTATTTTTGTCTTCATCAACAAACTGGCCATAGCTATTTTTTGTCTAAAAATTGAGTCTTCTATATTGATAAATGACTATAGTTCAATGCTAGCTATTTAAAGTTTTCCCATCTGGCTTCAGATGGTTTATTACAAACAAGTTGTTCCTAGTTGTTGACTTTATTTTCAGCCATGATTACCTTAGTGTTTGTGTTGCTAAAAACTTCTCAATTTCATTTTTTGAATGTTGCAGTTATGCTCTTGTGGAATTTCCATAATTTAATCCATGGGTTGGTATAGTCATTAGCCTTCCAAGCTTCCTTGACACAAGTGAGATAATTCGAATGATGAACCCACATATTGTAGAATCTACAGAATATATTTTTTGGTTTTGAAAGCATGAGGATCGTGAGCAGTAATGGTGCATGGTCAAATATAGTATGATCCAAATGCTTGACTGAGGTGTGATAGAAGTAGTTCAGCCAGTGGCTGTTTACTAGATTTTTATCCGACCTTTCATATGTTCTTTCACAACACCAGGTGTAAGGGAATTGCATCTATGATATATCAAAAAATTCTCTCTTTATAGAATTGGCAGGTTTCCCACCTCCCCATTTTTTTAGCTGAATTGATAATCATGTTCATATCACGTCCTACAGCCTAGTAAGTATTTTAATGGAAGCTATAAAGTGAATTTTATCCCAAAGATCTTTCTTGATTATGGTGTTTGACTTTGGAGTCATATGGATACCACACAGATCTTAAGGGGAGTACTTATTAGAATTATTAAATAAAATATCAAGAAATGATGTACTAGCTTAAAAGGTAGAAGCATCACTCAATGATGGACTTAATCATCAAATAAGAACTCCTAAGGCTGATGGTTCTATGTGTAGTAGAGATTTTTTTACTACATTGCATGGATAAAGTAAAGCAGAGTTTATTTTAAGTTGAATTCTTTAGTTCTCTATAGAGGAAAGTGTCCATAGTTAATTACATCTTAAAAAATAGAGACTTTCTATTAATGCCCTAGATTAAAGTATTCAATCGATGTTTCTAAAGATTTTGAAGTTTGATAATCAAAGAATCGGGTATGTTATGATAATCAAGTGGGGAAGTCCAAATGGAATAGTTCTTCTCTAAATCTAAAGGAAGTAAGTAGAGAGTGGTTGGATATTGAGAAGCCTAGTAAGACACTCCAATCTATCATATTATTAGTATTTAAAATTTAGAGAAAGAGAGAATTATAATTATTTAAGTTGACATCTCATTAGAAATGTAGGACTTGTATCCTAATAACACAAGACTATGGGAATGCATAAGAAGGGAGAATTTACACCAATACTAAAAGGGAAATGAGCTACCTCAGAACCTACATCTAGAGTGCTCTAGTACAAGCTTAGAGCTTGACCTAATCCTACTTAGTGAGATTGGGATGTATTAGTTCACTTTTACTATGTAGAGTAAACTAATCCTGACTCTCTGAACTTATAACTGCCTAAAGTGGATGCTAGCTAACACGTTCTATGATTTAAAATCATGTAGACTAGTCTTATGTAAATGTAAGATGGCTAAGCTATTAATTATTTGGAATGAATCTAGAATTCTAAACTCACTCCTTAAGAGACTAGATTATGACTTGTATGAAAATCATGCCTTAGACTAATATAATAAAATTTATAAATTTTATCTTATTTTGACTCAGTACTTGGATTTAAGGCTTAAAAAAGTTTATATCTACATGCATGACTAAATAAAGTTTTGGGTGAAATCAAAGAGAAGGGTTGTTCTCCACCACAAGATAATGCCTTAATAGGTCAAGCCTTGTCTTTTATCGTGTAAGAGTGGAGACCAACTATTTGTAAGAAATGAGATAATATGCATGCATCATCTTATATCATACAACAAAGAGCTAAAGGTTGCTAAATCTTTTATCTTGATTAAATGCTTAGGCTTTAAGGTGAGCTTATAAGTTGTTAAAATTTAAATTATGATTGGTTAAAGAAGTAGAAAATTTAAGTCCTTAGAGAGCTTCCAAACAACAATTATTAAAACTTTAAGAAATCTAGGAAAAGAATATAATTTCTATTATATAATTAATGTAAACAAACTAAATAATTATTATTTATTAAAATAATAAGATTGGTATCACTAAAAAAATAAGAGAAAAAAATAGATAGCCTAGCTCTACCCTTAAATAGCTCAGATTATAATTAATTTGTTTTGAAAATAAAACTATGAGGTTCTTCAATATTTATCTTCATCTCTATCTTCATGGTCTAGATACTTCAAGTTTCATAGAGCCTCTTAGGTCACCCTAGCTACTACTCACTAAAACCCATTGTTCTAATTCTATTCTTATTATAAAATCATATTTTTATAAAAATTAATTTAACTATAAAAAATAGAGGTCGAAGAGCATACATACCAAATAATTATATTGCATATATTGGTATAACACCTTGCCTTTAGGTCAAAGCCCACCTAACATAATGGATTATGCCTAGGGACTTATGCATAATAGTCATTTATATAACAATAGTCCCTTGAGCATAATCTCCTATAAAAAATAGTGTTAGACTAATGTTGTTCTACCATCCATAGTACGCACATACACCATAACATCCAGTATAAAATATTACACCATAAGATAAGAGAAATTAATACATCAAAACAAAGCACCATCCTAACGTAAGTCTAGGATCGATGACTTAGCATTCTAAGTGGGTGTTAGAGTCAGTGTGGTATGACGAAACTAGGCTTTGATGTTTGGATTAGAGTATGAGAACATGTATTTAATTTTTTTCACCATTAAAGGATGATTATAATTCAAGTGATTAGTGATTCTTAGAATAATTTTTAGATTTCATTTTATTTCATTTGGTTTCACTTTAAATTAAATTAAAGAGTAAGAATAGGAGTGGAGTCCACTTTAGACCCTAACCTTAAGTAAAACTAAAGGTGAATTTTATGATTTTTAACCATCTTATGAAGCTTTATAGAATTCTCCTACTAAATACTCTTATTAAAATACAAAATTCATCTCAAGATTAATAGATTTAAATTATAGTTGATTTGGGGATATTTTCTTAACCTTGCTTCATCACTTCCTAATATTCATTTAAAGAAGTGGTTTATTTAAAAATTGATTATATTTATTACATATATATCACTCAAGTACTCCACACATTGATGTATGAATAGATTGATATATTTGATTCATTAGAATTACATTTAAGACTTATATATATATATATATAAGATATAATTTAGGAATTCTTATACATAGATACACACATTAGTATGATGAATTTAAACAAATACGTGTTATTATTAAACTAGAGAAGTGAGATAATCTAAGACCCCTTTGGGATTATTTAATCTCTTAGGTAAACATATATTAATTCACATACACACACATACACACACTACACAAACACACACACACACACACACACAATTTACACACACACAATAATAAACACACAAATAATAACACACACACACACACACATATAATATATATATATATATATATAAGAAATATATAATATATATATATATATATATATATATGTGATATATATATATATATATGTATATATATATATATATATATATATATATATAATGAATTGTAAAGATTCAAAAATATTCAAATATTTGAAAATAATTTAATCTTATTATGCATTTCCCTACAAACCTTAAGCTACATGCCATTGTTAGACCAAGGAAGTGAAGTAATCTAAGATCCCCTTGGGACTGCTTAAAGTCTCACATTCCCAGGATGTCTATACTATATACATTTCAAGAATGTAGATCATACATCTAAGTATAAATTTATGTTTCAATTATCATGATTCATTAGGATCTACACTAAATAAATATTTCATCCTTATTAAAGAAAATAATTTGAAATATATTATTGATAGCAGCCACACTATTAATTCAAAGCATGCAATTAATGAAGTACTTTATTTATTTTGAAATATGAATGCATGGAACACATAGCTCATAGATTTATAAGAATGATTGAAGCCTAATAATCAAATATCACCAAAAAAATTATTCAATGCCATTAAATCCTAAGGCTATTCATATGAAGATAATCACATATAAGCCTAATCAAATTAATCAAATATTAATTTGAAACTTGAGTTATTTAGGCCTAATGAGGAAATGGAGAATCTAAATTTATCCTTTAACCCACTTATATTCATTACGTGATTTTTGAAGTTGGATTAAGTTATTTTTTATGAATTAATTAAGGTTAATTAATTATTTTAACCAATTAAGTTCAAAAGAGCTTAAAAATTCAACCATCCCTTAAATATAAGCCCAAAAATTATGAGAATATTACTAGAGATGAATGAGCATGAACTAAACATTTGAAGACTAATTGAGGAAATGGGAAAAACTCCAAAATCATCAATTACACTCAAAATATGCCAAACCAATTGAGGATTTTGATTTTATTGAAAAGTTCCTTGCTAACTAAGCACGAAGAAGGTTAATCATAATTTTTAGTGAACTAGGATAATTATTATGAATTCTTTACATCCTAAGATAATTACAAATTTAATTAATTAATAAAAGCCCCTTAATGGTATTTTGAAAAATAGTTAGAAACCAATGGTCCTAGTTTATTTCTATGGTCACCATTAATATTCTAAAATGTAGTTAAGTCCCTACAATAATTTTTTTTTAATTCTCTAATTATATAAATTTATTAAATGCACAGAATGACCCTTTAAGGTTTGAAAATAAGGATTTTCTATATTACCCTACTAATTAGCTTAAAATAATTATGGGAGGTAGAGGTCATTCCATAGAAAATCATACAAAATTTCAAGTTAATTAATTAAATAATTAGAGCTTAATTTTACTAATTAGAAAAATCTTCAAATCCTAAAGTCGCTGAAAGAATTTGGTGGCCTGGTATAAAATGGACAACCCATGGGGATTAACCCAAGGCTTAGCCAGGTGAGGGTGCCCTCTCCTTGGTCAATGGCTGAGCCCAACAACTTTAGGTCAAGTTTAGTTTCCATGAGTGAGCCCAAGGAATGCTAAGGTGGTTGCCCAAGCCAAAAGGAGGTTGGACTATTTCATTTTAGGATTTTATTTTATATGGGTGGCTTGGTTTGGGTTGAACTAGGTCCATCTTAAGTTGGGTTCACTTGGGCTAGTCAAGGGGAGCCTAAGGATGAGTCATGTAAAATTTGGTTGGATTTTGACTTAGTTTGATTGGGTATTTGGGTCAATTTGGGTTTAATTAGGCTAGGTTTACCAGGAGCTATTAGATCAGGTTCAAATGATGATTTAGAACCTATTGGTGTAATTGATTTGATTTAATTTGAATTGGATTTAGTTTTCGCACTGATGGGTTCATATAGGCCAAATGGGTTAAATTGACCAATTTGACTAAATTAGCCAAATTGGGTTGAATAGTGGGTTCAGTCATGTTTGATTAATCATTGGAAGATGATTGAAGGCATTGATTTGAATTAATTTGATTTAAATTTAGTTTTGATTCAATTTGACACTTTAGGCCAAATTGGGATAAATAGGTCAATTGGGTTGGGTTGGCCAAATTTATTTCAATTGATGATTGAAATTGTTCAATCATCAATTTAGTATTGATTATAGGTATTCGTTCAATCTAATTTGGCTTAGATTAAGTTTTGGATCAATTTAATCCTTTAGGTCAAATTTGATGAAATTAGGTCAACTTGCAAAGAAGCAAATTAACTCAATTTGGCTCAATTATTTGCAATTAAATGATTGGATATGATCAATAATAATTTTGGAAGTGATTGATTTGATTTAATTTGAGTTTAATCAAGTTTTGATTCAATTTAGACTTTTTGGTCAAATTGGGCTAAATAATTTAATTAGCTTGATTGGATCAATTAGAATCAATTGAAGACTATAATATGATCAATTAATGATTTAGTGGTGATTGATAGCTTTGATTTGGTCCAATTTGGGTTGAATTGAGTTTTGGCTCAAATTAGGCTCTTAGACCAACTTGGATTAAATTGGGCTTGGTGAGTCAATTGGCATGATTGGGTTGCAATTGGGCTTTAAGTTTTATTGAGATTTATGAGAGTTTTGGTGAGTTCAATTTCAAATAGATTTGATCAATTTTGGATTTATCTCCCTTTTAATTCAAATGGATCATATTGGGTTAACTTAATCCATTAGCTAAATTAAGTTGAAATGGGTCTGAGATCAATTGGCCTTAGTTCAAGTTTTGTTTATAGTCAATTGAATTTGGTTTGAAGAATTGGTTTGGGTTTGATTGGTTTTGAATCTGAGGTAGGCAAGCCTCGCCTAGCCTAAGTCATGGTTTAGCTCTAGGGTTGAACCTCACGAGTCTTCTAGGCCTTGGGAATTGGTGTTCATCTAGCCACTAGAAGTGTCTTAGTTCTAGAAGAACCTTAATGCTTAGATTGAATCCTATTTTTGGAGAGGTGATTGTCATCCTTACCCAAAAGTGAGGTCAATAAAATGACCCCAAATAGGTGTTGTGTAACTAACAAGGCACACCATATGTATTGGCATTGATCAAGCTAGCCAAACATGTCCAAAAGGTAGCAAGCAAATGGTGCTTGCACTAGTTCAAAAGGGTAAGCAAATTTAGTGGAAGCCAATGAACGAATTTGCTTAAGATACTAGAACCTCTAGATGTTGGGGGTTTTAGAGCAAGTATCTAGGATACTAAAGGTAGGTTGTGGATTTGGAGAGATTCATGATCTGAATTTATGAAAGCTCAAATGAGGGGGAAACCCTTTATAAAAGAATATCAATATTTGATTTAATTAGTTTATTTATTTTGTGCAAGGGGCATGGAGGAAAAATTGAGTAGATTTGATCTAATTTGTTAAGAATTGGTTTCATGCCAAGATGAGTAGAAGTTTGTGGTGGATCGAATGGATTTCTTTAGTTTATATGTTGATTCATGTTAAAGGCACGAATGCGGCCCATTGGGGATTGAATGAATTAGATTGATTTATTTTGAGTTGATTTGATTTTGTATTGATTTTTTGGATGGATGTGGTCTTTGTCTATATGATGGGTCATACTAAGGAGGGGCTACAGGAGCCTGGATCTGCCTTAACTTTACTAGCTCAAAGGGGTAACTCACTTATCTACATAATGGCATTACCCAACTTAAAGGGATGACTAGTATGAGAGGGGACGTAATGGCTTAATCCAAATATAGAGTAGTCATTTGAGAAAGGAGTCGTGAAGACATGGTCCCATCCCTAAATAGGTAAATATGGATCCAGTCGATTTGTGATAAGTCACATTAAGGAAGGGCTTCAAGAGCCTAAACTTGCCTAGGATTTATTAGCTTAAAGAAATAGTCTACCTTGCATACAATAGAGACTATACAACCTAATGGTTGCCCATTGATTTATGATGGATGAACTGAGAAGAAAGCTTGGGGACTAACATCTTCTCAAGAGGAATCAATCACTAAGGTGGCCAACTGATTATGCAATATCATGAACCTGACTTAGGGCGACAATTAAATGAGGGCCTCTTGGGGTCTTACCTCAACTTGAAATAATAAAGGTCATTTCTATAGGGATCTTTACTAACACTGCCCAAAAGTGGGATGCCTATTTGAAAAAAAGGTGTTGTTTGGGATCTTATTATAATCCTCAAGATAATTTGTGTTTGTTTATTTATTTAACATAATGGTTTATGCTGGACCACACTAAAAGGGGCTACAGAAGCCTGAACCTACTTTAGATTTACAAGCCCAAAGGGATAGTTCGCATATCCACAGAACAACGCTATCCAATCAAAGGGGTGGCTATTAAGAAAGTGGAACTGTCCAATTTGGTAGTAGCCTAGGCCATGTTTAAATGGGGTTGTAAAGATGTAATCCAAATAGATTTACCATAGGGGAAGGTTTCTCTAGGGGTCTTATCTTGATTCGTAGATATAAATCCTGTCGGTATATGGTGGCCAATTTAGGGAGAAAGTGTAGGGGCTCACATCTTCCCTAATGGTGTTATCCATTAGGTGGGTTGCCGCGAGCAAACCAAACACCAGCCAACATAAGGTTCCTGTATGTTTGTGATGTTCAATATAAGAAGAAAGTATCATAGACTCATATCTTTCTAAGTGGAACCGATCATCAGGATAATCTGTAATTGGCTAGATAACTACTATCCAACTAAGGGCGATTACCAAGTGGGGGTCGTCAGGGGCTTTAGTCCTAAACTTAAAGTAGTCAAAGGAAAAAGTGCCACTAGGGGTCTTACCCTAATCCTTAAATATGTTTTTGGACCAAGTCAATCTACGACAGCTAACTAAAGAATAATGCTCGAGGACTCACATTTTCTTAGGCATGATCAGCTGTCAGGGTAGCCTATCGACATCATAATAGGTTATACTTAACTGACAGGGTGCCCATCAGTTTACAGTGATTAAGCTAGGAAGAAAGCATGAGGACACACATCCTTTTAAGCAAGAGTAACCATTAGGTGACTCGTTAGCTAAGTAGCAAATCAAATCGGACCTAGGGTGACTATTGAGTTTGGGTTGTTGGGGGTCTTACATCAAGTTGAAGTAGTATGAAGCAATTATGTTTGTGTTTGTATTTGTGTTTTGTATTTAATATTTAAATTTATGTTGTGCTAATTGGAACAAGCTGTCACTCGAGTTCTCTTACACTTATCCTAGTCTCACTGAGAATAGACTTTAGGGATGACTCCAAATCTTATACGTAGTAAACTTGAAGAGAAATGGTTTTTTGGGAAGGAGAACAATTAGATTAATGAATATGCATTTAATTGATAAAAAATTAATTTAAACATGATCATGAATAGTATCTCTTCAGGTAAAGGCCATTGATTGGAAACATAGGGCATTCACCTTTGTGGTTGATCAATTGATATGACATGTCATGACCCAAAATTACATGACCAACTTTGGTAAACCTTTTCTATAATGAAAGGGCATTCCCATGTTAGTTTTAGCTTGTCTCATAACTTACAACAGGCAACAATTCATCTTCTAAGAATTAAAATGGGCTCTCCAACCAAAAAATCTCTTAGACAGGCCAACTTATTGTGAGCATAAACCATCATATTTTGTACAACTCGAGGTTTAACATGCCTGGAGAAGCCTCTCTCCAAGATCTTTAATTTCTTCCAACTATAGCCTAGCATTTTTCTCTGTTGTGATTTTTCCATTTACAGTAATTCTTAGTGATAGGAGTTAGACTTCTAAGGGAAAAATGGTTTCAAAAGCAAAAATTAAGGAAAATGCAGCATCGGAGTCCTATATGTTGTATAGTAAGCCCATAAGGCTTTTGCTAATTTCTCATGCCACTATCATTTGTAGTTATTAAGTGTCTTCTTTATGATTTAAATAAGAGTTTTGTTCAAGGCCTCAGCTAACCCATTCGCCCCAGGGTAGTAGATGGTAGAGTATTTTTGATCTATACTATGTCATCTGTCAAGATTATTGATTTTTGTACTCTTGAATGTAGTACATTATCAGATATGATATGTTGGGGTACTCTGAATCTATATATGATATAGTTCCTAAAGAACTATGAACATAGTGGGCTTTATCCTCTCTCTCAATGGAATCACCTTTGCCTACTTGGAGAAGTAATTTAAAGCTACTAGGATGAATCAATAACTTTTAGAAGAAGGAGGGTTGATCATACCTCAACACTTGAATGGCAAGGAAGCTATAGTTGGATGGAGAATGTTGGAAGGCTAATGTAAGGCTACTCCATGCACCTAGCACTAGTCACAATGACGTGCTATGCCCATGTATTTTTTTTTATCATCATTGGTTAATAATATTCAAGTCTTTTGATTTTGGCTTTCATCTTAGGACTGAATTAATGGACTCCACATAGCCTTGAATGTATCTCGAACAATATATTTGGGCTTCATCTTTACCTAAATAATGTAACCACAAATGATCAAAGGACCATCAGTACTGAGTGCCATCGATTAGAATGTAAGATAACACTCATTGTTTGATTTGATGGCCCGAGACTTTCTCTTAAAGTAATTTGTCTCCATTCAAATAATCAATGAATGGTTATCTCTAGTTCATTCTCTCATCCTTCTCAGCAATGATAACCTCCCCTTCAAGAGTTCAACATCGATAGGAGAGAGGACCTAACGGTTGGGTACCTCTATTGATATGGACTCATCCTCTAGATAGACCCACTCTTTAGTGAGTTTAACTAAAGCATAAGCTATGGTATTTCCTCCATGGGAATCCTATAAATAGTAACCTTTAGAATCTTTGCCAATAACTCTATAGTGTATTGGTGGTAGTGATGGAGTTTAGGTTTGACAACTTTATAAGATTCAATGATTTGATTGGCCACTAGTTGCGAATCCCAATGACATTGATGTTTTGAATGCCTATACAGATGACTAACTCTGGAGCGGCAATTAGAGACTCATTATTAGCATTGTTATTTATGTAGGGCTCTAATAAGTGGCATGAAAATTGTAACACCCTATGGTCTAGAGTTAAGAAAACTATTCATACACTTGCTTTTCCTGATAGAATGGATTGTGGTCCTTCTCCCCTTTAAGATGAAGTTGCACCATCAAAGTACATTTCTCACCAATAGTTGCTTTTATCCCCTAAACTCATAATTTAACTGTTATGGTGGTCATCATTTAATGGGGAATTAGTAGAGAGAGGATGTGCCACTAAGAAATCTATGAGCAATTGCCTTTTCATAGCACAAAAGGGCAAAAAAGTGATGTCAAACTATGATAAAATCATGGACCATCATGCAAACCATTTGGATAGTGACAACCATGTCATGAGATATTGTAGTGAATTGATTCTAGAAATTAAGTTAACTTTATGAGAAAGAATGTAGTGTCATATCTTTTGGGAGGTGAAGATGAAGCTAGACAATGCTTCTCAATTGGTGAATGATTTGCCTCTGCAAGAATTAGATGATGGCTTAAATAACAGAGTATGTTCTCTTTCACTTCATCATTAGCTTGAGCCCACAAAGCACCACGGGAGTTGTCTAATGCAGTTGTACAGAGTATGAGAGGTTTTCTTGGGATAGGGTCTTCTAGAATTTGCGATGTCATGAGGTACTACTTAATGCTTGCAAATGTGAGCTAGCATTGGTCGTCCCATTTGAACTTAGCATCTATCTTGATAAGTGTGGTGAATGGTTGATTTGCCAGAAAGGATTGAGATGGACCATCGTAGATATGCCAACCTTTTTTGGAATGATCAGTGCTAGGTTAAAATTTTAGGAGTGGTGTCATGCGATGAACCCTAGAAACACCCTAAAGGTACATTCAATGCACATTTCAAATGGTTCATCTTAAGGTTATATCAACTTAATCACTTGAAAAATACTCTCAAGTTGTATAAATGGTCTTCCTTATCTTTGCTTTTGACTACAAGATTATTGACAGAGCACTCAACTTGTTGATGACTGAGATCATCAAAATTCAAGTCATGGCCCACTAGTATGTAATGCTAAAGTTCGTAAGGTCGAAAGGCATGACCTTATAGTAGAAGATTTTAATGAGGGTTCTAAATGCATCATTTTTCTCATCTTCAGCCACCATCTTAATTTGATTATAACTAGATGAGCCATCCATTAATGAGAAGACTACATGAGATGAGGGTCCATCATCTAGTATAGGTAGTGGGAACTTATCTTTGGGATATTCTTTATTAAGATCCCTAAAATCGATGCATATGTGAATTTGACCATTTTAATTTTTAATTAGAATGATGTTGGCTAGCTAGGTGGGATATATTTTTTCCTGATAAAACTTGGTTCAATCAGTTTCTTAACTTATGAAATAACCTATTGTTCAATGTCCAATCTCATGCGCCTAAGAACTTACTTGATAGAGATTACGTCAAGCTAGATTGCTAGTTTATGAACTATGACTTCAGGAGATAATTCAATCATTTCATCATAGCTCCATGTGAAATAACCCTTAAACTCTAAGAGTATCCTAACTAAGTTATTGGTTTTAGACTCATTTAATAAGGAACTGATGTACATCAGACACAAATCATCTTCAATGCTCAAGTTGATCTGGTTTAGCTTGTTAATGGTTGACTTGATCTATTCCTCTAGCTCTAGGGGTGCATCCCTAACTTAAAGACCATCCAGATCATTTGAAGTTTCTAAATACATCTCTTCATACGAATTGGTGTTGTTGGAGAAGATCCTATGAGACTCCATGTGATTAGTGATGACTGGGCAATACTCATTGTCATCGACTAGACACGCTATTACAAAGCCTTGTCTTGATCTTGATTGAGAGTTCTTACATGTGTTGTTTCATAGCTTTTAGAGGTATTTTGACCTGTGCTTAGACCAAGTACATGGCAGTAAATCTTTCTTTTCTAAATTCAAAACACAAGGTGAGTACCAATAAAAAAGATGTTCTATTAATTCTTTAAATGAATTGTTCTCAAGTTCTATATTAACTTCTGAACTTACGGATGCTTCTTCTGGATAAAATATCTGGGACTTAGTGTATGTATATAACTTAGGAGAATTCTTAACTACTAAACTCTCAATATTTTCTATAGAAAGTGGGGTTAAAGCTAAGGTGCTCACATGTTGTTTCATAATTTCATATAGATGTGATTCAAATACACTTATGATTTATTCAAAAACCTTGTCCTCATCATTATTAATCTCAAGTGTCACCTCCAATTAGGTCTTCGAGAGTGCGGAGGCTACTGGTGTTTTCACTACATATGACTCATCATTTGAACTAAAGTCCAAGTCTATTTAGATAACATAAGGGCCTCGAGGCGTTGGGATGGAACCTTGTGCTAGTGGTATGTATTGTGGTCTATCTCCCATGATGCTCCCTCAAAGTTTGCCTCATCTTTGTGTTATAGGAGGTTAGGACATCTCACCCACTATATGGAAATGAGTGGTAAATTGTGGGCAGAAAGTAATGTCAAACTTTACATGTTGACCTCATTTTTGAAAGAGGTTTAACATCATTTTCAATCCTATTGATTAGGATACCTAATCTTGGATTAAGGATTTTCTAAGTATTTAGAACATTATACTTAGTGACCTAGTGAATCCTTTTAAGGTTTAACATAACCTAATATAATTAGTTGAATCTAAACTAAACTCAAATTTAAACAAATGATTGAATCAAACACATTCTAATTGAAATCTAAATCCAACTCAGCCTAGGTAATTGAGATAGTTAACCCAATTAATTTACCTAACCTCAAAATCTTTTAAATCTAAGAGAATTCAAATCAAATCAAATCAAATTAAAATTAAATCAAATGAAAATCATAAAATCATTACATAAACATAAATGGATTTAAACTAAATCTAAATGAAGGTTAAAGTTGGTCAACCATTTGATATAGAATTGACTTATGTGGGTCCCACAAAGTCAAAGGTTAACCCATCAAAATTTAATCAAATTAAATTATTCTAAAGACTCAAAATCATTAAATGAAACTAGTTAAACATAAATCTAAAGAAATTTAAATACAATAAGGCCTTAATTAGGTTATATAAATCATATAATCTAAATAGGCTTAAATGGACCCGATTAGGTCTAAATGCAAATTAAATTAAAATCAACCCAAATTAAATATGAAAAATCATTTGGAAATCATATTAAAACATAATGTACCTAATTATAGGGTTTAATTTGATCAATTTGATCATTTGAACCAATCAAACCCATGTTGACCCATTAAATTCAACATGGGTCAAAGTGGGCTTAAATTCAATATTCACTTTCAATGAAATGAAATTTATTAATCCAAATCATCTTAAATACTTGAATAAACATAATTAAATCTTAAACGTAGATCTAATCCATAAAATAGAACAAACCAAGTTAAACCAAGGGGAATAAATGCATAAGTGAACAAACTTAAGGTATTTGTCCCTAAACCTAATTGAAATGAGTTTGTTTGACTCATAAATCATCTTAAATATGATTTGAACAATTAATTGCCAAGTTAAATTAGTGGATACTAAACATTGAGCTTAAGCCTACACTAATCACATTCCAACATTCTAGGATGAGTCTAAAAGGGGTTCAGCCAAATTTGAGAGAATTTAAAGCTTTCATGACAATCCAAAAGGAGAAAGAATATTCCATGAGAGGTTGAGATTGAGCATGAAGACAAACTCTCCCCAATCCAAAACACTCCCTCCATTCGTCTTCCTCTCCTCATCATCACTAATTTGTAATGTTCCCAATCAATTGACCACTCCTTGGAGCTAGCCTCCAAGGATGGCAATCAACCTATCAAATCCAAAGTGAAACACCTCCCCATATAGCTCTTAGCCTCTCATGATAAAAGGCTAGAGAGAGTTTCTCAAGCTGATTTGAGCAATCACACACCTTCCCCATGTAAAATGAAGAAGAATCCACCCTTCCCCAAGTTCCCACATCATTGGCAAAATGGATTTCAATCAAAGCTATCTACGAAGAGGAGGAGCTTGGCCCATATAGCAGTTGGCAAGGAGGAAATCTAATACATTTTACCTGGAGGCTTGCCACATCCTCAGAAAACTATTTGAAACATTCCAACCATCGAGGTATCTGCCAAACCCAACCTTCTATTGAATTTGGTTTTGTCTTTTATGAAGAAAAATTGATCTCAAGTGAGATATAACAGTATAGATGTGTGTACAATCGATCCCTGATCATTTTTCAATTGAAATTGTTTACCTCCACCACTTAGATCATTGAAGATTTGAGAATTTGATATATGGTGCTCAGTTTTCATTATTGATCAGGGATAATCTCCAACCATCCATTCTTACTATGAGAAATGGATAGTTGAGATTTAGTCGTACAAATTGATTATATCCTATATAAGAAATCAAAGGAGAAATTATGGTTGTCCAATCAAAGATCGGATGACCGTGATGAATATCATGCCCCGCCGTGATTTGAGATGGATCCACGTGGATCCTGTTGGCTCAATCATGCACCGCCACATGTAAAGCGATGCCATGTCAACGTGACATGGCACTAGCTGAATTAAATAGAAAATTTTTGTCTACCCTAATTTACAAAATGCATAAAATATTTAAAGCTTTAGAAGATCATAGAAAATAAAATACTCAACTAAAAAAAATGCAAATAAGGGCTCTATAAATTCATTTCAGTGAGGAGAATTCATCAAACCCAAAATCCTTAATTTTTATTTGTTATTTTTTCATTAGTTTAAACTTAATTAAAAATAATCAAATTCAAATTAAACCCAAATCATTAATCCAATTAATTTTAAACTTTGGATATTTAAAATTAAGGTTGAAGCACACCTTAGATAAATTTTTTAAGATTTATGGGAAATTAACTCCGTAGATATGTAATTTTTAAGCTCTAAACCATAATTTAATAAAATAAATTAATATTAAATTAAAAAATTATGAAAAATATGGAATTAGTCTAGATCATCATAATAAAAACAAATAAACCTAAAAACATCATTAGAACTTTCTAGAACTTAATAAACCCCAAAATGACCTAATTAGGTAATTAATTAAATTAATTAATCTAAACTTAACCAAATCATAATAAATCAACTAAAACTAAAAATAATCTAAATAAACCCTCTATGGATTGGCTTTCTAGAGGAAAATTTAAGAAAATTAAAACCCCTAATTAATTCATTCTAATTTATGCTTAATTTAAACTTTATTAAAATAACTTAAATCTTAATTAGTTTTAAATTATACATCTGATTAAGGTGAAACTTTAGGGAACTTAAATTGGCAAGAAACCCCAATTGCTTTTAAAATTTTAAGGTCAAATTATCTCTGGATTAGATATTATCGAATTTCTAATCTTTAGGTCAATTTAAGTGAAATAATAAATCTGAAAGTTACAAAAATTATAAAAATTCATAAAATCAACTAAAAATCTTTTCATTGACATCATAATACTTAAAGAAAATTTTCTAACCCACTAAAGTTAAAGAATTTAATTAATCATGCATTTAGTGTTTAATGAAATGGTTAAGAATATAAAATTTAATCAAGCCTTAAGTTAATAATTTATTAAATTCCTAATAGATCGATTAATCAATTGAAATTCAAAACTAATCAACTTTTGGATTTCTTACCTAAATGCGTAATTCAATAATATAAAAGTTTCTTAAATCCATTTTGGTTAATAAATAACATAATCCTAAATATAGGAGAAATGATTAATCAAATCAATTAAACATAAATAACTTAAAAGTTTGAAATGGCTTAGGTTAAGTTTGGTGCTCAATGTAGCTTAAGTTTCCTAGTTTAGGATTAATAAATAAAATCTTACCCTAAAAAATTAAATTAAATAATGAAGCTTTAAAATGTAATATTTCATTAAATTTAATCCAAATTATGAAGTGTAATGCATAAGTTAATAGGCCCCAAAAAATGAACTAGAATGAATTACTTCTAAATCAAGTTTGAATTGAAAATTAATTTAAATTATCTAAGTCAACTCATTTAAATTAATAAATACTTAACATTGATAAAACTAATGAGTGAAATCAACTTAATCAAATAAATTAAATCATTCAAAAACATAAGATTAAATAAGCATTTAATGAAAAGAAACATAAAATCAAATATAAAGTTAGGTTATGAAAGAAAGTATAATAACATAAAATGAATTAAAGCACTTAAAAGTAAACTAAACTAAAATAAAATCAAATCAGACTTAATTATCTAATCATGGTAATATCATCTTCTAATTAAGATTCAAAGAAACATTAATCAAGATAAAAGATATAAAACGAGAATGAAGTATTCAAAATCTTATTAAAATTAGATTACATAGACATTAAAACCTTAAAAAATTAAAATACTAATCAAATCAAACCCAACTTTAGACAAACAGTCCAAATCAATTTAAAATAGTTAATTAAGATACTTAAGATTCAAGTTTGACTCTTCAGAATGGATGAAAATCTCATTCTATTAGAAGTTAGGATGTTGGATAAGATGGATTCCACCCAAAGTGGAATTTATTTTATTCTTCATTCTTTAAAATTTAAACTCAATTTTAACATAAAATGCAATTAAATGTGGAAGTAAACTTATAACTCAGTTAAATCACTAAAATTAAAACCAGCCAATGAAAAATTAAACAAATTTTAAGAATAAAATAAAAAGAAATAAAAAGAATGAAAACAAAATTTTTCATAATTAGCAAAACGGTATATAGTCGGAACACCTAAGATCGAAGGGCTACTAGTCCAAAGGAGATCTTGATCCCTCAAACCTTTGGTTTAATAATGACACACACCTATGAAGAAAAATTATGAAAATTAAAAAAATCAAATCTCAAATCAAGTTAAACCAAACTTTGAATCTAAAAAGATCTAGTAAAGTCATACCACACAAGCCCATTTCCTCACACACTAGATTGCTATGTCACTAACCTTAGATAGGTTAAGCTGATGATCTGTAATGTTCTATGATGTGAAATATTCTTCTTATTATATGGTCCAATATTTTATATTGGATGGCTCAGATTGTTTGCCTTATTTTCCCACTAATTTGGATGGTAGGACATTAATTTTAGGCTGTCACTATTTTTTATAGGGGTTATGCTAGAAGGGACTACTGTAATAAAAAATAATATATAAATGATGTTTATTTGCAAATGCTTAAGTCCCTAAGCATGGCTCAATAAGATAGGTGGGCTTAGCAAGCAACTAATGCGAAATCCATATGTTCAAAATAAAATTATAAGTGTGATGTGTGTATTTTCTGACATTTGTTTGGCAGGATTTAAAAATTTACTTTTAGAATTTTAAATATAATTTGAGCCTAGAATTAAGTTAGGATTTATGGAGTCTAGGAATAGTAAGAGCTGGCTCTACCAATTGGTAGTCTCTTGTGAAGCCCGTGGAGGTTCCTAAAAAAGGTGGCGATCCTGGAAGAAGACCCCCATAGATCAAACTTTTAGTTCTAGGCTAGGCTGTATAAGGACTGAGCTAGGCAACCCATTTTCTCTTTCTTCCAGGGTGTATAGTGGCACCCAATCTCATTGGCCTATTTTATTAATTAATTTGGCTTAATTTTTTTTGGGTACACAATAAAAATTGCCACTTTTTCAAGGTTTCTTTTTGTGGTGTGATTTTGGGATGAAATGCTTGGAACATAAGGCTCCTAGGAAAATTAATTTTTTTTATCCCACTTAAATTTAAACAACTCAAACATAAAGCAAGAAACTCATAACCTTATATTAATTAAAGCCCTAGGTACAACTTAAAAGTCATTAGAAACAATTAGCTTTTGTAAAATATGATAGCATATTATTCATACTTCTTGAATTGGGGGCTTCACCCATTACACATAACGGGCCATCTGGCTTTTGAGGATGACCATCCTTCTTGGGAGAAGTGTGCCTTCTCTTTTGATCTAGCCCACAATAATTTCTAATGGCATATCATTATAGACATGAATTGCATTCCCAAAGCCTTAAACTGAATTGTGAGTCAATACATAAGAAAAGAGAAATTTATTACATTAGTTAAGTACATGACATGATGAACATTATCTTAGGGTTAGGGAGTGAGTTAGGCTCTTAACATCTTTACTAAATGCAATAGCCTAGACATCTTACATACATAAGATTGGATTCATGGTTTTTAAAATCGCTTAGGTGGTGTTAGCTATCAACTCTTCCAAGTGAGTTATAATTCCAAAAGAGTCAGGGATAGGTTTAATTTTTCTTTTGGTAGGAGAAGAACCAATAATTCCCAAAAATTTTATATTAGGTTAAGTTTTTGACTTGTGTTAGGATCATTTGTAGACTTAGGTTTTGAATCATCCTTTCGGAGTAAGTCTTCAAGTCATAAATGTTTTTACAGTCTTGTGTTGGTATAATCTAAATCCTAAATTTCTAATAAAAATGTTAATTTGATCTTAATAATTTTGGACTCAAAATTATTAATTAAAATGGTGAGATAGTTGAATTGCTTACTAGGCATCCCAATATCTAAAGCATTTCCTACTTATTCCATAATGGTCTTCAAAACAGCTCTTCCACCTTGTAGCATTCCTCTTTTAAATTTCTAAATTATCATCATTTTGAAGACGAGCTTTGAAATCTATTTGTTTAATCAAGAGTATTCTTAGGAAGAGATCATTCATTCCTAAGATGTAATTAATGATAGGGGTTTACCTTTATAGGTAACTATGAACCCTACACTAAAATAAACCATATTCTACCTCACCATGGTACATTGAAGACCCATCAGCCTTAGGAGTTCTTACTAAGTAATTAAATACATTATAGGATAATATGTTTATCATTAAAGAAAATATATTTAGCCCATAATGATACATTTGATTACTAAAATAATTACCCCCAAGATCTGTGTGGTGTTCAGATAAAAATTCTAAGCACTACTTCCTCCTTAAAATATTCCTCTCGCTCTCCTTTCTTTTATTTTTCTCTTTCTTTTTGACTTTTTCTTTTCTTTTCTTTTTTTTTTCTTCTTTACTTTCTTTTTTTTTATTTTTCTTCTATTTCATTTTCTTCTTAAATTAGTTCATGAGAATAAACACTTTGCTTCTTAGAGAAATAGTAGGTTGTATTCTCATAAATCCTGACCTCGTGTACTAAGAATGGCTTTAGATCACCTTTAACACAATACTTTAAGCCACCCCATATGAACTTAATGCACTGGTAGAGCAAAAATTTACTGTATTATTCTCACAAATCCAAGGTCACTCTAGCAAATATTTAAAAGATGTATCCAAATCTATTATATAAAATTTAGCCTTTATCTTTAAATCATCTATCTATAATGGTCATGTTGGAGCCTAAGACCCTCTTGCTATGCTCATTAAATCCTTTCAATATCATCTTTTTAGAGTAAAGTTTAGTGATGTTGATCCTCAAGAAGGTGTGGGTTCTTAGACTCATGATGTTGACCGATGCACCTGAGTCAACAAGTACTCTAAATAATCTAATCTTGCCAACATCTACTATAGTGGGCAGTTGTGCTCTATTGTCCCAAGTAATAGATCATTTGAGAATGTGACACCTAGGACTTTCTTTGAGAAGCATACCTCTTCTTCAATTAAACTTTTAGTAGCCAACTGAGCTAAGCATATCTCAGGATCTAGCAATGCTTTGATTGGAGACTCTATCATCTCTTTGGATAAGACAAGATCATCATACATGCTTAACTTAGCTAGCAACTCTCTTAGATATGCCAAGACATTACAATCAACTTTGGGTTAATCTTCCACTAGCGTATTTCATGATGGAGCATCTTGTGAATTTATTAGAATCAATGACTTGTTTAACCTTATCTTAAGCTGCCACCCTAAGAGGAAGAACTTTGCCATTACAAAGGTTAACTTCGATGATTTGTTCAGTTGGGGGATTCATAGTGTTATTTACATGCTCATCTTGTACACCTATAGCTTCGTTTAAAGGATCTTCCAAGTCAAATGAATCTAGTTCTATCTCAAGAGGGGAACCGTGAAGAGTCAAGAAAGAAAATTTCATTTTTGAATAACAAAAGGGTGATTAGAATCATTTAGATTGTTATAATTATTTGGAGAGGTTTCTATTAGAATGAACTCAATAGAATCATTATAAAGAGATAAAATAGAAGTGGAATTCTTCTTCTTCATTAATTTATTCAACTTTGGAAGTACAAAATAGAAGTCATACAAAGTAAATGGCATGAGTGGCTTTATGTCCTCATCTTTAGATACAATGCTCCTAGAATTCCTAGCGAAGCTAGTGAAGTAGTAGCAATATTGGTGAAGAAAAAGATGACAAACACAGATGGTGGTTGTGCTCGTGAACTATCCCATGCATGTGATGGTTGTTGCCTCTTGGCTTCCACCCTCTTCAAAGTTATCCCTCCTAACTGGTAGACCAACCGATGTGGTGGAGGTCTTAGCTATATCAGATACCTGCAGAGAAACCTTCTTAAGACTATTTTTTAAAGGTTCAAGATAAAGAGATGTCCCAATCTTCTTTGATCTTAACAAGATTGATTGACTCCCTAGAGATTACTTTAATATAATCAGGAGGATGTTCTACTAAGTATTCATTAGATATTATAATTGCTCTAGATTTGTAGTTACACTCAAGCAAATCTTTGAAGGTAAAATAATCCTCTAATACTAGGTCTGACATGCCATGATAGTGGTAGAAGTTAGGATCATCATTCCTGATAGCTTCCTCAAGCTCTTTAGGTTTGGTTAGGTAAAAGTCAAGCTTCTTGAGAAGGTTTTCAAAATTTTTTTTAACTACCTCCCTCTTGAAGGAATAAGGTTTATTGAGCTTATCAATAAGAGTAAGTGGGAAATAGCTACCAAGTGGTGAATATTAGTACATGGGCTATGGAGGTTGTTGTGATGGTTGTGAAGGTGGAAGAGGGGGTCAGAGTGGAGGCTGCTAAGATCTGTGCTTCTTAGAGTAGACTCTTACCTACTACTTTCCCTTATCGATAGCTGATACTACCTTAGGATTCTTTTTAAATACTTTATGGGGGTTGAATTTGGGCTTGTAAGACTAATCTGAGAAGAATAACTATTTGGCTTTGTCTTATAGGTTAGCTACCTTGCTGATAAATTTTTTCAAATGTATTGATTGTAAAATCTTAAGCATGAAAATAAATGGGCCATGATCTTTAGAAGAATTTCAATAACATCTTGCTCTTGGAGTTGTGGCTCGTATTTCATACTCTAGTTAAATTATTTGAGAATATAATCAATTAAGGATTCATTAAGTTTTTATTTCTCTACTATGAGGTCATCTACAATTACCCTTTATTGAGCTCATGTAAATCTCTTGATGAAAAGTTATTCTAGCTCCACAAAGGACTTCTCTAAACTATTGGGTAGTTCGATGTACCAATCAAAAGTGACTCTAGAAAGAATGCTAATGAACTATATGAAGAGTAGAGCATCATTGTCACCTGCATTGTAGTAAGTAGCCTTGAAGTGTGCAATGTGCTGCCTAGGGTTCTCACTACCATCAAACACCTCAAAGGATGGTGGCACAAAACCCTTGGGGTATTGGACTACACAAACTTTCTCCAAGTGAATTCTAGCCTTTAAAATTCATGAGGCTCCTTGGGTTTGATCTGATGCCTGCTTCACTTATTGTTACACCATCTATTTAATGTCCCTCTCTTGGAAACTACACTGTATGCACCTTTCCTATGTAGACTACATATATTTTTCTCTAGTAGAGTGCTATTTTTTGGCCAGTCAATTGTATGCACTAAATCGTGCTATCTATCTCCATAAGTGTGGTTTAAGGTGCTGGTATCTAACCCTGAAGAGCTAACATAACTAGCTTTAGCTCTTTCATCTTCTTATCCATGTGGTAAACTTGATCATTCTTTATTTTAATTTGATGCAAAAGTCATTAAGTTAATTCTAATACCTCACATTTCTAAACAATAGCTCCTTGGACATCAGTATTATGGTGTTACTGCCTATGAGAGAAAGTTTTAGTCTCTACCAAATGAACCTTTACTACATTATCTAAGTAGTCATCTTCTTCCACATTAAAGGATGACCTTCTGATCATCACTCCTTTCCTTCTCTGTGCCTTTGATCATTACCTTATACTTTGTTGAGTAAAAATTTGTTCGACACTATATCAATTTTAGGTATTTCTTATTTGGATGATCAAATACTTCATTAAAGAATACACATATTTCCTCATAAGATAAACATTTAATACTATAATGGATTCAACCATGTAATAATATACTCTTAAGGCTAATGAGTCTTTCATGTACCAGAGATTTTTCCCCTAACCTATATGGATGGTAGAACAAGGTTTATTTTAAGTTTGGTTCATGGTTCCATATAGAGGCAAGGTCCTATAGATAATTACATCTTAAGAAGGGTCTCTTCTTGAGAATACTCTCGATTAAAGAAATAAGTTATTATTTTTAAAGATTTTTAATGTTGGTTCTCAAAGGATTAATATTTGAAATTTCAACTAGGGTTGATCCAAGGTAAAGAGAGTTATTTTTGAAAGCCAAATGGGATGAAGTAGGAGATGCCTATTGATACTGGGATGCCCAGCAGACACTTCAACTATCCTATCATTGGGCTTTCAGTTTTGGTGTTTTATTTAGATTTGAATTAACATTTTCTTAGAAATCTAGGGCTTAAATTCTGGTAACACAAGATTATAGGAATGCCTAATGTTGAATACTTACTCTAAGGATGAAGCTTCAGAACCTAAGTCAATAAGTGCTTCTAGCACATACTAGTTTTATTTTGAGAATTATTGACCATTCCTCTCACTTGAGGGAACTATCCTATCCCTAACTCTTCTGGGCTTACAACTCGCTTGAAGGGGCTACCAACTAACACCACCTAAGGGATTTTTAAATTCATGATGCTAAGTCTCTAGAATACAAGATGGCTAGGCTATTGTCTTTTTAAGAAAGGAATATAAGAATCCTAGACTCACTCCCTAATTCCTAGGATCATGTAGGGTATGAAATGCATCTAACTAATGCACATTTATTTTAGATTTTTAATTGTTTTGATTTATGATTCATTTGAGATCTTGGGTATGCAATTTATACCTTCATGTCATGTAGCTAGAAATGGTTATGGGCCAAATCATTAAGAAGGTGGTCATCCTCATAGGTTAGATACCCCTTATGTGCAATGGGAGAAGTGCCCATTCAAGGATTAGAGTAATAAGATTTCATTGTTTCAAGACCTAAGTGTTTCTAATTGATATGCTTACCTAAGGACTTAATTTATGTAAGGTTCAAAGTTTGCTTCATTTTATTTCAGTAGTTTATATTTAAATTAGGTATAAAATTTAATTTTTTTTTCTATGAGCCTAATTATCCAGGCATTCAATCATAAGAAAGCACAACACATAAAGAAATCTAGAAAATCTGGTTGATTCTATTGCACACCCAAAATAAATCAAGCCAAATTAATTTAAGAAAAAGGCCAATGTAGTTGGGTACTACTATACACACTAGAAGAAAGACCAAACGTGTTGTTGAGCTTTGCCCTTATACTACTCAGCTTAAAACTATAAGTCTAGATCTATGGGTATTCTTTCCATGATCTTCTCCTTCTTTGGAGACATCCATTAGGCTCCACAGGGGACCTTTACACCATCACTTAGTAGGGTCAGCTCCTACTAATCCTGGACCCCATAGACCCTAACTTAATTCTAAGCTCAAATTTACATCTTGAATTTAAAAATGAATCCTATGCCCTACATAACAAATGTTAGCAAAATATAGTAGTTATATTTCAGAAACATATTTTCTTAGCATTAGCTACTTGCCAAGCCCACCTATCATATGGGCTATGCTTAATGACTTAAGCACACCTGCAAGAAAATAATATTTTAATTTTATTTATGATAGTAGTCCTTTCAAACATAGCCCCCTATAGAAGACAATGTTAGATATAAAACTAACATCTTATCATCCATTTTAATAGGCAAACTATCCTAGACATGTAGTCTAAAATAGTACACCACAAAGACATGTGCAGTACATCACATCACAACACAAAAAATTATAAGAAGAAATCACAAAATAGCCTAACCTAAGTCTAGGGTTGTGGTGTTTAAAATTCTTGTTGAGGTTATTATTAAGTATGTTAGGGGACACCACGCAGATCCATAAATGTACTCATTAAGGTGATTGGGTACAACATTAAGGAATAGTATACTATCTCGAGAGATGGAAGTCACAACCCTATAATGGACCTAATCACCTAATGAGGACTCCTAAGGCATGATGGGTCTTTGAATGTACCAGAGATCTTTCCCCTACTTTACATGAAAAAGTAAAGTAGGGTTTATTTTAACTAGATTCATTAAGTTTCTTATGGAGGTAAGCCCCCATAGTTAATTACATCCTAAAGAATGAGATTCATTAAGAATACTCTAGATTAAGATAAATGATCATTGTCTCCAAAGATTTCAAAGATAGGACTATCAACAAATTGGTTATTTTTAGAAAATCAAGTGGGATTGATCAAAAAGAGAGAATTATTATTAAAACCAAAGGGAGATGAGTAGGGGATGCTAACGATGCTAGGTAACCTAGCAAGCATCCCAAACTATTCTATGGTTGGGGTTTATATTTTTGAAATTGAGGAGAATTATATGTTTGAGTTGAATTTTTATTAGAAATCTAGGACTTACAATTCCACAACACAAGATTGTAGAAATGCCTAAGAGGCAAGGATTTATGCTTATAACCCAAAAACAAATAGCAACCTCAGATCTTAAATCTACGGAGCTTTGGTGAGGGTCAAAGCACGATCTAAATATAAGGTGAAAGATAGGTATATGGCTTACCTCCACAAGAGAGAGTAAATCACCTGACTGTTGGACTTGCAATCACCTGGAGTGGCCGCCAAGTAACTCCTACAATTTTAAATACATGTAGGCAAGTCTTATGCTTTGCAAGATGACTAAGCTGTTATTTATTTAGAAAGGAGACTAAATTCTTAAACACACTCCCTAAGAGACTGGATCATGAAGGGCATGAATAAATGACTTAATATAATGCAAATTTTGTCAAGTTTTATTTAAATTTTAGAACATTTTTATTTAACACGGGCTATGGGATTTCATATGCATAATGCATGAGAAAATTGATTATGGGCCAAAATCAAAAAGAAGGAGGTGTATATCCACCATGACCTTCAAAGGTTAAGCCATTTTCTCTAGCAAAAGTGGAAGCCCTCCATTAGCAAAAGTGAGACAATATGATTTATGCATGATGTGAGACATACAACATCTAATTAAGGGGTTGCTAAATCTTTTATTATCTTGATTTATGTCCTAGGCTTTAAGTGAGGTTATGAATTATTTAGTTTAATTTTGAGTTGATTAATTGGATAGAAAATTTATTTTTTTTCCTACGAGTCTAATCGCATCCATGACATTCAATAACCATCAAGCAATTAAGAAACTAGAAAAATCATGCCATCCTAATTGCACAATCATAAACATAACATCAATCAATTTATAAAATTAGGGCAAAAGAATAAGAGGCCGATGTGGTCGGGTTCCACTGCACAACCCAAAAAAAATATGGGTAGCCGAGTTCTACCCTTATATAACTTCAATTATACATGAATAATTATAATTTAGAAGGAATTCATGTTATGGGGGTCTTCATTCTTTATTCTCATTTCTTCATTTCTTTTTTCTTCATTTCTTTATTTCTTTCTTTCTTTTGGTTTGTCTTGGGATGTAGTTTGTTCCAAGGCTTCACATGGTATATAAGACATGATCTTATAACTAACATTCATCCTAATCCCCCATAACATTCATTCCAAATCTTAATTGCAAAATTTACATCAAAATGGGAAAGATAAATCTAACTAAACTTGTAAAATAGAGATTATCTAAACATACCACACAACCCAAGCAGTTATATGAATAATTTGGACTTAGCACCCTACATATGGGTAACCAAGTCCACCTATCCTAATTTGGGTTATGCTGGTAAGCAACAATCATAGTAAAAGTATTTATATTTTTACAACACCCTTAAGCACAACCCCTATAATTACATGATTAGGCTAATATTTTTCTAACATCCAAACTACACACATGCACCCTAACATCCAGTCTAAAATAATACATCACTGAATAAAATCATTCATCAAACCATGCACCGCCCTAATCTAAAGCTAGAAATGATGACTTAGTATAATGTGTGTGTCATTTAAGGCTTGTGTGGCATGTCTTAGCTAGGCTTTAAGGTTGAAATTTTCTAAGTATGAAATATTTAATTTAGAGGGTGGTTTCATTTCAAGTGATTTAGCTGATTTGTCAATTTTAGTTGATGATTAAATTTGGTTTGAATGAACTTACACTTAATGACTAAATGTTATGAAGAGAAGAAAAGAGAAGAGAACTTCTCTTTCATCACTTCCTTAAAACATTTCTAAGGTAGATTGATTGATGAATTTCCTTTGTGAATGTTTTATCATGTGTTTTAATTAACCCTAAGTTTAGATTTACTCTAAATAGCTCTATTTAACAAGAAAGGTATCTTAAGATTAGTTAGAGTGGATTACTACCACATGACACATACTCATTTATTTCTTTCCACCATGATACCATGCATATGAATAATCCCAAGCATACCTATACATGCAATGCAAATTTTAACACATTTTGATGATGAATGCTAAGAGATATGATTTGAAAATTTGTATATTCCATTGATGCATGTCTTTATTATGTAGAAAAGAGGGATTTATTATTCATTAACTAAATGCACATTCACATGTATAAAAGATATAAGTGAGCATGATGCCATTATTTTCTACACCAGGGGCGTAAGGTACAAGACCTACTTAGGGCTACTTAAAGCCTAGCAGCCCTGGGATGTCCAGACTAATATATCACTTTTCTTAAATACATATAGATGTACAAGAAGAAACAAATGGACATAGAATCATGCAAAAGATTATGTTTGATTTGGTTGTATAATTTACATATGTAATATGAAGATCCTTCTTAAGTAATAACATAGAAATGCATAGGAATAGATTTAAGCAAGTGTTGTGTTCTTTTTAAATGAACTATACACTTGCAAATCCTATGTAAATCCATGTTAAGAGAAGATAAGAGAACTTCATAATACACATCTTATGCTATAATCACATGCAAGCTTATAAATATTCATAAGTAGCATCACTTCATTCATAATCTTTGATTTATAGGTTTTGAAAATAATTTTTGGTTAAATAGTGATAATAGCCATTTTAGCCAACACATGCAATTTGACATAAAAGGAAACATTCTATTTGATTGATTTTTTAAAAGAAATGAATGCATGATTTCATATGAAAAATAATATTTTCGCATGCTTGGAAAGAAATCAAGGGATGTAAGCACATGACATCATTCACTCTAATTAATTCATAAGGACAATCATATAAAATAAGATTATCTAAAATGATCAAAATTTCCTTAAGGAGATTTTTATTTTTGAATTCGATTTGACTTAGGAAATATGAAAAAGGGTTTCCTGGTCCTAACCCATTTCCCCCATGTGTGAATTAGTTTAGTTTAATTTTAGAACAATTAGGTTGATTTTATGTTTTTTTAGGTTAAAGCTTGAATTAAATCAATTAATTACCCCTTACCTATACCACTTTAACATAATTATTCAAGTAATTATGAGCCAACATATGATATGCAATCACATGGAATTTAAATCAGTAATGCACCTAAGAAATGAAGGAGTCTAATGCAATTGGCTCACAATTATTGACTAATTATGCTAAATGATTTAATTATGTACTTTCATAACCATCCTACACATGTAGTTTGATTATGATTTTCTTTAAAGTTCTCTTAGGCTATTGAACACCTAAGAATCTATGCAAGAGTTGAATGATTAAGTTTTGGAGTGATTTAGTTTTGAGTTTGATTAGTTAAGCCATTTAATTAATTACAACTTAATTAAGTGTTTATCCAAATGAAATAGACTTAGGGTAAAAGATTGGAGAAGAAGTCCTAATCTCATTCCCTAAGTCCATTCACTATTTCATGATGATTAGCAAGTTTTATTAATGAATTTATCATTGTTTAACATGTTAATTAATCATTTAATTAATTAAGAGAGGGATTAAGGATGAAACAAGTAATTTCCCTAATTAACCCAGCAATAAATTATAAGAAAATTATGGGAGGCAAAGGTCATCCCACTAATCAACCTCAAGAAGTTTGGAACTAATTGCTAAAGTAATTAAGGAGTAATTAGCTTAATTATATTTCCAATAAAACCTAAATTGAGTGAAAATTTATGTTCAAAATTAATTGATTTTAATTTTCTATTATTCTCCTCTGAATTATCTTTAAAATGAACCTAAGTTTGCATTTTTTTTTTTGAATTTTTTTATAATTAGTTATGATTTTAGGAAGTTTCATCATTAAAATTGGATTAATTAAAGCTTATTAAACCCCCTAATCCCATCGGGCCACGTGGCGGCTAACCCGGTGCACTTTTCACGTGGCGCGATGGAATAGGTTATTTAAGTTATCACATATATCGGTTGAGTTAGCTGGCAGCGGATGCATTTTCTCTGCGGCCCGTCTGATCTAAGATCATATGGTCGAGATTAATCCTATGGTTTAGGCTTAAATTAAAGGGGATCTAGGATGACCTAATCACAGTTGCCCATTCCAATCACGCAAAACGGATGATGTGTGATCCTTCTTCTTTGTGAGTGATGAGAGATGAACACTATTCATCTCTCTTCATTCAATTCGAGCTCACCCAAGCTTACATTGGGATCAAAATGATCCCACACCTTCGGAAGGAGAGGGATGCACATCCAACGGTCAAGATCTCAAGGGGTGACACTTTCCTTCAAAAAGGAACAACCAAATTTTCCAATGGCTATGATTTTGAGCAATTACCTTGTTGGAGGCTATCATCGGTGCTTCCAACGGAAAAGGTAGCTTCGTCTAGTAGAGACAAATCCCTGTTGAAAGAATTAGGTCTTAATTTCAAGTGGATGGTTCAGTTGACCAAGCTCCCTTCAATGGTGATTGGCCTTGATCGAAGTGATGCTTCCCGTGGCTTGGAGCTTGGGAAATGACTTGGTCAAGCTCAACGAAGTCCAATTGATGGTGTGTGCAAGGTTAATTTGATTCTGATGGAGAATTGAGTGAGTTAGATTTTCACTCCACCTCCTCTGTTTCATCTTTGAGCAAAATCAAGAATGGGCAATCAAAGGAACTTGGAAATAGCTTGGAAAATCTTAGGGAGGCTTCGATTGAATCTCTTTAGCTCTATGGAAATGAATGCTTATGGTTTGAGTGGGAATGAGGGGGAGTATATCTCCCCCTCCTTGGATCAGAAGGTGATTGCTAGTTTTGCCATTTTTGATCAATGGAAAGGATTGGAGGCACAGTTTTAGCTGCCAAACATCCAATGTGAGTCATTGTGGGTAGTGGAGGGAAGGATAGTGGATTTCCATGTGCTAGGTGAGTGCATTTGGTGATCTAAGTGTTCAATTTCCATTAAGAGGTCAGTTTGGCATTGGCTTAGGTCATGGCCATCCCAAGCTCATTGGGTCTTGATCACTACCCTCCTTGGTGTCCATTACCACTACAAGGATGCCAAGTGGCCTTGAGAAAGAAATGACCAAATTTCAAGTGAATTTGGTCATAGGATACCCTTTGACCTAAGGGAAAAATAATCATTTGGTCAAGATTTTGATTTGGCCAGATTTGAAATGATTCAAAAATGGGTTGGGACAAAATTTAAGTGATTTGGAATTCATTTGGTTTGAATTGGTTCAATTTGACCTATTTACGTCAAGTTGGGTCAAATTGAGTTAGGTTGACCAATTGGTCAAATTGGGTCAAACCATGGGTTAGGTCAAGTTCAAATGACCATTTGGAGCCTATGGGTATCATTGGTTCGATTTAATTTGATTTAGATTTTTTTGGTTCATTTAAGTTCATTTAGGTCAAATGGGTCAAGTTGACCAATTTGACCTATTTGACTCAATTGGGTTAGGTCATGGGTTGTTTAGGCTTGGTTGATCATTTGAAATGTATTGTAAGCTTTGGTTTCAATTTGGTTTGGTTTGATTTCAAGTTGATTTTACTTTTTAGGTTAAGTTGGATTTATGGTAAATTGGGTTAGGTTTGGTCTAGTTGGTTAATTGAAGCTTTGGTCAAGTTCAACAATCAATTTAGAATGAATTTAACCCATTGGTTGTAATGAATTTGGCATAGATCAAGATTTGATCCATTTTGACTTTTTAGGTCAAATTGGATTAACAAAGTGGCCAATTAGCTTGGTTTGCTCAAGATGACTTGGTCAAGTTCAATCATTGATTATGGATTGGTTTAGATCAATGGTTTCAATCAATTTAGCATATGATGGATTTTGGCTAGCTTGGATTTCATTTGGGTTTAATCTTGACTTGGTAAAAAGCTAGCTTTGACTTAGTTTGACCCAATTTGAGTGATTGATCATCCTAGGATGATTATTGATCACAATGTGAGATGTGGATGGGCTTAGTTCAATCCAATTTGGGTTGGATTAGAATTTGGCTCAAAAAGGTCTTTTAGGTCACTTTGGGTCAAGTGAACCTAAGTGGGTCAATTAGCTTGATCAAGGCTTGATTCAAGTTTGGTTGAACTCACATATGGACTAATTATGGAAATAAAAATCTAATTGCAAGTGATTTGGAGTCAAATGGATTTTGCTTCAGTTGATAATTTCAAGTCAAAAGGGTGAACATAGGTTTGATTTGGGTTAGTTTGATATTGGTTTGATGATTGTAGTTTATGTTTATATTTGGGCATGTGATTGAAGAAATGATTGTTTGAAGAGAAAATCCAAAGGTTTGGATTGATTTATGAATGATTTGGCCAAGTCCAAGAAATTGGCTTAAAGGATATAAGTTAGATTTGGATTTGAGTTTTGAATTTAGTTTTGGTTATTTGAATTTATATTTCATTTATATTTGTGAATATAAATAAGAATATAAATGGGTTATGAGAAAATCTTTTGAGTTTGGATTTGATTTGATCTAAGTCCATAAGATGAAATCAAAGGGCTTAGGAAATATTTTGAGGTTCGAATTCAATCATGGGTTTCAATCATTTGATTTGGAATTGATTTATAATTTGGATTTTGGAATTGATTTATGATTTGAGAAAAATCAACTGAGTTGGAATTGATTTAAGATTTGATTTGGATTGGTTTAAAGGAGGGAATCAAGGATTGGGTTCAAGCTATAGGGTAAGCAAGTCCTTCTAATACCCCTAAGGCATAACCTATTCCTATGGCTAACTCTTCTAAGTCTCTAAGGTTAGGTTAAGTGTTCACCTAATCACTAGAAGTGTGTTAAGACTAAGGAACTCTTAGTGTATAGAGGAGTCCTATGTCTAAGATGGAGAAGTTGAAAGTTCACTCCAAAAGTGAGGTCAACAAGGGTCCATGACATAATGATCTAGTGTGTGATGGGAATAAGCTTATGTAGCAAGAATTTGCAAGGCCTCTCTAGTTCAAGTTTCAATTTGAGTTTTGAGTTGGTTTGAATTTTACCTTTAGGCGGTTTCAATTTAAATGATTTAATGATTTAATGATTTAGTGTCATTTTCATTTTCACTTTTATTTTATTAAGGTGAAGCCTAGGTTTTCAAGAATGAAGCATAGAATATATTCCACTTTTGGGTGGAACCCATTATATTCAGCATCTTAATCCCTGCTGGAATGAAACCTTCATCTTAAGATGGAGATTCATCTAAAAGGTCTAACTAAGATCCTTAAATATATTAATTAATTCTTTCAATTTCATTTAGATGGTTTCGGTTTGAATTTAATTTGGATTTTAGATTGATGTTTCAAATCTTTTTGATGGAATTTGATTTTTTTTTATTTTGATTTGACTTCCATTCTTGATTTAATTTATTCCTTTAATTTGATTTGATTAAATTATTTCATTTGATTTAATTTAAATTAAGATTTTAATTTACCTTGCATTAATGTTTTTTATGTTTAAGTTTAAGTTCATTTCATTTTTTTTATTTATGTTAACCTAAGGTTTTTAGGTTAAAGGTGAAATTCATTCCTAACTTACCTTGGAAGTAGATTTAGATTGTAGTGGTTTTTTTGACAATGAGTTCATTAGTTTAAGGTTTAATTACTCTTAATATGTTTTATTAATTTTATTATTCCTTAAGTATGAAAATGATTATGTTTCTTTAATTTAGGATGTTGGAGAACTATTCTAAGTATTTATGATGTAGATGTAGATTATTTCAAGTTACTTCATGATTTTTTGAATTTATGAATTTTCTTTTATTAATTATTTGATTTATGATGATAAAGAAATTTAAAATTCAATAATTCCCAATCAAAAAACTCAATTGAGTTTGAAATTTTTATGTCAAGTGGGGTTTCATGCCAATTTTATATTTTCAAAGTTTTATCTTGATTAGAATCATAATTAGGGTGTAATTAAAATTTTGATTATTTTATTAAAGCTTAAATTAAGCCTAATTTAGTGAAGATCATTTGGAGGTTTATTTTTCCTTGATTCCCCTCTAAAATATGTTTCCATTGAGGGTTCATTCATAATTTTTAAAAATTTGGTTGATTTATTATGATTTAATTAATTTTTAGTTAATTATTTGAATTATTTAATCCAATTTATTAGCTAATAAAGCCATTTTATGATTTATTGAGTTTGAATGGGTTTCATTGATGATTTTAAGTTCATTAGAGTTTATTAAGTTGATTTGAGGTTATTTAATCCATTTTGATTGTTTATTTCATTTTATTTTAGTTTATTTAATTAAAATTGAGGTTTAAAGTTTGAAATTTAATATATAATGAATTACATTGAAATAATTCATGAACATTTCTCCTAAGGTGTGTTTTAAGCTTATTTTCAATTCCCCAAAGTTTCATTTCAATTGGAATAATGGTTTGTGTTTTAATTAATTTCATTCAAACACAAATTAAGGCCAAAATAACCAAAAAAAATTATTAGGGATTTTAATTTTTAATGGATTCCTATCATCAAGATGAATCCATAGTGCCCAAGTTTACATTTTTTTAGATTTATATTTAATTTTGTATGATTTTTTGAATTTTATAGTTTTAATTAATTTCTTGATTAATTAACAGGAATTTTACCATTTTAATGCCGTAGGCCGATGTAGTGGCCAACATGGAGCCTTCTCCATGTGGCACGGCGGCATTGGGCCACGAGGATCCTGCATGGCATCCGTGTTAAAAGCAATGCCATCCGAGATGAATCTCGACCATCTAATCAAAGATCGGATGATCTTGATTCATTCTGTGGTATCCTTAAGGGAATTAATTGGATCGCCTCACTTGATCTTGACCGTCCATTTCAAATAGAAGGATTGGATGATGGAGATCATCTCCTGCACGTCTCTGGTGAGAGACGGACTCTGTCCGTCATTTTTGCCAAATTTTTTGTGATCGCTGGCAAATTTTAACTTTATTTTGATTGCAAAATGATCAAGGATCATTTTGTAACTAATACATGCAGTTTGATCCTCATGGGGATCAAATTACTTTTGAAAAGTGCTAAAATTGAATGTCTAGGAGAACAATAGTGAAGAGTACCTCAATTCTAACGATCACCGGTAGTGGGATTGACTCTATTATCTTTGCCTTGATGTGATGACACCATGCACTCAATCTGGAGGCTTGCCTCTATATGGATCTCCTTCTAGACCAAGCTCAGATCGAATTTCATCGGCCTTGGTCATTTTTTGGCTCACTAGCAATGAGGGGATGAGGTGGTGATTCGTTTGAGATCACCTCGATTTCTAGAACATGTTAGAATGTTCAATTTGATGAAAGAGACTTTCCCTTGCATTTCGCCATTGAAGAGAGCTCAATGGCCTCCAGATTCATTCATTTTCTAGCATGTCATTACGAGGAGCTGGGGTAAGGGTCATCTTCTTCAGGTCCTCTCTTGGTGAACAATTTGAGATGAAAAGAGGAATAAAATTGACCCTCCCTTCTCTCTTTCCATGTATGGCAGAGATCCTCTTCCTTGGCCTTCTAGGTGGCTGGATTATGGCCATTGATGGCAACAATGTCAGCCAAGGGGTGGATTCAATCCCACTTGGCCTTGTAAGTAAGTTTGGATGAGGGATTCATAAGGAAGAAGGCATTTGCCCTCTCTTCCTTGCTTGGTTGAGCCCCTTTCCTCTACTTTGGCTCCCTCTCTTCTTCCCTTAGAGGAAGCCAAATTCTTCTTGACTTCTTATTTTGGTGGCTCTCTATTGATTGGAATAAATCAAATCCCATTGAATCTAAGAAGTGTAGTGAGGTATATGATAGAGTGGAAATGAGACTTGTCTTCGTTTAAGAATTTTCAAGTCTTCTCCTCTCATAATTCCACCTCTTTTACTATTTTTTTTATGACTTATGGCATCATTATCAAAACCTTTAGGCTGATACGTGGCTGCCCAACTCAAACTCAAGGTGAATTTGAGGTCAAGTTCAAATTCATTTAGTTTGGATTTGGAAATTTGAATCCAATCCAAACATTTAGATTCAAAGTCATTTGACTTTGATTCAATTCTTTTAATTTTGATTTTAATCATCTTTAACTAATGATTGATTAGGTTTTGATTTAATTCATTCATTTAGAATTGAACTAATTTTTACTTTTATTTCATTTTAACCTATTTAAACCTAGTTGGGTTAAGTTTGATTCCAATTGGGTTCAAATGGTCAATTCAACTCAATTGCATTAGATTTGAAATCCAGTCATGCTTGATCACATGTGTAAGATGATTTAGAGTGATTGATTTCATTTTATTTAAGTGGATTTCAATTTGAACCCAATTGACCCAAAGTGAACTTAATGGTTTAAGCTTGGGTTCCATATGGGTCAAATGACCAATTTGACCAAATTGGACCTAATGATGGGTTGGGTTGTGTTTAATTATCATTTCTAAATTACTTTGAGTAATGAAATTGAATTGATGTTGATTTGAGTTGGGTTTGAACCCAATAGGACCCATTTAAGATTATTTAGACTATGGTCTAATTAACCTAATTAAGGCCAAAATAAATTTAAAATTCTTTACATTTATGATCAAACATGTTTATTTGATCATTTGAAATATTTGGAATGATTTACTTCGATTAAATTCTTGGTGGGGCCCACCTAAGTCAAACCTATGTTAAATGAATTGACTAGATTTTACTTTGGTTTAGTTTTAGATTCATTCATTTATTTTAATTTTATTTCAATTTGATATATTTAGATTTGATTTTATTTAATCCAAATTTGAAGTTTGGGTCAAGTCTACATAAGCTCATTATGTTAGATTAAACCCAAGGAGGGTGCACTAGGTCATTAGGTATAGTGTACTGAGCAGTTAATTAAAAAGTTCCTAATATAAGATTAGGTGTCCTAATTATTGATTTCGGTAGTGATATTATCCTCATTCAAAAATGAGGTCAACATACTCCACTAAGATCACTTCGAAGGAACGATCATCTATATTTTTTGGATCTACAGAGAGATATCCCGAGTGGCAATTCTCTACCATGCGATTTTTTATAAGAGGGGTGCATTAGAAATCTTAGGCTGACAATGTGCTGACCATGATGGGCACTACTAACATGGAAAACTCTCCTCTTTCCTCTTTCTTGTCTTCTCCACCCTATTGGGTTGGTGAAGCAATGGTAATGCTCTTTGGCCACCACTCCTTCTCCACTAATGGTACATGAGGCCGAATAGAAGAGATTGGCCTCACATCATCGATGCAAGAAGATGAATGGGTGGCCCTTTGGTTGCAAGCAGATCACCAAGGGTGAAGATTTTCTCTGGAGGGTGACACATGAACTGGTGAGGGTGGGTGGTGAGTCAAGCAATGCTATGGCGGTGGTACCGATTATGCCTCCATCAAGGTATTTGTCTTTTGCTAGAACTTATGAGAATTACGATGTTAGAATGATCAACACTATTAGCTCGTTGATTGGGGAAGTGGTCTATCAAAGCGAAGGTCATCGACAATCTAGTAAACATCTTTTTATCTCTCTTCCTTGCTTAAACTGCTATCTTGGACTCTGTGGCCCTCTCTTCATGGATTTGATCCCTAACACTCTTAGGGATAATCTCTCTCAATTCATGGACTAAGGAAAACTTTGAGCATCCATAGGCTTTCTCTACTCTCTTGAGTATAGACCTCAGACCAACATATAGCTACCTCCTATCTTTACCTAGTGGGTCATGGAGGTGATGCAACTATCTTCTTCAAATCCCCCTTTCGCTCTATAGATTAAATTGGGTGAAATTTATTTATCGCCAAGGGAGGGAGGGGTCTCACATGGGGATCCATCCTTAGCTACATGGGATACAGACTCTATCTCCCTAAACATCCTTTCGTAGTACCTTTTTAGCTTGCAATTCTTGTTCCTATGCTGAGCCTTGGTCAAAATGACATGGCAGAAGCTAGAATTCACCCAAAAATAGATAATATAACCTCTAACAACACAACTTCCTTCATTTTGTGGGTCTAGCCTATTCTGGAGGTAGTGATAATCCTAACTACTCTAATGGTAAGAATAATAGAAGCTCGTGGCAAGGAAACCTCTACAGCCTTCCTCTTTAAAGAGGGGAACTCAATATCATACTATAGGTCAAAATGAAGAAGTGGCTCCATATGTGCCACCTCCTCCTTGCTGGCAGTCATAAGTGTTGGGTCATCACAGGTGACTTTAAAATGCTCAAAGCCTAGGTCGAACTTGATGATGGGAGTAGAGGTGAGTTTGGCTTGATCTATGGTCAAATCTACACCCAAGGCAGAGAAGAAAATGAGCTTCTCAGATGACATGTTGTTGTTATTTTTGTTGATAGAGACTAGTGCTTTGCTTTTGTTGGAGAAAAGCAAAGGAATAATTATTATGAGAATTTCATTAACTTCTTTTGATTATATTTTGAGTTTAAACCCTCATCTAACTAATTTGATTATGTTAAATTAGGTTCATAATTAGGAGAGATTTTGAGTTAATTTTGGAGATACTTGAAATCTAAACCCCACTATAATGTGGGTTCAAAAAATTTTGGAGGATCAATGAACTAGGTTTGTCAAATTTGAGTATGACAATAGGTTTAGAGATGTGACTTAGAAAGTTCTTTAAAAAATTAGCATGATTATTTTTGAATTTATTTAGTTTATGCATTAGGGATCTAATGGGGGTTCTGGAACCTACTCACGAGAGGTTTTAGAACCAAAGAGATGTTTGCAACACTTATCCAAGGGTGAAATAGATAAAGAATCAAATGAAAAGAAAGGTAATGTTAAACTCATAGAAAACATAAGTATACTACCAATGCTCAGAGATAATATTTGACTATTAACAATGGAGAGTGAAACTTTCCCTAATAGAGTTACGAAAAAAATTTGTGGTATTTGAATTCGTAGTCATTTGGACACCATGCAAATCTTAAGGAGAGTATTTATTAGAATGATTGAATACAACATCATGGAATGATGTACCACCTTTGATGGTGGAAATATTACTCTATGATGGACTCTATCATCATATAGGGACTTCTATGGCTGATAGGTATGCATGTAACATAAATTTTCTCCCATTTTATATGGATAAAGTAAAGCAGTGTTTATTTTAAGTCAAGTTCTTTCGTTCCCTATGGAGGCAAGTCCCCATAGTTAATTACATCTTAGGAAATATAGATTTTATAAGAATACTCTCAATTAAAGAAGTTAATCTGTCTTTAAAGATTTCAAAGATTGATAATCAAAGAATTATATAAGTTAGCATAATCAAGCTGGGGAGTTCAAATGGAACAATTCTTTTTGAAATTAGTGAGAGTAAGTAGAAAGTGCTCAGATATTAGGGAGCCTAATAAGACACTCTAGTTTATCCTATTATTAGGAATTATATATTAGAGAGAAAAAATTATGATTGTTTAAGTTGACATCTCATTAGAAGATTAGGACTTGTATCCCAATAACACAAGATTATGAGAATGCATAAGAAGTGAGGATTTACTCCCATTACAAAGAAGAAGTTGGCCACCTCAAAATCTACATCTAGAGTGTTCTAGCATAAGCTAAGAGCTCAACTTAATTATACTCAAGAGACTAGGATGTATCAATTCACTTTCACTAGAAAGATCAAACTAATCATGACTCTTCTAAACTTACAACCACCTAGAGTGGATGTCAGCTAATACCTTATATGATTTAAAATTATGTGTGCCAGTCTTATGTAAATACAAGATGGCTAGGCTATTATTTATTTAGAATGAGTCTTGAATCCTAAACTCACTCCATGAGAGACTAAATTATGAATGGTATGAAAATCATGCCTAAGACTAATACAATAAATTTATAATTTTTTTTTGACTCAGCATTTTGATTCAAGGCTTGGGATGGTTTATGTATACATGCATGGTTAAATAAAGTTGTGGTCTAAATCAAAAAGAAAGGGTGTTCTCCATTACAAGACAACTGCTCTGACAGATCAAACCTTGTCCCTTATTATGTAAGGGTGGAGACCCCCTATTTACTAGAAATGAGACAATATGCACGCATGATCTTATAGCATACAACAAACAACTAAGGGGTTGCTAAATTTTTTATCCTAATTAAATGTATGAGCTTTAAAGTGTGGTTAAAATTGATTAATGTGGTAGAAAATTTAAGTCTTTAGAGAGCCGATCATATCCAGCTCAAATAATAATCATTCAAACTTTAAGAAACCTTAGAAAAGAATGTCATTTATATTGCATAATCAATGTAAATAAACCAAACAATCATTATCGATTAAAAGAATATAAGGCTAGTGCAGTCGGGTATCATTGTACACTTTAGAAAAGAGAAAGAAATGGGTAACTGAGTTCTATCCATGCACAACACATATTAAAATTAATTTATATTGAAAATTAAACTATAGGGGACTTCAATCTTCATCTTCATCTTCATCTTCATGGACTAGGTACACTAGAAATCACAATGCCTCTTAGGTCAAAGGCTTCTAGCCATTGCTCATCCTAAAACTCCATAGTTCTAATCATATGCTTATTACGAAAATTATATTTTTATGAAAATTAAAATCCAACTACACCTATTGAATAAAGGTTAAAGGAGCATACTGTGGTGTTTGTATTTGGAGTTTATAAGAACTCCACATAGATCATAAAGAGTACTTATTAAAATAATAGAGTGCAGCATTAAGAAATAATGTACTATCTCAAGAAGTAGAAACATCGCTCTACAATGGACTCAATCATATAGTAAGGACTTCTAAGATATACGGGTCTGTAAAAACTAGAGATATTTTCCCTACTTTATATAGACAAAGTAAAGCATAGTTTATTTTATGTCAGGTTCTTAATTTTCTTATGGAGGCAAGCCCCCATATTAAATTATATCTTAGGAAATCAGGATCTCTTAAGAATACTCTTGATTAAAATAATTAATTATTGTCTCCAAATATTTCAAAATTTTGATATAAAAGGATTGGTAATTATTAGAAAATAAAATGGGAAAGTTCAAGTCGAGAGAGTTCTTAGTAAATTTCAAAAGAAGATAAGTAGGAAGTGCTCATGATACTAGGAAGCCAAGTGTGCACTTCAATCTATCCTATATTGAGGCTTTATATTTTTGAAAAGGATAATTATGTTTATTTGAGTTGACATTTTATTTAAATGCTAGGACTTAGATTCCAACAACATAAGATTATGGAAATGCCTAGGAGAAAAGGATTTACACTCATAGAAAAGGAGAAAAGGGCTACCTCTGAACCTACATCTAAAATGTTATTGCATAAGCCAAGAGCTTGACCTAATTCTACTTAAGGAAAGAGAGTATATTGGTTCACCTCCACTAAAGAGAGTGAGCCAATCCTGACTCTTCTAGACTTACAATTATTTGGAGTGGCTACCAACTAACACCTCATATGATTCAAAACTATGTGAGTTGGTTTTATGTAAATGCAAGATATCTAAGTTATTATTTATTAAGAATGAATCTAAAGTCATAAACTCACTCTTTAAGAGACTAGATTATGATTAGTATAAAAATCAATCCTTAGACTAATGTAGTAAAATTTATAAGTTTTCATTCCATTTTGACTCATTATTTTGGACTCAAACTTGAGAAAGTTTATGCCTAAATGCATGATGAAATTAGATTATGGGATAAATCAAAGAGAATGAGTGTTCTCTAATACAAGGGAACTACTCTCATAAATCAAATCTTAGCCCTTATCGTGTAGAGACCCCCTATTTACAAGGAAGAAAATTATATGTATGCATGATGGTATAACATACAATCATACAACTAAGGGGTTACTAAATTTTTTATTTCCTTATTTAAATACCAAGGCATTAAGTGAGGTTGTGAGTTATTAAAAACTAGTTGGAGTTGTTTAGTTAGAGTAAAAAATTTAACTTCCTAAAGACCCTACCACATCTAAGCCATACAATAAATAATTAAACTTTAAGAAACTTATTAAAAGCATGCCATTTTTATTGCACAATCAATGTAAACAAATAAAATAAATCATCATCGATTAAAAGAATAAAAGGTCGGTGCAGTCGGGTACCGCCATACACCCCACAAAAAAATAGATGGGTAGCCAAGTTCTATCCTTATACAACCCAGATTATAATTAATTTATAAAGAAAAGAAAGCTATAAGGGTCTTCAATCTTCATTTTCTTTTTCACTTCTCTTCATAGGTTAGATACTCGAGGCATCATTGGGTTACCCAGGTCTGAACCTTCTAACCAGAGCTTATCCTAAATCACATAGTTCTAATCCTAAGCCCATTACAAAAATTATGATTTATGAAAATTAAATCTAACTATACATGAGAAAATAAAGGTTAGATTTACATACATACACACCAAGTAGTTATATTTCATACATTGGGGCTTAACAGCCTACCTTGGGTCACCAAGCCCACCTATCTTAATGGATTATGCTTAGGCACTTAAGCAGCACCTGCAAGCAATAGAATTTATAATTATTATTATTATAGTGGACCCTTAAGTAGAATCCCTTATAGAAAATATCATTAGTCTAATATCACCTTAACATTCAAACTACACACAAACAATCCTAATATCTAGCCTAAAATATTACATCACAAAATAAAACACTATTCTACAATAAAGCATCATCCTAAACTAGGTTTAAGGTTGATGACTTAGTATTCTAGGTGTGTGCTAGGGCTTAGAGTGGTATGATAAGATTAGTCTTTTATGTTTGAATTATTCTAAGATGAGTATTTAAATTTAATATTAATGATAGTTATGGTTCAAGTGCTTAATGATTTCTTAAATTTAATATAATGTTTCAATTTATTTTGCTTTTGATTTTTATTGAATTTAGAGGAAGAGTGAAATCTACCTTAATCCCTAACCTTAAGTTGAATCTTAAGATGAATTTTATAATTTTTTTAATCTCATAATGAAGTGTTGTCAATGTTCTTATTAAATCACATGTTTGAATTTAATTCAAGTATTTTTATCTAAATATAAAAGAGCATCTTTAGAGTAATGAAATCAAACCATAATTAACTTGGCAATATTTTCTTAGCCTTACTTCAATCTTCTCTTAATATTAATTTGATGGGATAACATAATTAATAAAAGGTGATTAAATTTAATAAGTGTTTAATATACATCATTTGAATATTCCACACATTGATGCATGAATGAATTAACAAATTTTGTTTATTAATATTTATTTTAAGATTTCAGTATATTGATGCACATGATGCATAAAGTTTGTAGAAAATATGATTTCATAATTCCTTATATGTATACATGTGCATTTATGCATTAAATTTATACGAGTATGTGTTATTATTGAACAAAGAAAGTGAGGTAATAAATACCCCCCTTTGGGATTACTTAAAGTCTCTTCAGATGTCTAGAATATGCACTACCTAATTTATAGTAACATGCACATGTATATAGATATATGGATGAGTTGTGAAGATTTTTAGATAGTTGTATATATAAAAAATAATAATTTAGCCTTATTATCTATTTCAATACATACTCCACAGTCATGCTATTGTTAGACCAGAGAAGTGAGGTAATCAAAGATCCCCTTGGGACTACTTAAAGTCTCGTGTTCCCCAGATATCCAAACTATATACCTTTTAAAATTTGTATATATATATATATAGTTTTGAAAATAATTTGAGATTTACTATTAATAATAGCCACACTATTAATCCAAAGTATGCAATTAAATGAGATTTATTATCTATTTTTAAATTATGAATGCATAAGGCAAATGAGATATAAATTTATAATAAATGGTTAAAGAAAAGTAATTAAAAATCACTAAATAACCTAGTTTAAGTCATTAACTCTTAAGGTCATTCATATGAAAATAATCACACTTAGGTAAAATCAAATTCATCAAGTGTTGATATTTATAATTTGGGTCATTTAAGCTTACTGAGGAGACAAAAATATTTAAAATTAACCCTTGACCCACCTTTGTTCATTAAGTGATTTAAAAGTGATTTAAGTGGTTTTATGAATTAATTATTTTAGCCAATTAAGCCCAAAATAGCCTAAAAATAAATTATTCCCTAAATATAAACCCAAAAAATATACAAAAATTATTAAGCATGCATAAACATAAAATAAACATGCTCTAAAGGTTCTAATGCAATTAGGCTTATAATTAAAGGTTAATTGAAGAAATGGGAAAACCCCAAAATCATCAATTACACTCAAAATACCCCCAAATGAATTCGAGATTTTAATTTCATTGAAAACCCCTTTGTTAGCTAAGCACAAAGAGTGGTTAGTCATACTTTTTAGTGATCTATGTTAATTATTATGAATTTTCTAAGTCCTAGGATAATTAATTATTTAATTAATTAGTAAAGGCCCCTTAATGGTGATTTTGATAAATAATAAGACTAAAGGTCCTAATTTGTTTCTCTAGTCACCATTGCTATTTTGAAGTACATTTAAGCTTCCATGATTAATTTCATAATTTTTTTAATATATTTATTTATTAAATGCATAAGACCATTTAGGGTTTGAAATTTTGGATTTCCCAAATTACCTAATCGATTCACTTGAAATAATTATGAGAGGCATTGGTCATCCCATGGAATAATCACCCATAGTTTCAAGCCAATTATCCAAGTAATTAAAGCTTAATTTTACTAATTAAAAAAAATTTAACCCTAATTTGTCATTATACACCTAATAAAAATTAAGGCTTTTATTTTTCTAGATTCTTCTTTGTCTAAGCTTTCCATTGATGGTCTATTTGCATTTTCTTAGAGTTTTTTATAATTAGTTATAATTTTTTGAAGTTCTAATCATTTAAATTATTTGTAAGCTTAATTAATTAATTTACATAGCTAGTGTCACATCAACACTGATGCAATAAGGCTTTCCAGGTGGTGCCACATGGTTCGTTACTTAAAATATCCTATGTAGCACACTAACTCAGTAGGTGATTCAAAGGCAGCAAACATAGTTTTTTCTCAGTCACTCGATCAAAGATCGAACAGTTGAAATTAATTCTATAAATAAATGGGATTAAATCAAAATCCTAACATGAATTATTATAAATGTCCATTCTAAAATGTAAACGAATGACAGATGATCTGTCATCGATCTCTAGTGAGATACAAATATTGTTCATATTTTGAAACTCGATCCAAGCTCATTGGAGCTCATTTGATAGTGGAATTGAATCCAAAATGATCAGGAAATGAATCTATCCAATTGGGTTTAATTGTTATGTCATGCCAAGTTTGGTTGGGTTTGGCTCAATTGAACCTATGCAGGTCAATTTGGGTTCAAATAGGTTAGGTTGACAAATTAAGTAAATTGAGTCAAAAGGAATTTTAGATTAAGTTCAAATGATGATTTGGAACTTAATGATGTCATTGATTTGATTTAATTTGGAATTTGGCTCATATGGGTTTGTATGAGTCAAATGGGCATAGTTGACCAATTTGGTCAAATTGTCTAAATTAAGTTGGATGGGAGGTTAAGTCATGTTTGATTAATCATGTAAAAGTGTTTGCATGTTTTGATTTAAATTATTTTGGTATAGAATGAGTTTTGGTCAAATTGGGCTAAATGGGTTTGAGTTGACCAAATTGGCTTCAATTGATGATTGAAAAGTGTTCAATGATCAATTTAATAATGACTGTAAATATTGGTTCAATTTTTGGCTCAATTTAACCCTTTAGGTTAAATTGGGTAAACTTAGGTCAAAAGGCCAAATTGGCTCAATTGAGTTCCATAAGTTATAATTAAGTGATTTGTCATAGTCAATAATGATTTTTAAAGTTATTGGATGGATGGATTTGGATCAATTCTGATTGAATTAAGATTTGACTCAATTTGGTCTTTTAAGCCAAATTGGCTCAAGTGAGTTAATTCGGTTGATTGGGCCAATTAGAATCAATTGAGGGTTGGAATACCTCCAATCGTCAATTTAGAAGTGGTTGATGGCCTTGATTAGATTTAATTTGGATTGAATTGGGTTTTGATTCAATTTGGGTCAATTTGGGTGGATCAATTAGTTAACTTGGATTGATTGGGATCAATTGTGATGTTCAATTGAGTGATTGGAATGGTCATGAAGCTTCAATTGGTTTAATTTGGCTTGAAACAAGTTGGATTGGATTTTGGCCCTATAGGGCTTAATTGGGTCAACTTTGGTTAAAGCCAAACTGATTCAATTTTGTTTATTTAGATCACAACCAAGCTTCAATTAATTTCAATTGAGCTTTAAGAAAGCTTGGGTGAGTTCAATTTCAAATGGATTTGGTTAATTTTAGATTTATCCATTTTAAGCTAAATAAGACAAGTTAGGTTAATCTAGTCAACTGGCCAAATTGAACCCTAATGGGTAAAATTATGTTTGAAATCATTGGGTCTTAATTAAGGTTTAATTTATAGTCAATTTGTTTGGTTTGAGAAATTGATTTGATATAGGAGTTGGTTTGGGTTTGAGATAAGTGGGTCTTCCCTAATCTAGGTTAGGGTCTAACTCTAGGGTTGAGCCCCATGAGTCTTTTAGGCTTTGGGTTAGTCTTTACCTAGCCACTAGAAGTGTCCTAGTTCTAAGAGAACTTTAATGTCTAGATCGAATCCGAAGTCCATGGAGATAATTGTCAACCTCACTTAAAAGTGTTGTTAACACATGTATAAACACCAAGCAGTTATATTTCATACATTGGGAATTAGCACTCTATCTTAGGTCAGCAAGTCCACCTGTCCTAATGGTTTATGTTTAGAGACTAAAACAACACCTGCAAGCAAAGACATTTATGAATTTTTTTTATTACAACAGTCCTTTAAGCACAATCCCCTATTGAAAATAGTGTTAGGCTAATGTCGCTCTAACATCCAGACTACGCACATACACCCCAACATCTAGTCTAATTTATTACACCATAAAATAAGAAAAATCAATACATCACAATAAAACATCATCCTAACCTAAGTCTAGGATCAATGGCTTAGCATTCTAAGTGTGTGTTAGAGTTAGTGTAGTGTAACAAAACTAGGCATTGATGTTTGAATTATAGTATGAGAACAAGTATTTAATTTTTTTACCATTCATGGATGATTATAATTCAAGTGATTAGTTATTTTGTAGAATGGATATTAGATTTCAATTAATTTCTTTTGGTTTCACTTTAATTTAGAGTTTAAAAAAGTAATAAAGAGGAGTGGAGTCCACTTCGAACCCTAACTTAAGTTGAACCTAAAGATGATTTCTATGATTTTTAACCATCTTAGTGAAGCGTTATAGAATTCTCTTACTAAGCCTTATATTTGGATTTGATTTAATGCTCTTATTAAAATACGAAAGTCATCTCAAGATTAATACATTTAAATTATAGTTGATTTAGTGATATTTTCTTAGCTTTGCTTCATTACTTCCTAATATGCATTTAAAGGAGTGGTTTATTTAAAAGAGTAATTAGATTTAACACATATATATCACTCAAGTACTCCACACATTTATGCATGAATAGATTGATATATTTGATTTATTATATTATATATATATATATATATATATATATATATATATATATATATATATATATATATATATATATATATATATATATATATATATATATATATATATATATATATATATATATATGTGTGTGTGTGTGTGCATGCGCGCATGAGATGCATGCATGGATTTTTATGGAAGAAGTAACTTAGGAATTCTTTATACATAAATACACACATTAGCATGTTAAATTTATGCTAGTATGTGTTGTTGTTAAACTAGGAAGTGAGTTAATCTAAGATCCCCTTAGGTCTACTTAATTTTTTGGGCTCCCAAGATGTCTAGAGTATATACTTGTTAATTCACATACATATACACTTGTATATAAATATAAGGATGAATTGTAAAGACTCTAAAATATTCAAATATTTGAAAATAATTTAACTTGATTATGCATTTCACTAAAAACTTCAAAGTACGTGTTATTATTAAACCAAAGAAGTGAGGTAATTTAAGACCCCCTTGGAACTAATTAATGCTTCACGCTTTCCGTATATACCTTTCAAGTATGTAGGTCAAACATGTAAGTATGAATTTATGTTTTAATTATCAGGAAGAGATAATAGCATGGTGATGATAGCTACACTATTAATAAAAGCATGAAATTAATGAAGTCAATTATTTATTTTGAAATATGCATCAATGAGACAGTTAGAGCAAAAATTTATAACAATTATTGAAGCCAAGTAATTAAACATCACTGAACAACTTATTCAAAGCCATTAAATCCTAAGGTTATTCATATGAAGATAATCACATCCAAACCTAATCACATTTATTAAATATTAATTAAAATCAACGTTATTTAAGCCTAATGAGGAGATGAAGAATCTAAAATTATTTCTTAACCAACTTATGTTCATTAAGTGATTTAAAATTGGTTTAAGTAATTTTTATAAATTAATTAAGGTTAATTAATTATTCTAGCCAATTAAGCCCAAAAGAGCCTTAAAATTCAATCATCCGTTAAATACAAGCCAAAAAATTATGAGAAACTTACCAAACATGAATGAGCATGAAATAAACATGTCCTAAAATTAATAATACAATTTGGGCTTACATTTAAAGGCTAATTAAAGAAATGGTGAAAACCCCAAAAATCATCATTTACACTCAAAATACCCCAAACCAATTAAGGATTTGATTTCATTGAAGACCTCTTTGCTAACTGAGCAAAAAGGGGGTTGATCATAGATTTTAGAGAACTAGGCTAATTATTATGAATTTTTTAAATCCTAAGATAATTAATGATTTAATTAATTAATAAAAGCCCTTAATGGTGATTTTGAGAAATAATTAGAGCCAATGGTCCTAATTTATTTCTCTGGCCACCATTAATATTCTAAAATATATTTAAGTCCCTACAATAATTTTCATAAATTTTTTAATTATATAAATTTATTAAATGCACAGAATGACCCTTTAGGGTTTGAAAATTAGGATTTTCCAAATTTCCGAACCAAATAGCTTTAAATAATTATGTGAGGCAGAGGTCATTCCATAGAATAATCATTCAAAAATTCAAGTTAATTAGCTAAGTGATTAGAGCTTAATTTTTTTAATTATAAAATCTTCAAGCCCTATTTAGTCAATATACACTTAGTAAAATTTGGGACTTCTATTTTTTCTAGATTCTCCTATATCTAAGCTTTCTATAGAAGGATTATTATAATTTTTTTAATTTTTTTATAATTAATTATAATATTTTTTAAAAATTTTGGCCATTTAATTTGATTTTAAAGCTTAATTAATTAAATTACATAGTTGGCACCACATAAGTGCTGACATGGCAGTGCTTTACACGTAACATTGCACAGTTCATTACTTAAAATTTCCCATGTGGCACGCTGCCTCATTGGTGGAAGATGTTGTCCCTTCTAAACCATTTGATCATAGATCGATCATTCAAGATTAATCCCATGATTTTAATATGATAAAATTTAAAATTTTAACACCATTAATCACGTGGAATGGATGATGAATGATCTGTCATCAATCTCTAATGAAAGACAAACATCGTCCATCTTTAGCATTCAATTTGAGGTCACTAGAGCTCATTTCATGGTGGATTTGACTCCAAAATGATCATAGAATGATTTTAAGGGGGATCATACAGCTTGATTAAAGTATCATGCCAAATCACTGTACAAATGACCAGAAATCATATGGTTTTCTATGGCTTGAGGAAATTCACCTCCCAAGAGCTAAAGATCGATGACCTAATGACTGAGGTAGTTTCATTTAGTAAAGATGAAGCCTTGTTGATGAAGTTAAGCCTTGCCTCTCCATCGTTTGATCTATAGATCAAACACCATTGTAAACCTCATCAGAGTTGGTCTAATGTCACATTTCCATGTTCAAATTGAGTGGATTTCAATTCATTTTAACTCGATAGAATCAGGGGAATGTGTGGGAAGAGTTGATTTGGATTTGGCTATAATTTGGGGTGATTGGGTATTTGGGACATTTGGGTTGAAGAAGGAGTTGGTCTTTCTGATGATTGAGTGCTCGAGGAGCTTTGAGGACTTAGGGGACTAGCTCTAAGATTATGGTCAATGTGTGTGTTGAGTTTGAATGGGAGAGGAGTTGTATACCCTCCTCCTCAAATAGACCAACCAAAGAAGTTAGTTTAGGCCGTGGAAACTGACTGAGCAGTGGGGGTGGACAAAATGGCATGAAACTACTTATGTGGACATCCTCAAGTGGCTGGAAGAGTTTGGTGGCCTAACATGAAGTGGACAACCCATGGTTCGGCCAAGGTGAGGGTGACCTCTCCTTGGTCAATGCTCAAGCCCAATAGCTTTATGTTAGGTTTAATCAGCATGAGTGAGCTGAAGACATGCTAAGGTGGCTTCCTAAGCCAAAGGGAGTGGTTGGACTATTCTATTTTGTGATTTTGTTCTAAATTGTGGCTTGGTTCACTTGGTTTGGGCTAAACCAAGTCCATCTTGGGTTGGATTCACTTAGGCTGGTCAACAAGAGTCTAAGGATGAGTCATGCTAAGTTTGGTTTGATTTGAACTTAGTTTTATTTGGTATGGATTAAATGGACCTATAGGGGTCAATTTGGATCTAATTCAGTTAGGTTAACTAATTGACCAAATTGGGTCAAAGGGGCTATTAGATCAGGTTCAAATGATTATTTAAAACTTATTGGTGCAATTAATTTGATTTAATTTAGATTGGATTTGGATTTGGCTCATATCAGTTTATGTGAGCCAAATGGGTTAACCTGACCAATTTGGTCAAATTGGCCAAATCAGGTTGAATCATGTTTGAATAATCATTGAAAGATGATTGAAGGCTTTGATTTAGTTTAAATTAAGTTTTGATTCAATTTGACCCATTTATGCCAAATTAGGCTAAATAGGTCAATTGGATTGGGTTGGTCAAATTGGTTGCAATTAATGATTGACAAGTGTTCAATCATCAATTTAGAAATGATTATTGGCATTGGTTCAATCCAATTTGGCTTAGATCAAGTTTTGGCACAATTTGACCCTTTAGGTCAAATTAGGTCAACTTGGGTCAAAAGAAAAAATTGGCTCAATTTGGCTTAATTGTTTGCAATTGAGTGATTGGTTATGATTAATAATCATTTTGGAAGTGGTTGGAGAGATTGATTTGGTCTAATTTGGGTTGAATCAAGTTTTGGTTCAATTTAAACTTTTAGATCAAATTAGGTTAAATGAGTTATTTGGCATGATTGAACCAATTAGAATCAGTTGAAGATTAGAATATGATCAATCACTAATTTAGGGGTGATTGATAGCTTTCAGTGGGTCCAATTTATGTAGAATTGACTTTTGGCTCAAATTAGGCTTTTAGGCCAACATAGCTCAAATTAGGCTAGGTGAGTCACTTGGCTTGATTGGGTTGCAATTGGCTTTTAATCAAGTTCTATTAAGATTTAGGAGAGTTTGGGTGAGTTCAATTTTAAATGGATTTGATCAATTTTAGATTTAGCCTGAATGGATCATATTGGGTTAACTTAATCCATTGGCCAAATTGAGTCATATTAGGTTGAATTCGGTCGAAGATCAATTAGCCTTGGTTTAGGTTCAATTTATAATCAATTGATTTTGGTTTGAAGAATTGGTTAGGATTTGATTGGTTTTGAATCTGGGGTAGTAGGCCTCATGCAGCCTATGTCTTGGTTTAGCTCTATGGTTGAAACTCATGAGTCTTCTAGGTTTGAGAAATTGGTGTTCAGCTAGCCACTAAAAGTGTCTTAGTTCTAGGAGAACCGTAGTGTTTAGATCAAATCCTAAGTCTAAAGAGAAGATTGTCAACCTCACCTAGAAGTAAGGTGAACATTGATTCCCTAGAAAAGCCATCATAGATGAAGGTGGCAAGGATGGTGAAATTATTGCAAGTTATACTAGTGTGTAGAAATTGTGGATCATATAATAGGATTTAAACTTGAATATGATTCCTCCAAAAAAAAACCATATTTTGCCATTGTAGTTTGAGTTAATGTTAAAGTTTCCAAATTTCCTTATATATCTATTAATCTTATCCTTGTGAACCATAGGTTCCAAAATAATAAAAGTATCTATTTTATGAATCCTTATTAAACTGGTAAGGTGATTGGAGGCATCAACATTGGCTATGCCTCTAATATTTTTATATCATGAGATTGGTCATATGGGTAGGTGCTTCCTTCTAGTGCTTCAACTATGAATTCTATCATTCAAATTGGCAAGGATTTCAACATTCGGTGTAGTAGAAAAATTTGCAATTGCTTCTGAATTGATGTATTTAAGCCCTCTTATCCCTTAGAGTTTATGCTTCTTGGACTTATGCACAATCCACTCACGTTCAAATTTCTGATTTACTTTATTTATGATCTGAGCATCTAGTTCAATATCCTGGGTGGGAGTTACTTCCTCAACAATCAATGGTGTGTTTATTATTTCTCTCTCTTGTAAAATTGCTAGAAATTCTCTAGGTTGGATTTCAATTTTAGATCTTGTCTTTTTCTAATTTCCAATATTAGAGAGTAGTGTTTAATTGAATATTTCCTTGTCATAATCAATATCATCCATTTGATTATGAGGTAGGCTATTAATTGGTAGATTTAGTCTAGAAGCTTGCATATCTTGCAAAAACCCATAATTCTAGCCTACAGTATGTGGTTAGTCTGTAAGTTGCTATCAAAAAATTATTGATCATTTTGAGCTTCAGCTTCATGCTCTTGTTAATTTTCCTTAATTCTAGATGTGTTATATATTAGTTATTAATATTGTGCCCAAACATTTTGCATTTTGATCATTAGAGTGGCCTTTGCTCAATGATTACTAATCGCTAGTAGTCGTTCATTACAGTGTCGATCCAAACTTTCTCTGCTTACTAAGATGTAATGTCTATTTCCATGAGGACTCTTGTAGCAGAAGGCCTTGAAAATTTGAAGGTTGGTAGGCCTAACTTGAGTGGCTTCCAAAATATGTTAACTTCATGAGCCCCATCTCATATGAGATTGATTTTGATGATAACAAACACATATTCAAATGCTACTAATCAAGTTAAATTTAAGTGTGTAGAAAAATTTGTCATCTCCTGGTTCTTCAGTTATATTAAATTGCTAAAGATATTGGACATGGACTGGGTGCAAATTGCTTTAGGAATTACTATATTAAGGCAAATCAAAAGCTCAATAAATTTAAATAAATCATTCCTTCATTTTTAGATTAATCATTCTAAAATTATTTATATTTTTCTATATCTTAATATTAAAATTATTCATTAAGTTATCAAAATTGGATAGTATGAACCAAATGCATGATATAAGTTTCATTAAATGTGTGTTAAAGCAAAATAAATTATGTATAAACTTCATTAAATCATTTCTATGTCATTCATACTTGTCATTCATAAGTTTTAGTGCATGAAAATTGAATTATCCCAAAATTATCATTTTTCTCTTATTCTCCCTCCTATTATTCTTTCTTCTCTCACTTATTATAATTTTTATCTTAACATTGTTTTGGCCGAATTTTTTAATGAATTTTGTGTAATAAATTGTGTTAAATTCATGCAAAACATTTCCATATTATTTTCCCTCATTTTTTATATTTTAAAATTCATTTATTTGAACTTTAGAATTATTCTTTAATTCAAACTTCTTCATGCATGACATGCACTTGCTAAATCAAATCAAATATTTTATGGAATATGTTGAATGTCTCAAGCATGATTAATTATGATTTATTACAAGTTATTTTAAATTTAATTTCAAACTAGCCCTTTTTTTCAAAATAGTTCCCTTCTTTTTTTCCAATTTGATATATTTTAGGAATGTTTAAGGGAGGCCGGCCACTATGCTTTAAATTTATTAAACTTATATGTTATTTAAATATTCAATAAGTATGGAATACAATCAGCTCTGATTTAAAATTAATCCAAGCATTATTTTAAGAATTTCTTCTTTTAGGATACCTCTTTGGCTGAATTCTTTGAAGTGGATTTTAATAGACTTATTTTATTCAAAACTCCCTCCTTCATATCTAAACTCCCTTGGCCGAAATTTATATGGGATATCCTCCTTCCTTTGTCATGTATCACTTAGCAGACATTCCATATTGGGTTTAAACAAATTTGTAAAGGAGGCTATGGAAGATCTTTTTGGCCGATCCCCTCTCCTTTGATTTTGAAATTCAAATTGATGCCAAATCCATTTCTCTCTCATTGGATTAGTTTTTGTCCAACCCTATACTCCTCCCTCATCTATTTAAGAGCCTTGTTTCAACTTAAAAAAAGGTTCCAAAAGGTTAAAAACTCTTTCTTTCTCTCTTGCTCTCTTGCTCACCCTTGGCCGATTCTTGTAAGATCATTTTTTAGAGATTTTTAGTGATACAAGTGCATGAATTACTCATCATTCTTTCCTTTCCCTTGGACATTCATTTGGCTTGAAGATTGATTGGTAAAAGTTAAGGTTTGGTGTGATTCCACCCTTGGCCAAAAACATCATCTCTTTGGTGCTTATTTTCTATGGTGCTAAGTTCTTAAACTTCTCTTATTTCGTCTTGGCTTTGGAGTTTACAAGGTTATGTAAATTTTATTGTATTTATTCATGATGTAATATTTAGATTTTTTACGTCCAAGAACAAAGATAAGAAGATCAATTTGTGTAGACTTTACTTACTTGATAATCTTTTGATTTCTTGTTTGGCCTAAAGATAACATACGAAAATCAATTTATTTTGTGCTTAATCATTGAATATTCCTTTTGTTTCTTGTTTAGCTAAAGCCTTTTTAAAGGTTATTAATTTTTTAAGTTCTTTATCATTTGAATATCCATTGATTAGCCCTTTGGCTTCAAGTTTCATATAGGTTGGTTAAGTTTGATTATACTTAAAAGCATATTACCTCTCTTTTTTCCATTTGGCTGACCACATCACATCTTGCATAAATTAGTTTGTGCTTATTGATTACTAATATTCAATTGGTTTATGCAAATGTTATGTGATAGCTTTCATGTGATATAATTCAAATTCTTATTCAAGTGATTGTTTAGTTATTCAAATTGCAAACACAGTTATCATTTGAATGAAAGTTAGCTTGTGTGAAAAAGAATTTAAAGTAAAGTTTTTTAGTGATTGTATTTTAGTTTGCATTCTCAAGTCATTCAAGAAAATCATTTAAAGATCATTCAAGCATCATTAAGTTACTTAATTGCATTAAATATTTGATTAAAGATCTTGTTATAATTTCATTTAAAATTAAAGTGAGCTCTCTTTTTCATTAATATTCAATTGCCTTAATATTAGTATAGATTGGGTTGTGAGTGCAAAAACATTTTAAAATTGAGTTATACTTGTATCTTTCTCTTTGCTTTATCTTATTGTCTTGTTGGATTTTATTTGCCCATTAAGGAAAGTATGTGTTGGGTTGTGCTTGCTCATTAAGGAATGTACGTGTTGGATTGTACTTTCTCGTGAAGGAGAGTATGAGAGATTTGTTATAATCTCTACTTTATTTTAGTGAATTCCTAGCATTGGTGGCTAGGCGTGTACATAGGATGGTTTTTGGGGTTTGGCTGAATGGTGTAAAAATCTTTGTGTTCTTTCTTTATTTTCTAAAATTTTACTTTTATGTTATTGCTTTTTCTATTATTTCATTTACTAAGCTTTATTATTAAATATTTAAGTCTTCTACAAATGATAAATTTAAAATTTGAATTTTATTTTAAAAACCCAATCCCACTCTCCCCTCAGACTTGGGTGTTGTAGCTAAGTAACAAATTAATAGTTAGTGAGTAGAGGACTTGCTTATTAAACAAATGGAGCTTTAGGTTAGGGAATTTAACCCAAATGGGAATAACTAGCAGTTCAGCATTGCAATCAAAACTTGGTGTCCAATTAAGAACTTTAAGAGGTACATTCTCAATGTAATAAAGCTTCTTGGATAAAATCCTTGCATAGTCTTTTTTCCTTTGAAGTCTTCTCACACTATGCCTTCCATCCAATAGCCCCACGCTCCACTTGCCAAAGAGTTTAAGGCCATCAAAGTGCTTCCTTATAGTATCCATCTTAGGGTGTTCGCAAGTGAACTTACTAATAAATTTGAACTTGAATGGTTCAGCCAAGCTAGCAGTTTCAATTGTAGTTAAGAAAAATGCGGACTTCCCATTTTTCCTATTAGAGTGCCTAAGAAGATAGTTTTCGGTTCCCTCACTAAATCATTCATGGTAAGACTGAGGAAATATAATCATATTAGTAATGTCAAGGGGGTTTTTGGTTAAGGAAATGTTGTTGAGTAAAGCACCCACATAAGAGGATGAATCCATAGAGAAGGGCTATGCAGAGGGTGTAGCAATGAAAAGAACCAATGTAGCAGTACCTGAGTTATTATAGAACCCTAACAGAGTGAAGGCGTACCTCAGAGGGAATAGATTGGAGGAAGATCACCATCAAGAGAAAAGAACAATAAAAGATACAAAGTATCTAACTTTTAATTTAAAATATGTTTTGCACTCACAACCCAACTAAACAAAATTAGAACAAATATAAAAGAGAGCATAAATAGCTTTCTTGTTGATTTAAAGTTAAAGTAAAAAAAATAAGAACTTTATATGGAATGTTGTATGCAAACAAATCTTAATAGATGTTGATTAAATTTAAAAGAAATAAAAACTTAAAACCAAAATAACTTTAAATGATATATAAATCCACAACACAAGAATGATTAAAATGCTAGCATGAAAATGTAATCAAAGTATGTTATGCAATAAATAAATTCAAAACAATAAACTAAAGTTGATTTCTTATGTATGAGGTCAAATTGAAAACCTTTTTCCAAATACTTTCATAAATAAGAATTAAAGAGTGATTAATAAATTCACACCTTATAAAGTCTTGAGAATAACTTGAAAAAGGATGTAAGGAGTTTCCACTTAATGGTTGAAGATGATTTGCAAGGAAGGAGAGAACTTCTTATCACCAAGTTTCAAGTACCCCCAATAGTAGGCTTGATCAAGGAGGGATTCTCATAACTCTTCAAGAATGATTTAATTCACTCCACACAAAGTTTCATTCAATGGAAGATGTGTAAGAGAAAGAGAGCTTAGGCACCTTGGAAACTATTCTTGATTTGATAGCTATTTGGCCAAAAGAAAATTTTAAGAGGAGAAGTAGGTTTCAACCAAGAGAGAATAAGACAAGTTTAAGAGAAATTTTTGCACTTGATTCACTAAGATTTCCAAGAAATTAATTTGCAGAAGTTTGGCCAAGATGGAGAAGAACTTAGAAGAATTAACTTAAGTCTAAGCCATATTATATAGAAAACTAGAGGAATGAGGGGTCGGCCCAAGCAAAAGAAGAGTTGGAGGGAAACTCAATTAAGGAAATGATTCAATTTTGAATCAATCAAATAATTAAGAGTCCCTCATTGAAAATTTTGGCCAAAGAGAGACGGAATGAGAGAAAGAGAGAGAGAGAGAGAGAGAGAGTAAAGTAGGGTTTATTTAATGCTGAGTTCTTAAGTTCCCTATGGAGGCAAACTCCCATAGTTAATTACATCATAAGAAATCAATTAAGAAAGTGATTCAAGATATTTTGAATTTAAAAAAATTAAGAGAATTTGCATGGGACCAAGCTCTTTCCTAAGAGAGTTTAAACATGATTTAATGCAACAAATATGAGAGACAAAATAATTAGTGCAGAATTAAAACATTAAGGCAAGTCATTAAACAAAAATAATAAAATAAATCAAGGGAAAATCAATGTGGGATTTTTAGCCAAGGGCTTTCCCAAAAAAAATTGATCTCCAATTAATGCAATTATTTAATTCAAACCAAGGATGAAGAATTAAGAAACATTTTGAATACTAAAAACAGTTTAAAATAATTCAAATTAAATTAAAAAAGACCGTCCATATAATTTCCAAAAATGAATTAATTAAAAATGAAAAGTTTATTAAATCATTGCTCATTTGAATTCAACTTTGAAATTTAATTTAAACTCAAAGTAGTTGTATTATAGCATGATAGGGTCAGCCAAATCATTTCATAAATGAATGAATCCAATTTTTCATTAATTTGGCAATGTATATCTAATTTAGATTCAAAGTAATTTAAATTCAAAATTTAAATAGTTGGACTTTGCAAATTTGAATAAATGAGGCAAATATTATGGAAATAATTTGAGTAAATCTCACATAATTTAAAAATAAAAAATCTACAAAAAAATTCAGTCAAAATATTTCAAAAATAATAAGGATTATATGAGAGAGAATACAAAGGATAAGAAAGAGAAAAAGAATAATTAGAATAATTTTTGAATAGTTTTAAAAAATAAATTGATAATTAGTGTGATTAAGCATGGAAATAATTTAATGAATTATGAAATAAATTTATCTTACTTGAAAGCATAATAAATGATACTTAAACTCATGTAAGTAATTTGTGTTATCCAAAATGGACAATTCAAGGAATAGTTAATGAATAATGTAATTTTAATATGTGGAAATTTAAATATAATATTTTGAAGTGAATAAGCCATTAATTTTATTATATTGAGCTTTATTTTCCTTAGCACTGAAATTCATAGCAAATTTTCAACCATTTCAAGTCCGTCAACTTTAGTTTTCTAGATTTTACTAAAGAATTCTGATTTGAGAAATTTCCTATATCACTTGAATTAAATCAATTAGTAATATTTGAACATATGGTTGTTATCATATAAATTAATCTCAAATAAGATGGGGCTCATGAAGTCAACACAATTGATTATTGGCTCAAGTTAAATAGATCACAAGAATGGGTATGACTTATTAACAATCAAATTCCCCTTAGGGCTTTAATTAGTCTAACATAATCTTCATAATAAAAGAAACCCTTAGACACCATGATAGCCAAAGATATCTTAAACAATTGCCTTGTTGAGCCCAAGGTGATTTAGCCATTATATATGGGTCAAATAAATCACATGGATCATAGTGTCCCAAAATGACTCAAATCAGTATAACCTCACTTCCAAGATAAAATTCACCAAACAAATGGCCAAATATCCTCATGAAATTTAGCATGGAGTTAAAGGAGATTGTTTAGAAAAAATTTTGATTCATCTTAGCTTGGTTTAAACATTTTATGTGGGTCAAACAAGAACTCAAAAGATTGAGCCCTAATGGGTCAAACCATCCCATTAAGCAAAATATCTTAGAAAACATTGCTTAACACCACCAATTGAATTATTTTTTGTATTTCCCATTAGCCTAAGTGAGTTCAAACCCATTTCATATTATATTTAGGCAATATTGGTGTGAGTCACTATAGCACCCAAGAGAGGGGGTGAATTGGGTGTTATTTAAAAATTTAAAAGTTAAATCTTTAATGTTAACTTTTAGTAGAAATTTAATTTTAAATTTTACAATGATAAGATACAATTCTAAATGCAGTAAAAAATAAGGTACAATAAAGTAAAGAAGGATAATAGGCATACAATTTTTATGTGGTTCATCCAAACTCCAAAAATGGCTTATGTCCATGCCTAGCCACCCCTAGCTAGGAATCCACTAAATACAAAATAGCTTCAAACCATACTCTTCTATAATGGGGCAAGTACAACCCTTACAATAATGTATACTCTCCTACAAATGGGTGAGTACAACCCTAATAAAAATTTTAAGACATGAAAAGAAAAATACAAAATAACAAATTTTAATAAAATATACCAAGCTATTCAATTCAAAAAGTAATCTCACAACTTATAAATGATCACTTTACAACTTACAAATTTGATAAGATAGAATGCTCACTTATTTTTGATAAGAAATAATAAAATAAATATCTAAAAGTGATCTTACTAAGATGTTTATGTTATTATAATTTGCAAGCTAAGATAAAAATGATTTCAAAATAAATTCATAATAAAATAAATTTTAGCAATGAATAATTTTAAGTTTAAGAGAAACTATAACTAGTATGTATATAATAGTGTAAGAATGATGAACTCTCCACTTAAATTCTTTTTTCTTAATTATTAAATAATAAAAAACAAGCTTTACTAAATTTTAGCAAGATAAAAAAAATATTTAAATGAAGGATATTAGTTGTAAAGAAATCATAAGTGCCAAATAATATAATTTAATTTTTTATAATTTTTTTTTTGGTAAAGAAACTTAATATATAATAGATCTAGCATACTCTAATTTTTTAGCATATAATTTATTTTATTTTAACCAAAATGATGCATTGAATTAATGCAAATGATCATAAAATATTTAAATAAAATTAGTATTATGAAGCTATGTCACCTAAGCGGAGGGTGCATTGAATTGAGTTGTTTTTAAAATATTTTCAAATTAAACTTTAATTATCTACATAAAAGTTAATCTTAAAACATTATACTTTAATGAATCACTATAATAATGAGCAATAATAAAGAAAAGTAAAAGTGCAAAAAAAGTAGAAAAAGAACACAAATATTTTTATGTGGTTCGACCAAATCCTAAAAATCGGCCTATGTCCATGCTTAGCAACCCAAGCTATGAATTCACTAAATCAAAGTTGAGATTACGCCAAATCTTCTGTACTCTCCTTCACTTGTAAGTACAATCCAATATCATACTTTCCTACACGGACAAGTACAACCTAACATCGTACTTTCCTATATGAACAAGTACAACCCCAAAGAAAGAATAAGAAGAAAAAGAAGAAGAAATACAAAAATCTAGCTCTCAATTCAAAAATATTTTGCACTCACAACTCAACTATATCAATATTAAGGCAAGTGATCCAAAAGAGAGAGCTCACTTCTTACTTATTTAATATTGAGTGTGATTTCAAACAACTATATGGAATGTTGAATGTAAACAAGAAAAAATGCTTGATTTGGTAAAAAGGAATTGAAAGTTTAATATCAAAGCAACTTCAAATGATGTATTAAAACACCATACAAAATTGATTTGAATATATGAATGATAAACTAAAACCAATGATGTATGTATTCTTATGTTGTACAATAATCAAGTTGATATGAAAGACCAAATCAAAAAAATTCACTTAAGATCTTTTTCACAAGAGTTATATTGAATGCAAATTGAAATAAAACACAAGTTATCTTTGACTTGATGATTTATGAAAATAAGAAGAGAGAGAAAGAGAACTATAAGCACAAATCATTTTTCAAATACTTTAAATAAATTAGCCAAGAAGAAAACTTCAATCATAACTTAACTTCCTTCATGCATACCATGATCATATGAGTTGGCCGAGAAGAAAATCAAGATAAGATGAGGTGTTAAGCACCTTAAGAAATTAAAAAACCTTTAAAGCTTTCGACCAAGGGTTGTATCCACCAATCCTTAAGTTTTCCCAAATTATTTCATTAGAATCTTTCAGCCAAGAGAAAATGGATAATGATGAAGGCGTTATAGCACTTAAATCACAAAGATCTTTAAGGAAATGATGTAGCAAGAAGTTGGCCAAGAGTGGACATAAAGTAAGAAGAGGTTCATCCTAAGTCTAAGCCTCTTTAAATAAAAAAAGAGTGGTTAAAGGGTTGGTCCAAGCATGATGAAGTTAGAGGAAAATTAGTTTAAGAAATATTTGATTTTAATTTCATAATCTCAATCAAATAATCAAAATTTCTATCCCTAAAAATTTTGGCCATGTGAAAAAGAGAGGGAAAGCTTAATTACATAGAAAATTGAATTTTAAATTTAATGAAATAAAGATGATAGGTTGGATTGACCAAAGCATGAGAGGTAAAATCCAAATAAGGGAGGTATTAAAAATTGAATAAAGGATTTCAACCATATAATAAAAAATCCTATGAGTGGATTTAGATCAAGGATGAAATCTGGTGTGTGAGAGAGAATTATGCAATTAATCACTTCATTAAAATATGATCTAGTTCAAGCAATGGGATTTTCGGCCAAGGATAACAATGAGAGGGAAAATACTTTTGGAAGGAATTTGAACTTTGAAGCATTCAACAACAACAACAACAACAACAACAAGCCTATCCAACTAAGTGGGATCATCTACATAAATCCTTCATCTTCATTGTGTCCTATTATGCATCAAATTCTCATTTAATTCAAGTATACTAAAGTCATTTTTTATACATAATAACCAACTCTTTTTAAGTCTACCTCTACCTTTCTTAACATAAGAAAAATCTAATGCATCTACTCTCCTAATTGGGTCATCAGACGACTGACGCTTTATGTGGCCAAGCCATCTAAGGCAACTCTCTCTAATCTTATCTGCCACTGGAGCTACTCTAATGTTTTCCCAAACATACTCATTTTGCATTTTATCTCTAAGAGTAAAGCCACTCATCCACCAGAGCATCCTCATCTCTGCAACACTTAACTTAGTCTTATGCTTCTCTTTTATTTGCCAACATTCTGCACCATAAATCATTGCAAGTCTCACCACCATCTTATAAAAATTTCTCTTAAGTTTAAGTGGTACTTTTCTATCACACAACAAGCAAGATGCATTCCTCTATTTCAACCATCTAACTTGAATTCTACTAATAACATCTTCATCTATTTCACCATAATTTTGAACAATAGAGACTAGATATATGAATCACTCACTCTTTTTAATGACTTGTTCACCCAATCTCACAACACTACCACTAGAACTTCTACAACTAAAATTACACTCTATATATTCAATTTTAGATCTACTTAAACAAAAACATTTTGACTCTAAAGTTGACCTCCATAATTCAAGTTTCTCTTGGACTTCCTTTATAGTCTTATCAATAAGAAGAATGTCATTAGGAAAAAGCATACACCAAGGTACATCTTCTTGTAAATGCCTAGTAAGAACATCCATAACTAAAGCAAAAAAAGATAAGGGCATAAAGCTGATCCTTGATGTAATCCAACTAAAATAAGAAATATTTTGTCAATCCTCCTTGTGTTTGGACAAAAGTAACAGCTCTAGTATACATATTCTTAATGACTTGAATATAACCAATATTAACTTTTTTTCTTTTCTAGAACTCTCCAAAGAACATCTCTTGAAACTTTATCATAAGCTTTCTCTAAATCAATAAATATCATATGTAGATCCTCCTTAATTTCTCTGTACTTCTCCATCAAACTTCTTAACAAATGTATAGCATCCATAGTAGATCTACCTGACATGAAACCAAACTGATTGTGAGAAACTTTTGTATCAGATCATAACCAATGCTCAATTACTCGCTCCCATAGTTTTAATGTTTGACACATTAACGTAATTCCACTATAATTTGCTCACTCTTGTGCATCACCTTTATTTTTAAATATAGGAACCAACAAACTCTTTCTCCACTCATCTAGCATCTTTTTAGTCTTTAAAATAATATTAAAAAGGTTTGTAAGCTAAGAAATTTCTTGATCTCCTAAACATTTCCACACTTCTATTGGAATATCATCAAGTCCTACTATTTTTTCTCATTTTCTTTAAGGCTTCTCTAACTTCAAATTTACTAATACAATGATAAACAAAAATTCTTTATTTTTGTTTAGGGTATTAAGGTTGCTAAAATTAATCATGCTTTTAGATCCTTCTTTGAAAAGTTTATCAAAATACCTCATCCACCAATTTTTAATATCCTTTTCTAAGAAAAGCACTTTATGATTTTCATCCTTAATACACATCACATGAACTTTATCTTTACTTCTATAATCTCTTTTGTTGGCTAACTTATGCATACATCTTTCGCCTTCTTTGGTATTGAAGATATTGTATAAATCACTAAAAAAACTATTTTTTCTTTATATATTTCTTTCTTAGAATCCCTACGGGCCATTTTATATCTTACCCAATTCTCTGAGTTTCTACATCTAAACCAAGTTTTATAATAATGCTTCTTATTTCTTATCTTTTTTTGTACATTCTAACTCCACCACCAACTATTTTTTATTAAAAGAAGTTTTTTCTTTTGATTCTCCAAGCATATTTTTTGCAACTTGATTAATTTCACTTGCTACTTTTTCCCGCATAACATTAGCTTCCTTATGAACATCCTAAATTCTAAGGTCTTGTAGCTTGCTCTTAAAAATAATTTTATTAGTGTTTCTTAAGTGCCCCCATCTAATCTTAGAATAATAATTTGATTTATTTTTTATCTTCCAATCTTAAATCTTAAAATCTAAAACTAGCAGTCGATGTTGGGTACTTAAACTTTCACTTTGAATTATTTTACAATCTTTACAATCTAAATGATCTATTTTTCTTATCAGAAAATAATCAATCTATATTTTCCTATATCCATTTTTATAAGTAATAATATGGTTATCTCTTTTCTTAAATAAAGTATTAGCAACTACAAAATTATAGGATAAAGAAAAATATAATATAATCCTACCTTCTTCATTAGTCACTCCAAATTAATAGTCACCATGAATACTTTTAAAATCTTCTACCACTCTACCAACATGTCCATTTAAATCTCCTCCAATAAATATTTTTTCTTCAAGAGGTATCTTTTGTATTAATCCCTCTAATTCATTGTAAAAATTTTCTTTTGAGCCTACATTCAAACCTACTTGAGGAGCATAAACACTTATAACATTGACAATCTTAGTATCAATAATAATCTATAAAATTATAATTTTATCTCCACATCTATTAATATTTATAACATTATCCTTCAAACTTTTATCTATAATCACACCTACACCATTTCTAATTCAACTTTTACCTAAATTCTAAAGTTTAAAACCTAAATTATCAATCTCCTTGGCCTTCTCGCCAACCCATTTAGTTTCTTGAACATATAAAATATTTATCTCCTACTTAGAATAAAAAAATATGAATTCAACCTGAAATTTGAACATGAATGGTCAACCAAATAAAATATAAAGAAAAGGATTAAGGCTTCATTTAAAGATTGCACTCAATCAAGAAGAAATTAAATTTATTTGCATATAAGATAATCTTCTTAAGCGAGGTGGTAGGCCAAGATGAATTCCAAGTAAGGATTTAATTTAAATTTAATGTATGATAAAAGGAATATATGATGAATCAATTTAAGCGAGATTTAATAGATAATAGCAAGGATTAATTTACATAAAATCATTTCAATTTTCAGCCAAATACTAGTTTCCATAAATAAGATGATCTCAAATAAATTCATTTAACTAATTTAAATCCAAGTTGATTAATTAGGATGTGTTTAAAGTAATAAACATTAATTAAAATAATATAATTTAAATTTAATAGGGTTGACCATGTGCTTTCCTAGAATAGATTTAATAAAAAGGAAAGGATATTAAATTGAAGCAGATTTCAGTTCAAATTGAAGTTAACTTGAAATAAATTATATAAACTCCAATTACCTGACATAAATCATACTAGGGTCAGCCAAATCATTCCTTAAATGATTAGAATCAATTTTTCATTGATTTAGCAATGAATATTCAAAATAAACTTAAAATAATCTAAATTCAAATATTCAGCTGAAAGAATTTTTAAAATTTGAAAAATGAAGGAATTATTTATGAAAATATTTTGAATAAATCTCACAAGATTTATAAACCAAAAATTTTATAAAAATTTTAGCCAAAACATTATTGGGATGATAAGGATGATAGGAGAGCAAAAATAGAATAATATGAGAGAGAAAAGGATAATTTGGATAATTCAAGAATAATTTAATTCTCATGCAATAAATAAATGGATGAAAACTAAGATTGAGCATGGAAATTATTTAATGTTATAAACTTAACTTATCTTGCTTGAAAGAATATTAAATGGAACTTAACTCATGCACTTAGTTCATATTATCCAAAATGGATCATTTAAGGAATAATTAAAGAATAATAAAATTTTAATATGTAGAAAATAAATGGATAAAATTAACTAAAATAATTTAAAAAAAAAATTATTTATTTTATTTAATTGAGTTTTTCATTTACCTTAATAGTGTAATTTTAGAAAATTTCCAACCACTTCAAGTCCAACAACTTTAGCTTTCCAAATTTACTGAAAAATCAAGATTTTAAGAATTTTTTCGCATCACTTGAATTTAAACCAATTACTAGAATTTGAACATATGTTTGTTGTCATAAAAATCAATCTTAAATGATGTGGGGCTCATGAAATCAATAATTAGTTTATGATATATCTAAGTAAATTGGATAAGCTTTTAATTAAAAAGAGAGATCTAAGGATAAACGATCTTTCAAATAAGACTAATTAAGAAATATTTCAAGAAACTAAAAGAAATTTGTAGAAAGATAAAAAATTCAACAAGATAAAATTAATCCCACAAATTATCACCAGAGCTTTTCACAAAAAAAATGATAGAAAAAACTTTAATATGAAAACTAAAACTTTGATGTCCAAAGACTAATCTATTAGAATGTAAAATTTCAAAGAATAAATAGATGGTGAGAATAATATGAACAATTAAAAGAGATTAAGATAAAAAAAATAAACTCAAGTAATTTGAGAAAACTTTCTTAGTTGAAGATGTTCAAGCTTCTGAACCAAGGATTTGATCATGCAAATATTTGGAGAATATTTGGAAGAAAAATCTAATAAGTTTTCTCTTAGATTTGGTGGAGAGATTTTAAATTAGAATAAGCAACCCTTTCATGAAGAGAATGAAAGATATTTATAAGCAAGAAGATTATTTGAAATTATTTCAAAGAAATATATTATTTTAACATCATTTTATCATATAATAATATAATATTTAATAAAAATATTATATTAAATAAATATTAAATTTAAACAGCTAAAAAATGGCTAGTCATATGGGCAAGTAAAAAATAATCAAATATGGCTCTTAATATATTCAAAATGTGTACATGCATTCATTATTAAAATCAGCTAATGTTTAAAAAGTTATAATAAATTCAATTTTAATCAAACGTGAGTCATGTAACCTATCACATTAAAGGAAAAAATATCCAAGAAATTTGTTGTAGATGAAATCTTATCTAAATTCTTTGATTATAACATAACTTTTGCTGAAATACTAAATTTTATGTATTTTTCAATTTTGAAATATGACATTTAAAAGTTATGATATAATTTAGATATGATCATACATATGTTAGTTATCTTAAAACTTTTAAATTAAATTAAAAATTTTATTATATTAAATATATAAACTAATTACACTCAATAATCATAATTAATTATCATTTATTATTTTGATAATTTAAATACTATGTACAAAGCTTATAAATTTTTAAATTTATGGAATTAAATGTTAATTAGATAAATATTATTTATTTATATAAATTAATCTCATTATCAATAATTAAAATAAATAAAAATAATATGTTAAATTATAAGCAAATTAATTCATGTTGATAAACTCATATGAACCTCTAAGATGGTTCTAAATACATAACCTAAAATATTGTATCATGAGCTCTAAGTTATCCATCTTGATCTATCTTTTATTCTTCCATACTTGCAATTGCATCAAGCATGTTGTGAAATGTATTGAATATGTAATTAGAAATCTTGTATACCTTCAAAATCAATATATCTAAAACATATATTAGAACATCCAAGCATATGTTAGTCATAATCAAAATTAATAGGGTTAACATGAGGCTCATAAAGCCAACAATTGGTGAGTCACCTAAACTACCTATAAGGTGGTTAATGGAGGTGACAAGCTCTTCCAATGGTAGCCACCTTTAGAGCTGCTTGAGCTAATCCTTATCCACCACCCCACCTTCCACCCCCAACACACACTTCTCCTAGCTTCGTTTGGTTCAAATAACCCCTGATTAAAATAAAAGAGCTCAACCATGGATTAAGCTTGGCTTTATTAATCAATTTGATCAATTCAAGAGATTACAAACCATCCCACGGAGCACAAGCAAAGCCAAATCACACCCATTCCTTCTTAGCCATCAAATGAATCTTGAGACCAAGATGTGGCCATATCTCACTAGACTTTGGTCCATACAACAAACCGTAGGGAGGTAAGCAAACAAATCTTACAAGCAAGTTCTTCTCATTCGCATGAAGCTTCCCAAATCAATTCCAACCTTAATCTAATTCCCTAAAAGAGATTTTGATCTACTCCCATTATTATGTATTTTACCATATTTGGTTGATCAAACTCCCTAGATTGTAGCATGGCTTGATATGCCATGGAATTAATTACTCTTCTCCTAAAGTTCCTTAGTGAACAAATTTGTCGAGGAGGCTATAAGAGAAGAGAATTTCATAAAAGTAGGGGTATGGGTCATGTTGACCCATACATAACCCATTTTCTTTGGATTTTAGCCCATCCCTGTTAAAGAGAGGATGGTGGAACTCGGTTTGATTAATCATAGTTCAATTATTTAGGATTTTTCTTTATATTTGTGCATTAGATAATCTTATAAGTATGAGGACATAAAATTTTAAGAGTGAAGGAATTATCAAATATGGAACTTATGAAATATCCAAAACATCAAATAATTAGCCCAAATATAATTTTTAAATTTTAATTTTCCACTTTTCAAATTAATTAAAGCATCTACACCTTTTTTTAAAATCATACAATTTACATATAAGCATCCCATAAAAGTTCCAAACTAATTGGAATTAAAGCAAAGAAGATACGAATATTTAAAGCCACTATTTCACCATTAAAAATTACAAAAAATAAAACTTCTAATGGAAAATTATGAAAAACTAGAAGAATATCAAAAAAAACATCAATTCAGATTCGTAAAAACCTTTTATTATTTTAAGAATAAAGATAAATTAATTATATATTTTTTAATGCTTCAAATCACAATTCATAAATTTAAAAAAAAAAAAAAACTGAAAAAAAATATAAAAAATTCAATGTGTATGAAAAATAACTATCTAAACTCAATAAAAATTTTCATATTTTTTAACTTGAAATGAATTAGCTATAAAGTTTCAAATAAAATTTACTATTTTCAAGAAAATAAAGAAAAGGTTAGAAAAATCATGAAACTTAAACAAAATGTTTAGAATGACAACCAAAACTTTTAGAAATTTCTTAATAATTTTCTAATTTAAGATAAAGTAGTGATGAGATTTCAAAATCAATTAATTATTTATAAAAAAATAAGAAAATAAAAAAAATTAAATATATTAAAGGAAACTATGAAAAAATTGATAGAATGTATAGAATATAACTTTGAAACTTTTGTAAACAAAATTTTTTTTAATCTAAAAATGGAGTTTTATGAATATCCAAGGCTATATAAGAAATATTAAAATTAGAAAAAAGAACAAAAATAAATAAATAAATTTAAAAAACTTTGCATAATTTATTGAATGTCCAAAGTGATGATCTAAAAATTCTATATAAATTCCATAATTTTTGCATTGGTAGGAATAAAGAAACTAATTTTAAGTTGAAATGAGTAATTCCATGAATTAAATCAAAATGAGAGAAAGATCATAAGTAATGAAATAGCCAACATCTATCATAAGATGAAAATAAGTTGTTTTTCAACCAATTTGATATTTGGAAATTTACTTTGATAATTTCTTAATGAATGATTGTTAATTATCAAAATCAATAAAAATTAAATTAAGTAGATTAAACTCATTAAGCATCCTAATAAAGTCTATGATAGTTTTATGAGTCAAATTATCTAATGAGATTGCATATCTAACATCAATCAATCAAAAAGGGTTCTTATAGTGAAACAATTGAAGTTTATGTTAATTAACTAGTGGGGCATACAGGTCAGACTTTTCCTTTGAGTATGATTCAACTTAGATCTCATGTTTAAAGTCATAACCTACATCATTTTAAGTCATATACTTTCTAGATTACCCAAAAGAAATATCTTAGAATAGTCATATGTGTCATAACTCCTTGTGCATATATTTGCATTAGATTAAGCATCTACCATGTACACATACACTAGCGCAATTTATTTAGTTTGATTAATTTTTTCTTAACCTTGCTCTCCTCATTAGTTTGATTATATCAATCAATTAAATCTACACCGCTTCATGTGCACATAAGATGATTATCTCTTTGAGGTTGATCAACTTGTGGGGAGCCACATTAAGTATGATTACCTTACACAATATTTAGGGTTTGATTAATCTTTTAATCAACAAATTAGAGAATTGCACCTTGACATGCATCATTCTATCTAGTTGACTTATCAATCTTTATTAGCAGAGTGTCTAACACTAAGCCAACACTTAGGTTAATTACCATCCTCATACATAAAACTTGTGCCAATTCTTTAGATATCCCTTTTATTCATATTTGTGTGATTAAAAAAATGTTCATGAGTTGGTCATACACATCATAATGTAAATCATTCTAAATTTCAGATGATTTGATTTTATCTTTTGTAGAAGACTTAAAATTTAATGATAATGCTTTAGTAAATTAAGCAATATAAAAAAAATAGAAAAGTAAAGTGCTAGAAAATAAAGAAAGAGAACACATAGATTTTTATGTGATTCAGCCAAACCCCAAAAATTGGCCTATGACCATGCCTAGCCACCCCTGTTAAGAATTCACTAAACCAAAGTAGAGATTACAATAAATATTTTGTACTCTCCCTCACGTGCAAGTATAACCCAACATGTACTTTTCTTAATGGGAAAGCACAACCCAACACGAACTTTTCTTAACGGACAAGCACAACCCAACAAGAAATCAAGATAGAACGAAGAGAAAGATACTAGTCTAACTTTCAATTTTAAAATATTTTTACACTCACAATCCGATCTATACTAATATTAAGGTAATTGAATGTTAATGAAAAAGAGAGCTCACTTTAATTTTAAATGAAATTACAACAAGATCTTCAATCAAATATTTAATGAAATTAAGTAACTTAATAATGTTTGAATGACCTTTAAAAGGTTTTAAATGATTTTATTTAATGACTATAGAATTTAAACTAAAATGCAATCACCAAAAACTTTACTTTGAATTCTTTTTCACACAAACTAACTTTCATTCAAATGATAAATGTATTTACAATTTGAATAACTAAACAATCACTTGAATAAAGATTTGAATTATATCACATGAAAGCTATCACATAACATATGCATAAACTAATTGAATATAAGTAATGAATAAGAATAAAATAATTTATGCAAGATGTGATGTGGTCGGCCAAATGGAAAAAGAGAGGTAATAAAATTTTCGGCACAATTAAATTTAAGCAACATATATGAAACTTTAAGTCGAAGGATAAACGATGGATATTCAAATGATTAAGCACTTAGGAAATTAATAGCCTTTAAAGAGACTTCAACCAAACAAGAAACAAAAGAAATATTCAATGATTAAGCACAAAATAAATTGATTTCCATATGTTAGCTTTAGGCCAAACATGAAATCAAAATATTAACAAGAAGGTAAAGTTCACACAAATTGATCTTCTTATCTTTTATTCTTGGCCAAACAAAATCTAAAGAGTATGTCAAGAATAAATACTAGAAAATTTATATAACCTTGTAAACTTTAAAGCCAAGAAGAAATAATAGAAGTTTAAGAACTTAACACCTTAGAAAATAAACACCAAAGAGATGATGTTTTCGACCAAGGTGCAATCACACCAAACATTCACTTTTCCAAATCAATCTTCAAGCCAAATGAATGTCCAAGGGAAAGGGAAGAATGAAGAGGAATTCTTGCACTTAAATCACAAAAAGACCTCCAACAAATGATCTTGCAAGAATCGGCCAAGGGTGAGCAAGAGAGCAAGAAAGAATTTTTAACTTTTTGGAACCTTTTTTAAGTTGAAACAAGGATCTTAAATAGATGAGGGAAGAGTCTAGGATTGGCCAAAAACTGATCCAATGAGAGGAAAATTGATATGGCTTCAGTTAGAATTTCAAATCCAAAAAAGGGTGGATCGGCCAAAAGAGATCTTCCATATGCTCCTTTACAAATTTGTTGAAACCCAATATGGAATGTATGCTATGTGATTCATGGCCAAGGATGGAGTATATTCCGTACAAATTTTGGACGAGGAAATTTAGATATGAAGGAGGGAGCTTTGAATAAAATAAATCCATTAAAATCCACTTTAAAGAATTCTGCCAAAGAGATTTCCTAAAATAAGAAATTCTTAAAATAATGCATGGATTAATTTTAAATCAAAAATTATTATATTCTATACTTATTGAATGTTTAGATAACATATAAAATTAATAAATTTAAAGCATATAGGTCATCCACCATTAAACTTTCCTAAAATAGGTCAAATTGGAAAAAGGAAAGGAATTATTTTGAAAAAGAGGGATGATTTGAATTTAAATTTAAATTAACTTAAAAAAAATTAATTAGGCTCTTAATAATCATAATTAGTCATGTTTTGGATGTTCAACATATTCCATAAAAATTTTATTTGATTTAGAAAGTACATGTCTTTCATGAAGAAGTTTGAATTAAAGAATAATTCAAAAATAATTCAAATTCAGAAATTCAAATAAATGAATTTTAAAATCTTAAAAATGATAAAAAAATATGAAAATGTTTTTAATAAATTTTACACAATTTATTACACAAAATTCATTAAAAATTTGGCCAAAATAATGCAAAGATGAAAATGATAATAAGAGAGAGAAGAAAGAATAATAGGAGAGAGAATAGAAGGAAAAAGGATAATTTTGAGATAATTCAATTTTCATGCACTAAAAATTATGAATAAAAATTATGAATGACATGGAAATGATTTAATCAAGTTTAAACATAATTTATCTTATTTTAACACACATTTAATAGAACTTATATCATGCATTTAGTTCATACAATCCAAAATGGATAACTTAATGAATAATTGTAATATTAAGATATGGAAAAATATAAATAATTATAGAAAGATGAATCTAAAAATAAATGAATCATTTATTTTAATTTAGTAAGCATTTCATTTTCCTTAATATAGTAATTCCTGGAAAAATTCCCACCCAATCAATGTCTAGTAGCTTTAGCAATTTGAAATAACTAAAGAACTAAGAGCTCAAGAATTTTTCCTACACACTTGTAACTTGATTAGTAGTATTTGAACATGTGTTTGTTATCATCAAAATCAATCTCATTTGAGATGGGGCACATGAAGCCAACACGGCTTGCTTTTCAGTAGCCTTACTGAATTTAGCCAATGATTTTAGTTAACTCTTCTGATCAGGTCATATTATGACCAATGTTGTGAAAATTATATTGGTTATTGAAACAAAAAGGAAGATGTTCAAGATTTAATTGTTTGATCGGGTTTATATCAAGGTTAAACAAAATGATTTAATAAATATTTAAATTATTAAACATTGATCTAATTAAATGATAAATTAATAAATATATAATACAAAAATAAATAAAGCAAGTACATAAATAATATTTCTAATAACTATAAATTTCAATATTAATCTAAAATTTAATAAGATATAATTACATAGGTATTATAAATCTAATTTTTTTTATTAAATATATTTATAATTTAAAAAATTATAATATAAATTTATAAATATAAGTATGATTTACAATTATATAATTTATCAAAAAATTTACAACAATAAGCCTTTATCCCACTAAGTGGGGTCGGCTATATGAATCCTTCATCTCCATTGTGTCCTATTATGTATCAAATTCTCATTTAATTCAAGTATACTAAGGTCATTTTTTATACATCTTAACCAAGTCTTTTTAGGTCTACCTCTACCTTTCTTAACATAAGGCAAATCTAATGCATCTGCTCTCCTAACAGGGTCATCGGGCGAAGCTTTATGTGGCCAAACCATCTAAGGAGACTCTCTCTAATCTTATCTGCCACCGGAGCTACTCCAACTTTTTCCCGAACATACTCATTTCACATTTTATCTCTAAGAGTAAAGCAACTCATCCACCTAAGCATCCTTACCTCTGTAACACTTAACATAGTCTTATGCTTCTCTTTTATTAGCCAACATTCTGCCCCATAAGTCATTACAAGTCTTACCACCATCTTATAAAATTTTCCCTTAAGTTTAAGTGGAACTTTTCTATCACACAATAGGCCAGATGCATTCCTCCACTTCAACCATCCAACTTGAATTCTACTAATAACATCTCCATCTATTTCACCATCATTTTGAACAATTGAGCCTAAATATCTAAATCGTTCACTCTTATTAATTACTTGTTCACCTAATGTCACAACACTACCACTAGAACTTCTACAACTAAAATTACACTCCATATATTCAATTTTAGATATACTTAAACGAAAACCTTTAGACTCTAATGTTGACCTCTATAATTCAAGTTTCTCTTGGACTCCCTCTCTAGTCTTATCAACAAGAAGAATGTCATCAGTAAAAAGCATACACCATGGTACATCTTCTTGTAAATGCCTAGTAAGAACATCCATAACTAAAGCAAAAAAGATAAGGGCTTAAAGCTAATCCTTGATGTAATCCAATTAAAATGGAAAAATATTTTGTCAATCCTCCTTGTGTTTGGACACAAGTAATAGCTCTAGTATGCATATCCTTAATGACCTGAATATAACCAATATTAACTCCTTTCTGTTCTAGAACTCTCCAAAGAACATCTCTTGAAACTTTATCATAAGCTTTCTCTAAATCAATAAATATCATATGTAAATCCTCCTTGCTTTCTCTATATTTTTCCATCAAACCTCTTAACAAATGTATAACATCCATAGTAGATCTCCCTGGCATGAAACCAAACTGATTGTGAGAAACTTTTGTATCCAATGTAACTTATGCTCAATTACTCTCTCCCATAATTTTAATGTGTGACACATTAACTTAATTCATCTATAATTTGCACACTCTTGTGCATCACCTTTATTCTTAAATATAGGAACCAACAAACTCTTTCTCCACTCATCTGGCATCTTTTTAGTCTTTAAAATAAAATTAAAAAGATTTGTAAGCCAAAAAATTCATTGATCTCCTAAACATTTCCACACTTCTATTGAAATATCATCAGGTCCTACTGCCTTTCCACATTTCATTTTCTTTAAAGCTTCTCTAACTTTAGATTTACTAATACGATGATAAAAATAAAATTTTTTATTTTTGTTTAGGGTATTAAGGTTGCTAAAATCAATCCTACATTCAGATCCTTCATTGAAAAGTTTATCAAAATATCTCATCCATCTATTTTCAATAACCTTTTCTAAGAAAAGCACTTTATTATCTTCATCCTTAATACACCTCACTTGAACTAGGTTTTTACTTCTCCTGTCTCTTTGGTTGGCTAACTTATATATACATCTTTCACCTTCTTTGGTATCTAATCTATTGTATAAATCACTAAAAGCTAAATTGTTTACATCATATATTGCTTTCTTAATCTCTATAGGCAACTTTATATCTTTCCCAATTCTCCAAGTTTTTACATCTGAACTAAATTTTATAACAATGTTTCTTATTTCTTATCTTTTCTTGCACACTCTAACTCCACCATCAACTAGTTTCCTTTTATTTCTCCAAGCACATTTTTAGCAACTTGCTTAATTTCACTTGCTACTTTTCCTCACATAATATAAGCTTCTTTATGAACATCCCAAATTCTAAGCTCTTATAGCTTGCTCTTAAAAATATTTTTATTTGTGTTCTTTAAATGTCCCCATCTAATCCTAGGACAATAATTTGATTTATTTTTCCTCTTACAATCTTTCATCTTAAAATCTAAAACTAACAATCGATGTTGGGTACTTAAACTTTCACTTGGAATGACCTTACAATCTTTACAATCTAAGCGATCTATTTTTCTCATTAGAAAATAATCAATCTTTATTTTACTAGATCCATTTTTATAAGTAATAATATGTTTTTCTCTTTTCTTAAATAAAGTATTAGCAACTACAAAATCATAAGCTAAGGCAAAATATAATATAGTCCTACCTTCTTCATTAGTCACTCCAAATTCATAACCACCATGAACACTTTTAAAATCTTCTAACACTCTACCAACATGTCCATTTAAATCTCCTCCAATAAATACTTTTTCTTCAAGAGGTATCTTTGTATTAATCCCTCTAATTCATTCCAAAATTTTTTTTTTAAGCTTACATCCAAACCTACTTGAGGAGCATAAACACTTATAACATTGATAATCTTAGTATCAATAATAATCTTTAAATCTATAATTCTATCTCTACATCTATTAATATTTATAACATTATCCTTCAAACTTTTATCTATAATCACACCTACACCATTTCTAGTTCGACTTCTACTTGAATACAAAAGTTTAAAACCTAAACTATCAATCTCCTTGGCCTTCTCCCCAACCCATTTAGTTTCTTGAACACATAAAATATTTATTTTTCTATGAACCATAATATCTATTAATTCTATTAATTTACCTATAAGAGTACCTATATTCGAAGATCCTAACCTAATTCTAGTTTCATGGACTAACTCCTTTGCCCGCATCCGTCCATAATGTGGGAACCCTTGCTTATTTAACACTGTACTCGGGCACCGATACAGTGACCCTTGCACATTTTTCATTGTATTCAAGCCATACAACATGTCGCTTCCAGGGGACGCCCTAGCATTAACACAATGATTTAAAGGATTCATATCATGATTATTTCGACAAGTTTTACGCTGGTTGTCGACTACCTATCGCAACCCTACTTTTCACATCTTGACTTGGGACCAGCAATGGTAGTGTTATCAAAACTTTTAGCTTATAATAAAATTTTACAATTATAATTAAATTTAAAAACCTTATAAATCATAACTAATATAAAAAATATAATATATAAAATTATTATTATAGATCATGATATATGTATGTTTAAAATATTTAAAAATTTTAAAATATTGATAATATAGATTTATGAAGATAAATATAATTTATAATACAAAAAATAATATTATAATATAAAAAAGTATTTTAGAAATTTTATTAAATATAATATGTACAAAATTTAGAAGATATTATTATAGATTTTTTATTCTTAAAAAAATTTTACATTATAAAATATATTTTATAATAAAAATATTAAGTTAAAAATTAATTTTTTTTTATATTCTTCCATTTCAGAGCTCCTTTGATATTATTAAAGCCTGTATCATATATTTCCAATTTCTCAATCCTAAAGCCCAAATCAATAAGTTTCACCATATTCAATTTATTTAGTCCCACATCATTAAAAGGACTTAGTGTTACACACTTTGTATTTAGAAGTAGAGAACTAAAGTATGAGCTTATAACATACTTGGGTTATGATTTGGTGGATATGTTATGATTAATTTAGTAGATATGTAATTAAAGCTTAATTCAATATGTTACACTATTTATTTTTTTTAGTTCAAGCTCATTATAATAATAAAAATAATTTTAAAATATATAAGATTTCTTATAAAAATATTTAAATTATACATTTTATTTAGTTTAATATTTAAATTTAATTATTTAATTTATATAAATAATTTAATTGAATCAATCGATCTTTTCAAATTTTGGATCAGTTCATCAGTTCAACTAGTGTTGGATAGTTCAATGCGAAGGCCAAATTTAAGAAAAATTGGACCAACCACATGGCTAATTCACAGTCGAATCGATTGAACCGACTGGTCTAATCTAGTTCTTAAAACATTTAATGTTTACTCTAGTTAATCAACACACGAATGACTAAGTCATTCTTTAGTTTAGTCAATCACTGACATTTAACAACATCAAGGCTTAAGCATACAATACATAGTCTTATTTCTCTCCTTTTTGAATGGGTGGTCCTCATTCATTACACCTTTTGCACCCTGAACGCTTTGATCTTAGTATCATTTTGTTTGAGATCTTTTGGTATTCAAGCTGAATTTTAATATCAAGTCCTCATTCAATAGTTGATCGTATCAATTATTATTTATCATATTGATGTATGTGTATAATAGTCAGCACTTTAAGTTAGATTATAGTCTAGTAGAACTTGGACTAGGCTTAAGTTATGAGGAAGTAATTATTGAAATTAGATGGAGGATCATCTAACAACAAGATTTTTTAATAATAAAAAAATTCTTATAAGACCATTAAGGATCATTAACAACCTAAAGTTTATCACTTTGTAATTAAAAATAAATATAAATTGATAAACCTTATAATGATTAAGTCACCCATATGGCTTATCTTGGCAAGTCAAGGCTATATATAATTGTCCTTAAGAATACACTGACTCACACACACTTACATGACATAGGAAGGTTATAACTAGGTTGTTTTATTTATGCTACCCTTTTGGATATTTGAGGTGAGATTAAAAAGTATGAATAAAACTCTTTTATACTGACTGATTGTGCAAATTATATAGTTCCATGTCACTTTGTCATTGTATTGTCATTAAAATATATTTATATTTTCTATCATGTTCTAAGGGTAAAAATATCATCCTGTGATGGATTCAATTACTTAATAAGGACTCATAAGACTTATGGGTTTATGTATATTAATGACTTTTCCTTTACCTTATATGGGTGAAGTAAGATAAGATTTATTTTAACCTAAGTTGTAAGTTTCATATAGGTCCAAGCCCCTAGAGTTAATTACATCCTATAAGTTGTGATCTTCTAAGAAGACCATCGATTAAACTAGTTAGCTATTATTTTTATAAATATCAAAGCTTGAGTCAAGACTATTAAATATAGAACATAATTAAGATAGATCAAGTGGGAATATTTCATTTTGGATTTTAAATGGGAAGTAGTAGGAATTTCTTTGATACTAAGAATTCTACCTATTTATTATATGATTGGGCTTTATAATTTTGAAATTGAGATTAAATTTTATTTTAAGTTGGTCTTTTATTAGAATGCTAGGACATATCCCCAATAGCATCATTAATAAGAATGCTTAAAGAGTAATGACTTACTCTTATAGCAAATGAGAAATAGGTTGTCTTAAATCCTATAATTAAAAATGCTTCATGCACACACCAGGAGCAAGACCTAGTCTAACAATTTAGGATTTATTAGTTCAATTCTAAAGGAATATAAATCCATATCAACTTTTTAAAACTTATTACCTGCTTGTTTGAGCTTATTAGGTTTGGTTAATTATAAGTTTTTATTTATTTCATTAAACTTTTAAAGATCTTCCTAACCACTTCTCTTTAAAAGACATGCAATTTGCTTAAGTTTTCCATGAGGATTAGGAATGATTCACTTGTTGGCTAGAAGGACTTCAAAGGTTATTGTTACTATATAGGAGGAAGTGGAACTGTAAGCTATTGTAGTCTAAACCTCTTTGGTTAAACCTTCATTGCTTCTCCTTGTCCACTATAGATTCAACATCATGTTTTCTCTTAAATACCTTATGAGTTTTTGACTTGCATGACTAATCCAAGAATGATAGTTATCTAGACTCTTGGTAGATTTGCTCAACAAATTCTTAATTATTTTGATGGTGAACTCCTTGAGCATAAATTTCACTATCCCATAAAAATTCTTAAGCATAATTTCAATGGCATGTTGCTTTTAGAACTGGGGCACACATTTTATGTTGGGATTCCTCCACATAAGAATTTATTCTACTAGAGACCCATTTGATTTATGCTTTTCTACTACTAGTCCCCCACCATCATCTTCTATTGGGATCCTACAAACCTCTTGATGAAAAATTGTTCTACTTCTATGATGGTTTTTATTAAGCCGTTGGGCAACTTGGATACTAATCAATGCCATTCCTGACAAGTTACGCATAAACTGTCAGAATAGAAGTGCACCACTGCCCCTGGTGTTACCCCAGTTAGGTCTAAAGTGTGATATATGTTGTCTCGAGTTCTAGGCACTATTAGATACCTTTGAAGATGGTGTACAAACCCATTGGGGTACTAAATAATATCAAATTCCTTTGGGTAAGGTCTACCCCTTAGAATGAATAGGGCCCTTTGTCTTTGTGATAATGCCTCTTGGACTTATTGTTCCACCAATTATTTATTCCCTCAGTACTTCACCTATGATGACTATATAAATTTTCATCTATTGTTATAATGCATTTTCTCCTCTCAACTAAATACATGACTTATAGCCTGTCTAGCTCAATCAGTGTAACTTACAATATCCCTTTGAGAGCCAAGACTGCCAACATCAACTCATCACCTCTCCTCTCCGTCTGAGAAATCTAGCCATCCTTCTATCTCAATTGATGCAGCATTTCCTGAGTCAAGTCTAACACCTTACTATCCTTAACCATAACATTATATACCATAGATATTTTATGATACTTATTATATGATAATCCTTTAATTTTTATCACATGAATCTATATGAAGTAATTCAATCAATCATCATCATCAAGATCAAAATCCATCATCTCACTTTTTTATCCTAGTTATAAACCCCTACTATCTACTTAATTGCAGCTAAATAGGCATCTAAAATCTCATCTATAGAATGACTATCTATCATCTTAGGAGCTATTGGGACATACTTAGAGTGATTGTTTACTTCCCCTAGATGATCTACTTTTTTTTATTCTTCTTATCTTTGGGTTAGCTCTGGCTCTATATGTGTAAGCTATTCTTCTCCGCTTTTATCCTTTATACTTGACAAAAATGATTTTAATGGCACCACAACTATAGTCTTGAGCTGTCATACCTTCTACTAAATTATTGCAATAAAAGATTGAAAAAGAGTGCTCTGCCTTGGATCATCAATGTAAGAAGAAGATGGTTATACCTTAAGGCATATTTTAATCACTAAGCAGAGTATTTTTCTTCTTCAAATGGTTTTGATATTTTTATGGTACATTTCATGTTGATAATTGAACTACAAAATATGACCTACGGGTCATGTAATATGATGGACATAAAAATTATGGCCCTACAGGAACCTGTCACGAGTGATTGAACTTGTTAAGAATGATTCTATTTGATTATTCAATACACTTATGTTAGAGTGAAACATAGTGTTAGTTCATCAAGGTAGAGGCTACTAGCTATCTATCAAACCACCTCCTCTCTCTTTTATATGCTTGAGCAACTGTCATCGCTTTCATGGTCTCATCACATTGGATCTTCTCTTTAATTTTTCTTGGAATGACTCCTATCAATCCCCTGATAATATTTACTCTAGTGTGTTCATCTCGCTCACTTAGTCTTTTGAACATGGACCTCAGACCACAATAAGAAGCATCTCTCCTCTCCCTTAATGGTGCTTCATACTCAAAGTGATGTGGTGGTGTTCAATTTCATCCTCCTCTCCCTCAGCAATAAAGAAAGTGTGAAATTTACTAGCCTCGAGGAGGGAGAGGTATCAAGTAAGGAACCATATTCCACTACATGAGATGAAGATGCAATCACCTTAAACATCTTCTTATATTATTTCTTTAGGTTTCTATTCTTGTTTCTCCTTTGATTCTTAGTGAGAGGAGCAGATCAAAAGGATGACCCTATCTTAATGGTGGAGGGGACAACCAACAACTTGAACTTAGATTTTTCCATAGTTTTAGAGCTATTATTGGCACTGTCTTAACTCTACTAACTCTAGAGATCACAATGGAACAAAAATAGATCAAATTGTGGGAACCTCTACTGCCTTTCTCTATAGAGAAGAAAATTTTTCCTATGATTTTAAGTCCAAATGCATGATTGAGATCCACTATGGTGAAAACTATACCGTCATAGATCATCTTTAAATTTTCAAAATCCATGCTAAACATAATGAATGGGTTATTGGCCATGTAGGTTTGATCCACGACCAAGTATAACCTAATGTTGAAGGAAAAGATCAACTTACCTGAAAGCATATTTCCTTAATTGATTAACAAGCATGATGTTTGAACTTAGAATCTTATTTATTTTGTAAAGTTTGCACCCTCACTTATCAAGTTTGAATATGATAAGTATGGTTCAAGAGATCTAATTTGGAGGGACATTCTTTTAGAAATATCTACTTAGAACCTTACCAACCATGTTTTACAATAACAATAGGTTCAAAGATTTCTTCATTGATATTCAAAAATTTTGGAACCTAACTTGTCAAATTTGAGTATGACAGTAAGTTCGAGAAATTTCCATAATTTTGAAGAATTCAAAGGATTTGATTAGGAGAATTAAATTTGATATTGTCGAATTGGAAGATGAAAATTAGTCATGAAAAAGATTTTAACTAATTTTGAATTGATAGGCAAGATTAGAGTTCTACTTATAGAATAAGAAGTGGGACCTATTAAGGGTCCAATGGTAGATTCTTGAACCTACTCATAAGTTAGTGATAAATAAGAGATTCTAGTGCCAAACTTTAAGATATTGGCACACTTTCCCAATAAAGAAGTAGACATTATATCTAACACAATGAATGGTAGTCTAAGCATATGAGTGGCATAAGCTTAGTGCTAATGTATAGAGATAAAAACTAACTAATAAAGATGGAGAGAGAAAATTTCTCTAGTAGAGTTGTCAAAAAAACTTATGGTGATTAAATGTGAGGCCTCTACATAGACCTTAAATGTTCTTATTTAAGTAATCAAATGCAATATCAACGAAAAATATACCACCCAAGAGAGTAGAAATATCAATCACTTAATAAAGTCTCTTAAAGTCTGATGGGTCAATGTATATCATAGATTTTTCTCCTACTTTACATAGGTAAATTAAGATAGGGCTTGCTTTAACTCAAGTTATAAGTTCACCATAAGGGCAAGATCTCATAGTTAATTACATCCTATAAGATGTGATCTCTTAAAAAAATTCTCAATTAAAGTAGTCAGCTATTATCTCTAAAAATTTTAGAAGTTTGAGTTAAGACTACTAAAAATGGAAGTCAAATGGGATATACCAAATGAGATTAATTCTTTTCAGATTCCAAAAGTGAAATTGGTGAAAGTGATTTGATACTGTGAAGCCTAAAAAGAACTTCAATATGTTCTATTGTTGTGCTTTAAAATTTTGAAATAAAGATTTAATTTTATTTTGAGTTGAACTTTATTAAAATGATAAGACTTATATCCCAATAGTACAATATAATAGGAATGTCTAAGGGGCGAGGACTTAGTTTCATGGCAAAAGATAAATATGTTGCCTTAGATTCTAAAACTAAAAAAAACTTTTAGAGCAAGCCAGAAGCTTGACATAGTCTAATGAGGAAAAATTGAGGTTTATTGGTTTGCTTATACTTAAAAATTAGAGTTTAAAAGGCAAACTTCTTAAGAAGGGCTGCCATCCTAATTAAATAGATGCTTCCTTATATTTAATGGGTGAATGGCCTAATTCAAGGAGAAAGATAGTTTGCTTATGGTTTTCCAATTCTAAGGTTTCTAGTGCATTTTAGTATTTATGCCAATAATTTAGATATGATTGATTATGAGTTATTTAATTAGAGGTATAATTTTATTATGTTTTAGTTGGATGAAAAACTTATTTTTTTCTCTAAAGAGCCTACAAGGGTGGGAGGGTCCAGTAGACGTATAATCAAGCATAATTACAAAAAAAAAAACCTACAAAAATCAAGTAGTTCTCAAGCACAACACAAAGTAAACATAACTTCAAATAATTTAAGTTAATTCAAGAAAGGTGTGGATGGCTTTGCTATACAATGAAAAAAAAATAAAAAGTAAGAAACCTACTTTGCTCTTATATTGGCCTAGAACTAAGCAAAGAATATCATTAGAGGGTCTTTATGTCTTCATTTTCTTGGTAGGGATTCTTTAGGCTTCATTTGGCCTCAAGGTCCATGCCTTCTAGCTATTGCTTATCCTAACATCCAAGACTCTAACCTAATTTTAGTTACAAATTACATTTTAAAATAAAAAATTCAAAATTTTATAAAATAAAAATTAGTTAAAGGAAAACATACAACAAAGCAATTATAGTTCACACATTGAGATTACCACTAATGGGTACCATGCCCCCTATCCTAATGAGCCATGCATAAGAGCTTAAGCAAGAACTTAGAAAAAGTGTTATTAATTCTAAAATTATTACAATAGCCACTTTTAGCATGGCTCCTTAAGAAATACATGACTAGTTCTAAATAATCAATGCCCTAACATCTAGTCTAGAGAAATATTTAAGGTTTGAGATGGGATAAAATCTTTATTCAGGATTCCTCTAAAATGATTAACATCAAAATTAAAAATAACATTACTATCACTACATCAAGAACCATATTCATGTTTTATTATGTGAATGTGATTGATTGCTCTCTTTTTATTCACTAATGCATGGTAATAGTTGGTGTTTCTATCACCCTTTATAATATGTTTACAATAAGATTTTTATTTTTAAAATGTTTCTTCCATATCTTGATGTTAAGTAAGATGATTTTTAGCTTCTTTAAGTTGTTTATTATTTTCTTCTGATGGATCTATAATAACAAAATATTTTAAATGACACACATTATTTTCCATTTCTATAATATTACTAAAAACATTTTTGAAATAATTCTTATTCCCCAAATTAAGCATTTGTATGAGCCTTTCAAGTTTAAGCCAAAGCCTATTCATGCCTCCAATAGAGTTATTAGTATGAAGAGGGTCATTTTAATTTTTAATAAATACCTCAAAAAATCCTTATCCTTAAGCCACATATTTTGAAACCCAAATATAGTAGGATATCTTTCAAGACTAGCTCTAGTAGAAATTAAAAGAGGAGATGATCAAATATTAAGTTTTTTTTATATGCCCAATTACAATCAAAGGCCATTATTCAATCCAAAGGTGATTAAATAAAACGTGATCTAGCCTTTGCCAAAGCTTATAATTATTCCAGGTACAATTGGAACCCACGAAACCAATATCTATTAGATTATAATTAAGAATAATGTTGTTAAAATTTTCAATAAAGTGCTTGTCAGGAGGGCTACCATCATTCCTTTCTTCTTAGAAGAAATAGTGGTAAAATCATCCTCCACAATCCAAAGTCCATTGATTGATTAAGCTAACATTTTTAATTGATCCCATAAAATTCTTCTACCTAATCTGTTATAAGTTACATAAACAAAAGATCCAAAAAATAGATTGCTCATGCAAAGAAAATGAATATTAAGAAATTGATGCAGTCTTAATAATAGAGATGCTTAAGGAGTTATTCCAAAAAATCCATATCTTATTAATGTTGTTAGCATAATAATTAGTAAAACATATCATCCTAGTCATCAAAATATTTTTAGAGACATCAATCATAAGCTCCAAAATTGTAATAAATTTAACAGAATAAATCTAATAAAGATTTCTAATTCTACTCCTTGTGGACAAAGAATAAATCCCTCTTATGCTCCAAGTAATAGTTGTAATCATTAAGTAAATGATAAAATAGTGTTGGACCTAGTAGACTTTGGTAAGTTTGGAGGAAAATACTTAATATTTCCTTTTTGGGTGACCTAGCTGTAAGTACATTATCTAAAAAACTTTTGCAATGTACTTCTTGCACAAGTTTTTTATTTTTAATTTAAACAACAAAATGAGAGGTGGTAATGTTATTTTCAAGTTAGACATTGCAAAAGCTTATGACAATCTCTTGTAGACTTTCTTATATTTTTTTAGCTCAAGAACTTTTATAAGAACATTAAAAGTAGTTGCAAGTGAATGAGGACAAAAATAAAACACATATATAAGATGTTTTCGTGTTCATGGAATTCCTGACCTATCACTTTATAGCAAGAAATTTAAATGGTGATTAGAGAGGGAAGATATGGTAACTTTTTCAGATGAATTGCCCAATTATGCAAGGTAATCAGTAGGTTGGTTGTCTTCATGGTAGATGTGACTAATCTTGTAATCTAACTATTTCAAAGAACTTTTCACATGTTTGAGGACATTAGTAAGTCACCAAGGTTTACCTAATATTGTGTTAACCAACAAAAGAGTGTCAGATTCGATCAACCATTTGAAAGTTTTAAAAGCCAAAAAGATCATAAGTGGAACATGTAAATCAAGCATTTCATTATGGAAATTCGAGTAGGCAAAGCATGGTGAAGAGAAAAAGATCAAATAGTGTCCCAATGATTCTCTCAAAATGTGTCACCACTACTAGTAGAGTTTTTTAATGCATTAAAGTAGTCATCAATGTTACTTTTGATGACGTGGCTATGCAACTTAATCCATTAGACAATTTCCCAAGCTTGTTTGAGAGGAGGAAAGTTTTTAATGCCTAGTAACTATAGGGTTTCAGCAAAAATGTGGAGCCATTTAGATTTGAAATAGCCAAACTTGATGGCTGTAATGATCTAGTTCTTGGTTTGAAGGAATATCTCCATAGTTGAGTATTCTTACCTTCATGTTTCATGTTGCTTTTAGCATGCCAAATAAACCTACAGATTATGAGAGGTGTTAAGGTTTTCATATTGGATCCATAGCATGTTGAAGTACTTTTCTTCTAACTTACAAAACATTCAATAACATTAGTGTAACAATTATTCTTACTCACTTTGAATGAGCATTCACATAGATTCTAGACCTCTTGGTTGAAGTTGTAATTAAAAATACATGATTATGTTCCTCTTGATTTACATGACACATCCAACATTTGGATATTTATCTAAAACCTTTATGTTTCAATATGTCATTAGTAAGGAGGAGTTTGTGAAAGTGTCTCTAGTAGGATAGAACATAGAGGATTTTAGGCATTTACTCCAAATCAATTTGTCCCAAGGCTGTGTGTTGTTAATCCTGAAAAAGCTTCTAACAGTCTTGGTAATTGATTGGGTTGAGTTGTAAGTTTTGATAATCAATTCATCCTTCTTGTTGGGAGTGATGGGGACCTCTAGAATATCATGCTTGCTAGAATTTGGAAGTAGATTAGCAAGCACATTTTTATTCTAAACACCATCAGTCCAAAAATTTAAGATTAGATTGAACTCACTTTGTATGTTAAGATCCTTAAGGGGGGTTATTTTGGAGCCAATTATCTAACTATGAATTTATCTTGCCTTCTCCAATATTCCAATAAATAAGGTTTTCAACTTTATTTCTATGTGAAAGCATGGCCTTCCATGTGTTAGTATTTCCTTTTTGATGGTTAATTTGGGTAGGATGTTGGTTTAGGTAGTACTTGTTATGAAGGTAAAGGGACCACAAGGGATATTATAGAATCCTGTAAGGATTTCAAACCAGAACCTCCTTCTTCCTTAGGCTTGCATAACTTCTTCTAACTAGTCTAATGGATTGACTTACCATTCCTGCACCACACAAACTTGTTGAACATTTTTTCAACCTTGAGATGTACACTTAAGGGCTTATTAAAGGCTTTGATAGCGTAAAGAGGGATAAAGTTTAAGATGTTCATAACCAATGTAAGTCTACCACCAAAACTGAGAAAGGAATTCCCCAAAGAGTTGATGAGTTGCTGAATTTTAATAATAATCTCCTAAAATATACTAACCTTAAGTTTTCCTTCATAAATATACACACCCAAACATTTGATAGGTAAATGAGATTTAGAGAAACAAGTAAATCATTTAATTCATCTTTATTTCTCAAAATTATAATGCTTGATGAGAAAGAACTAGGTTTCTTTTTTTGTTAAAAGGCATGCCCGATACTTCCTCAAATGCAGTGATGGTAATCATCAATTTTATGATGCAAGCTTTACTAGCATTGCAAAATAGAAGTGCATCATCAACAAAGGCTCGATGAGAGATATTAAACATTCCTCTATCTTTGAAACTAATCCAGTTGTCTACTTCATGGATTAAATTCAGTAGTATGTAAAGTAGTCAAATTCAATAATGAAGATGGAGGGGGAAAGGGGATCACTTTGCTTAATGCCTCTTTGAGATTTGAAAGCCATGTGGCTCACCATTTAAGAGAATGGAGTAGTGATTGTCAGTAAGCAACTTTTTAACTATATTGCAGATATCTTGGTTAAACTCCTTGGCTTTTAAAACCATAGTAATGAAATACTAATGGATGCTACCAAAAGTAATTTTGATATCAAGTTTAATTAGCGCATTGCATTTTATGGTCTTCTTGTTCAAGTCCTATAGGGGTTCTTGAGCTAAAAGGATATTATCTACTATATTTTGACCTTTGGCATATGTTGACTGGTTAGCACTTATAATGGAAGGTGGGTGAGGTTGTAATCTAATGGAAACTATCTTACTAACAACCTTGCTTATAACACTGTTAACCTAATAAGCTGAAAGTTATTCAAGGTATGAGCATCTTTACATTTAAGAATGAGTAATATGGAAGACGATTTCAAATATTTGTGCATATTATGCTCTTGGAAGTAGGCTTGAATAACATTAACAATGCTAGTTTTGATGATGTTCCATGTACTCTGATAAAAGAGGGCAACAAACCCATTAAGCTCAGTAATTTTGAACCCATCCATGGAATCAATAGCAACTTTAATTTCAACTTCTTCAGAGACATATGTGAGGTTCAGGGAGTTTGTAAATTGTCCCTCATTAGCAAAAACATTCTCTTAGAATTTATCATGATCATTGGGTGAAGCTTGGAAAATATGTAGAAATATCCTAAGCAATTGGTAATAATATCTTGTTTATTGGTTAACCATTGATTCAATTCATTTATGATTTTTATGACTACTATTTGCTCCCTTTTCTTCTTGATTCATGCTTGAAAAGGCTTGTAAGATAACAATAATAAATATATTTAAATAAAAATCAATTTTATTAATTGTAAACCTACATTAATAGAGAATACTTAGAAAAATAAAACTAACTTATTTTAGTATTAAAATATTTTATAATTTAAATATTTAAATAAATCAAATAAATTATAAAAAAACTAGATTAAACTTTAATAATATAAAATTTTAATAAGAGTATTCAAACCTTATTTCTAATACTCTTCTAAAGTTTCATAATTTTATAAGGTATACTTTAATTTAAATTTTTTGCATCATGAAATCATATAATAATCATAGAAAGTTTGAATTAATTAAAAATAATCTTAAATTTTTTATGGAATGTTTATCAAAAATTCCTTAACTCTAGATAATATTTTCATAAAATTTAAAATTACTTTAGAATTAGTTTGGGATTTTATTTCTTATTTGCTTAATAAACTTATTAAATTTTAATAATTAAAAAAACTTATTCAAAATGTTATGAAACATTTCTTAAGATGTATTCTTAATCTTATGACTTCTCTATGAAATTTACAAAGTTATTCAAACTTAAATTAAAATCCAAACTTATAACTTAGGTAATAATTAAAATACAACCCTACCTTTAATTAAATTAATTAAAAAATACATATAATTATTTTATTTAGATCCTTAGGGTGATCCCTCATCCTTTGGTGGAGTGAAGATTGGATGCATGTAGTGATCTTTCACAAATTTATTTGAATAGGAGAAAAGGCTTGTAAGATAGTGATAAATAGTGGTAGCTGCATAAATGCAATATCTTTAAATATTGTATAACACATTAAGTTAACTCATATAGATCACCCTAGTCCTTATATTATATATTGGATTAATGACACATCTATTCTAGTAAGAAAGTGTTATTTAGTACCCATTAAATTTGATTCTTACTCAAAAGAAGTTTTATGAGATGTTATACCAATGTAAGTAAGAAGTATAATTCTAGGAAGACCTTGGTTATTTGATAGAGATGTTATATTGACTAGAATGGCCAATACTTATGTTTTCATGTATGAAGTAAAGAGGATTACATTATACCTATCCCACATAGAAAACATAATCAACGAACAACTAATACAAAGCTTAAATCAAATAAATCAAAAAAATGGTTTTATGATTGATTTCACAAGGAGAAATGGAGGAGTTTACTAATGGATTCAGCATATGGGTTGTAAAAGTCCATGAATATAAGCCTAAAAAAATACTAAATTGGTCATTCCATCTACAATTGAGTCTATCCTAAATGAATTCATGTATTTGTGAAGGATCAACTAAAAAGCTTACCACATATGCATATCATTCAACATACAATATATTTAATCTCAAGATCTACTCTACTCATTACAGGATGAGCCCTACTAAACATCAAGAATTGGTAAAACAAGCTCAAGAATTATTAAACAAAAGATTTAATTATAAATATTTTCAATCCATATGTTGTTTCAGTAGTCCTTACCCCAAAAAATATGGTACTCGGAGAATGTGCATTGATAGTCAAGTAATTAATAAAATAACAATCAAGTAGAGATTTCTCATACGAAGGTTAGATGACTTATTAGATTAAATGAATGGTGCAATAATATTTTCAAAAATAGATCTAAAATGGGGATACCATCAAGTCAAGATAAGGTCAGGTGAAGAGTGAAAAACAACATTTAAAACAAAGGATGACCATTATGAGTGGTTTATTAATGCTTTTGATTTATCTAATTTTGCAAGTAATTTTATAAGAATCATGACTCAAATTTTATGACTTTTTTAAGACAATTTGTAGTAGTATATTTTGATGACATTCTAATCTCTAGTAAAACACCACAAAAGCACTATGAACACCTGAAAAGGTTTGTCTTGTACTTATAGAACACTTTTATTTGTCAATCTTAAGAAGTGTATCTTTTTACTAACCATGTAAACTTTTTGGGCTTTATAATCTCTATGGATGGAGTATCACTTGACCCTAAAAAGATAAAAGCTATTAAAGAGTGGCCTATTTTACAATTAGTGTATCATGTTAGAAGCTTTCATGAATTTGCAATATTTAATAAAAGATTTATTACAGGATTTAGTATTAGTACAACTCCTATTATCGATTGCATTAAGAAAGAAAATTTTGAGTGGACTCCTACAGTTGTTATGGCCTTTAACATAATTAAGGAAAGTATGACTCGAACACCAGTATTGAGGTTACCTGACTTCTTTATTATTTTTAAGTATCATGTGATGCATCAAGAGTAGGAATAAGAGGAGTCTTAAGTCAACAAAGTAGATGAATGACATTTTTGTGATAAATTAAATAATTCTAGAGAGAGATATTCAACATATGATAAAGAGTTTTATGTTCTAGTTTATACACTAAGACATTGGAAACATTACTTATTACCTCAAAAATTTGTCATATACTCAGATCATTACAACAACAACAACAAGCCTTAATCCCACTAGGTGGGGTCGGCTACATGAATCCTTCGTCTCCATTGTGTCTTATTATGTGTCAAATTCTCATCTAATTCAAGTATACTAAGATCATTATTTATACATCTTAACCAAGTCTTTTAGGTCTACCTCTACCTTTCTTAACATAAGGCAAATCTAATGCATCTACTCTCCTAATGGTCATCGAACGACGCTTTATGTGGCCAAACCATCTGCGACTCTCCTAATCTTATCTACCTGAGCTACTCCAACTTTTTCCCCGAACATACTCATTTTGCATTCTATCTCTAAGAGTAAAGCCACTCATCCACCTAAGCATCCTCATCTCGTAACACTTAACTTAGTCTTATGCTTCTCTTTTAACATTCGCACCATACGTCATTGCGGTCTTACCACCATCTTATAAAATTTTCCTTAAGTTTAAGTGGAACTTTTCTATCACATAATAGGCCGATGCATTCCTCCACTTCAACCATCCAACTTGAATTCTACTAATAACATCTCCATCTATTTCACCATCATTTTGGACAATAGAGCCTAAATATCTCAATCGCCACTCTTATTAATGACTTGATCACCTAAAGTCACTATCACTAAAACTTCTACAACTAAAATTACACTCCATATATTCAGTTTTAGATCTTAAACAAAAAACCTTTAGACTCTAAAGTTGACCTCCATAATTCAAGTTTCGTTGGACTCCCTCTCTAGTCTTATCAACAAGAAGAATGTCATCAAAAAAGCATACACCAAGGTACATCTTCTTGTAAATGCCTCGTAAGAACATCCATAACTAAAGTAAAAGATAAGGGCTTAATGTTGATCCTTGATGTAATCCAACTGAAATAGGAAAATATTTTGTCAATCCTCCTTGTGTTTGGACACAAGTAGCTAGTATACATATCCTTAATGACTTGAATATAACCAATATTAACTCTTTTCGTTCTAGAACTCTCCAAAGAACATCTCTTGAGACTTTATCATAAGCTTTCTCTAAATCAATAAATATCATATGTAGATCCTTCTTACTTTCTCTATGCTTCTCTATCAACCCTCTTAACAAATGTATAGCATCCATAGTAGATCTACCTGGCATGAAACCAAATAATACTCAGATCATTAGGCCGTTAAAATTTTAAACACTCAACAAAATTAAGCCCTCAACATGTTAAATGGGTAGAGTTTCTTTAAAGTTTTGCATTTTTCTTAAGCATAAACCCAGTATAGAGATTAAAGTAGTTGATGCTCTTTATCGTTGAGTTGCATTATTATCTATATTATCTAATTTCAATATTGGTTTTGATAAACTACCTGAGTTATATTCTAAGTGTCCTTAATTTTGTGCTATCTATAATAATCTTATTAAAAATCCTATCAAAGCTATTGATGATTACACTCTTAGAAATAATTACTATTTAAAGGATAATGCTTGTGTATCCCTAAAACCTAACTTATACATTTTTTTTAATTTGGGAATTACATGCTAGTGGTTTAGCTGGTCACTTTGGTAAAGGTAAAATCATTAAGGCTATAGAAGATAGATTTTATTGGCAAGGATTAAAATGTAGTGTTGTTAAGATTGTTGCTAGTTGTAAAACTTGTGTTTAAGCGAAGTGAAGAGCTCAAAATTCTAGCCTATACACCCCCATGCCTGTGTCTAGTCGTCCTTGGGAGGATATTAGTATGGATTTTATTTTAAGATTGCCCGAGACTATTAAAAAAACACGATTTAATTTTTGTAATTGTTGATAGGTTTACAAAGATGTCTCATTCCATTTTTTTTTACAAAAACATCAAATGTTTCACATATTGTACATTTATTTATTTTCGATGAAGTGGCTAAATTGCATGGCCTTCTAAAGAGCATTTTTTATCATGATGTTTATTTTAATTCATATTTTTGAAAAACTTTATGGCATTTAATTGGTACAAAATTAAAGTTTTCTTCAGCCTATTTCACATGTAAACTGATAATCAATTGAAGCTTAGGAAATTTACTTTGATACCTTCTAGGCAAAAATATCAAATGTTCCGATTTTCTTTTGCTGAGAGCTAAATATGCATATAATACTTCAGTAAATAGATCCATGGAGAGATACAAGCCTCATAGCCAATAGATTTATTATCTCTCTGTATGCATGCACCAACTTTTAATTTTGTTTAAGAATTTGCATAGCATATTCATGATATTCATAAATAAATTAAAGAGCAAATAAATTTAAGCAATAAAGTATTTAAAAAGTTAGCTAATACTCACAAGAAACATAGAGTGTTTTTTAAGGTGATTATGTCATCCAGAAATTTTACATGCCATTAGTTTATGTGAATTAAACCACCACACATATCATGCATTGAATTTTAAATTCAAAGATTCAAACCTAGAGTTTCTAGAAAAAAATAAAAAATTATATGATTTTAAAAAAATGAAAACATTAAATGGGCCTTATTGGGCGTGTGGACTAAGAATCCTTTCTTCTTGAATTATCCTAGGCTTTAGGTCGAGATTTAATAAATGGATATTGAGCTCCAATTTCTTCATCCACATGATGTTAGGCTTTATCTTTAGATCGTAAATGAACTTTGAGCTCTAATATTTTGATATACATGATGTTTTACATCAACTCTCATAAGGCCATTAGAACTCTGCTTTGTTGAGTTGAATTCCAAGTAGTCATCTATAAATTGAGGAGCAAGCGTCTCTTAATCAATGTGGATTAGCCATGTATCTTTTATAGGTGGTCTATTATCACAATAAACTAAAAATATATGATCATCAATAGAGTTTTTGGGTACTTCCTCAGTAATAATATAATAATATTTTAGGTAAAGTGTTATGTAAGTGGGTAGCTATTTCTCTTGTTAAAGAGTCAAGCTATACAAGTGGAGGTTTTCTAACTCCTTTATTTAATAGAATATCTTTAATATTGATAATTAGATGAATGCGCATATCAGCAATCAAATCAATTTAATAAGCATTAGTTCTATTTTTTTAAGTACTTTAATTGGACCACAAGCTCACGCATATAATTTGTTATATTTAGTTATCTATTAATGCTCAAGGTGATTATGAATTAGAACATAATCACCATCTTTTTATTATTTTGTTAAATTATTATGGTTAATCTTAGAAGCATAATTTTCACTATTTATTGTAATTTGCTTTCTTATATAATTAATGAGGCTTTGAAAATCCTTAACAAATGAGAATGCATCATCATAAAATGCATGGGATGATAAGTTTGTTATATCATTTGGATGCCTAGTATTTTGATGCTAAACTATATCAAATGGTGATTTATTTGTAGTTCTGGAGGCAATATTATTATATGGAAATTCAAATATTGGTAAATATAAATCTCAATTTTCTAAACTTTTCCTTTCCAAACATCCAAGCAAATTCTCTAAAGTGCAATTAATTACTTCAATTTGTCCATCTATTTGGGGATGAAATTATAAAGAAACTTTAATTTTATACCTAATAATTTTTATAATATTTTTTAAAAGTAAGACACAAACTTAGCATCCCCATTGAAAAATAATGGTAGAAGGGAGACCATGTAGCCCCATAATTTTCTTAAAAAATAATTTGGCTATATGAGAAGCATTACTTATTTTAGAGCAAGGTAAGAAATGGGCCATTTTTGAGAGTATATTAATTACTGCAAAAATACTATAATGCCCTTGATCTATCTTAGGTAATCCTAAAATTAAATTCATTGATAAATCTTCCCAAGATCTATATGAAATTGATAACACAATGTATTGTCCTAACCTTTGTTTGGTAGCTTTAGCCTTTTTACATGTTAAGCATTGAGCTACATGTTTTTTAATATCTCATTTTAGTGAAGGCTAATAAAATTAACTCCTTATTAAATATATAGTTTTATCTTTTTTAAATTGATCGATTATTCCTCCATAATGCAATTTAGTAATAAGAGATTCTCTAAGAGAAAAACTAGGAGTACATAGTTATTTCCACTTATATAAGTATCCATTTATGATTGAATATGTTTTTTTGTAAAGCTAAGGGTTTTTATAAGTGTTCAAGGTTAACTAAGTGAAAATTAAGGCATGCTAGATAATCATTCTTAATTCAATCAAATTCAGAGATCTTTAGTTCAAAAGAAGAAGAAAAAATTAAGTTCACCAAGATAATACATCAAAAGTTTTTATTCTTAAATTTAGACTTATGTATGAGAACAAAGAAATAATCTTGTTAAAATTTAACCCACTTGGTGTGCCTATACTTAACTTTCATTTTGTATTGATGAATTTTGAGACATGATGATCAAAGTTAAGAATAAATTCTCTAAGCAAAATATAGTGTTGCTAATATCTTAAGGATTGAATTGCAATTGAAAAATCTCTATCATAAGTAGAATATCATTACTTAACTTCATTTAACTTTTCACTAAAAAAAACTACAAGATGATTTTCTTGACTTATAATTCCTCTAATTTCTAACTTCTGATGCATCACAGGTTGCTTCAAAAGCTTTAGTGAAGTTAGGGAATTTTAGTACTAGGACTAAAATAATTAAAATCTTAATTTGTTCTATGGCCCTTTGTGTAGAAAAGGTCCTACAAAATTTATTTAATTTTAATAAATCAATGATTAGAGCACAACAGTACTAAAGTTCTTGATGGATTGATGAACCTCCTATAATAGTGGCTAACCGACAGAAGCTTCTAACTCCAGTAAAACTTTTAGGAAATGGTGATTCAAATATTGTTCTAACTTTAGAGGGATCACATTTATGTTTAGTAATAAACATAATAAATCTTAGAAAAACCACTTTAATTTGTAAAATTTTTTTTTAAGATTATGTATATTTTTTTTCCTTTCTAAGTGTTTTGAAAAATCTATTAAAGGTGTGGTAGATGTTCATTTTCACTCAAACTAAAAATTAAAATATCATCAAAATACACCACCAACATTTACCTATATAAAGTTTAAGTATAGCATTCATCAATCTCATAAATATGCTAGGGGCATTTGAAAGTCCAAAAGGCATACCAAATTACTTTTAAAAAATTTCATCAGAGGTTTTAAAAGTAGTTTTCACTTATTTCCTAATCTAATTAAAATCAAATTTAGAAAAGAAAACCCCTGAGATTAAATATAACAAATCATCTAATCAAGATATAGAAAATATATATTTAATAGTAATTTTATTTATTGCTTGACTATCAACACATATTCACAATGTTCCATCTTTCTTAGTTGTTAGTAAAACTTGACTACACACTGATTAAGACTTTCCTGATTAAAACCTTTTTTAGTAATTCTTCAACTTATGTTCTAATCTCAACATGCAAAATTATGTTCATTCAATAATAAGAAAAGTTAAGAAGTTGAGAACTAGGAGCAAAGTCAATGGCATGTTGAATATCTCTTTAAGGAGGTAATTCGTTTGGAAGCTCATCATGTGCAATATCCTTTAAATCAAAGAGAAGTAAAGAGACCATAGTAGATATGAGTCTCATTAGAGTCTAGTTTGACTTCTTTTACATGTAATAAGTGAATAATAAATGGATTAGAAATTTCTTTTTGTAAGGTTTGAAAATCTATTGTTTCTATCTTTGGAGTTAAAGAAAACAAAATAGATGTTTTGAAGCAAGAATTAGAAATGATTGCATTATCTCTAATAGTAGATTTTCCTATAAAAATTAATTGAAGTTTGGCCTTTTTCTTAAAGTAGGCTTATATTGTAAATCAGAAAGTTATCTTATGTGGTGCTATGGAGTGTGTCTTTTCTACAAGTTTTATCACCAGGAGTTTGATGATCATATTATGATGATTTAAATATAAGTATGTTCTTTATCATAATGAATAATATTTATATCAGACAATCAAGATCTTCCTAAGAGAATGTGGGTAATATTCATTGGAAGAACATCACACCAAAATTAGTTTTCATAATTACCTATTTTTAATGAAATTAGACATTGATTAGTGATATATAAGAATGTATGATCTACCCAACTAATATAAAATGATTCTGAGTGGGGTTCAGGTTTTATGGTATCTTTAGCTAGGGGTGAGTTGAAATAACATTCATAGCATTTTCACCATCTATAACTAACTTACATCTCTTTTCAATACATATAACAATCAAGCTAAAGATGTTCTTTTTCTCCGATCTTCTTCTTCATTTTTAACCACAGTAAGGCATCCATCACATTAATGTGAAAATCATTTGAAATGTTTAATTTTTCATTAGATAGAGGGGTATCATCATAGACTTCTTCCAAGTTATCATCTATTTGGTTTTTTATTTCATCTAAAAATAAAAATTGGGCTTTACATTAATTTTGTATGCAACCTTTTTTGTGATATTTAAAATAAATTATTTACCTCGTATTTTTAGAACACCCTTTGATAAGTGTTTTAGGTAGGTTGGATTGGCTAATTGGATTGGTAGTCCTAACATTATGCCTTTAGGATGAAGTGGAAAAGGCTTGAGACTTAGTTCTAGAGATGGAAGTATATATATTTTTTATTGTTCAATCAATAAAGTAAAAGGCTCCTTCTAAGCTTTGAGTGTCAAATAGTTCAACTTTATTGTAATATCAGTCATAAGTCTAATAACAAATTTATTTGCTAATTACCAATCATTATTAGCATAATTTGTTCTTGAAATTAGATCCTCAAATGTGTTCAAAAATTCAATTATAAAAAGTTTATTTTGTCTCAAAGTCAAAAGTTGTCGATGTAACCTATTATGATGATGGCTAGAATAATATTTGGCTCTTAATATTTCTTTTATTTATATCCAAGTAAGGCTGGCCCTCCTAAATCTCTGGTCATTAGTAACATATTTGTCCAATGTATTTTAGCATATCCCACTAATTTATTTTAGTAAAAGTAGGTAATCATCCATTTTATATTAATCAAAGAAGTCATCCATTTGAACTAACTTATATAGAAATTTTTTTAGGTTGTATACACCATCATAAGTTAGGGCTTAACTTTGACTATTCAAAATAGATCATTAGATTTATATATAATCTTAAAATATTTTTCTCGACTTTCTCCATTTTTAAAAGCTGCTGATCTTCTAAGTAGTTGGTTTTCTCTAGAGTTTAGATATGAATCTTCTTCATGTATTCTTATACGCATAGTTTGAATTTGAACAGGTATTTAAGGAGGAGTTGGTTTTTTTTATTTTGTTTATGAAAATAAGAGTTTTCATTTGTTCTTTAAGTCGTTGCATTTTTCTTACTTTCTTTTAAGATTTGTCAAGTTTTTTACTTCATTTTTAAGGATCTTAAGATCTAAGACATCAACTAATTTAGTTTAATTTTCAACTTAGTCTTGAGAGACTGATTTTGATATTATGTAGATGCTTTTTTTTAATATAATGATAAAAATGCTTAAAATTATCAAGTCTCTTTTGCTTAATAAAGTAAGTTATTATAAGTTATTTTAAACTTCTAAAATTAACCATAACCATTAACAAAGAAAATAAAACAAGCTATTAAATTTTGATTTGCACTAATAGTAAGGTTATTTTTAGAGTGAAATACTACTTACTAAGGTGATCAGTTAAAAATATTCATAAGAGTGTTCACATAATGAGAAAATTGCTAGATTATATGGTGGAGCATATTACTTAGAATTTTATGCTATCATCATAGAGTTTCAAGCAATATACATCTTTTCAAGTTACTAATATGAATTTAAACTATCACAAAAATAAAATAACCTCACAAGTTTAAAAAAACTCATAAGTTTGAAGATAAGTCTGTCACATGAAATCCTTCTTCTATTGAAAAAAAAATTCTAACAAAATTTGCTCTTTTTAGGCATTGCTCTTTTACCAAATTTGATTAAGGTGGGTGTCATTTTGTTGAGATTAAGAGAACTAAAAAGCCATGGATCTTTAGATTTATATATAAAGATAAGTTTTAAAGTTTTCTATGGTATAATGAAGGGTGCAGGATGGTATGAAAGTGGATAAACATAAACTAGTGTAGCTTGGCTAGAAATACTTTTGGATATTAAAGTTATCATATGTATTTATTATCTATAATAGTTGGTTAGGAATGATAGGGCTTAAGAGATTATTTTAAGTGTAAATACCAACTAGGTTATGGCCAATGAAGTAGAGGTATTATTAAATGAAAAAAAGGTGTAGAATTATGGAGTAGAGTAAAAAGCTCAGTGGATTGTTGGAGATGATATTAAGAAGTATGAAAAAGGTTAAAATAAGTTACCTTAAGTATTGGAGGCAAGAAAAGAATGAGATGTTGGATACTAACGCTCTCACTAAAGATTGTCAAAGTTTGGACATCAAGCCCTCAAACTATAAGAATAACTCAATTAATTTATATTTACCAAAAGATATCTTTTTATACCAGCAATGGGGGCTATTTATAGCCATTACAATCATCTTCCAAACGAAAAAAAATCAAAATATGAAGGGAAACGTGGGTGTCAACATCAATGTGATGTATTAAGTTACCTTATTATTTTATGTCATCAACTCATTTCATATATTATTATTTTATGTAGATTCAACCATCTTACATGCCATGCTTTAAATTTTAAATTCAAAGTTTCAAACTTAAAGTTTCTAGAAAAATATTAAAAAATATAGGACTTAAGAAAAAAAATGAAAATATAAAATGGACCTTGTTGGACTAGTGGACTAAGTATCCTTCCTTCTTAAATTATTCTTAGCTTTAATTTGAGAACTAGTAAATTCACCTTGAGCTCTAATTTCTTCATCAACATGATATTGGGCTTTAGCTTGAGATCAAGTAAATTAACATTAAGATCTAATTTCTTGATCCACATGATGTTTTATATCATCTATGAATAACTATTTTTCACAAGTTTAAATGAAAGGTGGGAGCCTTACTTAGATCCCCTTCTCATCTCCACTTATAAAATATTTTATACAAAGACTATATCATTTTATTAATACACTTTTTCTTTCACCATGCCTATAAGCTGGGGGTACCAAAAACCATAATAAATAAAGTATTAAATCCCAAATTAGTGATTTATAAAAGGAAGATCTAATAGATAAGGCTCCACACCAAGGCTATGTAGTAGCAGGCACATGACGACCTACTAGATATATAAGAGACATAAGTATCTAAGGAGCTTGCAATTACTCATTATTATGGAGAGAGCACTTCATTGATTGGAAAGCTCATTTTGAGGCTCTAATTAGTCAACTTGATAGGTTAGACCAACAACAGAGATGAACTCATTAATAGAGAGACTCAACATGAGTTATATTTTAGAGAGCAGTCAATCACACTATAATTATGTAGGTCATTTTGACTCATCCTTGCATACATGCTTATGAACATGTGCATAAACATCAAACATAATGGCACCTCCTTTCCACCATCATCGTAGTATCTTGAGTCACCATAATTGAAGAAGATGATGATTAAAATCACCATACTAGAAAGTTCATATCTTGCTTCTTTTTACTATTTTTCTTGCTTATTTAATTTTAAATTTTTATGCATTAGGCTTAATAAAATGTTTATGTTGATGACAGGGTATCTTGTGCATCATTTTTTTTTTTTACTTGCACCATTACTATTCTATTCTTGTATTATTTCATTCTTGTTGTTTCATTTAGACATACTTACATACCTAAGCCTTGTCAATAAAGATTGTGAGTCTAAAATATATATAAATTGAAAATTTATTGCATTAGCTAGAAACATTGTTCATGCACTCATAATCTTCAAATTTAGGGAGTGAGTTTAAGTTCCTAGATTTCTTTCTTAATAAGTAATATCCTAGTCATATTGTATTATATAAGACGTGGCCACATACTTTTAAAATGTAGGTGATGTTAGTTGGCAACCATTTGAAGTGAGGTATAAGTCCATAAGAGTCATGATGGGTTCACATTCCTAAGTAAGAGTGCATTAATACATCCTATTTTTTTCGTTAGGCTAGGTTAAGCTTCTAACTAGTGTTGAAAAACTTTCATCTTTTTTTAATAGCTTTTATTTTGCTTATATTTATGTTGTATTTAGTTTCTATTTTTCATTAGAAAAGATGAGTGGCATATAATCGGAATGTTTGGCATTGCCTTCTTATGTTGGCCATTATTTTAATGAAAAAATATTTCAATATATTACTAAATTATTTATAAGTGATGTATTAGATAGGATTGACTTAAATATCTTTGTTACATGTTTTAGATAGATTAGATGATTCATGATTTTTTGTTTTTTCTTTTTTTGAATGAAAATCCCTTTTTTAGTAGGTTGAAAGTACCTAGTTGATAAAGTTAGTTTTGTTTGCAAATAACTGTTTGTGGAGTTTCAGTTTTCATGAATTTGTATTGTATTTCGGTGAGTATTTTAATGACTACTAATTGTTTGATAAATAATTTAATAAATCTGAGAGGTGGAGAATGAACTCATTGCGGATGAAATATCAGGATGAATCACAGGTATACAAACAATTATGTTGAAATCATGTAGTCATATCATTGATCACATGTACATTTTCATCAAGTTTCTTTATATTACATTTATTTTCGAGAGATAAAGAGACGTGCAAATGAAAATAGTGGCCTTCGGTTTTAGAGAAAGGATAGGTTTCATCCTAACAAGAATATCTTAAATTTTTAGATAACTTGGATTTTTATCATAATAAATCAATAATATTAACTCGATGAAATCTAATCCCTAGATCTTAGCCTTATTAGTGACAACCTAGAAAGTGAGTTATTTTTAATGGTAGTTTTACTTTTAGTTTTCACATTGAACTGTCACCACCATTTCAACTTTTTAGATAGTTAAAATCAATTTAATTTCAATATTGAGTACTTTAATACTTGTCTAACCATTAGGGCAAAACAAGCCGAAGCTTGATGAACGAACTTTGGTTCTTCCGCTTTATATACAGTTTAAAATTTGTCACGCTCGAATTGTTACATAACGAGTGTTCAACGAGCCCAACATGAGCTTTCACGAACAACAAGTTTTTTTGACAGCCCTATATGAGGGAGGATTCGAACCTGGGCCAATCTTTTGCATAACATAAGTTTTAACCACTAAACTACGCTTACATTTGTGATGTATAAATGTGTTTGTATGTATATATAATAATAATAATAATAGTAATAAATAAAAATAATAGTAATAAAATAATAATAATAATAATAATAATAATAATAAATAATAATAATAATATAATATAATATAATTTTTTATTTCGAACTAAATCGAGCCGAACACGATCGAACAAATGATTGTTCATGTTCGGCTCGTTTATATATCGAGCTTAAAATGTATGTTCGTATTCGACTCGTTTAGTTAACGAACGAGCCGAACACGAGCTGTTCGTGAACAACGAACTTTTTTGACAGCCCTACTAACCATATGCTCTTATGTATGCTTATATTTTTAATAATGCTTACTATGAACATACATATCATAAATATAATCAAAATGCAATTTTATCTTAGATAAGTTATAACTAAATTAAAATTTAAATCTTATTGAGTCTATGCATCTTTAATGACAATGTTCTATGCCAAAATCAAGAATAATCAAAGATGGTTTTCAAACAAAGTTAATTCAGATTAATATCATTCGAATATTAAATCAATTAAATAAATAATTTTATATTTATATTCAATAAGTAAAATAATTCCTTTATTTTTGATGATATAATAAGATGTCCAAAAAATTATATCTAATTTATATCATACAACTATCTAATAAATATCAAATTATATTTTAAATTAGATACTTGTAAAATTTTATTTAAAACTATGGAATTCTTACTGATATATCTAATGCTTATAATCTTTTCTTTATCTTTATATGTCAAGTATCCTCTATCAAATTTTGCTTTAAATATTGTACAACAACAATAATAAGCCTTTATCCCACTAAGTGGGGTCGGCTACATGAATCATTCGTCTCTATTGTGTCATATTATGTGTCAAATTCTCATTTAATTCAAGTATATTAAGGTCATTTTCTATACATCTTAACTAAGTCATTCACTCTACCTTCTTAACTACATAAAGACAAATCTAATCCATCTATCTGTCAATCGGATGGACGACGCTTTACGTGGCTAAACCATCTAAAACGACTCTCTCTAATCATATATGCCACTGGAGCTACTTCAACTTTTTTCCGAACATACTCATTTCACATTTTATCTCTAAAAATAAAGCCACTAATCTACGTGAGCATCCTTATCTCTGTAATACTTAATTTAGTCTTATGTTTCTCTTTTATTTACTTTATCTATTGTGATATACCTTAAAAATTTGATAGGTAAAACACGTCTTCACTTATTTTACTTTAACTGCAATAAAAAAAATCAAATGTTATATTTCGGAACACAAGTTTATGCATATTCATATTTAAAATGAGTAAATGTTATATATATATATATATATATATATATATATATATATACACACATACAGGCCTATGTGTGAGTGCTTTTATGATATTTGAGCAGAACACTTACAAATTTATGATCTTTTAATAAAAAAAAATTACATAAAATATTGAACTTTGTATAAATTTTAATTTGACGTGAATGAAATAAAATATTAATTATTATTGATATAAGATTATGATTAATTTTAATTTTTCTTAGGGCTATTTATTTGCTTTAAAATCTGTGTAGAATGTAGTTTAATTCACAGAAAAGGATTACTTTATAGTTATTTGGTTGAGTTTTACAAATTCACGACTTTCAGATTTTTGTTTTGACAAAATATAATGTAATCAGTCGGACGCCTAGGGTGCGGCGTCCGGCTACCGACGACCGGCGACGGCACACGGCGGCGATACGGCGGCAACGGCTGACCGACGGCAGCGGCGCGACCGGCGGCGGGCGAATGACGGCATGGGCGGCGGGGCATGGCGATGGCTGGCGAGTCGCGGCGGCGCCATAAGCGGCAGACTGGACCAGATCACTTTACATTTATTTTGTGATTTGAAATTACCAGATTTAGTGAATTCCAAATATACACAAATTGACTTTATTAGTGTATTTGAAATACACTGAAATTTTATTTTACTTGGAATCAAATACTTGAAATATTCAAAAATATGAATTTAAAATGAACAGCCCCTTATTATTAGCGCAAAATAAAACGCAGAATGTTTCTTAACAAAAATCATCGAAGAGAACGGCGGAAAAATATTCGAGGATGGAGAGAGGAAACTGGGCATGCGCGTCATGGATCCGGCGACCGGAGAACCGCTTGCTGGTCGTCGTTGGCCAGCGGAAAAGCGGCGCCTTCCCACCTCTCCTTGAGGTCTTCTCATTCGATGCCAAAACCGCCTCGCTATCAGCCGATCCCCTGGTTCCCTTTTTCTCTTTCTATAGTTGTCCTTTCGTCGTTACTTCTTAGACTAACATGCTCTTTCCTTTCATCTTTTATCAGGTGTCGTGTGCGATTGGAGAAGATGGCGGGGATCCGGTGGGCATTGCTGTGCATCCCAGTGGGGCGGAGATTGTTTGTTCCACGGCCAAAGGTTGCCTGTAAGTGTAGTTTTATTATGTCCTATTTTTTCCCCTCAGGTCGTTCTATTGTGGGGCGATTTATATTGGAAAATAATTGGTGTGGAATGTTTATGTTTTATTTCCCTAATTTAAATGCTGTGTCATGGGAAAGTGCAAGGTACAACAATTGTAATTAGTAATTTTGGTTCAGTTAGTAGTTAGTGGACAGTTGTTTGTTGAAGCTGCTTTCTTGTTTTCTATATGATGGAATAGAGCATGAATAGAAGTATATCTCTCCTCTGTTGTTATCTCTTCGGTGTCTTTTAGATCCACAATATCCGCTCACGCTTGCATCAAGCATCAATGATACCCTTGTATACCCAAAGTATACTCTAGAGTAGAAGACACTTGCCCTAGGAAGAACGAGGAACCTGGCATGGGAACTTGTTCTCAAGAAAATAGGCAATGAGCTCCTATAAAGGCACAAGAGAACTCGTGTCGACTCTACTGTCGACTCTACCAGTGGAACTCGACAATTATCCGTTGAACTCACACCTGAAGATTAGTCCCATGACCAAGGGGAACGAATTGGCCACTTGCTTGAGTAGTCGGCCCTTGTAGACTTAGACTCTCTCGTAAGAAGAATGTGAATGACCACTATAGTACAACTCACTAGAAGCCACTAACTCGACACTAGTCCATAACAATGCACTCAACCCCACTTGTCGAGCATGGACAAGTATCATATATGACAGATCTTTTAATAGGCACATGGTAGCTATAAGATCTATACATGTCTGTATATGATTTGTTGCAGAGCCTTTATTTATTCTCTCTTCATTTATTGAGTATTCTGTAGCTTGATATGTAGTTATCTGACCCTATAAATATGAGGTCAAATAGTATCTCTAAGATATTTTTCTTTTCTATCCAAGTAACTCTTTTTGGATTCATTAGCTCTTGTACTAGGTTTTGGATTGTGATAGTGGACATTCTCTCACTAATTCATACTCGGATCTATTAGACTTAATAGTCATTCAGTTTACCATCACAACTGCTATGCATTCTTCATCTATGCCTCACTTTTATCTTCATTATACTCTTAGTTGGACTCATCAGTATAGTCTGGCATTACTCCATGGACATCTTTGGATTCAATAACCTTGACCTGTCATCTTTTAGCCTTCAATCTTATATAACCTTAGCATCAATAACTGATGACCCTCAACCTCCTTGTCTTCTATATTTTTCTACTCGGTAGGGTTGGTGTTTCAAGTTTTGTTTTATCAAGTGCTCGGTAGGATAGGTAGTGCCAACTAAGCCCACTCCCTTTCCTTCTGACAAGTAGTGGTTTAGAGCTAAATGTTTAGGAAGTTGAGATTCTGAAGAAGTTGTCGGCCTTGACGCTCAACATCAAGCTTTTTCTCAAGTTTGACAAAGTTCATGAGCACATTTTTAGTAAGTACTTGCCATTGAAATGATTTATTATCTTTTACTTTTTCATGTGTTAATCTTTGTGCTCACTTCTTTCAAGGGATAATGTATCTACTCCCCTTCCCTAGTGATCCCGAAGTCGTTAAGTTTCTTGGCAAGTTTAAGGAAGATGGGGAAGATGAAGGCGTGCTCGTACCCATTGGAGCTTTTCTTGAGAGGTCGGCCGAGGATGTGAGTGCATCAAGTATGAGTTCTACTCTCAAGAGTCCAAGAAGAAACTAGCGAGTGTTGTTGCTTGTGCTTTGTTGAGGAAGAAGAGTGATAAGGGCAAGGAGCCGGTAGATGTCCTCGTTACATTTATCCCCAAAATAATTATATGGCTAAGTCGACGAGTCAAGCTTTTAGATTGGGGCATTTGATTTTTTTTTATGAGCTAGACACATTACTTGAAAAAATTCTCATGGGTTGACTCCATTATGCAACCATAACTGCTCAAGCAATGGTGTGACAGTCGACCTGAGAGTTTTGCAGGGAAATTGTGTTTAAATAAAGGACCTTGCAATTGTCTAGTTGGAGTTCGACTCAACAATTGACCGACGATGGAACAACGAATCCAAGCTAGTTGAGCTTCAAGAGGAGGTGAAGTGGCAAAAGAAGGAGAAGGATCAAATAGTTATAGAATTGACTCGTCTCTTTGACACAAATAAAGAGTTGGAGATGAAATTTTCTCATTGCATCAACGAGAAAATTGTGTTTAAATAAAGGACCTTGCAATTGCCTAGTTGGAGTTCGACTCAACAATTGACCGACCATGGAACAACGAGTCCAAGCTAGTTGAGCTTCAAGAGGAGGTGAAGTGGCAAAAGAAGGAGAAGGATCAAATAGTTATAGAATTGACTCGTCTCTTTGACACAAATAAAGAGTTGAAGATGGAATTTTCTCATTGCATCAAGGAGTTTCAGCGGAGGGAGGATGAGTTGTCAGACTTCCTTGACTTTGACGAGTACAAGAGTTTGTTATAATAGAAGTTTAAGAAAGGCATCGAGTTCATAATTGTCAAGTTGGTAAAACATGGCTAATTGGACGCCAAATTCTAGGACTTTGATAACGTGCTCGCTTTGTTAGAATTGAACTCTGTGTAGAGTGACGAGCAAGGAAGCAATAGCTAGCTTTATTACTTTTGTAATTATTTTTTATTCCAAAATTTAGGAGAGTAATTATACATTTAAATTTTTGTGTACTAGTTACTCGTTTTTGTACTCGCTTTATTACATTTTTCTTAGTGAAAAAAAGTTTGTTCATATTATTGCTTTACTCGCAAAAAAAGTTTGTTCATATTTTTACCGTAAACGTGAGAACCATCAGAGGGTTGACTCAAAGTGGTGAAGAATAACCGACACTTCATTGCATCATCTAGGTCAAACAAAAATATAGTAATTCAAAATATGCTATATGGTTGGTAGGGTCGGTGCGACCTTTGTAAGATTTCAGTTGTGGAATTTTGAAATTCTATGAGGTGTTAGCCTCTGTGATCTTCTTAGAGAAGACATTGGTGGTAGTAGTATTCGCCTATTTTCTTTCCGTGACTTCCTGTTCACTTGTCTGATAGGAATTGTCATCAATGCTCAACATCCTGGATAATTTCCTTCTACAATGTCGAGTTCGATGAGTTGTCAAACTAAGGACCCTTTGTTTTTCCTTATCCTCAGATTTTTATTCTTCACTCTCTCCATAGTTACTTGGACTACGCGAATGATACTGCCTTCCACATCTTTCAAATCTTACGGTGTAAGAAACTGATGTGTATTCTCCCCCATGCCTGCTGAATTGTTTTGTATTGATGGGCCTACTTTGTTGAGTACCTAACTTCTTGCCTTTAGCATCATACATGCTCACCGCTTGAATCTAAATTTATCATGGAGAGATGCATGCCTTTATCTATGCACACGAAGAGTATGGTTGAGTCAGGTGGGCAAAGTAAATAGAAAATAGAATAAGAAAAAGCTAGAAATATAATAAATTTTACTATATCAGAGAATAAAAAATACAATCAAGGGTTAGAGTACAAGAGTCTCTCTCTAAGAAAATGTCTTAGGGGAAGGGAAAAAGAAGAAGTCTTTGCCTCCTCAAAAGTCCCATCATTTATAGGACTAGGAGGAGGCACATAAGTAAAGTATACATCAACTATGTCAGTTACATGAGAAGGGACTTGCTCGTGATCTATAGAGTGGGCAAGTGATATATGCCGAGTGACAAATTTTTAAGTGTGGTCGGTAGCATCGGTGGGGTGAGTTGCCAGATGTGAGTGTTTGGATGCATAGTCTTCCATCTGTGGGCGAGTTTTCATATGTGTGGCGAGTTGTTTAACTAAGATTATCTTCTTTCGTGCTAGCCTGCTTAGAGTGGCTCCTTGTGGGCGAGTAGATCACTTGTTCGATTTCTGCTTCTCACTGTTGGATGCTCCCGTGGCTCCTGCAGTGATCCTTTGTCATTTCTAAGTACTCGCTAAGCCCATGTGTATACAATAATGGCCAATTGAATAAGCACTTTTAAGAGCTGTAAACAAAAAATTCTAGTGTGTTTGAATATTATGTAAGGTATGCAAATCTTATAACCTTATTTTACCTTGAGGGTATCTTGTTATCATTATGCATTTTATTAATGGTCATCAACAAGAGATTAGGGATGACTTAAGCTATAATTTTTCAAGAACCCTAAAGATTTTATTCAGATCTTTGATTATGGAGGCACATTACAAACATTCAATTAACACGTTTATTATGGTCTAAGAAATCATTATCTTCTCCAAAGAATATGTACGGACACAAGAATCATGATTAATTAAATATAATGTTATTGATAAAAATTTCTCTGAGGATCTTTTAGATGCAAAAGATGATTAGTTGACACAACATGAATCTATATCTAATTTTGTTGAGTTTAAATCTACTTTTATATTAGAACTCATTCATGAAATTGCACCAAAAATTGGGCAAGATTCAAAATCTAAATTTGAAATTGAATTTGAATGAGATCAATTCTAAATTTAAACCTCCATTATAACTTATTTTAAATTGAGATTTAGCCTATGCTCATATTTGAGTATAAATTGCATGTAGAACTTGAATATAGTTTTGAATGAGAATTTAAACTTCCACTAGAAGTTTAATCTATTTTTGAATTTGAACATAAACTTCTAATAAACACTCCTAAGTTTGTAGCTAGATGACTAAACATGAACCTTTAATAAAAATTAAATTCATTTCTGCTTGTAAATCTAAACTTGTCATTGATAAACCAATTAAAGAATTTGATGATTTAACTTGTTGAAGTTTCTAACAAAAATATCTCTACAATTTAAATTAAAATTAATTTTGCTTTTTGTGCTTTTTTTTTGAATTATTAATGAGTAAAGGAAATTGCTTGAGTATTTAAACAAATTCATTAATAAACAGTGCCTTAGAAGGAAACTTGAACTTCAAAAGTCCCATCTATTTAAATGAATCAAAAGTTGTGTATATTATCATCACTAATATTTAAGTTGGTTGACTTTTTTTAGAGAGGTGTTTGTCCATATAAGCATGATAGGTTAGTTAGATTTTACGTTATTTTATCAGCTCATTATATAGGAATTAATTATAAATCATTTTTAGTATCCATTTGCTTACTTCTTTGTAATTAATTAATTACTTAATATCACATTTTTTATTTGCATTATTTGAATGATTAACATGAATATATTTTCTAAAATTGATTATTTTTATTTCTAGTATAAGTATATTATTGATCTGAATAGGAGGTGTGTGGAATTCAAACCAAGTAATAAAGTAAAAGTATGCCCAAATCATGAAGGATTTTCTACCAAAGCCTGAGAAATTATATGTAAGTAAAGTGTGATAATATAAAATTTTATTGTTCATTAGAATAAATACTTATTAATGGGAAATTATAGGAAGTTTTGAGAAACTATAAAGAGCAAAAAAACAGCCTTTTATATGTTTCTTTTATCAAGGCTCATGATTGAGTACCATGAGAAGTGATTCGATGTGCATAGATCTGAGTGTTGAATTAAAAAAAATTTTGTTGATAAGAAAATGAGAATGTAAAAATAGATGTGTGATGGCACTTGCAAGAATAGGAACCATTATGTTAAAAGGGCAATTGATTGAAACTGCAGTTAAAAGTAGATTTTTGTGGTTTAGGTGTATGCAACATTGGGCCGAAAATGTATCCACTGTGCCGGTAAATAAAAGTAGTGTCAAAACTTTAAAGATTAGGGAGGAAAAGTGACTTGACTTAAGATGACATGGATAGAAGTTGTTTAAAATAATTTGTGAAGAATAGATTTATAACCTCATGCAACACTCAAAACAAATTAAGTGGAAATATGAATTTATAACTGGCCCCAATAAATGTGATAAGGATAATAATGTTGATGATTCTAGCTAACGGCAAAAAAGTGCACACGTGAATCTATATTTCATTCCATGTTTACAAGTTTCTTAGTATTCCTGAGTAGCTAGTAAGTGCATAGTGTAAATAAATGGTTGAACCTTCAGTCTCTGCATTTCTGTTGTCTGAATTAATCTATTGAAAGTCTTATTGAAACATTACATTCCAGCATTTTTATCCAACATCCAAATCTTTGTGAACCCCAATTTTTATGTTGTGGTCGTTGTATATGCCTACTGACCCAGTTTTACAAGTTCTTATTGAAATCCCATAGGATAAAAATTTTCATTTTCCTGCTGTGCTTCTCATTTTTGTTTAATCCACCTACTAGCTTGAGCTATGTGACATATGCTAATGAGCTGTCCATCTTCTTTTGCAGTCATTTGATTTAATTTAAAGGACACATAATTGCCTGGTCATAATTTGAACGAAAGTAAAATAAGCTTTTATTTTAAGTGCATTTTGCTGTCCTGCTTATACACATCAGAAATTTTTCTATGTAAACATTTCTTAGAGAATTAATGAGAGATAGTGACTAGGGTGCTAAGTGGGCATTTACTTGCGAGGGCTATAATTTTTTTAAATTATATTTTTAATAACTCTTTATGTGTTCGTCCTTGACCAAAATATAAAAAAGAAATTGCTGGATTAAAGAGTTCAATGTATATCTCTTGGGGTTCACTTTTTTTTTTTTGGCCGGCTACTTCACACTTTTCTTATTTATTATACCGAAAATGAGAAATGCATGATCAAATAATCCGAGCAATCTTGCGTTGTTTTGCTTTTGAAGTTTTTTCAAATTTTCTATTGGTTTTGAAAGGATAATTGCTATGCTATTTGTCTATTCCTCAAGAATGATACAATGTTCCTGATATAAACGTGAATTTCAGATTATTTGAACTGTGTGATCGAGATTTAACCTACAAGCTTGTCGCCAAAGATCTTCCTCCCCTTCAGTTTGTTGGTCCTCAGAAGTGTCTTGCTTTTAGCATAGATGGTTCCAAATTTGTCACTGGTGGACAGGTATATTGCCAATTGAATGTTTTATGGCTGATAATCTTTACTGCATATGCAAGTTGTACTTTATGAGTTCATTTCTAGTTGTAGAGTTTTATGAGGCTATTCAACAGATTGTGATCCTCTAAGATATTCTTTTTCTTTTCTTAATGCCTCAAAGATATCATAAAATCTTCTTATCCCAACTTTTTTCTTTCTATGACAAAACCAAGAAGTTTATGTAGCTGTTGATGCTTTGTCATATTATTCACTTGGTCATCTATTTTCATGTGAACTGCATAAATCATTTTTAACTTTGTATGCTGAAATCTCCAACTGCAGAACGTATCACTGATATCTCTTCCTATTCTTAGGATGGACATCTTCGAATCATAGAGTGGCCAAGTTTGAAGGTTCTTTTGGATGAACCGAGAGCGCATAAATCCTTTCGAGATATGGATATCAGGTCAAATAACATATTACTTTGTCATTTTACATGCATATTGGTCCTTTCACCATGATTTATATTCCGACACTTTTTGTTGAGTTGTGTCTGTATAATCTATACAAGCTAGAGTTATTTTGATGTAATTGTCTGGTTTTGGCCTTGCAATTGATATACACGTTGACTTCTGATCTGGAATTCAATGATTTTCATAAGATGATCTCTTCAACTGATTATTGGTGCTAAATATTTTTAGCAATCATTTGTTATATTCTGTTTGCCTGCTAGAAGAGACCAAACTTGGTGGCTTTTGTCTTCTTACTTTATTGAAAGAATCAATCTGTTACGAGGCTTGGCAGTTTCAGTGAGTAGTAGAAGCTTAGGTTTTTCTCCGTACTTTAATTGCCATTCTGTTACTGGAAAACGTCTTCATTTTTTGTGTGCAACCCATGAGAAAAGGGTTCATTTTTGTCCTTTTCCTTTGTTTTTGGTTTGGTGACAGCCGTCTAATTCATTTCTGGGTAACATTTTTGTGGACAAGATAACATAATGGGTATGTGATGGACAGAAATGGTGAACGGCTACTAAAAGAGAGGCTCAATGGGGGAGAGGTAGAGAGAGAGTAACTAGAATTTATATGGAGAGGAAGAGCAGAAAAACCCAGCAATGTCAGAAGAGGAAAATAGGAGGGAATCAAATTGTCATTCAATTATTAATAATTAAGCATTTTCATATACTATAAATGCTTTGAGGCTATTAAGGGTGTTATTAGGTGGTGGTTTGGGTTTACTTTGGAAGGTGAGGCTTGGGTTCAAAGTAGGAAAGAGATTTGGATTTCAAAGAGAGAAGGTGAATACTGGGGATCTTAAATACTTTGGAAGGAAGGCATGGGAAAGTGTCATTGAGTCAACTAGGATTGATTCACTCATGTTTATGGATAGAGATTTGGTTATAGATTGTAGGTTTAGGAAATTGTGATTCAGTTAGTTAAGAATTTATTGGCTCATGTTTGGGTTTTGTTTATAGATGGTGGTAATTTGGGTTAATATTGGAGGAGGTTTGGGACAATATAGAGGGAGATTTGGACCAATATGGAAGGAAGTACTCCCACAATTTTGCAAATATTATACAAATTCCATACTATATGGGTTTCCAGATGTGAGATGAGCAGGCTTGGAAGGACCAACCGTTGGTTTGTGCTGTTTTGGGTGATTTGTGGTGGGAATTTGTAGATAGGGTTTTTAGGGGAGTTGTAGGGGAATTCAAGGTGAAGCTAACAAATAAAACAAAAAAAAGAAGAAATTTGACCAAAATTGAGAGAGAAACACAAAAGCAGAGTGATTGAAAATGTATGATAAATATTGGCTGGGAAATCTTTGGAAATTACTTACCATAGCAAGACGTATCAGAATTCTATCATATTTTAACTAGAACTTGGACAGGTAGTTGGGAAACACATTGAAAGTTAATAAAATTATGAATAAGTTTGATGGAGTAACTTGTCGAAACAATAGACCTGAATGAAAAATAGAAAAATTACAGATTTTGATGCAGGAGGGATATTGGATAGATTAGTTTCAAGCAGGGGAGCAGGAAAGATAGTACCATAAGTTCTTAGATCCTCATGACCTTCATGTGTTTCATTCATGGACCACATGTTACATTCTCTTTCTTTCTCCTTGTATGATTTTTTTATGAAGATTTTAGCAACCAATGAATGGCCAAGTACTCTAACAGCAATTGATGTGAACCAAGACAAAGGAGGGCAACAAGATAGAATCAAAATCTGTCTGTAGGAGTGAAGAGAGAATCTAGCTAGCGGCTTAGGTAAATTAGTGGAAAATAGGAGGAATCAAATTGTTCATCGATCATCAATAATTGAGACTGAAACACTTTATATAACTATGGTCTTATAATAGATGGCTAAAATATCATAAGGCTATTAAGAAAGAATATTGTGTCCATATTATATTTTAAAGACATTTAAAAATTATGGACACATGGCGATAATTTGCATGAAGGGGATCTGATAGTTATGATTATTCCTGCATCATTATGTGCTTATTTGGTAAGTTTCTCTCTTCCTTATTGTAACATGCTTATGATGATGGTGCCTATGAGATTGATTTGTATTTTAACAGTACTTTGATTATCTTATTGGGTTTGATTTTGTAGAGGTTACTTTGATGCAGCTGTCATTGGATTTTCTAATGCAAACAACTTTCAGTCCTCTGTTTTTAAACAGTTTGGCTTTCTCTATCCAGTCCGTGTGTGTTTGCTTGCACCATAGAGGTGTTCAGTGCTTTGCTACAATAGTTGTAGTTGCAGTCTTGTTATCGCTGCTACTGTTGTTGTTACTTTTTTTACGATATGTTTACGTTGTTGAAGCAGATCAATCCTATATTACCTTATTTGACTATTTAACATGCCGTCAATATTTCCATGATCATCTCCTCCCTTACATAATGTTCGGCATTATTGTAAGTATTGAATCCTTGCTATTAGCTCTGTTGGTATTGTATTCTTGTATGATTCCTTTTGTCAACGCCATTGTTGGCTTCCTACAACTATCCTATTGTAGCAGTCTTCAACTTCATTATTCTCAATTTGGTTTTATTGTTTTGGAATTGTTAATTACTATCTTTATGAAATACGAGGTTGTTGAATCATAACTTATCATTTTTAACCAATCCTTATGAGATGTTGACAAGTTACCCATTTTGAGTTATTTGTTATAAATAAAACTTCTAGGGCATGTGATTTTTTATTAAATAATTCTGTAAAATTCATGTTTTTTCTCAAACTTGTTTATACGTTTTGGATGTGAATTCTTTAAGGTTGTGCAAGTCTTGATGAAAACTTTTAGAGATTCTTCTCCTTGTACCAGTATGTGGCCTAATTTTTAAGTGGTGACTCTTATCCTTTATTTTTGTTATCTAAATACTTTATAATTAGTTCTTTGTCGATGACTGAGATTTGATTAAATTTGGTACATTCTGATTTTCCTTTTTATAGTGTAAATCTTAAATTGTTCTGTGATTTTTATATGTTCTCAGATATCTTATAAAATTTTAGATTTTATGAACTTTTAATTATTATTTTTAAGTGAAATGCATGTATTTTTTGGGTTTGAATCAATAGAGAATAATCTTTGCCTAAACTAAAAGTTGGAAAATTGCATCTAGTTATCTTTCTTATGCTTGTTATACATATCATCTTAGATTTGTGTTAGTGAAAACTAGCCCTAAAATGTTTTGCATTAAATTGGTATCCAAGGTTGTATCAAAATGATTTTAAGTGGGGCTTAATATTAGGGTCAATTGATGGATTGCCAAAGAGATATAATTTCAATTGCCTTGCAAAACTTATATGTAATGAAATAAATCAAGTTAAATGCTAACTTTACACTTTAAAAATGAATCAGTTTGACCTACTTTACTAGTTATTGAATTTAGCATTAATGACATACTCGTTCATTGCATTATTAGCTGGAATGAAATTCATTATGAGAGAAACAACTAAGATAAATATTATACGGAGTGTGCCAATGAAAATTATGACAAACATAGGCATCAGCCTTATGATAGTTGAATATATAATTAGGAAATTTAAAGTTATTATATTTATTATTGACGGGAGAATAAATCTTAAGATTTTTTTTTAATCACATAAATGATATGGATAATTTTTTTGATTGGTAAGTTATTTTGTGAGTGATAATATTTGCAATGCTAGGACTTACAAGGCAAGCTAAAATGCACCAAATGATAAAGAGGAAAAAAAAAAACAGGACTAGAACCTAACACTATAATACTTGAGAGAAATAGTTGTTCAAAGAGAATATCTACAATTATCATACTATGATTGACTGTTTGTTAAATTCAGCTTATTAAAATAAAGAACAAAGACTATAATTAAACACATGAATAACGTTGAGGAATTACTACATTTTGAAATAATGGAAGGCCCAAAATGATGTTTTTTAGGTTTAGATCTAGGTTAGCACACCCCTGAAGGAGAAATAACATCAATAACATCCGCTCACTCTAAGATTTTTCAACTTGTATTAGATTTTAAACCACTACAATTATCCATCGTGCTTAAAAGAGTTATTTCATATATTTGGAAATGCCCTTTCATCAAAGTAATCAACTCAATTTGCTGCACTCATTGCATCTAAAATGAAATAACCTTTCATCAGAGAAATCAAATGCAATCTATTGATTCATTGAAAGGAGTAATACTCATCTAGTTAAGATGCTATAAGTAATGTTTTTTGTTATTGAAATTTGTTCTAAAATTTCTGTGAAAGAATATTTTAAATGTTATCAAGTAAGTCACTTTGTTAGTGAATAACCTAGTAGGAATTTATATATTAATGTTGAAGATGAAGTTCATGAGGATAGTAGAAGATGATGTGCATGAATTCAATGTGGAGATTACTGATTTTGAAAATGAGTTATTAAAATTTGTTGAAATATTATGTGATACATCATTGTCACACCTAAAGCTTTTATCTTTTAAACATGATGAAAAAGTCTTCGAACTCATTATTAATAGTGTAAGGTGTATATAAATATTATTGTTAAGTTTTGCATTGAATGCATGAATTTGAAAGCTAAGCTTGGACAAAAAACTACTATTTATATAACATAAATTCTTGGTGTATACCTGAATCACCTAGACCCAGTTCAAATTAAGTTGATGTAGTTTAGAAGATAATAGAAGCCTACATGTTAAAGTTGCTTGGCTCATATATGAAGCTAGCCAACATAGAATATTAAATCAAGTTGACATGAACTCACCTGGTCATACTGAACCTGTCAAATTGTATTGAACTCATTGGGTCATATTGAACTCACCAGGTTCACTATGTATATTTGCTAAGATTCATTTTATATTCACCGAGCTCATCATGAATTCATCGAGATACTATATCAAACATACTCAGCCTAAGTGTTGGCTGAGCCTAGTTGCTCCAATAATCAAAACAACCCGTTTTAATTTGTCAAGGCAATTCATCCATGCCCTAGAGCTACTTGAGGCATTCGGCTAGTTAAAGCAAAGGCAATCAACGACTTCTTTTGGTGTTTGCTTTAATTAAACAATCTATATATATACTTTCTATATATTTTGATTAAATGCCTCATATATTTTATGCCAAATAATTATATAGTCTTGTTATATATATATATATATATATATATATATATATATATATTGTATAGCTCAAATGCTGCATTTTTTGTAGTGCCAAATCTTAACTTGAACTTATTAGTAATGTCAATAGGTGATCCTGACACATAAAATCATTTACACTTAAGGCTTTTAACTTTTTATAAACTAGTAAAGCTTGTCACCCTAGATTATCTTTTTTATCACTCTGGTTGTTGTTTGCTTTCTTGTTCTTGTTATTATGATTATGGTGTTACTCATTAGCAAATTTTGATCCAATATTTGGTACCCAATCAACTTACTATCCATATTGATAAGTTGTGGTGTGATGTTTTATTTATGGATGTAAAATATATTATTTTGGTTAGACCATGGATGTAGGACTTAGGTGTGACATACTTTGGGAAGATTAATACTTATGCATTTAAGATAAATTGGAAGATAATAGTTTGGAAACATATTAAACCTAATGGTCATTATATGTCAAAGAATCTAATGCTCTTAATGAAATGAGAAACCTTTGTATACTTTGAATCAACATGCATTTAAAAAGGGGAGTTGAGGAAAGGGAGTGACTTATACCTTGATTTTATTGAATTAAACAATTATGCGACTAAGATTATGTTTGTACTTGAGGATGTTAATTTGAATTTAAAGAAGTGTCTTAGTAAATTTTTTGGTAATTTATTTTTGCAAAATATTATCATTGATTTAATTCTTGGATCATCATTATCTATCTTGCAACAATATATGATTAAATCTATTGACAATGGTGGAATCAAGAGGTGATCAGGGGTGGCTTTTGGCTCTCAGATTTAATAAAATTCAATGTAACTATATATATATTTATAAATCTTACCCATAAATTATTTTAAATCATTTATATTATAAAAACCCTAAGTTTTGGGTAAGTCCTTTCATTCTCTCTTCTTAAGTTTTGGATAAATTCTTTTACTTTCTCTCTTGTGAAATTTTAGTTCTGCCACTAAACATGTTTAACTGAGTAGACAATTAGATGACATGTTTAAGAAAGAAGAATTAGTAAGAGTGTTCCTACTACAAGAGCAAGATTAAGGGTGCCTATGAGAATGAGATGTGTTTTGTGGTATTTGATTACCTTGTTGCGTTTAATTTTCTACTACAAGTTGTTTTAATTTAGCTTGTGTCAGATTCCCTATTTCATTTGATTTGTGATCCTCTATTTTCAGTACTCTGAATTTCTCTTCTATATTAGTGTGCAAACACTTGCATTGTAGAGGTGTTTAAAATTCTGTTATAATAGTTGTAGCTACAATCTCATGTTATTATCCTTGATTAAGAAGCACTTGATTGCACACCTTGAGGCATATCTTAAACTGAGATGTGCAAAAAAGGCCTTGAGTCTTAAGGCTCACTATAACTAGTGAGGCTTGCATCTTTTTGTGCAAGACGGATGCCCTGATGCTTTATGCCTCAAGACATTTAAGGAAACACCTTAATAAGATTATTTAAAAAATTAGATTGTATTATATTATATTATATTTATTTATATATATTATATTATATTTATATCTAATATATCTAATACAATGCCTCAAAAAAGTCAAAAGATAATTTAAGAATAATAGATTACTAAGTTGTAGTAATAATTTATTGTTTTATTTTACATTATATTGGATCCAATATTAACTGTTACAAAGAGTTAGAAGAAAATTATAGTGGTTGAAGAAGATTTAGAAGATATCAATGAGACAAAATGAAAAGATGATACAATTTTTATATATGATTACTCTTCTAAAAATAAAAGTGAGGATGAGACTATTGTGGATCTTAATCTTCACAGTATACTTAATTTTAAATGGGTTTGTTTTGAATCTCATTTCAAAATTTTACTTCACATTAACATTTAATATTGAGATTTATGATCTATATCTTTATGATGATTAACTAAGTATATATGTTAATGGTTTATGTTATTTATGAATTATTTTAATTTTATGAGTTAATTTAAATTTTTTTTTTTTTTTTTTTTTTGAGGTTTATGCCTTGTCTCGCTAAGGCAAAATTCCTTGGTTTTCCAATTTCACCTCTTTAATTTTAATTATTACTAATTTTATTTTGTCCAAGAATTAATTATAATATTGAAGAAAGGATTGGATCCCTTGTTCCCTCCTTATTTGATTATTTCACCTGCTATCATTGTTTCCTTGATCAGATCCTTCCTTGCACACTTGGCTTTGCATTGTGATAGGGATTGAATCCTTATCATTACTTGGTGTTTAGCTTTTGGGCATTGTTGTCTTAATTGGTTCCTTAACTGCCCATATCAGTTTTATATCTATGACTATGCTACCATATCAGTTTTATATCTTTGACTATGCTACCATAGCAGTTATTATTCTAATTTTGGTCTTGTTGTTTTTGGATTGAAAATCCCTTTCTTCTTGGAATATGGTGATTTTCAATTGATACCTCTAGTTTCTTTATTAATCTAAAGAGATTTTGAGAACTTACCTAAGCATGTAATTTTCTATTCAATAGTTAAATAGAATTCTTGTTACTCTCAAACTTTTGTGTGCAAATTAGATTTGGATTTTTCCAGTGTAAGTATTTTTTGGGCTAGGTTTTCTTGTATTAGCGTGATGCTTGAAGCTTCTAATGGGTGACCATTGTTGTTTTGATCTAAATACTTTGTGATGAATTCTGCATGTGTGATTGTGACTTGACATGTTTGCTATAGTTTGGTTTCCATTTTTTTCGAGTGTGAATTCTAATTGTTGTGTGATTTCTTTTGTTCATAGATTTCTTACCAAATTTCATATTTCAACTACGTTTTAGTTTTTGGTAGGAACTATGTGTATGCCTTTTCTGATTCTACATCAAAAGAGACTAATTTTTGTCTAAATTAAAAATCAAGAAATTGAGATATATATATATATATATATATATTGCATTTATTTGTGCATCTTATCTTAGATTTGCATTAGTGACTCACCTACTTGTGCTAAGCTTCTCCCAATAGTTCCTTAATAGCTCCAGCTCCCTTTGAGATACAATATTTGTTTTGAAAGTTATTTATGTGGTTGCTCTTGATTCAATCTTAAGCTGTTTTGCAATAACTTCTTTTTATTTATTGTATTGTTGGAAATAATTTTTTATGTTTCTGTAGTTATTTTGTTGATGATATTATTTTACTAAAAATTTATATTTATATTTATGGTATTAATATTTGCATCGAACTAATTAATAGTTCTGCAAAATCAATATTTTTTTTCTGATCAGATATAAAAGCAGGAAAAATAAAGATCAAATGTATTTTGCAAGCAAAGATAATTTATTCTCTTAAATTTCATAACTAGTAGCATTTCTGTTATTGAAATGGGAGTTATATTAATGAACGTAAGGCAATATCTCTTGGACCGCATACACTTTCTAGTTACTTTCTATTAATACACTTGATATCTTATGAACCAATATATAGTTTTCATTACCTTTTCAGCATTTTGACAATAGGTAAATGATTCAACCTTTGTTCTTTTTTCTTTCTTATTTTGTCTGTTTGTTCTTTTTCTTGCCATTTTGATTTAGGGGATGTTTGGATGCAAATATTTTGAATTCAATTGTATTTTAGATGTAGCATAAAATAAATTCATTTGAAATACTTAAAAATTATTGATTAGTTGTAAACTAAATTCAAGATATTATTTTTTGTATTTGGATAGTTTTTAAGTGATTCAAGTTTTTATTGTTAATTAGGGCACGACATTAGGTGAAAATGGGTCAATGACTTTGTAGCGACGTTGGATGAAGCTAGCGAGAATGGTAGATCCAAGAATGGGGTTGAAGGGGTCAATGATATCGGCACTTTGTGTAGCATTAGCGTTAGTAGGGATGATTGCAGGATGGACACAAGAAACAAAATAATGAACTTTTGAGGATGGGCGTTCGATGTTCGTCTTTGAGGAAAAGATCGACTTGGCATTGGGACATACGAGAACATGGCTTCATCTAAGTTCATATTATTTCTAATTCACTTAATTTGGGTAAATTAAAAATACATTGGAAATGATCTATTGGGGAAGTTTCAAATTCCTTAAAATTTTATTTTAAATTTACTTTACTCTCAATCAAATACTCAAATATTTAATATAAAAATATTCTCAATCAAACATCCCCTTAGATTCATGGAATGAGGGGTAAAATGAAGAAGCCCTTTTTACGATTTAGTTTACAAAAGCTCACTGTAAATAAATACCTTCGTTCAGGTCTTGACTATTTTGACGGATGGCTGAAATCTAAGTTAAAAGTTGCTCAAGGGAAGGGCTTGTTTTGGCATTTCCAGGGATGCAGCTGTAAACCATTGAGAAATGCTATTTTATTACTTCCTTTCTTAGTATTTTTTTACAGTAATTTAGTTTCGTAGGAATTTCATAATGGAAAATTGCTTTTTTTCCCGGGAAAATGTGCTATAATTAGCTTCTTTCAGCCCCACAAAGATTGTTGATGTTGGCTGAATTCTTAAACTAAGCGCTAGGCTTTCTTTAACCAACCAGTTAGACTAGGTTCATTTTTATCATAAAAGGGTTCTTCATGGTCGTTCCTTCTTGTTCATATTTATGTGGAAAAAATAGGTTTCTAACATGGTCCGCTACTCAAAACGTACTACTTCTGTTCTATCCTCTCTTAATGGCTAAAGTGAATACGTAGACCTTATTTATGTGAATAGTGCGAGCAATTTTTGAATTGTTTTCACTTCTCTTTTACGTTGTGTTGAATTCGGTTCAGTCTTTTGAACATCTCTTCTACAGCTTAGATTCAGAATTCTTGGTTTCAACCTCTACTGATGGTTCTGCAAGAATATGGAAAATAAATGATGCAGCCCCTATGATTTCTTTGACCCATGATGCGGTACAGTTTCTAGTTGGCTTTGCATTTTATATTTAAAGCGTATGTCTTTGAAGCCTCGTGTGTTATGTTACCTTTACTGTTTGCCTTTTCAGGATGAGAAAATTGAATGTTGCCGATTCTCTAAGGATGGCATGAGGCCTTTTCTGTTTTGTACAGTTCAAAAGGGTATGTTCATTTTGTAAATGTGTTTCTGTTTTCAAATGGCTGATTGTTATCTTGCAAGAACATTAATTTAATATGCAACAGGGGGCAAGATTGTCACTGCTGTTTGGGATATGAGTACGTGGAATAGAATTGGGTTCAAAAGGTTACTGAGAAAACCTATCTCAGCACTTTCTGTTAGCATGGATGGAAAATACTTAGCATTGTAAGAAATTGAAAAGACTTCTTTTTTATTTAAATTTGTACCAAAGCCTTAAGCCCTTGGCATTAACATTGTATTTGTTTTTTCACTTCACTCAAAGCATTGTTTGAGAATTATTCCAGTGGACTTCTTTCCCTTTTTCATAAGACATCAAACTCCCTTTTTTTGTAATCCTTATCTCCATTGTCTTGCCACTTTGTCGTTATCCCTCTTGCATTGTTTCTGTCAATGCCAGGGGTGGCAATGATAAGTTTGCACTGCCCCACTGAGCTTATGACTTCCTACAGGACAAATCTCACTGCTAGTAGCTGTCATTCTTTTTGTGGGTAGCCGTGAACGTCAATGGGGATACTAAATATAGGAGAATTTTTAGGCAACATGGATGGGACTTGCACTAACGTGGAACATGTTGAAATTCAAGCTTAGACCCAACCTGATCTTTTTTTGATCTTGCATTTGTTTCTGAACTTTGGCGTTGGTTAAGAAAGCCTAATGGAAAATGGGGAGGTGGGAGGGTGCGATTATGGGTTTGGGTGTTTGGTGGTTTGATCAATTGGAAATGCATGTTATGAAGGTTACTAAGCATACAGGACTTAGCTATTAACCATCCAACTATTCTATTAATTTCAGACTCTTCTTGAATCTTCTTCTGCAAGCATGCAGTTAGTGAGATGTGGCTAAGGAATAATTTTGAGATGTAGAACAAGTTCAATTTCCTGCTTACATTATGGGTTTCTCTGCTCCGTGACAAAAGCAAGGTCTTCCTTATCCATTGTCTATCATTAATGTAGATACTTCAATGGTTGTAACAAGCCCATGTTGATGCTTTTCATTTTCGTAGTCAAGAGTATTGTTGAAAAAGTAAACATTAGGTCCACTATCCAATACCAAAACTTTAGAAAGAGTAATTTCTCAGTTTTGTAGATGTGTTACATATCTGAATTTAAAACCTCTGATAAAATAACTAGGATTGTTTGTGGGATATATCAGCATATTCCTGTTATGGATATGGAAGATACCATCCAGGAATGTTTGCTTATTGTTCTCTATTTATCTTCCAAACTTTGCAGATTTGCATGAAATTGAGGTACTTGTGTGGATACTTATGAGAGAAATCATCGAGCAATTATTTGGCCACCTCCATTATGACTAGGTGGTCACACATTTGAATCATAAAAATAGCCTATGTGTATGGCAGCATACATCAATGATCCTATACTCATTGGCGAGATCATCACACGTGCACGTGTACGTGTGCATGCACAATAGATGGATGTGCATGTATAGATATCTCTATTGTGTATCTCTATGAAACTGTAGATATCTTTGGATGTATTTCTTTCTCATCTTTTTTTTCTTAAAATGTGAAAATGCCCGTCTTCTGTGTTATTATCATATCCCTTTTTTGTTTTATGTTCTTTATGGCTGAACTAAAGTAGGAGCTATTGCTATGCTAATGCTCATAATTTGGAATCAAAATGTGCACGTGAGTTGTTCCAATACAGATCTTGGAGAGCGGTACCCCTACTTGTTTTAAAACTATATTGACCATATTGACCATTAATTTGGTGAAATATGGCATTATTTCAGCTTTTTGACTGTTGTCCTTTGAAGCGTTGGAAAAGTTCTCATTGCCTACTTTCCTCAATTCAGAGGCAGCAGTGCTGGTGACATTTGTGTGGTTGAAGTAAAGAAAATGGAAATCTGTCATTGGAGCAAAAAGCTTCATCATGGAACAGCCATTTCCTCACTTGAGTTCTGCCCTTCAGAAAGGTTATTTCTTAATTGCTAGTTTCTACATGTTCAAAATCTCTTTCAGAAAGGCATTTCTTCATCATTGACGTTACTTGAACACTTTGTTTTTCAGTGCACTAAATTCTATTTCTGCAAATCCAACTCTGAACCTATGTGTAACTTGATCTGGTAGTGCGACAGTCTTCTATAGGTGTCAATATATCTTGGTCGACACTTGTCTTATTTCCTCAGATGACATGATGATTTTCACATTGTAAAGGCTTTTGCTTTGCTTATTGAAAGGTTAAGAAAACTAGAACACAGATAAGTTGATATTGTTGCCTCATCATTTTCTTGCTATAGACATGTTTTTGTGTTGCTTTTGCTTGTTTGAAAGCATAGGTTTCAAACTACAGAATGCCCTGCCATTATTGTCCTATTAATTGTTTGCTGGATTAGTGTTAGATTAATGTGAAATAGTCATTGTGTGCCTTCTCTGACATTTTGCAGTTCAAAGAGAACTGCCTCAACTGTTTCCACATGTAGTATTGGATGTGTTTGAAACATGTCCTTAACATTCTGGAATTTTTTCAGGACATTCCTTATTTTGAGCCAAGCTTTATTAAGATGCTTGAAACCAAGGATGGGCCTATATAATCTAAACTGCCATTTGAGAGGTAACTTACATATGTTGTCTTATCAATTGGCACCATCCTTACAAGGCATTCTCATATTTGAGTTGTATCCTCAAAGATCTTCATACTTCACTAGGCTTCACGGCCTTGATGTTTCCCATCAATGTAAAAGATGGACGAGTGTTTCACCATATCTGTTTGTCTTTTAACATATTATTTTAGCTATTTTTTTCTCCCTCTTTTTTTTTTTTTTTGGAGTTATACCATATTCTTGATTTCTCACTTTGCCTACCTCAGGCTCTCATAGGGGTGTAAATGAGCCGAGCTTGAATGATCCGAACCTTTGTTCGTGTTCGCTCGTTTGAAAATTTTGTTCATGTTCAGCTCGTGTTCAAAATTACTTGAAATTTCAGTGTTTGTGTTCAGCTCGAATTGTTTGAAATGGCTCATATAAGTTCAAAATGGCTCGAAATAGATCGAAAAGCAATAATCCGAAAAATTTGTAAGAGGGAGGATTTGAATTTAGGCCAATTTTTTGCATGGAAAAAACTCCGACCACTAAGCCATGCTTGCAACTATAATATATGTATGTGTGTGTATATATAATATAATATAAATTTATATTTTGAACTAAATCAGTCAATGATCAACAAATTGATTTGTGCTTTCGCTTTAACTAACGAGCCAAATAGAAATGTCGCAACAACAAGTTTTTTGATAGCCCTAGGCTCTCGTCCACGTCAGCCAGTTTTCCAGCAGGTGCACCACACACAAAAACAAAACGAAAAATCCTACCCTAGATTATTTTCTTTAATTTTCACTTTAATGCATAAATATTTTAGATCTTATTCAAGCATTTATGATATTGACAAAGTTTCCATGGTTTTGTCTCGTGTCAGTTTTCTCCAAGTCTTTGTACTTCCCTCTGCATCCCATGTGCAAAAAGTGCCACTACTGTATCCCTTCTTCTATTCGTTTTAAAGACTTGACTGGCATCAGAAACATCTAATTCAACAAGAAAAAAAGGAAGGAGAGGCATTGGATCAAGCAAATTTAAGGATGTTTATAAACAAGGATAGCGACTAAGTAGGTAAGGATGCGAGGGATTGTTTGGTAGAATTGAAAGGCCAAGTATACGGAGAAATTCTATAGAAAATAGAAAAGACACAGGATGGAATGACATTGGGCGTTTCCTAGTTCTTGTCTTGTGAGTTCCTAGATTTTCTATCATTCTTCCGTATTGGAATACCACATATTTTTCACATTTATATGGTTTTGATCTTATTTTGTCTTCATTGATGGCAACAGTTTTGAAACCTGCCACAATGATGATAAAATGATTTGAATTGTAACCAGGACCTTCTGAAATCCTTAGGATTTCCACATTTAGTCCTAAACAGATTGGAATTTGTATTACAGTTAGAACAATCTGTTGACATCTATTGCAACCTTATCTTAAACGATCATATCTTCTTGTAAGGTGTTTCTATAATCGGAAAAGATGGGCATCTAGGTTTAGTTGGTATGTTTTGGGTGGACATATTTCTCTTCCATTGTACCATCAGTGTAATACTGTTTTTGATATGTTAGCTTGCTAATATCAAGTTTTATCCTATGTCATTTTCAATTTTAACTTATAATCATGGTGGCTGAGTTAATGCATCCTAATTCCATAATTTTGCAAAACCTAATTATTGAATCCAAATTTGCCTGTGGAGTGAATCAGTATCTCTTAGCCACCTGGAAAGCAGGGCTAGGTCGAGTGGGACAAAGTGAATGAAGAATAAAGTAGGAAAGCATAGGGAATATGAGAAATTCTACCATGTTAGAAAATCCAATTACAAAGATCTCTCCCTATCCCTCTCTAGAAAACGATATAGAAATCAGTAAAAGTACAAAAGTGTTGAAAATTAGAAAAGAGCCAAAAAGTTCTCCCTCCTCGAAAATTTCCCTTTTTATATGATTCAGGGGCAGTTATATATGCAAAATACACATCAGCTAAGTCAATTATATAAGAGAGCACTCGCCTGTGAAGGCGAGTATTACATGTCAAGTGATGAGTTTTGAAGTGTAGTCGTCAGTATTAGTGAGATGAGTTATCTGATGTATATTTGGTTGCACAGTCGTCCGCATGTGGGCTAGTTTTTCATGTATGAGGCGGGTCATTGGATACTAACCACTTGCCTAGGGTGGTCTCTTCTCTTGTTCACCCTGCTTAGAGCTAGTTTTCGTGAGCAAGTGATCTACTTGCATAAAGTTTGCCTCACTGATGGATGTTTTTGTGTCGGTCCTCAATTGTCTTATGAGTACTTGCTGAGTCCACTTGTATTTCTTGAGTATACATTTAGGTCTTTGGTACTTTTGCTCCTTGTAAAGACGACTCGCAAAAGGGACAAAAGAATAAAATAGAGATTAATTGTTAATTAGCATTTAAAAATTCTGAAAAAAGTCTTTCGGATATTTTACGTCACATCACCTTTGACTTAATCTTTTTCTTTGAAATTTTTTTTGCGTTTAGGGTTATAAAGGAGTTTGAACTTCAAATTCAGGTTTCTTTGCCACTCCTTTTATGAAATTCATCTCGCATCCTCTTATCGAGTCCTTATTAGCAAAACGATCACTTGCCATGGATTCTAAAAGACTTCGTGGTAATGTTGATCTTGTCGAGCTCTAGTCAGGGTTGCAAAGGTAAAAAAAGAAAACAAAGAGAATGCTCGAATTTGCTGTCGATGCGAGTGTTTTGATGGCGCCTGTTGTGGGTTAGATCGCCATTCCTGTGAAGGATGTCAACAAAGACTCGTGGGTGGAGGCGAGTGCCCCTATTTTTAGTTGAGAAAATTACTTCAGTCTTGGTGGAGCCTTCACTTGCTCAGAGAAGCACTAAGATGGCACTGAGTTCTCGTGGGGAAGAAGAAGTTCCTCTTATTCGGTGGAGAAAGGTTCAGGTGAATAGGTTGGTGAGAACTCCTTATGGACAAGGGGCCGTGGAGGATTGTCTCCCTGTGGTATAACTCACCACTTTTTTGCAACTTTGTTGTTCTTTGTTTGATTTCTTATGATGATTTTTTTTTTATTGCTACAGCATATTGTGTCGAGTGTTTGGCAATTCGTGGAGGTGGATGATGGTTAATCGCCAACTTCTAGGGGCACTTATTTTAATACTTTAGGTAGACCTGAGATGATTATCCACCTTATTATGGGCGAGTTGTTGGGGGATCGTCCGAGCGAAGAGAAAGTTCATTTAGCTTATCAGTGGCTTCTTTCTTCAAGGATGACATCTTTGACAAAATGCCTTATAGAAATCCCATTATCTATAGTTGATGATATTGCTTCTTATTGTGTAGGGGCGACTGCAATTCCACCATATTTTCTCTTCGGTGCGAATCTTCCTCCTCAAGAGATGGACTTAGTAGCTCCAGCTCTTTTAGCCGGGGATCAACCAGTTTCACTTCGGTGAATATTTATGAGATGATGGCGAGCTTTCTTTCTTTTACTTATTGTGATAAAGGCGAGTCTGAGAAGAACTAGTCCTTCCACCCAAGGAGAGGTCATGTTGAAGGTGAAATTCTACCATCCTCCTTTTCTGCCAAATTTGTTAGTTTACAGGGGAGAGTAACTCTCTTTAAGGAATGTGTGAATTGAGTGGGGTAGGCGGTAGCTGTGGAAACTAAGTCGCAACAGAGGTTGATAGCTGCAGATGTTGAGTCGCAACGAAGGCTTGTAGCTTTGGAAGTGGAATCTCAACAAAGGTTGGCGACCATGGAAGCCGAGTGGATTTCACTTTATCGTTGCATCGAATCGAGCAGGTCTTCTCTTATATTACCAGCGCCAATTTTATATTTGATTATTTGTCCAATAAAAGAGCACTTGCCTATGAATAATACTCGGATCCAATAGCTAAATAATTTAGAAAATAATGTAAACTATAATAGAGGCAAGTGCATGTAAAATTTTTTAATAAAAGAAAACAACAACAACAACAACAAGCCTTAATCCCACTAAGTGGGGTCGGTTACATGAATCCTTCGTCTCCATTGTGTCCTATTCTGTGTCAAATTCTCATTTAATTCAAGTATACTAAGGTCATTTTTTATACATCTTAACCAAGTTTTTTTAGGTCTACCTTCACCTTTCTTAACATAAGGCAAATCTAATGCATCTACTCTCCTAACCGGGTCATCGGACGGCCGACGCTTTATGCTGCCAAACCATCTAAGACTTCTCTAATCTTATTCGCATCGGAGCTACTCCAACTTTTTCCCAACATACTCATTTTGCATTTTATCTCTAAGAGGAAAGCCACTCATCTACCTAAGCATCCTCATCTCTGTAACACTTAACTTAGTCTTATGCTTCTCTTTTATTGGCCAACATTCTGCAACATAAGTCATTGCAGGTCTTACCACCATCTTATAAATTTTTTTTTAAAGTTTAAGTGGAACTTTTCTATCACATAATAGGCCTGATGCATTCCTCCACTTCAACCATCCAACTTGAATTCTACTAATAACATCTCCATCTATTTCACCATCATTTTGAACAATAGAGCCTAAATATCTGAATCGCTCACTCTTATTAATGACTTGTTCACCTAATGTCACAACACTACCTCTAGAACTTCTACAACTAAAATTACACTCCATATATTCAGTTTTAGATCTACTTAAACGAAATCTTTTAGACTCTAAAGTTGACCTTCATAGTTCAAGTTTCTCTTGGACTCCCTCTCTAGTCTTATCAACAAGAAGAATGTCATCAACAAAAAGCATACACCAAGGTACATCTTCCTGTAAATGCCTAGTAAGAACATCCATAACTAAAGTAAAAAAGATAAGGGCTTAAAGCTGATCCTTGATGTAATCCAACTGAAATAGGAAAATATTTTGTCAATCCTCCTTGTGTTCATATTTATTAAAAGAATATTGATCTAAATAAACAAAATGTTCATATTTATTACTCTCTTTTTTTGTTTTATGACGAATTCTCTTAATGCCTTATGGTTACGAGTGAATTCTTTAAATGCTTTTGTCGTGATTTATGCCGCTTGAGATTTTTATGGGATTTGGTACATTTAATACTTGACGCAACGCCTGCGTTTTTTAGATATGTTTACCATGCCTATAAATTCTCCTTGTCGTAGTTAGATCTTTATTATGTTCCTTCGATTTTAGAGCTTTCTAAACATGGTTATGGAGAATTTTAAGAAAGTATTTGCCAACTTTGTGACGAGTGCAGTTAATGGGTCCTCAATCCTCACGCCAAAGATAAAGCCCTTTGCTTTTCATGGATATTGCTTCAGCAATTTCAACTTTTTTGATGCTAGTCGCTCGTGAGGATGAGTGAATTAACACTTTGAAGTCAGACGAATTGTGCATTCCATATGATCATTTTTAGCTTGGCCTTTGATTTTCTCTATGCACCTAGTGGGTGGACATTCTGAACTTTTATGGGATGGTGCTCACTCAAGTATTGCTGAACTCTATAGCGAGCGTCATGACCTTTATTTTATATTTGAGGTGAGAAAGGCCATCCTAGAGTTTAACCCTTTTCTGTCACGTCTTCTCTGTTAAATGCTACAAGGATGGAATAGTTCAATTCTTGACGGCCCACTTAAAGCTTGTTGGCTTGTTGGCTTGTCGAATAAAGTTAGGAATTAGCATTCCTAATTTTTCTTTGTCAAATGCTCGATCGTGTGGGTAGTACTGACTGCACCCATTCGCTTTATTGCCTCCAAAGTGGCGGTTCTTGAGGCAAGTCTCAAGAAAAGGAGATTCTAACAAATCTGCCTGATAGGATGCTTAACATTAAGCATATCATTCAATTCAACAAGATCCAAGAGCACATCTCTTGTGAGTACTCTTCATTATAGAAGTTCATTGTTTTAGATTTTTTAATGTACTTATTTCTACACTCGCCTTTTTTCGGAGAAGATGTCGCCACTTCCTTCCCCATGGACCCTGAGGTCGTCAAGTTTTTTGGCGAGTTTGAGGTAGATGAGGAAGGCGAGAGCGTGGCCGCACCTGCATTGGTCGCTCCTGAGAAGTCGGCCGAGGAGGCAGGATTGAGCTCTATTTACGTGAAGTCCAAGAATAGGACGATGAGTGTCGTTCCTCACTCCTCGCCGAGAAAGAAGAGCAATAAAGGCAAAGAGCCGATGGATAACCCTAGTTATATTTTTGCTCAAAATAATTATATTCTCAGCATAGTCGATCCAACAAGAGAGCATTTAGGCTAGGGCATCACTTTTTTTTTGAGGATATGGAGGAGCTTCCCAAGGAGCGATTGCCTCAGACTACTATAACTACCCAAGCGATGACATAACAGTTGACTTGGGAGCTTAGTGGAAAATTTTTGTTTAAAATAAATACCCATGTAGCCACCATATTCGAGTGAGACTCAACGAGGAACCAACTTGAAAGCACCTAGTCTAAGCTAGTCAAGCTTCAAGATGAGGCGAAGTTGAAAGAAGAGAAGGATCAAGCAATTTTGGAACTGACTTGCCTCTTAGAGACAAATAAAGATCTGGATTGAAACTTTCTTGCTACACCAAGGAGTTTCAGAAGGAGGCCAAGTTATTTACTTTTTTGGGCTCTGACGAGTATAAGAGATTATTGCAATAGAAGTTCAAAGAAGGTGTTAAGTTTGTCATTGCCAATTAGTGAAGCATGGCCAACTAAATGTCAAATATTTGGACTTTGACGACATGCTCGCTCTATTAGAGTCAGACTTCGAGGATAGCAACGAGGAAGAAAGCATCAACTAGCTTTTTCTTCTTTTTACTTGTAATTTCTTTTTGTTATATATGCCAGTGTGGAGAAAATTTGTGACACCATATTAACTTTAGAAATTTCTTATTTAGGTAATCAAATTCGTCATTAAGGAACAAGCATATTATCTCGAAAGATAAATATGTTTTCCTATAATGGATTTGATTACTTAAAGAAAGACTCCTAAGGTTAATGGTCTTCTTAATGTTTCAGAGATTTTTTTTTTGAACTACATGGAAAAATAGGACAAGATTTATTTTATACTGGGATCATAGTTTCTTATTAGGGCAAACCCTTATAAGTAATTACATTTCAAGAATGAGAACCTCTTCTTAAGAATACTCTCGATTAAAGAAATAATCTCTTATTTCTATAGATTTCAAAGTTTATTCTAAATGATAGTTAAATTGGAATTTCAAAAGGAAACATTTCAAAGAGAAAATAGTTTTTTTTAAGGCCAATTGGGATAAAGTGGGAAATGTCTATATATACTGAAATATCCAGTAAACATTTTAGCTATCCTATTATTGAACTTTATATTTTGAGATTGAATTTATTGAAATTTCAATTGATATTTTATTAGAAATCTAGAAGTTAGATTCTAGCAGTATAAGATTGCAAAAATGCGTAGTGTTGAAGACTTTTTTTTAAAAAAGATGCTTCAGAACGTAAGTCTACAAATACTTCTAACACAAGTCAGAGGCTCGACCAAATTTGACTTTTGAGAATTATTGATTCTTTCTCTCACATGAGAAAATGAACCTATCCTTGACTCTTCTGAACTTATACCCCGCTCGAAAGGGCTACCGGGTAACACCACCTAAACGAATTTTAAACCCATGAATTCGGTCTTATGTATGCAATATAGCTGGGTTGTTGTATTTTAGAAAAGAATTTAGGTACCTAATCTCACTCTCTAATCCCTAGGATCATGTTAGGTATGATATACACCTAATTAATGCAACATGTCATTTTTTATGTCTTGACTCACAATTTATTTAAGGCTTTTGGGGTATGCAATTTATGCCTATATGAGATGCAATTAGAAGCGGCCATGAGCCAAATCAAAATAAAAAAGTATGCATCCTTAAGAATGTGGTCATCCTCAAAAATCAGATTCCCCTTATATGCAATGGGTGAATCGCTTAATTCAAGGATTTAGAATAATATGCTTTATGATTCGCAAAAGCTAATAGTTTCTGGTTGCTTTTAAGTTTTTTCTAAGGCTTTAATTAATGTGAGGTTTTGAGTTTCTTTATTTCCGTCTAAATTATTTAAATTTAAGTTTAGTAAAAAATTTAATTTCTCCCAGGAGCCTAACGTCCAGACATTTCATCACATAAATACAACACAAAAAAAAATCCATAAAAGTAGGTTGATTCTATTGACACGCAAAATAAATCACATTAATTTAATTTAAAAGGACACCGCTGCAAAATGTAGAGACGCCCAAAAGAAAAATGGGCAACTGAACTCTATCCTTATACAGCCCGACTTAGAACTAAAAGTCTAGATCTACGGGATTCTTTCTTCAAGAACCCTCACAGGCTTCATAGGGGACCACCAGCTAGTAGGGTCAGCTCCTACTATTCCTAGATCTTATATATCCTAACCTAATTCTAAGCTTAAATTATTTTTCAAATTTCAAAATAAATTTCTAATCCTTATAAAATAGACGTTAAGAAATACAAACAGTATTTCAACAGTTATATTTGCAAACATACGAACTTAGCATTAATTGCCAAATTTCTAATCCTAGAGGTTAGCTCCAAGGGGTGGTTAGTTGATTGAGAACACTCCAAATCATTGAGGATGAGGAGTGGAGGGATAATGGAGGAAACGCTTTTGAATTGGGGAGGATTTGTCTTGGTGTTCCACCTCACTCTTCCCATAGCATATTTCTCTCTTCCATGGCATCTTACATGGCTTCTCCACCTCATATGTTTCTTTTGGTTTTATTTTAGTTGAATTGATTTGAGTTGAGCTTGAATTTTAGTTCTTTAGATTGATCTATTGAATTTTCTTTTGCTTTGTTTTTGGTTAATTCATTTGATATATTGTTATAATATTTATGAGAAAGCTTGGACCCATGGGATTGTATTTTAATTTAATTTTAAGCTAGTTTGATCCATTTGATTAACGATGAATCAAATTGGATCTTTAAGCTCAATTGGTCATTTTGAGATTTAAATTAGACTTTAATTGTGTTTGATTAATGGTTTATGATGTTTTTGATTGATTGATTTTCTTGGACCCTTTTGACTCAATTGTGTTAAGTTGAGTTCAATTGAGTCAAATGATCAATTTGACTCAATTAAATTATGTTTGGACTCCAATCATATTTAATCACATGTGTGAGATGATTTGGAGTGATTAATTTTATCTGATTTAGAATTGGTTTTAATTTTAACCCATCTGACCCAAATTAGGTTTAATGGGTTAAGTTATATTCATTTGGGTCAAATGACCAAATTGGTTAAATTATACCTAATGATTGGTTGGATTATGTTTAATAATAATTTTCAAATGATTTTGGATAATCAATTTGAATTGATTTCAATTTAATTTGAATTAGAATTCAATAAGGCTCATTTAGGTCCATTTAGATCAAATGGTCTAATTAGTCTAATTAAGACCTTATTAGATTTATATATATTTGATTCATGTTTAAACATGTTTATTTTATGATTTCAAGTCTTTGGAATGACTTCATTTGGTCAAATTTTAGTAGGTTGACCTTTGACTTGGTGAGACCCACATAAGTTAACTTTATGTCAAAGGGTTGACCATCTTTGACCTTCATTTGGATTTAGTTTACTTTGATTTGATTTGATTTAAATTTATTTTGATTTATTTAGATTTCTTTGAATTTAATTAATTTTGAGCTTAAATAGGGTAATTAGGTTATCCACTTTAATCGCCTTACTTTAAACTCAAATAGGTTCAAATTCCAAGTGGAATGTATTTGATTCAATTCTTTGTTTATATTTGGGCTTTGGGTTTAGTCCACCTAATCATATTAGGTTAGATCAAATCCTAGAAGGATGCACTAGGTCATTAGGTGTAGTGTTCTAAGTGCCTAATTAGGAGGCTCCTAATCTAGAATTAGGTGCCCTAATTACTAGTTTTTGGGATAATGTTAATCTCATCCAAAAATGAGGTCAGCATCAAGTTAGAAGAGTGTATATTAAAATTTTGAATACTCACTACTCGCTTTTGTACTCATTGTGTCAAAGTACTTGCCAAAGTAATATAGTTGTTAGATGTACTCAAATTTGCTAAATGTAATTAAATATACTCGCTATTGCATAATTGTTTAAAGTGAGTGTGTCATGCCCCGGAATGATAACTTACGTCCATTAAAGTGAGACGTAACAGAGGGTAGATTTAGCTGACGGAATATTTTCTAAACATCTATTTCGTACATTTTAATTTTCACAAAATAATGTGAGAGATCAATTCAGTCGTCTAAATTCATCCAAATAGTACACACTAATATTAATATAATGAAATCTACTAACCTTCATAACAAGTGAAAGCAATTCATTTGAAATTTTTAATTTTAAAATATAGAGCATCTAAATCATCAAATATTAAAGTAGTATTTGCGAAATTTATTGGACTCGCCTCAAAATTTGTCCACAAAATTTCCCTACAAAATTTTCAAAAGAAGGAACAAAACTTACTTCTTCAACTTATCTTTAACCTTTCCTAAAAAATAATTATTTTCAACCAATAAGTCATACAATTTAGCAAGATAAGCGTGTCTAATATAGAACTGAAATATTGAAGAATAATACATTAATATGCATGCTATTTTGAACAAATGAAACAGAGATTGTATACATGATAACTTGATTTAGACAATAGTGGTGTGACACTTATATAGTAAATGTTAGCTTTAAAATATGCCATGTATAGTTATCAAAACTATTGGTTATCATATCTTAGCTTAAAAGCTACATGGAGAACCTTTTATTTATATAAAAGACCCTTTTGCTTTAAATCATATTAATTATAGACCCTTTTGCCTCACTGGAGGACCCTTTTGTCCCAAATTCTACGCAGGTAACATCATAATATTTTGTCAATCCTGAATTCTATCACATGTCATTTCTAAGCTAAACATGCTTGTATGTCTAACATGTTCTTTAGCAGTTACAAAATATAGTATGCAAAATGACCATAAATGAATCAAGACAGTATACTAAATGTGAAAATACAACAAGTAGAAATACGTAATTAATTGTTTACTTGAATTTCAATATACTATACATATGACTTAATTTTAAATAAGCTTGTAATGATGATCATTCACGAAATGAGAATATATAGTGTTGATAATCAATATTGTACACCAACAGAAATGTTGGGAAGAAGAACTTCCTTTCTGTATTACAATTTGCAAATCTTACCTAGGTGGCGAACTTCCCTTAGAAAATGAGATGCCCGAAACCTCTTTCGTATATACACAATATCAACAGGACTTTTCCTCATAAGAACACTTTTCACAAGCTATTCAAAATCAAGACGCTTCTATCACTGACAGGAACAAATTTGACACAAAATTTCAAATTAAGATCCATATATTATGTTCAATTTAAATCTCTTACAAACTTTTACTTAATAAAATGGAATTGCTACACTTTAATAAGTATTTGAAACTTACTATACAAAATTGATAATTGTCACTCGATCCTCCCTCCCAAAACTAAATTTTCAACACTTTAATTCTATCAAACTATAAAAATAAGATTTAAAATATAATTAAATCATTTAAAGTTAAGTTGAATTAAATTCCATAAATCACATGCTATCTATAGGAATAATTAGTAAATTTGAATTCATTAAATTGAATAAATTAATTCTAATAATTAATAAATCATTTTCAACTGAAATTTATGTATAAAATATATATTTATATAAATAACTTGCCTTATTAACAAAACAGAACTAATTTATACATTTGGTTAATAATCTCAATTTAATTTAAATTTATTATTATATATATCTTATTTTGCAACTTAAATAATTCTTACTTTTAATTAACAACATAATCACTTGAGATCAATTTATTAAATCTTCCCCAATTCAAATAAAATTTTAAAATAATACTATATGAATTTATTGTCCAAATTGTTTTCCACATTAATCAATTATTTATTTTATATCATAAAAATATCCCAACAAATACATAATTAATTAATATATTAAATGCCATATATATATATATATATATATTAAACACAATATACCATCCACTTACCTGCTACTAAACCCCAACCGGCTGAAGCCCTATACCTCTCGAGCCACAGAATAGGCTACAAGGTCGACCTCGATTGGCCACGACGACCGACGTCAAAGCCACCCCCACTAGCTTCAATTCACACCGTCACATCTGCCTACACCTGCGATCGAACCCATCGAGCTTGTCGACTACTCCCTCTCACCCTCTCATGCGGGATAGCTGAACTGAACGACACAGAGGAAAATTAGGGGACGATCCGGTTTATACTCCAATTAAATGATTTTATTCTCTTCCTATCCAATGCATTCTTAGATAAGTGCGGAAATCCATCCTTGTTATAGTGCAGATGACGAGATTAAGAGGAAATTAGGGATTTGTTAAATTATAGGTTTATTGGAAACTTAATAATTATTAATAATTAAGTTTAATTAATTAATACATATGTATATATACTAAAATAAATTTATATTGTATTTGGTATGTAGTTAAATAAATTCTCACTTATTTGTGTCCTTACAGATAGCTTCATGTTATTTAGGGAATACTAAATCACCAATCATAGGGTGTTGGGCTTAGATAGTTTAGTCGTCAACCACATGGAGTGTTGGTCTTTTGTTTGTAATTGCCAACCATATTGAATGTTGATCTTTTATTTGTTGTCGTCAATTACACGGAGTGCTGGTCTTACACTATAACTAGCAACCACACTGTTTTACTTACACTTGAGTCGTCAATCACATAGAGTGTTGATTTTTTATTTGTAGTCGCCAGCTGCATGGAGTGTTGGTCTTGTACTTTAACTGTCAACCACACAAAGTGTTGGTGTTATGCATTCCTTATATGTTTTCATGAAGCATTTAGCTTAAGCGAATATTCATAGTTTAGATTTAATTTTTGGCAGACTGTCGAGCTGACCCTTGTGTTAGGCCAAAAGTGGCTCACAAAGTTTTAGGCATTTCATAGGGGCCAAATATAGCTCGCCAAATGAAGCTCGTCACTTGGGCCAAAATTGACTCGCCATGTTGCCTGAGTCAGTATGCAAATCCCCTAGTGTTAATTCAAATTATTATAGTTCGTCGAATGTCTTGGGTCTATGTGATTCACCGTGCCACTAGGCAAGTATAATTAAAGTTCTTAGTCACCATATTTGGAGTTTCAAGCATGCATTTAATGAAAAATCATTAGGCGAGCAAGGATAAGAAAATTTTATTGATTCATTCTAATCATATACGTTTGCTCAAATAAGAGATCGTTCTAAAGAAAAAACAACAGTTTAGTAAGAATAAAAATGTGTACAAAGTAAGCTTATCTTATTGCTAAATTTTTTTTCAAATCTCTCGCATTTCAGGTCTGCGGCACATCTTGTTTTGAATGTGTTTGAAGTTGATAAGCTCTTGGACCAATTTATTTCTTGACAATATATGGGCAATCCCAAATGTGGGCTAGTTTGTCCTACACATTCTAAATGTTTTTCTTTAATGTGACAATTATAGTATTTGATCATTCGTCTCTTGATTTCTTTTGTCTAAGCGATGCTTCAATTAGCAACTTTTCTAGTAGGTTATGTTGTCTCCATGACTTATGCGTTCAATCTTTCTCACTTCCTAGTTTTTCGATCTAGCTCGATAGTTGTCATAGCTCTTTGACTGTGAAGTTCATACTAACAAGTAGCACTGCCTCTATCCCATGCGATAAGGCGAATGACGTCTGCTAGTAGTTGATGTTGGAGTCGTTTTAAGGGCCTAAAGTACAGCTACTAAGGTATCTACCCCCTTGACTTTTACTCCTTTCACCTTTTTCATTAACAAATTGAGAATCTTTTTATTCGCCACTTCTACTTGGCCATTGCTCTGAGGGTGATGCATTGAAGTGTACTTGAGTTGAATTCTTTGTGACTTGCAAAATTCTTATAGTCGTCGAATTGCGCACCATTGTAGGTGATGATCAATATGGGTAGTCCGTACTTGTAAATAATGTTAGTCCAAATAAAATTTTTAACTACCTAGAAGATTATCTTATTGAGCGGCTTAGCTTTAATTCACTTGCTGAATTAGTCAATCTTGATGAATATAAACTTACTTTGTCTGTTGGCAATTGCTAGGGCCATATCAAGTCCATTCCCTAAATCGCAAAGGGCCAAGTTTTGTGATAGGCTATAGAGGTTGTGGTAGTTGCTGTTGTAGAGGGATGAACTTCTGACATTGTGAATACCTTTTGGAGAAATCCTTATCATCTTTTCTTATTGTGAGCAAAAAATATTTTTGTCACAATATTCTATTAGTGAGTGTCATGATTATTTCGACAAATTTTACGCTGGCTGTCGACTACCTAACGCAACCCTCCACTTTTTGCATCCGGACTTGGGACCGGCAATGGTAGTGTTAAGAAAGGTAGAGGTAGACCTAAAAAGACTTGGTTAAGATGTATAAAAAATGATCTTAGTATACTCGAATTAAATGAGAATTTGACACATAATAGGACACAATGGAGACGAAGGATTCATGTAGCCGACCCCACCTAGTGGGATTAAGGCTTGTTGTTGTTGTTGTTGTTGTTGTATTCTATTAGTGAGTGTTCTTCTTCTAGAATAGCTTCCACACTTGCCTTAATGAACATCACTGAGTACCGTATTCTGCTCACTTTTCCTTACACATCTCATGTTTAATGAAGTCATCGATCTTCAAAATAACTCGCCGCTTATCAGTAAATTTTAAGCGGCTTTGATCTTAAATCTCCTTGGATCTTTGATTTCTTGTAAGTACTTCTTGATGGGGTTAATCTAACTAGGAGAGTTTTCACTATCAATTTCCATAGACTAGCATTCTTTTATGGCCAGTTGGGCGAGTTGGAGGGTAGGCTGCTCGTGTGCTATTAATAACAAGTCAGCAAGTTGATTATGATCTCTTGATACTCTTTCAATCTTAAAGTATTTGAGTCTTCCAATTTTTATTTTTACTTTCAGTAGGTATTTTTATAGTAATTCGTCCCGTACTTTATATTCTCCATTAACTTGATTTACCATGTGTTGCGAATCTGAGTGGGCAACAATGTGCCTGGCACCTATCTCTTGGGCAAATCACAATTCAATGAGTAAAGCTACATACTTAGATTGATTATTCATCACTTGTAAATTAAACTTTACTAAGTTATGGTGATTCCTGTTGGGCTTTTCAACACAATACCCACTCTCTTTCCTTCATCACTCAAAGAGTCATCCACATATAGGTGCCATAAAGTATCTTGATTGACTAAGACATTATGCGAGTCACTAAAATCTACTAGAAAATAAGCGAGTGTCTCTTCCTTGATCGTCGCCCTAGATGAGTATGATATATTAAGCTCACTCAGTTCCACTGACCATTTTAATAGTCTCCTTAAGTTATTGGGTTTGGTGAGTACAAATTTGAGCAGTTTATCAGTGATGATATGTATTGAATGAGTCTAGAAATATGATTGAAGTTGTCATGTCGATATAATAAACATAAGTGCAAACTTTTGAGATCATTGAAGGCTTTCTCATACCCTGTTGTTCATTCAAACTTCTTTGCATTTCTTAGTACCTTTAAGAATGGCAAGCAGCATTCTCCGGGCTTGAAAATAAACTTGTTTAGCTCTACGACTAACCCAATGAGTCGCTGCACCTCTTTTGTCGTTCTCAGTGAAGACATATCGAGTATAGCTTTTATTGTGTCAGATTAACATTTATGCTTTCAGGGGTGATTAAGAATTTTAGAAACTTGCCTGATCTTACACCGAATATACACTTTAAAGGGTTAAGGTGCATATTGTACTTCTTAAAGGAGGAAATTGTCTTCTTTAGATCTACAATGTATTTTTCAGTTAACATGCTTTTAATTAGCAAGTTGTCCATATAGACTTTTATATTTCTTCCCTTTTGCTCTTTGAATACTTGGTCATCGTTCTTTGATAGGTCAGTCCTGCATTCTTCAGCCCAAAGGGCATTACTTTATAACAATATAGTACTTTCTCATTAACAAAAGTCATTTTTTCCGAGTTGATAAAGTGCATTTGTATTTAATGATGCCCAAGGAAGGCATGTAGGAAACTCATAATTGAGTAGCTCGTCACCGAGTTGATGAGTGTGCTTGATTCTGGTAAGTGGGTACCTATCCTTAGGGAAGATCGAATTTAAATTTGCAAAGTCCACGCACATTCCCCACTTGCCATTGAATTTTTGTACCATCACAATATTCGATATCCACTCTAAATATTAGACTTCTCTAATGAAGTCGCTTTTAGGCAACTTGAAGATTTCATTCTTAATTGGCTAGACAAATAGAGCCGTCATTTTCCTCATTTTTTGCATGATTGACCGAGCGTCCTTCCTCTACTCTGTGTGAGTTGTCGACTGCTCACAAATAATAAACTCAAGAATGACTTAAGTTCATTTTGATAGTGATTTTTCTCCTTATGCTAGGAACTTAATTGTTATATGATAAGTCGACATTACTACCCTGAATGTATTGACCAGTGGTCGATCAAAAATAGCAATATATGTAGTGGATGCCTCTACAATAACAAAGTCGGCTATAATTGTGAATTACTTCTCTCTTTCTCCTTCAATTATTGGGAGAGTGATAATTCCTATTTTCTCTTTTCTCCAAAAAAATTCATAGTAGGGCTAGTTTTGAACTCATCATGTTCATTTTGTCGAACACAAAATTAAAAATAGTATTGATCGAGCTCCTCGTGTCGATAAAAATACTCCTCATATGATGGTTAGCAATTAATGCCATGACAACTAGCACGTCGTTGTAGGGATTGCTATTAGTTGGACAATCTTTCTCTAAGAAACGCATACTTGGCGTCCACCCATGGCTGCTGAGTTGACTTCTCTTGATCGCAGTTGTTTAAGGTTTGCTTTCCTTGATGATTCTTCGGCTCCACCAAAGATGGCTGGTATGCCCATAATATGAATCACATGAGCTGGGGCGGGTTCATTGTCCGGCTCAGTGATTTCCTTTTCATGTCTTCTTATGAACTCCTTTAGCTTTTTCGTCTTTATGAGCTCCTCCACCAAGTTCTTTAAATGCCAACACTACTCGGTGTCATGTCCATGGTTGTGATGATACGCACAATATCTTGATCAATTGCGAATTTCATCAGTTGGTCGCGTGAAATACTCTTTATATAGATGGCCTCTACCAGTTTGACCATTGACACCCTCAATGGTGTAATTACAGTTGGCTGTAAATGTTTGCCACGTTCATGGCGAATTGGTAGATTCTTGAACTTGCTCTATACATCGACGCTCCTCATTGATTTGTTGTCCTCTTCCTCTATCTTGTCTGCACACTCAGAACCTATTCTTTGAACCGCTCCAAGGGCAACTTCTTTGCCGAGTCCCTCCTATGAGTCATCATTCTTGGTTGGGTGATTTTGTTGTATTCCTCTGCATTTACATGATTATTCACCAACTCCAATAGCTCTGATAATGTTTTGGGATGTTGATGCCCAAGAGTCTATATCTAAAATGACCTTTCTTGAGGTCCTTGGCAAGTGCGGCTTTTTCAGCTTATGCAATTGCTGCCTTTAGGTCGTTTACCTCCAACATTTTTCCTTTTTAAATGTGTAATAGACTTCTTAATGGACTCACTAGGCTCCTATCGCATCTACAGGAGAGCTTGTGAACTCTTCAATGGTTTTTGGGCAAAAGTAAATTGGGGAAGGAACATCATATGAGGGCCGACTCCTTGAAAGCAATAAAGAACGGTTGACACTTCATAGCATTGCCGAGGTCTAACAATAATGTCGTAGATTCAAAGTAAGATGTGATTAGCGGTTGATGTGATCTTTGTAGGATTCCAAATGTGAGATCTTGAATTTCTATGGGACCGAGCTTTCACAATCTTCTTGGAAAAGGCATTGGTATGATTGTATTCACTTGTTTCTCCTTGACGTCTTCCTCCTCACTCATCTAATAAGACTCGTGGTCAATGTTGAGTGACCTTGATAGTTCCCTTATTTGATGTTGAGCTTGACGAGTCATCGAACTAGATTCTTTGTTCTCCTTAACCCTTGGGCTTTCATTCTTCACTTTCTTCATAGCCATTTGTACTAGGAAAGTGATATTGTCCTCTATGTTCGTCATATCCTATTGTGTGATAAATTGTTGAGTACAACCCTAGGCCTATCGAGTTATCTCGTACTGAAAGATCTGCTTCGCTAGGTCCTTGACTTTTGGTTATTGGCCTCATTCATACTCATTACACTTAAAAGAATGTTGAATCAAAATATATTCGTGGAGTGAAACTGAACTTTTTAGGCACCTAAAAAGCAGGGTTAAGTTGAGTGGGAGTGAATGAAAATAAAGTATGAAAGTACAAGAAATATGAGAAATTTCACCATATCAAAAATTCCAAGAACAAGGATCTCTTCCTATCCCTCTTTGGTAATTAGTACAAAAATCAGTAAAGTACATAAGTGCTGAAAATAAAAAAAAAAATGCTAATAGGTCCCCCTTCCTCGAAGATCTCCTTTTTATAGGATTGAGGTGTGGTTATATATGGAAAGTACACATAAGTTAAGTTGGTTACATAAGAGATACTCGCCTATGAAGCCGAGTGCTACATGTTGAGTGATGAGTTTAGAAGTGTAGTCATCAATGTTAATGGTATGAGTTGTCTGATGTGTATCTGGTTGCATAGTCACTTGCATTTGGGCAAGTTCATGTTTGAGGCAGGTTGCTGGATACTAATTGCCTGCCTGGGGTGGTTCTTCTCATGTTCGCCTTGTCTAGAGCAAGTCTTTGTGGGTAAGTGATGTACTTGCATAGATTTTGCCTCTCACTAGTAGTTATGCCAGTCCTCTATTGTTTTATGAGTACTCATTGTGTCTACTCGTATTTCTTAGGCATATACTAATCTTCCATGCAATGGCTTCTTTCAAGGTTATCTAGTTGTTTGCCACTAAAGATTAAAATTTTGTTAATAAGATGGTTGAAGTTGTTTATATTTTATACATATCTTTGAGCATTAGTTGAACTTGCTCCAATCTAAGTGTGGCATTGACTTGAGTTCGAGCTAGTCAAACTTGCTACAAATTCAAAATAATTGAGTTTTTTTATTAAATTTGACTCAAAATCTAAATGCAAACTCAACTTAATATAACACAATATTGAGTTGACTCAAAATCAATTCAAGCTAGCTAGAAATCTCTTGTTTTTAGTGCATTCAAATTGGCTCATTTAATTAAATTGATTCCAATTCCACTTGAAATGACACATCATATGAAAATGCAAACTTGTTTTTTAGTATATTATATGTGCAATAAAAATCAAATTACTACATTAAATTCTAAATCTATATTATACAACATATATAATAATATCATAAAGTGCTTTAATAAAAAAAGTACATCATGAATAATTAAAAGAGCATAATAAAAATCAAGTCAATGCACTTGAAATTATATATATATATATATATATATGTGTGTGTGTGTGTGTGTGTGTGTGTATGTGTGTGTTTTTCCATGAAGATAAATTGTTCTCCATTATCCTCGAGTTTCTGTTAAAGATAAATTGCTCTCCAATATCCTCTAGTTTCTTTGAAGATAAAATGTTCATTCTTATAAAATACAAAAAATATAAAAAATTATTAGGGCTACTCTTTGAACTAAATATATAAAACATAAAGTACTTAACAAAGTTTAGACATTAGACATGAGTCCCATTATTCTCAAACTCATAATTTATCACATTTGAAATAGACTCGCAACTAAATGACAAATTGTGGTGATTAAAAATGTAAGGACAATACGTAGATCTTGGGATTTTTATTTAAGTGGTCAAATAAGATATCGAGGAATAAGACATCACCTCAAAAGTTAGAGATATTATCCTACAATAAATTCAATTATTTGATAAGGACTCTTAATACTGATGGGTCTATGTATACCAGAGATTTTTCTTCTGATTTATATAGATGAAGTAAGACAGCTTATTTTACCTAGGTTATAAGTTACTTGTAGGGGCAAGTCTCTTTAATTAAATCTTAGAAGAGAGAATCTCCTAAAAAAACTCTCGATTAACTTAGTTAAGTTAATGTCTATATGAATTTTAAAGTTTAGAATCAAGAGTACTAATTTTGGAAATCTAATGAAATAGATCAAATAGGAATAATTCGTTTTGGATTTTATAGAAGATAATTAAGAAGTGATTTGATATTGAGTAGCCTACTGAGCATTTTAGCCTATATTATTGCTGGTCTTTATATTTTTGAGATGGAGGTTTAGTTTTGTTTTGAATTAACTTTGTATTAGAATGCTAGGACTTATATCCAATCAATATAAGATTGCAAAAATGCCTCAGAGGTGAGAATTTATATCTATAGCAAATGAGAAACAAGCATCCTCAGACCTTAAAACTAAAATTCTTCAACACAAGTTAAAAGCGCAATCTATTCTAACGAGGAAAAATTGGGATGTATTGGCTCAAACCCATTAAAGAATGTGAACTTATCTTAACTCTTCTTGATTTATTACTGCATGTATGAGCTTCCAGTTAAACACCACTTACATTTTAAATCCATGTGACTAGTCTTATGAAATGCAATATAATTTGACTGTTATTTATTAGAAAATAAATCTAAGAATCTATATGCACTCCCTAAACTTTAGGATTATGATTGGCATGAAAATACTTCTAATTAGTACAATAAACTTTAGCTTTTATATATTTTAGACATTGAGTTTGTTCAAAGGCTTGGGTATGCAATTATGTTTATATGCATGATATGAAAGTAGTTATGAGCTAAATTATAATAGAAGACAAATTTCTTCAAGAATGTGGCTATCCTCACTGGTTAGATACCCTATGTGCAATGGGAGAATGATATAATTCAAGAGAGAAAAAAATATGCAGTATGTTTACAAGTTCTAGAGGTTTTTAGTTGCTTTTACTATTTATGTTTAGGGTCTGAATTTCATCAGGTTATGAATTGTATTATTTTAATTTGAGTTGATTAATTCAGTTAGGTAGAAAAATAATTTTTTTTCTAGAAAGCATAGCATGGGGGAGGGGGGATTCCGAGCAAACAAACAACAAAAATCTCATAGATAGAAACTTAGAAAAAAGCATGTCATTTCTATCACACAATCTGATGTAAACACATCATCAAACATATCAAAATAATATGATAAAAGGTTGATATGATCGAATTTCGCTATACGCCCCGAATGAAAAAAAAAAAAGAGTAACCGAGCTCTACCCTTATATAATCAAGCCGAGAACTAAGTAATGGGGTCTTCTCGTCTTCATCTTTATGGCAAATGCTCCAGGCTTCACGGGGCCTCTTAAGTTCATGCCTTCTAGGCACTACTCATCTTAAATCTCCGGGCTCTAACCTAGTTCTAGATACAAATTATATTTTAAAATTCTAAAAAAATAAAATTCTAACTAACCTATAAAATAGAGATTAGCTAAAATACACATACACATAAGCAGTTATATTTTATATAGTGTGGCTTGTCACCAACGGGTACCAAGCCTGCTTGTCATAATGGGCTATAGTTTAGGGGCTTAAATAAATAGCACTTACAAGTAACTTGTTATTTTTAGATTTATTATAACGACTTTTTTACTTAGCACAACCTCCTATAGAAAATAATTTTAGTCTAATAGATAGCACTCTGACATTCAATCTACAAGCATACATTCCAACATCCAGTCTAAAACAGTACATCATAAAAAAATACATCATAATAAAGCATCGACTTAACTTAAGTCTTAGATTAGTTACCTATCAATCTAGTGTGGTGAGCAAAGTCTAGTGTGGTGAGTAAAGGCTAGTCTTTAGTGTTTGATTTATAACTTGAGAATTTGATTTAATTTATTATCATCAGATGATTTCAGCTTAAGTGATTAATGATTTAATGATAGATTTTAAGGTGAAATTTAATTTGAGTTTGAGTTGAATTTAGAGTTTTAAAGAGTTTGAGGAGTAATGGGCCACACTTGGGGCAGAGTTTGCTTTTCCTAACACCCTAATCCTAATAGAGTGAACACTCTATCAAAAAATAAAAATTCACCCTAAAGGTTTAAGTAGTTTTCTAAGAATTTTTAATTAGTTCAATTAATGATGATGCATTTTAATTGAGTTTTGAGTTATAATCCATTAAAATTCAAATGACCTCTCATGAAGTATATCTTATGGTTAGAAGAATACCTTTGAGATCACTTCAAGATATTCTTAAGGTTTTTTTGAATTATTATTAAATTTAATATCATTTATTAAGTAAGAAAAAGAATAAATTATCAAATGATGATCAAAACAACCCCCAAAATTATGTAAATACTTTCTAAAGATGGAGAACTTTAAAAGAACTTCTCATAAAATTTTGACAACAACAACAACAACAAGCCTTAATCCCACTAGGTGGGGTCGGCTACATGAATCCTTCGTCTCCATTGTGTCCTATTATGTGTCAAATTCTCATTTAATTCAAGTATAGTAAGACCATTTTTTATATGTCTTAACCAAGTCTTTTTAGGTCTACCTCTACCTTTCTTAACTTAAGACAAATCTAATGCATCTACTCTCCTAATCGGGTCATGGACTACGACGCTTTATGTGGCCAAACCATCTAAGCGACTCCCTAATCTTATCTACCACTGAACTACTCTAACTTTTTCTCTAACATACTCATTTTGCATTCTATCTCTAAGGGTAAAGCCACTCATCCACCGAGCATCCTCATCTCTCAGAATACTTAACTTAGTCTTATGTTTCTCTTTATTGGCCAACATTCTCGCACTATAAGTCATTGCGTGTCTTACCACCATCTTATAAAATTTTCCCTTAAGTTTAAGTGGAACTTTTCTATCACATAATAGGCCAGATGCATTTCTCCACTTCAACCATCCAACTTGAATTCTACTAATAACATCTCCATCTATTTCACCATCATTTTGAACAATAGAGCCTAAATATCTGAATCGCTCACTCTTATTAATGACTTGATCACCCAAAGTCACAACACTACCACTAAAACTTCTCATAAAATTTTGAGATTAATTTAAATTAATTTGAATTCTTTTTAATTATTTTATTATTTTATGATATATAAAATATTTAAATTAAAATAAAACTCATAAAAATAGTTGCCACTATCGAGATTGTCTTTGTTTAAAGATTGATTATCATCAAAGTTATATTAGTCACAAGAGATATAGATAGTTGAATTCTTCATTGATTTCTTTGTTCCCGGGGGAACAAAATAAAATCATAAATGCTAAGTGGCACTAGTGGCTTAGTACCCCCATCTGTAGAATTGATACTTTGGGTTAAGTGTGATGAGTTATATAGGTTAAACCCTTTTGAATATTTTTTTTTTCTATTGAAATTTTAAGTGGGCTATTGTTGATTTGATTTTTGGGTTATTTAAATAAGATTCATTCTGAGTTATTTCAAATTGATTTCATTTATGAGTTTGCCTTGAATATATTTGGGTTTATAATTCAATTTGGATTTTAGTCTTAATAGATTTGATTTGTGCTTGAATTTTATAAAGTTTGGATTTTGTTTTAGCCTAAAGATGACTTAGGTTAATCTGGGTATTAAGTGCTAGATTGGACCTACTAATCTGAATAGGACTAACATTAAGGTTCAATTCCTATTGGCCTTCAGCTTGGGCTTGGTGTCCCTTTGACTACTAAGAGTGTCTTAGGACTCTAAGTGAGGAAATCTTAAGATAGGATTCCTAATGCTATTGGGGTTGTGTGTGTTAACCTCAATAAAAGTGAGGTCAACAAAAATATAAGTGAAGCTGTGAAAAAAAGCAGATTAGCGTTTCATATGTTTTTGTTCAAGCTATGATAACATTCGTGAACCATGATCCAATCAGTTGTAATTTCCAATAACCGAATGCAATGTGTCCTTCAGGTATAAATGAAAGCATACAAAAAGTGATAAAATTAAGGATATGAATTTAAATATCTAAAGATATCTAGCAAGTTAATCAACGTCTTAATATCTAATCACTTACTATAATCGTTTTACTTAATAAAAAATGTAATAAAATGCATAATTGCATAGCATGTTCAAAATAAAATGCCGAGTAACATCTATAAACTATCAAGATGTCATTGAAGTGTAATATTGGTCACCTATGAAAATTATAGCATATACAAAATTGACAACATTTTAATAATATGAATATTATATGAATATTAAAAATAATATAACAAACCAAACTTCACAGCAGATTGAAGAGCAAAATCCTGTGTTCTATAAATCAAATTAGACCAGGTGTAGTGTATGTCCCTTTTCAATTATAAAATACAGAATATAATAAAATAGTCAACCATGTAATAATATGGCTATATTATGAGTAAAATATGAAATTCACTGTGGGTTGAAATCAAACAACAATATCAAACTTCAAAGGCAAGCTTCTGTAGCTGCGTAACTATTTATCTGAACACATTGGCAAATATTGGCGGCCTCCTTAAAGTCATTAGCCATTAGATGAATCATGATCATTCCATAATATTTTTTCTCTCTCATCATCGAATTAAGTTTTAAACTTTTTCAACAGCATGTAAGCATATACCATTCTCTCCATTCTGTTAGAATCAGAAGAGCAGCTGAAAATATCAACATCTAAAAACAGAAAAATATGTAAAACCAAGGTTACCAAATTTATTGCAGATAAACAGGTCAGAGCAGATCTTAACAGTAAGTACGTGGATGATAATAGCAGCAAAACAACTAAAAACAGCAGGTAGACAGCTGAAAACCGTAGCAGAGCAACTGAAACCAAATGTACCGGACTTTGCAGATAAACAGTTCAAAACAGCAAGTTCACAAATGAAAATAATAGCAAAATAGCTAAAAAAGCAGTTAAAACAATTGAAAGTACTAGCAAAGCAAACTGAGAATAGCAGATCTTTGTTCACAAGTCAGTACAGATTATCATTTATAAAATAATTTATTCACCACAGATCCTCCAATATCTTCAATTCTTTGTTCAGTGCTGACGATAGATCCCTTAAAAAACTGAAAACATAACAAACACGAAGCATCCATAGATGCTGCACTCGGACAACTGATAGAGGATAAACGGATTTATTGTTTTAGAACCCAAATAAGGCAGCTAGCATATATAGTAGCATTAACTATGTATGCACTCTGACTGCTAATCTGACAGTTATTTTGAAGGGCTTTGAATCTTGGGACAACATCCATGCCGACCAAACAGAGGATTTGAGGATTTTGTGGAAGATGATCAGTTACCAATATCAGAATAGACCTTTTAAAAAGTCTAAAAGCTTCTCGAGCACCTCATCTAGATCATTTTTTATAAGAAAATAAGCCCAAGTAAATCACTTCTAAACATGCATGAGGATCTAATAGAAAACAAATATGCTAAGGACTCATCCTCATGCATATTAAATGAATCGATTTCACATTGCCTCATAACTTAAGTTGGTTTCGAGCAGAATTATAACCATACCCCCACTTTATAACTCATGAGTATTAGGTAAAAGGGTTCAACTTTTACATTGAATGGTTCCCACTTTTAAAATAAAATAGAAAGTCATGCTTCTAGTTTTTGCTGATGGCTAGTATGCCACCATTGCCAATGGCGTCAATACCAAGTATTTTACTCATGTTTAGTGTTAGATGCATACCTATATCGTAAGTTCTCTCAACACCTTACAAAAACATATGCAGAATTGTAATTAGCACATCAAGCTACCAAGGAGCAGTCATCACAAAGCTCAATGTTCCTGCAGATTGGAAAGGTAATTCTGTTTTCCATAACCTGCTCTCTAACTTTCTTAGCTTAGCGTTCGGTGGAACTCTGATCTGCTTTTCTTTTGCAGAATGGCAAATATATTTGCTACTTTTGGCTCTTTTCTTAGGCTCCGCTGTGATCTTTTACCTGTTTCATGAACACTCGGATTCATTCTGGAATTTCCCCCTAGGAAGAAATCAACCAGGTAGGCCCTATTTGAGAATTGTTGCACAAGATTCTCAGCTAGCTGATGATCAGAGCCCCTGGTGATATTCCCATTTTGGCAGTTAACAACACAGCCTGATGCAGCTGAAATTCAGACTTATATTTTTCATAAATATTATATAAATTAAAATAATTGATGTAAATACTAAAATGTTTTATTTATATTTTTTTACCATATGTTTGTAGATGGTATTACAGTGGTGATTGATAGTTTAGTACATTATCACGGCAAGTTGAGAGGCTTATTGTCTCCACTTTATTTTCTGGTTCAATGCATAAATCTGGAAAAATTACAGCAAATAAGAGGTCAAATTTTGGCATATTTCTTTTACTTTACATAGAATTTAATTTCGGTAACCCTCAAATTTTTTTGTCTAGAGTAGAAACCGATAATGATTATATTGTGCCAATAAAAAAATGAATATCATTCATGCTAAGCTTTATTTGAATAGTTTATAACGGTCAAAATATGGAAATTCTATAATCAACAAATATGTTTTTAATTCAATTGATACTGAATTTGTTTTTTGAGGTTAGTGATATGTATCTTGTTATAAAGTCATTGCTGATGTTAATTTGAAATTTTGTTAAAATTCTTCTTATGGCCTTTAAAGCCTAAAATATATTTTTATCTGCTAACGGGCAATCTCAAAATGTAGTCGGAAATATAAAACAATGACTTGAACGAAGGAGAAAATGAAGGAACAATGATTGAGAAAACAAAGGAGAAAATGAAAGATCATAGGGTGGGCTCCTTTGGAAAATTATTAATGTTAAATAATGCATTATTTTAGGAAGGAATTATTTTCCAAAAAAAGAAAAAGGAATGACCGTTTTGATGTAATATAGGTGGGGTCAAATATAGTTATGAAATTACGCAAGAAATATATGAGGATGATGTAAATGTGTCAAAAATCTCATGAGGTGATATAATGTAGAATATTTTTTTGGGGCTAGTTTAGTAATGCATGTTTTTTTATTTACGCATTTAGGATATCTTGTGTTGCATATGTATAATATTTTTATGTAAATTGGGTTATTGTATAGTGCTATTTTTATAATTTTGAGTCTTTTTTGGATCATTTTTAGTCATGGTTTGATTGAGTTTTATTATTATTATTATTATTATTATTATTGAGTTGATTTATTAGATTGACTAACCCAACATATATAGAATGATGGTTATATAGCTAAAGTATATCTTGAACTAGGCGGACTCATCTTGACGCACTAATTAGTTGATGAACTAGTTAAGTTGGGTCAACATAGAGTTTGTCATATATCCACTTGTCTTCACGAGACAATTGAAGTATATGTCATGGGACAATTTCTAGCAAGGGACCTGCCACCATTCAACAAGTCTACTTGACTCACATGAAGAACTTGTCACTTACTAATCAGTACACAACTCAACAAGGACATAAACATCAAACTCGCCCTCCATTCAAAGTCAAGAAATTTGATTCATATGCTAAAGATCACACCCTACTACATCGAAATTATGCATATGTTCGTAATTTAGTGTTCTTTAGAGTAGGTATAGTTTTCTTTTATTATTTTATAAGTTTTTTGTTGCCATTCATATAGCCCTCTAATCCTATAAATAAAGGATTTGAAAGTATATTCAAATTTTTTGGATTTTCTAGCATTTTTACACTTTAATTTAAGATCATACAACCTACTTTAATCCCTCAATATTATGGGTTTCATTATACTTGAATTTCTTGAATATTATTGTACTTCATCATTAGTGATATAGCCTAATCATAGTCTCTATTTGCCCATCTCTCTCTTGATCCCTAGGCCACACCATGAATAAATTGAAGGCCTATTTTATAGCTTAAGTAAACTGAAGCACAACCTCGATTTATTACAAGTTAATAGCAATTCATAGTTCAACTTAACTAGGGGAAATTTTAGGAGATTGTATAAGGTGATAAGAACAGATTGGAGGAGCTAATGTTACTAGTTTCTATTAGAGGAGGGTGGTGACTTGATTTCCTAGCCTATTAGGTAGGCTAGGTCATTAATTAACCTAATAGACCCATGGGAATTGGGTTTATTCCATTTCAGGCTAAGCGCAGCAAAGTGATTTTGCTCTTTGTTGGATTTGAATTGATTTCCCAAGCGATTTTGGAGAATGTTAGCCTTACAAATCAATTTAACACATTAAGACCCATTACCTTGGCCCATTGATCTACAAAAAATGATCAAATCAAGTTGGTGTGAACTAAGATACTGATGTAAACACTCTCCTCTAGCACCAGGCTAAATTATGGGGGAATTTTTTGTCATTTGGTTAGCCAATTTTAATTTTGAAGTGGGGGAGTGCCCATTTGAATTTAATTTAGACACATTGACCCATTAGATTTAATTGACCCACTTGGAGTGATGAAATAAACGTGGATTCAACTAGTCAGTTGTTTGAGACATCCTTGGCTACAATATTTCTAGAGGGTTTAATTTATTATAAATATTATGCTTGCCTAATAGAATCTCTAATTAGCATACAGGCATTAATGGTTCTAAACCATTCTCAAGATTTTTTGTGCTTGGGCTAATATATAACTAGACCATGTATGTTATGAAAGTTATAAGAGATAATAGAATAAATGCTTTGATTCAATTTTGGCTAATTAGTTTGATGTTTGAGAATTGAAACTTTGGGTGGTTGACTTGAGGGATGTAGTTGGAAGCTCTTTTTCTTCTTTTTCTATAAGCACTATAAGACTTTGTTTAAAATATTCTTTATTCTCCTTTTCTTTATTTATCTTATTTCACGTCTTACTCTTTTTAGAACCAAAGGCATGCACTTGGGGCTTTGAATTTAATTTTATGGAATTCTCAATAAGGATATTCGTTTCCTATAAAGAATTCTTCTCACATATCTTACAATCACAACTATATAGCAAAGTGAGAGCATCAAGTATATCTTTTCCAAATTTAAGAGATAATAAATAAGAAAGCTCATCAAGAAGAGATATCTTATCAAAATATGAAATTACCTTTTCATTTAAGGAATCAAATCACTTTCTGAAATAGAAGATAAGATACCATTTAAACAAAAATACCACATTATCGAATCAACACTTCGTATAAATTATAAGAATCTAACTTTTTCATATATAAAATTAGTTTTATAAAAAATAGCTGTATAATAAATTTTATCATCAAAAGAACAAGAAATTATTTGAAGTGTGATAGTGACCAACTCAGGGATGTTAAGTCACTAAATGAGCCCAGTCTCTGATACCAATTGTTAAGAGGCTATGGCACCCAAGAGGTGGGGTGAATTGAATTTTTAAAAAATAATTTCATAAAATTTAATTTTAAAATTTTGTAGAAAACTTAAATCTTTAATGATAAAGCTTTAGAAAAATAAAACAAAAATCAACAATAGAATAGAAAAGTAAAGTGCAAACAAATAAAGAAAGAGAACATAGAGATTTTTACATGATTTGGCCAAACCCCAAAAATAGGCCTACGTCCACACCTAGCCACCTAGGCTAGAAATTCACTAAATCAAAGTTGAGATTAGAACAAATATAACATACTCTTCTTCACGGGTAAGTACAACCCAATACTGTACTTTCCTTAGCTGTCAAGTACAACCCAACCACGTACTCTCTTAACGGGCAAGTAAAACCCAATAAGAAAATAAGAAAGGTAAATATGAAAGTATCTAACTCTCAATTTTAAAGTATTTTGCTCTCACAACCCAACTACAACAATATTAAGGCAAGTGAAGTCAAAGGCAAGCTTCAAAGCAATCACTTGTATAAAGGAAGAGGAAGGATGATGAAGAGGTTAGCACTTGATTCACAAAGAGAAATCTTCAAGACAATATTTTTACAAGGGTTAGGCCAAGAGAGAAAAGTCCAAGAGAGAATAACCTAGTCTTAAGAGCATTATAAATAAGAAAAGGAATCAAGGGAGGTCGGCCAAGAAGAGGGAAAATAAGAGGGAAACTTATTTGGAATTAGTTTAAACAAAAGCTAATCAAAATAAAATTAATTTGCATGAGTGAATGATTCAACCAAGAAGAAATAGAAGGGAATTTAATATGGAAGGTTGGTTTAATTGAAAATCAATTTGAAATTCAAATCGTATGAGAGGGATTTCTGCCAAGGCAAAGAAGAGAGAAAGTTTAATTAGTAAGGGGTTGTTTGGGGTCAATTTTGTTTTTCATTTTTTATTTTCATTTTTTATGTTATTTTTGAAAACATGTTTGTTTACAGTGTTTTTTAATTGATTTGATTTTTTGTTTTTTCAAAAATAAATAATATCATTTTTAAAAATACTCAAAACATTTAAAAACAACAAGTACAATCAAACATATTTTATTTTTAAGCAAAATAAAACAAAACAAAATAAAAGCATAAAAAAAAAATAAAAATAAAAGTGATCTCAAATGGCCCCGTAAGTGATTCAATTTGAATCAATTAAATTAAATTAATTTAACATGATGAAGAAAATTGGCCAAAGAGGAAATGGAGAGAAGATTAATTTAGAAAGAGATTCAATTTGAATCAATTTATCACATGACAATATCTCTAATGTAATTAGGAAATTAATGAACATGAGGGCCAGCCAAGAGACAGAGAAAAGAGAGGTGAATTTGAAAAAAAAATTGCATATATATCATGATTCCAATTAATTAGCTAAGCAAAAAAGGAATTAATTCAAATTTTGATTAATCTAATTAAGCATGTGATGGGGTCGACCAAGGAGGTTTCCATGATGGGATTCAATTAGTATTCAATACAATATCATGGAATATTCAATCAATTTATCTTGATTGAATGAATGAAGAAAAGATATTATTCTAGATCATTTTAAATTAAGTTCAATGGAAATATTAAAAATTCTGCCAAGCTTGTTTCCAAAATTATATTAGATCTATTTTAATGCACTCAAATAAAATTAAATGATGATGAATGAGATCTTAAGAGAGTTCAAATCAATATTCATCATGTGATTAATTTGAATTTAAATAAAGGTATGGCCGGCCATGGGAGGTTTCTAAAAATAAAATTTATATAAAAAGAAAGAAGATAATTCCATGGCTTATTTTAATTGAATTTGAATTAACTCAAATAAATTCAAATTATTTCAAATTAAATCAATGATAGTAGCATATGATCATCCACAAAACAGTCCATAAAGAGCTAAGTTCAAATTTGCATATGTAAGCAAGAGAATATTTAATTTGAATTCAAAATAATTCAATTAAAAGATTCAAATAAATAAATTTTTTAACTTGGAAAAAGATTAAATAATTATGGAAATAATTTGAATAGCTCTCACATAATTTATTTTTCAAATAATCATGAAAAAATTCAGCCAAAAAGGTTTAGGATGAGAGATATGATAGGAGAAGAAGACCAAGATAATAGGAAGAGAGAAAAATAATACCTTGAATAATTTTTGGATACTTTAGATTCATGCATTGAATAAATGTATAATGAACATGCCTAAGATTGGGAATATTTTAATGAAATGTGAACTTAATTTAACTTGCTTGGAAGCACAATAAATGGAACAAAGTTTATGCATTTAGTTCACACTATCCAAAATAAATAATTTGAAGAATAATTATAAATATGAAATGTAGAATTTATGAATAATTCTCAAATAAATTATTTTGAAATGAATGAATGATTTATTTTATTTTAGTGAGCTTTTCATTTGTCTTAATATAGTTAATCCTAGAAAAATTCCCACCTAGTTCAAGCCCAATAGCTTTAGCATCCTGAATTGATTGAAGAACCTAGAGTCGAAGAATTTTCCTGCACACATGAATTTAACTTGATTAGTAGCATCATATATATATATATATATATATATCATCATCATCATCAATATAAATCGAGATTAAGAATAACATTCATAATGATTAATATGAATAATTTATCTTGCACAGAGAAAACTAGTTCTTATTACACAAGGTTTATTATCATCAAATCAAATGGTGAGATATAATAGGTGTATCGTCAACAATCTCCCCCTATTTGATGATGACAAATTGATGTTGGCGTGAAGGGTAATTATAATGATAAAAGATATTTCTCCCCCTCACTAAATGCTTATGTGAGAAATTAAAAGTTTAACCAACATCACTTGTGATATCCACCAACATCGATATTTTTCCCCCTTTTGACATCATCAAAAGGTTTACAATAAAATAGAAGTTGGTTATATCAGTGAAATTACCCCCCTCCCCTTTTTATTTTTGTACAAAAGTAAATTAAGCATGTGATGATAAAAAAAAATTAAAGATTAACATGTTTGATATTCTCCCCTTATTTAATATAATCTAATATATAAATTTTTTATGTGAAACTAACTTGAATAAACATGTAAATTGGGACAACTATCATATGTGATAAAAATATATAATTGAACATATGAATGATACAAACATGTCTCTAAAATAAAACTTTAGCAATAATTGAAGCAATTTGATATTCCACATTTATTCATTCAAAATGAACAATACTTTGAAAGAAATGACAACTTAAGATACCAACCAAAATTATCTTATCATCAAATCAAATGTAATTATATCAAATGTTAATAGAAGCATAAAGGATAAAAATTATAAACTTGCACGAATAATAAAGATATATATTACAAGAGAATTTCTAACCATGCAAAATAATTCATACATCTAATTTCATATTTATTCCAAATTAATGCATACAAGATAATTTATTAATCATATCCCTTTTTTATAATAACAACTAAGGAAAATTAATAATCATGAATGATATAAAGAAATAATGAGTTTCAAATTAAGCATATTAAGCTATGGATCACAAAACATATGTTGAATAAGCATGATTGTAATTAATACACTCATAAAAATAACAAATTATTAAAGGAGACAAATGAGATCAAATCAAATATAAAGTTATGCTAATGTTAATTATATAAATAAATTAATTGATCTCCAAAATAGAAAACTAAAAAAGTTTATGATTGTTGAAATGTATACAAAGTGTATTTTGAATTTACTTACCATGAATTTTAAGTAAATTTAAATTATGAATACAAATCATGATAAATAAAAATATTCATTTGCAAAATATTATAAAACTCATAAAATCTATGAAAATGTTAAAGCCACAATAAACTAAATAATATGTGAAATTTATAGATTTTCGAGTATACTTTCAAGTTATGTTTTGAAACTAATCATTCATAAAAAATAGAACATGAAGCTTATATAGATAAATCAAGCATGAATGAAACATAACTAATCTATGGACCTAAATATATGTATGGATGGTATTAATGAACAATACAAAATACTTTACTTCATACCATTCCTTCTTGTATACCTTTGTAATTTAATTTTTCTTTTGTATACCTGAATTAATGACTTATCTTCACCGGTCCTCCATGAAAACAAACCTATAATATAATCTCATTTTTCAGATTTTGGTATCCAAGCAAGCTTAGATCCTTTAACATTAGTAGCATTATAAATACTTCCAAAAGTAGATGATAGGCAATGTAAACTAGTTCCCTTAGAAATCCAAAAATATGAAGATAAAGAATTTAATTGCATGGATCACCTAACTGAACAAATATATGAAACATAACCTTGCCTACAACAATAAGTACAAGTAACATTGGGCAAAGCATGCACAAATTAATTATAACTTCTAGGTTTAATTTTATAGAATGAACTAACATGCTTATGAGATGTACAATTATTTAAAGCATGAGAATAACATGATTATTGCTTGCAAGACATGGATGGATTTGAATGTAATACATGTGAGCAACTAGAACTTGTAGAAGGTAAAGATATGTCATTTAATTTGTTTCTAACATTAATATTAGCAACTTTTAAAATTTCAATCTCAATATGTAAATCATGTTCAACTTTATTTTTAGATAATAACTCTTTTTGCAATTCTTTGTTTACATCTTATAAAAGTTTTATTTTGGAAATAAACTCATCATGATAGTAGGATGTAGAGGTGCTAGATAAATCACTTAGCAAATCAATTACTTTGATATTCAATGAAGATACTTCATTTTCGAGAAAATAAATCATATCATGAGATTTTTTAGCATCTATTAAAAGTGACTCATTTTCTTTTATCAAAGTGTTAAGATTTACTTTATAACTTATAGATTTTCTTTTAGTGGAAATGTATTTCTTTTTTAATTTATTATAAACATCCCCTATGTCATCAAAGACATTGGATAACTCTTTATAAGATAAATTGTTTACCTCAGGTCATCCTTAGAATCAGTTTGAGAATTGAAACTTTGGGTGGTTGACTTGAGGGATGTAGTTGGAAGCTCTTTTTCTATAAGTACTATAAGTCTTTGTTTAAAATATTCTTTATTCTCCTTTTCTTTATTTCTCTTATTTCTCGTCTTACTCTTTTTAGAACTAAAAGCATGCACTTGGGGCTTTGAATTTAATTTTATGGAATTCTAAATAAGGATATTCTTTTCCTGTAAAGAATTCTTCTCACCTATCTTACAATCATAACTATATAGCAAATGAGAGCATCAAGTATATCTTTTCCAGATTTAAGAGATAATAAATATGAAAGCTCATCATGAAGAGATATCTTATAAAAATATGAAATTATCTTTTCATTTAAAGAATCAAATCACTTTCTGAAATAGAAGATAAGCTACCGTTTAAACAAACATACCACATGCTAGAACCAATACTTCGTAAAAATCAGAAGAATCTAACTTTCCATATATCAAAATTAGTTTTATAAAAAAATAGGTGTATAATAAATTTTATCATCGAAAGAATAAGAAATTATTTGAAGTGTGATAGTGATCAACTCAGGGATGTTAAGCCACTAAATGAGCCAAGTCTCTGATACAAATTGTCAAGAGGTTGTGGCACCCAAGAGGCGGGGTGAATTGAGTTTTTTAAAAGATAAGTTCAGAAATTTTAAGTTTAAAATTTTGTAGAAAACATAAATCTTTAATGATAAAGCTGTAGAGAAATAAAACAAAAATCAACAACAATATAGAAAAGTGAAGTGCAAAAAAATAAAGAAGAGAACACAAAGATTTTTACATTGTTCAGCCAAACTCCAAAAATCGACCTACATCCATGCCTAGCCACCCAGGTTAGGATTCACTAAATCAAAGTTGAGATTATAATAAATCTCCCATACTCTCCTTTATGGACAAGTACAACCCAACACCATACTTTATTTAACGGGCAAGTACAACCCAACCACATACTTCTCTTAATGGGCAAGTACAACCCAACAAGAAAATAAGAAAGAGGAATATGAAAGTATCAAACTCTTAATTTAAAAGTATTTTGCTCTCACAACCCAGCTACAATAATATTAAGACAAGTGAAGTCGAAGATAAGAAAAATAGCTCACTTTAATTGATATTTAAATTTGAAAGCAATGATTAAACTTGAAATATATATATGATGAAAATGAATCTTTATTTGATATGCATATAATAAATTAAAACTAAATTGATTTAATTGATGATTTGCATGTAGCACAATATAAAATTGAAAACTAAATCAATTAATTGTTTCAAAAGATACTTTGAGTTTTCCAAGAGATCAAATGTAAAATAAAATCTTAAAGCACATGAACTCAATTGAATTCTCTTTCAAAAGAAGTATTACTTATGCAAACTATGAGACAATTTTAGAAGAAAGACAAATTGCAACTTACAATTGTTCTTTATGAACCAACTAACATAACATAAGTCTCACTTAAGCATATGTAAGAGTAAAGAGAAAAGAAGAATTTTGCAAACACAAAACTTTAACCAAAAACAATCAAAGCTTTTGGCCAACTTGAAAAATTGTATGAATAGATGAGTTAAGCATAAAACAAATTTACCAAACTATAAGAAACCTTAAGCCAAAAAAGAGATCAATGTCACACACATGAATAACAAAAATAAATTAAAGGAGCCTTGAATAGCTCTTGGCTAAAAGGATTTTCACCACTCCTCCAACTTCTTTCAGGCAAGCTTCAAAACAATCACTTGTAGAAAGGAAGAGGAAGGATGATGAAGAGGTTAGCACTTGAGTCACAAAGAGAAATCTCCAAGAAAAATTTTTAACAAGGGTTCGGCCAAGTGGGAAAAGTCCAAGAGAGAATAACCTAGTCTTATGAGCATTATAAATAAGAAAAGGAATCAAGGGGGGTCAGCCAAGAAGAGGGAAAATAAGAGGGATACTCATTTGGAATTACTTTAAACAAAAGCTAATCAAAATAAAATTAATTTGCATGAGTGAATGATTCGGTTAAGAAGAAATAGGAGGGAATTTAATATGGAAGGTTGGTTTAATTGAAAATCACATTGAAATTCAAATTGTATGAGAGGGATTTCTCCCAAGGCAAAGAAGAGAGAAAGTTTAATTAGTAAGGGGTTGTTTGGGGTCAATTTTGTTTTTTGTTTTTTATTTTAATTTTTTATGTATTTTTTGAAAACATGTTTGTTTACAATGTTTTTTATTTGATTTGATTTTTTGTTTTTTCAAAAACAAATAATATCATTTTTAAAAATACTCAAAATATCTAAAAGATGTTTTGAGTGTTTTTAAAAATAACAAGTACAATCAAACATATTTTATTTTTAAGCAAAACAAAACAAAACAAAATAAAAAATAAAAAATAAAAGTGATCTCAAATGGCCCCGTATGTGATTCAATTTGAATCAATTAAATTAAATTAATTTAGCATGATGAAGAAAATTGGCCAAAGAGGAAATGGAGAGAAAATTAATTTAGAAAGGGATTCAATTTGAATCAATTTATCACATGACAAGATCTCTAATGTAATTAGGAAATTAATGAGCATGAGGGTCGGCCAAGAGAGAGAGAAAAGAGAGGTGAATTTGAAAAAAATTTGCATATATATCATGATTCTAATTAATTAGCTAAGGAAAAAAGGAATTAATTCAAATTTTGATTAATTTAATTAAGCATGTGATGGGGTCGGCCCAGGAGGTTTCCATGATAGGATTCAATTACTATTTAATACAATATCATGAAATATTCAATCAATTTATCTTGATTGAATGAATGAAGAAAATATATTATTTTAGAACATTTTAAATTAAGTCTAATGGAAATATTAAAAATTCAGCCAAGCTTATTTCCAAAAATATATTAGATCTATTTTAATGCACTCAAATCAAATTAAATGATGATGAATAAGATCTTAGGAGAGTTCAAATCAATATTCATCATGTGATTAATTTAAATTTAAATAAAGGTATGGCTGGCCATCGGAGGTTTCCAAAAATAGAATTTATATAAAAGGAAAGAAGATAATTCCATAGCTTATTTTAATTGAATTTGAATTAACTCAAATAAATTTAAATTATTTCAAATTAAATAAATTATAGAAGCATATGATCATCCATAAAACAGTCCATAAAGAGCTAAGTTCAAATTTGCACACATAAGCAATAGAATATTTAATTTGAATTCAAAATAATTCAATTAAAAGATTCAAACAAATGAATTTTTTAATTTAGAAAAAGATGGAATAATTATAAAAATAATTTGAATAGCTCACCCATAATCTATTTTACAAATAATCATGAAACAATTTGGCTAAAAAGGTTTAGGATTAGAGATAGGATAGGAGAGAGATAAATAATACCTTGAATAATTTTTGGATAATTTAGATTCATGCATTAAATAAATGGATAATGAACATGCCTAAGCATGGGAATAATTTAATGAAATGTGAACTTAATTTAACTTTCATGGAAGAACAATAAATGGAACAAAGTTTATGCATTTAGTTCACTTTATCCAAAATGAATAATTTGAAGAATAATTGTAAATGTTAAATATAGAATTTTTGAATAATTATTAAATAAATTATTTTGAAATGAATGAATGATTTATTTTATTTTAGTGAGCTTTCATTTACCTTAATATAGTTAATCCTAGAAAAACTTTCACCCAGTTCAAGTCCAATACTTTAGCATCCTGAATTGACCTTTGAAGAATTTTCATGAGCATCAAGAATATATATATATATATATATATATATATATATATATATATATATATATATATATATATATATATATATATATATATCATTATAAATTTAAATTAAGAATGACATTCATAATAATTAATATGAATAATTTATATTGCAAAGAGATAATTAGTTCTTATTACACAAGATTTGTTATCATCAAATAAAATGGTGAGATATACTAGGAGTATAGTCAACATTATTTTGATTCAACCCCATCATATCCCCAAAATGGTTTTATGGATGGTCAAGCTAAACCTCAAAATCTCATGGTCGATTACATAAATATTTAAATTAATAAGATGGATTAATTGATTAGTTGAAAGTAAAAACTTACATTCACTAGTGAATTATTGAACTTTAGCAATAAAGAAAGTCTACCTTAGGATTAACCAATTAGACTTAAGTCACAGGAAAATAATTTTGGTGTTTATTTTTGGATGTAAGGTGGACACCACACAGATCATAAGGGGTACTTATTGAAGTGATCGTGTACGACATTGATGTATGATGTACTATCTCAAGAGATAGGAACATCTCCTTATAATGGACTTAATCACCTAATAAAGACTCCTAAGACATGATGGATCTTTGAATATACCAGAGATTTTTCCCCTACTTTACATGGAAAAGTAAAGCAAGGTTTATTTTATGTCGAGTTCTTAGGTTCCCTATGGAGGCAAACCTCCATAGTTAATTACATCCAAGGGAATGAGATTCCCTAAGAATACTCTCAATTAAAGTAGATAATCATTATCTCCAAAGATTTTAAGGTTAAGACTATCAAAGGATTGGTTATGTTTGAAAAATTAAGTGGGATAGATTAAGTGAAAAGACTTATTTTGGAAGCCAAAGGAAGGTAAATAGGGAATGCTCATGATACTAGGAAGCCTAGTGAACATTCCAATCTACCCTATGGTACGACATTATATATTTGAAAGTGAAGAGATTTATTTATTTGAGTTGAGTTTTTATTAGACTGCTAGGGCTTATAATCCATCAATACAAGATTATGGAAATGCCTAAGATGAGACAATTTATGCTGGTAGCCTGAAGAAAACTAGCAACCTTGGATCTTAAATCTAAGGAGCTTTAACACAAGTTAAAGCATGACTTAAATCTAAGAGAATGGGGACATAAGGGTCTATTCCATAAGAGAAGATAAACCTGTCTGACTCTTCTAGACTTACAACCGCTTGGAGTGACTGCCAGCTAACACCTCCTGTGATTCAAAACCATGAATTCTGGTCTTATGAATTACAAGATAGCTAAGCTTGTTGTTTAATTGGAAAGAGACTAAAGTCCTAAACCAACTCCCTAAGAGACTAGAGCATGAGTATTATGAACACATGACTTAGTCTAAAGTGCAAATCCTTACAAATTTTATTTCATTTAGACAAAGGCGTTGGGATTTCTTATGCCTAAATGCATGATGAAATGAAGTCATTGGCTGAGGGTGTTCTCCACCACAAGGGTTGCCCTCACAGGTCAAACATTCCCCTATCATGCAAGGATGGAGGTCCCCCATGTTCAAGGAAGAAGGAATATGCATGCATGATGTGAGATATACAACTATACAACTATGGGGTTACTAAATCTTTTAATTATCTTATTTAGTTATGAATTTCTTTAAAACTTAGTTATGAGTTATTGATTGGATAGAAAAAAATAATTTTATCCTAAGAGCCTATCACATTCAGGCCACACATTAAAACATCAAACATAAAGAAACTATGAAAATCATGCGATCCTATTATGCAATCTAAACATAACATCAATCATTTTTTTTATAAACTAACGCAAAAGAATAAAAGGTCGGTGCGACTGAGTGCTGTCGTACTCCTTAGAAAAGAGAAAAGATGGGTAGCTGAGCTCTACCTTTATACAACCCATAATTACAAAATAATATTATAATTAGAAATGAATAGATGCTATGGGGGTCTTCATTCTTCATTTCTTTCTCCTTCCTTCTCTTGATTTAATTTGCTCCAAGGTATCACAGGGTACCTTAGGACTAAGCCTTCTAGCCACTGTTCATCCTAATCCACCCATAGCACTAATCCTAATTTCTATTACAAAAATTACATTTATATAGAAGAAGTAAAATTAACTACACCTGCAAAATAGAGATTAACTAAACATACATACCATCCTAAGCAGTTATATTTTTAGTTTAGACTTAGCACCCCACACATAGGTAACCAAGCCAACCTATCATAATTTAGATTATTCTTAGGGATTTAAGCAACCTGCAAAGAGAATATTTATATTTATTTTTAAGTAGCCCCTTAAGCATAACCCCCTATAGAAAATATGATTAGGCTAACAATGGCCTAACATCAGGTCTATGAGTCATACACCCTAACATCCAGTCTAAAACATTACATCACAAAATAAAACATACATCACACATACACCGTCCTAACTTAGGACTAAAAGTGATGGCTTAATTCTAATATGTGTGCTAAGACTTTATGTTGTATGTCTTAACTAAGCATTGGAGTTATGTTTATCTAGATTTGGAAATGTTTAATTTAAAAATAAATGTTGGTTCAACTTCAAGTTGTTTAGTTGATTAGTGAGTTTTAGTTTGTATTTTGCTTAGTTTCATTTTATTTACACTTAGCATCTAAGTGTTATAAAGAGAGGAAAGGAGTTCACCTCCTTTCATCCCTACCTTAAGACATTTTCTAAAGCACATTTTTATGATTTAGTTCTCTTTAGTGAAAGGCTTATTAAGTATTTTTTAATTAATCCTAAGTTTGGGTCAACTTTAAATCATTCTATTCAATATGAAAGACATCTTAGGATTAATATATTTAAATTACTATCACATGACATATATCAAGTCATTCCTTTCCACCACATGTAACATGCACATGATTTAACACTTAGCATATCTATACATACACAAATTTGGGCACACTTAAATGATGAAGGATGCATATATATTTAATGGACAAAGAAGACTTTCATTCATTAAGCAAGTATACATGCATATGTATAAAAGATATAAACAAGTACGTGTCATTGTTAACTAGGGAAGTGAGATAATCAAATGACCTCCTTAGGGCTACTTAAAGCCTTGTATTCCCAGGATGCCCAAACTATATACTTGCTATCTTAAATATGTATTAATGTATACATAACTATAAGGATGAAAGTCATGCAAGAGGTGATATTTTTCTTAATTGAACTATTTATATATATGGATTAATGCTCTATCCAAATTATAATATAATAATACATAGGAATGAAATTAAATAAGTATGTGCCTTTGTTAACCAAGAAAGTGAGATAATCAAATGACCTCCTTAAAGCTACTTAAAATTCGTATTCTCACGATATCCAGACTATATACTTATTAACATTCAATCATATGTAGATTTATATCGTGAATAGAGGAAAGAAGCTTTACATCCATATATTACATGCTTTAGTGACTTAGGTAATTATGAGTGCATATATTTTTTAGTAGAAAAAGAGATGGTTTTCATTATTTAATCACATACACATACACATGTAAAAGATATAAGCAAATAGGTATCGTTGTTAACCAAAGAAGTGAGATAATCAAATGACCTCCTTGGGGCTACTTAAAGCCTCATATTCTCAGGATATCCAGACTATATACTTGCTATCTTAAATACATAATAATTTATACATGAATTAGAAGAATAAATACCATGCAAAAATTGTTTTTTTCATTGGTTGGATCATTTATGCACATGAATTAACTCTTTATCCGAATTTTAATATCAAAATACATAAGATTGAAATCAAGTGGGTACATGCCTTTGTTAACCAAGGAAGTGAGATAATCAAATGGCCTCCTTGGGGCTACTTAAAGCCTCATATTCTTGGGATGTCCAGACTATATACCCATTAGCATTCAAACCTATGTAAATCTATATATGAATTCAAGAAAAGAGCTTCATCACATAACTAAGTTATAAGCACATGCAAGTCCTATATGATTTTATAACTATCATCATTTCCCATAATATTATTTTGGAAAATAGATTTGAATTCATTAGTGATAATAGTCACACATATCATTAAGTTAAACCAACACATGCAAACTTACACAAATAAAATCTATTTGAATCATTTAGATTTGAAAACATGAATGCATGGATTCATATGACACAACATTTAGAAGTGATTAGAAAGGAATAACTAAATATAAACACATGGTCCGTTCAAATATATTAATTCCTAAGGACAATCAAATCAAATAAAATTATTTAAAGAAAACCAAAGTTCATTATTAATTTGATTTTGGATTTGAGTTTAACTTAAGGAGGAGGGAAGTTATTTGGTGTTTTGATCCCGTTCCCATATTAGTAATCATAATTGGTTTAAGGAAAGATAATTAAATTTTTTTATTAATTAGTTAAGTTGAATCATTAATTAAATCACTTAATTGCCCTTTCCTATGCTTCTTTAATTTGATTAATCATTTAATCGTGAGTCACAAATGATATGAACATGTGAGAAAAGTAAAGTTGCAATGTTCCTAAAGGACCTAATGCAATTGGCTCATAAGTAAAGATTAATTATGTTAAAGAGTCTAATTAAGTACTTTTATCATTTTCCAATACTTATGGGTTAATCATAATTTCCTTAACAGTCTTTATGCTATTAAACACATAAAGAGGAACCCTCTATTTCATTGTTAATTATCTCATGTGATTTGCATTTCAATTTGATTTAATTTAGCCATTTTATTAATTAATTAAACATCTAATTAACTACAATCTTAATTAATTCTCTTATCAGTCATCCATTTACTGTTAATCAGAGATTAATAAGCTTTAATTAATTATTTTTTTTCTATTTTGCATGTTAATTAATCATTAAATTAATTAAGAAAGTTAATTAGGGTTTGAAACATCAATTTCCCTAATTACCTATATAATAAATTCCAAGCAAATCATGGGAGGTAGAGGTTATCCCATTAAATCAATTCCCCATGTTTAGAATCAATCACCTGAGTAATTAGGGTTTAATTAAACTAATTAAGTATGCATTCAAACCCTAATTAAGCCTTACTTAATGTTCAAAACCAAATGAAAATATTTTTAATTAAATCTCCTCTATTTTACCTTTAAAATGAGTATTTATTTGTATTTTTTAGATTTTTCTATAATTAGTTATGATTTTTCAAAGTTTTAGTGATTAAAAAAATAATTAAATCTTAATTAAGCCTAATCCCATCAGCGCCATGCAGATCGCTGAAGTGGCATGCTTTCCACATGATGTCATGAGATTGGTTATTTAAAATCATCTAACTTAGCGCTGACGTGGCGATGGCGGACACACTTTTGTCCCCACCGTTTGATATAAGATCAGATGATGGAGATTAATCCTTGGTTCCCTTAGGATAAATTGATATTAAATCTAATAGGAGATCATATTTATGCATCCAATCATGAGGAATGGACGACGAATGATCTATCATCCCCTGAGCGATGGAAGATGGATATCGTCTGCCTTCCTTCACCCAAATTAAGCTCACCGAAGCTTGGGGAGACTTGATATTGATCCCACAATTTCAAGGGAGTGATCTACAAGGATCCTACAGTTGGATTCACATGACATTCACATTTCCTTTGAAAAGGCCTAAAAAAATTAGAAAAATACCGGTTTGCGAAAATACATCAGGAGCTTGGATGGCGGTGAGCTTCACCTTGAAGAGGTGAAGCCCTATTGAGAAGATGGCACCTTGATTCTTCCTCGATGTCTCTGTGGATCAAACATCACCAGAATCCTCACCGAAGTTATGCTTGGGAGGGCTTCCGGTGCTCTAATCACTCGAGGGGAGGTTCATTTTGACTTGTCAGAGTTCGGTGAATATGTGGGAAGAGTTAATTGGAATGAGATTGGGTTTTGGTGGAGATGGATGGATTTGAAACTTGTCATGTTTCAAGTTGGTGTTTTCTGGCAAGGAGGAAGCTAAGGGAACTCGAGAGGAAGCTCTGGTGGCTCATTTTGAGGGGCTAGGGTTCTGAGGATGCTCAATGTGTCAAATTGAATTGAAATGAGGGGGTATACCCCCTCTTCCTTTAAATCGAATGGTGTGGATCAGTTTGGCCTCTAGTGGTCGTCCGACCGCCGCAAGTGGTCGTGGGTGGCAGAGAGGTGCTGAGTTGGCTCAATTTGAGTGGGTGAGTGAGGGGGAGTGGTTGCCATGGGAGGAGAAATGGGAGTCCTTGGTTCTCAAGTGTTCCAATGGGATGAGAGGGGTGATCTCACCTCCACTTGGATCATGACTGACCCAACCACCTTTGAGTCAGGTGAGCTAGTGTCCCTCTTGCTAAGGTGGAGGCCTAAGAGGCAGCCATGTGGAGGAGAGTGGGTTTGGCCATTCAAATGGGGGTATTTTTCCCATTTGGAAAGCTTGACCCATTGGGTTTTGGGTTAATTTAGGTCAAAAATGGGTTGGGTTGGATTTGGTTGACCCATGCTAACTTAAGGAAGGATCATGCCAAGTTTTAATGAGTTTGGGTTTGGTTTGAATGGGTTTGGCTCAATTTGACCCATGTAGGTCAAATTGGGCTAGGTTAGGTCAAGTTGACCAATTGATCAATTTGGGTCAAAAAAAGTCTTGGGTCAAGTTTAAATGAGTTTTTGGAATATTTTTGTTCAATTAGTTTGGCTTAATTTGGCTTGGATTTGATTTTGGCTCATTTGAATTCATATGGGTCAAATAGGTCAAGTTGACCAATTTGGCCACATTGGCCAAACTAGCTTGGGTTGGGCATTGGTTCATGTTTAATTGATCATTTGAAGATGATTGTAGGCTTTGATTTTAAACAATTTGAATTTAAGAATGATTTAGGCCAAATTGACCCTTTAGGTCAATTTGGGCTAAATGGGTCAATTGGGTTAAATTGGTCAAATTGGGTTCAATCAAGGCTTCGATCATGTTCAATACTCAATTTGTAAAGAAATTGAGCCATTGATTGTAATCAATTTAGGTTAGATTTTGATTTGACCCAATTTGGACTTTTGGGTCAAATTAGGTCAACTTGGATCAAAGGGCCAATTGGATTTGGTTTGCCTCAATTGATGGTCAAATAATGTTCAAAGATTGATTTTAGGTTGGTATGAATCATTGGTTTCAATTAATTTGTCTTAGGATGAGATTTGGTTCACTTGGCTCATTTAGGTTAAGTGGGTTGATTTGGTCAAATGGCTAGGTTGACTTGGTTTGACCCAATTAATTACAATTGATCAATCAGGGATGACCAACAATCATCATATGTTGTTTTGATTGATTTGGTTCAATCCAATTTGAGTCGGATTGAGATTTGGTTTAAATGAGTCCTTTAGGTCACATTGAGTCAAGTGAGCCTAAATAGGTCAATTAGCTTGATTGAATTAAATTGATTGTAGTTAGGTCATCCAAGATGATCAACAATCATCATGGAGAAGATTTGAAGGATTGGTTCAATCCAATTTAGGTTGGATTGGAGTTTTGTTCAATTTGGTCAAAGTGGCCACTTTGGGTCAAGTGGGCCATTTGGGCTAATTGAGTTGGATTTTGGGTTTAATAGAGTTGAGATGAATTTAGATATTGATTTGGGATTGATTTATAACTTTGGTTGTAATTAATTTGAATTCAAATGGATTTTGGCTTATTTGAATATTTGAGTTCAAGTGGAATAAGTTAGATTTAATTGAATTGATTTTAGTTTGGTTGATTTGATCATAGATTTGATTTGATTTGGAATGATAATTGAAGGATTGATTGATTTATGAGAAAATCAATTGAATTTTATTTTGATTGAAGGAAAATTTGGCTAAGTCCATTGGATTAAATCATGGGCTCAGGTTTGGGTTATGGTGGATTTGATTTTGGTTTGAAGTTTAGATACAATTGGGATTCAATTGGATTTGATTGTAATTGATTTGAGGTTGTAATTTGGCTAAGGAGATAAGCACATATTTGGTTAGAATATAAGCTAGGTAAGTTTTTCTATGCCTTAAGACATAGCCTAATCCTATTACTAATCCTTCTAAGCCTCTAGGCTTAGGTTAAGTGTTCGCTTATCCACTAGAAGTGTCTTATAACTAAGGAACTCTTAGTGTCTAGAAGACCCCTAGACCTACGATGGGAATATTGAATCCTCACTCCAAAAGTGAGGTCAACAATGATGTAGCACATCAAAGGAGAAAATGACTTATCACAATGACCCAAACAAAAACTTGAACTTAGGAGGACTTTTAGTAGACTATATGTGTTATGGATTTATGTTTCATGTGTTGTATTATATAGTAATGGATGTGTTAGTTCATGGATATTTTAAAAAAAAGCATTAGCTTTTTAGCACCTTGGCACTACATTCTACTCTATGGGTTTTAGTGTTTGTAGATAGAGAAACTAGCACCTTGGAGCTAGTCTATGGAACCTCATAGTTGGACTTTGGTGCCACAACACTAACTTCGACACTGTAAAATGAAGGTTCTTACTTTTTTTAGATTTTGGTTATTTTTTTCCTCAAGGGATATATCATTTAGAGTATTGCACTTATTTAATGCTTTTTCCAACAAAATAGGGAACTTTTGGCTTTTGTGTGTGAAAACTGAGAGATAACTCTCATGGTTGGAGCTTGGTGGCTAGCTGCCCAAGAGATTCAATGATCTCTCACTATCGTTCTACATGGGAGAGTAGAACATCTTCGCATCCCTTCCACTTCAGTAATAATCTAGAGATGGTCCTATAGATATGATGATGTGCCATAAAGTGTCAATCTAATAAAGAAATGGACCAACTTCAAAGCTTAAATAATTTATGTGGCACAAGGTCCAATCAAGTAACTAAATGGACTATATTCATGAGCTTAGAGAAAGAATTTCAAGAGCACTTGAAATTTAATGCATGAAGACCACTATAGAGACTTTATATATGTGTTTTATGTGTTGTAATTAGTATTATATGGTATATTTTATTATGTTTAAGTGTTGTGGTCGAAATTTTATAATTTAATGTATTAATATGTGTAGGTGTCAGTTTGGCGCCTAGGCACTGGTCTTCTGATGCTATGCCACTACATTTTAAGGTATTTAATGTTTAGGGATAGAAACGATAGTGCTCAGGCACTGTGTTTTGATAGATTTAATTTTAGTTAGTTTTTAGAGATAGTTAAGGAGTTATTTTGAAGACACACACCCTTTAATAAATAGTAATTTTTATAAAAATATTTTATTTATGGAAGTAAGTGGTTGTTGATGTTTTGTGAAAAGATTTGAGTGAAGAAACTCATTAGTTGGAGCTTTGTGGCCAGTCAAGGAAGGGAATTTAGTGATTCACTTCCAAACACTACTTTGGTGAGTACTGCTATTACTTTGATTGTTTTGTTTCATATGTTGTGTTCCTTGTGATCTTCTATAGTTTTTAGTTCTTGGTGTTGATCTCATTTTTGGATGAGGTTGACATCATTTCCAATTATAGTAATTAAGATACTTAATCTTAGATTATAGATTTTCTAATTAGGTAGTTAGTACACTACACTTAGTCACCAACTGTGTAAATAAACCAAAATTAAATAAAAAAAGTAAATCAAACTAAATATCTTAAGGCTTAGGCTATCCTAGTGAACCTGTGTAGAATCTAATCTAACACAATTGAATTAATTAAACCTAATCTAAACTCAAATTTAAACATATGATTAAATCACATACATCTTAATTAAAATTTAAATCCAATTAAGCTTAGACTAAGATAATTGGGGTGGTTAACCCAATTATCTTATTTAAGCCCAAAAATCACTTAAACCCAAAGAAATTCAGATAAAATCAAAATAAATAAAAATTAAATCAAATAAAAAGCATAAAGTCAATGCATGAATATAAATGGAATTTAAAATAAATTTAAATGAGGGTTAAGTTGGTTAATCATTTGACTTAAGGTTGACCTATGTGGCCCCCACCAAATCAAAGGCTAATTCACCAAAATTTGACAAAATTAAATCATTTTGAAGACTCATTTTTATCCAATGAGCATGATCACACATAATTAGAGTTTAAGATAATTTAATTAAGTTAAATTTATTATTTGACTCAATTAAATTTAATCTAACCCATTTAAAATAAAATGGGTCAAATTGAAACAAAAAAAATCAAAATTAAACTCAAATCTTATAAAACCTATCAATTAAAAACATCATAAATGATTAAATAAACATAATTAAAACTTAAATCTAAATACAATCTATCAAATGGGATAAACTAAACTAAGCTAAAAGATGCCTAAATCAACTAATTTAAGGCATTTGAATATAAACCTAATTCAAATGAGTTTGCTTGACTCATGAATCATTATAGGCTTGATTAAGATAGCTAATCATTAATAGAAAAGGATGCATAATGAGCATTGATCACACTTAACCCAATCCAATTCTAGTTAAACCAAATTGGATCAAACATAAGCATTTGAGCTCAAACTCAATTTAATCACATTGTAATTCACTTAGACTCATTCTAGAGTGAATCTAAAGTGATTAACAACAAGATTAAAGAGTCTAAAGAAGTCTTAAGTTAGTCCAAAGGAAAAAGAATATGTCATGGAGAGGAAGAGGTCAAACCAAGCTTAATCCTTTCTAATCTCTCCAAAACTCCAACCATGTGTGCAATCTCAATGGCTCTAATAATTCAAATGGAAGTTTTGACTTGCTCTCAACCATTAGCCTCATGATTATAGTGCAACTGCCTATGACTGGTGACCTGCTTGAAAGCTAATAAGAAGACCTCTCAGCAAAGTTATAAACACAAAGGGACACCAAATTTTTTTCCTTCCTTTGACTCCATCACATTCTCCCAGTAAAATTAAACTCAAACACACCTTCCCCCTCCTTCCAAGCTTTCCTGATCATTCTCGACACCAAATTCCTATGAACCATGGTGGACGTCCATCTCTACAATGATCTAGAGGGAGGCAAAGCTCGATTCTTTTTCTTAAAGTTTTGTTTCACTTCCTTAAGTTATTTTGAAAAACAAACCATCATCAAGACCCCATGCCTGTGAGGTATGGTTGAAACCAACCTCTTTTCAATTTGGTGTTGGTCGTTTATGAAGCGAAGTTACCCTTAAGATCGATCAAACTATATAGATCCCTTCAAAATTATTTTGCAATCAAAATTTAATGATTTCATTATGTATATTATCGATGATTAGCCATGAAAGGTGGACGACTCTCTGTCACTGCTGCAAATGAAGAAGACCTAATCATGACCACCTGTTCTTTCTATTTGGAATGAACGACCATGATTTAGTTAGACCAATTGATTAATTCCCATAAGGAAACCATGAGATGATCTAGAGCCATCTGATCTTTGATTGAAAGGACCAAATCAAACCGCATCCCGACCGCCATAATAATGTGGATCCACAAGGATCCCTCATGGACAAATCACACGCTGTCGTATGTAAAGCATCGTCATGTTAGTGCCATGTGGCGTTGACTCATTTAAAGAGAAAAAAAATAGATTTTCTAAATATAAAACAAAGCTAAAAACTACACATAACATCAAAAATTCACTAAAAATAAAATACTCAATAAAAAAAAATACAAATTAGGGCTCTATAGATTCATCTTAGTGAGAGGAATTTGTTAAATCCAAAATCCACAATTTTTATTGGGTATCTTTGGGGTAATTTAAGTTAATTAAAAATAATCAAATCTAAATTAAATCTAAATTATTAATCCAATCATTTTGAAACTTTAGAGGATTGAAATTGAGATTGAAATGCACTTTAGATGAATATTTGGGGATTTATTTGCAATTATAATGAAAGAAATGAAATTTTTAATCCATAAGTATTAATTTAATGAAACTAAATATTATTAATTCAATAAATTTAAAGAAAATATAAAATCAATTCAAATCATCATAATGAACATTAATGAGTCTAAGAACATCATCAGAACTCTATGAAACTTAATAAACCCTAAAATGACTTAATTAGCCAATTAAATGAATTAATTAATTTAATTATCTAATCTTCCAAAAATCATAGTAAATCAACCAAAACTCTAAAAATTCTAAATAAATAGATTCACTTTTCATAAGGGAATCAAGGAAAATTAAAATCCCTAATAAATTTCTATTAATTTAAGCTTGATTTGGATTTTATTAAAATAATTAAAATCTTAATTAATCTTAAAATATGCATTTGATTAAAATGAATCTTTAGAAAAATAAAATTGGCAAGGAATCCAACTAATCATAAAAATTTTAAAGTCAAATGACTTCTGAATTAGACATTATAGAAATTTTAAATTCTAAGTCAAAAAATTACCAAAACTATAAAAATGGATGAAATCAACTCAAAAAAATTAATTAACATTTAATACCTAATAAAAACTTTCTATCCCTTTGAAGTTAAAGAATCAAATTAAGTATGCATTTAAGGTTTATTAAATGATTAAGAATATAAAAATAATAAAATAAATTTATAATAAATTAACTAATCAATTAAAAAAATTTAAACAAATCAATCTATGCATTCCATACCTAAATAAAGCATTCATTTTAAATCCACTTAATATTAAGTGAATGATATTTACAATTAAACATAAAAGCTTAAACAAGTTATCAATTAATTTTTCTAATAGGGTGTGGTCATGGAGAGAAGAACACTGCAGCAGTTAGTGAAGAAGAAATGCTCCAAGAGATCTTCCACTAACCAAAGTAGAAGAGATAAAAAGTATGCCACAACCTTCCATTCATCGAAGTGGAAGGAATGCAAAGATGTTCTACTCACCAAAGTATAACAATAGCAAGAGATCACCGAATTTATCAGATGGCCGACCACCAAGCTCCAACCAAGAGTTTTCACTCAATTTTCATACACAAAAGTCAACAAATTTATATTAGGTTAGAAATAGTGTTTAAGTACAATACTCGATGTGTCCCTTTGAGAGAAAATTACCAAAAAACTAAAAAAAAGTTGGAACATTTATTTCGTTTCACCAAGGAAATACAAACAAGTGTCACGATGCCACAGTCCAGCACAGAGGCACCATAGATCAGTAGCTTCTTAATCCACATACACTAAAACCCACAGAATGTAGTGTCAATGCCCCAGAAAGGCAACACTTAGGCACAAGACTGACACCTATACAATTTAGCACTTAAACTCACATATTTTCAACCACAACTCTTATACAATACTTAAACATGAACAAATACATCCATTACTATATAATACAACACATGAAACATAAATCCACAAAACATAAAATCTAATAAAAGTTCTCTTAATTTTAAGCTTTGATTTGGTACCTTATGACATGTCCTTTTCTTCTTTGATGTGCTACATCAACTCTCTTGGGCCTTAAAGAACTCTTCTCTAAAGAGTTATGATTCTAAAGGTCTTCACGAAGTTCAGGGCAAAGCTCTATAGTTCTTTCAAAGTCATCCAGGTATCCTCACTTGGTAGTTTATCTTTTCACCTGACTAAGAATCTTTGATTGATACTATCATCTGTGGGTGCTTCAATTGTGATGATGTTCTCCACCTCAAAGAATGATGGGCGAATAAGTAGTTGTAAATAATTTATATCTATTACAAAAGTATCATCCTACAAATTTGGAGGTTGGGTTACTCCTTTAAAAGATATTAGATCTTCCATATTGAAAATAAAGCTAATAAATATGTGAGGGGGTAATTCAAGAACATAAGTATTAGTACTAAGTTTTTTAATAATTTTAAATGACCCACATGCTCTCACTTGTAACCTTTTATATTTGCTGGAAAAAAATCTCTTAGGATGGATATGAACTAATACATAATCACCTACCTCATATTCCTTAAAAAATTTTCTTTATTCTTTCATTTAGCATACATAGCATTTTGTATTTCTAATTGTTTCTTTATTTCTTCATGAAGGCTATGAAACCACATGCAAATGTATATGTTGAATAAAAAAAATACATGAGTAGGTGTATTAGTTAGGTCAATAAGTATATCCATAAATGATCTTGAAAGATAATTTGTTGGTTGTTCTATATATAAAATAATTATATATAAACAGATGTAGGTAATGTTAAATCCTAGTTTCCTAAATTTTTCCATGTAAGCACCTCAGTAAATTTCCTAATGTCCTATTGTCTACTTATGTTTCTCCATCTGTTTGTGGATGAAATATAGAGGAGAAGTTATATTTGTATTCCAATTAGTTTCCATAAGGTTTTCTAAAAATGATATATAAATTTGATGTTTCCATTAAAAACTAAAGTAGACAGGACTTTGTACAACTTGATAATTTCTTTAAAGAACAAACTTGCTATGTGAGATGCATCATTTAATTTCAAATAAGATATGAAATGTGTCATCTTAGAAAATTAATCTACAAAGATGAATATACTATCATGTCCACAAGGTGTTCTAGGTAAACCTAATGTGAAATTTATGGATAGTCTCATAAATGTACTAGGTGCATTTGAAAGATCAAATGACATGACTAACCATTCATATAGGCTATTGAGAGTTATGAATGTTGTCTTCCATTTGTCATTTGGTCTAATCCTTATATGATAGTATCTTCTTCTCAAAATAATTTTAGAGAATAAAGATAAACCTAAAATAAGATCTAACATATCATCCAACCTAGGTATAAGACACCTATATTTTATTATGATCTTATTTAATGCTCTGCTATTAATACACATCCTCTAAGTTATATCTTTCTTAGGAGTTAAAAGAGCAGGTACAGTACAAGAACTAAGATTTTCTTAGATAAAACCCTTCTTTAAAAGTTCATCTACTTATCATTTTAACTATGCATGCTCAGTTAGATTCATCCCATAATGAGATAAGTTAGATATTTATGAACTAGAAATCAGATCTATAGGATGTTGTTTATCCCTTAATGGTGATAGTTTATTCAGTAAATCATCACAGATTAAATCATTGAATTCAGATAATAGATATAAAATTATAGTAGGTATGTGGTGATTCTTAGTATCAATGGAGATTTCTCGAAGGAACAAAACAACATAAATAGGGAAGTAGGGTCATTGAACTCTCTAACCGAGCATTTAAACCCTAAGATTATAATTTAAATTCTTAGAGATTCACACATATTATCATGTATATCAGAAGTATCCTCCTCATTGTTAGATGGCAATATTACAATCAAATATAGTTTTACATTTCTCTTTTGATTAAGTTTAAGTTGTACTTTTGAATTGGGCTTATGAGGATGTGTAGGAAGAATTCTGTGTGGGGGTGTAATTGACCTCTTTTCGTTAGACTTAGGGAATAATATGATTATTTGCTCATTATATTTGAGAACATATGTGTTTTCATGCCCATAATGGATTATATTCAAGTCATAAACCCATGGTCTTCCTAATATGATATAACTTATTTTCATTTAGAAGAATAGTATACTAAATTTGGTCATTATAGTTACTTATCTTTATTGGAACAAGACATCTTTTTGTCATGGGTAGGGATGTGTGATTTACCTAACTAACTTGAAATGGTTCTAGGTGAGGCTCAGTTGTAAGATTTGCTCTAGTGATGGCATGGGTTGATACAACATTCATAGCACTCCCTCCATCTATTATTAGCTTACACCTCTTTTCTTCACACTATACATGGAGAAAAATTCTTTCATCTCCAATCTTATTCTTCCTTAAAAGAAATCATGCATCGTATAAATAACATTGAATTATCTATATTTTAATCTACTTCTTTATCTGATAGTGGTGTATCATCATGTATCTCTTCAATATCCTCTTATTCTCATAAATCTTTTAATTTATCTAGGAACATGATTTTTGGTCTACATTGATGCAAATGTTACAATAACTTTAGTCAATCTTATTTGAGGTAATAATTTAGGTGTGTTTTGGTAATCTAGACTCAATCGCATGAAGCAATTAGGAGGTGGAGTTACAAACCACTTGGGATATCATAGTAAGTATATGGGTTTTAAGGAAAACGAAGTTACAAGCTGCTTGGATATCACAGTAACTTAATATGTTTTGGTGAGGGTAAAGTTATAAACTATTCAAGATATCATAGTAACTTCATATTTTTAGTGAAGCTGAAGCTACAACCCACTTTTAGTAACTCCATATATTTTAGTGAAGGTGATGCTACAAGAAATTCGGGATATCATAATAAGTTCATATGCTTTCAAGAAGGTGAAGCTACAAACTAGATGGGATACCATAGTAACTTCATATTTTTCATTGGTTTAAATGAGATTATACAACACTAAGAACTTCACAATAACTTAGTTTGACTTATTTCTCCACATTTGAAGAAGGAAAAATTTAACAATAAACCTTACTAGATGATAGTCTTTGTCAGGGAGAAATTTTTCTTCAGAAATTTTCTCTTTTTATAATCAAGGTCATTTATAGAGTAAGTGGGAGTATATCAACATTTACAACTTCATACAATGTGCACAAAGTTTTATTATTTTTTAAAATACATAGTTGGACAAATGCTATTTAAACACCATTTCATCAATAGCAGGGTTGATTACCATCAAGGATTTTATATCAACTTGTTTAATAATAGGTGAATTTTGATGATTCAAACACATTTTTAAATGAACTGGGGTTTATCAATGAATGAACACAATTTTAAAAGTGGGTAATAACTCTTTTTCTTATATAAAGGTGAGTTTTGATTAACTAAGCTCACCATCAAGAGGAAATTTATCTTTCGTGTTGTTCACTATCGAGGGTTTTGCAGTGAACTTATAAGAAGGTTTGTTAGCAAGAGCCTCTAACCTTAATGTTTGAATTGGAATTTTGGTTTTTTTAGTAGATTTTGGAAATACTTGAATGGTACACATTAAGAAAATTTTAGGTGAGAAATTTTGTTTGTTATGATTAGACAATATGTTTTATATTTGGAGGAATTGGAAGATATAATCAAATTTGTTGAATTATGAAGGAGAGTCATGTAAGTTATGTATCATCTTACCTATACATCCTAAGATTTTGCAACACATATGAGTAGAAACATTGTTTATAACTGTAATACATGAAATATCCCAAAATAGAGAAACATGTATTTTATTACTAAAATAGCATACAAAAGCATACATCAGAGGTGGTATCCTTTACATAGTAAAATTGGCACAACCATCATTTTATAGAAGTGCTTTTCCTCTTATACAAAAAATTGTATATATGCAAAACAAATCAAGGAATCATAGTCAAACCCTATAGAATAGTCATGTCCTAAAAAGTTGGAATGGTGAACATGCTTCCCTCTAACTAGTAGAATTGGAGCTAACTGAGACTATGGGAAAGTGGAAGAATGGGCAAATGAAATCCTCTAGGCTAGATCTTTAGGAACCTATCACATGTTGATGAAGCACTTTGAGAGAAAACCATAAAATATGCTTTCTGCACTACTCATGACTCCAAAACAAACTCATAAATTAGTTCAGCTTGAGTAACTGGACCTCTACCTTTCACTAAACTAATATATCTACAATCTCATCCACAATGGTGGGGCTTATATGATCTTCTAATTGCAATAAATGATCTATAATTGTATAAGCTGGTAGATCCTACTCATGATAAGCTAGTAGATCCTACTCAGGAAGCAAGTGGTACTAAACTAGATAAGGTGGAGATAGATGTGGAATATCTGTCTATGTATTCTACAAAGATTGTTGTTAAATTGTCTCCATATCTAATTTGTACTTATGCAAAGAGGGTGGCATTTCTTGCCTCTTGGAAGAATGAAGGACACCTTGATACATATTTCCGTACTCAGTATTGTTACACTCTCTAAAAAAATATGATTACCAATTGAATGTATCCTAAAAAAACTTTGGTATGGAGTTAACCCATTAAAAATGAAATCAGGGTTATTCTTATTCATTTTTCTAAGAAGAAATCAAATATCAAGAATTTTAATTTTTCACATCAATAAATAACAAAAATAATTTAAGAGTAATATTTTGTTTCAAACATCTATATTTTATAAGAGGTAGAGGATGACCACCATCTTGATCTATGAGGAGATATGCTCCTCCTTCATACACCTCTTCTATAACAAAAGGACATTCCCATATGGGTTTAAACTTTCCAAATTATTTTCTTCATGTTGCAATTGATCTTTTTTGAAACTATGATGAGATCCCTAATTATAAATATCTATGGACAGACTAATTTATCATATGCTTACTGTTGACCTCATATTTGGATGAGATTAATATCATCTCTAAACTAGTAATTAGGACACCTAATCTTATATTAGGAGCCTCCTCATTAGGCACTTAGGACACTATACTAGTTGACTCAGTGAATCCTTCTAGGGTTTGACCTAACCTAATGGGATTAGGTGGATCCAAACCTAACCCAAATCTAAACAAGAATTAAATCAAACACATTTCAATTAAAATCTAAATCCATTTGAGTTGAAAATAAGATAATTAGAGTGGTTAACCTAATTATCCTACTTTAGCTCAAATTCACCTAAAACCCAAAAAAATTCAAGTAAATTCAATACAAATTAAAATTAATCAAATGAAAAGCCTAAATTCATTCCATAAATATGAATGGATTTAAAACTAAATCCAAATGAAGGTCAAAGTTGGTCAACCATTTGACATATAGTTGACTTATGCAGGTCCCACTAAGTCAAAGGTCAATCCACCAAAATTTGACCAAATTAAGTCATTCCAAAGAGCCAAAATCATAAAATGAACATGTTTAAACATGATTGAAATGAATCTAAAACTAATAAGGCCTTCAGTGGGCTAATTAGATCATTTAATCTAAATAGGCCTAAATGGACCTTATCGGATTCAAACTTAAATTAAATTATAATTAATTCAAATTAATTACCCAAAATCATTTCAAAAATCATCTTTAAATATAATTTAACCAATTATAAGTCTTAATTTGATCATTTTTCCCAATTAAACCCATAGTGACCTATTAAACCTAATTTGGCTAAAGTAGGTTTAAATTCAAATTTAACTTCAAATGAAATAAAATTGATTAACCCAAATCATCTCTAATGTTTGAGTAAACATAATTAAAGCCTAAACCTAGATCCAATCCATAAAATGAAATAAACGAAGCTAAACATAAGGGGAACAAATGCTTAAATGAATTAACCTAAGGTATTTGTCCCTAAACCCAATTGAAATGAGTTTGTTTGACTCATAAATCATTTTAAATATTATTTGAACAATTAATTGCTAAATAAAATCAATGAAAACATTGATCATACTTAGCATACTTCAAATCAAGTTAAACTTAAATGGATTAAATGTGAGAGTGTAAGCTTAAACCTACACTAATCACATACCAATGCATCTAAACTCATCCTAAACTGAGTTTAGAGTAATTGGTAGCTAAGGTTAAGCAAATTAAGAAGGTCCAAGTCTATCCAAAAATGGGAATATGTGATGGAGAAAGAGAATAAATTATGAAGACAAACCCTTTCCCCAATCCATTTCTCATCCTCCAATCCTTTTCTTAATTGCTTTGGACTAACCCCAATCAACTGTCCACCCCTTGGAGCTAGCCTCCAAGGGTGCCAATCACCTTGGCCAGCAATGGTGGACTTTCCTCCCCATATAACTCTCAGCCTCTCATGGAAAAATGCTAGAGAGATTTTCTAAAGCAATTCTGAGTATTCCATTATCTTCCTCAAGAAAAATGAAGAAGAGCGCACCCTTCCCCTAATCCCTAAGCCATCGACAAGCCAAACTTTGACCAAAGCCACTGAAAAATGGGAGGAGCTTGGCCTATAGAGCAATCAAAGGGGAGACATTCCAATTCCTTCCACCCAGAGTCTCACCGCATTCATACCAAGCTATTTGAATCGTTTCCACTATCGGAGATTATCGTCAATGAGGTATGGATTTAAATTGATCACCTTAGCTTTTGGTGTTAGTCCTTTTTGAAATAAACTTGATCCCCAATGAGATCAAGCAATATAGATGTGCTCCAATTAAACTCTTGATGGATTTGTAAACAAAATCAAGTGATTCAGCTGCCTAGATTGACATAAATCACTTTGATTTATCTAATGGTGCTTAGTTGTCATTGTTGATCGGGAAGATGTAATCTCCACCGTCCATTCCTTCTATTAGGAATGGACAAACGAGATCTAGTCGGATCTTTGATTAAAATCCATATAGCAAACCTCGGGATGAACTGAGCCATCCGATTGATCAGACGATATGGATTAAACCTCATCCTATAGCCAAAATAACCCGAAATCCATGTGGATCCTATGTGGCTAAATCATGTGCTGCCGTGTATAAAGTGGCGTCAACATGAATAAGTGGAAAAATCTGAATGATGTAGGACACAGGTGCTTTTTATGATATGATGTTTATTACACCGATAATTCTTAAATCCTCACAAAGAGTAATGATAAATGCACACTACTATTGAGCACATTCACAATATTATGAATTTAGTGAAGTTAAAAAGATCTTAGTTAAAGTTATGTCAACCACACTAGAGATCTGAATCTTATAAGTGCAAAGAAATAACGAAAAGTTATGAGCGATCTAACATGTTGATTTAAAGTAACCAGCGAAGAGGGATAAGTTAAAGTCGACCTCTACAAGCGGTCAGTTGTGGAGATCGCTTCCTTCCTAGAAGTCCTTCTCAGGGTTGTGAACTCACACACTCAAGTAGTCCACTCAAGAGGAAAGCACACAAAAGAATAGTAAAGAAATTTAAGAAGATAACTTTCATTCCAAATTCAAGTACAAAGCATTACAAGAGTCTCCTATTTATAGGAATGAAAGGAGAGTTAAGAATACTCAAACCTAACTCCAAACTCAAACCTAACACCATCATAACTACACTACCACCATTATCAAACCTACCACCACCTATCAAACCTACCACAATTATCAAACCTACCACTCATTCCATACTACTGACTCATGGGCCATGACATAAGAATAGCCCAATACATATAAAAGCCCAATAATAATGACTCATGGGCCATGACATAAGAATAGCCCAATACATATAAACTCAAGACATATACAAAATATAAAAGCCCAATAATACATAACTTAAATTATAACAAAAGGCCAAATCATTCATTTAAGATTTATGATGATGACGTTGACGACGGTGACGATGATGCCCTGCATCAGCACTCCCCGGCTTTAAAGGATTCTCCTCTAGAGAATGAAAATCCAAGTACTCTTGTAATAATTGTGAGTCTAGTTGATGTAACTCATCAAATGTAAGCCATGAATCTTGAAGTGGAGAAAGACCTTTCCAACGAATGAGAAACCTTTGAGTGCCTCCATCAGATGTGATGATAATCGGTCTAAAATTTGATCTAGGCGATGTGATCTTAAGCGGCGAGATGGTATAGTCGATGATGAAGTATGAACGCATGTATTTGCGAGGGAATAGTGTCATCCATGGCTTGCCCATGGTACAACGTTAAATCTGATACATTAAATATTGGAGAAATTCTAGCATTCATTGGAAGATCTATTTCATAAGCATTATCATTTATCTTCCTTACAACTTTATAAGGACCAGATCTCTTGAGAGTTAATTTCTTAAGAGTTCCAGTTGAAAATCTCTCAAGTCTAACTTTAACAAGAACCAAATCTCCCTCATTAAATTTTACATATCGTCTATGTGCATCAACATTAGCTTTATATTTATCATAACTCGAGTAAGTTTTGTTGAATTTCACGATGTAAATCATGCATGCTTTGTGCAAATGAAGATGCAAATGCACTAGACCTATATGTTACAGGCAATTCAACAAGATCAATTGGTTTTCTTGGATCATAACCAGTTACAATATGAAAAGGACTCATACCGGTTGACCTATTAATTGAACTGTTATAAGCAAACTCTGCAGTAGGAAGAACTAGGTCCCAACTAGTAGTATGATCAATCACTAGACACCTAAGTAAATTTCCTAAGCTTCTATTAACAACTTCAGTTTGTCCATCTATTTGAGGGTGATAAGCTGTAGAAAATAAGAGTTTTGTGCCAAGCTTTTTCCATAAAGTTTTCCAAAAATAGCTCATAAACCTTACATCACGATCAGATACAATTATCTTAGGTAGTCCATGTAAGCGAACTATCTCACGAAAATTGTTGCTATATGAGATCGATGTCTTATAACATGGAATGAAGTGTGCCATTTTAGAGAATCGGTCAACAACTACTAGAATAGAGTCAAAAGCGTTGTATGGTCAGGTAATCCTAAGATGAAGTCCATTAAGATCTTCCCAAGGTTTGTGGGGATTGGGAGTGGTGTGTATAGACCACAATTTTGTTTTCCACTTTTTGCTAGTTGGCACGACATTGGGCAATGATACGAGCAACATCTTTCTTAAGACTAGGCCAAAAGAACCTATCCTCCATCATAGCTATTGTCTTATCACGACCAAAATGACCAGATACACCTCCTGAATGAATTTCCTCAACAAGAAAATTTTGAAGTGATGAATCGGGGATACATAGTTGTGTGCCACGAAAGAGATAGCCATCTCGTATTTGATAATCTGGACTATTAATTGAAACATCAAATTTCAAAGATTCAAAAATTTGTTGAAAATCTTTACAATTAGGATAATCATCTTTAACCTTTTCAATCCAGAACCTTCACACTCATGGTATTTAATAATGTACATATTCTACTTAAGGCATCTGCAACCTTGTTCTCTACACCAGATTTATGTTTAAGAACAAACGTATATTCTTGAAGAAATTGAACCCATTTTGCATGATGAGAACTAAGTTTCTTTTGGGTGTTTAGATATTTAAGCTTCATGATCGAATAAAGTATAAATTCGTGAAAGAAGATAATGTCCAATAACGTAAAGTTTGGATGACGACATCTGACTCAGCGGTCATATGTGGAATATCGTTGGCGCTTCATTTAATTTTTCACTAAAGAAAGAAATAGGATGACCTTCTTGTTTAAGAACACCTCCAATACCAACTCCAGAAGCATCACATGATACCTCAAATACTTTGTTAAAATTTGGCATTTGTAATATCGTGGACTTGTTAAAAGTTCTTTAATTTTAGAGAATGCATCCTGCCTTTGTCCAAACAAAGTCTCCTTTTAAGACATTGAGTTACAGGGGCCATAATAAGTGCTAAATCCACGAATAAACCTTCGATAAAATGTGGCTAACCCATGAAAACTACATGAATTGTGGTTTGGGGTAGGCCACTCTTGAATAACCCTAATTTTTTTGGATCTGAGATGCCATCACAAGAAACAATGAATCCTAAGAAGATTCGACGTCATAAATGAGCATTTTTTTAAGTGAACATATAGTCTTTCTTCACAGTACTTCAAAGACTTGTCATAAATGTTTCTCATGATTCTTAGTTTGACTAAAAATTAAAATATCATCAAAGTACACAACTAAAAATTTTCCAATGAATGGTAAGATATGAGTCATCACTGCATAAATGTACTTGGAGCATTAGTCAATCCAAAAGGCATTACTAGTCATTCATACAAACCATCTTTTATCTTGAATGGTTTTCCATTCATCACCTTCTCTCATACAATTTGATGATATCCACTTCTAAGATCAATTTTAGAAAACTATTGATCCATATCTAACATGTCATCAAGTCTAGGTATGGGAAACCTATACGTGATTTTATTTATAGCGACTATCTACTACACATACGCCAACTACCATCTTTCTTTAGGGTAAGAAGAAAGAGCATGGAGATAAACTTTCCCTAATAAACCCTTTTGATAATAAATCATCAACTTGTTGTTTTAGCTCGCATGTTCATTTGGGTTCATACGATAATGTGGCAAATTTGGGAGTGATGATCCGTGAATTAGCTCTATGGCATGTTGGATACTTCTTAATGGGGAAGCTCACTAGGAAGTTCTTGGACAAATATCTTGATATTCCAATAAAAGTTCAAGGATGAGAATGATTTAACACAAGGTTGATTTTCGAGGTTAGGACAACTAATGCAAAATGATATTCCCATTAATCTCTTGTTGAAATTGACGTTTATTAATAATATGTAGGGATTTCTTTTCGATGGGTGGAGAAGAATTTTGGGGTTGAAGTGGAGTGACCTCTTTAGGCTTAGCTGGGTTTAGGACAATTCTCTTACCTTGAAAATTAAAAGCATATGTATTAGATCGCCCATAATTTGTGACATCCATATCAAAAAGCCAAGGTCTACCTAAAAGTATATGAGCAACATCCATCGGAAGAACATCACACCAAATTTTATCACTATATTCTCCTAATTGAATGGGTACAAGACAACGTTGAGATATAGAGATAGAGGTCTTATCTACCCAAGCGACCTTATAAGGCTGTGGGTGGGTCTCTAGGGTGAGCTTCATCCTAGCTAAAGCAGAGGTAGCAATAACATTCATGCAACTACCACTATCAATGATTAACTTACACGTCTTTTCACCACTCTTAAAATAAGTGTGGAAAATTGATGTGCGCCTCCAATCATTATTAGCTCGTGGGGTTGCTAACACACAACGCATAACAGCTATATGAGACTCATCTAATGTATCTTCTACATCACTAGCTTCTTCACAAGGGTCAACTGCAATTTGATTATCATTATTTTCATTTTGTTGATCCTCATTTTCATAATCTAAGTGTAAGTTTCGAGGACAAGTACTTGCATAGTGACCAATTTTACCACATGTAAAACAAGTAATGCTAGAAGTCTTGGAGCTAGATGTTCCCACTAAAGCTTTTCCTTTTGTTTCACTTGGGTCCTTTAGGAACTACTAAAGTAGGAGGGTTAACACGATTGAGAGTTGTTTGTAGATGAAGTTGTGAATCGCTTATAAGGTTGTGATCTAAGATATTGTTCAATTTGAGTCGCCACTCAAATGCATCCTCAAGAGAATAAATTTCTCGAGTTATCATTTCATTAATATCAGTAAGATCTAAATCTAGAGATTGTTGCGGTGATCCTCTCTAACATCACAGTCATCAATTCATCAAACCGTGTCATATACTCAACAAGCTTAAAGATCCTTGTTTAAGCGTAGTCATTTCATCCATAAGTTGATCATGAAAATTTAATGGTACATATTTTTGCTTTAAAATTTCTTTCATTTCATCCCAAGCAATAGGTGGTTGTCCTAATCGTTGATATTTTCGTGTGAGATTAACCCAATAAGTCTTAGCATGACTAGTTAGTTTCATGCAGGCAAAACGAACTTGTCTTTCTTCCGACATGGGCATCCAATCAAAATATTGGTCCATGTCTACTAAATCTAAGAAAATTTTAGGATCAAGTCGACCATCAAAAGTAGGTGGATCAATTTTAACCCTACGAATAACATCCTCATCAGGTTCTCTAAGTGTACGACGCGGGGCAACAAAATTAGGTAATGGCTCTTCGTAATGTCGAGGATAATGCTCATAAGGAGTTCGATGAGCATAACCTTCATCTCGTCTTAATTGTCTTCCTATTCGATGAGGTGGGTGAGGAAGTACCTCATCAAACTCAGGATATTCATTAAAGTTGTTCCTAGGGCGATAACGGGGTCTAATAGGAGAATGTGGGTGAGGTGGGAGAGGAAGAGGGATCAACATGATGACCTTCTCTCTTCAAGTTGGTGTTAGGATTGGTTAGTTTACGGTGAATGTGTTGTAAGCCTACCAACTTTTTGTTCTATGGCTTCAAATCTTTTTGGAATTCATTAAAGGTTTGTTGGTGCATAAGGGTAAGCTTTTCTATTTTTTCTAGTAAAAATTCATAGGAATCATGTTTTTCATCTAAGGATTGATCTTGATATCTATGACCACTACGAGTTGACATGATGATATTCTTTCAAAAATATTAATATAAGCAAATACTTAATTAATTTTTTAATTTTTTAATTTTTTTTTAAAAATATAATGTAATGAAATCAAAGACACGATTAAAAGTAAGTAAATGCTTTAATTAGATAAAAATTTTGTATGATTTTTTTTATTTTTTATTTTTAACAATGAATTACAAGATTACTCTAATGCAAAAATAAAACTCAATACTAAACAAGATGTTCCCAAAGAAACATACACCTTTCGATACCAAATATGATGTAGGACACAGCTTTTTTATGATATGATGTTTATTACAGATAATTCTTAAATCCTCACAAAGAGTAATGATAAATGCACACTACTATTGAGCACATTCACAATATTATGAATTTAGTGAAGTTAAAAAGATCTTAGTTAAAGTTATGTCAACCACACTAGAGATCTGAATCTTATAAGTTCAAAGAAATAACGAAAAGTTATGACGATCTAACATGTGATTTAAAGTAAGAGCGAGGATAAGTTGAAGTCGACCTCTATACAATCGTCGTTATGGAGATCGCGTTCCTTCGAGTCCTTCTCAGGGTTGTGAACTCACACACTCAAGTAGTCCAGTCACTCAAGAGGAAAGCACACAAAAGAATAGTAAAGAAATTTAAGAAGATAACTTTCATTCCAAATTCAAGTACAAAGCATTACAAGAGTCTCCCTATTATAGAATGAAAGGAGAGTTAAGAATACTCAAACCTAACTCCAAACTCAAACCTAACACCATCATAACTACACCTACCCATTAGCAAACCTACCACCACCTACTATCAAACCTACCACCATTATCAAACCTACCACTCATTCCATACCTACTTCTGATGACATGGGCCATGAAGAATAGCCCAATACATATAAAAGCCCAATAATAATGACTCATGGGCCATGACATAAGAATAGCCCAATACATATAAACTCAAGACATATACAAAATATAAAAGCCCAATAATACATAACTTAAATTATAACAAAAGGCCAAATCATTCATTTAAGCTTTATGATGATGACGTTGACGACGGTGACGATGATGCCCTGCATCACTGAATTTTTTGGATTTAAAAATTGTAGAAAAATCACTAAAACTTCAAAAAATCATATCCTCAACCAAAAAAATACAAATAAGGGCTCGATGGATTCATCTCAGTGAGGAGAATCAATTAAACCCAAAATCCATAATTTTTATTAAGTATTTTTATTTTAGTTTGAGTTCAAATAAAAACAATCAATCTCAAATTAAACTCAAACTATTAATACAATTAATTTGAAACTTTGGGGAATTGAAATTACGATAAAAACATACATTAGATAAATTTTTCATGATTTATTGGAAAGAAATCAATGGATATATAAATTTCAACCCTAAATTATTAATTTAATGGAATAAATTAATGGTAAATTCAGAAAATCATGGAAAATAATAAAATTAATTTGAATCATCATAATAAACCTTAATAAACCTAAATACATCATTAGAACTCTTTAGAATCTAATAAACCCTAAAATGTCCTAATTTGATAATTAATTGAATTAATTAATTCAATTAATTAATCTGAACTTCAAAAAATATAATAAATCAGCCAAATTTTCAAAAAATTCGAAATAAACTATATATGGATTCATCTTTCGGAGAGGATTTCAAGAAAATTAAAACTTCTAACTAATTCCTTTTAATTTAAGCTTAATTTGAGTTTTATTAAAATAATTAAAATCCTAATTAGTCATAATATACATTTTATTAGGTTGAAACTTTAGGAAACTTAAATTGGCAAGGAACCCCACTTGCCAAAAAAGTTTCAAGGTCAAATGACCTTTGGATTTTAAGTTATTCAATTTCTAATATCTAGGTCAATATAATTAAAATAATTAATCAAAAAATTACAGAAGTTTTAAAATTCAAAAAATTAACTTTAAACATTTTCATTAACATTAGAACACTTAAGAAAAATTTCTCAGTTTTATAAAGTTAAAGAATTTGAATAATAATGCACTTAGGGTTTAAGGTTGAATGAAATAATTAAAAGATATGGAATTTAATCTCAAATCTTATATCATTAAATTTATAACAATTCAATTAATCAATTAAGTACTAATATTAATCAACTTCTAGAATTCATTAATATGAAAGTCTTTAAAACCATGAATACATAATCCTAAATATAAATATAAATGAAATAATTAATTGAAGAAGGTGACGATCCTAGAAGAAGACCCCCATAGATCAAACTTTCAATTCTATGGCAAACTATATAAGGGTAGAACTCGGATGCCTAATTTTCTCTTTCTTTTAAGGTGTACAGTGGTACCCGACCGCATTGGTCTATTTTAATTAAATTAGCTTGATTTATTTTGGGTACACATTAGAAACAACCTACTTTTTTTAGGTTTCTTTCTATGATTGTATTTATATGATGAAATGCTTGGAATGTTAAGCTCCTAGGAAAATTGTATTTTCTATCTAACCTAAATCTAAACAACTCAAACAAAAAAAATAAACAAACTCAAAACCTCATATTAATTAAAGCCCTATGTACAACTTAAAAGCAACTATAAATAATTAGCTTTTGAGAAACATAATAGCATATTATTCATACTCCTTGAATTGGGCACTTCACCCATTGTATATAAGGTGACATCTGACCTTTGAGGATGACCACCCTTCTTGGGGAAGTGTGTCTTCTCTTTCTGATTTGGCCCATGAATATTTCTAACTACATATCATTGTAAGCATAAATTGCATACCCATGGCCATAAATAAATTGTGAGTCAAAATATAAAAAATTAAAATTTATTGCATTAGTTAGGTGCATATCATACCTAACATGATCTTAGGGTTAAGGAGTAAATTTAGGTTCATAGATTTATTCCTAAAATATAATAACCCAACCATCATCTTTCATAACATGAAGATTGAACTCATAGAATTAAAAATGATTTAAGTGTTGTTAGCAGGTAGCCCTTCTACGCGAGTGATAAGTCCAGAATAGATTCTTTTTTTTTGAAAATGAGAGAAAGAGCTGATAATTCCTAAAAGTTGAACTGGTTCGATCCACTTGCAGACTTAAGTTTTAAAGCATCCTTCTAAGAACAAGTCAACCATAGGCATTTCTGTAATCTTGTGTTAGTAAAATTGAAGTTCTAGATTTCTAATAAAATATCAATTCAAACCCTACTAAATTCATTCTCAAAATTATAAAGCCCAATGATTGATTAGTTGAAATTATTACAAGGCATTCTAATATCTATAGGAAATTCCTTCTTAATCTCAATTGATCTCCAAAAGAATTCTTTCCACTTTGAAAGTGTTTTTTATTGAATTTCTAACTAACCATCCTTTTAAAATCAACTTTGAAATTCATAAAAATAAAAGTTTATTCCATTAATCGAGAGTATTTTTAATAGGAGATCCTTCATTCCTAAGATGTAATTTATTATAGGGGCTTTCCCTTATAGGGAACTACAAACCCTGCAACAAAATACACCCTTTTTTACTTCTTCATGTAGTTCAAGGAAAAAATCTCTGGTACATCAAAGACCCATCTACCTTGGGAGCCCTTATTAAGTAATTGAATCTATTATAAGGTAATATATTTATCTTTCAAGATAATATATTTATCCCTTAATGATATATTTAATTACCCAAATAAATACCCCAATATCTGTGTGGTGTTCCAAATAAAAAATTCAATAACTTTTTCTAGCAACTCCACTAGGGAATAGTTCCACTCTCCATCTTTAAAAATAGGTTTCTATTTCTATATATCGGTAATGTACTTATGTTTTAAGGGTCGAGATTTCTTTTCTTTTTGTTGGATATCTCTCCATTTCATTCTTGGTATAGTGTATTCAACATCCACTAAATGAAGTATAGAACTTTCCTATTTGCTAAACTCAAATAAAGGGGTTCTATAACATCTATATTTTCAAAAATAAAACTCTACTTTTAAAAACTCCAGCCATGATAAAAATGGTTAAATTCTTCTTAATAGCTCAAAAGTTTTTTTTACTACATTATATCAATTTAAGTAAGTTATAATTTATTCAATTTTCTTATTTAAAAATAGAAAATGGTTGGGCAAATCATTTTCACTATAACATGTGGCATTAGCTTCTTTGTTGATATTAGTAGATTAGTTGATGGTTTTTTCATCAAGTTTAGAGCTAAATTTAAAATTTTTAACATTACACCTAATAGAGTAACTCTTGCTCCTGTGAGTGAAGTAGCTGTTAAAAACAAACAAACCATTCTAGAGTTCTCTAGTATACCCTACAATACCCCTGCCATTGGAAGGGAAGTTATCATTGAGGTCACTAAAAATGTCCAGATGAGCCCTGTGCCAAAGAAGGTCAAACTGTTTATTATAGAGACATTACCTACTTTCTTTTTTCCTTGAACTTTTGAGATAGGGTCCACTTCTAAGCCTCCCCAAATGACCAAAAGTTAGAAAAAGAATAGAAGGAGAAGACTTAGAAGACAAGCCTTGAAATATAGGAAACAAAAAAAAAATGATAGAAATAGAACTAGCTAGGGCAAGGGATGGATATACCCTTATAGATACTTCTCCTCTTTTAGGAGGTAACAGATTCCACCCTCTTTCTATAGCCTAAGGAGAAGAGGATGTGTCTCAGATAATGAGTTCTCCACCGTATCCTTTCATTCATGAAAGCAAAAAAAAACTTTAGACTAGTGAATAGGGAAACACATGGTAGATTACAATAGATTCTTCATAGAACTCTTGGGTCCTCCTCTTGTATTAAAGATGAGTTACTTAGGGTCATAAAGGATCAAGTATCCAAAAGCCTTGAGAGAGAATTCTTTGGTAGACCTACCACTTCCCAAAATAATGGAAATGGAAAGGTGGTGCTCCTTAATAAAAGAAAATCTTATCAACCCATGCCCATTAGGCTAGACCAATATCACTATTTGAGAAAGTCACTAACTTGACATAGGGAGCAACCTGCTAGCTTAGGGAGAGACAAAACTTTTCCTAGAAAAGAAAGTAAAAAAAATTATGTCAAAAAGTTATATTGGCCCCCGAGCCAAGCATTCCTTCACCACCACCGCCTGAGAGAGTACTTATTACTCGACCTATTAAAAAAAGGCCTTCATAATCTTTACTTAGGCCCCGAACTGAAGGGCTATCTTTATCCTACACTTCTAAGAAGAAGATAAAATCTCTTCGTTTATCTCTTTATAATAGGGAGATTTCAGATGAAGGGTACCATGGTCTAGGAGCCACTTTAGCTGTAGAGGGAGTCCCCACTATCTGTGAAAGTCATGAAAATAAGTATTTGATGTGAAACTAATGGATATTGAAGAAGAGTCTGAAATTGTCCTTGATAATAATAATGTTCCACTCCATTTAACGAAAGAGGAGATCAAGACTATTGTGAGGGAGGATGAGGAAAATGAAAAAATAAATAAAATTAAAGAACATTTTGACTTAGAATAGGACGATCTGTTGGAAGATGACTCGAGACTACTTATAGCACACATTTTCATGGTAGACATGAGCACATCAAAGAAAAAGCAAGATGAGTCACAAGAGAGTCTTGTATTTGATACCACTTAGCAACTTGATTCTTTAGTTGCAAAAGAAAGATAATCAAATCTTAAGGATGGAGAGGAAGATGGAGAAGATGATTGCCACAATGCAATCACTCCAAAGTTTGATTCCTAGTTCTTCCCAACCTCATTCTTTAGAGTATTTAAAAGAATCCCATCCCATGGATGAGAAGAAGTTCAGTTTAGAATAATATCATCAAGAACAACATAAAATAACAAATTATATAACTCCTAAAACTGACCTAAAATCTTTCATGGAACGACAAGTAAAAGAGGCATTGACATAGCCTCGAGGTGAAATTTTAATTCTAAAGGGTATACCCTATCCTGAAGAATATGATTCTTTGCCTTACCCAAAGGGATTTATGCCCCCTTCATTCAAAGTTTTTTATGGGACGGGTAGCCCCAAATAACATTTGGCACATTTTTAGGTAAGTTATTGCAATGCTGGAGAAAGTGATGCATTATTATTTAGGCAATTTGTTAGTAGTTTAACTATGGTTTCTTTTGACTGGTATGTTGAGATACCAAATAGTTCAGTGTACATTTTTACTCGAGTGAAAATCATGTTTATGAAATGATTCACTAACACGCAACATCATGTCATTATGGGTGATTTAGTTGTTAAAAAGCAAAAGCTAGGGAAATCTTTAGTTGATTAGATTTTGATATGAAGGATTCTAAGCCTTAAGTGTGAGCCTTAATTACAAGAGAAGCGCACTATTGAAATACTCCTTCTAAACCTCCATGGCCCTGTGGCCTTCTTATTGAAGGGCTATACCATTAAGATTTTTGAGAAATTACTAAATAAAGCCTCTAGCCTGTAAGAAGAATCTCGTAGGATGTCATTCTTAAGAGATCAATCTTCTATAGAACCATAAAAACTTAGGAAAGTGTTAGAAAAGAAGGCAAGCAATGTCCTTGCAGTAGACAAGGGAAATGCCCCAATTCAAGTTCAAGCAGAGCGGCCTCCACCTTAGAGGCCATCACAATAGTAGGTATTTCTTAAGAAGACTCCCACTATCCCTTTCAGTGAGAGAATAAGCTAGACTTATTCTTTCAAGAGAGAGGTAGTGAGAAAAATTTTCATAAACTTGCTATCTGATCCAAAAAGACTAGAAGAATTCAAAAAAGTGAATAACCTGAATTACTATCCATATCATCAGATGTTACATCACACTATTGAAGACTACTTCACTTTAAAGGACTGGCTCAAATTTTTTTTAAGAGAGAGATAGTGATAATTCTCAAAGAATACTTGGTGGACCTAGGATAAGGGTCCATTAAGTTAACCACAAGTGAATCTTCCCCTTATTCTTCTTATCCTTTAAATGAATGGACATTGTTTTATCTGATTCTTCTAAAAAATATGTAATAAAAAAATTTAAAAATTCTATGCAGGATTAGATGAAGACCAAGAAGAAGATCATCTAGATTGATCCACTGGCAACAGAAGACATAGTCCCCCTTACCCCATTCATCATCATCAGATCTTCAAATGATTAGCGAGAGTGCTGAGAGAGGAATATTTATTATATTTGAGAGACTTTCATATGATAAGGATGGAAAGAGTAGGCCTTACATTTTTTTATCTTTATAAAAAGCCCACCTCTAAAGGCATTTCTTACATTTTTACCATTTTTGAAGAACATGTTGAAAATAAAGAAAAACAAGAAGATAAAAAAGAAAGTTCTGATGTTGATTGTAATGTGCTTTATGAATCAAGGTCAGATAGTGAGATTCATAAGGATGATTTGTAAGGCAACCCTATTAACATAGAGATATAACTCTCACATTCTAATCAATCTATGGAAAAGGATACTAATGATGAGGGACAAGTTGACACGGCCCCTGGAGATATCTCTGAGATTAATCTTTAATGTAGGAAGGTTTTGTCACCTCATCTGCCTCCTCCTCCTAAAGATAAAGGTAAATAAATTATTGATCAAAATTTAGATCCTTTGCAAAAAGATCCAATAGTCGAGCCAACTCTTCCCAAGGTTGATTACAACATTTTAGCCCATCTTAGGAAACTCCTTACTAGATTAAGGGCCTGTTTGGGGCTGTGTTTTTTCCGCATCACATTATAAACTGTGAGGTAGGGCCATTTATTTCACAACAACTTCACGTGAATCAACTAACTTCATGTAACCAAGGTCAGGAGGTCGCGTTCCGTGGTATGAGTCGGGCTTCCCTATAATGCCCTAAATAATTCACAATGTTCGTAGCCATTTTAAGCTAATTATGAGTAAATAGTTTCATTATAATTTATATAAATTTGTTGATTTTTTTAATTCATAATTAATTAATTTAAAATATAATATTAATTAATATTTTATTTATTTGAATTAATATTATTTAATTTAATTTATTTAAATGAGCTTTATCTAATTTAATTTATTATTAATGATTAATTACAAATTTTAGTTTATGATAATTATAATTTAATAAATTTAATTATAAACTGTATATTTGATAATTAATCAGTTTATGATAAATAAATAAAAATTAAAATATTGATTAATGTTTAATTTATTTAACAATAAATTGATTATTGATCAATTAATTTAGGGAATAATTAATTAGATATTTACTAATTAATATTAAACTATATATTTATAATTAATTAATTTAATAATTTTAATATAGTGTTATTTATTATATAATATATAATCTCTTAATATAATTTAATGAATCGATGTTTATATATGAAAATCAGTTATCTTATTTTTCTTTACTCTGTTTCATAACTTTGAGCACATAAGGATATTTTAGTCTTTTTTTGAATAGAGATTAGAATTCCAATGAACATCTTCACAACTCAATTTTACGTCACCAACTTCTTCTCTGACTTCACTGCTTCTCAACAAACTATTGCGAACCCAAAGTATTTATGTTGTTCTTATTCTATCTAAAGTAATGAGTGAGTCATTAATTTAGGCATTACTTGACCTAGAGATATGTCTAACCCGGCTAGTAGCAACTTTCTCAGATGAGACTTTATACTTCAAAGAGATTCTTGGGTTAGCTTCTCTGATGGAGATTTACTTTTGGGAACCATAACTCACAGCCTTCACATTTCTGTCAAAAAGGAAGATATCAAATTATCAAGAGTCCTTGTTAATCCTGGTGCCTTAGTGAATATTATGAACTTTAAAACACTAAGATTTCTAAGGAATGATATAAGGAGGCTTAGTTCTAATAAGATGTTATTGAGGGGGTTTAATGAAATGGGTGAGAAAGCTTTAGGTTCAATCAGTTTATTGTTGAAAAATAGAAGGACTGAAATCTTAAGGAAAATTTTATATCATTGACCTAGAGACATCTTTTAATGCTCTCTTAGGCAGGCCATGGATACATGAATATAAAATGGTTCCTTCATCACTCCACCAATGTATTAAGTACACTAGGGAAGGAGTACAATACACTATAAAAGGTGACATACAACCATTCTCTATTCATGAGATTTAGCTTTATGAATATGTTGCCTATTATATGCCCAAAAGGCAAGTGTATACTTCTATAAAATCAAGCATTATTAAGGCATCTAAGAAAAAAAAAGAAGAAATTCAGATAAATGAAACAAAAGAAAGAAAAGAAAAGGAGGAAAAAGAAAAGGAACATCCAATAATACAGATTGATTTGAAATCTAGTTTTGACGAAGATTCCAGTCGAAAGGATGCTTTAATAAAATTTAAAATTTTAATAGAGTCATATACGATGAAGAACAAATACAAGCATTAAAAAGCAAACCTAAGCTATCCTTCAAAAAAATTGAAATGGTATGTAGATACTTTGACTCCTTTTCTTCAAAATATAATCTCATAATAAGAATTCAAAGTAGCTTCTAACCTTTCAGGAGAAGTGGGAAGCTGTAGAAGTTTTATACTGTACTTGGGTCCTGAAGCTCAAAAGGAGGAGATATAAAGCTTGAAGATCCATTTTCTAATGAAATAATAGAACTCCCTTTTGACTGGTATTCTGATTATGTTAAAAATGCTATAAAATATGGTCTAATTCCTCATATTGGCCTAAAGATATGACTCAACACATAGAAAGTTTATGGAATACAAAAACTAAAAATTTGAAATCTAAAGTTGGTGTTGGGTTCAGTATCATTAAACCCTTGGATGATAATGAACACTACTTAATGATAAGTAATCATATGAAATTTGATCAACTCTTTGAAATCCAATATAATTCTTTAGAAGGATCCTATCTTCAAACATCAGATGATCTAGATGATTTCTTAATTCAAAACAAACCCCCAAAATTTGAAGATGAAATAAAATCCACTATTGATGAATTAAGGGAAATCAACTTAAAGAACTAAAGAAGACCCAATGCCAACTTTCATTAGTTCATTATTGGGTCCAAAAGATTTCAAAGAGTTGATTAACTTAGTTTTTGAATATAATGATTTCTTTGCATGGAATTATGATGAGACGCCAGGTTTATCTCCAGATGCCATTGTTGACCTCACATTTGGAGTGAGGTTGACTACCTCCTTCTTAGCTTAGGATTCATCTAGGCACTAATACCTTCCTAGTACTAAGACACTTTTAGTAATTTTGGGAATACCAATCCCCAGCCAAGACTTATCATGTTTAACCCTAGGGTTAGACTCCAACTTAGGATAAGTAGTACACTACATATCCTAAACTCAATTGAATCCTATATTAAACCAATTGACCAATCCTATACCAAATGATTGCAAATCAAATCTCAAACCAATATCAATTTGACCCAAGCTCGATATGATCCATCATGGTTCAATTGGGTTAAGTAACCAAGTTAACCTAACTTAGCTCATTTGGATTCAAGAGGGCCAAACCCAAAATCAAATTCAATTGAAAACTAATCCATCCAAGACCATTTGAATCTTAATTGAGCTTGATCGAGCCTTAATTCGAATATAATTGGATCAAACCAAGCCAACTTGGCCCTTAACCCAACTTGACCCATTTGAACTCCATAGGGTCAAAACCCAATTCATATTGAATCAAACCAAAATTAGCTTGATTTAAACCTCATGATTGTTCTAATCAATCATCAATCAATTCATGTTGCCATTATTGACTAAGTTGACCCATTTGACCTAAAGGGTTCAAATGAGACAAAATCAAATCTAACTCAAATTAATTGCAATTAAGGCTTCCAATCAACTCTAAATTTACCATTGAACACCTCTTAACACTTAATTGACATCAATTCAACCTAATCAATCCAATTGATTCACTAATCCTAATTTGGCCGTAAAGGACCAATATGGTTCAAATTTTGATTCAATTCAAATTAGGTAAAATTAAACTATCCAATCTTCTCTAAAATGATTATTGATCATCATTGATGACCCAATTGCAATCAATCGAACCAAGCCAAGTCAATTAGACCACTTAACCCAAGTTGACCCAATTTGACTTAAATGATCAAATTGGACCAAATATCATTCCAATCAAAATTGATTACAATCAATGCCTTTAATTAATCATAAATTAATTATTAGACCCACCTCAATCACCAATCGAAGCCAATTTAATCAAACCAATCCAATTGACCCACTTAGCCCAAATTGACCTAAAAGATCAAATTGAGCCAAAGCTCAATTCAAACTCCTATTATTCCCAATCAATCAAACATAAACCAAACCTTCATCCAACCTAATTTGACCAACTTGACACATTTGTCCTAAATGAACCTATATGAGTCAAATCCAGATCCAATTTAAATTGAATTAAACTAATTGCACCAGTACATTCCAAATGATCAATTGAACAACACCCAAGTGCCTTCTTGACCCATTTTGGTCATCTTGTCAACTTAACCCAATTGAACCAAAATTGACCTATATTGATCAAATTGAGCCAAACCCAACCAAACTTGGCATGACTCATCCTTAGGTCCCCATTGACCAACCCAAGTGGATCTAACCCAAGGTGAACCCAGTTTTGCCCAAAATAAGTAAACCAAGTGTTCCAAATAGGACAAAATCCCAAAATGGGAAGGTCTGACCCCCTCCCTTTGCCTTGGGCAGCCACCTTAACAAGCCTTGAGCTCCCCCATGCTGATTAGACCTGAACCAAAGCTATTAGTTCAGCCATTGACTAAGGTGAGGTCCCTCTCACTTTGGTTGATCCTTGGTTCAATCCAAGGGACTTGTCCCTCTCACAATTGGCCACCAAACCCACACAGCCATTAGGAGATCTCCACCTCATCAGTCCCATGCCATTTTTGACCACTCCCATTGGTCGGCCGGCTGCCACTGCCTGAACAAATCTCTTTGGTTGGTTCACATGAGGAGGAGGGTGATAAACCTCCTCTCCAATTTAAACTTAGCACAAACCCTCACCAAAGCATTCCGAGTAGTCCTAAAGCATCTTCAGAGCCTCTGGTGCACCCGACCATTGGTGAGACCAACTCCTCTCTCATCCCGAGCCCCCACTTCAACCATCTACATCCAAACTCCACCAAAACTAATTTAAATCTTCCCACACCTTTCCATAGCTCTGGTGAACCAAAATGAATTGAATCCTAACCAATTCAATCACCGAATGATCAAGCTCAATCAACCCCAAAGAGTTTCACAGTGGTGTTTGGTCTAGACAATGAATAGCAGGGAGGCAATGCGTAAGCTTCTCAGTAGGGCTTCGCCTCTTCAGAGTGAACCTACCTCAGTCAATGGACCACTGGTCTTAAGATTTGATGAGGTAATTTCTGGCCAACCATAAAAAAATCATAGGATTTTTGGTCTTTTTTGAAATGGATTTCAATTTCATGTTAACTCCACTACAGAATCACCTTAGAATTATCCCCTGATCATTTTAGTGTCAAATTCACCTTGAATAGCTCCAGTGAGTTTATATTGAGTAGTAAAAGGTGGACGGTTGTCCATCTCCCACCTTAGATCAATGATGAATCATCTACCATCCATTTTGTGTGATTAGAATGTACGGTCATGATTAATTGCATTAGAATTTCTTAATTTTTTTCCTTGAGAACTGTAGGACTAAACACAAATCAAACCGCTCAAATAAAAGTGTGTTGTTTCTCGCATCCATGTTTCGATTTAAGTGACCAATCATGATGATGAAGAAACCGTTAGCTGCTTACCTTCTGTAAATGGGTTAATTATGATTAAAATGTAATTTAATTAATCAAAACTTTAAAAATTCTTAACTAATTATAGAGAAAGAAAAAAAATTAAATAAACTTATTTTGGAAATTTTAAACAAATGAGAATTAGAGAAAAATAAAATCCACAAATTTTATTCAATGAACACTAACTAATTAGGGGTTAAAATTTTACCTAATTACCTTAATTAAGATTAATTACTTGGCTAATTAACTTAAGATTTTACATGACTAATCCTTGGGATGACCTGTGCCTCCCATAATTTTCTTGGGTTAATTTTTCAAGTGGATTAAGAGGATTAATGTCTCAAATCTTAATTACTTATTTTTAGGAATATAAAAATTATTAAAAATTATGAAATTATTCAGAGATAATTAATTATAAAAATAGTAAGGATGATCAAAAAAATAATTAGAATCTTTGGCCTTATTTATTTTCCAAATTCATTCTTAAGGATGCTTAATTATTTAACTAAATGACTTAATTAAATTGAAGAATATACAATATTCATAATTAATTCAATTAATCAAAACTCCTAATTAATTTTTTATGTGCTTAGCTAACATAAAGATCCCTTAATGCAATCAAGATTCTCCATTGAAGTTGAGAATTTTGAAAGTAATTGATTGGTTTAATCTCTCTTAATTTAATTAATTATTAACCATAGGCCTAATTGCATTTGAATCTTTAAGGCATTGGTAATTTTATTTTCTAGCATTTCATCATGATCAAAAATCTAGCTTAATAAATTTGATAAAGTTTTGGGTATTCATCTTTGTCTTTAAGAATTAATGAATCTATGGGTAATATTTAATGAAGTTCTATTTTCTTTGCTTAGCGTACTTGCTTTACATATGTTCATGCATTCATATTTTTAGAATCATACAAGAAAATTTGATCAATTGCATGCATTTGAATTAAATAGTGTGGCTATTATCAGTAGTAAATTTCAGAATTACTTACCATAAATACGAAAGAGTTGTGTGAAGAAATTATATTAATTGTATACATTTAGAATACATAGTGTGGCTATTATCACTAGTAAATTTTAAACTATTATTTGTAGAAGGTAATCAATGCTTTATATACATATAAATGTAAATTGGAATGTTGATTTTGATCCCCTATAATTTGAATCATAAGTCTAAAGGTTATATAGTCTATACATCTCAAAAACATGAGACTTTAAGTAGTCCCAAGGGGGTCTTTGATTATCTCACTTCTCTAGCTCAACAATAGAACATACCTTGAGATTTGTGATAAATTATGTGGTGGAGATAAATCAACTTCATCAATTAAGTTTAAGAGAAAATTCTTTTAAGATTCATCTTTATATTCATGCATGTATATATGTATGTATGATTTAGCAAGTATATAGTCTAGACATCCAGGGAACACGAGACTTTAAGTAGTCCCAAGGGGGTCTTTGATTACCTCACTTTCCTAGTTCAACAATAGTGTGTACATACAAATATTCATGTTATACATATACTCATGTGTTAACATAAAGTTGAAGATATGTGAACAAAAATAAAAATGTATATGTATCATCTTCCTTAAAAAAATAAAATTAATGCATTATGTAATTCTAATCTATATTAATTAATAAATAATGAAATTAATACCCGCCCATTTATGCATGCATTAAGTATAATGTGCTTAGCTAGGATCTATGCATATGATGAAAGCAAGGGTACCTCACCATTAGATCCACCTTGGGTTCATTAATCATAGGTTGACTTATATCATTTAAGATGAATTCTCTCATCCAAGTCCAAATATGAAAAAAATCATAAAGATTAAAAGTTATAAAATTTATCTCTTAGATCTAACCTAAGGGTAGAGATGAAAGGAAGTTTACCCTTTCTTTCTTTTCCTTATAATTTTAAAATCCTCGATCAATACAATAAAATTTGCATCTAAAATTTATTCTAAATAAATAACTATGTAAAGTATAACAACCCTTAATAAAGGATTAAAAAGATCCAACATTAGAAGAATTTATAACCCAAAAGGCCAATAAAGACACACAACACCAAACCTTGCACACACATTAGAATACTTGGTCACCAATCCTAGTGTTAGGCTAGGCCAGTGATTATTTTGTTGATGTAATGATGTGATGTTTTATTTTGTGATGTAATATTTTAGATTGGATGTTAGGATAGATTATGCATAGTCTGCATGTTAGGATGATATTTGGCTAATGATAATTTTTATATGGGATTGTGCTTAAGGGATTGCTATAATAATAGTAATAAAAATATAAATTCTTCAAGCTTTTAAGTGTTGTTATGTCCCTAAGTATGATCCATTAGGACAGGTGGAGTTAGTAACCCAAGATAGAAGCTAAGTCCAAATGTTTAAAATGTAAACTAGTTGGTTTGAATGGATGTTAAGCTAACCTCTATTTTACAAGTGTAGTTAGATTTTTTACTTGTAAAATATAATTTTTGTAATAGGATTAAGATTAATGTTATGGGATTTAAGATTAGCACTGGCTGGAGGGCGTAGACTTGGGAGGCCCTATAAAGCATGAAATGTTCCAATCCAATAAGAAGAAATGAAGATGAAGAATTGAAGAACCCATGGATTTATTTTATTTATAATTTAAGTGTAGTCTAGACTGCAAAAGGGTAGAGCTCAGCTACCATTTTTTTCTTTTTCGGGGTCTACGATGGTACCTAGCCACACTAGCCTCTTATTCTTTTAATTGATTCATGTTTGGTTGTTGTATTTATGTTGATTGCGCAATGGAAATGGCATGCTTTTCCTAGTTTTTTTTAAGTGTGTATGTTTGATGTGTGGCCTGGATGCGATAGGTTCTTTAGAAAAAATTAATTTTGGTACTCCAACTACAATTTTAACTAAAGTTTAATCAACTCATAACCCCACCATAAAGCCTAAGATCTTAAACAAGAAATAAAAGATTTAGTAACCCCTTAACTATATGGTTGTATGTTTCAATATCATGCATGCATATTATTTTGTTCTTGAAAATAGGGGGTCTTCATTCTTGCATGATAAGGGATAGGCTTGACTTGTGAGGGCAATCCCTTGTAGTAGAGAACACCACTTTTCTCTAATTTAGTCTATAACATATTTTTATCATGCATTTAGGCATCAATTCTCCTAAGCTTGAGTCCAAAATGATGACTCAAATTGAGATAAAAATATTTAAATTTTATTGCATTAGCTTAAGTCATAATTTGCACACCAATCATGATCTAGTCTCTTAGGGAATGAGTTTAGGGCTTTAGATTCTTTCTTAATAAATAATGGCCCGACTAGCTTACATTTAAATATGACAGGCACACATGGTTTCAAATCATAGGAGGTGTTAACTGACAACCACTCTAGGGGATTGTAAGTCTAGAAGAGTCGGGATTGGTGCACTATCTCTAATGGAAGTGGAGCGATATATCCCACCTTCCTTGAGTAGATTTATGTCAGGCTCTTAGCTTATGCTAGATTACCCTAGATATTGGTTTAGAGGCTACTTGTTTCTCCTTTGCTACGAGTATAAGTCCTCACCTCCTAAGTATTTTCAAAATTTTGTGTTGTTGGAATCTAATCCTAAACATTCTAATGAAAATTTCAACTTAAATAAATATAAATTCCCTCTTTCAAAAAATATAAACCTCACTCTAGAATAGATTAAAGCACACATTAGGCCTTCTAATATCTTATGTTCTTCCTACTTACTCTCCTTTGGAATCCATAAAAAACTCTTCCCACTTGAGTCTTCCCAATTGCTTTCTAAAAATTACCAATTCTTTGATTATTAAACTTTAAAATCCATGGAGTCATTAGTTGACTACTTTAATCGAGAGTGTTCTTAGGAAATTTCTATTTCCTAGGACGTAATTAACTATGGAGTCTTGCATCCATAGGAAACTAAAGAACCCAACTTAAAATAAACCCTACTTTACTGCACATATGTGAAGTAAGGGAAAGATCTCCGATATATATGTAGACTCATCTACCTTTAGAGTCCTTATTAGACGATTGAGTCCATTGTAGGATGATGTTTCAATCTTTTGAGATAGTACATCATCCTTTAATGTCATACTTGATTGCTTCAATAAGTACCCCTAAGATCTATGTGGCATCCTAATTAATCCAAATAAAAACACCACAGATTTTTCTGGGGACTCCACTGGGGAATGTTCTTTTCTCCATCTCTAGTAGTCAATCATTGTCTCCAAATATTGATAGTATGCTTATGCCCCTCGTAGGCTTAGACATCATTCATTCTGTTGGATATCTTGTCCATTTCTTCCTTAGACAAGTGTTGCCAACATCATTCTTTTTAATTCCAAAACATCTTGTTCAACATCAAGTAATGTGTAGGTTCTATTATTGGATCCCTAATAAGTGGAATTGAACTTAAAATAACAAGACATGAATCATGCCACTTCAAAAGAAATTATTAAATCTTTGAATCTATTGTTATACCCAAATTTAGTAAAATTAGATCCACTGATTATTCCAAAAGTCCATTGAACTCATTTTATAATGAAGTTTGAAATAAAAGTCTCTCTCTTAAAGCAAATCTCTCTCTCATAAAGCAAAATCTCTCCAAAATTAAGAATCCCATATGATATAATAAAATTTATTTGATGAGGATTCCAATTCAAACCCAATCAATCGAAGATAAAGAAAAAGATTAAGTTTACTAACCTTTTTCCCTCTAGTTAAATAGAGATAAAACCCTAATCACTTCATCCCTAAGTAGCAACATCAACAACATGTCTTCTGGGAAACCCATTTTCTCCTTCACTTTTGGTGTTAATTTGGCCATGGATTAGGCCATGCTCACCACTGCCACAATTATCAAGTTTGGTATGGGATTTAAATACTTTAAGATCACTTGTGATGGCCTTATCCTCAGCATTGTCAGTAAAGAAGAGGTGGATGACCAAAAGCTAGTCTTATAGTTTGACTTATAGCCTGACACTAAGTTCCCATCTTTGAAGAGGGAAGGTCGTAGAGGTTCCCCTACCATAAGTCCTAGCTTTGTCCACCGCTAGAGTAGTTAGGACTAGCATCGCCTCCTTAGCAACCTCAAACTTCAAGGGAAAATAAGTCTTTGCATCGAATGTTATCTCATTTACATTCAGGGTTGGTTCTAGCTCCTTCCATATCCCTCTAACTAAGACCCAGCACCATAATAAGAACTGCAAGATAAAGAGGTACAACAAGCACATGGCCAGAAAAGTTGAGTCAACTTCCCATGTAGTTGAAGGGGGTTCTCTCCCTAAAACCTCTCCCTCCGTGGTAGTAGCAGGTTCTACCCTCTTTTAGCTGTAGAGGGAGAGGAGGATGTTAGAGAGGGTAGTAGCATTACCCCCCATGACCTTTCATGTATGATACTCCAAATATAGAGTGCAGGAAGCCCTATGCTAGTCTGAGGTTCATGCTTAAGAGAGTTCAAGGAATACACAGACATTCAGACTCTATTATGATTCATGACCTCAGATAGACGGCCAATCTCTAGGAGTGTTAGAGGTCAGACTCATAGAGAGAGGGTCACAGAGGCCAAGATAGCAGTTCAAGCAACCAAAAGAGATAGAAGAAGATTTGCTAGGCAATCGATGGCCTAAGCATTAGTAGATTATGAACCCGATCAATGAGCTAATAAAGCTAATTGTTCAGACAGGATAGTCCTTACTAGTTCTGGTCAGAGGCAGAGATCCTCAATGGAGGTGCAGCCAATGCCACCACCATCACCTCAGCACTGCTTAACCCACTGTCCTCCATCACTTATTCATGCCATACCATCAGAAGTCCCCAAAAAATATCAGAAGTCTACTTCTAGAAAGAAGACTCCCCCCTTAGTGATACAATTATAGCCCAAGGGCCACACTTTATCTACTCACACTAATGAGGTGAGGTCGAGCTCTTCTAATCAGCTTCCCACATCATCAGTGGAGAAGGAGTGGCAGCCCAAGAGTGTTAGACTCATCTCATTTACTCAATGAGGGAAAAAAAGAAAGGGGAAAAGAAGGAAAATGAAAAGGAAGTCCCTATGTTAGTTGACCTAGTCATGATCAGCACTTTATTAACCCAGGATATTCAGTATACTTTTCCTGTGGGAGGCCATGCTGTAGAGGATCATCACCCTGGATACATCCCTATAGATCCTGAGAACATAGATGGCCACTCATTTAAGAAGATCCTAGCAGAATATAAGGTAGCTATCAAAGACACAGAGAAGGAAGAAAGAGATGAAGAGAGAATTAGCTTTGACATAAAGGAAGATGACCTACTAAATGACCCAGTCGAAGTTCACATGGTAGAGACTAGAACTTCCTCCCATAGAGAGTGTTGACCTCACTTTTGGAGTGAGCTCTCAACTTCCTTATCATAGATCTAGGACTCTCATAGATACTAAGAGTTCTTAGTCTTAAGACACAGTGATTAGGTGAACACTAATCTAAGACTTAGAAGAGTTAGCCAAAGGGGTAGGTTGTACCTTAAGGATTTAGGAAGACTTGCCTACCCTATAGCCCAATCCAAATCCTTATTTTCTTCTTCCAAATCAAATCTCAAATTCAAATCAAAATTTTAAAATCAAATCCAACTATCAAATGATTGAAACCCATGATCAAATTCAAACTCCAAATCCCTTCCTAAGCCCTTTTATTTTATCTTATGGACTTAGCCTTAACCAAATTAAAATCAAACCTAATTCAATTGATTTTCTCAATTATCAAGTTCAATCTCAAATTAAATTCCAAATCATAAACCAATTCCAAACTCGAAATGATTGAAACCCAAATCAAATTAAATTTCTAATTTTAGCCCTTTTAGCCAAATTCTTAATTTTAGCCTTTTTAGCTAAATGTTGCCCAAATCAAATCAAAACCCATGGATTTCTTCATGATTCAATCACTCCTTCAATCATTGTTTCAAATATAAACATAAACTATAATTATTAAATCATATCCAAGTTAACTCAAGTCAAACCCAACTTAACCCATTTGACTTGAAATATTCAAATGAGCTAAAACTCATTTGAACCTAAACCAATTGCACTCGATTTTATATGGTAATCTTAAATCCATATATAAACTCAACTAAATCAAACTCAACTCAAAAATCAAGCCAACTAAGCCCAATTGGCTCACTTGACCCAAAGTGACCAATTTGACCTACATGAACTAAAATTCAATTCAATTCAAATCAAACTAAATTAACCCAATCCAAACTTCATGTCATAATTGTTGATCATCCTAGGTTAATCAATTATCAAGAATTGGGTAAAACTAAGTCAACCCTTTAACTCATATGACCAAAACTAGCCAAATTGCAAACTAAACCAAATTGATTGCAACCAATGGCTCAAGTTCACTCCAAATTGATTATTTAACTTGGCCAAAGCCTCAATTGAGCCTAATTTGACCAATTGGTCAACCAAATCTAATTTAGCCCAAATTGACCTTAAGGGTCAAATCAACCTAAAACCCAATAAAATCCAAATTGAACTTGACCAAACCCTATAATATATTCCAAATGATCGACCAAACCCAAACCAAGCCATGATACAAGCCATTTTGGTCAATTAGGTCAAATTAGTCAACTTAGCCCAAATTGACCTAAAGGATCAAATTGGCTCAAATCCAAATTAAATCCAAGTTAAACTAAATTGATTGAAACCAATTGAACCAATACACTCCAAATGGTCATTTGAACTTGACCCAACCCTTGGTTTGGCCCAATTTGACTAATTGTTCAACCTAACCCATTTTGAGCCAATTTGACCCAAATGGGTCAAATTGACCCAAATTAAACCAAATGAACTCCAAATGACATGAAATTTGGTCAAACTCACTTTTGATTCATTTTAAATCTTCTCAAATCAAATCCAAAATCAAATGACCACTTTGACATTAGGTCAAGGGCATCCCATGAGAAAAGAAACTTGCCCAAGTGGTCATTTCTCTTCCTTAGCCACTTAACACTCATCCATTGGTTCACATAGGCACTAAGGACACTGATTATTTGACCCAAGAGGTGGTTGGGGCAGCCATGACTCATGGAGAGGTGAATTCACCTCACCTCTCTCATTAGAATAGTTGGCATGAAGGACTCCCAGCTCCCCTTGCTAGGATACCCATTTGTCCTTCATGTCAGCCACTTTCTATGCCATAGCCAACCAAAATGGGCTGCCTAGGATGACTCCCTTTCATTCCCAACCACCCCAAGCCAAATGATAATATTTTGGAGCCAAAAATCAAACAAAAAGAAGGATTTTCGGCCAAAATCAAACACAAGGCATTAGAGGCTGAAGAACTCCTCCTCCCACTCTCTTTTCCATCCCTTAGAACTCCCAAACCAACCAGCAATCATTCCCACTTGATTTTGGGTAAAAATACCAAAAATTAAGTAGATTTTGACAAGAAAGTAGCGACGATTAGAGAAAGCATTGTTTTGAAGAATCATAATCAAATAAATTAAATACCACTTTTGCATGAGTTTTCCTATCCTTGTAGTTGTTTGTACATCTATTTGTAGCAAATAAAAGTGGCATATTAGTCTGGACACCTTGGGGCTGCGAGGCTTTAAGTAGTCCTAAGCAGGTCTTGTACCATACACCCCTGGTGTAGAACAATGGTGTCATACTTTCTTAAAACTTTTATACATATGAATGTGTACCTAACTAATGGATGAAAAAATCCCTCTTTTTCTATTAAAAAGACATGCATTCATAATTCAATCAAATGAAATATTTAAATTCCAAACACTTTTTTTTTGCATTCATCATTTAGGTGTGCTAAGACATACATTGCATGTATAGGTATGATTAGGATTTAATCATATGCATGATACACATGATAAAAAGAAATGAATGAATATGTGTTATGTGATAGTAATTCATTTTAATTAATCTTAAGATGTCTTCCTTATTGAATAAGATCATTTAGAGTGAATCTAAACTTAGGATTAATTAAAATATATAATAATCCATTCACTAAAGGAAATTGATTAATTAACTTGCTTTAGAAGTGCCTTAAGGTAGGAATGAAAGAGAGATTCCTTCTCTTTCTTCTCTTTATAACACTTAGTTGTTAAGTGTAGATCATATGAAACAAAAGAAAATACTAAGTAAAATCTTTAAATCAATTAAATCACTTAAAGAGAAAATAACCCTTTATAAATTAAATCCCTCACACTTAGCGAATTACAACTCTAAAGCCTAATTAGGACATACCACACAAGCTTTAATTCAAACACTTTAGATTAAGTCACCATTTCTAGCTTTATGTTAGGGCGATGTATGGTTTGATCTATGCTTATTTTGTGATGTATTATTGTAGCCTAGATGTTAGGGTGTATGTGTGTAGTCTGGATGTTAGGCTGATATTAGTCTAATCATATTTTTTTGTAGGGGGTTGTGTATAAGGGGCTGCAAAATAAAAATATATAAATATTTTTCCTGTGCAGGTTGCTTAGCCCCTAAGCATAATCCAAGTTAGGATAGGTGGGCTTGGTTACTCATGTGTGGGGTGCTAAGTTCAAATTATTCATATAACTGCTTAGGTTGTATGGTGTGTTTAGCTAACATTTATTTTACAACTGTAGCTAGATTTATTTTCCTTCTTTTAATATAATTTTGCATTAGGATTAGGATGAGTATTATGGGGGATTAGGATGAGCATTGGTTATAAGACCAAGTCTTATGTACCATGTGACTCCTTTGAAGTAAGCATATCCAAATCAAGCCAAAAGGAAGAAAGAAATGGAGCAAATCAAATGAAGAAATGGAGGATGAAGAAATGAAGAAGGAAGAATGAAGAATGAAGACCCCCATAACATTCATCATTTATAATTATAATTATTCTCTTATAAAGGTTGTATAAGGGTAGATTCTTATGTTTCTTTTTTTGATGTATGGTACCCACCATTGGCCTTTTATTCTTTTCTAGCTTTATAGATTTGTTTGATATTTTGTTAGCTTGTGCATTAGAAAAGTATGTCTTTTTTAGTTTGTTTATGATTGGTGATTCTTTGTATGGCTGGATAGTTCTAATATAAAATTTTATTTTTCTACCCAAACTAACAACTCATAACTAAACCTCTAAAATAACTCATAATATCATATAAAATCCTAGGCATTAAATCAAGGTAATAAAATATTTAGAAACCCCTTAGCTGGATGTTGTATATTTAATATCATGCATAATCATTTTATTTCACTCTTGTTAAGAGAGGGCTTCCATCTTTGCCAAATAGTAAGGACTTAATCTTTAAGAGCCTATGATGGAAGAACACTTCTTTCCCTTTTAATTTGGCCCATAATCGACTTCTCATGCATTTAGGCATACAAAATCTCATAGCCTGTGTCAAAATAAAGAGTCCCAAATTAAATGAATTTTGTTAAAAATTTGCATTAGATTTAAGTCATTATTCATACCCCTCATGCTCTAGTCTCTTAGGGAGTGGGTTTAATGACTTAGTTTCTTTTTTAAATAATAATAGCCTAGCCATCTTACAAAAGCATATGACTTGCCTACATGGATTTAAAATATAGGAGGAGTTAGCTAGTTGCCACTCCAGGTGATAATAAGTTTAGCAGTCAGGTGATTTACTCTATCTTATGGAAGTAAACCATGTACTCACTTTTGTCTTAGATTTATGTCATGCTTTAGCCCTCACCAAAGCTCCCTAGATTTAGGATTCGAGGTTACTATTTTCCTTTGGGGATGTAAGCATAAGTACTCATCTCTTAGGCATTTCCACAATCTTGTATTGTTGAATTATAAGTTCTAGATTTCTAATAAAATTTCAAATAAAATAAATAATTCTCCTCAATTTCAAATATATAAAGCCTAACCATAAGATAGATAGGAGTGCTCACTAGGCTTCCTAGTATCATGAGCACTCCCCACTCATGTCCTTTGATTTTGATAATAACTCTTCCCTTTTGATCCATCCCACTTGATTTTTCTAAAACACAACTAATTTATTGATAGTCCTATCTTTGAATTCTTTGGAGACAACAATTGCTTACTTTAATCGAGAGTATTCTTAAGGGATTCATTTTTCTTAAGATGTAATTAACTATAGGGGCTTGCCCCCATAGGGAACTTTAGAACCTAGTTTAAATAAACCCTACTTTATTCATCCATTTAGTAGGCAAAAATCTCTGGCATATTTGAAGACCCACCATGCCTTAGGAGTCCTTATTAGGTGATTAGGTTCATTGTAGGGTAGTGACTTTTATCTTTTGAGATAGTACACTATTCCTAAATGATGTACCTGATCACCTCAATAATCCCTGAATGTGGTATACCCCCCACCCCACATACAAATGAATATGAGAATAAACACCATAGATTTTTTTGGCGACTCCGCTGGGGATGGTTCCTCTCTCCATCTCTTATAGATGATTGTTGTCTCCAAACATCGATGGTGGACTTGCATTTTATGTCAGTCCAAGACTATCTTTCCTTTCGTTGGCGCTTAGCTTTTTTTCATTCTTAAGCAAAGTTAGCCAACATCCTTTAGGTTTTAGGACCTCACTCCGTATAGGTCTTGAAACCCCTATTGGGTTCCCCAATAGCTAAAAAATAAAATTTATCAATGAAAGGACAAATAATAAAAATTTAGAACCTCTTTACCACTATCTTGGTGAGGCGAGGTTCATCATAAAATTTAAGAAAATAAATTCTTTCACAAAATGACACTTTCCAAAAGCATCTTTTTTGGAAATAGCCACCTTCATTCAACATACTCAAATTTGTTGAATGAAGATTTTATTTTCAAATCATAACATAAAATTGAAACTCCACTCAACATATTTCACATATGCTAGAGTTGAAGTTTTTCCCTTTTCAAAATCATGAAAACACATACATGGCATCAAAAACATATCATTGAAATCTATTTAACATACTTAAGATTTGTTAAATAAATTTCACCTCTTATTTGACATGCCACATTTGACAAATAAAGAATTCCCCTCTCTTACCAAAAAAAAAGAGAAGAATAGCACATCAAATACATCTGATTCTCACTTAAATATATCAAAGTTGTTAAGTGAGAATCTCAATTTTCATGTGCATTTGATTCCCACTTAACATGTCAAGGTTGTCAAGTGAGAATCATATTTTCATGTCGCATTTGATTACACTTAACATGTCAAGGTTGTTAAGTGAGAGTCTTATTTTCATGTCACATTTGATTCCCACTTAACATATCAGAGTTGTTAAGTGAGAATCTTATTTTTTTTCATGTCATATTTGATTACACTTAACATATCAAAAAATTTAAGTGAGAATCTCACTTTCATATACATTTGATTCCCACTTAACATATTAATATTGTTAAGTGAGAATCTAAATTCCATGATACATTTGACTTTCACTTAACATATAAAACTTGCTAAGTGTGAGTCTCACTTTCATAAATCATGTTTGATTTCACTTAACATATCAAACTTGTTAAGTGAGAATCTCATTTTCAAGACATATTTGACTCCCCACTTAACACACCAAATTTGTTAAGTGACGATCTAATTTTCATGTCACATTTGACCTCCACTTAACATATCAAATTTGTTAAGTGGGAGTCCTATTTTTAAAATATATATTAATCACATTTGTGTTTTGTTAAACATACTAAATTTGTTAAGTGAGAGTCTCATTTTCAATGCACATTTTCATTCCTATTTAACATACCAAATTTGTTAAGTAAGAAACTTTTTTTTTCAAATCACATCACACTTGGGCTTTCACCTAACATACCAAATTTGTTAGGTGAGGGCCCATTTTAAAAGAAAAGAAAAACATAAATCACATCACACTTAGGATTCCACCTAACATACCAAATTTTTTAAGGGTCCCATTTTTAAAGAAAAGCAAAACATAAATCACATCACACTTGGGCTTTCACTTAACATACCAAATTTGTTAAGCGAGAGTCCCATTTTCAAAGAAAGGCAAAACATCAATCAAATCACATTTGGCCTTTCACTTAAACATACAAAATTTATTAAGTGAGATCCCATTTTCAAAAGAAAAGCAAAACATATATCAATCACATTTGGCTTTGACTTAACATACCAAATTTGTTAAGTGAAAGTCTCATTATCAGACATAAATCAAACACACGTGGCTTCTACTTGACCTATCAAATTTATCAAGTAAGATGCCCCGTTTTCAAATCAACATTTCACTCATCACAAGCAAAAGGTATGTCACAAAAAAAAAAAAAAAATTCAAGCACACAATCACAACCTCTTCTTAGCATACTCAAATTTTCTAAGTAGAGATTCTTTCAAATTATCAATATTTTCAAACAAGATACACAAAATATAAATATCTCAAAAAATCTATCCTCAAATTTTTGAACCCCACCCAACCTACCTAAATTGGTTGAGTATGGGTTCCAAATCAAAACCATATAGCAAAGTCACTCCTCACATCATAAATCTCTCCAATAGAACCCTATTTAGCATACCTAAAATTGTTAAATGAGGGTTCTAATTCAAAAGGACAAATCAAAATCAACAATTCTAGCCAACTTCAAGGAAAAAGATCCTTTGACAATTCTACAAATCTCTTCATGCAATTTGAACCCCATTCAACATAACCAAATTTGTTAAAATGTGGGTTCCGACTCAAGATCAAAAGATAAAATTAAGCAACAACATTTGAAGCAATCAAAGGAAAGGGATGCCACGTAGCTCTTAAGACAAAGGGAGGTTGGGATATCTCCCTATTCTGAACCTCCAAGAAAATCATTTCTAAGATAAAAAAGTTACCCATGCAGGTGCCTGAAGCAGCTCAAACCTCCAACTCTAAGGAAGGTTTGTGAGTTGCGAAGGACAACCTAAAGGAGGTAGAAGCCCAGCAGTAGCAGCGAAAGCTTTCACTTGCCCAGGATAGCACAGTAGTATAACCACCAACCGAGTCCAGCACTCCTCCCATAGTTGCAACTATAGTTCCTCCAGCCAACTCATCTTCTAGCAGCCGTATTCTATTTGTGAGAGAGGTTCCAAATCCCTCACTCTGCTTACTTTACTTGATTTCTATTTTATACTTTCATCCAAATCTAAGAAATCATTAAAGCAAGCTGATTCCAGTTACAACTGTGTCACTTATGATGATCTTCCTAAGTATATTTCTTTAGATAGCTTTCTAAGTCTAATCAATGATAACTCTAGTTCTGATCAATCCTCTTCTTCTAATTTAGAAATAGATTTTCCATTCCTGAATCATTCATGTTTGCCCATTGAGATTGATTTGGAGTCATCCAACTCTGATGATCCTATAGGAGAAGCTATAGGTGAACATGATGAGCAGGTAGAACTTTCCACTAAATCATCTCATGAAGTTATTGAAGTTAACCTCCGTAGTGCCAAAGTTTTACCTCCTAGGGTAATACCTTAGGATAAAGGTAAACAAGTCATTAGTTCTAGTGATCAAGAAGCCCCTCCACAAGATGCTCCACCTTGGATATGCTTGTTGAGGACCAGCCCAGAGTTGACTACAATGTCCTCGCTCACCTAAGAAAGTTTCCAGCTAAACTAAGCATATATTATGCCCTTATCTTATCCAAAGAGATAAGGGAGTCATTGATTAAACCTCTTCTTGATCTAGAAATATGCTTAGCTCAGTTGACCACTATTAGAGAGGAGGCATGTTATTCAAGAGAAGCCCGTGGAGTTACATTCACCGATGAAGACCTTCTTTTGGGGAAAACAGAGCACAATTGTCCCCTCTACATCACAGTGGACATGGGCAGATTTAGACCCTCCAGGCTGTTAGTTGATCTAAGTGCATCAATGAACATTATTAATCTAAAGATCTTTTCCTAGTTTTGGAAAGAGTTGTTAACTTTCTTATCATAGATCTAGGACTTTCATAGACACTAAGAGTTCCTTAGTCTTAAGACACTTCTAGTGATTAGGTGAACACTTAACCTAATCTTAGAGACTTAGAAGAGTTAGCCATAGGGATAGGTTGTACCTTAGGGATTTAGGAAGACCTTCCTGCCCTATAGCCCAAACCAAATTCTTGCTTCCTTCTTCCAAATAAAATCTTAAATTCAAATCCAAATTCCAATATCAAATCCAACTATCAAATGATTGAAACCCATGATCAAATTCAAACTCTAAATCCCTACCTAAGCCCTTTGATTTTATCTTATGGATTTAGCCTTAACCAAATTCAATTCAACCTCAATTCAATTGATTCTCTCAATTATCAAATTCAATCTCAAATCAAATTCCAAATCATAAATCATTTCCAAATTTCAAATGATTGAAACCACAATCAAATCAAATTCTCGATGTTAGCCCTTTTAGCCACATTCTTGAACTTGGCTAAATGATATCCAAATCAACTCAAAATCCATGAATTTCTTCATGATTCAATCACTTCTTCAATCATTGTTCCAAATATAAACATAAACTATAATTATTAAACCAAATCTAAGTTAACTAAAGTCAAACTCAACCTAGCCCATTTGACTTGAAATATTCAAATGAGCCAAAACACATTTGAGCTTAAACCAATTGCAATTTATTTGATATGTCAATCTCAAATCCATATATAAACTCAACTAAATCAAACTCAACTCAAAATCAAGCCAACTAAGCCCAATTAGCTCACTTTACCCAAAGTGGTCAATTTGACATACATGAACTAAAATCCAATTCAATTCAAATCAAAGTGAATTAAGCCAATCCAAACTTCATGTCATGATTGTTGATCATCCTAGGTTAATCAATTATCATGAATTTGGTCAAACTAAGTCAACCTAGCCCGTTGACCAAGTTAACCCTTTAACCCATATGAACCAAAACTAGCCAAATTGCAACCTAAACCAAATTAATTGTAAACAATATCTCAAGTTCACTCCAAATTGATTATTGAATTTGACCAAAGCCTCAATTGAGCCCAATTTGACTAATTAGCCAACCTAAAAAACTTTGAAAAATCATAACTAATTATAGAAAAATCCAAAAATACAAATAAATACTCATTTTAAAGATATTTTAAAGGAGATTAATTTAAAATTAATTATAATTAACTTTGAATAGTAAATAAGGCTTAATTTAAGTTAACTAAAAACTTAATTAGCTTAATTACTCCCTAATTACCCAAGTAATTAATCCCAAACTTTCTGAGTTTGATTAATCAGATGACCTCTGCCTCCCATAATTTTCTTGAGATTTATTGCTTAGTTAATTGGGAAAATTTCTTGTCTTAGCCTTAATTACTCTCTTAATTAATTAAGTAATTAATTAACATGCTAAATAGTAAGAAAATTATTAATTAAGTTTGTTAATAATTATGGAACAGTGAATGGGCATGGGGAATGAGATTGGAACCTCTTTACCACTCGTTTCCTTAAGTTCATTTCACTTGACTTGAAATCAATTAATTTGGATTAATTAATGGTTTAATTCATTAATTAAATGGTTTAATTAATTAAATTAAAATAATAATAATTTTAGAACTTGTCTAATTAACTCCTGGGTAGCTCTTTGGGTGTTCAATAATCTAAACAGAGAGCTAATGAAATTATGATTAGCTCATATGTGTGAGAAAATCATAAGAGTAATTAAGTGAGCTCCTTAAGCTTAATTAATTAATAATTATGAGCTAATTTCATTAGGCCCCTTCATTTCATAGGAGGGTTGCTATTTACTTTTCTATATGGTTGCATATCATATTAGCTCATAATTGTTTAATTAATTACCTTAAGGTGACATAGGCAAGGGTTAATTAATTGGTTTAATCCATGCTTAACTTAATCAATCCATAAAATCTACCTAATTGCTTTTCATTAAATCAAATTAATTCACACACATTGGAATGGGATTAAGATCAGCAAACCTCTTTCACATTTCCTAAATCAAATCAAACTCAAAACTAAAAATATCATTAAAGAACTTTGGTTCATTTTAAATAACTTTATTTAGTATGATTATCCTTAAAAATTAATTGAAATGAATGAGATCATGTACTTATGTTCCTTTATTTCTTTCCAATCATGTTAAATGTTGCTTGCCATCTGTAATCATGCATTCAATTCTTTTAAAATTAACTAAATGAAATGGTTTCTTTTATGTCAAATTATATGAGTTGATTTAAATTAAAAATAGGTGTGGCTATTATTACTATTAAATCAAAATTTATTTTTAAAAGCACATAAATCAATTATAATAGATGTAATGATGTTAATTAAAAGTATCTATAAGTTTCCATGTGTTAATAATATAAGATATGCAATATGAAGCTCTCTTTCCTTATCTTATATGGATTTTCATGGGATTTATAAATGTATAGTTCATTTGAAAAGAACACAATATTTGTCTAAATCTACTCCTATACATCTCCATGTTAAGACTTAGGAATAATTTTATATCACATACGTAAATCATATAATCAAATAAAATATGACTTATTGCATGACTTCTCATTCTTTTGGTTCTTTTTATACATTTACATGTATTTGAGAAAAGTGGTATATTAGTCTGGACACCCCGGGGCTGCAAGACTTTAAGTAGCCCTAAGTAGGTCTTGTACCTTACAATCTTAGTGCAAAATAATGGCATTGTAGTAACTTAAAACTCTTATACATATGTATGTATGATGTGACCAATGAATAAGAATCATAATCACATAAATTAAATACCACTTTTGCATGGGTTTTCCTATCCTTGTAATTGTTTATACATCTATATGTATCTAAGAAAAGTGGTATATTAGTCTGGACACCCCGGGGCTACGAGGCTTTAAGTAGCCCTAAGTAGGTCTTATACCTTACGCCCCTAGTGTAGAACAATGGTGTCGTACTCACTTAAAACATTTAAATATTAGAATGTGTACCTAGCTAATGGATAAAAAAATCCCTCTTTTTCTATTAAAAACATGCATTCATAATTCAATCAAATGAAATATTTAAATTCCAAACACAATTCTTTGCATTCATCATTTAACTGTGCTAAGACATCATTGCATGTATAAGTATGATTAGGATTTAATCATATGCATGATACACATGATGAAAAGAAATGAATGAATATGTGTTATGTGATAGTAATTCATTTTAATTAATCTTAAGATGTCTTTCTTATTGAATAAGATCATTTAGAGTGAATCTAAACTTAGGACTGATTAAAATATATAATAATCCATTCACTAAAGGAAATTGATTAATTAGCTTGCTTTAGAAGTGATTTAAGGTTGGGATGAAGAGAGATTCCCTCTCTTTCTTCTCTTTATAACACTTAGTTGTTAAGCATAGATCAAATGAAACAAAGGAAAATACTAAGTAAAATCTTCAAATCAATTAAATCACTTAAAGAGAAATCAACCCTTTATAAATTAAATCCCTCACACTGAGCGAATTATAACTCTAAAGCCTAGTTAAGATATACCACACAAGCTTTAATTCACACACATTATACTAGGTCACCATTTCTAGCTTTATGTTAGGGTAGTGTATGGTTTGATGTATGCTTATTTTATGGTGTATTATTGTAGACTGGATGTTAGGGTGTATGTGCGTAGTTTGGATGTTAGGTCGATATTAGCCTAATCATGTTTTCTGTAGGGAGTTGTGCTTAAGGGGCTGCTAAATAAAAAAATATAAATGTTTTTACTGTGTAGGTTTCTTAGCCCCTAAGCATAATCCAAGTTAGGATAGGTGGGCTTGGTTATGCATGTGTGGGGTACTAAGTCCAAATTATTCATATAACTGCTTAGGTTGTATGGTGTATTTAGCTAACATTTATATTGCAGGTGTAGCAAGATTTATTTTTATTCTTTTAATGTAATTTTGCATTAGGATTAGGATGCGTATTATGGTGGATTAGGATGAGCATTAGTTATAAGACCAAGTCTTACGTACCATGTAATGCTTTTGGAGCAAGCATATCCAAATCAAGCCAAAAGGAAGAAAGAAATGGAGCAAATCAAATGAAGTAATTATTCTTCTGTAATCTGGGTTGTATAAGGGTAGAGCTCGGCTACCCACATTTTTTTCAGGATGTATGGTGGTACCCAATCGCATCTACCTTTTATTCTTTTGTGTTAGTTTTGTAAAATTATTTGAGGTTTTATTTAGCTTGTGCATTAGAAAAATCATGTCTTTTCATAGTTTGTTTACGATTGGTGATTATTGTATGGCCTGGATGTGATTAGGCTCCTAGGATAAAAATTAATTTTTCTACCCAAACTAAGAACTCATAAATAAACCTCTAAAATAACTCATAACATCATATAGAAGCCTAGGCATTGAATCAAGATAATAAAATATTTAGCAACCCCTTAGCTGGATGTTGTATATTTAATATCATGTATAATCATTTTATTTCACTCTTATTAAGAGGGGGCTTCCATCTTTGCCAGATAGTAACGGCTTAACCTTTGAGAGCCTATGATGGAAGAACACCTCTTTCTCTTTTGATTTGGCCCATTATCAACTTCTCATGCATTTAGGCATACAAAATCCCATAGCCTGTGTCAAAATAAAGAGTCCCAAATTAAATGAAATTTGATAAAAATTTGCATTAGATTTAAGTTATATTCATGCCCCTCATGCTCTAGTCTCTTAGGGAGTGGGTTTAAAGACTTAGTTTCTTTTCTAAATAATAATAGCCTAGCCATCTTGCAAAAGCATATGACTTTCCTACATGGATTTAAGTGTAGGATGAGTTAGCTGGCTGCCACTCTAGGCGATAATAAGTCTAGTAGTCAGGTGATTTACTCTCTCTTGTGGAGGTAAACTATGTACCCACTTCGCCTTAAATTTAGGTCATACTTTGGCCCTCGCCAAAGCTCCCTAGATTTAGGATCTGAGATTATTATTTCGCTTTGGGGATACAAGCATAAATTCTCACCTCTTAGACATTTCCAAAATCTTGTATTATGGAATTATAAGTCCTAAATTTCTAATAAAATTTCAAATCAAATAAATAAATATCCTCAATTTCAAATATATAAAGCCCAACCATAGGATAGATTGGAGTGCTTATTAGGCTTCCTAGTACCATGAGCACTCCCTGCTCTTCACTTTTGATTTCGATAATAATTCTTCCCTTTTGATCCATCCCACTTAGTTTTTCTAAAATACAACTAATTTATTGATAGTCCTATCTTCGAATTCTTTGGAGATAATAATCGCCTATTTTAATCGAGAGTATTCTTAAGGTATTCATTTTCCTTAAGATGTAAGGGGCTTGCCCCCACAAAGAAGTTTAGAACCTGATTTAAATAAACCCTACTTTATTCATCCATATAAAGTAGGAGAAAATATCTAGTATATTCGAAGACCCATCATGCCTTAGGAGTCCTTATTAGCTGATTAGGTCCATTACAGGGTAGTGACTTCTTTCTTTTGAGATAATACAATATTCCTCAATGTCATACTCGATCACCTCAATAAGTACACCCTCAGATCTGCATGGTGTCCCCTCCCCCCCCCCTCCCCCTCCATTCAAATGAATCCAAAAAACATAAACACCATAGAGAGCAGCACCATATCACTAAGGCATAAGGAGTTGTAGTTAACGAAGGTGAGGCATCAAACTCAACTTAATGCCTTTTGCATTTGACCAAACTAAAAGATGACCAATTCAATCAAATGGAAAGAAGAGTGGAAGAGTTGATGGCACTAGTGTTAGCCCTCCAAGATCATGTACCAGTACTCTAATCCACCCTTATGGAGACAAATTGACTTGAGTGGGTGCATGTGATGGATCTACCTAAAAGCACCATTCTACTAAAAGGAGACATCAGGAGCCTTCATAGAAAAGGGACTGATAGTATTACCATCTAGAAAATGGACATTAAACAGATGGTAGAATAGCAAGTGAAGGAAGCATTGACACAATCCCAAGTGGCCTCATCAATTCTAAAGGGTTGACCTTATCTAGAGGAATTTGACACAGTCCAATACCCAAAAGAATTTGTATCACCATCATTTAAGATATTTCATGGTTGTGAGAACCCTAGCCAACATATAGCACACTTCAAAGCTAGTTGCTACAACGCAGGTAGCAATAATGCCTTACTCTTTCGATAATTTGTCAGTAGCCTTTTTAGAGCAGCATTTGATTGGTATGCCAAATTGCCCAATGGTTTGGTGAAGTCCTTTGTAGAAGTAGAACAACTATTTATCAAGAGATTGATAGGAGCTCAATAATGGGTGATTGTAGTGGACTCGTTGGAGAGAAACAAAAATTTAATGAGTCCCTAAGTGATTGTATCCTCGGGTGGTGTAACCTAAGTATGAAATGCAAACCACAACTCTAGGAGCAACATGCCACTGAAATTCTCATCAAGAATATCTATGGCCTGATCATTTTTAAGCTCAAATGTTTTACAATTAAAATATTTGAGAAGTTAATCCGCAAAGCAACTAACCTACAAAAGGAAGCCAAATAGTTACCCTTTTTAGAACAGCCATGCAAGCCAAAGCCTCAAAAAAGTGTTTAAGAAGAAGTTGAGAGTTGTGTTGGTAGTGGATAAAGGGAAATAGCCCATGAAGGTACATTCCAAGAGGCCTAGAGTTCACTAACCTCCACTCTTACCTCCTCTTCCACCTTCTCGACCACCATAACAATCTCCACAGTAGCGATATAAGTATCCTCCCACTAGGTAGCTACTTTTCACCTACTCTTGCTAACAAACTCAATAAACCATATTCATTCAAATGGGACGTAGTCAGGAAGATCTTTAAGAACCTTTTTTAACAACTTAACTTTTATCTACTCAAGCCTAGAAAGCCAGAGGAAGCAGGCAGGAGTGATGAACCTAACTACTACCCCTACCATCGCATGCTAAGACATGTCTTAGAGGATTGCTTCATATTCAAAGATTGACTTGGATGGAGTTACAAATTAGAAGCTATAGTGATACCCAAAGAATACCTAGTAGAATAATCCTCTAGTTTTATTAAGGGTGATCTCTAGGGAATTGTCTGATCCTTTTAAGATTAAAGATGGTTAGGGCATCTCTTTATCTCATACCTCTAAGAAAATCATTTCTAAAATCAAGAGCCATTCTCTGTAGGTGCCTGACCCAGCTCAAACTTCCAACACCCTGGAAGGTATACTAGTTATGAGGGACAACTTAGAGAGGGTGGAAGCCAAGTAGTAATAACAATAGCCACCACATGCCCAAGATACTCCACCAATGTGACCACTATCCAAGCCAAGCATTTCCATTTCTATTTCTATAGCTACAACTTCTACAAACTCTTTTGCCACCTCTAGGAACATTGTATCTATGGATGAGGGCACCAAGCCACTTACTTTACTTGATTTTTAATTTGCACCACCAAAATTTACTAAATCAGTGAAGAAGAAATGTTCCACTTATATCTTCTCCACTTTTGATGAACTCATTGATTTCATTCCAATTGATAGCTCTCCAAGTTATAACAATAATATTTTAAATAATTTTGATCACTTTCTCTCTGATCTAGAAATAGATTTTCCTTTTTTGTATCTTTGGGATTCACCACTTGAGATAGATTTGGAGTTATCTGACTCCAAAGATCTTTTTGGAGAAGTTGTGTGTATGTTCGATGAGCAAGTAGAATTCACTATGAACCCTCTGCTAGAAGAAGTCATTGAAGTTAATCTTCGTAGTGGTAGAGTTCAACCTCCTAGGTAGCACCTCAAGACAAAAGTAAATATGTAATTAGTTCTAGAGGGTAGACAACTCCTCCACAATATGTTTTACCCTCGAATATGCTAATAAAGGACCATCATAAGGTTGACTACAACATCTTGGCACATCTTAGAAAATTGCCAACTAAGCTAAGCATATATGATGCCTTGGTTTTGTCAAAAAGAGATGAGTGAGTCATAGATCAAAGCACTACTTGAACTTGAGATATGCTTAGCTCAGTTGGCCACTACTGATTTAGTGGTAGAAGAAGCATGTTTTTTGAAAGAAGTCCTAGGAGTTACCTTTTTAGATGAAGGCCTACTACTTGAGACAATAGAGCACAACCATCCCATTTACATTAATAAATGTTGACAAGTTCATATTATCTAGAGTGCATGTTGATTCAGGTGCATCAATTAATATTGTGAGCCTAATAAACCGTTCCTTCTTGAGGATTGACATCTCCAAATCTCAGTCTAGAAAGATGATGTTGGAAGGATTCAATGAACAAGGTAAGAAGGCCTTAGGTTATATTACACTATCTTTGCAGATAGATAATTAGAAGATTGAGGCCAAGTTTCTCATAATAAATTTAGATATGTCTTTTAATGCTTTGCGAGGGTGACCTTGGATTCATGAGAACAATATGATTCCATCTTTGATCCACTAATGCATCAAGTTCATAAAGGATGGCATAGAGTATTGTGTCAAAGGATATCTAAAGCTACTCTCAGTACATGAGGCTGCGATCTATGAAGATATAACCTACTATCTCCCCAAGAAACAAAGTGTTTATTCTTGTGAATTGATTCAAAATGTAAAAGAAAAAGGGAAAAAAGAAAGAAAAGAAAAAGAAGAGAAAGAAAAAAATGAAAAGAAAAGAGAGCGAGAAGAATACTTTGGGGAAGAAGTAGAGCCTGAAATCACTTTCTAGTCACAATTCATCACTCTTTTTAAGGAGAAGGGAAAAAAGAAAGAAAAGAAAAAGAAGAGAAAGAAAAAAATGAAAAGAAAAGAGAGCGAGAAGAATACTTGGGGAAGAAGTAGAGCCTGAAATCACTTTCTAGTCACAATTCATCACTCTTTTTAAAGAAAAGGGAAAAAAGAAAGAAAATAAAAAGAAGAGAAAGAAAAAAAATGAAAAGAAAAGAGAGCAAGAAGAATACTTTGGGGAAGATGTAGAGCCTGAAATCACTTTCTAGTCATAATTCATCACTCTTTTTAAACAAGTGGGTGAGATATCCCGACAACCCCCCCCTCTCAGCCCACCCACACACACACACACACACACACACAAAACTTAGCCGCAACCACCCCTCCACTCTAGAAGACACCTCTCGAAGTAATGCTAGAGCTTGACAGTGATGACGACAGGGTCCTGTTGACCTCATTTTAGGATGAGCTCTCAACCCCTTCCATCGTAGACATAGGACTCCTCTTAGACTTTAAGAGATTCTTAGTCTTAAGACACATCTAGTGATTAGGAGGACACTCAACCTAGCCCTAGAGACATAGAAGAGTTATCCATAGGAATAGGTCATGCCTTAGGGGTGTTAGGAAAATTTACCTACCCTATAGCTATAACCAAATTCCTCACTTCCTTCCTTCAAGTCAAATATAAATAAATTCCAATTAATTGATTTTCTCCGAACTCAAATCAATTCCAAATGATTGAAATCCATGTTCAATTCTAAATGATTAAAGCTTATGATTGAAATTTCAAGTTCAAAATATTTTCTATGTCCTTTAATTCTCTCTCATAGACTTAGCCTAAATCAAGTTTAAATCACTTCAAATTCATGAAATTCTCTCACAACCCATTTATATTCTCATTTATATTCACATATATAAATGAAATATAAATTCAAATCAATCAAACCAAATACAAAATTTAAATTCAAATCAAGAAATCTTTTCTAAGTCCTTTGATCCCTTCTCATGGACTTAGCTCAAATCAAGTTCAAACCACTTCAAATTCATGAAATTTTCTCATAACCCATTTTTATTTTCATTTATATTTACACATATAAATGAAATATAAATTCAAAAAGCCAAAACCAACTCCAACAATTAAACTCAAATTCACTCAAAATCCAACCTAAGCCTTTCAAGTCAAAATCATGAACTTAGCCAAATCAATTTCAAATCAATCCAAACTCTTGATTTTTCTTCATGATTCAATCAATCCTTCAATCATGAATCCAAATATAAACATAAACTTCAATCACCAAACCAAAACTCAATTCAAAAATCAAACCCAAATCAAACTCATGTTCACCCTTTTGAACTTGAAATTATCAAATGAATCAAAACCCATTTGACTTCAAACCACTTGCAAATGGATTTATATTTTAATCATGAGTCCATATGTGAGCTCAATCAAACTCAAATCAAGCTTTGACCAAGCTATTTGACTCACTTAGGCTTACTTGACCCAAAGTGACCTAAAGTACCCCTTATGAGCCAAATTTTAACCCAAACCAAATTGGATTGAACTAAGCCCATCTAAGCCTCACATTGTGAACAACAATTATCATACAGTGATCAATCACTCAAATTGGGTCAAACCAAGTCAAACCTAAGGGTTGACCAAGTCAACACTTAGCCAAAATGAAACTTAAACAAGCCAAAATCCATCATATGCAAAATTGATTGAAACCATTGATCAAAACTCATTCATGATCAATGTTTGAACTTGACCAAGTTAACATTTGAGCCTAACCTAGCCCAATTGGCCACTTGACCCAACTTGACCCAACTTGACCGAAAAAGTCAAAATGTGTCAAAACTTGATCTAAGCCAAATTGATTGAAACCAATGGGTCAAGTTCATTACAAAATGATTGTTGAACTTGACCAAAGCCTCAATTGGCCAACTAGACCTAACCTAGCCCAATTGACCATGAGCTCAACTTGACCTAAAGGGTCATATTTAGCCAAACTCAAATATAAACCAAATTAATTGGAAACAAAGATACCAATCCATTTCAAATGGACAACCAAACATGAACCAACCCATGACCTAACCCAAATAAGTCAAATGGGTCAATTTGGTCAACTTGACCCATTTGACCTAAATGAACTCAATTGAACCAAAATCAAATTGAATCAAACCAAAGCCACCAAAACATTTCAAATGGTCATGTGAACTTGACCCAACCCTTAGTTTGGCCCAATTTGACCAATTGGTCAACTTGACCCATTTTTACCTAAATGGGTCAGCATGAGCCGAATCATATCAAACCAACTCCAAATTTAATGAAACTTGGCCTAACCCTTTTTTCAATCATACCAAACATATTCAGAATAAAATCAAGCCAAATAACCATTTTACCATTAGACCATAGGGTAAATTTTGGCCAAATTCACATGGAACTTGGTCAAATCCTCTTCATGACCACTTGGCACCCTCCTAGTGGACCAAGTGGACACTAGTGAGTGTGGTGCACCTAACTAACCCGCTTCCAACATAGCCTAAGGTCAAAACTGACCACTTGCTTGAACATGGCCACATGGGAATCATTCCTTCACTTGATTTAAAACACGAATCTAATCTCAGCCATCTGATCCTTAATCGAACGAACATGGAGAACTCACGTAGCACCGCTACTGATGCGTCACTATGATGTGACAACTTAAATAGTGAATCCTATCGTGCCACATGAAAACCGCACACCGCGTCAGCCTCCACGTGGCGCCGATGGGATTAACTATATAATTAGGGATTTAAATTACTTAACTAATCAAGGAAAATTCAAATATTCATATATAACTGTAAAAATATTAGAAAAATGTGAAATAAATTGCATATGAAAGGTATTTAAATCTAGAATATTATAAAATTGATTTTTAATAGATTTTGAATAGTTTTATTTTTTGGATTTGGGTTTTATTGGGAATTTGATTTGGCTAATTACTCTCTAACTACCCCATTATTTAATTCCAAATTTCTTGTCTATGATTAGTGGGATGACTTCTGCCTCCCCTAATTTTCTTAAGATTTATTGATGGTTTAATTAGAAGAATTGCTAGACTAAATTCTAATTACCCTCTTAATGTAATTAACCCTATTAAGTGTGTAATCAATAGTTTAATCCTTTGATTGAGTTAATTAAGGTTTGTTTCAATGAATAGGAGGTTTAGGGAATAATTTTGGGATATTTTCCATAAGATATTCCTTAACCCCACCCCCACCCCTCTTTCTTCCTTAATTCAAACTTAATTAAGGATTAATCCACCAATTATCGATCTAATTAATTTGATAAAATTCTAAAACCTTCCGAACTTAATTAATTCACTTTGATAGATACTTGTTCAATAACCTAAGTACATTAAGGAAATCAAAATCCAACTCACATGTGTAAGAAGGATTATGAAATTACTTAACTTAAACTCCTTAGTTTAAGTAATCATTAATCATGAGCCAAATGCATTAGGCCCTTTTCTTCTTAGGTGCATTGTTGATTTAAATTCCTTGTGCAGTTTTATGTCATATCATTGGCTCATAATTATTTTGTTAAATATGCTAAGGTGGTATAGGTAAGGGGTAATTAACACACTTAATTAATACCTTAACCTAATCAAAATATAAAAAATCATCTAATCATATAAAGATTAAACTAAAATGTCATACACATGGGGGAAATGGATTAAGACCAGCAAACATTCTTTCACATTTCCCAAATCAAACATAAAGCAAGTTCAAAATAAAAATCACATTAAACAAACTTTGATTCACTTTGAATTTTCTTATTTCATAGGATTGTCTTTAAGAATTAATTAGGGTGAATGAATTCACATTACTTTCATCACTTTATTTCTTTCCTAACATGCTAAATGTGTATGTCGTATGAAAATCATGCATTCATACCTAAAAAAATCAAAATTAAAATGAAAATGTTTCTTTATGTCAAATTGCATGTTTTGGCTAAAGTAAAAAATATGAACGGCTATTATCACTAATAAATCCAAAACTATTTTCAAAATTTATAAATCAAACACCTAAAACTGAAAGTGTGCTACTTATAATTATTTCTAAGCTTGCATGTGGATATAAATATGAAGATGTGCATAGTGTGGCTTTCCATCTCTTTTCTTTTAGCATAATTTTGAATAGGAATTGACAAAGTGTATAGTTCATTTGAAAAGAACACCATACTTGCCTAACCCCATTCCTTTGCTATTACCTACGAAGGACATCCACACTTGTACATATAAATTGTTGAAACAAAATAAACATGCAAATACAAACTTTTTGCACCTTTCTTTCTCCATTCATTTTTTTGTACATGTGTTTGTATTTAAGGCAAGTGGTATATTAGTCTGGACAACCCCGGGATTACGAGGCTTTAAGTATCCCTAAGTAGGTCTTGTACCTTACACCCCTGGTGCTAACAATGGCGTCGTACTCACTTATGCCTTTCATACATACACATGTGCATATGAATAGTGGATAAAAGAAACCCCTCTTTTCTACTTAATGAAAATCATGCATCATAAAGCATTCCAATTTTCTTAAGTAACATTTCTTAGCTTTCATATTAAAGTATGCTCAACATTTCCATTTATATGTATAGATATGCTTAGGATTCATTCATATGCACGTTATACATGTTGGGAAAGAAATGAAGTGATGTGTGTTTTGTGATATTAATTCAGTTTACTTAATCTTAAAATTACTTTCATTTTGAATATGATTGTTTAGGGAAAATCTAAACTTAGGATTAATTAAAATACATAATAAAATATTCATTAAACAAAATCAAACATGAATATGCTTTAGAAGTTACTTAGGGTAGGGAAGGAAAGAGAAGTTCTCTTTTCTCTCTCTCTTTACAACCTTTAGTAATTAAGTAGGTTCATTTAAACCAAACAAAATCATAAAAAATTGACCCAAATTAACTAAACAAATTAGATGAAACCACCTCTAAGTTGAACATTTTCATACATAGGAAATCTAAACCTTAAAGCCATAGCTAAGCATACCACGCAAATCTTTTAAAGCACACACATTAGACTAAAATAAATATTATATAAATATTTTAAAGAAAATATATGTTAAATTAAGTCATCATTTCTAGCTTTAAATAAAAAAAATATTTTTTAAACCATACAATTTATATTTTTTAAGTTGAACATTTTCATACATAGGAAATCTAAACCTTAAAGCTATAGCTAAGCATACCACACAAATCTTTTAAAGCTAACACATTAGACTAAAATAAATATTATATAAATATTTTAAAGAAAATATATGTTAGATTAAGTCGTCATTTCTAGCTCTAGATAAAAAAAATATAATATTTTTTCTTTACAACCTTTAGTAATTAAATAAATTTATTTAAACCTTAAATATAAATTAAAAAAAAATATATTTTTAATAATTAAATAAATTCATTTAAAAAAATATATTTTTTAAGTTAAACATTAAAATACATATAAAACATAAACCTTTTAAATCTTAAAATTATATTTATATATAATTTTTATATATAAGAAATTTAAATCTTAAAATTATAATATCTTAGCACACTTAAATTATGAATGTGAGTAAATGTGTTTGGAATTAATGTTTCATTTGATTGAATGATTTTGTCATATTAATTTAAATCTATATCTAAATTCTTATGAAAAAATTAAATAAAACTAAATAAAACCTAAACCTAAAAAATAAACTTAAAAATATAACCTAAAAATAAATAATAAAAAAAAACCTAAACCTAAAATAAACCTGAACCTAACCTAAAATAAGTAAAACCTAAACCTAAACTTAAAATAAACTAAACCTAAACCTAAATTTAAACTACATAAAGTAAAATAAACAAAAAATACAGCTAAACCTAAATTAAAATATAAAACCTAAAAATAAACCTAAAATAAAAACCTAAAACCTAAACCTAAAAAAATAAAATAAAAACCTAAACCTAAACCTAAAAAATAATCTAAAAATCATTAATTTTTCGCAAGGAAGATGAGGTTATTTTTATGTTTAGGTTTAGGCATTTCTTTTAATTCATTATTTATTTTATTTAAGCTTAGTTTTTCAGGTTTTATTTAGTTTAAGTTTAGGTTTTTAGGATTCTAAGGTTTAAGGTTTAGGGTTTAGGGTTTATAATTTACAATTTTTGGGTTTATTATTTTAGGGTTTAGGGTTTAAGGTTTTTTAAATAAAAACTAAATAAAAACCTAAACTTAAAAATAAAACATAAAAATAAATAAAAAATAAAACCTAAACTCTAAACTAAAAAAAAGAATCTAAACATCAAATAAATAAAATAAAATAAATTTAAATTTAAACTAAAAGAAATAAAACCTAAACCTAAACCTAAAATAAACTAAACCTAAACCATAAACTATTTGTTTAGGTTTTTATTTTATTTTATTTTATTATTTTATTTTAGTTTAGATTTTTTTATTTATTTTATTTTTAGATTTTATTTAGTTTAAATTTAGATTTTTAGCTTTTAGGGTTTAGGGTTTAAGATTAATTGAGGGTTTAGGGTTTAGTATTTAGAGTTTAGACTAAAAAAAATAATCTAAACATCAAATAAATAAAATAAAATAAATTTAAATTTAAACTAAAAGAAATAAAACCTACACCTAAACCTAAAATAAACTAAACCTAAACCATAAACTAAAAAAAATATTTTTGTTTAGGTTTTTATTTTATTTTATTTTATTATTTTATTTTAGTTTAGATTTTTTATTTATTTTATTTTTAGATTTTATTTAGTTTAAATTTAGATTTTTAACTTTTAGGGTTTAGGGTTTAAGATTAATTGAGGGTTTAGGGTTTAGGGTTTAGGCTTTAGGTTTTAGGGTTAAGGGTTTTAAGATTTAGAATTAAAAAATATTAGTTTAGAATAATTAATTATTTGGAAGTTTATAAATATAAGTTGGATAGCTAATCTCTGTTTTACAGGTGTTAGTTAGATTTACTTTTCCTTTTCATGTACTTCTGCAATTAGGATTTTGGAATGAATGTTATGGGAGATCAGGATGAACATTAATCATAAGATTACATCTTATGTACCATGTGAAGCCTTTGAAAATTATTTGGAAATTATTTGATAATGAGAAATAAGATCATGTGGGAGTTTTAAGATTTGAAAATTATTTGGAAGTTTATGAAAATAAGTTGGATAGATAATCTATGTTTTACAGGTGTTAGATAGATTTACTTTTCCTTTTCATGTACTTTTGCAATTAGGATTTTGGAATGAATGTTATGGGAGATCAGGATGAACATTAGTCACAAGATTACATCTTATGTACTATGTGAAGCCTTTAGAGCAACCAACTTCCAACCAACCAAAAGAAGGAATAAAAAGAAGAAAGAAAAAAGCAGAAATGAAGAAATGAAAACCTCCATAACATGAATTTTCTTACTTGATTGTAAATTAATTCATTTGTAATTCGGGTTGTATAAGGGTAGAACTCGGCTATCCAACTTATTTTCAGGCTTAAGCGGTGGTGCCCGACCACAAATGGCCTTTTATTCTTTTACGTTAGCATTATAAAATATTTGATATTTTGTTTAGCCTATACGTTAAGATAACATATTTTCCTAGTTTCTTCCTTGCTTGATGCATAGCCTGAATGAAAATTACGCTCTTAGGGAAAAATAAAGCTTCTACTAAATTAATCAACTCAAAATTAAAAATAAATAACTCATAACCTCACCTAAAGCTTAGGCTAAAAATCAAGATAAAAGAATTAGCAACCCCTTAACTGGATAAGCATTTCTTTTCTAACATCATGCATAAAAGCATATTATTTCACTCTTGATTGGAGGGCTTCCACCTTTGCCGGAGAACTTAGCTTGACCTTTGAGAGCCATGGTGGAATCACACCTCCCCTTCTCACTAATTTTGGCCCAAAATATTATTTCTCATGCATTAGGCATATGAATCCTATAAGCCTGAGTCAAATGATTGTCCAAAAATGAAAGTAAAAAATGTAATATGTTTTGCATTAGATTTATGTCATTTTTCATGCCCTTACATGATCTAGTCTCTTAGGGAGTGAATTTAAGGATTTAGTCTCTTTCAAAAATAAATAACAATATTTATTATCTTGCATAAACATAAAACTTACCTACATAAATTTAAAATTGTAGGAGAAGTTAGTTGGCGGCCACCACCAGGCGGTTGTAAGTCCAACAGTCGAGTGGATTATCCTCTCTTATCGAGGCAAACCAAATACCCATTTTCGCCTTAGATTTTGGTCATGCTTTTGGCCCTCGCCAAAGCTCCCTAGATTTAGGTTCTGAGGTTGCTTCTCCCCTTTGCGGGCCATAAGTATAAATCCTCACCTCTTAGGAATTTCCATAGCCTTGTACTATGAAATTGTAAGCCCTACATTTCTAATAAAAAAATTCAACTCAAACAAATTAATTCAATTTCAAAAATATAAATCCCAACCATAGGGTAGTTTGGGATGCATACTAGGCTTCCTAGTATCTTATGCATCCCCTAATTATTTCCATTTGGCTTCAATAAGAACTCCCTCCTCTTGATAAATCTCACTTGACTTTCTAAAAATAAACCAATCAATTGATAGTCCTACTTTTTCAAAATCTTTGGTGACAATAATCATTTACCTTAATCGAGAGTATTCTTAAAGAATCTCATTCCTTAGGATGTAAGTAACTATGGAGGCTTGCCACCATAGGGAACTTAATGAACCCAGTTTAAAATAAACTCTACTTTACTTTTCCATGTAAAGTAGGGGAAGAATCTCTGGTAAACATGCAAACCCATTGTCCTTAGAAGTCTTTATTGAGGTGATTAGGTCCATTGTAGGGTGTTGACTTCTATCTTTCGAGATAGTACACCTCTCTTCAATGTCATACCCAATCACCCTAATAAGAACATCTGTAGATCTATGTGGTGTCCAAATGCAAAAGAGCATACTTCTATCTTCATTTTATTCCACATAGATTGAAGATGGAAGTATACATCTTAGAAGAAGATTTAAAATATTTTCACCACAGTTCCTTAAACAAAGCATACGTGTATCCAAATCTTCATTATGTGAAATTAGAAATTATGAGACATCATGTGAGCACCTTAGCTCTAACTCAACTTTCCCCATAAAATGTTGAAGGTTTAGTCATAAGAGATGCTCCTAAAATACATACAAATGCCAAGCCTCTGATATTTTGTCTAGGGAAGCATCCTAAAGCCCAAAAGTTATTGTAGAGCTTGAGGATGATTCATTCAAAGAATTAATAAAATTATTTTTTGATTGGTACTCGCCTTGTATTTTAAATCTAGCAAAGAAAGGTTTAATTTTGCATACATGGTCTAAACATAGGTCAAAACACTTTGAAAAGATATGGAACAACAAATGCAAGAACTCTCAATCAAGACCAAGAATATGCTTTAGTACAGTGGGTCTAGTAGATGCTGATGGATACTACCTAGTCATCATAAATCATTTGGAATCTGATAGGTTCTTCTCCAACAACACTAACTCATATGAGGAGATGTATTTAAAACCTTTAAATGGCCTAAATGATTTTCAAGTTAGGGATGCACCACCAAAATTAGAAGAAGAGATCAAGTCAATCATCGATGAGCTAAAGGAAATCAACTTGGGCACTGAAGACAATCCGTGCCCGACATACATTAGTTCCTTGTTGAATGAATCTTAAATCTATGACTTAGTTAGGCTACTCTTAAAGTTTAAAGATTGCTTCTCATGGAGTTATGAAGAAATTCCCAGATTAGCTCCTAAAGTCAATGTTCATAAACTAGCAATCTAGCCTGATGTTATCCCTATGAAGTAAGCTCCTAGATGCATGTGGTTAGATATTGAACCACATGTCATTTTAGAAGTCAAGAGACTGATAGATGCTAGTTTCATCTGGGAAGAAAAATACCCCACTTGGTTGGCTAGTATCATCCCAATCAAAAAGAAAAGTGGTCAAATCCACATATGTGATGACTTTAGGGATCTTAATAAAGCATGTCCTAAAGATGAGTTCTCACTACCTATACTAGAACTATTGGCAAACATTGCCTCAACTCATTTAGTTTTCTCATTCATGGATGACTTATCTAGTTATAACCAAATTAAGATGGCACCTGAAGATGAAAAGAACACTGTTTTCAAAACTCTGATCAAAATTTATTGCTATATAGTCATGGTTTCAAACTCAAAAATGCTGGTCCCACATACCAGCAGGTCATGACTTGAATCTTTAATGAACTTATTCATCACCAAGTTGAATGCTATGTCTACGATCTTTTGATCAAAAGTAAGGAAAATGAAGACTATAAATTTGACTTGAGAGTAGTTTTTGAGCGATTAAGGTAATACAACCTTAAGATGAACCCTCTGAAGTGAGCATTTGAGATAAGTTTAGGGAAGTTTTTGGGGTTCATTATAGACAACACGGAATTGAAATTGACCCTGCTGAGAAGATCAAAGTGATATTGGAAATTTTGCCCCCTAAAAGTATAACCCAACTCAGATCATTCCAAGGGAGGTTGGTATATCTAAGACGCTTCATATCCAACTTGTCTTGCATATGTCAACCAATCTAAACACTAATAAAAAGGATGCTAAGTTTAAATGACATTACAAATGCCAGCACACATTCGAGAGCATCAAATAATACCTCATGATGACACTAGTTCTAGCCATCCCTATCTCAGTAAAATCACTCGTATTTTACACGGGTTGAATTAGACGATTCCCTTGATGCTTTGTTGGCTCAAACCAACGATGAAGGAAAAGAGAACACATTTTATTAATCATCATCTAATACTTATAAAGGTAAATTACTCATCCATTGAAAAGCATTACCTAGCTCTCATCTTTGTTGCTTAAAAGCTACAACACTACATGCTTTCTCACAAAGTCAACTTGATTTCTAGAATCAATCCACTATAGTATCTCATGATACGGTCGATGCTATCTGGATGATTTGGATGATGGTCCATGATTTTGTCACATTTTGATATCAATTTCCTACCCCTTCATGAATAAAGGGGTAAGCACTCATAGATTTTCTAGCTATGCATCCACTTCCTATTGACTCTTCTCTCAATGATGACCTTCCTGATAAGCAAATCATGAGTTTGGGCAATACAATTCACCATCGATGGAAAATATACTTTGATGGTGTGACTTCCTCTCAAAGAGGAGAAGAACTATAATGCATTCTCCCAAGTAAAGCAGGGATAAGAATAGTTTTTTTAACCCTAGACTATGGTATACTATGATTCTCATATCATTTGTCAGAGCCTTGTACAAATAATGAAGCCGGGTATGAGGCCATGATCGTCGGTCTGGAGTTGGCTATTTCTTTGGGCATTCAAAATATCTACATCTTTGGGGACTCATAATTAGCAATCAGCCAGATTGTTAGGTCCTACAAAGTTCTTAAGACAAAGCTCCACCACTACCACAAATACATTATGAAGTCATTAGCCCAAATCCCAAAGGATGCTATCCTTAAGATCCCTCAAGGAGAGAATGCCCTAGCTGATGTGCTAGGTAAACTTACTAAATAGATGACATGTACTGATGATGATTCCATGTCAATAGAAGCTCACAATCGTTGAGTAGTCATTCCCCTTGATAATGAACTCATCAATAAATACTCTCTTGAAGGGAATCTTGTCATCACTCAGAAAGACGAAGAATTAGATTGGAGGAAACCCTTCATTAATTACCTAAATAAAGACAAACTATCTCAAGAGAAATCTTAAGCCCATCAAGTCCAACAAAGGGTGCTCTCCGATGCCCTCATGGATGGTATCTTATACTGATGGTCCTTTGATCACATGAGGTTACACTATTTAGACAAACATGAAGCCTAGGAAATTATGACTGAGGTGCACTCAGGATTATGCAGGGCACATCAGTTGGGTCCCAAGATGAAAGCTAAAGTCAAAAGACTTGAATATTATTGGCCAATAATGATTATAGATTGTATAGATGTGGCCAAATGCTACTATCAGTGTCAGGTACATGAGATAGTCCTACATCAACCGCACAACATCCTACACCTGACTATAACTTCATGGCCATTTGAGTGTTGGGATACCGACATAGTGGGTCCGATCGATCCTCTTTCGTCTAACGGGCATCAATTCATCGAGGCTACTATAGATTACTTTTCCAAATAGACGGAGGTTGTTCCACTTAAAGAAGTAAAAGCACAACATGTTCTTCAATTCTTTAGGAACTAAATCGTATATAGATTTGGTATACCTTATCGGATCATATATGATAATAGTATTTCCTTCATAAGTACAAAAATCAATAACTTCGCCATAAGATATAACATAGATTAGAGATATTTTATCATTTACTACTCTCAAGTAAATGGGTTTATAGAAGTATTAAACAAAAATCTTATCTATATTATGAAAAAAATGCTTGATGACAATAAATGATAATGACATGAGTAGTTAATTAAGCCCTGTGAACTTATCGTACTACTCACAGAACCACAACATAGTCGACTCATTTCTCCTTAGTGTATGAGTTTGAAGCTATTCTCCTTCTTGAAGTACAACTCTCATCACTAAAAGAAGCAGTGAATAGTAAAATCATAACCAAACAAAACACCAAGTTATGATTGGAAGAACTCGAAGGTCTTGAAGGGAGACGCCTATGAACTTACCAAAAACCTTGAGTTATATATAACAAGGATTTTTCAAGCTCAAAATAAGTTGATTCATTCGAGAGCTTTTCAAATTTGAGAGCTTATTTTAGTTCTTAGGAGATTAATTATTGTATGTCATATGATGGGAGGCAAGTTTGAACCAACATGGGATGGCCCCTTTGTCATAAAAAAAGTCTATCAAAGTTGGTCATTCTAATTAATCAATCAAAAAGGCGAATGCCCTATGTTACTAATCAACGAGCTTTATCTAAAAAATATTATAATGATCTTATTGCCTAAATTGACTTTTATCAAATATATATATATATATATATATATATATATATATCACTTCCTTTTAATTAAACAAATTATTTGTTCTATTTGAAATTTCCCTCCTTTAATTATTCTTTAGTGTGACTAAGATAGGTGTGAGAGAACCCAAGTGACATCCCAATCATAACTTACACAACACTAACACAAACACAAGCAAAAAAAATAAACACAAATACAATTGCTTCGGGCTACTCCAAGTTATAGTATTTGCTATAGGTCTGGGTCGATTCACTACTAAGTTAGCGGGCCACCTTGATGGTTACTTTTTCTTACGAGGATGTGAGTCCTCTCACTTTCTTCCTAACTTAACCACTACAAAAAGATGAGTACCTTGTTAGTTTGGTACATTCTATTGCATGGCCAATAAACTACTATGATGGTTGACTTTGCTTAAGAAGATGTGAGTCTCTAAGCTTTCTTCTCAAGCTAACTGTTGTGTACTGACTGATACGATTATATTTTGGAGGATTAAGGTAAGACCACCAGCGGTTCCTCTCTCTCTCTCAACTACTTCAAGTTTGGGACTATCCCTCCATTCCAACATCCCACTTGGTAGCCCCCCTAGGTTGGATAATAGCTGTTTAATGGACAACAGACTGTCCTGATGATCAGTTCTGCTCAGGAAGATGTGAGTCCTTGATGATTTCTTCCTAGATTGATCATCGAAAACTGATGGGCACCTAAGGTTGGCTGGTGTTTGCTTTTGTGATAGTAACTCACACGGTGGATAATACCATTCAAGTAAATGTAAGTCCCTACACTTTCTTCTTAAATTGGCCATCGTGTGCCTGCAGGCTTTATATGTTTTAGGGATTAGGATAAGACCCCAAAGGCACCTCTCTCTATGGGCATTTTATTTAGATAACGCCTTCATGACCCCATCTAGACATGACCCAGGTTACTACCGGATTGAACAATTCTCCTTTCCTGGTAGCCACCCCTTTGGTTGGATAGCGTCATTCTATGGATGCACGGATGATCCCTTTGGGCTAGTCAGTCTAAAGTAGGTCGAAGCCCTTATGGCTCCTCCTTAGTGTGGCCCATCGTAAATTAATAGGGCCCATACTAAATAAATAACAAATAAAAATAAAATATCTTGAGGATTAGGATAAGACCCCTGGTGGTACCTTTCCTAAATAGGCCTCTTACATTTTGGGCAGTGTTAGAAAAACTCCCTATAGGATTGACCTTAAGTACTTTAAGTTGAGATAAAACCCAAGCAGTCCTCACTTAGTAGTCACCCTAGGTCTAGCTCAGCTTGTTGCATGATTAGTTGGTTACCCCGAAGATTGATTCAGCTTAAGAAGATGTGAGTCCTCAAGCTTTCTTCCTAGTTTAACCATCACAAACTAATGGGCAACTTTTAGGTTGAATATTTTATACTATACGATCAGTAGACTACCCATTTGAGTTGGTAAATCTATAATACATTTATGCTCTTATTGCCCTTTCTTAGTCTGATTCATCACAAACTGATTAGGTCCATTTTTGTACATTTAGGGTCATCATCATGCCCTCGAGGCCCCTTTCTCGAGTGACTACTTTAGGTTTGGATCAAGCCATTGTGGCCCCTCTCCTAGCAGTTTCCCCTTTAGGTTGGGTAGCACCATTTTACGGATAAACGGACTACTCCTTTGGGTCATTAAATCAAACTCCTATAGCCTCTCCTAGTGTGGCCTATCTCAAACTGACAAGGTCCAAACTCATTCAATAAACTGATATAAAATTAAAATCAACATAAATCAAATCAAATTAATCAACATAATCAAGTGGAATTAGCCTTAAATTCAATCAAATCTCATCAATTTCTAACAAATTCTTATTCATTCCATCAGCATGAATCAATCCATAATCCAATGAAATTCATGTGTAATCCTCAATGGATCCCTTTTCATGTCCTTGGTACGAAGTCAATTTTCAATAAATTAAACTAAATCTACTTGATTCTCCATTCATGTCCCTGACATGAAATAAAATAAATCAATCAAATAAGACATTGATTTTCTTCCATAAAAGATTTTCTCTCATTTGAACTTCGGTGAGTTCTAATCATGGATCATTCCAAACTCATAACTATCTTGCGTATCCCTGGTACTTGCTTTAAAACTCCTAGTACTGAGAGAGTTCTAGTTTCCTAAATAGAATCACCCAGTTGTGCTACCTGTTGGACATGTCTGGCCAGCTCGATCAATGCTAATATGTGCAGTGTGCCTTGTCAGCTATGCCACACCTATTGGGAGCCCTTTTGTTGACCTCACTTTTAGAGTGTGGTTGACTACCTCCTTCTTAGACTAAGGATTCATCTAAGAACAAAGACCTTCCTGATACTAAGACACTTTTAGTAATTTGGAGATTACCAATCCTGAGCCTAGAGACTTATACGGTTTACCCTTAGGGTTAGACTTTACATTGGGATAAGCAGTACACCACCTACACTGAACTCAATCGAATTCTATATTAAAGCAACTAACCAAATCTAAATCAAATGATTACTAATCAAACCTTAAACCAATATCAATTCAACTTTGACTTCATGTGATCCATCATGGTTCAATTGGGTTAAGTAACCAAGTTAACCTAATGTAGACCATTCAGATTCAAGAGGGCCAAACCCAAAATCAAATCCAATTGAAACTTAATCCATCCAAGACCATTTGAGTCTTAATCCAGCTTGATCAAGCCTTGACTCCAGTCCAATTGGATCAAACCATGCCAACTTGGCCCTTAACCCAACATGACCCATTTGAACTCCATAGGGTGAAAACCAAATTCAATCTGATTCAAAGCAAAATTAACTTGATTTAAACCTCATGATTACTCCAAACATCTAATCAATCAATTTATTGGGCCGCTGCCTGGCCCAATTATTATGTTATATAACCCATTTAACTAAAGGATTCCAAATGAGTGCACCAAATCCAATATTTTATTGTAAAGGCTTTCGATCAACTCTAAATTCATCACTCAGTTGTAATCAACTCAACCTAATCAACTAAATTGGTTCACCTAGCCTAATTTGGCCTAAAAGGACCAATTTGGTCAAATTTTGATTCAATTCAATCCATTCAATCTTCTCTAAATGATTATTGATTATAATTAATGACCTAATTGCAATCAATTGAACCTAGCCAAGTTAATTTGATCACTTAACCCAAGTTGATCCAATATAACCTAAATAGTTAAATTGGGCCAAATCTCATTTCAGTCTAAATTGATTTCAATCAATATCTTTAATCAATCATAAATTGATTATTAGACCCACCTTAATGACCAAACCAAGCTAGTTTGATCTAACCAACCTAGTTGACCCAGTCAGCCCAAATTAACCTAAAGGATCAAATTGAACTAAAGCCCATTTTAATCCATGTCAATTCAAACAAACACCTATAATCATTCCTAAATTATCAATCAAACATAAACCAAACCTTCATCCAACACAACTCGATCAACTTGACCTATTTGGCCTAAATGAACCCATAAGAGCCGAATCCAAATCCACTTCAAATTAAATCAAACCAATTGCACTAATACATTTCAAATGATCAATTGAACACAGCCCAAGTTACCTCTTGATCTAATTCAATCAATTGGTCAACTTAATCAAATTGAACCCAAATTGACCTATATGGATCAAATTAAGCTAAACTCAACCCAACCAAACTTGGCATGACTCATCCTTAGGTCCCCATTGACCATCCCAAGTAGACCCAACCCAAGGTGAACCTAGTTCATCCCAAACCAAGTAAACCAAGGGTTCCAAATAGGATAAAACCCTAAAATGGGAAGGTCCAACCCCTCCCTTTGCCTTGGGCATCCACCTTGGCATGCCTTGAGCTCCCCCATGCTGATTGAACCTAACCCAAAGCTATTAGGCTGAGCCATTGATCAAAGTGAGGTCACTCTCACCTTGGCCAACTCTTGGTTCAATCCAAGGGACTTGTCTCTCTCACCACTAGTCACCAAACTGACATAACTACTAGGGGACCTCCACCTCATTAGTCTCATACCATTTTCAGCCACCCCCGCTGGCTGCCCGACAGCATTGCCTGAACTAACCTCTTTGGTTGGTTCACATTATGAGGAGAGTATACACCTCCTCTTCAATTCAAACACAACACATACCCTCACCAAAGCAATCTGAGTAGTCCGAGAGAATCTTGGGAGCGAGCCTCCCATGCAACCGACCATTGGTGAGAACAACTCCTCTCTCAACATGGGCACCTACTCCGTCCAACTACATCCAAACTCCACCAAATCCAAATTAATTTTTTTCACGCCTTCCCCTAGCTCCAGTAAACCAAAATGAATCAAATCCCAACTAATTCAATCACTAGAGGACTGAGCTCGATCAACTTCAGTGAGTTTCGTGGCGGCATTTGGTCTAAAGGATGAATGGTTGGGAGGCAATGTGCAAGCTTCTCAGTAGGGTTTCACCTCTTCAAGGAGAAGCTACCTCAGTCGACGTATTACCAATCTTAAGCTCTAGCGAGGTATTTTTTGGCCAACTGTAGAAAACTAATGGTTTTTATTTTTTTTTGAAATAGATTTTAATTTTGTGTGAATTACACCATAGTATTCTATTAGAATCACCCTTGATCATTTCGAAGTTGAATTCACTATTGAACAAGCTTCAACGAAAGGAGGGCGATGTCTATTTCCTACCACAGGTTGACGATCGATCATTAATCGTCCATTTCGCATGATTAGAATGGATGACTATGATTCATCATCTTAGAATTTTTTTTTCATTTTTCCCTTTAAAATCATAGGATTAATCTCCATCATTTGATCCATGTTCAAACAACTTAGATGAAAATAAGTCTATCACCGTTGAGTCAGTAATCACATCGAACGATTTAATTGATCAATCCCGCAGCACCACATGGAAAGCACTGCCATATCAGCTACCGCACGGAGTCGAATGTGTAAATGGGTTAATTGGGATTAAAATGTGATTTATTTAATCAAAACTTCAAAAATTCATAACTAATTTTAGAAAAATTAAAAAATATAAATAAACCCATTTTGGAAAGCTTAAATAGATAAGAATTATAGAAAATTAAAATCCCTAAATTTTATTCAATGAATAGTGACTAATTAGAGTTTACATTTTACCTAATTATCTTAATTAGGCTCTAATTATTTGGCTAATTAACTTGAGATTTTGTATGATTAATCCTTGGGATGGCCTATACCTCCCATAATTTTCTTGCGCTAATTTTCCAAATGGATCAATCTTTCAAATCCTAATTACATATTAAAGCATTTAATAATTATTAAAAATTAAGAAATTATGAAATTAATCAAAGAATAATAATTGGGACCTCTGGTCTTATTTATTTTCAAAACTCATTCTTAAGGGTAATTAATTAATTAACTAAATGACTTAATTAAATTGAGGAATGGACAATATTCATAATTAATTCAATTAATCAAAAATTCTAATTAAATTTTCTTTATGTACTGAGCTAACATAAAATCCCTTAATGAAATCAAGATTCTCCATTGGTGTGGAGAATTTTGAGAGTAATTAATTGATTAAATCTCTCTTAATTTAATTAATTATTAATCATAAGCCCAAATGCATTTGAATCTTTAGGGCATTGCTAATTTTATTTTCTAGCATTTCATCATTTTTCTCGGGCCCTTGATTAATAATCAATCAAATTAAGGGTTCTTTGGAGGGAGTTTAAATGATTAAGTAATCAAGTCATGAAAATCACTTAGGTTCTCTTTAAACTAATTAATGAACAAAGAGTGGTACAGGTAATTCAAATCATTTGTCACTTTCTTAAAATTTAAGTAATTCAAAATCCTAAGGTTAAGCTTATTAGATTTGATAAAGTTTAGGGTATTCATGTGGGGGTGCCTTGTCCTTAAGAATTAATGAAACTAAGGGTGATATTAATGAAGTTTTATTTGCTTTGCTTAGCTTACTTGCTTTACATATGTTCATGCATTCATATTTTTGGAATCATCTAAGAAAATTAAATCAATTGCATGCATTTTAATTACATAGTGTGGCTATTATCACTAGTAAATTTTAAAATTACTTTATCTAAATAATTAAGAATCATGCAAAGAAATTGAATTAATTGCATGCATTTTGAATAAATAATGTGACTATTATCACTAATAAATTTTAAACTATTATTTTTAGAAGACAATTAATGCTTTATATACATAGAAATGTAAATTGGAATATTGTTCTTGATCCCCTACAATATGAATCATAAGTTAAAAGGGTATGTAGTTTGCACATCCCAAAAACACGAGACTTTAAGTAGTTCCAAGGGGGTCTTTAATTACCTCATTTTGAATAAATAGTGTGACTATTATCACTAGTAAATTTCAAACTATTATTTTTAGAAGACAATCAATGCTTTATATACACAAAAATGTAAATTGGAATGTTGTTCTTGATCCCCTACAATATGAATCATAAGTTAAAAGGGTATGTAGTCTAGACATCCCAGAAACTCAAGACTTCAAGTAGTTCTAAGGGGATCATTAATTACCTCACTTTCTTAGTTTAACAATGGCACATACCTTGAGATTTGTGATAAATTATGTGGTGGAGATAAATCAACTTCATCAATTAAGTCTAAGAGAAAATTTTTTTAAGATTCATTTTTATATTCATGCATGCATATGTGTCTGTATAAATTAGCAAGTATATAGTCTATACATCCTGGGAATACGATACATTAAGTAGTCCCAAGGGGTCTTTTATTACCTCACTTCCTTGGTTCAACAATGACGCGTACTTACAAATAATCATTGTATACACATACACATGTGTTAACATAAAATTAAAGATATGTAAAAAAAATTAAAAAAATGAATACATATCATCTTCCCTAAAAAATGAAATTCATGCATTATGTAATTCCAATCTATATTCATTAATTAATAACTAAATTAATACCCATTCATGCAGGCATTAAGTATAATGTGCTAAGCTAGGATCTATGCATATGTTGAAAGCAAGGGTACATCACCATTAGATCCACCTTAGGTTCATTAATCTTAGGTTGACTTAAATCATGCAAGATAAATTCTATAAGCTAAGTCCAAATATAAAAAAAATTATAAAGATTAAAAGTTATAAAATTTATCTCTTAGCTCCAACCTAAGTGTAAGGATGAAATGAAGTTTACCCATTATTTCTTCTTTTTATAATTTTAAAATCCTTGATCAATACAATAAAATTTGGATCTGAAATTTATCATAAAAGAATAACTATGCAAAGTATAACCACCCTTAATAAAGGATTAAGAAGATCCAATATTAGAAGAATTTATAACCCTAAAGGCTAAAAAAGACACACTACACCAAACTTTGCATACACATTAGAATACTAGCTGATCGATCCTAGTGTCAGGTTATGTCGGTGATTGTTGTGATGATGTAATGATGTGATATTTTATTTTGTGATATAATATTTTAGACTACATGTTAGGATCAATTATATATAATCTGGATGTTAGGATGATATTAGGCTAATTATATTTTCTACAAAGGATTATGCTTGAGGGACCGTTGTAATAATAGTAAAAAATATATAAATGCTTCTTGGTTGGAGGTGTTGTTATGTCCCTAAGTACAATCCATTATGACAGGTGGGCCTGGTAATCCAAGATTAGGTGATAAGTCCAAATGTTGGTTTGAATGGATGCTAAGCTAACCTATATTTTGTTGGTGCAGTTAAATTTCTCATTTGTAAAATATATTGTTTATAATAAGATTAAGATTAGTGTTATGGAGTTTAAGATGAGCAGTGGCTAAAGGACGTAGACCTGGGAGGCCTTGTAAGCCTGAAATATTCTAATCTAACAAGAGGAGATGAAGATGAAGAATTGAAGACACCCATATCTTTCTTTTATTTGTACTTAAGTATAATCTGGGTTGTATAAGGGTAGAGCTCGGCTACCCAATTATTTTTCTTTTCTAGGGTGTACGACAATATCGACCGCACCAGCCTCTTATTTTTTTAATCAATTCATGTTTGATTGTTGTGTTTATGTTGACTGTGTAATAGAAATGGCATGCTTTCTTAGGTTTTTTAAGTGTGTATGTTTGATGTGTGATCTGGATACGATAGGTTCTTTAGAAAAAAATTAATTTTTGTACTCCAACTTAACAATTTTAATTAAAGTTTAATCAACTCATAACCCCACCATAAAGCTGAAATAAAACATTTAGTAACCCCTTAGTTATATGGTTGTATGTTTCAATATTATACATGCATATTATTTCACTCTTGAAAATAGGAGGTCTCCATTCTTGCATGATAAGGGACAGGCTTGACCTGTGAGGACAGTCCCTTGTAGTGGAGAACACCCCTTTTCTCAGATTTAACCTATAACTTATTTTCATTTTGCATTTATGCATCAATTCTCCCAAGCTTGATCCCAAAATGATTAGTCAAAATGAGATAAAAATATATAAATTTTATTGCATTAGCCTAAGTCATAATTTGCACACTAATCATGATCTAGTCTCTTAGGAAATGAGTTAAGGGCTTTAGATTCTTTCCTAATAAATAATGGCTCAACTATCTTGCATTTACATATGACTAGTCCACATGATTTTAAATCATAGGAAGTGTTAGCTACCAGCCACTCCAAATAGTTGTAAGTCCAAGAGAGTCGGGATTGGTGCACTATCTCTAATGGAAGTGAACCAATCTATTCCACATTCCTCGAGTAAATTTAAGTCGAGCTCTTAGCTTATGCTAGATCACCTTAGATATAGGTTAAGAGGCTACTTGTTTCTCCTTTGCTATGAGTGTAAGTCCTCACCTCTTAAGCATTTCCATAGTTTTGTGTTGTTGGAATCTAAGCCCAAATATTCTAACAAAAATTTCAACCTAAAATAAATATAAATTCTCTTTTTCAAAATAATGTAAAGCCTCACTCTAGGATAGATTGAAGCAATCACTAGGCCTCCAAGTATCTTTCGTGCTTCCTACTTGCTCTCCTTTAGAATCCGTAAAGAACTCTTCCCACTTGAGTCTTCCCAATTGCTTTCCAAAAATTACCAATTTTTTATTATTAAACTTTAAAATCCTTCGACACATTAGTTAACTACTCTAATCGAGAGTGTTCTTATGAGATTCTTATATCTAAAGATGTAATTAACTATGGAAGCTTGCTTCCATAGGGAACTAAAGAGATCGATTTAAAATAAACTCAACTTTACTTCACCCATGTGAAATAGGGAAAAGATCTTTGGTATATATGTAGACCCATCTGCCTTAAGAGTCCATAAAAATTGATTAAGTCCATTATAGAGTGATGTTTCTATCTTTCGATATAGTACATCATCCCTTAATGTCATATTTGATCACTTCCATACGTGTTCTCTAAGATTCAAGTGATGTCCCTATGAATCTAAATAAAAACACCACAGTTACAGTTCACAAATTTGAGATTAAACCTAGTATAATTCTAGTAAAGCAAGCCTTTAGGAATATGTGCCTAGAAATTGAACAACAAGTGATCATTGAAGTAAAAAAAAATTAATTTAGTCTTGGTTTATACGAGAAGAATAGTGCCCTTCTTAGCTTTCAAGCATTATCCCGGTAAAGAAAAAGAATGACCAAATATGCATTTGTGTGGACTTTAGATACCTGAATAAGACTTCTCCCAAAGATGAGTTCCCATTCTAAATTTATCTAGATATAGCCAAATAAAGTTGGCTCCAAATGTTGAAAAGCATATAATGTTCAAAACTCTTATTAGAATATTTTGTTATACGGTCATGCCATTCGGTCTCAAAAATGTCAAGGCCATTTTCCAAAGAACGATGATTAAAATATTAGATGATTTAATTCATAATTAGGTGGAATGTTATATTGATGATCTAGTCGTTAAGAGTAAAGAAACAAAATCATTTGTATGACTTATGAATTATCTTTGAATGGTTGTGCCGCTATAACCTAAAAATTCCCCTTGAAGTGTGCTTTTGGAATAACTTCAATAAAGTTTTTAGGATTTGTAGTGAGGCACCGTGGGATCAAAATTGATCCAAAAAAGATAAAAGTTGTTATGGAAATGCCGCCACCTAGGAGCCTTACATAGCTAAGGTCTTTCCAAGGAAGGCTAGCATATTTAAGAAGATTCATATCAAACTTACATGGAAGATGTCAACCATTTACAGTATTGACAAAGAAATATTCAAAATTTATCTAGGATGAGAAATGTCAGAGTGCATTTGAAAGCCTAAAATAATACTTGATGAATCCTCATATTTTGGCTACTTTGATTCTAGGGAATCCATTAATCTTATACATTGTTGCTTTCTTGGAGCTTTATTAGCTCAGGTTAATAAATAACGAAAAGAAAACACCTTTTATTACCTAAGCCACAGAATCATCCTGACAGAATTGAATTATCCATCTATTAAAAAGTATTGTCTAGCTTTAGTTTTCGCCAGTCAAAAACTGAGACATTACATGGCTTCTCATAAAGTAAATTTGATTTCTAGAGTGAATCCTTTGCAATATTTAATGACTCACCCAACATTGTCTACACGTCTAGCACATTGTTCTATGATCTTATTGCAATTTAAGATCACATTTATCCCTTTCTGTCCTATAAAGGGTCAAGTTGTAGCTCACTTCTTAGTAGCACAACTTCTACCTGAGGGTTCTCCTTTAAATGATGATCTCCCAGATGAATAGATCATAATTTTAGAGGAAGAACCTAATGCCACTTGGGAATTATATGTTAAGGGTGCAGCATCATCAAAGAAAAATAAATAATTAAATTCTTCTATCATAGGGAAGGCAGGGATTGGATTGATTTTTCTAATTCTATACAAAGGAATGATGTGATATTCCTATCATTTGTCTAAGCCTTATACGAATAATAAAGCTAAATATGAGGCTCTTATAACTGGCTTAGAGTTAGCAATCCTTATTGATATTAATAATACGAAGATCTTTGGGAATTTTCAGCTAGTTATTAATTAAGTGAGCAAAATTTATAAGGTTTTTCACCCTAAGCTTTTCATTTATTATTAATACACAATGAAATTTCTTGAAAAGATCCCTTTTGTAACTCTGTATAGAATATCACACAAAGATAATTCTATAGCATATGCTTTGGCTAAGCCTGCTAAAGAAATTATATGCCCAGAAAAAGAATCTATATCTATAGAAGTCAGAATTAACAAGTTCCATCCCTTATAAATTTAGATTACATGAATAGAAAAATAGAAATGCAAAAGGTAGCCACTCTTGCTAAAGGTTAAGAAAAATGTGATTATAAAGAACCATTCATTAACTATATAAGTGAGGGGCAGCTCCCTAAAAACAAGTCATTAGCAAATCAAATTAAGAAACATGCCTTGCCCTATGCATTAATCAATAATGTATTGTATCATAGGTCATTAGATTAAATGTGTATATGATGTTTGGATAAAAAAGAAGCCTATAAGATTGTGACTGAGATATATTCTGGATTATGTGGCGCTCATCAACTTGGACCTAAAATAAAATTGAAAATTAAATGACTTAGATATTATTAGCCTTTAATATTAACTGACTGCATGAAAACTATACATATTGTCATCAATGCCAAATACATAGTGTGGTGCTACATCAACCTCTTAATGTACTACACCCAACTATTGCCTCTTGGCCCCTTAAGAATTGGGGTACCGAAACCATAGGGTCTATTGATCCTCCTTCATCAAAGGGACATCATTTTATATTAGCTGTAACTGAATACTTCTCTAAGTGGGCTGAAGCCGTTCCACTGAAAGAAGTGAAAGCATACCATATGCTTAAATTCTTTAAGGAAAATATCATATATCATTTTAGTGTTCCTCGTTGAATCATATTTGATAATGGTATATCATTTAAGTCCACTAAATGAAATCACTTTATAGCTAGACATAAAATTGATTGGTGATATTCGACTATCTATTACCCTAGGGTAAATGGATTGGCTAAAGCCTTTAATAAGACTCTTATATGAATTTTGAAAAAACACTTGATGAAAATAAGCATCAATGACATGAAAAGTTGATTGAAGCTTTATGGGCCTATCGAACCACATATAAGACACCAACTCAATCTATACCATATGCTTTAGTTCATAGAATTGAAGTTACTCTTTCATTGCAAGTACGACTACCTTCATTGAGGATAGCAGTTAATAACAACATTACAATATATAAGAATCACAAACTTTGACTAGATGAACTTGAAAGCCTTGAAGGAAACCATTTGAATGCTCAACAAGTCCTTGAACTTTATCAATCTTGTATGGTTCAAGCACATGATAAGTTGGTCCATTCTAGAACTTTCCAAGTAGGAGACTTGGTCTTGGTTCTTAAATGACCAATTTTAGGTCATCCCAAGATAGGCAGCAAATTCGAGCCAACTTGGGAAGGACCGTTTATTATGGAAAAAGTCTATGAAGGAGGCTCTTATCATTTAATTACTTGTAATGGTGAGCATCCAATGCCATCTATAAATGGATGTTACGTAAGGAAATATTATGTATAAAATGTACTTTAATTTCAAAAAGTGATGATTAATAAAATTATGTTCATCTTTGTATAATTTGAAATTTTCTCTTCTAAATTTTATGTAATGACTTGTAAACTTTTGCAAATTTTCTTAGATCCTTTCGATGATAATATATATATGTTCTTATAGGATGGGAGCAAGCCCATTTGTGGCACCCTTCTTATAAATCTATTGGATTTGGAGTAAGACTTTGTGCACCATTTATATAAGTTTAGACCAAGCCCTCGTGGCATCTCTCCTACTTTTCACGGGATAGGATTCAGTCACTAAGACCCTTTTTCCTGTCAAATAGACTATTAAGGTTAAAAATAAGACCCCTTTCCTATTAATCAAAATTTTGAGGTTTAAGACTAAGTATTCATTTCCTTAATCTAAGTTATCCTAGTTGGATTAAGACATTAGAGGTTCCATTTTAATATCTAACCAAATATGAGTTAGTCCTTTAGTAGGCATCCTTTTAAATGACAAAGAAATGATTAAGTTATCAAGACCCCTTTCATGTCAAATGGACTACATGGTTAGGATTAAGTCAACAAGTCCCATTTCCTACTAGTTAAAAATTTGAGGTTTAGGATCAAGTCATTAAGGCCCCCTTTTCCTCATTATAGCTATTCAAGAAGGAATTAAGCTATTGAAGGTCCCTTCTTTATAGCTAATCAGATAGGAGTAAGTCCCTTAGTAGGCATCCTTATAAAGAAATTAGAATAGGATTAATTCATGACCCCTTTTTTCTTTTCAAGCCATTCAGTTGGACCTAAGCCATTGAACCTTTCCGTTAGTTGAATTTTACTATGTTAGGATTCAATTCTTGTGACCCCTTTTCTAGCTCAAAACAAAAGAAATTAATGGGCGAAAATATGCCTTTGAAGGCTCCATTTCTACAGACTATTTAAGTTAGGAATTAAATCCATTCGACCCCTACTAATTAGTCAAAATCTTAAGAATTAAGAATTAAGTTGTTTAAAGCCCTTCTCTTCAGCTCAGTTATTCAGGTTAGAATCTAGCCCTTAGAGACCCCTTTCTAATAGCTAACTATAAAAGAATAAATTTGCTAATGGTATCTTTCTCTAGTGAGAATTCATATAGTTTGGTTAGGAGTAAATATCCATATTGGCATCCTCTCCAACTATTATATCTAGATAAGAGTAAATATCCATAGTGGCATCCTTTCTAGGAAAAGAAAACTCTAGGGTCTTCTTATAGATCCTTTCTTTAGAATTGGTTAGTCATTTAGACTACCTCTTGCCTAATTTCACTTAGAAAGATATGAATCCTAGTGCTTTCTTTCTAAGTTAGCTATTAAAAATCTATTATATTCAGAATAAAAATAAGTCCCTTGAAGACATCCTCTCTGACTACTATGGCTTTGTTAGGATTTGATTCCTTATTGAATCTTTTCCTTATGACATCTCTATTCTTCTTAAACCTAAGTGGATCTAAGTTTTTAAGAATAAATCATTCTAAATTGAAACAAATTCAGACATATTTTTTCCCATCTTTAATAATCAAATTCAAAATAAAATCTAAATTCCAAAGCCAAACTTAAACTCTTCCAAGCTTATGCTTATGATTTTGTTGACTAGTTCGGTCAACGCCAATATGAGCAGTGTACTTTAGTTAGTCCACTACATATATTGGGGGTCCATTTGTTAATCTTATATTTGGATGAGGTTAATATCATCTTCAAACTAGTAATTAAGACACCTAATCCTAGATTAGGAGCCTCTTAATTATGCACTTAGGACACTATACTAGGTGACCTAGTGAATCCTTCTAGAGTTTGACCTAACCTAAAGGGATTAGGTGGATCCAAACCCTACCAAAATCTAAACAAAGAATTGAATCAAACACATTCTAATTGAAATCTAAATCCATTGGAGTTTAAAATAAGATAATTAGAGCGATTAATCCAATTATCCTACTTAAGCTCAAAATCACCTAAACCTAAAGAAATTCAAATAAATTAAAAAAAACTAAAATTAAATCAAATGAAAAGCATAAATTCTTTCCATAAACATAAATGGATTTAAAATTAAATCTAAATGTAGGTCAAAGTTGGTAAACCATTTGACATAGAGTTGACATGTGTAGATCCCATGGAGTCAAATGTCAACCCACCAAAATTTGAACAAATTAAGTCATTTCAAAGACCCAAAATCATAAAATGAACATGTTTAAACAAGAATCAAATGAATATAAAACTAAAAAGGCCTTAAATGGGCTAATTAGATCATTTGATCTAAATCGGCCTAAATGGACCTTACTGGATTCAAGCTCAAATTAAATTAGAATTAATTCAAATTAACTTTCCAAAATTATTTGGAAATCATCTTTAAACATAATTTAACCAATTATAAGGTTTAATTTAATCATTTGACCCAATTAAACCCACAGTGACATATTAAACCTAATTTGGCTAAAGTATATTCAAATTCAAATTTAACTTCAAATAAAATAAAATTGATTAACAAAAATCATCTCAAATGCTTGAATACACATAATTAAAGCCTAAACTAGATCTGAACCATAAAATGGAACAAAGCAAGCTAAATCAAAGGGGAACAAATGCTTAAGTGAATTAACATAAGATATTTGTCCTTAAACCCAACTGAAATAAGTTTATTTGACTCATAAATCATCTTAAATAGGATTTGAAAAATTAATTGCTAATTCAAATCAATGAATAATAAGCACTGATCATACTTAGCATAATCTAAAATAAGTTAAACATAAATGGATTAAATGTAAGAGTGTAAGCTTAAACCTACACTAATCGCATTCCAATGCATTTAAACTCATATTAAAATGAATTTATAGTAATTGGCTGCTAAGGTTAAGCAAATTAAGAAGGTCCAAGTCCATCCATAAAAAGGAATATTCCATGGAGAAAGAGAATGAAGCATGAAGACAAACCCTTCCCCCAATCCATTTCTCCTCCTCAATTATTCATCTTAATTGCCTTGAACTGACCCCAACCAACCAACCACCCCTTGGAGTTAGCCTCCAAGGGTGGGAATCACCTTGGCCAGCCATGGTGGCCTCTCATGGCAAAAGGCTATAGACCTTTTCTCAAGTGGTTCTAAGTATTCCCTCATCTTTGCCAAGCAAAATGAAGGAGAGTGCACCTTCCCCATGCCACCAATAAGCCAGCCTTTAACCAAAGCCACTAGAAAATAAACAAAGCTCAACTTATAGATCAATCGACTCAGAGACATTCCAATTCCTTGCACCCAGAGTCATGTTACATCCAAACAAAGTTGTTTGAATCATTTACATTGCTAGAGATTTCCCCCAACGAGGTATGGATTCAAACTGACCACATTAGTGTTTAGTGATGGTCCTTTTCGAAACAAACTTGATCCTTAATGAGATCAAGCCATATATATGTGTTCCAATTGAACTCTTGATGGATTTGCAATTGAAATCAAGTGATTTTGCCACCTAGTTTTTTTAAAATCACTTCAATTTAATTAACGATGCTCAATTCTCATCGTTAATAAGGAAGATGTAATCTTTGTCATCCGTTCCTTCTATTTGGAACAAACGATAGAGATTTAGTTGAATCTTTTATTAAAATCCATATATGAAACTTCTGGACAAATCTGTGCCATTTGATCCTTAATCGGATGGCCTAGATCAAACCACATCATGCCTCCAAAATAATGCAAGATTCAATAGATCTCACGTGGTCGAATCACATGCCGCCATGTGTAAATTGGTGTGTGTTAGCACCACATGGTGATGACGTGGATAAGTGGGAAAATTTTGGTTTTCTCAATTTAGAAATTATAGAAAAATCACCAAAACTTTAAAAAATCTTTAAAAAAACATAATACTCAACTAAAAATGCAAATAAAGGCTTTATGGATTCATCTCAGTGAGAAGAATGCATTAAATCCAAAATCTCCAATTTTTATTGAGTATTTTTTTGGGTTAATTTAAGTTTAAATAAAAATAATCAAACTAAAATTAAATGTAAAACATTAAAATTAAGGTTAAAACCTAACTTAGATAAATTTTTCAAGATTTATTGGAAAGAAAATCAATCGATATGTAAGTTTAAACCCTAAAAAATTAATTTAAATAAATTAATTAATAGTAAAATAAGAAAATCATGAAAAATTATAAAATTAATTTGAATCATCATAATAAACCTTAATAAACTTAAATACATCATCTGAACTCTCTAGAATTTAATAAACCCTAAAATGACTTATTTTGATAATTAACTGAATTAATTAATCTGAACTTCAAAAAATCAAAATAAATCAACCTTCTAAGGATTCATCTTCTAGAAAGGAATTCAAGAAAATTAAAACCTCTAATTAATTTTTTTTAATTTAGGCTTAATTTAAGTTTTATTAAAATAATTAAAACTCTAATTAGCCCTGAATTATGCATCTAATTAAGATGAACCTTTAGGAAATATAAATTGGCAAGGAACCCCACTTGTAAAAATTTTAAGGTCAAATGACCTTTGGATTTGAAGTTTTTTCTAATCTCTAGATCAATATAATTAAAATAATAAATCAAAAAATTATAAAAATTATAAAAATTATAAAATTCATAAAATTAACTTAAAACATTTTCATTAGCATCAAAACACTTAAGAGAAAATTTCTAATCCTCTAAAGCTAAAGAATTTGAATAATAATGCACTTAAGGTTTAGGGTTTAATGAAATAATTAAAAGATGTGGAATTAAATCTCAAATATTATATCATTAAATTTATAATAATTCAATTAATCAATTGAGAGCCAACATTAATCAATCTATGGAATTCATTGATATGAAAAGTCTTTAAACCCCATGAATAACATAATCCTAAATATAAATTAAAGTTTGACCTCCATAAAATTACACTTCATATATTCAATTTTAGATCTACTTAAACGAAAACCTTTAGACTCTTAGATTGATCTCCATAATTCAAGTTTCTCTTGGACTTCCTCTCTAGTATTATCAATAAGAAGAATGTCATCAACAAAAAGCACACACCAAGGTACATCTTCTTGTAAATGCCTAGTAAGAACATCCATAACTAAAGCAAAAAAGATAAGGACTTAAACATAAACCTTGATATAATCCAACTAAAATAGAAAAATATTTTGTCAATCCTCATTGTGTTTGGACACAAGTAACAGCTCTAATATACATATCCTTATGAGTTGACTAATATTAACTCTTTTATTTTCTAGAACTCTCCAAAGAACATCTCTTGAAACTTTATCATAAGCTTTCCCTAAATCAACAAATATAATATATAGATCCTCCTTACTTTCTCTATGCTTCTCTATCACACCTCTTAACAAATGTATTGCATCTATAGTAGATCTACCTAGAATAAAACCAAACTGATTGTGAGCGACTTTTGCATCACATTAGAACCTATGCTCAATTAGTCTCTCCCATAATTTTAGTGTATGACACATTAACTTAATTCCTCTATAATTTGCACACACTTGTCCATCACCTTTATTCTTAAATATAGAAACCAATAAACTCTTTATCACACCTCTTAACAAATGTATTGCATCCATAGTAGATCTACCTAGAATAAAACCAAACTGATTGTGAGTAACTTTTCTATCACATCAGAACCTATGCTCAATTACTCTCTCCCATAATTTTAGTGTATGCCACATTAACTTAATTCCTCTATAATTTGCACACACTTGTCCATCACCTTTATTCTTAAATATAGAAACTAGCAAACTCTTTATCCACTAATCTAGCATCTTTTCAGTCTTTAAAATAACATTAAAAAGATTTATAAGCCGAGAAATTCCTTGATCTCCTAAACATTTCCACACTTCTATTGGAATATCATTAGGTCCTACTATTTTTCTGCATTTCATTTTCTTTAAAGCTTCTATAACTTCAAATTTACTAATATTATGATAAAAATAAAATTCCCTATTTTTATTTAGGGTATTAAGGTTTCTAAAATCAATCGCATTTTTTAGATCATTCATTGAAAAGTTCATCAAAATACCTCATCCACCATTTTCAAAATCTTTTTCTAAGAAAAGCACTTTATGATTTTCATCCTTAATACACCTCACTTGAACTAGATTTTTACTTCTCCTATCTCTTTGGTTGGCCAACTTATACATACATCTTTCACCTTTTTTGGTATCCAATTTATTATATAAATCACTAAAAGTTAAATTTTTTATATTATATATTACTTTCTTAGAATCTCTATGGGCCACTTTATATCTATCCCAATTCTCCAAGTTTTTACATTTAAACTAAATTTTATAACAATGCTTCTTATTTCTTATCTTTTCTTGCACATTCCAACTCCACCATTTTTATTAAAATAAATTTTTTTTCCTTTTGATTCTCTAAGCACATTTTTTACAACTTTTTTAATCTTACTTACTCTTTTTCCAACATAACATTAGCTTCTTCATGAACATCCCAAATTCTAAGCTCTTGCAGCTTTCTCTTAAAATTATTTTATTAGTGTTCTTTAAGTGCCACCATCTAATCCTAGGATTATAATGTGATTTATTTTTTATCTTACAATCTCTCATCTTAAAATATAAAACTAACAGTTGATGTTGGGTACTTAAACTTTCACTTGACATGACCTTACAATCTTTACAATATAAACGATCTATTTTTCTTATCAGAAAATAATCAATCTATGTTTTACTAGACCCATTTAAGTGGTAATATGTTCATCTCTTTTCTTAAATAAAGTATTAACAACTACAAAATCATAAGCTAAAATAAAATCTAATATAGTCCTACCTTCTTCATTAGTCACTCCAAATCCATAGCCACCATGAATACTTTTAAAATCTTTTACCACTCTACCAACATATCCATTTAAATCTCCTCCAATAAATACTTTTTCTTCAAAAGGTTTCTTTTGTATTACTCCCTCTAATTCATTCTAAAATTTTTATTTTGAGCCTATATCTTAACCTACTTGAGGAGCATAAACACTTATAACATTGATAAGCTTAGTATCAATAATAATCTTTAAATCTATAATTCTATCTCTAAATCTATTAATATTTATAATATTATCCTTCAAACTTTTATCTATAATTACACCTACGCCATTTATAATTTGACTTCTACCTGAATACCAAAGTTTAAAACCTAAACTATCAATCTCCTTGGTCAATGGTAAATTAAAAAAACCTTGAAATATGGAAACTCAAACCTAAAATGTCTAGCAATCATACCACACAAACCCATTTTTACACACACTAGATTATTAGGTCACCATAAGTTAGGTGGATGTTTTGTGATATTATGTGATGTGATATAAAATATTTTTCTTATTTTATGGTGTACTATTTTATATTAAATGGCTAGGATTATTTATTAGCTAGTTTGGATGGTAGGATGTTCTTTTTAGCATAATAATATTTTCTATAGAGAGTTCTACTAAAAGGGACATAAATAAAAAATATATAAAAATGTTGTTTAATTGCAGGTATGCTTAAGTCATTAAGCATAGCCTAATAGGATATGTAGGCTTGGCAAGCAACTAATGTTAAGCTAGTATGTTTGCAAATATAACTAGTGGAGTGTGTTTGTATTTCCTAACAACTATTTTATAGAGTTTAAAAATTTATTTTTGAAATTTTAAATATAATTTATTCTTAGGGTTAAGATCTATTAGGTCTAGGAATAGCAAGAGTTGACCCTACCAGTGCATAGTCTCAGTGGTCCCCAATGAAGGCCGTGGAAGTCCTTATAGAAGGTAACGATCCTTGAAAGAAAATGTCATAAATCAAACTTTTAGTTCTAGGTCGGGCTAAATAAGGGTAGAGCTCAGCTGCCCATTTTTCTCTATCTTTTGGGGTGTACAACGTTACCCAATCACAATGGCCTATTTTAATTAAATTAGCACTATTTATTTTGAGTGCATATTAGAAACAACCTACTTTTATATGTTTCTTTTTTGTGATGAAATGCCTAAAATGTTAGGCTCTTGGGAAAATTAATTTTTTTACCCAGCCTAAATCTACATAACTTAAATAAAAAAATAAACAAACTTAAAACCTTATATTAATTAAAGCCTTAGGCATAACTTAAAAGTAATTATAAATAATTAACATTTGAAAAATATTATAGCATGTTGTTTGCACTCCTTGAATTGGGCACTTCACCCATTGGACATAAGGGGGTATCTGGCCTTTCTAGATAACCACACTTCTTGGGAAGTGTGCCTTCTCTTTCTAATTCGGCCCATGACCATTTCTAGCTGCATATCATTGTAGGAATAAACTAGATATCCATGGCCTTAAAATTATGAGTCAAAATATAAAAAATAAAATTTGTTGCATCAGTTAGGTGCATATCATACCTAACATGATCTTAGGATTAGGGAGTGGGTTTAAGTTCATAAATTCATTCCTAAAATATAACAGTCCAGTCATCTTGCTTAACATGAAGGCTGAACTTATTAATTTAAAAATCATTTAGCTGGTGTTAGCTAACAACCCTTCTAAGCTGGTGAAAAGTCCAAAAGAATCAGGGATAAGTTCATTTCCTTAAATGAGAGAAAGAGCCGAGAATTTCCAAAAGTTAAACTAGGTAGAGCCTCTGACTTATGTGAGAACCACTTGTAGACTTAGGTTCTGAAGCATCCTTCTAAGAATATGTCTTCAACCTTAGGCATTTCTATAATATTGTATTGCTAGAATTTATGTCCTAGATTTCTAGTAAAATGTTAATTCAAACCCTACTAAATTCAATTTCAAAATTGTAAAGCTCAATGATAGGTTAGTTGAAATGTCTACTAGGCATCCCAGTATCTATAGGCATTTCCTACTTAATCTCAATTGATCACCAAAAGAACTTATTGATTACCTAAATCTCTTATAGGATAATATGTTTATCATTCGAGATAATATATTTATCCCTTAATGATGTATTTGATTACCTAAATAAGTACTCCAAGATCTGCGTGGTGTGCCAAATAAAAATTCCAACACTTATGAGCACAATATAGTTCTAAGTTAGTTAAGCCTGCAAGCGAAGCGCATCAAGATTAACTAACTCCTTTAACTAAAGATAAACATTTTGATGCATATCAAATTTAATAGCAATGGTCATGTGTAGTGGTGGAAATTCAACTTCTAAAGGGAGAACTTCCTTAAAACCAGAGGTCATTTATTCTCGTTTATTAGTTGATACTATCTTCAAAAAAAATATTTTATTAGAGTATTTGGCTAGTCCATTAATGCTCATGTAATTAAAAATTGAATAGCACCTGTCAATATTATGAAAATAAAAAAACCAATTTAACTTAGCATTTTTAAAAGATAAACCATTCTTGAAATAATATAGTGAGGTATGTCAAACCTATAGTGATATGATCTATGATGAAATGTAATATATTATTTGCCTTTACTTTCTTCAAGGGCATAGCATCAACCCATTTTGAAAAGCATTTTGTCATAGCATAAATGAATTTTTGGCCTTTAAAAGAAGGGGGTTCAATTAACCCAACTATATTCATTATCCAACACTTGATTGGCTAGGAAACAAAGGTTGGGTACAAAACATTAAGGGGCATATGGGCCATTGGGCAATGAATCTTGCATTAATGACATTTCTTAGTAACTTGTATATAGTTATATGTCATAGTTGCTCAATAATAGCCAAGCCTTTTGATTTTAATTTTCATTTTTTTGTGACAAATTAGTGAGATGCACATAATCCCTCATGGACATTAAATATGACCTTTGGGCTTATTCTTTGTCTAAATAATTTAGCCATATTTGGTCAAATGATCACTAATATAAGGTGTCATTTAAGAGTAAAATAAAATGCTCTCATTAGAATTTGAGAAGCTAAAGTGAATCTTTTCTTCATTTAGATTAGAAAAATCTTTGGCTAGCTTTTCCAATACATTTGTCAAACTATTTTGAGAATGTGGAACTTAATATGTTTATCTTTCAAGATAATATATTTATCCCTTAAGGATGTATTTGATTACCTAAATAAGTACTCCAAGATCTATGTGGTGTTCCAAATAAAAATTCCAACACTTATGAGCACAATATAGTTCAATGTTAGTTAAGCCTGCAAGCGAAGTGCATCAAGTTTAACTAACTCCTCTAACCAAAGACAAACATTTTGATGCTCATCAAATTTAATAGCAATGGTCATGTGTAGTGGTGGAAATTTAACTTCTAAAGGGAGAACTTCCACAAAATCAAAGGTCAGCGCATAAGAAGTAGTTTGTGTAGGATTTCGATAAGCTATTATATAAGCCCATATAGCTTTGGGCAATTTATCATGTTATTCTCATTTATTAGTTGATAGCATCTTAAAAAAAAATTTTGTATTTTATTGAAGTATTTGGCTAGTCCATTAATGCTCATGTAATTAAAAATTGATTAGCACCTATCAATATTATGAAAATTAAAAAATCAATTTAACTTAGCATTTTTAAAAGATAAACCATTCTTGAAAAAATATAGTGAGGTACGTCGAACCTATAGGTGATGTGATCTCTGATGAATTGTAATATATTATTTGCTTTACTTTCATCAAGGGTATAGCCTCAACCCATTTTGAATAGCATTATGTCATAACATAAATGACTTTTTGGCCTTTAAAAAAAAGGGGGTTCAATTTGACCCAACTATATTCATTCTCCAACACTTGAATGGCTAGGAAACAAAGGTTGGGTGCAAAACATTAAGGGTCATATGGGCCATTGGGCCATGAATCTAGCATTAATGACATTTCTTAGTAACTTGTATATAGTTATAGGTCATAGTTGCATGATAATAGCCAAGTCTTTTGATTTTAATTTTCATTTTTTTGGGATAGATTAGTGAGATGCACATAATCCTTCATGGACCTTAAATATGACTTTTTGTGCTTATTCTTTGTCTAAATGATTTAACCATTCTGGTCAAATGATCACCAATATAAGGTGTCAGTTAAGAGTAAAAGATAATGCTCTCAGTAGAATTTGAGAAGCTAAAGTGTTGTTTGTTGAAGCTCTTTTTGAGATAATTAATGAGTGCCTATAGAATCACTTAATGATGTGGAAGCATTCAAGATCATATTCAATTATGGTTATGGGTTCTTATTAAAATAGGTTAAAGACAAAACACATCAGTTCTAAATTTTTACTTGAATCTTTCCTTCATTTAGATTGAAAAAATCTTTGGCTAGCTTTACTAATACATTTTTCAAACTATTTTGAGAATGTGGAACTTTAAATAAGATTATGTTCTCAATTTTCTTAAGGAGTGACATAACTTTGCAATGATATGTATGAAATTTAGGTTTAAAATTTTTTGTAAACACGTATTACTTATCTGATAATTAATAGAGAGTCTCCATGTATTTTGATCTTTTCAATACTCACAGGAATGGCTAACTCTAGACCGGTAATAAGAGCCTCATATTCTACTTTATTATTGATTATAGGCTCTATAAGAGCATATGCATATCTTATGATTCTCTCTTTAAGAGGATGATGCTCCATTGAAGTATAACTCACATTCTTTTTTCTTTACATGCATAAATTTATTTATCTGATAATTCATCATTTAATCTGGATTTGACAAGGATGGCGTGGGTTGCTAAAAAGTAAAGTAGCATTTGGCCTTTCATTACATTTTAGAGAAACATAAATAAAATCAAACTATGATAAGATCATTGCCCACCAAGCCAATCTTTCATATAGTGCATGTTTGGTCATTAAGTATTGAAAAGGATTAATTAAGAAAATTTAAGTAATCTTATGTGATAACTTATAATATCTCAAATTTTATATAGCAAAGAACAATGCAAGATAATGCTTTATATGAGGTAATAATTCATTTCCATAATAATGAAGCATTAAATGAGCTAATGATGGACACTTTCGTTGCCCTCTTTATTATTTTGATCTGAATACACTTATTGATTCTTCCAAGACTATTGCATACAAAATTATTGGAGAAGCCAATACTAAAGGTTGTAATAAATATCTTATTTTATCTTCAAAAGCTTCTTGACAAGATCTATTTGAAATATGCATCTTTCTTGATTAATGCAACAAACAGTTGACATATACCAACTAGATTGGATATAAATCTTCTCAAAAATCTAGTTTCTTATGTATGTATCTCAATAGGGTGGTACTATTAGTAGTTCAATTTCTAGGATTGCTTCTATCTTTAGAAGGTCCATCTTAATGCCATGATATCACATAATAAATCTTAAGAACTTCATGTGCAGGGCTCCAAAAGCACATTTTAGTGGATTTAATTTTAATCGATGTTTTCAAACTCTTTGAAGAATAGTTTGAGCTTATTTACATGGTTTTAAATCCTTTTTATTTTTATTATGATACCATTAAAATAAATTCAACTTTGTGATGTAATAATTCATCAAAAGTTTGAGTCATGGTTTGTTGAAAAGTGGGGCCATGCCTTTTTCAATCCAAAAGGCATGACTTCATAATAATATGTGCCTAATAGAGTTTCAAAGGTTGTATTGTGTTCATCTTTTAAAGACATTGTTAATTAATTGTAACCTGGAAAACCATCAATAAATGAAAACATGGTATTTTAGCAGCTACATCAATCAAAATTTTAGGAATTTGTAAGGGAAATTCATCCTTAGGCCATGCCTTTTGTAAGTCCTGATAATCAATGCAAACTTGAATTTATTTATTCTTCTTTGAACCAAGACAACACTAACAATCAAAGTGGGCTATTGTTCTTCTCTAAAAAATCCAACTTAAATGTTTCTTTGTTTCTTGGATCATAGATTTTTCTATTTCAGGTCACATCATTCATAGTACTTGCTTGACTTGAGATAAATTAAGATTAACTAAAAATTTTTAAGCAACTATTTCAAGAGATAAACCAATCATTTTGGAAAAACCTTGGGTAAAGCAATCTTTATAATTCATTAAGGTTTGAATTATTTGTGATTCTTATTTGGTAGATAATGATTTACTAATGAATGTAGGGTGAGGATCTTAATTAGTGCCCAAATTAACTTCAATCAACTCATATGTAGTGGACGGAGTACCCTCTCCTAATTTAGGTATATTTTCTTCTTCAGGATCTTGTATTTTATTATTGAAATATATATTAAAAATAGCATTGCAATGGTAAGAGGTGTGGAAAATAAACTCTATGCATGAAAACCTGCCCTCTTCCCTACTAGTTTGGGCACATTCTCCATAGTTTGTAGCATTTCCTAGCATGACTCTTCAACCAAGTTTAAAAGAAAATTTTCTTTTTTAATAGTCTTGAAATTAAAGGAGAAGGGTAGTAGCCAATAAGAATATCTTCTATTTTATTAATAACATTAAATCTAAATACAATGGAAGTTTCAATAGTTTTGGTAAGTACTACATAGAATAAAGTATGTGTTTCTTTTATGTCCTTTCATAAGGGATATATAAATAGTTTTTATTTTTTTATTTTTAATTTGATACCTTTACCACGTTGAAGAATGGAAGATCAAAATTCTTCACTAAGATTGATAGAATCTCACATGATAATTATTTTGGAGCAAGCAGATAACCTTATAATCTAGCACACTTCTTCATCATAAAAAGAGCTATCTAAAGTACAATCTTGCCAAATGGGAGAGTAAGAAATTTTTTTTTCTTTTGATTAATAAGGTATTAAGTTTTATGTTTGTCTTTGGGGATATTTTTCTTTGTTTTTTTAGAAGGTATAAGTATAAAAAAATGCAAGAACTCATTTGTACTTTGATTCAATTGATGAGGTCATAGGATGAGATTACATCTTTTAGAAAGAAAATGCTTGGCATCATCATATATGTCGACCTCGATCATAGAAAATAATGGTAAGTTACCAAGAATGGAGAACTCTTCTTCCCCACAAGCATATTTAATGCAATGATGTAGAGTGAAAGGCATCATTTTATATTCATGTAGCCAAGGTCACTCTAACAATCCTTGAAAAGAAGTATTAGTGTCAATCACATGCAACTTGGCTCCATTCTTAAACTCGCCAATTATAAAGCCTAACAACTTTTTGCTTTTCTATTTAAAACCATGTAACAATAGTTTATCTAAACATAAATTTCTTATGTGTAATAATAAAATCACTAAATTTTGCACCATAATAAGATTAATTAAAGATCTAGGGTCTACTAAGAGTATTTTTATATACCATTATAGTAATGCACAAAAGTCTATTATGATAAGTGAGTTTCAATAATAGATCTTCATTTGAAAAGGTAATATATATATATATATATATATATATATATAAGAGATGATCTAAAAGAAGACTTTCTTTCATCTTTTCTTCAAAAAATGTGATTGGAAAACTTTTGGTTCAATTGATTAGGTTTTGATGCATCTTGAATGATAACATAACTTAACAATACAAGAAGTTTCTTCAAATGTGCCAAGACATTATAGTCCACTTTGAATTATTTCTTAGGTTTTGTAGAATTCTTATTTTATTTATTCAAGGATTCATCAAGATTCTTGATAATTATTTATTACCACATTCTTAAGGGCAAGAATAACTTTACCACTCCTTAATTGGTCTTCATGGGTTTCTTCTCTTAGATAATGAGTTTTCACTTATTAATCTAAAGAATCCCTTCTAAGTTTTAGCTAGAAATGACCCTTAGTTAAAATTATGATAAGTTCCTCTTCAATCTCTTTATTAGAAGCATGAATTATATATGTTGAAGTAGAATAAGATGAACCTGAATTCATTTAGTCCATCACAAGTAAAGATACATTTGATAAGAGTAGTGGTTGTTCTGGATATTGTTTAGACATTTCAACCTTTCCTATTTTATACAGATGCTCCAACTAATCTTTAATATGATATAGTTTCCAATGGATTGACTAAGAAACCAATGATATGAGAAATATAATGGATGATCTATTTTTTACAACTTCTTTAGGTTTCTTTAGTGCAAGAAGCTTCATTCTGGATCATAAAAATAACTTAAACAATTTCTCAATAGTGACTTTCTTAAAAGTTTAAGCCATATCCATCTTCTCTTGGAAAGTAGTTTGATTTATTCTTTCAAATAAAGTTACATCTAGCTTGGAGGCATTCGTTACTATTGTTTCTCTTTCATATGAGTTTCTTGGGGAAAATATACTAGACATTTCTTAACTTTTTCTAGGGGATTAAATAGTTTTCTTTTTTCATTTTTTCTTTATAATTATCTTCTTAAATAATTAAATAAGATGTCTCACTTGGAAGATAAGAAGCTCTTGTGAGTAATTTTTTAAAAGTATAAATAGGTAAAAGTTTTAATAGTAAGGCTATTGCCCTATAATATGATCTAATAATAAGTTGGCAATATGATTTTTTAGAAAGGTGGCTCACATTTTATTGCCATGTTTAGAACCATTGAATGATGAAATCCACCAATGTTTTAGATTGGATTTGTTAAGAAGTCATCAAGTGGTGCATATTTACTTATTTGTGCATGCCTACAAATCTTTTCATAAAGACTTCTTATACCTCACAAAATGCTTCGAATGCCTTGTCAAGCAAGTTGGCATACCACTCTAATGTAAATTCAGATAATGAACTGATGATGAAGATATGCAATAAGAGGGTATGGTTATTGCCAATGTTACAACATAAAGCTCTATATTGAGCAATATGTTATCAAGGATTATCAGTCCCATCAAATTATGTAAAATTTGGAGGGACAAACCCTTTAGGGAGAGGGACTGATTCCAATTCTTTCAAATATTGTCCTCCCTTCTTATCAAAAGACTCTACATGTTGGGTCACCATTGTGGCCTTGATTTGCATCTCCACCATAGATTCAATATGACTATTTGATAATTATGTCATTAAAAATTTAGCAATTGGCACAAAAATGAAAGCATATTATGGTTTCTTTGGTGTAAATTAGCTTTATTATACATGGATAAGTTAAGGTATTGAATAAGTGCCATTCCTAGATACATCAACAGTGAAGGTTGTTTTTTTTACTTAAGAACTAAGTGTGGCTATGGTAGTGACCATCGAGGCTAACTTACTCTTGAAGTCATTTGATTAAGATGTCATTCTCTTTATCATATTCAAGTGCTAGGATATCTTATTTTACCATTTTATTTTATTATTATTCTTGTCCTTTTGAATATTTTTAAGGAATGTTTTTGGGAAGTTGTCCCTTTATGAAGAGGTTATCTCACTAATCTAGTAATTACAATTACATGAGCTACAAGTAGTTCCTCATTTTCTTCTAGGATAATTTATTCACTAAGGTCATCCCATTCATCTAAATTTTCTAGTATTTCATCATTATTTTTGACAAGTGAAATACATTGTATTTTTGATGGTTCAATAATAAGTTTTTCAAGAGTTACCTTTTTAAACCAATTATTAGAAGCAGGCTTACTTTTATGTAATTTTTTTAGCATTATCTGAACCAACATCAGAGACATAACAGAACTCTTCCTTTTGTTAGGTATTTTTTTTTGTTGTTTAGAGAGGGAAGAAGAGAAGTAAGACAAAACTTATTTCTTTTATTAATAATAAGCAAGCAAGCTTAATAGTAGATTTATTTGGAGCACAAGTGCCTTTGATACATTCTAAATAGAAGTTTTTCATGCAAAGTTAGGAAAGGATTCTACATCAAATCTTTTTTTTTTTTTTGCAAAGGATAATAAAAAAAATATCTGAACACTTGACAGTTAACCATGGTAATGAGAGCAATCAATTGCTATCCAACAATTAGTACTTTACCAATCATGGGGTGAATGGCTTCTTGAATTATTTTAGTTAGAATTTAGATGTATTTTAGGTGACCTATACAACTGGTTGTGTTGGGTAAGGACTAGTCTAGATAAAAGGACTATCCACATTTAAAACTTCAAACTTCTTTGGAGAGATAAAAATACCAAGAATGGTAGCAAGATTTTGTTTCTTTTATAAAATTTTATTTTTTAGATAATTTCTACAAGATGCAATATTAGGTAAGACAGCTTCTTGAATGTTTTCAAACGATAATTGGGTGAATACAAATGATATAAATAATATGTTCAAAAGAGAAGGTTTGATGTCCAAATAGACATTCGGGAACAGTCTTTTTTGGGAGGTAAAGTAGAAAATGAATGGGGAGACCCACTAAATACCCTAATTCTTTTTCTCTAAGTACATAAACCCGCCTCTACAATAATTGGCTCATTTATAGTGAATTTAGTTTGTTGATCGGAATCATTTAAATTGAAAGTTTTAGTTCTAGCTTGGAAAGTTATTTGGGGCAAGACAATTCTTACCTCTATAGAAGACTTGATAATGATATTCTTGTTAATCATATACTAAAAAGAATGATTTATTAAACCTTATAAGAGAAATAAGTATTCAAGATATTTGGATAAAAAAATTTATTCTTTTATAAGATAATTATAATATAAAGGGATTATTTATTTCAGTAGGGTATGAAAACTAATTGTAATTATGACTACCAACTTTAAACTCTTAGGCTGAAAGACTGGGTAGAGTGAGCCAAAATTAATTTTGTACCTTCAAAAATATGAAGAGAGAGAGAGAGAGAGAGTCCCACTAGACACACTAGTTTGTTAAGACGATAAATGTATGAATTGTTAAACATACAAGCCTTCAAAATAAACTCTAAGTTTTGATGATCACAAATAATCATGGTTGAATAATTACTTTCACTTATTAGTTATGTGTGTAGGCTGTGGTGTATTCCAAATGCAAGAACTATATTTAAACAACTTAATGATGAATTATTGAAAGAGCATGAAGAATGGATAATTTTTAAAAGACTATTCAAGCAAAAGCCTATGACGACTACAATTGAGGAATGAGTGATGCCAGAAGACTCGAGTCAAGTTCAATTTTTTGTCATTAGTCCTGATGTTTATATTATATTTTATCTTCATGTATTTGACATGTGAATAATGAATAACAACCAAGCATACACGCACTTGAGAAAATATAAAAAAATATTTTAAATTAAAATTTTTGAGGAAATCATATTGTATCATAATACTTTCTGTTAATTTTTCAATCGACATATTTAAGTTAGTACTAAAATTTTCCCAAATTATATTGATTGTATAGAACAATTTAAATCATATTGTATGATTATTTATTTTTGTTACTTTTTTAGATGAAATAATTTAAGTCAATTAATTCTAAAATTTGCCAAAATTGAACTAATCATATAGAACGATTATGGTCATAATGTACAATCCATTCTTGTTAATTATTTCAACTATCAAGATTAAGTTGGTTAATTACAAGTTATGCCTAATTTTATTGATTATACAATATAATTTATTTAAGTAATGACTTGATTTTAATCCTGAATTTGAAGGATTTGGTTTTTAAGATTTTTTTTTTTTTTGAAATTGTTCATGTTGTATGATTGGTTCGTATATGATTAAAAAATAGAGAGCTAATTTTTTTATTTTTGTGCTATTTGTATAATATGATATCTTCTAATATAAATAGTAGTGGCAGATTGGATGGTTGTATCATCTAGAACTCCAAACCCTAATAAATTAAACTAATTGTACAATATGATTAGACCAATTTTTTTAAGTTAATTTTTTTAATTTTATTTAGCTTTCTACTTTTAAATACCCCCTTTTTAGGGTCTAACTTGAATATCCTGAATGTGAGAAAAGTTAAGGGAGGTTTAGGGAAGAGTGCTTTGCTTAGAGAAAAAAATAAATGTTCTCTCTCTTCTTTAAGTTTAAAGAATTTTATTGGTAAGGTTGCACTTTACTTTTGGTTGTTTATTTTGCATCCACCTTATTTTTATGTCTTATGTTTTAACTTGAGAATTTTTTCTTTTAAAAATTTGTGTAAGCATTGTGTTTGAAGAAGTTTTCTTTATACCTTTTAAAAAGAAGAGGCATTATTCTTCCCTTGCAAAGAAAAATGGAGTATGTGCAAGGTTTCTCTATTATCCATTAAGGAGAGAGACATCTCTGCCTTGGCTTGTTATGCCAAAGGAGAGATAGTGGATTTTAGAGGATATTTGGAGAGTATATGTAGGTTGGTCTGATCGAACCAATGTAAATTTTATGTCTCTTTTTCTTTTACATTATTTTGCTTTTTGGCTACTCTTTTTTTTCTATGATTGAATTATTAGTTTTACCTTATTAAGTCTCTCTCTCTCTCTCTCTCTCTCTCTCTCTCTCTCTCTCACACACACACACACACACACTAAACATTGAATATTTGAATTTAATTTTTTAATTAAATAATTTTTTTTTAAAAAAGCACACTAATTCACCCACCCCCTCTTGGGTGTGCCAATCCTTACACGAATCAATTAATTTATTTTATAAATGAGAAATTTCACAAGGAAGAGATAAAATGTAAAATCTATGATAGATTCTATCTCTTAATTAAGCTTGTGACATATATCTATTTATAGATTTTTTTCACTAAGCTAATGGAAAGGAAGAGAAATGAGGGTTAACCATTTTCATGGAAAGACATATCTATATTGGTTAATTATAATTGTTGACACCTCTTTAAGAAACTCTAGATAAATGATAGTAGAAAACTAATTCTGATTTATTTGCTTCTTCTAGGATTTTTGAAGAAAGGATATATAGTTTAGTGAAAATTACCATAATAAGATAATCCATATATTGAAAGTTAGTCTACAAGGTAGAGGGTGAATCATTATAACCAAGCAATATGATAATTACTATTAAACTACTAAGGACTTTACAATGAGTATGATGGGCTCAAAGGGGTTATGAGCAAGGGAGAAGATTATAAGAAAAAAGAAAAAAAGAAAAAGTCTTAGTCTACACTTCATGTATATATCATCTAAGCCATCAACCTATAACAATCTTGCTTGGGAAGGTAGCCAACCCAACACAACTGAGAGGCTCTCTATCAACAACCATGAGTTGTCTTCTAGAGTTAGTCTCATGGCCTAGACCAAGGAATGACATCAAAGGAATCCTAAGCAAAGGTTATTAATGAATAAGTTTGGAAAGATTTAAGGCTTATAGTGTCCACATAAGTGCATACATGCTTACAGAAGGAAGGGATATATGATAACTTCGTCTTATGAGTAGGATTATCAAGATTAGACTTGTTAACTTGTCTAGGTTAGGTTGCCACACTTGAAGTTCTAACCTAAGGAGGTCTTGCATGATATATAAATTATTTGCCCTTAAGTGATTTTTAATGCATGGTTTAGGTTAAGGGCATGGCATGATAGGTGCTAGTGGCTAGAACTAGAAAAGTTCAACTTTATACCTCTTCCATAAATTATAAAGGAGTTGATGGCTTTAATTTTAGAAAAAGTTGGTTGAAGAGGGTGATAATGTTAATAGTTAAAAGGTTGTACTAATAATTTTCTAAGTTGTTTAAAACTTATTAAAATTGATTGAAAAATATGATTTTTCATCCTAAGGGCCTAATGACTGTAGAATCCTAGAAAAAAGCATTTTAATGAAGAAAAATAGAATAGCTTAAGACAAGTAATGTAGTTAATTAGGCACTATGCTATGATGGTTGTAAAAAAATAGGGGTTAACATGCTAGTGCGGCTAAACAACCCATTTATACATATCTAGATTTAAAAAAAGTACAAAAGGATAAAGGAGCACTTCATAGAAATACAAATTTAGAGAGATTTTATTAATAAAAACAAATTAAGTGTTCTTGTGCTTCTAGTTCAAAATGTATGTTTGTCCTTCAAGATGTCATATCTTCAAGTACTAGGTTAGGAAACTTAGTTTATATTTTATTTATATATAAAAAAATCCTAAAAATTGTCTTAAATAAAAACTCCTAAACTAAATAGAGCCTAAATTTATAGTATAATAATGATGCATCATAGAGCAATTAAATTAAGCCATTTGTAAAGTAAAAGTAAAATCTTTGGTCATACGTCTGGTACTTGAAAAAATATCTCTATTATAATAACAATATAGTAGCAGATTGGTGGATGATATTGCAATTCACACAATTAATTAAAGAAAAATAATTATAGCCTTATTCTCTCAAACTCATCCCATATTATCAAAAGGGTGGCACAAATAAAATGACCTAGCTACAATCTCCCTATACTTCATCTCTGAGGATATGAACTATCACAACACATAAGTTTGTGCAAGTTGGTGTAATGTAGGGACATCTATAAAATTTTGATTGGCCAAACAAAGTCAGATGGGAATTTGATCACTCTAAGGCATATCTTAATTTGTTGAAAATAACTAATAAGCGTCAGGCTACTCAGTTATGCTAATTGATCATATAAGAATCAAATCATGATTGAGTAACATCATTATTAGATGAATTTTTATCTAATAAAGATAAGTTAATTAATCATGTGTTAAGTCAAGCCTGAGTCCTAATAGCATGTAGTCTAATTTAATGCAATGATTGGCATGCACATGAATCAATATAATGGTTAGTAGTTGACACGATCGACTATAGAATAAAATTTTAATATTTAATTAAATTTTGAATACTAAAGATGCTAAAAAAAGTGATGTAATGCTCACAATGTTCAGAGTGCAAAGCAAAATGAATGGAAATTATTCATTCCAAAGAAAAAAAAAATAAGACTAAGTATAGCTATATACTTAAGTTTTGATGGTGTTCATCATAATGATTGACTTAACCAAAAAATGACTTAGTCATTAGTGTATGACTTAGTTGGATAAGAACTGGTCAATAGTGGTTGGTTAGTTCCAATTAAACTTGATCCATAGGGATAATCAAGTTTGTCAAGCAAATATAACAAGATTATAGAAGACTAAACTATGCTAGGAATGAGTTAGGTCATTGTGTGGATGACCAACTCATGAAAGTTCTTCAATCACATGAGAATAATTGAATGAAATATCAAGGATGTCAAATCAATATATGTTTTCTATGTTGGAGGATAGCACATAACCCAAAGAATTGCTTAAGTGCAAAAAATTCCACAAATGAAGGTTGCTAAGTCAATAAAGAATGATGATTCATGCTATGATGCATTTGCTTATCATGTAGGTTTTAAAGTTAATCAAATCCCAAGATGTTGTGTAGGGTGATCCTAAGTTATATGTTCCCTGACAAGTTGACATACCTCAAGGAGGTGATAATCCGATGTGCATAAAAAGTAATGTATAAGGGGTTGATTAACATAAACAATCCTAGAAGAGAATGAGGATGAGATCAAATTAATTAAAGTAAGAGATCTAAAGTGCAAGTATGTGCATATGACAAATATCTAATCTAGTACAAATGCATGTATAAGAACATTGTAATATGCAGATGTGCTCAACCATTTTTTCCTTAAATTACTTAATATGTTTTTGATTTGGAAAGATATAGATTATGGTTTAGACATGATATTTTAGGTTAATTCATGTTTTAAGGACAATATTTAATCTATGGATCTCATTGGCTATGTGGGCCCCACTTGTTGATCACCCATCAACAAGAGGGGTTTCATTTCAAAGGTTCCTTACAATTATTTATCTTTAAGTTATTTTCAATTTTAGAATTAATTTGATTTCATTTTATTTTTATTTTATTTTTTACATTTTAGTTAACTTTTATATCATAAATGTTGAATGTTCAAGGTTATTGAACATTTCACTTATAAAATTTCATTTTTAATACATATTCAAATTAACAAGAAATTTCTTTTAACTTCTCTAAATTAATTTCAATTAGTTTTTAGATATTCTAAATGATTTTTATTTAGTTATTAAATTTATTTTTTCAACATTAAATTAGAAGTTTATTGACTTTAATTATCATAATAATTTAGAGAATCAATGATAATTTCATGATGATCATTGGTTTTTATTTTAATTATTTTCTATTTTTTATTTTGTTAATTATTAAATATTATTTAATTTATTAAATTAATAAAATTTACTATGAAAATAAATTTAATTCTACAAATCATCATGAAAGATTACTAACTTAAACGTCCAATAAATTTTTTTGATAATTTTAAATTTATTTGTATTTTTTATATGTTTTTTAATATTATTTAAATATTTTAAAAAATTCATAATGTTTTTGTTTATTTTAAAAAATTATGAAAATTTTACTAGGATTTCATATTATCTTTTTAGACATTTTGTTAAATTTTAAATTTTTTAATATATTTTTATTCTTTATTTTCTAAATTTTAAATCATAATTAACTTCATAGCATTGTTAAACTTATAATTTTTTTTTTTTTTTTTTTTTTTTTTTTTTTATTTTTATATTTTTAAATAATAATTTAATAAAAATAAAATAGCATAACTAATTTATTTTACTTTTAAAATTTTGAACTTCATAGAGATGAAGAATTTTTCTTAAATCTTATGATGTTATTTGAAGTGTTTTAAATTAATTTTATGAATTTTTATAATTTTTATAATTCTTTATTCATTATTTAATTGAAAATATCCTAGAATTTTAAAAAAATTATAACATTTGATCCATAAATCATTTTATAACTTCTGATCCATAAATCATTTTAGTTTGTGACTGAAGGCAAAGAGAAGACTAGAGGGGAAGTTTGAATTAGTTAAAGGAGGTGATGAAAGGACAATGTAATGGTTTGGATGAGGTGAAGTGGCTACGCCTACCTCTCTTCCATGGCTACCACTTCACCGATCAACATTATCTCACCTCATGGTGAGCTATTGGCTGCCTTGATTGAGCTCACAATGAATTAGGGCTTGGCTTTAGTTCAATTGGTTTAGGTTTGGAGTTAAACTTATTTAGGCTTAGGTTGATTTGGCTTGGGTTAGTCATATCCTAATAGATTTAAATTTGAGTTATAATAATTTTTTATTATCTATAACATAATTTAGGGGTTGATTGGTCCAAGCCTTATGAAGTTTTGATATGGTTTAGGCTAATTTAACCCATTTAACATAAATGAGTTAAATTGGATCTCCTAATCTATTAAACCATTTGAAAATTTTGGTTTGTGTTCAATTATTTTTAATTGATTATTTATGATATTTATAGTTAATTGGTTTCATTCAGTTTGGATTGGATTTTAGTTTTGAGACAAATTGACTCATTTTAACACAAATGGATTAAATTCGATTTAACTAAATCAAGTGACTAGTTTGACTTAAATTAAAATATGTTTGAGCTTTAACTATGTTTAATTGAATGTTTAGAATGATTTGAATTGAATAATTTCAATTAGTTTGAGTTTAATTTTGAATTTAGCTCATGTTGGCCAAAAGTGGGCTTAAATGAGTCAAATTGGGTTCACTTGTGATCAAATTAGACTCAATGAAAGTTGGATTATGTCCAACTATGATTTTGAAAATTTTTGGAATGTTTAGATTGGGTTATTTTTGTTTAATTCGAGTTTGGCTCAATAAGATTCATTTGGGTTAAGTGACCAAATTAACTCATTTAAGCCCTTATTGGATTTAGTTCTATTTATTTTTTGTTGTTGAATAAATTCATATTATTATTTTAAGCCTTTGCAATGGCTTAATTTCTCCAAATTTTGCTAGTTTAATTTTTATATTGGTAGGGCCCACATAAGTCAACTCTAAATCAAATAATTTGATTGACCATGTTGAACCTCATCGAAATTTATTTTCAGATTCATTTATATTTATCTATTGATTATGTGTTTTAATTTCATTTGATTCAATGTTGATTTTATTTGATTTGTTCAGATTTAGGTTAAATTGGGCTTAAGTGGGTTATTTGGGTTAATCAATATAATTAACCCACTTAAGACTCATTTTAATTTATATTTTGATTTGGATTTATTTTTTTTAATTTCTATTGAGTTTTATTAGTTTGATTAGACTCACCTAGACCAATTGAATCATGTCAGGTCCTAGTGGGGTCCATGGAGCTGACCTAAGTTCCACCATAAGGTATTGATTTTGGATTTAATTTTGATTTTGAATTTTTTATTTGATTTAGCTGGTTGTTTGTTTTGATTTCATCATACACTTAGTCACTAAATATAGAGCCTAAGTGTTTAATTAGAAAGCTCTCATTCTATATTAAGAGTCCTAATTACTAAGATTGAAAAGAGTGTTAATCTCATTTAAAAATGAGGTTAACACTAAGAACTAAGGAGATGAGTGTGTTAGCCTCACTAAAAGTAAGGTCAACACTAGAAATTGAGCTTGCAACTAATTATAAAGCTTTGGGAAAATGGTATAGCATAAGAAGCACAAAGCAAAAAGAGGTCCAATCATAAAAGTTAAAGTAAAGCAATTGAAGGCTAAACATGATGATCTCATTGCTAGAAGTAAGAAGAGCATGGGAGGAAATTAAGCTTAAACCAATGAAAACCATTGAAGACTTGCTATGTGTGAACTTTTATTTTATTATACGCTATGTAATTATTGCGTTATTTTATGTAATTCATATTTAGATGTTATGCATGGTGTTATACATTCTAGGAGGATAGGCTTATTGAGAATTATAGTTAACTAATTAAAAAAATTAATTATTTATTATCAAATGACATATGGGATTGGAGGCTAGTGTGGAGTGATTGGTTACCCTCCTCTTTCTTGACTTTCTTACTCTCTCCCAACTTCTCCTTCCACTATTAATTTGAATGGGTATTGTATTAAACCTTGGTTTGCTGTGAAATGAGAGTTTAGGGCTTAAATTTTGAATTAAATGAGGAAAATAATTTTTCATTGTTAGAGCTTAGTAACTAGGAAACAAAGAAGAGTTTGATAATCTTGCTTATAAAGTTATTTTGGTGATTACCCTATTTTTATGTGTTGATATTTTTTTTTTTGTAAAATTTATGTTATGTTGGGTTGTGTTATTCATCTTCTTTATTATGTTAAAAAAATTTCAATAATTTTTCTCTACTAAAAATCAATTTCTAATTAGTTGGCCAATTCTAGGGCTAAGAAAATAAAATTTGGTTGTTGTATTTGTTTAGTGAACCTAAACTTTATGAAAATTATTGAAATTCATTAAAATTATAGCAGACACTTATCTTTCACCTTCAACTATTAATTGGTATTTATTCTTACTATTCATCTAAGTTTAATTAACCCTAAGTGTCATTACAACATGTTGGCCAGATAATTTTTTGAGTGAGAAGCCCTAAGAGAAATTCATAAAGAAACACCTACACCCCTAAAAAATTCATGAAACTTTTTAGAATATAAGTAGACTTCTCTATCTACAAATCGTCTTTGATTTCATATGATTTGGAGTTTTATACATGGATTCCATTTGTTGAAGTTGAGTGTCCAAAATTGATTCTATTTTCTATCTTGGGTTAACCAATCCTAATTCCTTATAAAACTTGAATACCACTCAAAACTAAATCTTACCACTAGGCATCTTAGGAGAGTTCTCATCCACCCCAAGTGCCCCATCCATTGCCCACATGAGTTTTACATGTAAAATAGATGTTATTCATTTTTTCTAGTCATATTGTATGCTATTTACCTCAAGTGATCTTTTTTAAAATGTAATGTAAGATAATGTATCGTAAAGCATATTATAATTTAAGATGCCATAAAATGATATAATATACTATATTATACAATGTGGTAGTACATTATTATATATTATAGGGCATTATAACTTGTTTATGATGTTAGAGTATAGTGCAATCAAGCCTAATAGCATAAATTATTAAAAGAATAAAATGAAGGCCAAGATAATAAAATTTAGCCAAATTAATGGTGAGCTCTAAGGTGTATCCTAGAGGTTTGCTATAATATACAATTTATACTAAAAAATAAGGTATTATGAAGTTGCTTAATTTTTTTATCATATTGTGAAATAATATACCATATTAAAGCATACTGTAATAAAGGATGTCATGATATAATATAGTATATTATATTATATTATATTATGCTGTGATATATTATTACATATTATAGCATATTTTAACACAATAAAGTATAATATAATTGAGCCTATAATATTAGAAGTTATTAACAGACTAATTTGAAGATTGAGGTAAAAAAAAAACAAAAAACAAAAAACAAAAAAAAAATAATAATAATAGAAAAAAAAACAAAAAAAAAATAATTTGAAGATTGAGGTAATAGAATTTGATCAAATTCATGATAGGCTCTAATACATAGCATAATAGTTTGCTATATTATGTAATTTGTAGTAAAGAAAGTGTGGTTTTACATTCAGACTATTAAGTTGAAAAAAATTATTCAGTTTAAGATTGATTATCATCACTGTAGTTCTATTTTTAATGATTTTATTTTGCATATGATTTTTTATTTTTGATTTGATCAGATTTATAAGAATTATAATATTTTAATATTATAAAACTTTTTTACATTGCAACTTTTATTATACTATTTTTTTAATTATTTTGCAGATTTTATAATATACATATAAGATAGTTTTCTTTCAAAAAAAGGCATTGGAAGAGATTTTTTAAATAAAAATATATGAGGGTATTTATCCAAAATACTCCTATTATAGAGAATATAAAGTCAAATTTAATTGAAATTTCATTAAATAATATTTTTGCATCCCTTAAATATATATTATATTTTTTAAAAATTAGAAATGAAATAAAAAAAATAAAAAACGATCAAAATTATGAAAAAGGCAAAATTCTGCAATAATTCGAAATCGACATTAAAATCTAGTATTAAATTCTTCACTTGAAGGTTCCATCAAATGCGCACACCTTGGCATAAGGTTTCCAACGTGAGGTATCCTCGAAATCGGGAGACAAGAGCCTGAGGTCAGCGACCCGTGACATGGTCTCTTTGCGTAAAAATTAAACGCGCTTTGGGAGAAGCTTCTCTCTTTCTCCGCCGCCTGGCCACCAAGCTTCTGACTCCCACCTTTTCCACCCAAGCTGGCCTTTATTTCCTTCCTCCTCGCGCTCTCTCGTTATCTTCCTCATCGCGCTCTCTCGTTAGAAAGGACAATTCTTGAAGGAAATCGCTGGGAGAGGGTCAGGAAAGGAGTATATTTCTTAATTTACTTGGGATCAGATCTTGCTACCAGATCTGCGTAGTGCCGAAGAAGCGATGGTGAAGGAGACGGATTACTACGACATATTGGGGGTCAGCCCCTTGGCTACCGAGGCCGAGATCAAGAAGGCATATTACATCAAGGTAACCCTATCCGTGGATGATCTCATTACTGGTACTTTACTCATTATCGCCATAAAAACAACTTCTGTCGTGACTATAGTTATCACTTTCTTCGTCTCCCTATACTAAAGTTATTGTACTACGTTCTCTCCATTCTGTCACATTCCATCTCCAATGCTCCTTCTTCCTATCTGCTTGTGATCGTTGAAATGAAGATGCTTTGGGAAGGGTTTCAGCTGGGACGCTCCTGAGTTGCTTTGTTTGAAATTAGATGATAATTTATAGTTGCTAAATCGTTGTACAGCATGGTTCTTGGGATTAGCTTAATGAGTAAGTATTCGTTTTCACTTGGGGACAGGTAAAAATAAAAAATATAAATAAAGAATCTTTGCTAGATAACAAAATCAACTTGCTTAGGATTAGGATATTCTTAGCGCTCCTTTCCTTTTTTTTCCTTCATGGCTAGCCGCAACTTCTTTGATATGTGAATTCTACTATAACTGAGCAGTGTCGGCATGAGAGGTGCTCTGAAATTACTGGATTGTTACATTCCAGAAAGCATTCAGAGGCTGGTTGAGTTTCTCGAAAGACACCATGCATGGTGGGGACTTGCTTTTTGCATACACATAGCCAAACAATGGTGAGTCGGATATGAAGATGGTTCCTCAGGATGATTTTTTAATGCGTATGTCATAAGCTTGAAGGCAAGATAAATGACGTAGATCAACTTGGTATAATATACCTGAGGGTGAGATATAATTTTTTTTTCTTTCCCCCATTTGATTTTTTTTTGGGTATTCAAATGAAGAGCCTTTCTGTATCTTGGTAAAACATGTGGTGAATAGATAAGCCAAATTACTTTCAAGAACTATGTTGGACCAAAATGCTAGGATTTTGGTCTACTCAATCAAAGGGTGGAGAACCAAGCACAATACATTGGAAATCTGTGCTAAATTATTATGCTGTCGACAATGATGGATAGATCAACGGAGGTTTCTTGTTTCAAAATCAGTATCATTAGATAACTGGATTTATATCAGAAGTGAGTGGTTAGTGCCAATGATAGCATGCCTCGTTATGGTTAGATGTAAGGGTTTTTAAATAGATCTTGATGCGATTGAACATAGTATGAGCTAGAAGAATCCTTTTTTTTACCCTCATTACACGAAGATCATTTGAGTCATATAATATTTACTACCTTGATTGAATTGCTAGAATAATTGAGAGCTATTTAGTTGAACATTTATGTTTCCCTTTATTTTTGGATCATTCTGCAAAAAGATTAAAAAATTACTTTCTTCACACCTTAAATAAATGATTTGATATTGTAATAAATCTTTTTTGCAAGATCGAAGAAGATTTATTATGATTCTTCTATCATGGTTGTTGATAATTAGTTCTATTGTAAAAAGTCATTAAATACTCCACGTCAAATAAGCCATTTATCATTGTAATAAATCCTTTTTGTGTGGTTGGTGAAGATTTGATTGCTAAATTTTTAAAACAATAGCCAAGCATTTGAAACATTCAAACCCCAATCACTGCGGGAGCATTGAGTGTAGACATACTTTTGGATTGCAAATTGAGTGACCCTAAAGTGAGTCAATTGCTTTTGTCATTTGGTTGGACAAGGTTTGAACTGGTAATGTAAAATATGCTAGAATTTTGTATTTTTGAAATTTAAAGCAGGGTAATGATAAAGTCAGCCCATTAATTGTTCTAATAATTGATGGGATGCAAGAGTTAAAGCTCATTGTAAAATTTGTTGAGGATCTTAATATGAACAAGATTTGATTTTGGGTTATATTTGATTTCATAGTTGTGAATGGAGCCAATATCCACTTGAATAATAAAAAAATGGCTTAAAAAGATTTTATGTAGGTCTATTTTGAGCATTTGCAACTCAAGTTGGCCTATATGGCTCAAGCAAGTTTTTATTATGAGCAGCCTAGAAATTGCATGCAACCTGAGCTACTTTGCATGGGACCCTAAACAAGTAGGCTCATTATCACCTTAACTGAAACAATAGCACGCCTATGCTTCTAGGAGATAGTTTGTTTGCTAACCACATTCCATATTGCCTATAGGAGGCAGGTTTCAACCAAGCCACTTAGAGACCATGGTAAGAGGAGTTTTTTTATTTATTTATAAATTTTAACCCTTTTATATTTACTAATTATTTATAAGATGTATGGGGGGTCTATGATATCCCCCCATCTATAATTATCCCCTTTTTTTTTTCTATTCTTCCCCAAGCCATTTGATAATATCTTAGCAATTCCACTTTATTGACTTGTGTGTTAGGGCACTTAGAAAGTATTAATGTTGTTTGTTGATGAAGAAAAAGCCTTGGTATTTGCCTCTGTTGCTTGTTTTGGTACAATTGGGAATGTTGTTCTTTGAGGAAAAAATTAAGGCCTTTAGCCTTTGAGGTTTTTATTACCTATGTGTGCTTAGGAGATAATGGTGTTGATCATAAGCAAAAGTTGTGTTTTTTAGGGGCAATTGGGAGTTAACATGTTGTTTGAAGACATAGTTTCGAGCTTTTAACCATTTTACTCCTATGGATACTTAAAAAAGTGGTGTTGGTGTGCCAAGGTCAAGAGCCAAAGCAACTAAAGTCAGACAAATTGTAATGCATCAAGTATGAAAACTATGTAATTTTTAGTTTATGTTTGACCTTTAAGTCAAGGATTTTTTAACAATGTTGTTATGTAAAATATCTTCTAATTTTGTTACGCTCCATTTTGACACCCCCCTTTTTTGTCAAGCATGGGACATAAGGAGACGAATAATCTCAGTTGTGTTTCCCACCAACACTCATCTTAACTTCACCAATTGGCATCTAAGGGATTAGAAATTTAGTTTACCTAAATTATTATGATACATTTTTGACATTTTCATAATCTTTCAAATAAATTTGTTAGTTATTAATAAGAAAGCTTGTATAATTTAACATATCAAAATGAATTATGAAGCTTCTAATACACTTCATAAAACTTATATATATATATATATATATATACATATGTATATGTATATGTAAGAAGCAATTTTTAAATTACATTATGAGCATCTTTCTTTTTATCATATATCTCAAACTTTATATCAAATTTTACGAAACAATATAAAATCGATCACCTGATTAAGGCTTTACTCGCTCCGTTCTCTCACTAAAATATTAGTCAATGTAATATCTAGTTGGCTAAAAACTTATGGGATAAATAACCCTATTACCTGATTCAAAATACAAAAATAAGAAGTAATAACATGCATGTTGGTTTTTAAAATTAAGAAAAAATTTCATTAATATGATTAATGTAGTTCATTAAACTTAAAAGAATAAAAGCCATATGAGTAAAAAATAATCATTAACTATAAGTATATATATCTGCAAAAAAAAAAAAAAAAAAAAAAAAAAAAAATTGTCACACTATTTATATGACAACGTTTAATAACTATGATATTCTATATTTTATAAAGTTTCTTACTTTTCTTTTCATTTTTTTGATTTTTTATTTATAGTCTTAGAAATATCATATGATGTCTGTAAGCTTTGGTGCATTCATAATATTAGGTCATCACCTAATCCTCGATTAATTATTACTAATGGCTTTTCAATTCAAGGTAGACTTATGCTTGAGGATAGCAATGTGCTTTTGAAGAAATTTAATTCATTTCTAAGTTTTTTTTTGGTGTTGAGATATTTAAGAGTTCTATGATCAGAATAGAGTACAAACTATTATAAAAGGAGATGATATTGCAAGTGATATGAAGTCTAGACTGACATAAAATTCATGATCATATATGGAGTATTGTTGATGTTCTTCATTTAACTTTTAGTTTAAGAAAGCAATTGGATGACTCTTTTGCTTAAGAACTCCAATATCAACTCTATAAGCTTTGCAAGTTACCTCAAATTTCTTATTAAAATTTGATAATTTAGTAGTGGTGGACTTATGAAATGCTCTTTAATTTTTATAAAAGGAATCAATGGTTTCTTTTGTCCAACATAATTCACTCTTTTTGAGATTGGGAATGATTAAAGATATAATAATATTGAATTTATGGATAACCTTCAATAGAAGGTTGCTAACATATGAAAATTATAAGCATTATAAATTATAGTTGTAGTTGGCCATTCTTGAATGGCTCCAATTTTCTCAAGATCAACAAAGACACAATTACAAGAAATGATGAAAATAAGGAAAATCATTAAGTGACAAATGAGCACCTCTTTAAGTGAATATATGACCTTTCCTTGATGAAACACCCTAAAATCTATCGTAAGTTATGCTCATTATTGTTCTTAGTCTAATTAGAAATTAGAATATCATCAAATTAAAAACATTTCAATAAAAGGGTGCAAGATATGAGTCATTACTAGCATGAATATACTCAAGATATTAGTTAAGCAAATGACATTATTAACTATTTATATAAGTTATTTTTTGTTTTAAGGTTGTTTTTCATTTATCATCTTCTCACATGTGGATTTAATTGCATCTTTATTTGAGATCAATTTTAGAGAAAATTATTATGTTAGCCATTATATTTAATATATCACTAAGTCAACTAAGCACCTCTTTAAGTGAATATATGACTTTTCCCGATGAAACACCCTAAAATCTATCATAAATTATGCTCATGATTGTGCTTAGTCTAATTAGAAATTAATATCATCAAATTAAAAAAATTTCAATAAAAGGGTGCAAGATATGAGTCATTACTAGCATGAATATACTCAAGATATTAGTTAAGCAAATGTCATTATTAACCATTTATATAAGTTATTTTTTGTTTTAAGGTTGTTTATCATTTATCATCTTCTCACATGTGGATTTAATAGCATCTTCATTTGAGATCAATTTTAGAGAAAATTATTATGCTAGCCATTATATTTAATATATCATTGAGTAAAGGTATATATAACATATATTTAATAGTGATTTTATTGATGTTGTGACTATCTATGCATATTTGGCAAATACCATTCTTCTTTGAGGTAAGAAAGGTGGGGACTGCATATAGAGATAAACTTTCAAATGAAACATCTAGAAAATAAATCATCAATCTATTTTTAAGCTCTGTATGTTTATTTGGGTTTGTATGGTAATAGGGCAAATTAAGGAGTGATGATCTTGGCATTAGCTCTTAGATATGTCTAATAGTTTCTAATGGGGGAAGCTCATATGAGAATTATTTTGGACAAATATTTTGATACTTAAAATAGTAATCCACTCACTTCATACGGAAGAGATTCAAGAATTGATTGATTTAAAATGATATTTCCATTAATGTCCTGTTGAAATTATTATTTTTAATAATATGAACAAATTTTTGTTTTGTAGAGGTTAAGGAATTCATAAGCTATTGTGGAGCAATCTCTTTAGACTTAGAGGAGGCAAAGCCATATGGGTGGGTGTTGCGCATGGAGATTCACTTTCTCAAATGATGTCTTTCGATAATAACTTATCAACTTGTTGTTTGAGCTCTGCATGCTTATCTGAGTTCATACAATGATAGTGCAAATTAGAGAGTGACGATCTCAAAATCAGCTCTATAATATGTTGGAAGCATTTTATTGAGAGAAGTTCACGTGGGAGTTCTTCATTATAAATATCTTGATACTTAGATAGTGATCCACTTACTTTAGATGGAAAATATTCAAAAATGGGTTGATTTATAAAAGATAATTAGGGCAAAATGATGTTTCCACTAACCTTCTATTGAAATTAATATTTATTAATAATTTGAATAGATTTCCTTTCTACAAGGGTAGGGGAATTTAGAGCTATTGTGGCGTTTGGCTTAGCAGGAGGCCTTGAAACTTTAAGGCATATGTGCTTGAACATCCATAGTTTATGATATTTTTGTCAAAAAGCCAACGTCTACCTAGGTGTATTTTTGCAATATTTATAAGAATGGCATCACACTAAATCATTATATATATATATATATATATATATATATATATATATGTTGAATGGGTATAATATAATATTGATAGATAGATATGGATGTCTTATCTACCTAACTGATCTTGTAAGATTTTGGTAAGCTTTATCGAGAGGTGGTAATGACATTTATTTAGTTGCCACTATCAATAATTAGTTTATGTCTCTTCATCACCCTTAAAGTAAGAAATAAAAATTAGCATTCACTTTGTTGTTATTAGCATGTAGGGTAGCTAATACATAATGCATAACAACAAGATGAGTGCCATCCAATAATTTTTCTATATCATTAGCCTCTTCACAAGAGTTTAATAACACGATTATTTATATTTTCTTTTAGGGGTTGTTTGGTTGCTTGAAAAAGGAATGCAATGTAAAGTGAGTGTAATGTATTTGGATTATTTTATGTTGTTTGGTTGGAAACACTACAAATACATGAGTTTGGTTTTTCTTGTTTGGTAGAATGAATGTAATGTAAAGTATCTTTTGGGATTAAGGGTGGCGGTATTGGTGGCTGACAATAGGGGTTGTCTTCGGTGGAGGTGGGCGGCGGAGGCGTGCAATGATGACAGAGCAGCTGCGATAATGGCGGTTCGCGGTTAGCGATGGCGGCGGCGACTCCGGTGGTTAGTGGCGATTGGGTCGTTCTCTCTTTATCTCGATCGATGTATTTGAAATTCTGCCAAATTGTGAGAATTCTAAACACACTATAAATCACCCATCCAATGCATTTCAAATATCACAAATACTTTGATTTTTTACTTTGTATCATACCAAACACTCTAAAAATTAAAATCCTTGCATTTGGTTTACTTTACACTCCTAATACATCAAACCAAAGAGCCCCTTAGAGGATTTACATTTTCAAGATCCATGTATAGGTTTTGTCAAGGGTAAGTAGTTGCTTGGTGGCCAGTATCATCACATGTAAATCAAGTAAAGCTAAATGCTTTAGAGCTTAATGTTTTAATTAGAGCTTTTCCTTAAGGATTATTGGATCCTTTAAGAGCTAATGAGGTGAAGTGGGAAATGTCATTAGGAAGTACTTCCATATGAATTTATTATTTTTTTATAATGTTGGGATCTAAGCAATAACTCGTCAAGGGAGCAAAGTTCTCGAGCTAACATTTCATGATAGATATTAGTTTGTATACAATATTGAAATTTTGAGATTGTGGTATAATGATTCTTTCTTACATCATGAGTCATCAACTCATCAAAGCATGTCATGTACTTAACCATAGATCCTTATTGAAGTGTGATCTTCTCATCCATAATCCGATCATGAAAACTCGAGATATTTTTGCTTTAAAATTTCTTTTATTTCATCCCATTAAGCAATAAGTGGTTTGCCTAGTCATTGAGTTCTTCATGGGAGATTATTCTAATATGTTTTTAGCATCACTAATTAACTTCATGTAAGAAAAATGAATTTATCACACTTTAGACATGAGTATCCAATCAAAATTTCGATCTTAATTCTTATTAACTTGCTAATCAAGGAAGACTTTTGGGTCGAGTCAATTATCAAAAGCAGCTGGATCAATTTTAACTCTTTGAATGATATCATCATGACATTTAATATGTACACCATAAGGCAGTATAATGTTGATCCATTATAGACAATGGCTCTTTATAGTGTCGAGAGTAATGCTTATGAGGTACTCCTAGAGCAATTAGTCATTATCTCTTACTAAATGTCATCCCACTAGATGAGGTGGATGAGAGAGTATATCATTCATCTCATGGAAATTGTTGGAGTTGTCCATAAGATATAAACTAAGAGGAAGATGATGGGGTCTACTAGGGGGTGTGGAGGGTGAGGTAGGTGAGGAAGGAATTGGGTCAACAGATGAACTCTTTACTTGGGTTGGTGTTTAAAAACTAGATCAAGTTTTATTAAGGTTGTTGTTGATCAACCAATTGTTTGTTTTAATTCCTCAAATATTTTTAGAAATTCATTAAAGATTTATTGATGTATAAGAGTGAACTTTTTTATTTTCTCTAGCAAGAATGAATAAGGATCTCCACATCTGTATGCTAAAGTTTAATTTTAGTACCTATGCTCATGTGTGTGTGTGTGTGTGTGTGTGTGTGTGTGTGTGTGTGTGTGTGTGTGTGTGTGTGTGTGTGTGTGTTCTTTATTTTAGATTTTTTTGCTTGCTTTTGGTTTGGCCGAACATGAGAAAACTTTTTTTTCTATAAAGTTATGGCTAATGTACTAAGAGCTATCATTACAGGCAAAAAATGCAAAAATTTTGATGCAAGTAATTTTTTAAATATTTATATGCAAATGTAAAAGTTGAAGATAAAACTATATGCGTGAGCAAATGACCCAATGTAGTGATCTAGAGTTTTCACTAATTTTAATAATTGTATAAATTCTAATGTTGTTGAGCCTAATAATACAATCTAATGCAAAAAAATATAACTCAACACATAATAAGATGTTCTGGAGGAAATATACTTGTTTTGATATTAAATATGATGTAGGTTGAAGGCAATTTAGCATGAAAAGAATATAATCAAATGATTACACTAATAATTCAACAAATACTTATGAGTGAACAATGATAACTTAGAATTATTATTGAGCACAAATATAATACTAACAACTTTATGAGGGTGAAATGATTTAAATTATTGTCATGTTAACCACATTACGTGCATAATTCTTTTAGAAGAAAAGAAGAATTGGGAAGATATGAATTTAATTTGTGACGGATTTAATGTAATTTGTGATGAAGTAGAGATAAGTTGATGTCAACCTCTATCAATAGTCCATTGTCGTGGAGATCTTATTATTTTCTTCGAAGTCCTTTAAAGGGCTCTGAACTTATACATTGAAGTAATTCTTAATTTGAGAGGAGAATCACACAAGCAGAGTAAAATAATTTATGAGAAATTTTCATTCCAAAAATCAAGTGCTTACATTACAATAGACTCCTTGTTTATAAGAATAGGATGGAGAGACTAAAATATATAAACTTACATATAAATTTATATTGATCACCAAAATTTACTAACCCTTATCATTTTCATACTTATCATCACTATCACCACACTTACCACTATTACCATACCTACCACCATTATTGATTGTTATCTACACCTGAAGTTTAGGGAGAAGAATAGGAAGGTGACTTGTATAGAAATAGGAAATGAAATTTTGGGAATTAGGAATCAATTTCATATAATCCAAATTTAAAAATTTTAGATCATAATTTGATCCTTATTTTCAGGTGTCCAAAAAAATGTAAAGAATTCATCTAAATTCGAATAAATTTAAAATAAGAACCATGCGCCTTGAAAGTAGCTACCAAAATTTTAAAATCTAGGAATATGCAGAAAAACTAGTAACCATCCGAAAATAAGACAGATTAAATAATCTCTTAAAATTCTTTTTAGCATTAACTCACTTGAATGAATAAGCTTTTGGTTGCCAATTTGTTGTTATGCTCCACTTTTTATGCCCCTTTTAAAGAAATTAAAATTTTAATCATCTTGGTCTTGGTGCCCCCTTTGATTGATTATTAAGTTAGAACTAAAAAATTATCCTTTAGAAGCTTGTAGAAAATCTGAGAATTTTGTAGAAATAACTTTGAATGTTCTTAATTATATAGAAAGGATGTTAAGATTTTATCTGATCATGGCCCCACTTTGATTTTCTATAAAGGATCATAAATTTATTTTTCTTAAGGCTAAACTTTATTTTTTTGGCCTCGTTGGCAAGTGGGAACTGAGGGGATCCTTCCGGGTTGAGCTAGCTTAGCCTTGTTACTCCTTCATTTCTTTCTTCTTAGAGCTGCTGTTGCTGGTGCTCCTGGGATTGCTGATGATGTAACTAGAGTTGTTAGAAGGGGGGTTTTTAGTGCAGCTGATGGTGATTCTGGTGGTGCCATGGTGTGAACATATAGAGTTCCCTAATTTTCGTTTATTATCACTCAATGGTGCTTCAGAAAGCTTCTGCAAAAATGCCATTACGAATGATAAATTTTTTGCTATCCTTGGCAAATAAAAATATTACATTCTTCTAATATATGCTTCATTTCTATTAAATTGCAAACATCTAATTGGATCACAACACACAATATCATCAACATAATGATTAATAATAGAAATCTTAACTTATACTGATATTTTGCCACATAGTAGACATCGTTCTTCATCTGCATAAGAGTATAGGGCCTTTGGTGTCTTTCTCTAAGGAACCCAAGAAAAAGAAACAAGGATCTCTACTTGAATCAATAGGAGTTTCATTATATGATTTTAAACCATAATATTGAGCTTGAAGAACTCATTTCTTGGCTTGATGTTTGTGGCCATCCGTCTTATTGTTGAATTTGCTTATTACTTTTCTGTTAATTCTATGCATCTTCCCTTTAAATAATGGTAGGAGTCTTCTTGATTTTTTTATAGGTAGTCTATTTTTTACATGTAGCTTCCAATAATCTGCATCTAAATGACCCTTAAATTGGAGGTACTTATTATAAGGATTTATTTATTTTTCCTTTTCTTTTTGACCATTGCTTTATCATTGCATCTATTGTTGGCTTTGTTTTTGTCCTCTATTGCTATATCTTTTGAGTTAGCCTTGGCAATAATATGCACTAGGAAAATCTTTCCTTTAAACAGCCTTCATGAAGTCCTATAGTAAATTTTATTAGAACTATTTTTTTGCATTAAGATGCCAACTGAGTAGGTCAATCATGATACTATTTCTCATATTTCTTCTACATTTTTTTGCCGCTGGATCCACTTCTCTTCCTCATGGTTGATGGGAAAAAATTGGGTTTTCAAAGGTAGCTTAAATTGTGCACAATTTATATGAAATAAGTTGTAATTTAAAAATTTTTGTACTCCACCAATGAGGTGTGTCAAATTTTTAGTCAAGCGAATGAATTATTTTTGCACATGAGTACTTCTAGAAGAAAAAAAAAAGGTTCTTAGACTTCCAATCAATTGTTTACTTTATCAACATTCGCTATGCTAGTGAAGATTGGCAATTATAGTTTGACATCCACTTTGAAATGAGGTTGGTGTCTACCTATTGGTTGCTCTTCCTTATTAGTAGGCAGTTTTTCCATGCTTCATCAACATCCTGAAGAATTTGGGGGACCTTTCCACAACTAGTGGTGGGATCCCCTCCTTATTTTTGTGACACTAATATCCCTAATTGAATTATTTGCTTCATAGAATTATAATGTTCCTTTATTTTGGCAAGTCTAGCATCGTTCTGATTTAATGTATTGCTATCTTCTTATATTGTGAAAATAATAAAGCATTCTTTTCTGGGATATTGAAAATGTAAAAGATATTTTGATAAACTTTTAATGAAAGATCTAAAAACAATTTTTTAGCAACCTTAATACCCTAAACAAAAATAAAGAATTTTATTTTTATCATACATTAGTAAATCAAGTTGAGAAGCTTTAAAGAAAATGAAATGTGAAAAATAGTAGACTTGATGATATTCCAATGTGGAAATGTTTAGAGATCAAGGAATTTCTTGGCTTACTAATTTTTTTTAATGTTATTTTAAAGACGCCGACGAGTGGAGGAAGAGTTTGTTGGTTCCTATATTTAAGAATGATACATGCACAAGTGTGTGCAAATTATGAGGAATTAAGTTTATCATGCATTAAAATTATGGGAGAGAGAGTAAGCAAGTTATGATGTGATACAAAAGTTTCTCACAATCGCTTATTTCATGCCGTAGATCTACTATGATGCTATACATCAAGAGGTCCTATGGAGAAGTATAGAAAAGTAAGGAGGATCTACATATGATATTTATTGACGAGAAATCTTCATGATATTTCAAGAGATGTTCTTGAGAGTTTTAACGTAAAAGAGTTAATATATTCAAGTCATTAAGGATATGTATACTAGTCAAGCATTTGTGTCCAAACACAAGGAGGATGGACAAAATATTTTTCTATTTTAGTTGGATTACATCAAGGATCAGCTTTAAGTCCTTATCTTTTTGCTTTAGTTATGGATGTTCTTACTAGGCATTTACAGCAAGATGTACCTTGGTGTATGCTTTTTGCTAATGACATTCTTCTTGTTGATAAGACTAGAGAGAGTCAAGAGAAACTTGAATTATGGAGGTCAACATTAGAGTCTAAAGGTTTTCGTTTAAGTAGATCTAAAACTGAATATATGGAGTGTAATTTTAGTTGTAGAAGTTCTAGTGGTAGGTGAACAAGTCATTAATAAGAGTGAGCGATTCAGATATTTAGGCTCTATTACTCAAAATGATGTTGAAATAGATGGAGATGTTATTAGTAGAATTCAAGTTGGATGGTTGAAGTGGAGGAATACATTTGGCCTGTTGTGTGATAGAAAAGTTTCTTAAGGAAAATTTTATAAGATGGTGGTAAATACACTACTTATGGTGTAGAATGTTGGCCAATAAAGAGTATAAGACTAAGTTAAGTGTCTGAGATGAGGATGCTCGTGGATGAGTGGCTTTACTCTTAGAGATAAAATACCAAATGGTATGTTGGGAAAAAGTTGGAGTAGTTCGATTGGCGAGATAAGATTAGAGAATTGCCTTAGATGGTTTGGCCACATAAAGCGTCGATCAGATGACCGTTAGGAGAGTAGATCACTGTCTTATGTTAAGAAAGGTAGAGTTAACCTAAAATGACTTGGTTAAGATGTATAAAAATGACCTTAGTATACTTGAATTAAATGAGAATTTGACATAATACACATGGAGACGAAGGATTCATGTAGCCGACCCCACTTAGTGGGATAAAGGCTTGCTGTTGTTGTTGTATCTTCTTCCATTGTGACTAGTTTTTCTACCATTTTAGCCTTGTGATCATTAATTATTATTCAAAATTTTACCATCTTAAGCTAAATCACATTTGGTTTTAGACCAAAAACCTTAGTCTGACACCTGAATTATCCAAAATTCTTCAAGTGTATTTGGAGTCTTTGTGCATTTGGTGGGTCATTGACTTACATTCTATGGTTGAGGAACTGGTTCTTCTTAACATTTAATTATTCAAAATGAGATCACACAATGCTTCTCGATAACTTTAGGATAACTCAACAAGTGGTTCTATAATTGGAAAAGAATCTAATATTTATATCAATAATAGTAAGGTTAGAGAGAAACTTTCCATCTTTAAAGCCAATAAGTGAAAGATGGCTTCATTTCAAAATAGAGTTCTCTCATAATTTTGATATATATATTTTTAATTCAAAGTTGAGGATAAGTATAACATTTTTTTAATCTAAAGTCATAAAGAGGGTAGGGCATACATCATCTAATCGATCTAGAATCTAATCCAATATTATGTACTCTTCTAACTAGTTGCTGTTGCATTATGATCTTAATAAATATAAAGAATTAATTTGAAAAGAACTCTTTTCTAATCATTTTAAGATTTTAACTTATTTTAAATTAATCTTAATATTTAAGGAGAATGCCTACCATATTTAAAGCATAACTTGAGGTGATTGATAATTATCCAAATTATATTTTCAAATTTTATAAATTTATTATGCTCTATGTTAACATTAATAAAAGCTTGAATTAGCTATCAGTTGAATTTAATATTGAACATTTAATTTTTTTCTTTAAATTATTAATTTATTTCTCAAAAATTAGATTTTGTAGTTTTACTATTCATGTTATAATAAAGAAGTTGAGCTTTGAGTTTGGCTTGAAGATTGAATATTTTTTGAAAATTGGGTCTACTTTTAGCTTGAATTGACTTTTGTTCTAATCAAGCTCAAATCAAATATAATAAGCCATGCTTGGCTTGAATGAATATTGGATTAAGCTAGCTTATAACTAGATTTGACTCAGCTCAAGATTGTATCATGCTAGCTTATAACAAGACTTAGCTTGGCTTAGATTAGATTTATTTTCTTTGGATTGCTCCTGATCTTTGTTCGTATTGCTCAAGAGCAAATCATAAACAATCCCACAAGAAAGTAACTTAAAATTGAATTAAAATATAAAACATTATTATTTTTATTTTATTAATGAATGATTTTTTATCTTTTTTTTTACTCTCCCATATATTATTTGAGATTATTTTTTCTTTGCTCATGATTGCGGATTTATGCAGTAGAGATTAACAAAACACATTGAGAATTGATGCGCAACCTATAGACAAAATCGAAAGATGTTACCATAATGTAGCAATGGCCTTCTTAGAAACCTTCTTCATTTTCTTCTACCTCTTTAGTTTTTCATTCTTGATTTTCTTCTTGCTGCCTACTTTTATTTTCCTCTGATTCTTGCCATAAACAATGAGTGGATTCTATTGTTAACAGCAAAATAAAGAGGATAATAACAGCAGAATTCTTAGTTATCTTCTGTAGAAGGCTATGGCTAGTAGCTGCTTGCATAGGGGAGGGTTCCAGTAAAGAGGATATAGGATATTTTGGGAATTAGAAATAAATTTATACTCATTCCAAATTTAAATTTAGGAGTATAACTTGATCATTATTTATAGAGATTCATGAAAGATCTAGAAATTTGTTCAAATTGAAAGAAATTTGAAAAAAATTGAACAAATTCTTAAAAATAGCTCAAAAAAATCTTGAATTTTGTAAATGTGCAAGAGAAAATAGGAAGAATCCTAAAAACAGACTGGAGATTAAAAAATCCCTTAAATTCTCTTCATAATGGACCTACCTCTTTGGATAAATAAGTTTGAATAAATGAATAAACCTATTTTGTTGCTAAATTCTATATTTTATGATCTTTTTTGTGCAAATTAAAACCTGCTTTTTTTTGGTCTTGATTTGCCTCTTTGTTAGATAGTTTTGGAATTACAACTTCGACAAATATTTTTTAGAACCTATTGGTATACTTGTAGAAAGTCTAAAAGTTTTTTAGAATCAAGTTTGATTATTGTAAAATATCAATGAGAATTGAAGATATTGGAATAATGCTATATCATTATATAATTGTTACACATGTTGGATGGATAAAGTGGTAGTACGAAAGAATCTTTTTAATATATTGTGTTGAGGAGGCTATTAGATTAAGCAGGGCTGGCGGGGGAGCTAGATAAGGAAAATTAGAAGTTACGGGCTAATTATTTAAAACAAAATGCCTTTCCCATGAATTCATATAAAAAAGAAAGAAAGAAAGAGCCTACAGTTTGGTCCTTTGACATCAATTGATAATGCCTAAATAGATTAAACGGTGGGGATAGTTAATCATAGAGTTTTCTTATTTTGTGTTTTATAATTATTTATTTTATTTTCTTTTCATGTAGTTTTGTGTATAAATATCCATTGAAAAAATTGAATGATCCAAGCTATCCTAGTTACATTTTTTTTTCTACATGGTATTAGAGAGAGATTTGAGAGTCTTTTTTCAAATCAATGTTATTACCTTTCATTCTTTTCTACACTATGTTTGGTTTTTTTTTTTTCTTCAAAGAGTCAACCATTATAAATAATGAATATCAGATTAAAGGAGAGATCTAGAGGCTATATGCCTCATATAGGTTGAATGGAAGAAACATCCTAAAGTGGTCTCAAATTGTGCAAAACTTTTAAAAGGGAAAGTAAGATGTTATGGAACACTATGGTGCTTGAAATTAGTGGGCCATATATGTTCTTCTCAACCGTAGAAGATGTTTGGGATGCTGCCAAACAGATATGCCCAAAAGTCAAAGATGTTGCTCTTATTTATGAGATTAAAATTTAGATCTTAACAACTAGACAAGGTACTATCATTGAATATTTTAATGTAATAAAAGTTTATCCACTTAAGCTAGATTATTACAAAGATCTCAAGATGAAGTGTAATGAGAATACAATGATTCTTAAATAATTTATATAAAGAGAAAGGGTGCAAGTTTTTGCAAAATTCAATAATGAATTCAATCTTGTTTGTATTTAAATTTTAAGTTAAGAGAAACTACATTCTCTAAATGAATTCTTCTCTCTCATATGAGTTAAAGAAGGGAGAAAGATGATAATGCTACACAACATTATGATTGAAACATGGGTTATGACAACCATCGAATCTCATGAAATAGGACATGCGGCCATTGATTCTTTCACAAAAAAAAAGATAATTTTTCTTAAAAGACAATCTATGGTGCAACTACTGTAAGCAAATTGGGCACATCAAAGAAAAATGCTAGAGACTCCATGAAAAGCCTTAAAGCTATGTCGGAAACAAGGAAGGTCACTTAAAAGGACAAGCTTGTCTTGTGGAATTAGAAGGACTTAACTCAAAAAGAAATCAACAAACTTAAGAACTCTCTCAACTCCTTAGAAAAATCTTTTGGGTCTTGCTTGCTTGCTCAAAATAGTATGAATTTTAACTTCAAACTTGAATCCTAAATTTAAGGGTCACAACCACATGAAAAATCTTATCAACCCTTTTTAAACCTATAAACTTTGTCACAACAATAGAAAGTAGCAGATGTTTTTTAACAATTATTGTACATGATTGCTCATGAAAAACACCTTTGAAAATCTCCACCATCTTATAGGATTTTTAGGGAGTTTGTTCTTCATCAGACAGATTGATTTATATTTAACTAGATTACCCCCAATATTATGTTAGGTTTTATATAGATCTGGGTTCTACTTCCTATGAATGTAAGCATCCATACTTAATTACCCCTCTCACCACAGTAGGAGAGCGCTCTCGATTAAGGTTGGAAATAAATGTAGTCCCGATCAAGATCCCATGGTTTCATCGTCTTGGGATTACGTTATGCCAATCTACCAACTTCAGAGGGCTATTAGTCATAATGTCTAGGGAGTCAGATTAGTTGCCATTGGTTGCCTCATTTTAGATATCCTGAGTAGATTAGAGCGGTTGTACATGTTTGATTGCACAAGTGTTTATTGAATTATTTAGGCTAAATTTAATTTATAAGTCTAACCAATAATTCAATTTTTATGGGTCTGTGTTGCAGACATACATAGTGCTTACATCGTTGGAATGTCAGTTTGGATTAGTGTTTGCATTGTGAACAAGTGATTGACTGGCCTTACATCAATTAGAATGCCAGTGTTTTATAGTTCTATGACGAATAAATGATTGATTGGACTTACATCCATTGGAATTCCAATTTTGGGTTAGTATTTGCATTGCAAACAAGTAACATACTGGGCTTACATCCTTTGGAATGCCATATTTTATAGAAGTTCACATGACGAACAAATGACAGATTGGACTTACATCCATTGGAATGCTAGTGTGGAATGGAGTTCGCATTGTAAGTGACTGACGGGGCTTAGATCTATTGGAATGCCAATTTGAATGATATAATGTTTGCATGACAAATATAGATTGGACTTATATCTATTAGAATACCATTAGATTGGATTTACATTGTTTTGAAATGCAAAAGTTTGGATTGGACTTACAACCTTTTGGAATGCTAAAGTTTAGAATGAACTTACATCCCTTTGGAATGCCATATTTAATAAAATTAAAATCTGTATTGTAGACATACATAGGACTTACATTCATGAGAATGCTCTATAGATAGGTTCACATTGTTAACCAGCGACTGGACTTACATCCCTTGAAAAACCATAATTTTATATGTGGTTTAATATGATCAATTTTGTGAACATTTACTGGACTTACATCCTGTTGGAATGTCAATTAGATTGATGTTTGCATTGTAAACATAGATTAGGCTTATATCCATCGGAATGCTAGTTTGGATGATGTAATGTTTTCATGAAAAATATAGATTGGATTTACATCTATTAGAATGCCGTATTTTAGGGGAGTTCATATGTCAAACAAGTGACAGATTGGGCTTACATTCATTGGAATACTAGTTTGAATACTAAGTTTGCATTGCAGACATGCATAGGACATTCATTCATTGGAATGCCATTTGAATATGATTAAGTTTGCATTGCAAACATGCATAAGACTTGCATCCATCAGAATGCCATTTGAATGTGATTAAGTCAGCATTGCAGACATGTATAGGACTTACATCCATTGGATTGCCATTATTTGATTTAATATGTTGGAAAATTTTGTATCTAATTAATTGATTAATTGATCATTAGATTATATTTGAGTCCTTAATACATTGTGTTTGATCAACCGAATAATTAACATTTGTTCATGATTATGTTTGTTTGTGATTATCATTTCGTTAAAGGAATTGACTGTCTAGGCTTGGATCTTTAAGTTTTTAGTATGTAATTAATTAAATGTCATTTTAATATGAGAGAAGGGAGTGTTGCATTTAATAATTGCATTGTTTGATTTATTTAATATTTATTTTTAATATGAATGATACTTTATTTATTATAAAGTCCATTTCTCTTCATTTAAATGATTTTTATGAAAAATATATAAGTTTAATAATTTCTGTGAAATTTCGGTAGTATTATGGTTTAGCAGTGTTATATTTCGTGAAATTTAGTGCGATGCACACTCTTCTCCCTTACTTCGGATCTAAGATCGACGGAGAGAGGTAATTTCATCTCATCGATCCAAGATGGTCTTCAGGACACGATTTATTTAATTTCAAGTTATTTTAAATTTTGTGTTAATCATGTTTAATTTTGACAAAATGATGGCTTATAAATATTGTATTTTTGCAAAATAGCACGCTCACGCCTTTTTTCCTAATGCGGATCCAAGATCGATAGAGGAAGGTAATTTAATCTCACTCGGAACCAAATTTGACGGTAGAGGCCTTTAATTTGACCTGTAGAGCAATAAATTAATTATCTGAAATTGGTACTTCAAAAATCATTTTCGGATTGTTGGACGAAATGCCCTTGGTTGCCCTTACTCAAGACTTAGGCAATGAGGGACAGTATGGGAAATAGTGTTATATTTCTCTTTAAAGAGAACAAAAGGGGGGCACGACTAGTGTGAGCGTCTCAATTATCACACGAGAAGGGGGTTTGGTCGGGAGGCTAGGGCAGCGAGCTTTTGCTCTCTCGTGCGAGATAGAAGAGGGGATCGACACCACTTGGCCTAAGCTCCACACAAGAGGACTTCAGCTTGTCTAGGGCTTAAGCACGTTAAGGACACTCCTCTCCTTTCCCCTTGGAGTTGTCGGCTTCGATTTCTCATGCACGGTAGGGAGGCTCGGCTAGGGTAATTTTCTCTCTCGATTTCTTCCTCTCTCTTTCTCTCTCTAAGTATGTGCGTATGTGTCTCGGCCAACTCCTTTCTCCCTTCTTCTTATAGAAGACCATCTCTCTAACTGCTCCCGCTCTCCTTGAGCGAACCACTGACGTTGAGGTGTCGGTTAGGGCACAATTAGGGTTTCAAAATTTCCCTCAGTCTCTTCCCTTTTTTTTCATTGTCAATAGTAGATTGAGGATATTTTTATTTATCTCATATTTATGCCCAATTGTGTTCTACATTTCTCTCATCTTTTACTGTAAACCTTCTATTTAATCCATAAATCGTTAGACAACATAATTGCAAGGTAATTTTTTTTTCAATAATCATTGTATATTTTACGACATTATTATGGGGAAGATGGTTGGACAAACTAGAGAACATGATAGGTTATACCTTCTCGAACATAAAAGCCACATGCTATGTTTCTTCGTCTTCACTTTTAATACATAAATCATTTGGGAATATCATTATACGTTAGGGCATCCCTCTTTGAAAATCTTATAATGGATGTTTCCTTCTCTTTTTATGAATGTTAATATTGAAGACATTCATTATGAAACTTGTGAAATTGCAAAACATTATCATATTTTTTTCTTAAAAGTGATTATGAATCCTCTACTTTTTTTTGTTAATTACTCTAATATATAAGGACTTTCAAAAATTACTAACATTTCTAGTGCTAGAGCATTTATTATTTATTATTAATAATTACACTAGAATGATATGGGTATATCTTATCAAAAAAAATTTGATATTAGCTTTATTCTCTTTACTTTTATTACTTTGATTAAAAATCAATTTAATGTTTACATCAAAATATTACATATAGATAATGTTCGTGATTATTTCAATCAAAATTTATCTCTCTTTCGTTAAAGGATGTATCATCTATCAATCTTTTTGTCTTGATATTTGCCAACAAAATAGGGTGACAAAAAGAAAAAAAATTGACATCTTCTAGAAGTCATTAAGATTCTTTCTTTCTAAAAATCAAGTTTTAAAAATGATATTGAGGAGAAATAGTTCTAATTGTTACGTACCTAATCAATAGAATACCCTTAAGGGTAATCAACTTTAAAAGTCCTCTGAACTATTTTATGAAAATTTTTCCTACAAACAAGTTCTTAAAAATTCTTCTAAAAATATCTGGATGCATTGCTTATCCACATCAAAAAACAACATCAAGATATGGTTGATCTTAGAGCATTCAATCATTTCTTTGTAGGATATTCCTCCACTCAATGAAGGCATGTTTTATCATTTAACCATCAATTTTTTTTTTGTTTTTTAAATTTCAAAAGATGTCACCTTTGAAGAAAATTAAATTTTTTTTCAATCATCTTTAGGGTAAGAATAATCAGCTAGAAAATAAGTTTGTTGAAATTACTTTCCTTTATCTTGGCATCCCTATTACACAAATTCTAATCATTTTGTTCATTTAGGTTTATACAAGAACGAATAAGCTTGCCAAAGTCTCCAACAAACTTAAAAGTTAAAACTATGATTAGATATTAATGATCAACCCATCATTTCAGATTTTCTATTATATTCCATTTTGTAGTACACATCTTTCTAAAAATTGTCTCCTACACATAAAATCTTTCTTACAAACATTAGTTCAAACTTCATTAAACTCTCTCAATTCCTGTTTGAGGCATTAGAAAATAATAATTGGGAGGGTTTTATGAGAGAAGAGATGCATACTTTGAAAAAAAATATATACTTAGATATCATTGAGCTATACAACAACAGCAACAATAAGCCTTTATCCTACTAAATGGGGTCGGCTACATAAATCTTCATCTCCATTGTGTCCTATTATGTGTCAAATTCTCATTTAATTCAAGTATACTAAGGTCATTTTTTATACATCTTAACAAAGTCTTTTTAGGTCTACCTCTACCTTTCTTAACATAAGGCATATCTAATGCATCTACTCTCCTAATTGGCTCATGGACTGCCGCTTTGTAAAACCATCAAACTCTCTAATCTTATTTGCCATTTGAGCTACTCTAACTTTTTTCCAACATACTCATTTAGCATTTTATCTCTAAGAGTAAAGCCACTCATCCACTGAGCATCCTCATCTCTATAACACTTAACTTAGTCTTATGCTTCTCTTTATGGCCAACATTCGCATTATAAGTCATTGCGGTCTTACCACCATCTTATAAAATTTTTAAGTTTAAGTGAAACTTTTCTTTCACAACAAAGGATGTATTCCTCCACTTCACCATTCAACTTGAATTTTACTAATAACATCTCCATCTATTTCACCATCATTTTGAACAATAGAGCCTAAATATCTCAGCTCACTCTTATTAATGACTTGTTTACCTAATGTGACAACACTACAACTAGAACTTCTATAACTAAAATTACACTCAATATATTCAGTTTTAGATCTACTTAAACGAAACCCTTTATACTCTAATGTTGACCTCCATAATTCAAGTTTCTCTTGGACTCCCTCTCTAGTCTTATCAACAAGAAGAATGTCATCATCAAAAAGCATACACCAAGGTACATCTTCTGTAAATGCCTAGTAAGAACATCCATAACTAAAGCAAAAGATAAGGGCTTAAACTGATCCTTGATGTAATCCAACCAAATAGGAAAATATTTTGTCAATCCTCCTTGTGTTTGGACACAAGTAACAGCTCTAGTATACATATCCTTAATGACTTGAATATAACCAATATTAACTTCTTTTTATTCTACTACTCTCCAAAGAACATCTCTTGAAACTTTATCATAAGCTTTCTCTAAATCAATAAATATCATATGTAGATCCTCCTTAATCTCTATACTTCTCCATCAAACCTCTTAACAGATATATAGCATCCATAGTAGATCGAACTGACATGAAATCAAACTGATTGTGAGAAACTTTTGTATCACATCATAACCTCTGCTCAATTACTCTCCCATAATTTTAATGTATAACATATTAACTTAAATCTATAATTTGCACTCTTGTGCATCATCTTTATTCTTAAATATAGGAACCAACAAACTCTTCCTCCACTCATCTGACATCTTTTTAGTCTTTAAAATAACATTAAAAAGATTAGTAAGCCAAGAAATTCCTTGATCTTCTCCAATAAATACTTTTTCTTCAAGAGTATCTTTTATATTAATCTCTCTAATTCAATACAAAAATTTTTTTTTGAGCTTACATCTAAACCTACTTGAGAAGCATAAACACTTATAACATTGATAATCTTAGTATCAACAATAATCTTTAAAGCTATAATTCTATCTCCACATCTAGTAATATTTATAATATTATCCTTCAAACTTTTATCTATAATAACACCTACACCATTTCTAATTCGACTTCTACCTGAATACTAAAGTTTATAACCTAAATTATCAATCTCCTTGGTCTTCTCCCCAACTCGTTTAGTTTCTTGAACATATAAAATATTTATCTTTCTATGAACCATAATATCTATTAATTCCATTAATGTACCTGTAAGAGTACCTATATTCCAAGATCTTAATCTAATTCTAATTTCATGGATTAACTTCTTTGGCCGCATCCGTCCATAATGTGAGAACTCTTGCTTATTTAACACGCATTCGTGCGCCTTTGCACATTTTCATGATTCAACGCTTCCTGGGAGCCTAGCATTAACAATGATTTAAAGGATTCATGTCATGATTAGTTCGACAAGTTTTACGTTGGCTGTCGACTACCCATCGCAACCCTCCACTTTTCACATCCGGACTTGGGACCGGCAAAGGTAGTGTTAGATATCATTATCAAAGGAAAAAAAAAATTGTGAGTTGCAAATGAATTTTTTTCATTAAAATAAAAATATATGGAAACCTGGAGCATTATAAATCATAGTTAATTGTGAAAGGGTATTCCCAATCTTATGGAATCAACTATCTAGAAATATTTGCTGGTATTGCAAAAACGATCATAATTTGTATTTTAATTTCTCTTGTTGCTACCCTTAGATGGTCCATGCAATAGTATGTTATGAAGAATGTTTTCTTACATGGGTATATTGAAGAAGTTTATATGAATCCTCTACAAGGATTCTATGGCTCTTTTTCAAAAAATAAAATATGAAGACTGAGAAAGATATTTTATGTTCTTAAATAATCTTTAAGAATATGGTTTGACAAATTTACAGAAGCTAAGTATGGAATGAGGTATAAATAAAATCAAGAGATCATATTCTCTTCATAAAATAATCTAATGATAGAAAATTATAATTCTTATTATATATATTGATGATATAATTGTTACAAGAGATGTCAGTAAAGAAATGAAATCACTCAAAATAGAAAGTTTACAGACAAATTTGAATCCAAGGAACTGGGCAAGCTAAAATACTTTCTTGGTATAGAAGTTGTTTAATTAGGACAAATAATATTTATCTCTCAACAAAAATATTTTATAAATTTATAAAGAGAAGCAATGAAGATTAGTTATAAGCCATGCGATACTCCAATTGAAGAACAAATAAATATAGATGTTGGACAATATCAAATATTAGTTGGGAAACTAATCTATTTATCACATATATGCTTTGAGATGGCATTTGCAGTAAGTCTCATAAGCCACCTTATACACAAACATAAAGAATCTCACGTTCAAGTTGCTTATAAAGTCCTTACATACCATAAATAAAATCAAGGAAAGAAAATTCTTTACCAAAATTATGACACTATAACTTAAAAGTTATATTGATGCTGACTATGTGGGGTCACCAATATAAGAGGTTTACTTTAGGATACTACACACTTTTGGTAGAAAACTTTATAGCATGAAGAAACAATCGGTCATTTCAAGATCCAACATTGAATTTGAATTTAGAGCAATTCTTAAGGGATTTACAAACTATTATATAGTGAAATCATTTTCGGAAATTTAAAAATTAGATGAAAAGAGCCCATGAATATATAAGAATAAATTTGCCATCAATATTCCTTACAATTATGTACAAATGATCGTACCAAATATGTAGAACTTGATAGATATTTTATAAAGAAAAATTACAACGTAAATTCATTTGGACTCCATATGTTCTAATAAGATGATTTAATGACATATTCACCAAATAGCTTAGCAACCCTATATTTAAGAATATTTTAAGCAAACTTGAAATGGTAAATATTTACCATCTAGTTTGAGAGGGAGTGTTGAAGAGCCATTGGATCAAGAAGGACCAGTCAAAATGCTAGATAAGGAAAATTAGAGGCCATGGATTCATTTCTTACAAGGAAATACCTCTCTTACAAATTCATATATATATATATATATATATATATATATAAGAGCTTATGAATTACCTCCTTGACATCAATCATTAATCTTCAAATAGATCAAATGGTGGGGATTGATAGGGGGCAGTTTTTTTTAATTGTATTTGTTATTGTAATTGATTATTTATTTATTTTATGTGGTTGAATGTATATACCCATTGAAAGAATGAATGATCAAAACTTTTGTTGCTGCTTCTTTTCTACCTATTGGATGCTTATTCAGAATATTTTTTTTTTTTTTTTTTGTGTATGTGTTATATGTGAAATCTTGATATTATATTAACAATGCCAATGAACTCTGCTAGAGCCAATTGAATGAAAACAAAGAAGAAAGGAAACATGATTGATCTCTACTGGAATTATTGCTTGAAATAAGATAACTTTAGCCTAGCTCCAAGATGACAAGAACTGCCCCTATTAAGTGATTTATTTTTTATCTCCTAAATTTTATTTCTTTTCTTGTGACAATGAAGTCTATGTTTTATTTTTATTTTTTGGAGTCAGTCCACAAAATGGATGTTTTATAGGCATATGCCGTGTCATTTCTAATGTATAATTTACATATTTTTTGACTTTGTTGTTGCTACAAGCAACCCTACTTGAAAGGAGCCCTTACCCTTTACTATGTAATGCATAATGCCCATTTTGTTTTTTGAATCATGTTTGATGCCTATGATCTATTCTAGACTCCACATTTCTTAGTTCTTCTATGATCATTGTATGAAGTAAACCGAAGCGTAATGTTATTGGGTTTCTACCTTTAAGGCGACCATCTTAAATGTCAAGTTATTCTTTTTAGAATTTTTGTATCAATGAATCTTGAGAGCTCATTTATTTATTTGTTTTTTTGTGAAGTTAAAATTACATCTCTCAGATCATAGAGCAAAAAGCATTCTTGTCGTATTGGTTTAATCACCCTAATGGCATCTTTATTGGCTGTGGGAAGTGAAGGGAGTATAAGAGAATATGACTGTTTTGCGTGTTGGTTTGTTATGTGCTAGAGTTATCACTTGCAAAATTATTTTTATATGAAAGATGGCCTCTATTCTTTTGAGGGATGGTGACACTTGTAAGAAGTCCTTAAATCATACTTTGTTCTGTGGTATTTAGAGTTCAATAGGTTAACAATTTGATCATTGTTGGGATTTCTCATGCAATTGTTCTTGAGATTATTTAAAATGAAGATTGTTGTTATATAAGCTGATGAATCGGGTCTTTAATCATGGGTGAGCCTTATTTTTGTTTCAGCAATAGAAGAAATCATCTCCTTTTCCTTTTTGAATGTTATTATATTAACAGAGAGTGCTATGCCCATTACTTTCTGCTGTTTCTTTTGAACATTTTCACATTGTTACAGTTCTAGGAATATATCTCTATTCACTTTTGCACTTCTATTAATTTTTTGTGTCAATTTGTAGGCAAGGCAAGTTCATCCAGACAAAAATCCAAATGATCCTCTTGCAGCACAAAATTTTCAGGCAAGTATGGTAGAGGATTGTTACAATTCAGTAATATGGATATTATACCATGCATGAAATACAATAATATTTAACAATGGGAAAAATGATGAATTTTCCAGATTTTGTCATTTGTTGATTGTTTTTAGAAAGTGAATCAAAATATATGGATGAACTTGTTTTGAACTCTATAAATACTCATTTTCCCCATCATATACATATCAAATCTCATTTATTTTCATTGATAATATCAAGTGAATCAAAATATATGGATGATTAGGTGACAAATACATGTCTTCAAGAGTCTAGTTTAATCTATAGATTTCACCAATAAAAATTGTCCAGTACATTCAAGATTACATCAGTAATTTATGCATTTGATTCCAAGCTATTTGAAATTTTCTATACGTTGAAATCAAAACTATCTTCTCATGCAAAATATGACACCTGTTATTTAATTTTGAGGGATCCTATTAATGGAAAAACAAAAATGTTTTTAAACTGTGCATGTTACTAGTTTTAATTATGTTAAGAGATTGGATGGCTTTGATCTTATATTTGAAAGCTTATAATTTCAAAATTTATTTCGATGAAAAATATTAGTTTCTAGGAGAAAAGTAAATCACATATTTGTATTCCATTATCAATTAATTCAAACTTTGTTTATCCGAAAAAATTATGAGCTAAGGATGAATGAATGCATTACTTCATGATGATAATCATTGGTTAGTCGGAAAATCTTGAGCATACAACCACGAGTTTGTAATGTAGGATGTTGTAGGGTTTAGTATTTTCTAATGGAAATATGTGATGTAATGCATAAAATTTGATGCACAAAATTAAAAGTTATAGTTCACAAACCATCAATTACAATAAATATTCTTCCCTTTTGATCAAAATAAGAAAATGTAAAAAATTATTTTAAATAATAACTTAATGATTACACAAATAGAAATTTTGTATTAAAATTTAGGACCAATAAAAATTTAATGCCAATCAAAAACTTGCATGATGAATTGCACAAATTTGAAAATATAATCATAAGATTTCCCATAAGGTTGATTGGAATATTAAAGATCGTATAAATCTCTCCATCATTGTGTTATAGCTAGATCATGGATTAGAGCATTTCACATGGAAAATAGAACTTGGTGTTATCTATAGTACCAATAATCACAATTTATGATTATGGTTGCATTTGGGGGAGCGTTTTATCTGCTGTGTAGTTTGAACCGCACTGCGGGTGGTGTTTAGGAAATTGCATTTTGACTGCATTTTAAAAAAGTTGCAGTGAGAAAGCTGCACTTTTAAATCTGACTTGGTAGAGTGTAGTGTCTTCTAGAAAGTTGCAATCTGACTTTTTGAAAATAAAAAACTGATAATACTCACTATAGCTTCTTAGACAATAGCTTTTTCTATAGCAACTCCATTACTGTATTTTCATATCACTACAACTATTTCAAATAGACCATATGATATGAAATTATGAACCAAAAGGAAGAGAGGGTTTCATTTTTCGAAAGCATATATTAAATCAAAGCCTAGCACCACACAACATAAAGTTGAGCTCAATTGAAGGTTCTTCAGCTCTTAATTCTAACTAAGTAATAGAGAACATGGACCTATTGAGAACCCAAATTGCAAGTCACAATGAACTAATAGTATACTAAATTGGACTGAGAAGAGAACAGAACTAGAGAATACAACCAAACCAACACTAACAATACATAACCCGTTTTTTAATAGAGCATCATCATAGTTGTGTTTATATCATAAGAAATTAATAAAAATAAAAAATATAAAAAAATAAATAACATAAATTCAAAGTTTAAGATGTAAATTTGCATTAAATATATCTTAATTATTTTGTTCTAACAAATTAAAACAAATTAGGGCATAAATGCTGCACTTCTCGTAATGTAAGACATGAACCATCCCAAATAGGTTGGTCATAGCATTGTCACAATAGATCTTGCATCCACCATCTTTAGTTGATATAAGGATTGAATGAAGTAGGAGATCAATCATATCGCCTATGATTACAATCTGGTTATTAAATCATTGGAAGATTGAAAAGACTATTTATTAAGTTTTAATTGTATGATTTCTAAGAAAATTATGGATGATTATCATATTACACTATCAAGAGGAGAAGAGGATGCTGCTAGGAGTTTGTATGGTCTATTAGATCATTAAACATATGCCAAATGAGGGAGATTAATGATCCAAAAGTTGGACCATTAGATTGAAATTCTTACTGCAATAGGATAAATTTGAATTTGATTTTATTCATTTGGTTGGATAATTTGTGTTGCTTTTAAATTCAGATGTGGTCAATTCCTGCATGAATTATCATTTTATTTTAACTTTTCTAGGTTGTTATTTGTAGATAAGAGTTTTTCTTTGTGTATTTTGTTAGTAAATGATAGGATCTTTTTTCTTTTTTTGATTTAGATATAGACTTTAAAGGATCAATTTGGAATCCAGTAATCTCCTTTCTTTTGCCATTGATTCCTACAAGCTGCTGGTAGCTAAATGTAGTCACGCTTCTCAAACATATTGTTGATTAACCCTTTTGCACTCTGTTATAGCCGGAAAACCTTCCTTTTCTCAGATATTACTTTGCCGCTGACTACAACACCCTTACAGAAGCTGATGCTGCTATTTCCTGTTGCTTCTCCTTCCTCTCTTGTTGTTTTACTGTGTTGTTGATTTTGCCACAATTGCTCTGACCTACTATTGTGGCTAATGCTCTTTTTACTCTTGTACTTGTTGCTTTGTTTTTCTAGTAAAAATCAAGCGTTAGAGCAACAACTAGTCAATGTAGTACAAAAAAAATAAATAAAATGAGCGTGCTTGTTTTCAGTAATCAGAAGAATAATTCGATGATTTGCTGGCTATTTGGTGAGTGAAGATTCAAAAATAGAGTGAAAACTTGTTTTGTACAATAGAGAAGAGGAGAAAACAATGAAGATACGTCATATATAATATTAATACAATATGAAACAACATTCAAGATACTATTAATTGATTGATATATGAATATGGAATCTCCTGAAAAAAATTCTAAATCTTACCAAATTTGATCTATTCTCTCATTGTGGACATGCACAATAACATTGAGAGGTTTCCACATATCATCAGTTGAGACAATCTCATAACTTAAGATTGTTTAGGAATAAGGTTGTGTAAAACTGCTAGTAAAGTATGGGATGTGAGTTTGTATGAAAGAGATGTTACAAAGAGAAAAATCCATTATATTGATGATAGATTAATGAATACGCTCAGTTTTGATACACTATAGATTGACTAATACTAGAACATTTTGAAATTTTCAATCTCTAAGAATTTACCCCGTTATGATGATTGACTTTGGATGACTCAATCTTTTTAATGGTTAATTTTCTTAATGCCCATGCAAGAAACCATTTAGGATTTAGTTGCCCTATTATTTTATCACATGGTTTAAATTTCACATGACTTTTATTTACAATAGCAGTAGGTTTATAATTATCATAAGTAATAGCTTATTTTCTATGAATTTTTTTATGCAAATCAATCAAATGGCTAATATGATATTTTGCAATAAATAAAAATGCTTAGATACTAGTGTGCATCTTCATTGTGAAATGCTCCTTGATTCCTCCACCCACCAACCTATACCCATATTTGCTAGTTCTCCACCTAGTACTTGCCCTTGGCTAGCCCAATGTCATGCAATCCATCTTGTTAGCTCGCCAGCTAGCTTTGTAGATCCTACCTTCCAGCTCATTTTATTCCTTATTTTCATTGTGCTTTATGGATCCGTGGGATCCTTGAGCCATCTCACCAATTCGTGGGAATATTATAATTTTTCTATATTTATTATTTTCTTATTTTATATACGTCCGATTGTTCAAAGCTCTCCTAGGATTGTACAAAGACTATACTAATGTTGGAATGAAATACTCAACCATTTTTTATTATTAATGAATATTACCATAATTAATTTCTGGAGAGAAATTGGGCAAAGAATCTAAAATAAATAAACCAAGCAGCATGATGTGTCTATATGAACGAATAATTTCTTTAAAAAAAATTAATCCAAGTTACTTTACATATTAGTCATTATGAATTATGAATTATGCACTTATAGGTTTTACCAAATAGACGGTATTTTAAATTTCAGATTTCTTTCATGCTATTTGTTAATAACAAATTTTTTAAAATGTCGATACAATTTAGCTTTTTTTTTTTAAAGATTCTTTTTATGAATTTGCATATCAAAATTTAAGAACTAACAATAAAATCAGTATCAATTTGATCATGTTTCATAGGATTAATAAGAAATAATATCTTAAAATATATTTTATCAATTTGCTCAATTGATTTATCAATTATAATATGCATATTTTGGCCAACTTTGTTGACATCATGAGATAGTTCAAGAAAGTCTACAACCAATACTTTACTCTAAAATTAAAATGACACCAATATCTATTGGAAATACTTAAACAGTAAGAGGTACTGAACAAAATATAAAGAAACTTTGTCAAAAAATAACTACATCAAGAACCTTGAGTGCCATATGATTCCTGTAGTTGGGATTGAATTTCTGCACCAGGAACTAAATGCTCAACGACTGCCACACCTTTTCCAGTTGTTTCCAATTCCACCTGTCCCATGATTGAGATCCCACTGCTCCTGTTTTTTAGTTGATATTATTGGCTCCAAAAACTGTGACATGGAATCAGTTTTGCTATAATTTGATAATTTCCATTCACCTATATCCAAATCAAGGGGAAAAAAAAGAATACTGCTCATAAAAGAAAGAAAACAATGATAATTGCACAAAGAAAAAAAATAAAGGCTTGTGAGAATACAGCCACCAGTCCTTGAGCCAAAGAAACCTTGATTGACAAACTTCTTCTCTTCTTTGAAGAAATGCTGACTGCAGCCCTTGGACCAAAATCTAGAATTTATTGTAAGCTTAAATCTTCAAATATTTCCCTGATCATGTGTGTGTGGCCAATTTAATCCCAATCACATTTCATTTAGCCTATCAACTTTATAAAATTATTCCTATTTTAGTCCATTGATCATACAAAATTGATCCCAATTTATTCCTATGCGACCATTTTGGATCAATTTTGTATAGTTGACTGACTAAATTAGAGCAATGTGATATTCTTGAAATAAATTGGCATCATATGAATAGTCGAGTTTATTTTGGAGTTTAACTTTTAGTTTCACAACCCATGTACTACTCAACACCAAGATGAATCTTTCCACTGTTCTACCCTTCTTACTGCTATTCAATAGAGAGGTTCCCCCCTCAATTGTCTCACAAAAAAGCTCTCTATTGTTAGAATTTTTGTCTACAATCACAGCAGTTTGAAAAACTGTGGGCAGTCCTCCCAGTGCCTCCCCATGTTACTAGAACTAAAACTCTCAAGAAAGTTGGAAAAAGATGAGAATGAAACACTGCTGTAGTAAATAACCTCTAAACTTGAAGGACAATATTTACCTCTTCGGTGCTGCCAACCAATGTTTTAAAACTAGGACGGTCGGTTAACCATGAATCGTACATACTGCCCGATTTTTCAAAATCAGCTTCAATTAAATTATTTAAATATATTAAATAATTATATTTAAATATTAACTTAACAAAATATTCAATTTAAATATTTTTATAAGAAATTTAACTTTTAAAATTATTATTATTATAAACTAGAATTAAATTAATCATAATTTATCCACAAAATCATACCAAATATGTTACAAGCTCATACTTGGGAGCTCTACTTCTCAATATAAAGAGTGTAACATCATATTCTCTTTATGATGTGAGACTAAAAAATTGAATACGGAGAAACTCATTGAGTTGGATTTTAGGATTGAAAATTTTGAATTATATGATGTGAGCTTTAGTAATATCAAATGGGCTTTAAAATGTAAGAATATAAGGATAATATTTTAATTTTTAACTTTGTATTTTCATTATAAATTATAAATTATAATATAAATTTTTTTTAAGAACATAATATTATTTTGTAAATATTTTACATATTATATTTTATATAATTTCTAAAATATTTTCTATATTATAATCTTATATTTTTATATTATAAATTATATTTATAGTCATAAACCTACATTATAAAATTTTTTAAATTTTAAATATTTTTAATATACATATATCATGATTTATAATAATATGTTTAAATATTCTATATATTATATTTTTATATTAGTTATATTTTACAAGGCTTTTAAAATAATTTTTTATTTTTATTTTTATTATAAACTATAATTTTAATAAATTATATTTATATTTAATTTATATTAGAATTTTTTTAATTTGTAAATATATTTAATATACACATAATTAGATTTATAATATAGATATAATTATATTTTATTGAATTTAATATCAATCTTGAAATTAATAATTATTATAAATATTACTTATGTACTTATTCTATTTTTTATTATTATTAAATCATCCGACTCAACTTTAGTTCAACCCTAGTCGAATCATTCCAGTTCAATATTCGGTCCAATTTTCACAACCTTGCTTCCAACTATAAGCCATCTCCTACAGGATCTGTTCCCAACTATTGCCATTAGAGGGCTTCCTTCTATTGGAAATTGTGACAATTGCCATGGGTGGCTCCTAGAGTTCTAATGTGATTGTTGTGGACTTCGAGATTTCACCCGAATCACGTTAGCTTTTCAATCAGAAAAGAAATGATTGAATTACTAAAAAACTTAAAAACAATCCTTTACGATGAAGAAAATTATGCTTGTAACCTTTTTAACTTGTATCATTTGTATTCAAGATTATGTTTAATTTATACTAATGGTTTATATTCAGGATCTTATTCTTAATTTTAGCCTTGGATTTTGATAGTGGCTCAATTTGTGGTTCACGATCGTGAACATGTATAATATTGGTGCATATACAAATTTATTAACTTCGATGAAGATTCATAGTCAATTCACAAATCATTTTTTATATCTACTACATTCTCAAAAGAATATTAGTAAACTATAATATCTTTGTAGGTTCAAATTCAGCAGTGATTGTTGTATTTGTTCATGTTTGATAGGCTTTAGATATGATTGTAAAGGTTCTTCTCTAGAGACATTAAAGAGAAGTGTGATACTTCTAACAGAGTGATTGTAATTATTATCAATATTTAAAGTTGTGTAATACCTCATTTAATATCACAACAGAATTGTGCTATATTCTATGCTTAATTTTTTATCTAATATCCTTAATGAAGCATATAATGATAAGAAAATAGTCAAAATGCAAGTAATATTTTGATATAAGACCTTTAAATCTTGTGTGAAATTCAAACACATGTATAGCATGTAATTGGTTCATATATTCACTTATGACATATTATTCATTGAGTTTATATTTAATACTAGTCCTAGGAGATATAGTAACAACAATTCATCAAAATGATTGAGCACTTCCCATTATTTTTTTATTTAGAATATTCAATTTGTGGGAATCAAACATATTGCAACATTTCAAGAAATCTTTCATTAGATTGATCTAATTTGAAATTGCTTGAAGAATAAATCTCCATCATATGTTAGCTTGCAATTCTGAATCACGTAATGATAGTCATATTATAATTATCTAGAATCATAACTTATTTGATTTCATTTCATACTAGCTCATGATATTTGATAAAGCTATTATGTCCTACTTCTAGTTGATGTGATCCAACCTTAATCTCTTATTCCAAATTTGATGCAATAGATTTTAGGGTTTGAGGCTTAGGGCTTCTTAATTTATTATATGATGTAATTCACAAAAATCTCATACACTAAATTAAAATTTGTAGTTTATAGAACAATCAAAATAAATATTCATTCATTTTGATAAAAATCAAAAACACACTATTCATGGTAAACAATAATTTTAGTTATATCACAAATAGAAATTTCTCATATAATTTTAGGACCAATGTTGATTATAAACTCACATTGCAATAAAAAAACCTAATTGTACTTAATTTTAAAATAATCAATATCATAAACTAAACAATCATTAATATTCTAGAATAAATTATGGTAGCTTCCTCTCTTTAAATTCTGGTTTTGCCAGTGATAACAATCCATGTCTCATGCTAGTCCAAGGAGATAGCTTTCTCTAAAATTTATAGTTACCACTTGCGCTACAATAAAAAGAATTACTTCTAGTCTAGTATTCATGCTAAGAGGAAAATATAATAGTTTAAAATATCATCATGGATTGTTTTATGCATGATTCATGTGTCTCTTTATTTAGAATCACAATATTCCTCAATAGTTTTGTTGCTAGATGTTATACTGGATTCTTTAATAGATCTCGAGCTACATAATAGAGCTGCATATTAAATTTTAAAAATATATCTTGATTGATGAAAATTTGAAATTTATGTTATTAAGATGTGAGAGTTGGGATGAGAACAATGATATTTTGAATTTTGGTGTTGTTCTAGTTGTCTTATTTTTTATTTTCTAGGTTATTTTGAATGTAGCATACCTATGGTATTGGCACCTCTGAGAATATGATATGTTCTCTGATGTTTTGATTATCTTGGTAAGGGTTGACTTATTGTTGCAAGTTATTTTGATTCTAACTCTTTTCAATTCTTTAATTTAGTATATGTTACAAACCTCTTTACATATTTGATGTTGTAGTCTTGGATCTTGTTATTATAATTTTTATTGTCTAAGTGCAATGTGATGCATAAGTGTTTTTTTTTTATTACAATGCACAAAGCAAAAAAGTGAAGTTATAGAGGAGAGACTAAATCGCTGCATGGCTTTTATTTATTCAAATATTTGATGAAAAATTTTGAGGATCTTTAAATTATATTTTGGATCAAATTGTGTCTTATCTAGTTTGCATCAAAAGTGACTAATCATTGCCTAAGCTAAAAGCAGAACTATGACTTATGATTTTTTGTGTGTTGTGCATTACATCTTAGTGGGATTAAGGCTTGTTGTTGTTGTTGTTGTTGTGCATTACATCTTAGATTTACTCTAAACTCTAAGCTGTCCTGCATGACTAGTGTTATCTGCAGTGGTCCAGGCCTTAGCTTGCTGGTTCATATCCTACCTCTTAATTATGAGGTCTGGGGTTCGATGTCTATTCCCTTATATTATTGCTCATTTTCTAGAAACTATAAGATGTGCATTTTCATTTGGCTCCTATATCAATGGTTTATCCTCTTTAGTGATGCTTGAAATATATGAGATATCTTTATATCCTTACCAACAACAACAACAACAATAACAACAACAAGCCTTTATCCCACTATGTGAGGTATATCCTAAAAAAAAAAAAAAAAAAAACTGATATTGTCTACGGCAACAAAAATTGCAATTCACAGTTCCAGCATAATGTCATGGGTAGGGAAATGCTACTTATTAAGTGCATGAAAATCAAAGCCCAACAGTCTTGCAAAAATCAGAGCTCAATTAACATCCCATTAGCCCATAATCCCAACTAAGCAAATCTGCTAAGAGTTTGTCGTGGCAAACTACAGTGTACTAAATAGACTGAAGATGAAAACAAAATTAGAGAATTTAACCACACCAACACAATATCAGAGAGCATAATATGTTCATTATAGGATGGCCATCATAATCATACTTACACCAAAATAAATTAATAAAAATAGAAATTTAAGAAATAAAAATAACTAAAAGTAAAATTATATTTTGGACTGTCAATTTACATCATTTGTTTCTCCACATTGAAGTTATGGTTAATATGTAACTCTAAATGTGCTATATAACCAAATCATTTCAAACTATATAATTCAATTATAATGGAGTAAAAACATTTATGTAAAATATTTTTTTGAAGCCTTTAGCAGTTATGCCATTTTTGAGGTTTATGATTAAAATATTTTACTGGATGCTGCCATTTTAGTTTTAGGCTGTTGCTTCTTAAAATTATATGATGCGGTTGACAGTTAAAGATTTTACTATTGAAAATAGTGTAATAGTGTCCTGGTTTTTGAATGTACTTCATCAAGGTAATTGCTATGTATTGTTGCTGGCATTCCAGGTATTGGGGGAGGCCTATCAAGTACTTAGCGATCCTGCACAGCGTCAAGCTTATGATGCCCTTGGGAAATCAGGAATATCAACGTAGGGTTAAAGTTTTTCTTTTCTCTTTTGTAACAAAAGAATTCAATGCTTAAGAAGTTGGAGAAATTCATTCACACTTGCGATCACCATCCTCATCAGAATTGTTTTTTTTATGTTTTTTAAGGCCCTGTTTGGAATCAATTTTTATTAAACAAGTTTATTTTTTGTGTTCAAAAATACTATAAACATATAAATTTTGTTTTTCATTGTTTTTAAAATGTCCCGGTCGCATTTTTCAGATTTTTAAGGATTTGGGTTTGATTTTTTTATTTTTTTTAGTTTATATTATATAATACCATTAATTTTAATTAATTTAATCTAACAATATATATATAATTTTTGATTGATTCTAATTAAATTTAACTTGATTATATAATAATAATAATATAACTTAATTTATTAATAATTATTATTGAAAATATATTTATATCATCTCATAAATTTTATCTTTCTCATACATCTTAAATATCTGTGTAGTTATTTTACATTTACGTTATTCTTCTCATTTTTTTTTCTTCTACATTTTCAATGTTTCAAATGCATTGGTGCTGTTTGTCTTGCAAGCAAACATTTTCTTAGTAGCATCAACAATAGTCAAAATAATATTGGTTCGAATCGCGCGATGTTGTATCTATAGCTTGTCGATTTCATTATGTGTAATTGAATCAATTATGAAAAATTCTCTTTTGATAGATTTTTATATTTTGAATCCTTCTAAGCGATTCTCTTTATTAACGAGTATCATTCGAGTTGTTTTGACGATGCTTAAGATGAATCTAATTTGCACGCCACTAGATCAATCATCGATGATTTAATTCGATAATATATAGACATATAATGAGATCTATCATCCAATTTGTGTCTAAATATATTTTTGTCTTATGTTAAAATAAAAAACCACCCAACATATTTTTATTTTATTTTAAAAATAAAAACATAAAATAAAAAACACAAAGTGGTCTTAAGTGGCCCGGTAGAGTAAAATAATCAATATCATTATTCTATTTTTTCATTAAAAAATTTAAAAAAATAACCATTAAACATGTTTTTCAGTATTTTATTTTTAAAACAGAAAATTTATAAAATTACCAAACATATTTTTATTTTCACATAAAACAAAAATAAAATAAAAACAAAAAAACTGAAAACAAAAACAAAAACAAAAAATATAATGTGATCCCAAACAACCCCTAAATATTTCTCTTTGTTTTGTGGTGCTATTGTGTGAACTATGTTTAGGTACCCTTTTACAAAAGCTAATTTTTTTGTTTAATAAAAAAAGTAGCAAGAAGCCTCGCAATGCATAATATTATCTTGATTTTACTTCTTATTCTATGGAGCCATATGGCTTATACGTTGTTAATGCTGTTACTCATCACAGAGATGCTATTATTGACCCTGCGGCAATTTTTGCAATGCTATTTGGGAGTGAACTTTTTGAAGAGTACATCGGTCAGTTAGCGATGGCTTCAATGGCTTCACTTGACATATTTACTGAAGGGGAGCAAATAGATGCTAGAAAACTGCAAGAGAAAATGAAGGTATGGTTTGCGCTTTTTCTTCATGTAGATATTTCAATTTTAGGGTGTTTATTTGGAAATTTAGTGCATGTAAACAATAAATAATGAACTTTCTCTCTTTGTTTTATGTTTACCGTTTAGAACTTCATTATTATTTTATCCTTATTAAACTAGTTGCTACAGCTTAACAGTTCTGTAAAATACGGATCATGGATACTACAAGAGATATAAGCATGTGTCGTTTTGAAAGTTTATTAGAAAAGGAGCAAAGACAGGGATATATAAAATAGAAAACTTGCCAAATAACAAGTCTCTGTGAACATTTTTTTTGTCTTTATGCGATGCTCCTAATTCTGTAGAAGGATTGTTATTTTGTCAAGATACCTTTTCAGTAAACCAGAGGAGGCCAGACTATAGTTTGATTATCACTTTTAGATTTTGTAATTAAATTTCAGGAAAAGAAATGACAACTGTAAAATTAGTTGTATTCATCAACCATCTATGACAAACATTAGCATTAAAGTTACTGAGCTAACAACTGTCTATATGAAGGAGAAGGAAAAGTGGTAATCAAGTAAACTGTACTATCTACTTTTTGGTAGATAGCTTCACCCCCCACTCAGACTCCACTAAGTAGATTTACAGTACTTAGTGGAGTCCTCTATGTGGTTGATGGATATGCACTGACAGAGGAGTGAGGGAAACTTTCTACTGAAACATTGTGGGAGCAGACATGGAAGGGAGTGATATTGGTTTGTTTTTTGGGAGTCAACTTATAGAGAGGGAGGCCTCACTTTTATCCGAGGGAGAGCTTGAAGAAACCTGAATGAATGGGGAGTTAGGTGGCATGATAGCTTGAATAAATTTGTATGATTGGATGGGATAGAGTGAGATAGATCTGTGATTATGGACTTTAAAGGACAAGGGAGTTAAATGAGCCCATGAGAGCGAGAGTAAGAACCTGTGTTTTGTTTCAAGAAGTTATGTGTTAGGGACTTTGTGTTGGTGGGAGGGAGGTTTTCAGCATCTGCCAAAAGATAACATTGGGAAATTTTGATAAATGAGAGGTTTAATGGGTAAAATAGAGATTAAATAGGGTGGGAGGTGTGTGTGTGTGTGTGTGTGTGTGTGTGTGTGTATAGAAAGGAAGGGTAAGGGTGTGCCGTAAGAACTTGATTGTCAACACACAATGCAATATAATGTATAATGATTTTTTAATTTCTTTTATTTTTTTAATTATTTTTGAGCACTATGCAATAAAAAAAAGCTAGTGCTTAAGCTCATTGAAGCTCACATTTGATATATGATAGATATGTTAAATCTTAAAAAAAAGGAAAACAACATGAACATGGAAGTATTCAACAACTTTCACAACACATTAAATAATCAATTGATTTATGACATTATATTAAATATTACTATTAGAAAGCATTAGTTATATATAAATAATGAGCAATTTAAACACTAAATTCAAGGTGGGTTTTATGTATGCTTTTAAGAAGAGTAAATATGAATGATTTAAAGTATAGTAAATCAGGAAATACTGGTAGGCTTGACAAATTTCATGAAAACTAATTAATTAAATGCATGCTAACCAAAGATTATTAGTTTTGTTGCCTCCATTGGAGGCCACAATCCAAATCTTGGAAAGTCTATTTGAATTGCATGGTAAAATTTTCATTTGACTCTTTTAATTATATGGATGATTTTGGGTTAAAGTTTTAGAAGGCCATATGTGATATTAAATAAGAAACTACCTAGAAATTTTATCTTCTGATGAGGATTATATAATTTGATTTGAGATTTCTCATTTGCATAAATCCTTACATTTAATTACTCTCTCACTTAGTTGGGATGGCTTTTAATTAAGGTTAGTCAACAAGCTTTATTATATTTTTTCTCAGTATCATCAATTTGATTCGGGAAAGAACAGAGAAATAATGACTAATCTTATTAAGATCTTATTATTATTTCATTTCAGATTCTTTATCTACTCTAATCAACTTATTTAGTGGAGATAGTTGACCCTACTTCACCAAAAGATCATTTTTGACATCCATTGTTCGAGAGGGTCATGTAAATTAGGGGTTGTCGAAAGGGCTAATTGGCCTTGGTTAGTAGTGCTCTATCACTTGCACATTATGTCTCAGCTAACAAATTTAGCCATTAAAGGACATCCGAGCTTTGGCATCATATTATAATGGGGCCATTTTTAGGTAAATCATTCGGTCAAAGGGTACATGCCATCTACTATAAGAGATTTTTAAGTGTGATCATATGAAGAGAGATGATATGGAATTTTTTTTTGGTGAGTATTGGTTCAACTTAAATTCTTCATATTTAATAAACTAATGCAGTGGATGAATGAGTGGTTACTCTAATTTTCATGATTCAACCCAGAACAAAAATTAATTTAGGATTAATTTTTAAATATTATATATAAAAATTTGGAAAATAATTTATCTTATACTTTTTTTATAATCATTTCTAATACATTAAAAGAGCCACAATCCATGAGTTTTACTTGATCTAAAATTTTGAAATCCAAAAAATCTCCTGAACAAAAATTTCATCTTCTTTATACATAAAAACTAGATTAAAGGCATTTATTCATGAAAGAAAGAAGAGAAAATTTAGGTTAGAATATCTTGGTTCAAGTCAGAAGTGAATGAGTAGAAAAGAGAAAAGCTCTTTAGATATATCATTTTTATTTCGCAAATTAGCCTTACTCTTTGCCGCCTGTGCTTTGCTCTGCCTCTCTACATGTGGCTGCAAGCACTTTCAACCTCTACTTCTCATAAGCTTGGCTGTACTCACCAAACAATTCCTTCATTCGCTTGATTACTATCTTCTTTTTAGTCTCTCTCAATCTTGCTCACTTTCTTACCCTCTCACTCTGTCACAGGCACTTTTTTTCCCCTTGTTTCTCCTTTCTTCTGCTTGATCTTCACTCTTGATTCTGCCCCTTTCACCTTCTTAAAAGTTTGATTGATCTGTTAGGTAGGTTCAATTGAACTATCCTTTCAATTTTATTTTTTTATTTTTTAATATCGTAATATTGAGCAAATAATTTTATTCCTCACTTGAAATTAATTTATTTTGAAAAATTAGTCTATTTTAACTAAATTTGATTTTGATTGTGCAATTAAATTTTAGATTTATTCATAAAAAACTTCAATTAACTAGAATTTTAATTTTAGCACTAATATTTTAAAGAAAGTTTTAAGTATTTACACTAATTATGGTCAAACAATTCATGTTTTTTAATGAATTTATTTTGTGTAATTTTATAATAGGAATAGATTTATACAATGTTTCATTAGTTATATTATTATTTTAAGTATATCATCATCAAAATTTGAGTCCAAAATAATTTGCATTAGAAATTAAGGGCATTTTTATTATAATATCCTCTACAATTGAGATTTGATGTCTTTGCATTTATCATCAAGGAAGGTGTTAAATGTTTTTTTTTTTTTTTTTTGAAGTTGGGAGCTTGATTTTTACAATAAAAACCTTTTGTTATGATGCACAATAGTATTAAGTTTTCTATTTGATTGAGAATTTGTTTTTTTTTTCTTTTTTTTGTTAATCTTTCTAGTTATGATGCACAATAACCACACCCATTATATGGGTTATTTGCATGATGATTTTTAAATTTTATTTGCGAAATTTGATGCTTTGAAATTTTTTTGAATTTGCCAACTTGTAGATGATTGGATTCATGATTAATCTTTAACATTTAAATTCACATAGAAATTTTTATATTATAGACCTTGTTAACTTTACTTTTGTATATTTAATGATTTTTTTATTGTCTTTTTGAATAGTGTATTGAGAGTTTTTATTTTGGAATGAATTTTATTAAAAATGTTCTTGAAGGCATTATGTACATATAAATAAAATATTTTAGTGAAATGTAAGATTAATCACTTGATTCCCCACACAATGATGCAATCTTATTTGCTTATGTTGTGAGCAGAGATTTTATGAATATTTTTTGATCGAATGGATAATTCTTAGGACCCAAGTCTTGTCAACCTCACCTTTGCCACATGGAGGTTTGAACCTTAAGTGCCTTATGAACAGGATAGTCTATTTGAGCTTTCGTTTGTCTAACACTAATAAAATTTTGAGAATTGTAAGGTTATACATCTTGTTGACTTCACTTTGAACATATTAAGGATTAGATTAAAAATTGGGCCTTCCAAGTCTGCCATATAGGCAAGGTAGCCTATTGAGATTTCTTTTTTAAGTTCTTATAACTTTAAGATACCATTCAGTTGTTGGTCTTGTTCGCTCCACACTTATTTTGTGGAGGATCAACTTGGAGGATTGGACTTACAAACTTGCTTTATAGGCATAGAAATTTTGAAAATTTTTCCTTGATTTTTTTCTTTTTTCTTTCTTTCTATTCAAAATTAAGTCAAGATGTTAGGAGCATTACTCAACATCTTGCCTTACCTTAGCATTGCACGCAACATGATGATGAGTTTAACCTTGAGAATGAGTATGTGAGTTTTCATAATGATTGAACATTTTTCAAGTTAATCACACTTTTTAGAGTAATATATTTTCAGTTTGTTTTGGGTTTGAAGAGGCAATGTAGTGTTTAAGCTATCACAATTGTAATCTTAAGATTGACGCTTTGGTTAAAATGCTCATAAGAATTTTCTTATTTTTAGTACAACAATAACAAAAATAGCAAGCCTTTATCCCACTAAGTGGGGTTGATTACATGATTCCTTCTTCTCCAAATGTGTCCTATTAAGTGTCAAGTTCTCATTTAATTCTAAAAAACTAAGGTCATATTTTATACATCATAATCAAGTCTTTTTAGGTCTACCTCTACCTTTCTTAACATAAGATAAATCTAATACATCTACTCTCCTAACTTGGTCATCAGACAGCTGTGTTTTGTGTTACCAAACCATCTAAGGTGACTCTCTCTAATCTTATCTTCCATTGGAGCTACTCCAACCTTTTCACGAATATATTCATTTTGCATTTTATCTCTAAGAGTAAAGCCACTCATCCACCTAAGCATCCTCATCTCTGCAACACTTAACTTAGTTATTTGCTTCTCTTTTACTGGTCAACATTTTGCACCAAAAATCATTACAGGTCTTACCACCATCTTATAAAATTTTTTCTTAAGTCTAAGCAGTACTTTTCTATCACACAACAAACCAGATGCATTCCTCCACATCAACCATCCAACTTGAATTCTACTAATAACATCCCCATTTATTTCACCATCATTTTGAACAATAGACCCAAAATATATGAAATATTCACTCTTTTTAATTACTTGATCACCCAATGTCACAACATCACCACTAGAACTTCTACAACTAAAATTATACTCCATATATTCAATTTTAGTTCTACTCAAATGAAAACCTTTAGACTCTAAGATTGACCTCCATAATTCAAGTTTCTCTTGGACTCCCTCTCTAGTCTTATCAATAAGAAGAATGTCATCAACATAAAACATACATCGATATACATCTTCTTGTAAAATGCCTAGTAAGAACATCCATAACTGAAGCAAAAAGATATGGCTTAAAGTCGATCTTTGATGTAATCCTACTACTACTACAACAACAACAACAACAACAACAACAACAACAAACCTTTATCCCACTAAGTGGGGATGTAATCCTATTGAAATAGGAAAATATTTTGTCGATCCTCCTTGTGTTTGGACATAAGTAACAACTCTAGTATATACATCCTTAATGACTTGAATATAACCAATATTAACTCCTTTCTTTTCTAGAACTCTCCAAAGCACTTCTCTTGGAACTTCATCATATTCTTTCTCTAAGTCAACAAATATCATTTGTAGATCCACCTTACTTTCTCTATACTTCTCCATCAAACCTCTCAACAAATGTATAACATCCATGGTTGATCTAATTGACATGAAACCAAATTGATTTTGAGAAACTTTTGTATCACATCATAACCTATGCTCAATTATTCTCTCCCATAATTTTAATGTATGACACATTAACTTAATTCCTCTATAATTTGCACACTCTTGTGCATCACCTTTATTTTTAAATATAGGAATCAACAAACTCTTTCTTCACCCACGTAACACTGCCTTTGCGGGGTCCCAAGTCCTGGATGTGAAAAGTGGAGGGTTGTGTTAGATAGTTGATAATCAGCGTAAAACTTGTCAAAAAAAAAAAATCATGATACGAATCTTTTAATACATCGTGCTTATTATTAGTATAACACATTTTTTGGAGGAGACATCTTTTGAATTTCTTGTGCAATTAACGGTGATTTGCAATTTGAGTTGGATTTTACCCTGTGCATGCTTGGCTACTGAAATGAATATCTTCTCATTTTGAGTTCATTAGATTATATTTTATCAATTGCCTATCTTTTGGGTCACGTTGTCAAGCTTATTTTGTGTTTATTTATCTATTCATATTTTGTTTATTCAAATGTCTACCCATAACCTAAGGAGAGAATTTTAAGCCTGTAAGCTATTTTCACATTGAATCTCTTGTTCATAATTTATAGAGTTATGAGAGGTTTTCTTTGTGGTCATTGGCAAGCTGTTAATGTCCACTAAGTATGTTTTTTGTTTGATTTTGTTCTTTTAATGTGACAAATATTATATTTTAACTTTTATTTTGCCTCATATATTTTGTTTTCATTTTATTATTTTTTATGTTTGTCGCATCAGTAGTTTCAAAATTAGTTTTGATTTATCATTTTGGCAGATTTCAAGAAAATTTTGACATTACTTAACGTCATCCTTAGGTGGGGGCACTAGAAGTTGAATTTGGTTAGCCTATTATGCCAAGAAAGTGATATATAGGTAGTGTATGAGACAATATGATTGAGTATTCAAAATTTACAATGCTATGAAAGGCATGCATGGCGTATTTGTATAAGAATGCATCATAAGATATTTGTTCCGTTGTGTTAAGAAAAGTGCACAAAAAGATTACTTGCTGTATCACAAGTGTCATATACATGTTTCACTTACTATGCCATGAAAGGCATATGTAAATTTCATGAGCGTCATCAATAATGATGCACATGGAATTTTAAAGAGAGAGTGAGGTTACATATTTATATAGCAAAATCTACATGGAGGAGAGAAGATTTTGATCATCTATTTTTACCTTTTTTTCTTTTTTTATTCTATTTTTTAATACCCATTTCTTTTTTTTTACACTCTTTCTACTCCCTTTTTTGATAAAATGAAAGTGAGCGGGGAAAAATTAAAGTAAATGATAGGTTTAGTATTTGAGGTTGTCAGCATGGGAAGAGTGGTCCATGATTCTTCATAATTTGGGAGCTTCGAGTTCAAGGGTTTTGATAAAGAGGCATTAGCATTGGAGAAAGGATTATGTATTGACCGTATGTTCTATACATTGATTGAGGGGTGTAATATAGGTGATTGCCATCGACAGATTGTCAAAGAAGAGAAGAGAGATTATGTGGTTTGAGGTTCTGAGAGTATGTGGAAGTAGGGATAGCTGGGCTTAGTGGAAGAAGAGGGTGAAGTGAAGCTTTTTGTATTTTAAGTTTTGTGTGAGGAAGCAGCGTAATGAGAGATTTTCGAGAAGGCCAAATGAGAATACACACACCCAAAGGTTTAACATTGTACATTTATGTATTAAAATATTTTTATTCATGAAGTGAAGTGTAAGCTTCAAAGCATTTTGAGGTCTAAGCCTCTGAATCAATAAACTGCACAAAATAAAAAAATAGTGTACAACTCTTAGTACAAAATAAAAAGTAATATATTATTATCCTAACCTACTGACATATTAGCACACGACCATCCTAATATAATATGGCATAACAAATTGTGCAAAGTATCATGTACGATATTAACATCTTGATATCAAATCATTAAGTACAAAGTCTTCAATAAACATCAAATAATATAAGATATTATAGTAAGAACTAATAACATAACAGTTCAAAATAAGTTTAAGATAATAAGTTTTTCTTTTTTGCTTCTATTATCCAACATTAAAGTAATAACATCATAAGTAATAGAGGAAGATTTGGTGGTTGCTAGCACCATGCATGAGTAGAGAGGGCATGAGAGGAGAGGCGCTCAAAATGTTTATCTTGATATTTTATTGTGTGCATGTTAAGACTTCAGTGATATTTGAGTAATTAAAACTTAAATTTAATTAAAAAAAAACCTAGATCTAAAAATTCACGCCTCATCAAAAATGAGGCAAGACGTACTTTGAGGCATGCCTCACATTATGTGAGGTGTACACCTCACATAACTCTAATGAGGTGTTAGTCATATTGCAAATATTTTTTTAAGTGGGCTTAGGTAGGTTTTTATATACAATTTTTAAACAATAGTATATAAGTACAAAGCAAATAGAGTTTTGCGAAAATGGTGGATTTGTTAATCAATTTTAGCACAGCAATTTGGGTAGTGTAATAGGGCCTTGGACAAGTTTGACCTTCTGAACGCATCAATGTGGTTTTACAAAACGGCTGATGCTTGGGTTCCTTTAGATGAAAATGAAATATTTTGAGTTGGTCTTGTGTAGAGCTATACTCGTCTTTCTTCATTGTAATTGCACTTGATCAGTTACTTTTTTTTTAATATACGTGGAGGTGTACATAAATATACATGAACCTCAACCTTGACATCATCACATGGAAGGAGCCTCATGTGTTCTGTAGTCCCATCTTTTTGTACAACTAACTAAACATGTACAAAACAAGAAAGAAACTTCTAAACAAGCTGATTTGGTGTCTACAAAGAAAAATGAAAAAAACAAACAAAATTCTGACTCATGGTTTAAATTTGACAAATAGAATCAACAACCAGATCAAGCAGGCCATAAGAACAATAAATCACTATAATAAAAGCAACAGTTACTATGATGGATGCATTCTTCAAATGACCGCCATTGCAGAAGTAGCAACAAATTTGAGTTAGAACTAGAACAAGGAAAATTTGTAAAATTATTTGAAAAGGAAAGCTAAAATTTATCACAAGGCCTGTAACATAGGATTATATATTGCAAAAAAATTCACATTTGAGGTCTCATTTTTGTACTATTGTTGACAATGGGTCATACAATATTCGAGAGAATGTTTGAGAGGTGGATAGAGAGCCACATAGTAAAGGGCTCATTAAGGGAGAGAAAATTATATATGTGAAATTTCCATCTTTTTTTATGTCAAATGATTGATGCTTTGCAACCCACGTCTTAAGAGGAATTTAGTTTGGATGCACGCACTCATTGTATGCTTTGGATACTGAGAAGTATGCACATACTCAACTAGTGGGACTATGCGTCAATGAAAGCTACTCCGTTGTGATGAGGTGTAGTAAGTGTAGTGGGTAATGTGTAAGATTATTGTGTAGGATAATTTAGGGTCTAGGATTCACTATTGTCAAACATGTTGACATGCATACTGTAAATCATAAAATCACAAGTCACAAGTTACCAACTCTTAATTGTAGCAAGAATCAATTGCTTTTAATATAAAAATATTAAGTACACCAAGTATTTTCTGTAAAAATTTGAAATTCCACAAAAATAATGAACTAATATAAAATTTCAGCAACGATAAAGTTTTACATCACGAAATGAAATCTAACACTTCACACTTGACAAACTTTTAACCACCTACACCTAAGACTAAAGGAATTAAAATCATGAATAACAATAGATATTACTTGATAATCTCCAAGCCTCATGCTATTATAAAGCGAATCACCCTTGGAAGCAGTCAACACTTACAAAGTTCTTGAATAATACTCATCCAACCAACATGCACACAAGAATTTTGAAAATTTTAAATTTTATTGCAATACTTTCTATTTAATAATTTTTAAATACTTCAAGTTGCTATATGTACCCACAAACAACCTAAATAAGGAACTTCACAATATTTTTTTAGATACACCTAAACAATAGAAATCATCTTAAGATTTCTTAATTTTTATAAAATTCATTCATAAAAGGAAGATAAGAGGCAGTAAAGCATTAGTCAATGACAAAGTCGTTTCCAAACTATACCATTTGTGGAGCTATAATAGATTTGTGCTTTAGGGGAGTTTGACACTAACATTTATAGCAGTTGAAATTTGGGACTGTAGCCTAGCGATTAACAATTGTGGGTTTCCAAAAAGAGTCCAAGACTAGCAGATTAGTTGGATTATAGCATACAATGGAAGAAATCCACATAAATTTTTAACCTATAGAAATTATGTTCTAATGATTGAGCATTTGGATAATCACAAATAAACTCTTTTGTGCTTTTAAGGTATATGAATGGGGCAAAGTTGTTATCTTTCATGTAAGATAATCTATAAGTCAACAACAACAATAACAATAAGCTTTTATCCTACTATGTGAGGTCAGCTATATGAATCCTTCTTTGCCATTATGTCCTATTAAGTGTCAATTTTTCATTGAATTCTAATAAACTAATATCATATTTTATACATCCAAACCAATTCTTTTTAGGTCTACCTCTACCTTTCTTAACATAAGGTAAATCTAAAACATCTACACTCCTAATTGGGTCATTGGATGGCCAAAGCTTTATGTGATCAAACCATCTAAGGCGACTCTCTCTAATCTTATCTGCCATTTGAGGTACTTCAACCTTTTCACGTATATATCCATTTCACATTTTATCTCTAAGAGTAAAGCCACTCATCCACTTGAGCATCCTCATCTCAGCAACACTTAACTTAATATGCTTCTTTTTAACTGGCCAATATTATGCGCCATAATCATAGTAGGTTTTACCATTATCTTATAAAATTTTCTCTTAAGTCTAAGCAGCACTTTGCATTTCTCCACTTCAACCATTCAACTTGAATTATACTAATAACATCCCCATCTATTTCACCATCATTTCAAACAATAGACTCAAGATATCTAAAACGTTCACTCTTGTTAATGACTTGATCACCCGAAGTTACAACCCCATCACTAGATCTTCTACAACTAAAATTACACTTCATTCATTTAGTTTTAGATCTACTTTAATGAAAACCTTTAGACTCTAAGGTTGGCTTCCATAATTCATGTTTCTCTTGAACTTCCTCTTTAGTCTTATCAACAAGAAGAATGTCATCAACAAAAAGCATACACCAAAGTACTTCCTCTTGTAAATGTCTAGTGAGAACATCCATAACTAAAGCGAAAAGATATGGACTTGAAGTAGATCCTTGATATATTCCAACTAAAATAGGAAAATATTTTGTCAATCTTCCTTGCGTTTGAACACAAGTAAGAACTCTAGTATACATATCCTTAATTACTTGGATATAACCAATATTAACTCCTTTCTTTTCTAAAACTCTCCAAAGCACTTCTCTTGGAACTTTATTTTATGCTTTTTCTAAATCAACAAATATCATATGAAGATCCTCCTACTGTCTCTATACTTAAACCTCTCAACAAATTTATAGCATCCATAGATTTGTTTTTCTATGGCATAAGAAACTTGTGACCTCAACCATTGGTTGTGGGCATAATGCCTAAGTTAACATATAGTGCAAGGGTAAATATGTCAAAAAAAGTGTTAGATGATTCATAAGAGACAGAATGGGAGAGGAATCCATAGTACTAGTAATAGGTTCATAAAGTAAAGTCAAATTAGATACATCCAAATTTGGAATACTATCAAAACTTTTTGAAATTTTCAATTTGTAATTTTTTATCCAAATACATTTTATGGTTTTCTATGCCCCATTTTCTAATAGTTAATTTTTTAAAGATCATCATAGCAAGCCTTTCAGGATTTATGTGTACTAATGTCTTATCATTCAATTTGAATTTTGAATGATTTTTGTTAGGGTTAACAATAGGCATATAATTACATTATTAAAAATTAATTCCTATAAATTTGTTCATGCAAATTATTAAATTGCTATGAAATAAATAATGAAATACTAAATTAGTAAGATGTGCCTTGAGGGATGCTACTAATGAGATAATTTAGTTCTATGATTAGATAATAAAGAAAATGAAAAAAAAGAAGTAAACAATGTAAATATGTTTTGCTTTAATGGATAAACAACTAGGTAATGACTACTGCATTTTTAAATCTGACCAAACTTTAAAATTTAGTTTTTTTTTTCTTTTATTAAAAAATTCCATCAAAATATTGATTCAATTTCACTCCTTCCAAATATTTCTTTATGAATTTGTACGTCAACAAATCATGAACAAAAATAAAGTCAGCTAGTTCAAATGATTTACTAACTTTGGTAGACATGATCATTCATGTTCACATTTAGATTCACTTTATTAGTTTGCTTAGTTGATTCATCATTTACAACAAGCATGATTAGTTTAAGTAGTTCATGTTTAATGTTTAGACTCATAGTCAAGAATAGATTCAATTTTATTTGGAATTTAGATCCATGATTGGTATCAAATTTATGTTTTATTTTTAGTTAGATACTATTGCTAGTTGTTGAAAAGTTCAATTTGAGTCCCAAGACTAATTTTTAATGGACTCAAATTTAATTTTAATTTTGGACTTTAACTTGTTTAGATGTAGATTCGAGAATGTGTTAATGTAACTTTGAGTATACAATTAATTCATTTTCCAAAAAAAAAAATTTATGATTTATAGTTTTTTCAATAATATTAGATTTGACCATACATAGTTTTTGTCACTGTATGCTTGATAGGTTTAAGTGAAGTTAAATATTTCTCTTTGAGGATTTTAACTACAATTGTTGCATTACTAAATATTATTCATAATATGCCTGAATGTTCAAAATTTTATTATGAATCCATTTTTCTTGGTGAATTTAAAAAACCCTAAATAATAACAAGATAATCTTGAGATAATTATGAGATCTATAAACCTATCATAATATGCAAATGCACTAAAATTATGTTGATTTAACCTTAAAATAATTATCATGTCACGACTCAGCCCAGGGGCTTGGAATTATCAAGTCGAGAACAAATGTTCAAATGGTGAAATAAAATTTATATTTTCAGATTATTAATAATTTAAAATTTATCTAAATTGAAAAATAATGAAAGTGCCAAAGAACTATCAAATCTAAAGTAAATAAAAAATAAAAATACTTTTGTTTGTTCCTATCTCTTCTACTATACCCATTCTCTCTTTGTTCACCCATTTAAGCATGAATTATTAAAAAGCAACATAATGAGTTTTTAAAATTTCAATGGAGTAATTATAATTCTAAATCACAGTATTCAATGAAAAAAAATATGCATGTTGATCTTTCTATCAAATCATAGAAATTCATATTATAACCTGAGTATATTAATATCAATTATGATCATGAATACCATCTAAATAAATATTTTAAAATGTATAAACTTTGAAATATTAACTTTTATTTTACTTTTCAGGATATAAATTTTAAATTTTAATGAACTTTATATCTTAGTTTATACATCTATCTTAGCAGTACTGTTAAAATATAACCTAACTCACCCATGGTCGATACGTACTTCGTTGGCACCATGGAGTGTAGACAAATCCACTAATATATGGGGTGGAAAGACCCCTGTTCGATACATCCCTCGTCGGCATTGCGGGGCGTGTCTAATTTTCACTTTTGTTCGAAGTGGAAGGAAAGTCATCAACATACTGGTACATTGCTTCCCTAATTAGTATCATAAGAGGGTGATTTTTTTTCATCATGCATAGACAAGCACACATATATATAATATTTTCACTTGTCACATATATATAATATTTTCACTTGCATTCATCATAACATGCATTATTTCTCCAAGTGGCATGATAGTTACTAATCATTATATGTTACTCTATATGAAGTCTATGTGTCATGCTATAATGATCAAATATTTTTTTAGAGAAACTAGTGTATTTGCATATTTCAAGTAATACTAATACATGCCTCATCCTTAACAATATGATAAATAAATTGTAGTAGAGAGCATATCAATAAAAAATTTAAATGTGAAGAATATAAATCAAACATACTAGTTAAATGTATAAGGTTCGAAAGTAGAAAATAGTACTGAAATTCAGAAACATAATTACCCATCTCAAGGTCATTTTACGAGCTTGACTTGAAAATTTTTGATTGATCTTGTTTTTTCTCATATGCTCTAATGTTTTCCTGCATTGGATGAGAAATTATCCAGCAGAAGTTCAGGGGCTAAGGGTGATAATTTGTTTTTTTGCCAGCAAGGCTCTGACTTTCTTTTGAAAAGAAGGTTATTTGCTTTAGTGATTATGACCCGTAGTTTATACGGCGAGGCTCCAGTTTTGTCTCAAAAGAGGCATCAACTGTCCTCGTTGGCCGATTTAACACTACCTTTGCCGGTCCCAAGTCCGGATGTGAAAAGTGGAGGGTTGTGAAAGACAGTTGACAACCAGCTTAAAACTTGTCGAAACAATCATGACATGAATTCTTTAAAACATTGTGTTAATTCTAGGCCCCGGAAGAACGCTATATACGAATCTGTGAAAAGTGTGTGCCACGATGCCTGTAGTGTTAAATAAGCGGGTTCCCACATTATGGATGACGCGCAAAAGAAGTTAGTCCATGAAACTAGAATTAGGCTAGAAATTTGAAATATATGTACTCTTAATTGCTCAGGTAAATTGATGGAATTAATAGATGTTATGATTTATAGGAAGATAAATATTTTATGTATTCAAGAAACTAAATAGAGGAAGGAGATTGATATTTTAGGTTTTAAACTTTGAATATGAATTAAACGACGAAAGATTATGTGATAAAAGGTTGAAGAATAATGTTATAAATATTAATAGATTTGGAGATAGAATTATAGCTTTAATGATTATTGTTGATACTAAGATTATCAATGTTATAAGTGTTTATGCTCATCAAGTAGGTTTTGATGTAGGCTCAAAAGAAAATTTTTGGAATGAATTAAAGGGATTAATAAAAAAGATAGCTTTTAAAGAAACAATATTTATTGGAGGATTTTTAAATGGGCATGTTGGTAGAGTGGTTGAAGATTTTAAAAATATCCATGGTGGCTATGAATTTGGAGTGACTAATGAAGAAGGTATGACTATATTAGATTTTGTAGTTATTAATATTTTATTTAAGAAAAGAGATGAGCCTATTATTACTTATAAAAATGGATCTAGTAAAACACAGATTGATTATTTTCTGATAAGAAAAATAGATCATTTAGATTGTGAAGATTGTAAGGTCATTTTGAGTGAAAGTTTAATTATCGAACATCGACTGTCAGTTTTAGATTTTAAGAAGAAAGATTGTAAGATGAAAATTAAATCAAATTATTGTTCTTAGATGGGATTGAAGATTAATAAAATATATTTTAAGAAGCTACAAGAACTTAAAATTTGGGATGTTCATAAGGAAGTTAATGTTATGTGGAAAACTAAGTGAAATTAAGTTGCAAAAATGTGGAGAATCAAAAGGAAAATTTTTTTTAATAAAATAGTTGGGAGTCGAATGCGAAAGAAAAGATAAGAAATAAGAAGTATTGTTATAAAACTTGGTTTAGATGTAAAACCCTGGAGAATTGGGAAAGATATAAAGTGTAGAAATTAAGAAAGAATATATGAAAAAAAAAATTTAATTTTAGATTTACATAGAATGGATACCAAGTGAAAGAAATCAAAAGAAGAAGAAAGATCTCAAGTGAGGTATTAATGATGAAAATCTTAAAGTACTTAGAAAGGATATTGAAAATAGGTGGATGAGGTATTTTAATAAACTTTTCAATGAAGGATCTGAAATATTGATTTTAAGAACTTTAATACCTAAACAAAAATAGAGAATTTTGTTTTATCATCATTAGTAAATCAAGTTAGAGAAGCTTTAAAGAAAATGAAATGTGAAAAACAAGAGAACTTGATGATATTTGGAGATCTAGAAATTTTTTGGCTTACAAATCTTTTAATTTTATTTTGGCTTGATGGAGTGAATAAAGTGACGACAAGAGTGTGCAAATTATAGCGAATTAAGTTAATGTGTCATACATTAAAATTATTATGGGAGTAATTGAGCATAGGTTATGATGTGTTACAAAAGTTTCTCACAATCAGTTTGGTTTCATGCCAGATAGATCTATTATGGATGCTATACATTTATTAAGAGGTTTGATAGAGAAGTATAGAGAAAGTAAGGAGGATCTACATATAATATTTGTTTATTTAGAGAAAGCTTATGATAAAGTTTCAAGAGATGTTCTTTGAAGAGTTCTAGAAAAGAAAGGATTTAATAATGGTTATATTCAAGTCATTAAGGATATGTATACTAGAGCTGTTACTTGTGTCCAAACACAAGGAGGATTGACAAAATATTTTCTTATTTTAGTTGGATTACATTGAGGATCAGCTTTAAGCCCTTATCCTTTTGCTTTAGTTATGGATGTTCTTACTAGGCATTTACAGGAACATGTACCTTGGTGTATGCTTTTTGTTGATGACATTCTTCTTGTTGATAAGACTAGAGGGGGGGTGTCCAAGAGAAACCTGAATTATGGAGGCCAACCTTAGAGTCTAATGGTTTTCATTTAAGTAGATCTAAAACTAAATATATGGAGTGTAATTTTAGTTGTAAAAGTTCTAGTGGTAGTATTGTGACATTGGGTGAACAAATCATTAAAAAGAGTGAGTGATTTAGATATCTAGGCTCTATTATTCAAAATGACGGTGAAATAGATGGAGATGTTATTAGAAGTCAAGTTGGATGATTGAAGTGGAGGAATGCATCTGGCTTGTTGTGTGATAGAAGAGTACCGCTTAAACTTAAGAGAAAATTTTATAAGATGATGGTAAGATCTGCAATTATTTATAGTGCAGAATGTTGGCCAATAAAAGAGAAGCATAAGACTAAGTTAAGTGTTGTAGAGAAGAGGATGTTCAGGTGGATAAGTAGCTTTACTCTTAAAGATAAAATGCAAAATGAGTATGTTCAGGAAAAAATTGGAGTAACTCCAATGGCAGATAAGATTAGAGAGAGTCGGCTTAGATGGTTTGGCCATATAAAACGTCAGTCGTCCGATGATCTGGTTAGGAGAGTAGATGCATTTGATTTGCCTTATGTTAAGAAAGGTAGAGGTAGACCTAAAAAGACTTGGTTAAGATATATAAAATATGATCTTAGTATACTTGAATTAAATAAGAGTTTGACACATAATAGGACACAATGGAGAAGAAGGATTCATGTAGCCGACCCAACATAATTTTTATTATAATTTTTTCCTCTCTTGAACTCATATAATTATACTTAATGAGCTTATCTATTTAGTTATGTGATATAATTGAACAACTTATTTTTTTCATTAAACATTTACAATTTTATATAATGGTATGAATAATCATAGTATTTTATCTTAATATTTATGATTGTATAATATAATTATAACCATTAATATAATTTTATGTATGAACTACTCCGTTAAACTATATGATATTTGCTCTTGTTATGTAATTTTATCTCATTCCTTCAAACCTATAAATCAAATTTCATTATTAAGTTCTTGGAAATCTTATATTTATAATATCAACCTATTATTTTAAATAACATCATATTTTGTTTTTCTCAATTAATAACTTTGTATAAATCATTTAATATCAAATTAGCTTTCAAGATGTTATATATAAAATTATTAAATAATATCTATTATTTAAATATTATTCATCCTCCATAAAATTTATAAATTCCAATTATATACATTTATACAAAATCACCCATTAAGTATCAACATAGCTAAAAGTCCTGGCCTTGTAAATATAAACCCTAGCCTAAAAATCTTTGATTATGTTTGTATATAATTTCTTAAATCCAATATTTTCATGAGACAAATAAAAGTTTTATTAAATTCTAGATAACTTTCAGAATATGAGGAAAACTTAATATCTTTCAATTTCTCTAAACCTCAAATAGACATACCTTTTGTGTTCATAATTGCTTCTAATGAATTCGTCAACAGCTAACATTGTTGTCTCCACATACAAGATCATTGCTGGTTGCACAAACTCAAGGCATGGTTCAGTTTTTAATACATTAAGCCTTCTTTTTTCCTTGGTTTCTTCGTTCGAGCTCTGCACAGCTCTCTAACCTTGCTCAAAATCCCTCTCCCATCACACACTTGCCTACCGGTGTTTTAGCTGACCTCACCTACTTGCCTAATGCAAACCTCGCCAACTCGCTCGATGTCGACCTCACCGCCCTCATGCTCACTTGCTTGGTCTCTCCCTCCCTCGCTCGCTCTCTATCTCGATTCATTTTGTCTCCCTATTTTCTCCTTTTAAAAATAAGGAACTAACTAGCATTGATTTAGTTGAATCAGCGTTAGTCGATTCAAATACTTATATTTTTCAACCGATTTTCACATATCAATTGGTCCTGATATTCTCTGAATGAATAGTATTCTTTAAGTTAATATTCTAGATAAACTCATATAGGTTTGAGTTGAGATACGTTGTTAAATCAATTGATCATAATCAATTAGTTTTGATTCAACAAATTCAAGTCTTTCAAAATTAATGATAATACGCAATGAAGGATTCTAAATTATCGATCCAATTTAAAAATTCTTGAAGATTATACCTTTCATTAAATGTTGAACATAGTTTAAATCCTCGTGATGGTTATGTTGTATTTGTTTTGAAACATGATTAACCTAATTCTATTTATGTTGCTTCTTCTATAAGTTTTTGATTGATTACGTGTTCTATTTTATCTTAGTTGACATGATAACACAATCATATGCTTTGATAGTAATTTGATGTAGGATAATTTATTATTTAAGGTTTACTAACACTACTTAGAATGATATAAACTATAAAAAAAATAAAATATCACAGATTTCCAACAAATTTGGAGCAAAAATTGATTGTATTCAAGTTAAAAATAACAAGCATGCTTCATTCATCCAAACAATAATCTAATAGTCATTAAAAGATGAAATTCCCCATGAAAAGTGAGCTAATATAAACTTTTATCAACGATCAAATTTCATACTACAAACAAAAGTTGGCATGCATGACTGTTGACCAAATTTTATTCTTGCATACATATCAAGGACTAAAAAACTGAAAACAAGTATAATGATAAAAAATCACCAAAAGATAAGGCAAGAATAAGGATATATATCACATATAATAAAGAACAAGGTCTCATGCTGATATTAGGAGGATTGCCCTATCAGTAGTTGTCATCACCCGCAAAGCTCTTAAATAATATACATCCAATCACCAACACACATGCATTAATTGAAGTAACTTGGACTTTTATTTCAAATGCTTACTATTCAATAATTTATCATGCTTCAAAGGTCCTATATATAACCAATAATTTAAAATTGTGCAATTCAAGACTCAATGCCTTCCAAGAATTTTTAGCATGAGAATATGCACCTCATGGCCTTTCATGTGAGGCATAGGCCTCACAATATGTAAGCAGCGCCTGCTCCTTCAAAATTTGAGGCATGTGCTTCATATTTTATAAGCAACTCAAATGATTCAATTCTAAATGACATCGAGTGCAAAATAATAAATTTGAATTATTCTATACTATATTTGAATAGTGTTTAAATCATACTTCAACAATATGCTATGGGCTCAAAAGATTTGCGCCTTGCTACTCGTTGAGAGAGGTTGTATTGGTTTCTGATCAAACTTTTAGAAGGTGAATTAAATTATAGTTAATGTACTACCCAGAGATTTCATCCCTATTTTGCAAGAACTTTAAATCTGATTTTAGGTATTCCATAGGCACAAATGTTTATGATTAATTACCCCTCCTAGCAGTAAGAGAGAAATTTTTATTAAGGCTAGTCGTCAGATCACTGAATACACGTTTACATTTAAGGATAGTCGTTAGGTCGCTAAACTATTAATTGTAGTAGCAAATCATATTTAAAATTGATAGAATTCACCAATCTTACTTTAAGTGAATGGTGGGAGAAATGATGATGAGTTCGATCAAAATCTCATAGTTATATCGTCTCGAATAATTTTGGACCTTAGTCTACTTAGTCAGAGGAGGTGGTCAACCTAATCTAATAGGAAGATCTTTGTCAATAACCATAGGTTCTTTTGTCGCAGGAGACCTTGCAAACCTGAAATGAATGTTTATCTAAGGAGATAATTTTAAGTTGATCCTAGAGGATTTTGTGTCCTATCAAATATACCGTATGATTGACAACTTAAAGGATTGAGCCATTGGAGAATTTATGAGTTGTGATTATGACTACAATATAGTAGAGTCATTTAGAGACAAAATCACCTAATCATAAGGCCATAATTATGGCCATTATACAGTGGGGCCAAGAAGAGGTCAAACCACCCTATTAGAGGATCATAGTCATGATTAAAATTTAGTGGGGTCATTAAAGGGCCAAGCCACTCGGTTAGCGGACAAAATGTCATGGTTTGAGATCATTTTAGAGTTAACATAGTGATACTTGATTTAACACGAGCTATTTTGTAAGCTAGGTTTCTTTTTTCTTTTCTTTCTAAATTGTCACTCTCAACAAATGGGTGCGGAGGGTGAATTGATTTTTGCTTTAAGATGTAGGGTAAAGATTGAAGATGTGATCTGAAAAATTTCATACATTTCAGAGGAGTTTTGATAATTTTTCTAAAATTTTTTACCATATTGATCACTCAAAAAAATAGACTTTGACAATAGGCTAATTTGGATTGAATTAAACTCTAGAAAGCATTAAAGAACTTGAAAAAAATCAATACATGAAAATTGTGGAATTACGTGGGTTTATGATCCGGAGAATTTGGTAATTTTTTCTGGATGTTTGATCAGCCAAATGCAAGCCACAAACATACTAGGTCCTAGAAAACTTAGGTTGAGATCAACCCTTGCAAGTGAGATTTAAGATGGTTGGGTAGGAAAATTAGCTTTGATTTTTCTAAGTAGTGTACAATCCCAAAAACAACACACTACAAAAGATTGCAAGAAAAACACAATACATTAAATTAAATAAATAAAGTAAAGACAGTACTCGCAAAGTAGTGTTGGAAGTGAATCACCAATTCTTTTCATTTGTCGGCCACCAGGCTCCAACCAAATGAGTTTCTTCATTTAATGTTTTTTCACAAAATCAACATTAACCTTCCTTAATCATGAAAAAAAATATTTTTATTTAAGTCACTAATGACTCCCTTGAAATAACTCTCTTAATCAGCTCTAAAACTGCCTGAAATTGAACTTGCCATTTGTAGCTCTATGATGATATTTTTATTGTTCTTAAGTTTAAATCTTCAATTAGACCAGCGCAACAATTATAGCGCCTAGGTACTAGACAGACACTCAGAAATAATAAAACATGAAAGTTTCACAATTATAACCACAACACAAGCATTATATTTAAACATGATAATGCACATTATATATGACAATTTACATCACACAAAGTACACATAAAAGTCTTCTAAGTGGGCTTCATATATCAAACTTCAAGTCCTCCTAATGCTCTCTTGCTCCTAGTGCTATGGTCTCCCTGTGTGGTCTTCATCTTTCTTGCCTTAGCTCTAGTTCAGGGATCTTGATGTGGTCCATATTAGGGAGGCGCTGGAGAGATGTTTAGCAGCAGGTTCGGCTGGGGCTTTGAGAGGGATGTTTAAGACAGCAGGAGAAAATGAGATTAGGTGAGTGATGTAGGGAGGTGGAGGTCGATGGATCTTCATGCACCAAGGAGGAAGCGCGTTGTGGATGTGTGGAAAGAACTGAAGGAAGAAGGGAGAAGGAACGCATATGAATCAGTGGAAAAGCCTATATGATAGGTGCATATTGAGAAAATGCTGGAGCTGGGTTGACTTAGGTTATTTTCTTATAAAAAAATGGAATGAAATAATGGGGGGATGGAACATGGAGATGGGATAGTTACCAACTACACATACACAACAAATTTTACAGCATTTGAGGGATATGGGTAATAATTGGATTCATTTTTTTAATATATATATATGATCTTATATTATTTTAATTATTTCTAAATAGTGGTAATAGTTTTTACTCTTAATATATTTTGATAATTATATTAACAAAATTTAACAAAATTTAATTTGATCTTAATTTTTTAACTTCAAATATTTATTATTATTTTTTATGACATACGTCTTGACTAATGTAACTTCTCATTCCTCATTTGTCTCAAATTTCCCATCATCGTCTCGCTTATGGGTAAATTTCTAATTTTCTTCGTACGACATCCCCAAGAAATATGAGTGTATTTTTTGGTTAATTCAAACATTCTGGATGCATTTACACTATTTATTTTGAGAAATGTGGTCATTTGTCGAGATAATTTTGGTTCAAGTTGTGCGATGTTGCATCTGTAGTCTATCAATTTCATTATGTTTGGCTAAATAGAGTACATAAGCCCCTTCTCTTGTAATTTTGGTGCTTTGAACATGTTGGTGAAGCATGCAACTGTGTTGTCATTTGTCATTCATTGTATTTATCATGTTCAATGAAATTGTTTTTGGGATATTTTTCTCTAGTAATTTTGATGCTTTGAATGCATCGACACATTTAGTTTAGTGAAACGACATAATGATTTTCATCGTATGCAATGCATTTTGAGTTGGCTTTGTGTGATGATGTATCCTCCCTCCTTCACTCCAATTGCATTTGATCAACTTGAGTTTTGAAATAGATGAAGAGGTCAACACATGCAAATAAAATTTGAACCTTGATTTAACCTTGCTTGAATTTTGCTTGAATCTTGTTAAAATTTTGTTTGAATAGGGTTCCAATATTGATCAAATCTTTGTTAAACCTTAATAAAAAATATTTTTAAATCATGGTCAAACTTCAATCATTGTTTGAATCTTGTTGAGATGGTTGAGATTGAAGAAGGTTGATATCGAAGATAAGGATGAACATTAGGAGAAATTGACATAATTGACGATGAGGTAGGAGAGAAATCAATTCTTTATGATGATGATTCTAATGAAGGCTCTCTAAGTGATGAGAGTGCTAGGGACTTTTAAATTTATAAATTCTAGTCATAATGTCTTGTTATGTTCTTACTTTGATTTGGGAGTGAGAGAGAGACACTAATTGTGTAGAACTTATTTTTGCTTGTTGTGTTCATACTTTGATTTCTTATTTTAGATGTTTGTATGATATTTTTTGCTTCATGATTTGTTATTAGGATATTAATATCATATTTCTAACTTCATTTTTTGATGTTAGTATAATACGTCTTACTTTATATATAATTTATTGATTTTGAGGTTTACGCTTCAAAATGCCTCAATGCCCAATTGCATAATTTTTAACTTTATGATAACCCATAAATTACCTAAAAGAAGAAACTCCAGGGTCTTTCTTGATGTAATCATGAACAGCAAGTTCTAATTCTGCCAGCACTTAAACAATTGTAATCAACTTTAACTTTCTTAATTTACCTATGAATTCATACATAAAAATTAAAAACGGATAACGGCAGCGGCTACAATAATCAGCAGAAAAATCATTCCAAAACTGTATGGAATCTGCTACTTTTCTTATAAATTCTTGGACTGTAGCAGGTTAGCTGTTATAAGGCAGCACGGGACTGTAGCAATTTACAACAGATGAAATCGAGGTCTGTAGCATCACTCCTCTCCAAAAGTACTGACATTTTTGTGCTGTTGATAACTTTTCATGGGTATAAGAGGGAGTTTGGAGACTAAAGGGGGTGGGGAGGAGGGTTGGTGGTGGAGCTAATGCTTAGAATAAGAGACCAAGGGCAAGGTTTTGAGAGTTAGAGTAAGCATAGAGTGATAAAGTGCCCAATAGTGGTTATAATGGGGGATATTAGGTTGAGTGGTTTAAACGATTGTTTGTACAGGTGAGGTTACTAACAAAAGAAAGAATGAAGGAAGGGATTTAAGAGAGTGAGTGTGGGAGGGAGGGTGATGGTGAGAAGAACCCACTTAAGATCTATGGCTAGAAAGAAGGCCTAAGAGTGATTATTGAATTGTGGTTGCTTTTGATCTATCAAATAGCTTTAACTGGCTAGATTTCTTGGGTTATTTCCTGCAAAATTGATGTTATGACTGCATCTTCTTTTCTGAAGAGGAAACTTGGATTTAGAGTTTGTTGTATCTCTTTCTCATGCTTTTTGGGATAAGGTGTTCAAGTGGCAATTCCCATGCAACAATTGGAAAGGTACCGTGCTTTAACGGTTAAGAAATCATGGTTCGACGTTCGACTCTCCATTATCTTGAGATATCTTTGCATGTCAAATATTCTTCAAGATTTTAATGAGACTTCGTTTTTCTCCTGATGATATCTATCAAGGATTTGTTTCCTATCCACATACATTTGTTGATTGGGATAGACTGGGTCCTGCATATATTATGCTTCATTAATCATCTAGACCTATACCATCTATTTAATATTGTTTCTTTCTTTGCCAACCTTCTTAGCAAAGTTTTAACCATTTTCTTTATTCCACTACATATTTTCTATGTTATCTTGGAGATTTGTGCATATTTTTTTAATTCATCATTATGAGTTATTTAATCATTCTTGATTTGTAAGTTCTGTTTGCTATTTCATTGATAGCTATTGAGTAGGATCCATACAAACTCTGTTGGATGTCATTCTAGAAACCCATGGCAAGAGCATCACCATCTATCAGGATTGGTGTTGTTCGGGTGGTGGATGCGGCTACTATGGTGGTGGTGATGGCGGTAGTAGATAAAGGTACAACCAGTGTGATGGAGGCTATGGTGGTGGAAAGAATGATGGATGGTACACTGGTGGTTGTGGAGGGTGTTACCAACGGTATGATGGCATATCTCACTACTCCTGGGGCGGGGGAAGTTTTGATGGAAACATGAAGAGCTAAACAGCAAAGGATGATCTGATCTATGGCTTGTGGGATTGCATATTTATAGTAGAGATGATTCCGTTATCTAGGTTTTTTTTATTTGATCTATGCTTGTTGGGTTTTGATCCATGTTATTGCTTGTTTCTTAGATTTTGGTGTGCTGCTTGATGACGAGAAGGAAAATAAGAACAATAAATTTGAGCATGTTTATCTTATTTGATTGTCTGTCAGTGGACGATGTGATTGAAATTAATCTTTAAGAAAAAAACTACAATGTATGAATGGGCGTTTTTGCAATCAAAGAAAATTCAAAACAGCATTCTGGGTTTTTTTTTTTATATTAGAAAAAAAACTTGAATAATTTTTTTTTCCACTGTGCAACAGGTTGTTCAGAAGGAAAGAGAGGACAAGCTTGCAGAAATACTTAAAGACCGGCTGCACCAGTATGTTATAGGTAACAAGGAAGCTTTTGTTAGTAATGCTAAAGCTGAGGTGGAAAAACTTTCTAAAGCAGGTAACACTTTTTTTGCTTGATTATTATTATTATTATTATTATTATTATTATTATTATTATTATTATTATTATTATTTTCACTTGATAATCTACTTGGTTTGTAACAACAATACAACTTTATTTCTTTTAATATGCTTTTACTTTCCTCCTAAATCTTCTCTCTCTGGTTTGCACAAGCTTCCTCTTTCTCTATGTTTCAATAATTTTGTTCTTGGACCTTTAAGAAAAATTCCAGTACGTGAATTATCATTCCCGAATCTTCATTTGTGTCTCATGTTGGACGTCTGAGGAGTTACTATTCAGAATGAGGATGAGATGCTCAAAATCATACACACAAGGTTAAATTTTTCATACTAAAATTTTAAGTTAGTTAGCTATTCGTCAACATAGAAATACACAAAATTTGTGCAAACTGTAATTTATTATTCTTTTAATAAAAATCTCTGGTAAAAATGTATGGACATAAAATAATCATACTTCAATTAGAATTCATAGTGGAATCAAAATATTATAATTGTGTGAATTTTGATTATAATCAATCACTTAAGAAAATAGTAAAGATAAAATATTAACAAAATATAAATTTAGGCCTCACACAATAAGATTCTTTATCTTGAAATTTTGTAGTCTCCAATTGCATCAAGCCAGAATGAATCACATCCACTGAGTATTCATGCAAAGAGAAAATTTTTTTTACTCAAAGTGAAATTCCAAAGGAACTATTTTGTTACATATGTTAGACCTCTTATTTATAATCACAATTCCTTTAAATTCCATGATCAATTGATATGGATGGCAACCATATGCCATAGAAGAATCATTGAAATCCATAATAGATAAAAAAGAAGCCATAAACTTGTATGTCACAGGTAGCTACCTTCAATACTTGAATTGCTAGGGAGCCTTCAATATATTGTAAAAAAATCAAGGAAATTGCTAAAGATCTCATAACTATAGGCTGCAAGGAAGCCATAATTAATGCGTAGCTACAATGCTTAAAGGAAACAAACTATAGTAGATCATAGGTCATGATTGGGTTGAACTAATGGGTGGGGATTTAAGTTCCACATTACCGTCCTTTCAATTTGACACACTATATTAAATTGTAAAATTTTTAGGGTATCTTAAGTTACTTATTCAAAACCTTTCCAATCATTAGTTATTGCAGTTTTTATCTCATAGCAAATATTTATACTTCAAACATTCAAATAGTTTTTTTTTTAAATTTTATTTTATTGTAAGATCCTTCTATTAACTCTCATTTTTTAAGAACAAATCCTGCCATTTTGTTAGACATCTCCCTACATCTCTTATTATATCTTTCCACTAACTTATTAAGACTATTTATCTCCACTTATGGAATGACAGGGGAAGTAATGGAGATGCATTTTTTGTGAACAATAAGGGGAGATGTGATGCCAATTTCATAGTTTTCGGAAATACAAAATGTATGCATTAAGAAAAATGTCTTGAAATATGAAATTTTAATCTAATTGTTGTTAATTTATTTTTTAGATTAATAGGAGTTTTAATTTTAGTATGTTTGTAAATACATGGCTAGAATGCTATTTGTCACGGACAGATTTTCCCCAAGTCACCCATGCAGCCTTAACACACCCTCTAAGTGTTATGTCAGCCTTATTCTCACATAACGCTAGGCTAGAATGCAAAGAGAGAAGAGAAGTGGGAAAATTTCATTAGTACAAAGAAGAGCTTACAAAGCTTGGGCCTTACACACTCACACTTAGACTCACTCTTCTTGGATCCTTACTTGGATGGTTACAAATAAGGGAGAATAGTTCTATTTATTGCCCTCCTCTCATGCCTATGAACAATTTAGAATACATTACACATTATATGTGCGAAGTTCTCTAAAATACTCCACATGATTTCCTACAAAATATTACATTCTATATTAGTCTAGACAGTTTTGGAGTCTCTCAGAATACTCTCTAAGCCCCTAGATAATTTTAGATATCTTTAGAGACATATAGAATCACATGGACTTCCAGTCTTTTGGAGGCTTCTAGTGTCTTTTGGAGTGTTCTGGGCATGTGTAGCTCCTTCTAAATCTTTTATCATATGGTGACTCCATGCTTTAATGACTCTGATTAGTCTCCTTGCCTCCCTTAACCATGTCATGCCCAGGTTAGTATGGCTAACCTCCTGGAATTTTGGCAGGGCGTGACATATTGCTATCTTAAAGGTCATTTTGTATTGATGTCCTAAATTCTTTAAATGCTTTGGTTTCTTTTGATTCTCTATTTTGTTGTTCCTGTAAATCTCGACTTGTTTGCTTGTGATAGTTGGAGAATTATGTTGTACTTGTGATTAGCCTTCTGAGGTTGGCCGAATGCCTTATTTGTTGTTTTGATTGTGATTTTATTGTTATCTAACATCACTTGCAAGCTTTTGTTGCGATTTTGTTGAGATAGCTTCTTACGATTTCTATGAGTGGCTTTACTTGTGTTATGCATGAATGGTCTTCTTTGTTTCATCTATAATATCTGCAGCCTTTTGATATTTGTACAATTTTTCGGATGTTTTGATTGGCTGATAGGGAATTTCAAAGGAATTTTTAATTATTAATAGATGTTTTAAATATGTAGAAAAATAAAAATAATTTATTATGAATAATATTTTGATTGAATGTGTTATGCCTAATTCTGGCAGTTAACTCCTTGATGAAGTTAAGGGCATGAAGATATTCACGAGAGATATTTTAGACAAGCTTGGGGCTTATTATTTTTTTAATGTTTTTTCACTCCAAATTTTATTATTAGATTTGATAATATGATTTATTTTATTCATGTTGATAAAATTTAGCTTTTTAATTTTTTAGTGAGTGCTTGGATTTCTTGTTGTGTGGCTTTTTTGTTACTAAATTTCTATTTATTATTGTAGTGGGAAACGCTTAAAGTTTCATTTGAATTAATTTTGCTTTATTTTTTTCATTTGCATTGATAGTATCAAATAACTGTTAAATATTAAGATTTTGTGATCAATAAAGTTTTACGTGCATATTGCAGGATTTTCTGTATTTTTGGTAGATTTTCTTTAGAAACTTTATATCCTTACATCCTATATCTCATTATAAGTTCCTTAGAAGGAACTTTTTAAGAGAAAAACCTCTCATATCATATTGCATGATTTATAAGTAGAATTCAAGGGTGGATATGTTAGTCCCGATACAACTTCCCTTCTTAATGTCAAATATGATTATGCTTATTCAAAGAATAGAAAAAAATACTTTTTGAGTCTACAATCATAGCTGATGATCCTGAGGAAGTAACAAATATCAGTGTTGAGATGAGTTGTTTATTCAATATATTCCTGGGATAGTATCATTTTTTTTTCAATATATTTTGAACTTTTTAAAGATTCTCGCTTTACTTGAGGTTCAGCCTAAAAAGGCTTGATTATGAAGTATAAAAAATGATTTTAATTTATTAGAACTAAATAAAAATATGTCACCTAATAGGACACAATGGAGAAAAAAGATTCCTATAGCCTACCCACATATTGGGACTTGTTGTTGTTCCCTTTGCTTGAGGATGACCTTGGATATCAACCTGGGAAGCCCTAAATTCTTAGCATCCATTCTTGTTAATGATATCACCTTGTGCTGGTTTTTTCTTAGCTAATTTTTTGGAACACCTTCAAGCCATGTTTGTTTTGCCCAATCATCCTTCTTTTCTCTTCACATCTATTCCGTTAGTTCACTTCCTTGATGATATAAGGTGAATTTGTTTCACTTACTGGGATAAAATCTAACCAAAAAAAAAAAAAAAAAAAAAAAGAGAGAAAATGAGATGGCATGTGGCTTCTCGATTCCTCCAACTAGCTGTAAAATAGGAAATCCTTCCTTTCCAACTCTTTCCCCTCTACTTGTCATTTTTCGTCTTTCCTTTTCTCTCCATCTCTTCCTCCTTAATATTTTCCATCTTTTCTCTTCTTTTGTGCTCCTTTCTTTCTTATTTGCATCTGCTTGATTTGGAACAAGTGTCAGGTTCAAAGATACCATGCTTTTATAGTTTACATGGGTTTGTCGCCTTTAATTTGAATCATTATATCTTCTTTTGTCTGTCTGCATTCTATTCAAGTATGCTTGACCAGTCATTAACCCTTTTCTTTTTTGGAAGATTTACATACATACCACAAAATTTTTATGCATTTACATATCTAACACCTAAAGTTAGATATTTATTTATCTAACACTTTTCTATGCTTAAAAAGGTGCAATTCACTTTTAAAAAGTGAGTGATGATGATATTTTTGATATGATATTGAAGATTGGGGTGTTATATATATATAAATTGAAGTTTAAGTGTTAGATATGTAAATCCATAAGAATTGTGTGGTATGTATGTAAATCCCCCTTCTTTTTTTTGGATTTCTAATCCTCACCTTTTTCTATCCATACTTTGTCTTCCTCCATGTTCCACCTTATGTTGCTTTCCTTCATCATTTTCTTAATAATTATAATGTCAGAAGAAACGAAAAAGATTTCCAGATATTTATCTTGGAACTGTTAGTTGTAGAGATTGTCACTGATAGCAGCTTTCTTGTCAGGTGTCTGTGTACCTATGGTCTTTTAGTATTCTAGATCACGTCATCATAGTTGAAATACTCCAAATATTGAATTTTTGTTCTCTAATTAGCTTTTCAGGTAAATGTCGGTGCATATCTAGCTCTATTTTTGTGTATTTTTACAGCTTTGCTGCAAGAAAAGCTGCTTCTGGAGTAGGGGGTATTTGGATGGCAATTTTTTTCTGCTTTGTGGAAAGCAGTAGGCTCAAATGTACTCTCAAAAGTACCTGTGGAGAAGAAAAAAATTGCTGTTGGAATGCAGCCTGCATTGTGTTCCTATGCCCTTCAAGATTTATCCAAAGCTTTACTATTAAAATCAAACAAACCCTATTTAATCGAAGACTTCCCTTCCCTCAAAACTGTTTTTTTTTGTTAGTACTTCCAACAATAATAATTATAGGATCATGTTATCTAATTTTCCTAAGTTGTTAATTTCTTTTCACAATCATTAATGATAGAGTACAACCTGTTTTAAGTCATAACCATAATATTGGTTGTTAAATAATGACAAGCGAATTAAAGTCCTTAAGCTGGAGAAAAGAACAAAATAATAGTTTTTATCAGTTAAAATAATTCATTCTTTTTTCAATACAATATCTACTCCGCACCAAGTGTTCTCCTAAACAACTCAACGTCCTTTACTAACAACAACATTTTGATAGCAACTTCTCAGTTAGTTTTATGACAACATCGTAAGCAAATGGTGCCTCAGCCTTTAGTTTGAAGCTCTTATGATCAATCTTATCCTTCTACATTTACATGAATTTCTGTTGATCTATTTATGTACAGTATAATTCAATGTTTATTTTATACTCTTTGACAGCTTATGGAGTTGATATGTTAAACACAATTGGCTACATATATGCAAGGCAAGCTGCAAAGGAGCTAGGAAAAAAGGCAAAATATTTAGGTGTGCCATTTGTTGCTGAATGGTTTAGAAACAAAGGCCATTTCATCAAATCCCAAGTTACTGCTGCAACAGGTGAAATATCATCCATCAGCTTCTCCTTAGTTGTTCCAGCCTTTCTTTGTATTTCTGTAGAAGTATGTTTTATTTTCTTTCATGTCTCAGATAGCATGATCATGACCATTTCTATATGTAGAGGTTTCATGAACATCCACTAGCTATCTGCAAGAATTTGCATATTGTTTAATGTGATTACGTTATTGAATTGCTTGACGTTTATTTTGCTATTTTTGAATATCATTCCTTTTGCAGGTGCGATTGCTCTTATGCAGCTGCAAGAAGACATGAAGAAGCAACTTAGTGCTGAAGGGAACTATACCGACGAGGAACTAGAAGAATACTTGCGGTCTCACAAGAAACTGATGATTGATTCCTTGTGGAAGCTCAATGTTGCGGATATTGAAGCTACTCTTGTACATGTTTGTCAGAAGGTATGCATGTGGTTCTTTGTTCTTTAATTTTCTATTTTAATCATGCTTTTTTATTTGGTGTTTTCTGAGTTATTTCCCTTTTGCATTGGCTTATTACCATCTTAAGTTCACACTCTTGTTCATCATCCTCATGTTGGTAGCTTCAATAGAGAAAGAAACAGACTCAATCCAAATTTTCTGGTTTGGTTTGGTGTGGTGAAACTTTCTTCTCATTCTTTAAGGAACTACTTTTGGCGTTTAGGTCTAGTTTGGTTCATTTTGAATACCCAATTTTCTTTTGACATGCTCTTCTTCCTTCCTATTTTTTTCAAATGATATATTTGTTTTTCTTCTCAGTGTTTCTTAGTGGTTTGTTGATATACATACAATATTCATTTCCATCTATTTTGCAAGCCTTATTAAATGTCAGTCTTGCATTCTAACATCGTTCTTTATAAGATATTCTAGATTTACATGCAACTATTATTTTGATAATGTTTTTACCATGTTCATTTTTGCACTTTTGTCTTTATAGTTACTCGATACTTGCATCAATATTTCAATTATTGATTAGTGGTGCTCACACATTTTTCTATTTCTTTCTTGTTTGTGAATTCTTTTGATCTAATGCCATAAAATGTGATTAGGTCTTGTTTCTAATTTGTGTTACCATGATTTTTTTTACTTCTTCAATATCTTTGGAAACACCCAAAATTATAGTTTTGTTTTGTTTTCAATATGCAAAAATAATGTTATTAAAAGATAAATAGGTCCTATATTGGCCATGTATGATTGGCCTATTTTTGATCTCTTATATAGAAGAATAATGATATAAATGATTTTAAAATTTTTGAAGTTATGATTAAGAGTGCGTTTGGGAGAGTGTTTAGTGCGACAACGCACCGCTATGTTGTTTAGGAGTTGCGTTTTGAGGAATCTGCAGTGGTAAAGTTTTATTTTTCAATTTAACTTGGCTACCTATGATGACAGCTAGAAAGTTATGATTTGACTTTTATAAAATAAAAAAAAATTATATAGCCACCACAGCTTTCTTCATATAGCAATTTTTTTTGCAAGAGCTCTACCACTATTTTTTATATAGCTACAGCTGTCCCAAATAAACCCTAAGTAGTTAAACTAATGAAGTGCTTTTGAAGTGTTATATAATAAAAGAATATCATATAGATTTAATACAAATTTTGTAAGACTGTAATTAGACCGTCTATGTTTACAAAATATAGGTATTAAATAATAAAATATTAATTAAATTGAGTTTGATAGAAAGGTGAATGTTAGATGGATGAATGATAAAATTAATACAGATGAATTAAGGAGTGATTATGTTAGAAGAGTGATTAAAGTAGCATCAACTACAAATCTTGTAATTGAAAATGAATTTATGTATTTTGGACATAGCAATGAAGAGTAGAAAATTTGCCTATTACTGAGTTATATAAAATTTGTGCCAGAGGCTTAGGAGTATGAATAGCAGATCAAAATTAACATAACTAGAAGTTATTCAAAAAGATAGATTTAACATCCCTTGCTACTTTAGTTTGAATGAATGAAATTTGATGAATAATATTACCGACTTAAAATATTTAGGAGGGTAGGACTAATGATGTGGATGAGGATGAGGATAATTAAGGATGGTAATTATGTGCAAAACTCTGAACTTGCTTGATGATTTCTCAAATTTTAATCAACTTAAAATAAAAATCAATATATTTTAATTCAAATATAGTTCACTTGAAACAAGTTTGATTAAACTTGAAATCGACTTGATATATTTTACGCAGACTAAAAGATACTCGAAGATAGCTCACATATTTAAACTTAATTTCTTTTATTTCATTTAGACAAGATACTCAAATGACTTCAACAACCTTAATTTCTTTTATTTCTTTTATTTCTTTTATTTCGTATCTTTTAGTCTGTTTGCTTCAACTTCTCATTAACCATTTTTGAGAATCTCATCAACCATAATTTCTTTTATTTCGTACTAAGGAGGAGTATATTTTTTGGGCCTATTATAGGACAATAATGCACTATTTATAGGATACTTGATATCTTTATATATTTAATTTCTATGATAATTTGCAAAGAAAATAATATTCAAATTTCAACTTTAAATAAAAAAGTTTTTCAATTAATTGCGATAGCCAATAATTCTTTTCCTTAAATAGAAACCATCTTCATACAAACAATAAACACTTTATTTTTTCCTCCTAATCTAGCTTGCACCCCATTAGATCCCATTCATCCTTTAATTATTTTTCACCCTTCCTCTAAAGTTGTATAGTAAATATTAATCAATCTCAACTTACTAATGTGGAAATCAAAATTAGATTTGAACTGGTCTTATGTAAGGATCTTTGTGATTTTTATGTAGGAATAAAACACATGTAAATAATTCTCACTTTTTAAATTTTTTCCTTTATAAAATGGCAATCAGCATCAACATGTTTAATTTTATCATGTTGGATAAGATGTTGACTATTGCCTTGTTGCCACCATATGATTCCATTAGAGATCAATAGGCTTTTTAGCTTAATTGAAACCTATTGCAATTACAGTAGTTTGCATACACCATTGATCATGGCTCTATATTCAGTTTTAGCGATACTCTAAGCTACTAAATTTTATTTTTTGGTTTCTACATATGATAAAATTGCTCCTTACTTCAGTGCAATAACCGGTTATAGATCCTCCATCAATAGGAGAATTAACCTATCAAACCTAAATCAGCATGGACTTTAATTTTTCCCTTTGTTACTTTCTTGAAAAGTATTCCATTTTCAGATAAACTTTAAACACAAAAATTCTGTAGTAGCCTCTAGATATTCCTTTTATGGTGACTGCACGAACTGGTTTACTAAGTTTATAGAAAAGATGTTGGGTTGTGTAGGATAAATAAACTAATTTTTTCACCAATTTTTTTGTATTGATTAACATCAACAGGTTCTCCATTTTGTCTTCTATAAGCTTTATGTTGGGATCAAATTGAGTGTCCACAGGTGATGGAGGGTGAAAGAGGGTAATTCCAAATACCATTTTGTTGAAAGGATCACAAAATCTTATATAAGGAGAAGACCACAAAATCTTATTCATTACATTGCTAATAAAACAAATAAATTAACGTCAACTTAATAGTTCATTTTATTTCATGACAAGGTTCTGTATAGAAGTAGAAATCATATAATTTAAAGAGAAAAGTAGGGGGCCCTTAATATTAATTAAAATAATACATAAAGCAATGATCTAACTGTGTCTATTCTTTTTGAAAATTGAATTTTTCATCTTCTTGATTTTTCTTCTCGATTTTCCATCTCTCAGATTCATGATGAAAATGATGTTTCTTTTCGTCCACTCATTAAAATGGTTGAATTTATTCTTCATCATGGAGAAGCTTCTTTAAGTTTCCAAATTTTCATGGAAAAGTTGCTTTAAGTTCACTTAACATATTCATTAAAAGGAAAAATTTTTAAATTAGGCTTAATATTAATCATAATTAGCAATTTAGGCACCCAAAAAAAAATAAAATCAGTGGTTAGACGGACGGGCGACGCGGCGCCCGCGTCGCTACCGTCGTCGTCCAATGACGACTTATTTATTTATTTTTAAAAATGAGCAGTTCATTATTTTTGTATCGAGTCATACGATGTAATCGGCGAACTTCATATCGTTGGAATCGTCGAAATTTTACAAGTTTCATGTTTTCAAAATTCGATTGCGCACGTCTGGCAGATTTTGCAAATCGCTGAAACGAGCGAAAGTTCAGCGAATTATATTTTGTCGAATTGAAGCGAACCGTATCGTTGGAATCGTAACGAAATTTTCTACAAGTTTCATGTTGGTCAAAATTTATGATTATGGCCGTCGCGCAGATTTTGAGCTGCAGCCGGTCGGGTTGAGAATCGAGATTTTTCGTATCAGTCATCGATTAATGAATTCGAACTTTGTATCATTAGAATCGAAATTTCTACAACTTTATGTTGGTCGAATTTATGATTCATCGATCGCGGATTTTGAAATGAACAATGTTGAAATGCTCAAATAACTCACACTAAACAAACACTTTTAATGAAGTGTAATTAACAAGTTTTAAGAGTCATGACATGTACACATTCGTTGATAGCGCATTAATCTTATTGTTAGGAGATAATTATTCATATTGCTTACATTCATATAAGAGAAGTGAATGTGCTAATATTAGAAATGCAATCATTTTCAAACAAGAATAAGAAGCTAACACAAACTAACTACCTCTCTACTGTTACTTCCACAGGGAATATCCTCTCTAAAAAATACATCAATGTACAATTTATTCTAAACACTTAAAGTCAGATAAATAAAGTCGCACAAAAAAGATATGAATATTTACAAATTAAGGTAATCAAACAATAAAATAGTTCTTATGATGATAGACGATACAATAAGATAATAAAATGTAATCTGTATGGGCATAAGATAAATGCAGATCTATCTCCGACGATGTACTGCGATGCGGTATCGCATCATTCGCGTGTAATGGGTAGGTGGTGCCGGGCGGTCGTAGATGATGCTCCTGGTCTGTTGTTCAACCGCTTCGGATGGTTGTTGCGGTAACCCAAGTGTGTTATCGATTGAAGGCGTGTAGAGCGAAACCATGATACCATACGGTGTCATATGAAATGAGGGAGGCCCATATGTAGGAGGAACTACTTGCTTTAAGGGATGCATCACATACTTCATGCAGAATCTCGTAGTGGGTGTGAATGTATATGTAGATGGTTTGACCCCTGGTGGAGATGATGAACCAATATCCATCGTCCCATCCTGCGGCGATGAAGTACACGGAATCTTAGTGTCCGTTACCTATCGAAATATCCATATGCCTTCTGACTCCCACTGACCCACATACTGATTGATTGTTGAAACTCATTCCTCATCCTCCCAAAATAAGCGGAATATATCCTCGGTATTGATATGTACTGTTGTGTTGACGAACTTCAATTATGATGAAATTAAAAAAAATTTATTATTATAGTTAAGAAATGTTGGCTTACATGAGTCGATCTCGAGCTGGGTAATAAGTGTCGAGGGTATTGTAGGTGCGGATATATATGAAGCGACCGTCATTTCATGTGTCGATTAATGGTTACCTCTCCTGGGAGTCTACCACCACAACTAAATCCCATCTCTCTTGCAATATATATCGTGGTAATCGACCCGGTCTTCGTCGCTTCTCTCGACCATCCACTCGCCTAAAGAAGAATCGTGCAACCTCGGTCATAGGTGGAAGGCGAGGCCTAAGCACGATCGGGCGGTGACACTCAACTCGTTTCACTAATCAAGATTTTCTGTATGTTGTCCCATGTAAGCATATCTCTGCGTGCGTGCGGATCTCAACTCAGATGGCTTCCGGATCACCTGTTATTTGAAATGATTATTACTATCTATCTACATACAATAATGGGCCCAAAAATACACTTACAAAATAATATACGACTCTAGGCTAGCTCGTCAGAAAACTCGATATTATCTGGACATACCCTTCATTCCAACAACTCACACTCACCATCCTATGTGGTATGGAATATGCAACGTTAATTCTGACATGATCACACACCCATACCTATAGTAGCTGCAACCAATCATATTCGTCGCCGCCGTTCTCCTCATGGAGCTCCTCATAAATGAGCAAGCACAACCGATCCTAATGAGAACTCTCGAATGTCAAGATCCTCCAAGAGGGATCGCGGTGAATCTTTGAACAAGACATGTCGGCATAAGCGGCAATAGCAAAAGTGTAATTTCCGGCGCGTACTGGCGTCCTAAATAAGAATCCAGTAATGTCAGCCCACACGTAAGGAAAAACAAGTATGCATACGCTTGCCCCATTCGTATTCTGGCGTGATATGAATGGATCAATCGTAGACAATGCGGCTGATGTGCTCCATCAATTCATCAATCGGCCAAGATGCGTCGCCACAATAACATTCCGTCCAATAATAGGTTGATTCACACTCGGATCATGACATCCGCAATGTGTGATCGTCATCTCACTGGGCAAATAATGAATTTGTCTGCGAAGACGCGTTTCCGAATGTTGTGGCTGGTGATCTAGCGAATGTCGCGTCGAGACGCACGTCAATCCACCTGGCGTGAAAAACAATTCTTGACCAATCTTTGAACATGAGATGCGATCGAGCGAAACCTACACAGTATGAAATTATAGTTCAGTAGACAAAACTATAAGAACAATTCATATACATAGTTTGACTTAAAAAATCTTACCAAGTCAGAATGTGTTGCTCTGTGCCGACCACGTAGTGCAGCTATACTAGGGTGAACTTCACGGAGGGTAGTCACGAGTTTCCTCTCCCGTCTTAGCCTCTGCGTCGGGGTGAGGATCTTCTTCGACAGACATCCTACCGACATAAATTTTGAATCAATTGGTGCTTGTGAAGAGTGACTTCGCAAGTTTCTTTGAATGAATTATAGTAATACAATGTATCATATTAATTACATTAAAAAAATCCTAATCTTGAGTAGTTCTGCATCAACATCTATACCACATACAAAGTACTAAAGAAAGAGTAAAGCAAAGCCAACTTACTTCAGATATAAAAGGCCACAATTTGCTTAGTTGCTTATTTAGCCACTTCACCTGCATATGCCATAGATAACTCACATGTTAAGGACTATGATATTTTCTAAATGATCTGTGAAGAAAAAAAAAACTAAGAAAAGATGTTTGTAGGATTCACAAAAAAAGCACATATAGTCCTAAAGTAAAACTTTGACAAAGCAAGTGCTGAAGAAAAAAAAAAACATAACCTAAAACCCTGAATACAAACAAGTAGAGCAACCAATAAGATGCATCGGATTGCAGTTCTGCATAAGGCTGTATGATAATTTTGATTTATAGCAACAACTGACCTATTCATAAGCAGGGAAGGATACCAACTCAGGAAATTTGTCACACAGTTTTGTCAAGTCATCTCTATTAAGTGGACCCAAAAGTGTTATATCAATAGCCTGTAGAAGAAGACCAAAATAAGCAAACTTATGGAACTTACATATTCACCTAAAAAAATATTGCAGAACATCATAAACTGAAGTAGTAAAGCAAACAAATATCTAACACAAGAACAAAAAGAAGTATATAATGCACAAAATATCTAAAAACAAGACATGTTTCTTTACTATAATTGGGATTAGACTTAAAAAAAATCTAAATTTCATTCTTAACTGCTAATTTGACAAGAAACAAAACTCTTAATTCCTGAAAATACGGGGCAGCGACCGTAGTATCTGCACGGCTCATCTGGTGTCGAATTGCTGAACTTGTATCGTTGGAATCGTAACGAAAATATTTCATGTTGGACAAAATTTGTGATAGCTACCCGATCGCCAGATTTTGCGAATAATGCAAAATCTGCTGTCTGAAAACTCGGGCAGCGATGGTATGCATCTCGGCTCTGATGTCGAATTCTGAACTTCATTGTTGGAATCGTAATGAAATATTCGACAACTTTCATGTTGGACAAAATTTGTGATAGCTACCCAATGCGCAGCAGATTTTGCGAATGTGCGCAAAATCTGCTGCGCTGTCCTGAAAACTCGGGGCAGCGACCGTAGTATGCGCGTACTGAACTCATACGGTGTCGGAATTCCGCGAACTTCATATCGTTGGAATCGTAATGAAATATTCAACTTTTATGTTGGACAAAATTTCTGATAGCGGCCCGATGCGTAGCAGATTTTGCAAAAGTATGCAAAATCTGTTGTGCTGTCCTGAAAACTCGGGGCAGCGACCGTGACCGACATACGGACTCACTGATTGTCGGAATTGCGAATTCAATCGGAATCATTAACGATATTCTATAACTTTCATGTTGGACAAAATTTGTGATAGCTACCCGATGCGCAGCAGATTTTGCAAATGTGCGCAAAATCTGCTGCGCTGTGCTGAAACCAGCAAAGGCACAGGTAAAGAAGCTAAGCAAGTAGAAATCAACAAGCTAAACAGTAAGCCAAACAGAATTATAAAACTCATACATAACAATCAACAGGCTAGGTAACATTGTCGCAAAAGAGGAGAACTTTATACAACATCTAAATTTTTCAATCTATCAACTTTCATTCTCAAGGACCAATCTAGAGATGAACCAACTGAAACGTAAGGCAAGTCTTGTTTTTTAATCACAACTTAGGAGACAACAGTTAACTATTCATAAGAAACGAACATAAAACATGCAGATACTTACTCAAAATTCATTGATTCAAAAGGCACCAATTCAAACAAGACTAATTTGCTTTTGATGTAAACCAAAAATATGAGAAATCAACTCCAATGATATCTTCATAATCATCCAAATTAGAAAAATTCAGCAAGTGTTTGAAAGCCAGCAAAGCATACAAATCAATTGGAATTCATGCTGCTCACTTATTAAAGATTTGATTAAAATCAATCATACTCGTTAAGTTATTCACAAGTAATGTACATGAAAAGTATCTTTAAACCAATAAATATTCTCAAAACAAGAGGATGTGTTTACATTGCACTTGAAGGAATCAACATATAATCATGAGCAGAATAGAAAGTATCTTTAAACCAAAAACTTTTTACATATATACATCACATATCTTATACATAAGAATCAAATTACTCCAATTTAAACTAGGCAAACCCGCTTGAATCTTTGCTGAAATCCCGCACAAGATCAAATGGCATTATAGGTTTAATGGATAAGCACAAATGAAAATCATTGTAAATGACAAAAGAAGCTAACCAATAGAGAATCTAATATTACTAAATATCAGAATCTAAAATTTTGAACTAACACACACTCAGAACTAGATTCTCATTTCTTTATGGATAATACTAGATTTCATTGAGAAGACTACTTTAAAAATACCAGATTCTTATTGGACTCTAATTTTATAGTAAGAATCGTATTTGGCGCGTATCGTAGTCAAACGGTATCGAAATTGAGCGAAATTCATATCGTTGGAATCATAACAAAATTTTCTACGATTTTCCTGTTGGTCAAAATTGTGTGGCGGCATAGCGATTTTACATGTGTGCAAAACTCTTTGTATTTGTCATGTGTCAGGCGCCAAGACCGTAATTTCGGCGTATCGCAGCGGTGTGAATTGGCGAAATTCATCGTTGGAATCATAACGAAATTTTCTCGACTTTCTGTTGGTCAAATTTTTGATTCTTGATCTTGATCTTGGCCGATTTCTACTTTACCACAAGCACAACAAAACAACAACATTTACTACCTATCTTAACGGCCCATGCGACATTCTTGCCTTGCACTTGGATTTCCGCATTTCAATCCTGATATCGGATGTACTACAAAATATGATAAATATCAAAATTATACGAAATGATTGAGGACCAGGGATTACGTTCTTGAACAAAATCTAGATCTTTGCGATTAGCTCACCTTCTAGCAAAACCGTTATTATGGCCAAATCATTGCTTCTTGTAGTATTTTCATAGTATTTAGAATCTACTTGAGCGTGGTGGCTTTCCTCTTGATATTTGGGGGGTTGTACTCTTGGGAAGTTCTTGATATTATGTGTTCCACTCGTCGCGATGGGGATGATATGAAGCAGCTCACAGTAAGTTTTTGCGGTAGTAATCCAAAGTGTAGTAGGCGATCGTCTTGAATGTGGCTTATGTCGTTGCCTGGCTGAAATGACATGAGATATGATATATGATAAAGTTGTGCGATGCGCATATGCATCAAAATATGATTTTAAATGCAATTTCTCTTGTATGTTCACTGGCGGCATCAAGCACTTGTACTCATTCTTGTTAATTCATCTTGGCTCAAGAAATCTCCTTACCTCGTATTGTTATCTTTAAAGTTGCCTTACTTCGGGGAGAGAACATGGAGTAAATGTTGGTTATTTCGATGTTCTTTGAAGTCAGGCGTTTCATGAGCGTCTTAGCAACTATGTTATAATATATTGCGAGAGATGGGTCTTTGAATTGTGAAGCCGCGTCGTACAGTCTTTTTGTTGAAGCATTATTTTGTGGTCATAATTGTACATTACACCTTTTTATCGTCATGGGTAAGAAGATCAACGTGTACATCCGCTTACAATCTGACAATGGCCTCTGTTTGATGTTCTTGATATGGTCATATACTTTTTAAAAATGCGGATATCATCGTATTACTGACATATATTTTCGCATATGAACTCGTCTCCACTCCAAGTTGTCTAATTGCTTTTCAAAGTTCTCCTCAAATGTCTCGAAAGCGATATGCTGCGGTAATATTTCCTGCGCCCGTACCAACCCGCTTCGGAAATGATGCACAAATCACTAATACTGATAAATGGAATGAAGTCTTGGAGTGTCTGTAAAACCAACACCATGACTCATCTACGATTACATAAGGCCGGTGAAAATAAACCGTTGTTGGCATCAATTCCAAAGACAGTAGAGTCCTCAGATTTACCTAGGAGGAAAGTCTCATCCAGACATAAAGCAGCGTGATGTACAACCGGAATTGAAGGCTGGCCGAATAATCGTTGAAATCAGATGACCGACGGCGCACTTTGTAGACCGATCGACATTCGAGCATATAACTGAATCTCCAACGATGTAAGATTCCTCCCTAAAATTAACCTTTAGTGCCTTACGGCCGCATCTCGCTTTCATGTAGACACTCAGTATGTTAAATTTGGACTCAATACTATAATCTCTCGCTTTAAATCCAGGTTGATGCCTAATTATAGGTTGGATGAAATAACGATAAACGTGTTTACATTACGTCCGAGGGGTGAATGATTATGTATGCGTGAGCCTATCTTGTCAATCTCAATCTACTTGAACTTCACATGGCGCGTCTGCGCGTAAAGTTGGCGTATTGAGTGCGCAATATGGTGAACACTTTGTTTGAAGCGTGATCAGTTGGCATTGTTGATGATCAAACACAACAAAACAACGGTTCTTCTTATCAGACATACCTTCTAGCGGTTAAATCGGAGTGCAACTTTCAGTTCAAAGTTGACTCTCGAATCTCATCAAATGTTCATCCCATTCTCGTTTAAGCATGTGCGTACTCATTGTTAGATAGTAAGTGCTCATCTGTTTGACTTGTTCTAACTGAGTAGTCTCTAATAAGCTCTCCGACCCTGTTAGATGGATCTTTGCCTCTTAAAGAAGACTCCTTTGCATCACTATCATCCACCTCATCATCATGCTTATCATAAGCGTAGTTTGCATCACCAACATCACCTTCAAAGATCACCCACAAAATCGAACTTGTCCCATTAGTAGCCATTGAAAGCGCACGCTTCGCCGGCGGTTTGTTGAAATCAAATGTGATGTATTGATCGATTGATACTCCTCGCCTCACAACATCTTTCCTCGCAATGTAATTCCTTAACTTCAACATAAATTACTACAGGCTGCACGGAAGCTACGTTGAGTACAGATTTACACACTTCGTCGTCAAAAATATGAGTAGTGATAAATCTAGCAACAATAGGGAAGCGACCTATAAGATTAACACATGACTTTGCGTATTAACTTCAATGCCTGATTCGCTTTGTATCATCGATTAATACGTGGGATCAATTGGTCAATTTTTTTAATGTAGGTGGAAAGAAATTATCACTAACATTCATTCGTCATAATAAAAGATCTCAACTTTATCATATTATGATAACTCTAAGAATCTGCTCTCCCGGTCACAAAAGAAAAGTATTTCAAGATATAATACAATTGTGCATTTCAGTTGGAGATATTTCACAAACTCATAAAGGACGAAGGGAGAGTAGATTCTAATCATAGCTTCCATAAAGATGAATGATATTGTCAATTAGCAACAACCTCAATCCTCTCAACCACGTAGTTTTCATAATCTAAATACAATCTGCAACTAATATATTAAGAGTTTTAGTATTATAATGACATATATCATTACTGTACTTAAATAACCATGTTTTATATGACTCTCAATCATGCAAAAATCTTACCGTTATTAAATAACTAATAATGACTTCCTCAAGCATTTTTTAAAGTCTCTTATGACATGTTTAATATTAATATTGTTCAGGTCCTTTTAAAATAGAACTAAGTTATGTCACAAACTCCCCATTTCAAAATCAAATCAAGAATCAAACAATAAATGATGAAATATAATGCTAAGTTGTTTCAGATAGAAAAAAGAATGAAATTTGGTGAAAATCATTTTGTTTTGTGTTTATTACATCAATGCACTTTCTACTAAATTACTTCAAAAAGCTCAATGCATGTTTATGAAGTCCTGTTAAGATTTTGAAACATAAATCTAGAATGCATATTTAATGAAAGGGGGATTTACATACATACCACACAATTCTTATATATTTATATATCTAACACCTAAATTTTTATTTTTATATATATAACACCCTAATCTTCAATATCACATCAATAAATACTACAAAGCAATATCACATTAAAATTCCGATTAGAACTACATTTATTATTTTTACATATATAACACCCTAATCTTCAATATCACATTAAAACCTACAAAAAATATAAAACATACAAATCTAGCTAAACAATACAAGGAAATAAGCAAATCATATAACACAAAGCAATATATAACGAGATCTATCACAAATTAAGCATTTAGGAAAAAAATTACCTTAATCGGCGGACGAACGAAGAAATAAGCCGTCTCCGGTGGCGCACTCGACGGCCGGCGGCGAGCTCTCCCTTGGCCGGTGGCGACCTCCCCTTGGCCGGCGGCGTGCTTCGCCGGCGGAAATCCAGCGATGGAACGGACGAGCCGACGGATTTGAGGAGGAAAATAAAAAGCAGATCGCGATCCCCTCACGGGTTTTGCCCGAAATAGGGACGAGCCAGTCGTCCGTTCGACGATTGGCGCCAACGTGGACGTGTTGGCGCCGATCTTGTCTAGGAGGTGTCGTCCATTAAGCGGACAGCGACGTGGCATCGCGTTGGCGTCGTCTGTTATCAGACGACGGCCATATGCTATTTTTTTTTTGGTGCCTAAATTGCTAATTATGATTAATATTAAGCCTAATTTAAAAATTTTGCCTTCATTAATAATCTTCTTTTATCCAATCATGCTTCAACGGTCTCATATGAGGTTCATACAATATAGCAAACAGACTAATTTATTAGAAAATAAACCGTTAAAAACTTTTTCATTTAGTAATACATCAAGTGGCTTTTCATGAAAAAAACATTTTTGTCTAAATATAACTTTAAAAAATATTTTAGAATAATATAAATTTTCCTGCAGTAATTCTTCCCCTCTTTATGAATTCTGTCCCGTAGAATTTTAGTGTTGATATTGAAATGAAATTTAAAATGCAAATGTAACAAGCAAATGCGATATTACAAAGTTAGGAAAGTAAATATGCAAATATAGTAATAACGAAGGTTGGATCCCACCAAAAATCAGCACAAGTGGCCCAAGGATAAATATCTAATGTTTACACCTACGTATTTCAATTTTCATTTAGAGGATCCATAATATACTCTTTTGAGATGCTATAATGTCATTCTTTGACTTCTTATCTCCACCCTAAGAAAATATCTAAGATATATTCTTCTTTGGCAAGTATATTTCGCCTGCATTATCACATGTCGTGTTGAAGTCATCTACATAAGAAATATACATTATTGTCTTCTCTCCCTTGCATGTTTTATGAATGTGGTATGATCTGGGTTACATCTAGCTATAATTTTTTTATTAACCAATTAATTTTTAGATCACATACTTTTGAGTTAATTTTTTTTTTGGATCCAGGAGGATCACTATAAACTTCTTCTATGTCTCCATTAAGGAATGGCATTTTTGATATCTAGTCAGTGTAAATACTAATCAAGGTGTGTTGCAATAGATTGTATTCAATGTTGCTATAGATGCAAATATTTTGATGTAGTTGATGGCATATATTTGAATAAACACTTTGGCAACCAACCAAATCTGATATCTCTCAAGAGTCCCATTTTATTTAAACTTCACTTAAAGCACTCAGTGTATTCTTCTCTTTAGGTTGGCTCACTATCTCCCAAGTTCTATTTTTCTGAAGTGTTCTTATTTTACTTCTTTCCACCCAAGTAGCCTTTTGTATATTTTTCTAGAATATCCATAAGAAAAAGTTGAGTGGTGAAAATTAGAAAAGAGATTAAAAAGTTCCTATATGGTCAATCTCAAAATAGTAACCCCTATTTGTATGTGGACAATTTAGTCTGAGTATGACATTTTTTATCCCAAATTTGTGATCAATTTTTTTACAATGAATTAAGATCAATTTTCTTATAATCAAGGGACTAAATTGGGATTAATTTTGTATCTCGATTTCAATCAATTTCTACTTAGGGATCATCTGGGATCAATTATATATAATTGAAAAATTAAATTGAAAAAAATGTGATGTTGTAGGACTAAATTAACGAATATGAATAGTTTGGAGACTATTTTAAGATTTATTTGAATTTCTATAGGATATAAAATTTGATATGTGATGAGTAGTATGGTATTTAACATATCATAATGAATTAAATGAAATGATTTTGATGGTTTGTAAGATCTTGAAGGATGCAAAATATGATGTTAGTTTGCCAATAGATGAGTTCCACTCTAAAATAGATGAGTTTTTATTATAAAATAAATTTATGAATAAAATTTTTAACTGGTAAAGAATAGGTTATTCAAGTTCATAATGGAAAAATATTATTTTATTATTACCATATGTAAAAGATGACTCAAAACTAGTTGTGAACCTCATTTAGATTTGTTCCATTGTCAAAGAAATATTCTGTGCTATTTAACATGCCAATTATCCTCGTTGATGGTATTTCTTAAAACTCACTATAGGAAGGATATAAATTAACACAATCATTGTGTTCAAGAGTTATTTTGTTAATGGATTTGAATGATAAATTTGTCATGAAGAATATTATGAGTAAATTTTCAGAGAAACATTAATTGAACGAATCACATCTATAGCTAAGAAGGGTCCATCAACAATGTTAATATATTTTTTATTTGGCCAAAGGTGTATGGGAAGAAAATAAATGTGAGCATCTTGTCATGTGATCAGTTCTAGAATCAATTATCAAGGAGTCTTGTGGCTTAGTTCTTGATGAATGAAAGTGATTTTCATGTCTAGTTGTTTCAAAGAACATAAATGAGTGAAGAGAAATTGTGGTGACTTGCAGAGTTTTTGCAGGTGCTTTATTTGTTCCATTGTGAAAGATGTTTCTAAATAAATGGAGTACTCATGGGAATCTTCGATCATTGTTTGAGCGCGTTGCCATAGGGTTTCTTCTCCAAGTGTGTTGCCTTTCTATGAATTTTTCATCAAATCTTTTGTGTGGTATTTTTTTAGAGTATTCATATCATGTTTTGTCTTCTCTCTTTATATATAATCCTTGAGAAAACATTGTAGAATTTTCAATTTTAGAATATGTTTTCAGTGTTTTTTAATTCATCATTACTGTCTTTTTATATTCTTCTAGCCCAATCTAAAAAAGGCGTAGATTAACGGAATGGATTTTCTACACACATCTTCATAGCATTCATTCAACTTTTGCTGTAATGCTGCTTTTTTACTATAATAGATGTTAATTTTCTGCTTTTCTTATTTTGACTATCAAATTATTCATTTTAATTTAAAATTTTGAGAATTTTCTAAATCTGAATAGCTTTCATAAACAACATCCCAATTATTCTTGATGGTTAGAACAGCTAGGTTTTTGCAATTGTTACTTCCACCGATTTTAGGAGTCAAGCCATCACTTTGGAGTTCTTTGATCTCCATGTCATTCATGTTGGATAAACTGTGGTTGGTTCTTTTACTTTATCAATCAAGTAGCATAATTTTTTTCCTTCCATCAATTGCTAATTTGACTTGATTGAGGCCACATTAAATATTTTTTACCATTCAGTTTGTGAATGGTTATTTGGAGGGACGAGTTAAAAGAGTGATTGTGGCCACTATTATCCCCGATAAGTATGACATTTTCAATCATTCTTAAAGTGACAGGAGAAGAATTGTTCTGCCAGTAATGACAGATCATGATTGCCACTTATGCCATCAGGTTTTTGTCAAAAAAGTGGCTTTCTTTGGTGCTCCAACTGATCCATGCCCTATCATGTACCCTTACGCAACATTGTTAGGTTGTCAAGCCCGATCATGGGTTTTGATACCATCTAAGCTTGGAGAGAAACATTTTTTTTCTTTGCTTATGATTAATGAAGAACAACAATTTAATATTTATAGAATTCTTGGTATTCATACATATTTAATTTCTATGATAATTTGTCAAAGTAAATATATAAATGTAAAATTAAAAAAAAAAAAAAAATCTTGCAATTGATTGCAATAACCATTTCGTTCATTCCATTCTGCAGAAATCATCTCCATCAATAAATTTCTTCCTTTTTCTCCCTTGGATTCCCCATTCGTTTTCATATTTTTCACAGAAGTAACTTGATATATATAAAGATCGTTAGTTCTCCTCTATTGTCATTAAAATTCTAAATCAGCAAACGTGTAATCTTATTCATCTTATTTATCAATTTCAGGTTCTTCAGGAGAGTTCTGTCAGAAAGGAGGAGCTTCGCGATAGAGCTAAAGGGCTGAAAACTCTTGGAAAAATATTTCAGGTATTTTTAGCATCTTATTCATTTTTGTGATTCATTTAAACTGTTTGTTTACATGCTAACTCGTCTTGAGCATATCATACCATTCAGAGGGTTAAATCAGGCAATGCAAGTGAGAATGAAGCAACATTAACTGGTGGTACTCACAATTTGAGTGGAAGCATGCAATACAGTGATGGTAGTTCACCTTATTCATCACCTAAATCACCTACTGAACAGCCGTACTATACAACTTTTGAAAACCAGGTGCTTATTAAACACAGATTTCACCATATCTATTAAAATCCGGCTTTCTTGATAAAATTATTTTATTGAGGTTTTCCATTTAGCCCAAAAGTATACTATATAGGCGCTTCTTATGGATTCACATCATTTTGTTGAAGACTTTTATGAGCCAGCAATTATACCATACAGGATTTTTATAGGTTCTGGAAGCTATGCAATTCTCTCTCTCTCTCTCTCTCTCTCTCTTTTCACTTCATTTGCACAAAAGGAAAGGTTAAGCCATCTGCATTATGCATAAAATCTTGAACTGACAATGACTCCTTTTATGCATGTGACAGTGTCCATATGTGGAGGCCCCTCCCTTCACGGGTGCTCAATGTAGCTACAACTACCCAATGCCTACCTCACCACCTGGCGCATTAAGACAACCCTGATCAGGTAGCTATCTACAGGAGAGAAGTAGCTGAACATATGTTTTTGTTCTTGTATCATATTGTCATTATTGCTGTTGTAATCTATTTGTGCTTTTATTTGAAGAAGTAGGAATTGGTAGTTCGATTTCTTAGATTTTTCATCTCACAAATCTTTCAGAGGGAGGCGTCTTTCCTCCTCCGTCTTCTTCTTCTTTAATTTTTTTTTTTATATATATATATTTTTGTTTTGTTGGTGATCTTTTCTTCCTAGGCTCAGTATAGCTTCTTTGCTTGTGGGTGATGTCCTTACTTTTATATACTCTGCAGGTGGGGATTGCATTGTACATATTTGCATTATAGTTAATTGCATGCTTTTATTTATATATTTTTTTGTTCTTCACTCAGCTAAATGCTGAAAAGAATGATCATTGTTTGAGATTATTGTTTCCCCCCTGCTGTTTATTTATTTATCTGTTGTAAAATTTTTTGGCTGTTTTGGCCTTTTAGGGGTAGGGAATCTCGCTGAGTAAATAAAATAGTGAGAATAGATAGTCCAAATCAATAGTTGCCAACAAATTATTGAGATTTCATTTCGTTCTCTTCACATCAATCCAAACAAAACATTTCCTTACGGACCATTTGGAATCACTTTTATTTTCTATTTTTTATTTTTTCTTTTTTATTGCTTTGTTTATATTTTGATTTAAAATAAAATATATTTAATAATGATTGTTTTAAAAATATTCAAAATTCTAAAAAAGAGTTTATTTTTAATAATTTTGTGACTTGTTTTATAAGATAAATGATAAAATACTTATAATTTATATTAAATAAATATATATTCAAAATATATAAAAATAAAAATATGAAATAAAATATAAATTAAAATTGATTACAAATAAGCCTTTCGATCTCAGTAATATAATAATTACTATTGATTAAAATTATATATTTATACATTTTTTAAATTAATTTTTATCATTGTTCTTGCAAATAATATTTGGCAATTTAACTTTTATCTGCTTTAGTAATTTCCTCATCTATTAATGTTGGCATATGTTAAGAATTAATAACTTTATTTTAAGGCTAATTTATAATTCTTCTATTTGATTTTCTTTTCTTAAATTATATATTTTTCCTAATGAATTTATCTTTTATTATGCATATATTTTTTTAATACATTTGAATCAACCAAATATCAAACTTATTATATAAATGATTAAAAGCCAGAGTATTATTTGTGGCAAAGTTTTATAAATTTTTTTATTTTCTAATCAGTAGCATAAATAAACAATAAATAATTTATCAATTTAAAAATTGTTTATTATTATAATTATTGCTATTATTAATTTTAATTATTTAATCATATTTCCTTAATAACATCTTATTTATTTTAACATCTAAATAGTTGTACGACAAAATTCTATGTAACACAGATAACGCAACATGTAGGGTTGCAAATGAACCGAGCATTCAACAAGCTACTCGTGACTCGGCTCAATTAGAGCTCATTTATGTTTGTTCATTTAATTAATAAAATGAGTTTGAACATTTTTGTAAATATTCATTGTTAAATTAACAAGTTTGAACAAGTTATTGTTCAGTTCAGTTATATTTGTGAACAGTATTATTTAAAGCTCACGAACAAGTTCATTAAGAAGCTCGATTAAAGCTCGATAATGGCTCAATTAAGGCTCAATTAAGGCTTGTTTATTTCATTAAACGAGCTGTTTGTTAACAGGTTCGGTAAGCTTAATCTAAATTGAGCTCGTGAAAAAATTGAAGCCGAGCTCGAACATAATTTTTTTAAACGAGCTCGAGCTTGAACATCTTAAAAGTTCAAGCCGAGCTCGAGCTCAATACTGACAAATAAGCTTGAACTCGAACAGGGCTCTGCTCGGTTCAGGTTCTATTCTTTTGCAGCCCTAGCAACATGGGCACAAAATGAACACTATGAGACAAAAAGTGGAACATAATGTCATAGGTATATTTTTAATATTTAATAATTTATTACTATAAAAAATATAATTTTTATTATTTTCAAATAAAGTATAATACTATAAAAATGTTACGTAATAATAAAAATGTTTTTATCAATAGTAGTATTGTTTTAAAAAAATTCAAAAGAAAAATCTAAAAAAAATTAGCATCAATATGGTCTTCAAAATAATGTAATAAAAGATAATTAATGAATAATTAAAAGTTAAGTCTAATTACTGAAATTTGTGAGGAAGCTATTTTTTATCAAATTCATAATAATTCTATTAAAAAAACTGTGATTAACACGAAAATAAACATCATTTGAAACAAACTAAATGTTCAACCTAAGCTATAAATTTATAACAAATGCTTAATATTAAGATATTAATCACGCTTGCATGGCTTCACACACACCTACAGGGGTTCGGAGAGGGGTCCGGAGATTCTACATTTACAAGGAATTGCTCCAAAGAAGGGAGCATGGCTTTAACAATGGCAAAATGATGATGAAGATTTGAGGCTTTCATTTCAATGGTGAGATGACAATGGTGTGGTATAGCTTTGACTTCAAATGACTTTATATGGTGTGCAACATTTTTAATTTGAGACAAAGATGGCATAACACTATTTTAAGGGTATCGACTTTTATGGTGAGACAAAAACAATGTGGTTTTGGGATAGAGAATTCAACTTTCAAGACATTGTTTGACTTTCTTCTTTATTTGATGCCTGATAAGAAGACTGTGAGATGAAAATGGGACGGCTTTGAGACGAGAATGTCGGATTTTGAGTTGGTGAGGGAATGGCATGTAGTCATTTAAGTTATTTTTCCTTCATCCTGCCCTAGTGTCCAAATGACACTTTGTGTGCATTCCAAGTTCATTTTGCAATTATATGCATCAATGTATTATTTTTGAAGTGTTAGATGCATGTTGGGGCATGTCAAACATGTGTCAAATCTATGTTTGCGCTTAACATGGATGCATGAATCATTTAAAAGTTTTTGTACTTCATAAGTAAACTTTTAATGTTGTTAACTATTTTATCTTTTATTAGGTTTAACTTGACTAAAAATTGAATTTTACATACATACCACATAAATTTCATATATTTACTTGCATAACATTCAAATTTTCAACATCACATAAAAAATATCACTATTGCTACCTTTTTAAAAGTGAACTTACCTTTTCATGCATAAATAAAGTATAGAAATTTAAATATCAAATCTTAGATGTTAGATATATAAATATATAAAAATTGTGTGGTGGTACGTATGTAAATCTTCCTTAAACTTTTTGAAGAATATGCACAAAGTATTTCCTAGGGACATAATAAAAGGATCAATTATTGCTATTATGTAACTTAGCATGAAAGTGCGGAAGTAAATAATACTTTATAAGTATTTTTCTCATATTCATTTGTACCACCAATACTTGAAAACTATGATTTCAAGAAGCTTCTGGATTCTATGAAATTATTTAATTTTCATGAGATGTTATGAATGCAACCTAAAAATTTGAGAAACAAAGGGTGAATATGCATATATATAAGTGAAAAATAAAGAAACAAGTTTATATAATTCATTATTATAATTGTGTAACCCAAAAATTGAGATTTAAGGGATGCATCCATTTGTGTATATGTATAAAACTAAAATATAACTCTACTAACACATTTGCATAGGTGTTGTAATTGACACCTACATCTCAAAATGAGATGGAGAACTTAAGGAGAGAGGCAACCATCTTTGTTTGAGTGAGTCAAGAAATCACTTAAGATTTAACTTATTTTAGGATTAGACATAAGAAGTACAAATGTCAACATCAAGAGTATAATAAATTATGATAAAATAAAATTATCAAATTTATATTGATTCGATCAATAGAGTCTACATTCATTATGGTAAGAAGAAAGGTTTTTCATATCTTCAAGTTATTATTAATAAAACACTTGAACTGGATAAGGAAAAACAAAAAGAATTCTAAGAGAACAAGTACATTCGAAGATACTTTAGGAACCCTTTAACTCACTACCAAGGGAATGAGTACCCGCAACTCATCGTAGCGACTCCACTAAAGGTATCGATGGCCAAGTTAGTGGAGGCCATCCAAAATAAGGATTTATTCAAAAGACCACCACTGATGAGGAATGATGGATTCAATGATAACTCTAGATATTATGCTTACCATAGAGACTATGAGCATGATATAGAGGAATGCTGCCACTTAGGTCAAAGAGTTGATAAAGGTTGGGAAGCTTAAAGAGTTCACTAGAAGGAAGGACAAAGAAGTCATTGAAATGGGTAATGAACCCATCCTGGCATGTGCCATCCACATCATAGGAGTAATACCCACCATGTTTGGGGGAGTTGGAGAGTCTTCACGTAAGGTGAGCCTCAAACAACTGTAGTTTGGAGATATCAACTCAGTGACCATAGAGCGAGCACCACACACCTTGATAGTGCCTGTGACTTTCTCAGAAAGAGATAGACCCTCCATGAGAAAACTCTTATAATGACGTGATCATCATTATGCGTTAATCACTAACTATCAAATTGGAAGAATATTGATCGGCATGGGGAGCTCGATAAATATCATCATTAAATATGTTTTTGATAAATTGGGCTTGGCGAGTTCCAAACTCACCCTTACAGGAAGACCACTATTCAGATTCTCTTGAGAGAGGAGAGAAATTGAACAGATAATTACTCTCTTTGTAACTTGAGGGAGAATGAGAGGCAGTACATAGAGATAGCCGACTTCATCATAATGGAAGCGTCGACTACTTACAATGCAATTTTTAGTCAGCCACTACTCAACACATTTAGTGTAGCGGTATTCACTTACCATATAGCTATCAAATTCCCTATGGGGGTAGAGGAAATCACTATTAATGGTAATTTAAGCCAATCCAAAACTTGCTATCTTATAGTGGGCAAGTCTAGAAAGGAGGATGAAGTTCTACAACTGGACATTGCATATACTAGAATCGAAGTACTTGAAGAGATAGAGAAAGTACCACCTCTTTCAATCATTAGTGAGTCCTTATGATCAGCTTGATTGTCTATTCGAAGCATAAGGAAGCCCTCATTCAAACCTTCTAAGATATCAAGTTTCTACCTACACTACAACCGAAATGTTTGGCATCGACATCAATGTTGCTTATCATCGCCTCAATGTTCACCAGGATGCTTGACCCATCAAGTAAAAAAATAAGGAAGACTACGATGTTACTCGTCAGACCTATCAAAGAAGAAGTCACCAAATTACTGAAGCTGACTTCATTAGAGAAGTCCAATACCTCAAATGGGTATCAAATGTGATCATGGTGTATAAGTCTAATATGAAATGGAAGATTTGTGTCGACTTCATTAATTTAAATTCGGCATGCCCAAAAGATGGATATCATTTTCCCTAATAGATGTACTTGTTAATTCTACAACGGGTTACTCCGTGATGAGCTTTCTCGATGTATTTTCTATGTAACACCAAATCCAGATGCATCTGATTGATTTTGAAAAAAACATCTTTTATCATAACGATATGACCTTATTACTATAGATTAATGCCCTTTAAGCTCAAAAACATTTCGATGACTTACCAAAGGATGGTGGACTGAGTGTTCAAGGAGCAAAAAGGGAGGAATGTTGAAGTCTTTGTTGAAGATTTTTTGGTCAAAAATAAATTACTTGCACAACATATAAAAGACCTCAATTTGTTACTTTGAAAAAATATAACATATGCTTAAATCCCTTGAAGTGCACTTTTGGTACCGAGTCAAGTAAATTTTTTGAGATTTCTCATTACGCCTAAAGGCGTAAAGGTTAATCTAGATAAGGTAAAAGTTATAATTGAGATATTTTATGTATACCCAAAGTAGTGGGTAGGCCCAAGCGAACCTATATTTCAAGATAAGTGTACTCGCATAAAAAGTACTCAATGACCAAGAATAAATATTCTTACCAGGAGGAGCATCTGACAAGGGAAGATAGATTTGACCCAACAAGGCAAAGGACTTAGACAAGACAAAGCATAATCTAACTCACCAACATCTGGTGACTACGCAGAGGAACAATTAGATTACTCTCTTTTGCCCCAATCTCACTCGCACACTCGTTAGATAACAAGCTACTCACCCCTATAAGTTGACAAACCTCTACATGCTCACTACTATTAGCTTAGGCAGAAATTCACTTGTATTATATTAACCTTATATGATCTTTCTATGCATGGTCATCCCTTGATATAAAAGGGGGACTTCTTTCTTACGGTGGAACCTTTAGAATCGCACTCTAGACCCCTATACTTTATACTCTTATTTTGAGCATTTTAAGCAATAAAGATTATTATTTCTCCTACACTTTTTCACATTTTTTGTCTTCTTATTACCAGTCTCTCTATCTAACTTTATTTTTGAAGTATCTTAGAAGGTTCTTTTTCCATCCATGGACATTTTTAGATTCAACATCCTTTTAGGTGTGGTGAGCATGGATGAGGGTTAGAACTATAAGCCAGATACAAAGCGAAGTAAGACCTTCATCATGAGATTGCTAGGTAGACATCGAGCAGAATGTTTAGTAATTTACAACTCAGTAGGATTTGTGTGACATGGAGGTCAGGACGACTCGCCTTATGTAGGTAGCCACAAGAAAATTGCACCATGAAGAGCCCAAACTAAAAGTGAATGAGGGATCCATAGGATCAACTACTCATCAAGCTCAGTGAAAAGGAGAGACCCATCTGGGGTTACCATCTCTCAACCATCTAAAATCTTTGATTCTAAGGATGAATCCTATGACACTAATAAAGAAGAGGGTGTGTTAAAGAAGCAGTCGTAGCCTACCAACGCTTTCTCTAGAAAAATTATGGAAGCTTGCCCTTCTCATAAGTTCAAGATCTTGCATCTTGAATCATACAAAAATCAGATAGATCCAACTGACCATATTGCATACTTCAAGTCAACCACATAACTACTAGACTTAGAAGATATAATGTAGTGCTAACTCTTCTTCACTGCTTTCAAAGAGTTGGCTCTGAGATGGTTCTCGTGCCTTCCTTTGGGAGTCATTATATCATTCACTGACTTCAAAAGAATGTTCATCACATAATTTTTTAACACTTAGAGGCCACATAAGAGCTATCAATCTCTCTTGCATATGAGGTAAGATCTTGGCGAGTCCCTAAGGAAGTTCATCACTCATTTTTAGCGAGAGATGCTGGAAGTAAAAGATCTAGATTTCATAGTCGCTCAACAGTACACACTCAAGGTTTAAAGGAGGGGTCTTTCAGGTACACCTGGGCTCACACAACCTAAGACACTCGTTGAACTACTAGGCTAGAGAACAATCATGTTAATGTTGAAAAGTATAATGAAGTGGTTCAACTAATATCGCAAGCCAAGATAAAAGACTTGCTAAATAGGCCCTTAGAGCAATTACCTAGGGAAAGACATCAAGGTAAATAATAGATAAAGAAGGCAACCGAAAGTAGTAGGTTGAGGTTTCCTACTCGCTATCCCAGTTAATTGCACACTCCACAGTGTCCATAGTAGAGTTTGTAGAGGTGATTCACAATAAAGATTATTTCAAGCAACCGTGACTTATGAAGGCTGATGGAATGCGTGATCAATCAAGGTATTATGCTTATCACTGTGATCATGGCCATGATATTGAATAGTGTTTCCATTTGAAGAGTTTAGTGTACGAGTTGATAAAAAGAAGAAAGCTTAAGGAGTTCATTAAGAGGAAATACAAAGAACTTGTTAAAGTTGATAATGAGCCTATACCCACACATACTATTCACATTGCTGGAGTCATACCCACTATCTTTAGGAGTGATGGCAAGTCCTCTAAGAAAGTGAGTATGAAAAGGCAGGGACCTAGAGAAGTAAGCTCAATAACCATGAAGCGAACAACTTATACTATTATCATGCCAATGAGTTTTTAGAGAAGGATAGACTTGTTATTGGGAATCCCTACAATGACACAATTGTAGTAACAACCCTAATCACCAACTATCAGGTAGGGAGCATTTTGATTGACAAAGGAGCATAATCAATATTATCTTTAAATCAATCTATAATAAGTTTGGCTTAGCAAATTCCAAACTCATGCCCACTGGAGGGCCATTGTATGGTTTCTCAAGAGAGTGTAGAGAAAGCAAGGGGATAATTACTCTCCCCATCACTTGAGTAGAAGGCAAGAAGTTGTTCACGCCCATGACTTACTTCATCATTCAATGTTATATTTTATTGATCTTTACTCAACACATTCAGAGTGGTGGTGTCGATGTATCATGTAGCCATCAAATTCCTCGTTGGAGGAGAAGATATTCAATTGTTAGATGGAATCTCAACAATCCCACGCATGCTACTTGAAAGCCTTTAGAAGGTTGAGTAGGGAAGAACTACAAGTGGATATAGCACAAACAAGGATCAAAGTCCTTGAGGAGAAAGAAGAAATTTTGGTTGCACAAGGCAATGGATGAGCATTGAGGGTCACCTCGGCTTTCTGTCCCTAGCATAAGGAAGCCCTCGCTCTAACTCTAATGGAAAATATGGATGTGTTTGCATGGATGATAATGAAGATGCTAAGCATTGATATCAACATCGCTTGCCATCTCTTGAATGCTCATGCGGACGTACGTGCAATCCATCAAATACAAAACTAGGAAAATAACAACCATACTGACCGAGCTTATCAAGGAGGAGGTTGCTAAATTTATCAAAGCTAATTTATTTAAAGAAGTTCAATACCTTGAATGGGTGTCCAACATAGTGATACTACAAAAGTTGGGCAAACAATGGAGGATGTGTGTCAATTTCACCAACTTAAACTCGTTATGTCCGAAGGATGAGTATCCTCTTATGTGAATATACGAGCATGTAGACTTGACGACTAGATTCTTGATGATGAGTTTCCCAAACGTATTCTCTGAATATCATCAAATTCAAATGCACCTTACAAACTCTAAAAAAATGACTTTCATTATTATTGAAGGACTATATTGCTATAGAGTTATGCTCTTCGGGCTTAAGAACAAAGGGGCATCCTTCCAGAGACTTGTGGATTGAGTATTCAAAAAGTAGAAGGAGAGGAATGCAGAAGTCCATATTGATGACCTGCTAGTCAAAAGCAGGTCACCAATGCAACAAATCTAAGAACCCAATGAGACACTCACTATACTTAAAATGTACAGCATGTACCTTAACGCTCTAAAATGCATCTTTGGTGTAGGTGCAGGAAAGTTTTTGGGGTTTCTCATTACCCATGAAGGAATAAAAGCGAATCTAGATAAGGTGAAGGCTATACTCGACATGCCCTCACTAAAAATATGAAAGAAGTACAATGACTTACTAGACGAGCAGCAGGATTGAACAGGTTCATCTTGAAAGCTGGGGAATGATGCTCACCATTTTTCAAGGTTCTCAGGAGAGCAAAGAAGTTTGACTAGACCCTAGAATATGGAAAAAGCCTTTAATGATTTAATGACTCTACTCATATCTCATCTGTTGTTATAGAGCCTAAAGGAGGGAGAAGTTATAGTACTGTACTTTGGAGTGGAAGAAGATTCAATTAGCTCAGTCCTAATTAGAGAAGAAGGTAAGAAATAATGACACATCTATTATATCAGCAAATCTCTATGGGGTGCCGAGTTGAACTACCCACTCATGGAAAAACTTGCACTCACATTAATCACCTCAGCTAAGCGATTGTGACCTTATATCTAGATACAATCCATACATGTCTTCATAGATAACCAGTTTAAATATATGCTTGCTAAGCATGATCACTTGGGAAGATTGCACAAGTGGTTTGTAAAACTAAGTGAGTTTGACATATAATACTCATCTTTAACCATGATCAAAGCTTAAGCACTCACAATATATTCTTGTCAACTCAGAGCCCTTGTGGTGACTATACGTTAATGGCTCTTCTAACGAACCAATTGTTGGAGCAGGTATAGTACTAAAGTGTCCAGCGGGGATCACCATCAAATAATTAGGTAAATTTGGCTTCAAAGTGATAAACAATCAAGCTAAATATGAAGTTTTACTTGCTAGGTTAAGATTTGATAATCATAATTAATTATTATTTATTATTTTTATAATTTAAATGCTATGTATGAAGCACATAATTTTTTAAAATCTATGGAATTGAATGTTAATTAGATAAAGATTGTTTATTTACCTTATTATTAATAATTAGAATAAATAAAAATAATATGTTAAATTGTGAGCAAATCAATTCATGCTAATGAACTCATATTGACCTCTAAGATAGTTCTAAATGCATATAACCTAAAATGTCTTGATGTTATTCATCTTGATCTATCATTCATTCTTCCATACTCACAATTGCTTCAAACATATTGTGAGATGTATTGGATATGTAATTAGCACTCTTGTGCAACTTTAAAATCAATATATCTAAAACACTTAAAACATATATTAGAACATCCAAGCATATGCTAGTTATCATCAAAATTAATAGGATTGAACATGAGGCTCATAAAGCAAATAATCTCCCCTTTTTTAATGATGACAAACTTATGCTGGATATTGATTTTGATGAATGTGCAAATTGACCTTTCATCATAGTTTTTTTTTTTAAATCTTCTATTAAATAAATTTTGTGCACAAGAGATGAATATGATGCTCCCCCTAAATATATGCATGAAATAAACTTAATACTAACCAACATTTTACCCTTCTCTCCCTTTTGACAATGTCAAAAATAGAGAACAAACTACATACAATTTTAAATATTAGGATCTAACAATCTAAGCATGAGTCTTAAAGTACAAAAACATTCTTCTAGTAATGGTTTTATAAAAATATCTATAATTTGTAAATGAATGCTAATGAAATTAATATTAACATCAAATTTTAAAATATGATACCTAATAAAATGATGTCTAATTCATATATGCTTTGTTTGTGAGTGATAGATAGGATTTTTGGTCAAACTAATAGCACTAGTATTGTCAAATTGAACTAAAATGTGATCTTGCTTAATTCTAAGATCTTCTAATTATTTCTTTAACCAAAGGAGATGAGCAACACAACTACTTACAGCTATGTACTCAACCTCATAAGTGGATAAATCTATAGAATTTTATTTCCTGAAGGACCAAAATATGAGAGATGATCCTAAAAATTGACATATTTCTATTACGCTTTTCCTATCTATTTTGCATCCAGCAAAATCAACATCAGAATAAGCAACTAAATCACATGATAAAGGATTTTTAGGATACCATAAATCTAACCTAGAAGTGCCTATCAAATACTGAAAGATACACTTGATTACTATTAAATGAGATTCCTTCAAGTTGACCTAAAAATGAGCACAAAAATAAACAACAAACATAATTTCAAGCCTGCTAGAAGTAAGTTATAAAAGTGAACCTATCATACTCTTATAAAGTTTTTTATCAATAGATTTTCTTGATTCATCTAAATCCAATTTTATAGATGAATTCATTAGAGTTTTACTAGATTTGAATCTTTTCATGTCAAATCTTTCAAGCAATTCATTTGTATACTTGGTTTGATAGATGAATGTGTCATTTTCTTGTTTCTTCACTTAAAGGCCCAAGAATAAATTAAGTTTCTCCACCATGCTCATTTCAATAGTTGTAGCTATTAGGGACAATATAATCATCTAGGGCATTAACCCTAGCAAATTAAATTGATTGTATTGTACGATTGTAAATCATATAGTATGATTGGACTGACTATAAGTACCTCTTTAGGGGAGTTAACTAAGAATTATGAATGTAAAAAAATTTTAAAGAGGCTTATGGAAGGATGCTTAGGAGAAGGGTAAGGAGAACTCTCTTTCCTCTTTTCTTCTAAGAAATTGTTATAGGTAAGGTTGTACTTTATTATTTATTTTTTTCATTTATCTTGCCTTGAGTCTTTCGCTTTTAACTTAAGATTATGTTCTTTAGTATGAGAACTTGTGTAAACTTTTTTTTTCTTTGAGAGATTTCTCTTCATGCCTCTTGAGAGGAGGTGGTGTCCTTCTTGCCTTGAAAGAGAAGGGGAGTGGGTGTAGGCTTTCTCCATTACCCATGAAGGACATAGGCTTCTCTGCCTTGACAAGTTGTGCTGAAGGAGAGTTAGGGGATTTTGGATGAGATCTGGAGAGTGGACATAGGTCAGTTGACTGAACCACTATAAATCTTATGTCCCACATTTCTTTTCATTTTGTTTATTTTTTTCATTGCTCCATTCTTTGATTAGATTGATTTTTTTTATTTTTACCATTTAAGTTTTAATTTCTTTAAAATCTAAATTTTAAAAAGCACACCAATTCATCCCCCCTCTTGGGTGTGCTCTTACTTACAAGGGGTATTAGAGCGGGTTGCTTATTTCATGGTCTAACAACTGCAAGTAGATTCATCAATGGCACATCTAAGGAATAGAAACACTATGGAAGGGTACTCTATTACCTGACCACCACTCTTTGATGATATTCCATTTGATTATTAAAAAAATCATATGACGACTTTGCATCAATCAATTGATTTTTATGTGGATTATGATTGAAGTGGGATATTCACCTCATCATCAAGTTGTTAAGGGCAAATGAATTGAAACTCTTTCAACTCGTGGTCATTAGAAGAGAGGGAGTTAGCCCAATTAAATTTGAAATGTTTAAATTGCTTTTCTTATGCTTTAAAATTTAAGGATTACATGCATGTATCGACTTGTAAAATTACTAAGAAAATTTAAAAGAAATTATGTGTTACATATGAAGGACCAATGAGGTAAAACAATCTCAGATCAATATACTTTTGGATGATTATGAACTTTTTCATATGTTACCTCATGAGTCTATTTCAAACATGTACACAAGATTCACCAAAATCATTACCTCTTTGCATGCATTGGATAGAGAGTTTATAAATGCTAAAAAAGTTAACTAAATTCCACGTTGTCTACTTAAATTTTGGGATGCCAAGGTTACCTCCATTTCTAAATCTAAAGACTTATCTATTTACTCTATTGATCACCTATTTGGCTCATTTATTTCTCATGAACAAAAATCTTGTAAAAAAACATTGATGTAGGTTATAAGAAGAAGGAGAAGACCATTGCGCTTAAAGCTAACACTTCTAGTTATTACAAAGAAGATAGCATTTTATTGAGGATAAGAAGAAGAGATCTGAACAAAATAAAGGAAATTATAAATTAAGAATCCTTCTAAAGTTGTTGACCCTATTTGCTAAGAATGTAAAAAACTAGGTCACATGAAGTGGAGTGTCCTTCACTCAAGAACATTAATCAGAAGGAAAAAGAGAATTTGAAGAAAAGAAAAAGAAGAACACAACAAGCCTTCTAGATCAACTCTAATTTAGACTTCTCTAAAGAAGCTATCGAAGTTTCCACAAACCTCTATTTGATGACAAAGAATGACTCCTGTGATATTGATGATGATCAGGTAAGTAATCTCACTTATGATGATCTTTTATATTTTTGTGATGAATTACATGTTGCATTAATATATTTGAAAAGAAAATATTCATCACTAAAAAAATTTTAAACTCTTTGTAAAAGACTCATAACACATTTTTAGATGAACATGAATAATTAAAAAATGACTATAAAGAGCTAAACATTCAAAAGGCCAAAAAGGAACTTGACTTGTCTAAAAAAATTGGCCATCTTAATGTGAAAATAAAACTTCGACAAAGAAGAATTTGAGGTTTGTAAAAAGAGCCCATCCATTCTGAAAAGAAAAAAAATTAAAGCTAACAAATTCATGCACTCTTTCCCTAACATTTGTTGCTTCTCGTTTGGTATGTTTGGACAGGTTAATCTATGCAAACATCATTTACATATAGATTCAGAATATGCGTAGATTCCAATAACACATTCTAAATCCATGGGACCCAAGCAAGTCTGGGTTCCTAAACTTCTGACTTAACTCTATTTTGTAGACTTGCCTTTGCTGCAGGACTGGTGGAGGCTTGTGGTACTTGGACTATGAATGCTTGAAGGATAGTCATTGAAGCACAATAACAAAGAAAAGGTCAATCTTCAAAACCTCTTAACTCATAAAGCAATCAGACCAGGTACCAATGATAGAAATTTTCTTTTTTAAAGGTCCTTCATCTAAAATTCATGTTCCATGCTTTTTGGTTTCATATTTTTTGAGAAAAATGTATTTTGGAGGTTTCTTTTTGTAAAGCAATATTGAAAGAAGAATTTGCATTCACTACCTTTTGATTTATTCACATAGATGATGATATATTAGGATATATATATATATATATATATATATATATATATATATATATATATATATATATATATATATATATATATATATATATATATATATATATATATATATATATATATATATATATATATATATATATATATATATATATATATATATAATCTAGGTTTGGATGAATATGAGAATATGAGGGGAAAATTATCTAATGGTTTTGCCAGTGATATGATCTAGAATTGATTTTGAAGGTGATTTAAAAATAACTTTATTGTGCTTTATTTCGGATGCCGGGTGGACATCACACATATCTTATGGGGTACTTATTGAAGTGATCAGGTGCTACATTGAGGTATGATGTACCATATCGAAAGATAAAAATATCACCCTACAATGGATCTAATCACCTAATAAAGACTTCTAAGCCAGATGGGTCTACATAAATACTAGAGATCTTTCCCCTACTTTACATGGAAAAGTAAAGCAGGATTTATTTTATGTCGGGTTCTTTAGTTCCCTATGGAAGCAAGCATCCATAGTTAATTATATCCTAGGAAATAGGAATTTTCTAAGAACACTCTCGATTAAAGATGTCAACAATATCTCCAAATATTTCAAGGCTAGACTATCAAAGGATTAAGTATTTTTTTGAAAATCAAGTGGGGATGTTCAAATTGGAAACACTTATTTTTAGATTCTAAGGAAAATAAGTAGGGAGAACTCATGATACTAGGAAGCCTAGTGAGAACTCCAATCTATCCTATGGCGAGGCTTTATATATTTGAAAGTGAGAGTTTATTTTGGTTTGAGTTGAAATTTTATTAGAATGTTAGGACTTACAATCCATTGACACAATATTGTGGAAATGCCTAACAGCTGAGGATTTATGCTCGTAGCTTGTAGAAAACAAGCAACATCGGATCCTAAATCTAGGATGCTTTAGCACAAGCTAAGAGCACGACCTAATTCTAAATGGAAAGGGGGACATTATGGCCTATCTCTATAAGAGAGGATAAACTCATATGACTCTTCTGGACTTACAACCACTTAGAGTGGCCGCTAGCTAACACCTCTTATATTTTAAATCTATGTAGGTTGGTCTTATGTAATTGTAAGATAACTAAGCTATTATTTAAGACTATATCATATCATGGACTATATCTTGGCATGAATGCAATCTTAAAATTTCTATATTATTTTATTTCAATACAATATTTTGGACAAAGGATTTGGGACATTTTATGCCTAAATGCATGATGAAATTGAGTTATTGGACAAAATAGAGAGAGAGAGAGAGAGAGAGAGAGAGAGAGAGAGAGAGAGATCTCCCATGAGGGGGTGATCTCACAGGTCAAGCATTCCCTAAAGTGCAAGAATGGAGACCCTCCTTATTCAAGAGTGAAACAAGATGATATGCATGATGTTGGATATTTAACATTCAGCTAAGGGGTTGTTAAATCTTTTAATTATCTTGATTATATTCTACGATTTAAAATGAAGTTGTGAGTTATTTTAAATTTTTAGTTATGAGTTGTTAATCAAGTAGAAAAATTAATTTTGTCATAAGAGTCTACTGCATCCAAACCACACATTCAAACATCAAGTTTAAGAAACTATGAAAAAGATACAATTTCTATCACACAATATAAACATAACATTCAAACATTTAGATTAACGTAAAAGAATAAAAGGTTAGTGTAGCCGGGTACCACTATACACCCAAAAAAAAAGTGAAAATTGGGTAGCGAAACTCTACCCTTATACAACCCTGATTACAAAAGAATATTATAATTTAGAGTTAAATTAAATGCTATGAGAGTCTTCATTCCTCGCTTTTCCTTCCTCCTCTTTTATTTTCTTTCTGATTTGATTGTGCTCCAAGGCTTCATAGGGCCTCCTAGGACTATGCCTTCTAGTCACTGCTCATCCTATACCCCATATCACTAATCCTAATTTTTATTGAAAAATTATATTTTATGAAAAAGGAAATCTAACTACACATACAAAATATATGTTAGCTAAACAAACATACATTCCCAAGCAATTATAATTTGTAATTTGGACTCAGCACTCCGCACATGGGTAACCAAGCTCACCTGTCTTAATTATGGATTATGCTTAGAGGCTAAGCAACTTGCAAGTTGAAACATTTATATTTATTTTTGGCAACCCCATTAAGATAATCCTCTATAGAAAATAATATTAGGCTAAGAACACCCTAACATCCAGTCTACACTCCATAATCTTAACATCTAGTCTAAAATATTACATCATAAAATAAAACATCACATCGTTATATACACCATCCTAACTTAGAGCTAAAGGTGTGACTTAACATTCTAATGGTGTGTATTTAGGCTTAGTGTGGTATGTCTTAGCTAAGCTTTTGTATTATGATTATCTAAAATTTATAATCATTTAAGTTAAACATTTAGGTGGTTCCATTTTAAGTTATTTAGAGAATTGGTGGGTTTTACCTTGTATTTTCTTTATTTCATTTGATGTTTACTTATGATCTAAACATTATAAAGAGAAGAAATGGACTTAACCTCTTTCATCCCTTCCTTAAGTTGATTTCTAAAGCATATTGGTATGACTCGATTTCTTTTAATGATTGATTTATTAAATGTTTTATTATTCCTAAGTTAAGGTTAATCGTAAAGAATCCTATCCAACATGAAAGGCATCTTAAGATTAATGAAGTTGAATTGCCACTACATAGATAATGTTGCACCATTCTTTTTCATCAACAATAATCATGCATATGATGTAAGGCTTACCATACCTATACATGCAATGCATTTTGGCATACTTAAATGATTATAAATGCATATATTTTGATAGAAAATAGAGATCTTCATTCTTTAGTTAAATACACACACATGTATTAAAGTTTTAAGCAAGCACGTGCTGTTATTTAAACCAGGGAAGTGAGATAATCTAAGACCTCCTTGGGGCTATTTAAAGCCTTGTATTTTCGGGATGTCCAGACTATATACTTGTTACCTTAAATACATATGACTGTACACACAATTATAAGAATGAAAATTATGCAAAAGATTGTATTTTTGTGAGTTATTTATGCATGGAAAGTAAAGCTCTATCCAAATTCTATCACATGTACACTTATGAATGAAATCAAGTAAGTACATGCCATTGTTAAACTAGGGAAATGAGATAATCTAAGACCTCCTTGGGGCTACTTAAAGCCTCATATTCTCAGGATGTCCAGATTATATACTTACTAACACTCAAACACATGTAAACATATGCGTAAACATAGGAAAGAAAGTAACACTTTAACATGCTTAGGCTATCCACACATGCAAATCCTATATATATATATATATATATATATATATATATATATATATATATATATATATATATATATATATATATATATATATATATATATATATTCATAGCTGATATCACTCCAAATTCTCATTATCAATTTATAACTTTGAAAATAATTTTGAGATTTATTAGTGATAATGGCCACACATATAATAAGATTGATCCAATACATGCAACTTTACATAAATAAATTCAATTTATTATTTTCATTTGAAAGCATGAATGTATGATATCAAATGACATACAACATATATGATGATTGAAAAGGAATAGTTGAACACTTCCACATAATTCATTCGACTACACTAATTCTTAAGGACAATCACATTAAATAAAATTATTTAAGATCATCCAAAATTATTATGGAATTTAGTTTTGAATTTGAATTATTGAACTTAAAGAGGAGAAGTAATGTTTGCTATTTTTGCTCCATCCCATGTGAGTGATTTGATGTGTTTAAAGAAAACTTAATTAAGTGTTTTTTTATGGATTAATTATGTTTGAATCATTAAGCAAATGATTTATTTTCCCCTTCCTATGCTTCTTTAATTTAATTAACCACATATTCAAGAGCCTCAAATGATATACAAATGGGAAATTAAAATTACAATGCTCCTAAAGGACCTAATGCAATAGGCTCATGCTTAAGTGCTAATGAGATTAAGGAAATAACTAAGTTAAATACTCTTATGATTTTCCCATACTTATGGGTTAATCATAATTTTTTTAAGGGTCTTTATGTTATTGAACACATAAAGAGAAAACCATGGATTGAATGTTAATTATCATAAGTAATTATCATTTTAATTTGATTAATTTTTATTATTAATTGCTTAATTAATTTCTTAATTAATCCATTCATTAATTAACCCTCTTTATGAAATAGATTTAGGAAAATAATTAAGAAAGATGTCCTAATCATCTCTCCCCTCCTCATTTCACTGTTAATTAGTGATTAATGAGCATTAATTATTGAGATTTTACTGTTTGACATTTTTAATAATTATTAAATTTCTTAAGAGGGTAATTAAGATTTGAAATTCAATTTTTCTTAATTATCTAGCCAATAAATCTCAAGAAAATTATGAGAGGCAGATGACATCCCGTTGAATTAACATTTCAAATTTGAGATCAATTGACCAGATAATTAGGGCTTAATTCATGTAATTAGGAAAAACTTCAAATCCTAATTAAGCTTTGTTCACTGCTCAAAACTTAATAAAAATATTTTAATTAAATCTCATCTCTTTACCCTTTCCAAAATGTGTTTATTTGCATTTTTATAATTTTTCTACAATTAGTTATGCTTTTATAAAGTTTTGAGTAATTAATTATATTTTTAACCTTAATTAATCCCTAATCCTATCGGTGCCACACGGGAACTGACGTGGTGATGCATTCCACATTGCACTGTGGGATTGGCCACTTAAACCATCTAATGCGACATGCTGAGTTAGCAGTGACGGATGCGCTTTCATCATCACCGTTTGATCTTGGATCGAATGGTGGGGATTAATCACATGGTTGTTAAGGCATAAAATCAAATTTTCTAATCGGATTAATAATGACTGTCCATTTCAATCATGCGGAATGGATGACGGATGACGCTTCGTCCCCTGAGCAACGGAAGATGTACACTGTCCGCCCTCCTCCACTCGATCTGAGCTCGCCGGAGCTCATGAGGCATTGGGATTGACTCCAAAACCTTCAAGAAATAGATCTAAGAATATCCTATGATGGAAAATGCATGAAACCATGATTTCTTTTACAAAAGACTAACACATAGGGACTTTTCTATGATTTATTGGAATTTATCTCATCGGAGCTCAAGACTGATGGTCCAACGACTGAGATAGCTTCATCTTGAAGAGATGAAGCCCTATTGTGAAGCTCATAAGTTGCCTCCCTGTCGGTGGCTCTGTGGACCAAACACCATTGAAAATGTCACCGGAGTTGGTATAGGAATGGTCTTTGGTGCTCGAATCGATTAGGAATCAATTTTTTTCACCTCGCTAGAGCTTGGGGATGGTGTGGGTGAAGTTAATTTGGATTTGGTGGAGTTGGATGAAGTGGAGGCTTGATTTCACTCATGTTTGGTGTCATTGGCAATGGGGAGCTTAAGCGAGGTCAGGAAGGCACTAGGGAAGCTCGTCTAGACTCTTTAAAGCTTTCTAGATGATTCTCTTTATGTTGGAATGAGATGGGGATGAGTATACCCACCTCCCCATAGAATTAAATGGTGGGGATTAGCTCTAGTTTTGGTAGACGTTTGGTTGACACAGGAGGCAGGGGATGTCATAGAATGGCTAAGGTGGAGCTCCTTGAGTGGCTGAGTGAAGGAAGTGGGCTGGCAAGGGCCGAGGTGGAATGTCCTTCCTCTCCAAGGTGAGCCAATGGAATGGCTTGTGTTAGCTCACCTCCTTTGACCCATGGCTGACCCAAGCAGTTTTTGGTCAGGTTAGCCAGTGGGTCAAAGGTCCAAAATAAGCTTTGGGTGGCTGCCAAAGGCAAAAGGGTAGGTGAGACCATCCAAATGGAGATTTTATCTCATTTGGAGGGGTTTACCCAATGAATTTTAGGATAATTAGGGTTTTAAATGGGTTGGGTTTGATTTGGGCTGACCCATGGTGACCCAAGGATGGGTCATACCCAAGTTTGTAGTGGGTTTGGCTCAATTTGACCCATGTAGGTCAAATTGGGTTCAATTGACCCATGGGTCAAATTCCCATTCAAATGATGATTAGGGATGTCATGTTCAATTGATGTTATTTGATTTGAAGTGCATTTGAATTTTGGTTCATATGGGTTCATCCAAATTAATGAAAATTCAAATTGGCTTGATTAGCTTGGGTGGATTCAATTGATGATTTGAAGATGATTGTAGGTGTTGATTTCAGTTAATTTGTATTTGGAGATGATTTAGATTAATTTGACCCTTTAGTTCAATTTGGGTTAAATGGGTCAATTGGGTTGACTTGGTGAAATTGGATTCAATCAAGGGCTTGATCATGTTCAATGATCAATTCATGATTGATTTGAGTCATTGGTTTCAATCAATTTGGATTGGATTGAGATTTGGTTCAATTTAGTTCATGTAGGCTAATTGGGTCAACTTGGGTCAAGTGAACCAAATGGGTCAATTTGAGTTGGATTGGGTTGAATTAGGTTGAATTGAGTTTGATAATTGATTTAGGATTGATTGATGACTTTGATTGCCATTAATTTGGATTTAATTGGATTTTGGCTCATTTGGACATTTTGGATCAAATGGGCTAGGATAGGTTGATTGAATTGATTCGACTTGATTGGCTTGATTGTAGGCTTTAGAAGGGTTTAAAATAGAGATTTGAATGGTTGGAGTGCTTTTATAAAATTCAATTAGATTTGGTTTCAATTGAAGGAGTTTAGGGTTGAGTCCATAGGATTGTATTATGGGATTAGGATGGGTTTGGTTATATTTATTGGAGATTGGATTTGCTTAAATGGATAGGCATGGGTTTGGTTTAGTCCATATGATAGGTTGGACTTATTTACCCTAGGGTATGACCTAAGCTCAGGATATGATTTTTTAAGTCTGTAGGCTTAGGTTTAATGTTCACCTAATCACTAGAAGTGTCCTATGACTAGGGAAGTTCTATTTTCTAGAAGATTTCTAAGTCTAGGATAGGGAAGAAGGGTCCTCACTCCAAAGTGAGGTCAACATACCTTGATGTTCATATTGGATGAATTTGAAAGTTAAATCAATAATTTATAGCTAATCTCAGGGTGATTGAAAATTTCAAAATTAAATTAAAGATTCGAAGGTTATTTGGATTGTTACTCTAAATCAAATAGAAACATTCAATTTTGTATGTGTTGTTTGGAAGTAAGTACTTGTAGTTGTTTATTTTAATTATTACTCTTTGGATGTTAAAGAATCAGAACAACCACCCACATTTCAAAATTGATTATACTTTGATTCTTGTTAAATCCATATTGATCTAATAATTTATTACTATATGAAGAATCTCTAATAAGCAAAAATCTGGAAGATAGGATTAGGGAGGTCACTCTTAAATCAATCAAAGGGTTACTGATCATGATGCTTGGATTAGAAAGACATACAATCATTGTCATCCCCCATGAGTCTTTTTTCCCAACTGAGTAAAAATTCTAATATGCATGTTAGATATGATCTTGGAGCTTAGGACTTTCTCATCTTTACATTTTTTATTTTTCACTCTATTTTATTATTTTTAATCCATGCATGCATCCTTATTTTATTTTATCTTTTTTTTTAGTATTTGTATTGCATGGTTCTTTCATTTTTGCATATTTTTATTTTCTTTAATATTACTTCATTTTTTCACATAAAAAAAGAGTAGGAAAGAAAATTGCTGAATTTGTACTATACGATACCAATCGTATTATATGAGTCACTTGATCTGATCAATTAAACAAACTAGATGACTAACTAAATGATCTACTGTAGAACAAATTGTATTGGACAAACTCTAACTGTATTATATGATATGTTTATAATAGTATGATTGACCCAGTCAAACTAACTATTATTTTGAATGTTGGGATGATTAATGACACCGGATCATACTGTATGATTTATTTGGTTAATATGACAGTTCAAATAACCATTAGGTTGATCAATTTTATACTGGATGATCTTTGGATCATACTATGATTGACTTGCTCAAAACTAGCCATTCAGATGGCCATTAGGGTGATCAGAATCATACTACCATTCATACTGTATGATCTAATATAAAGCTTATAGATTGTCCTCATTTCTTCCATTCTCTTCACCAAACCTCCTTTTTTCTTCACCCTAACTTCTTCCATTGAGTTTTCTAAATGCAAAGCTTGTCTAAATGGAATTGAAAATATCTTGAGGCGTCAGAAGAGAAAATCATTTTAGATCTAAAGAGGAGAAAGTAGCTTATAAGAAATATAAGGAGTGTGAATCACATACTCCAAACCTCAGCTTCAAGATAAGTTGTCCTTCCCCATTTTTGATATCTTTGAAAGCATATCTCTTCAGTTTTTGATCTCCCTAGCCTAAAGATTTCACTATGAGCTCCTTTTTAATTTTTTTTGTCTACCTAGACATAAACTCTAATTGCATTGTCCTACAATCATGAGTTTGTGATAGGAAAATCTCTATCATAGATATTGACCTTCATGATTATCTTCATGTTTCTAAAATCGATCCATCTGTCCTTGCTATAGCAAATAACCCAACTTACAATTGGACCTCAATGAATGAAGTTATTAGGAACACACTCCTTAGAAAATATCAATAATTAGTTAGTGGTCTTGTGCTAAATGCCTATGTTATTCAACACATGTTAAAGCACAATTTTATTCACAAAGCCAGTGACCTATTTCTACATGACCCACACTCAATTCAATGCGGTACATCTTTTAATATATTACATTGAAAACCTCACCATTGTTAGGAACCCAAAATCAAAACAAAAATACAAGTTTGCCTTAGGACACATGATTGCCTATCTTTTAGATGTCACATACAATATTTCATATCCCCAAAAGCCAAACCATTTGCCTTCTCACTTCACTGATCACTCCTTTCATACATTCTATTGTGAAATGTTTTGACTAGCTTGCAACAGGAGGAGGAAGTTAGACAAGAGCCTTATTCTGACTACCCGGATGCTTGGGTAAAGCACTTTACCTAACTAGAGTTGAAGATTGATAGGCACATTAAGCAGTACAGAGCCTATTGAGAGGCATATTATAGCAGAGGGTAGAGGATTGAGCTTAGTTTCAAGCTCAGTTTGATGCTCTTCATGACCTCTTCCGACCACTACCACCAGATGAGGGACCTTCTATATTTTAGTTATTTTTTCTACAGTGTACTAGTTTATTTTTAGTGTTTGTTTGTATTAGTTTGTTTTCTTTGTTTGCTTTAGTTGTATTAGTTCCTTTTAGCATTTTATTGCACCTTTTTTTTTTTTTTCATATTTTGTACTTGTATTCTATGTTACTAACACTATTTAGCATTTCAGTTTGTTTTATTGATTGTCTTAGCACATGTTGTGTGCTTACTAGTTGTGATTTGTGGATTTAACACTGAAGTAATATTTTCCTTGATTATTTAATAATTTTCTTATAATCAAGCCTAATTTATAACTAAAAAATTTTATAGTTGATATATGCAGCATAAAATTAACCAAATAGCCCACAATTTGTCTATGATGATACGCACATTTGTTTAAAATACAAACTTGTCTAAATCACATCTTTTCTTTAAAACTAATACATTTGTTTAAAACTAATTTCTTTGCAAATTGTAGAATGACTAGGGAAACAACAATCGTGAGGCTAAGATGTTTATGTTGGAGAACAATCGAATCAAAAGAAAAAAAGTTCCCAAAGTGAAGAAATGAAATAAAAAAAATCCCCAAAGTAGGGAAATGAAATTAAAAAAAATGATGGTTCATGCTTTTCTAGTTTTGACATTAAGTGACATGTCATAACAGTTGTTTGTTTACTTGAATCATGCAATAGCTTTTCTAATACAATTAAAAGAAATTTATGCAATATTTTATTTTGTTACAAATGTGTCTTAAAGTTTTAGTAAATTGATTGAAGCCATTTACATAAGCTATGTAGTATCCTTGAACAAAAGTATTGGCTCAATAAAAAATAAAGGGTCATTTGGAAATAGTTAATGACACACATATTCTACTATATTTGCCTATGTGCTCTAAATCTACTTGGTTTATAAGGATATGTGTTAAGAATAATTCAAAAAAATTTGCTTGCAAGAAAATTCACAAATTTTCACTAGTATTTCATTTTTCCATGTTATTCGACCCCTTTTTATGTGTCGAAAATGATAGAAAAGTTTAGTGAGTTTCCATGTTCTTTGCAAATTTTACATGTCTTGCATGTGTTGCATTTCATTTTTTTTTGCATATCTTTCTATTTTCTTTTAAAATTAGGCATAAATTGAGGGGTAGCTACATCATTATATTTTTTTACTAACTATACTCTTTAAGCTAAACCATTAATATTTGCCATCATCAAAAAGGGGGAGATTGTTCGCCCCATGAGCCCTCACTTCATACCCTAAGTTTTGATGATCACAAATATTTTTGGCTGAACAATTACTTTTTATTGATCAGTTGTGTGTGCATACTATGTTAGAACATTATTGTAACTATCAAAGTTAAGTAGCCAAATCAATAATTCACCTTGAAAGCACAAATTATGACTGATTGTTGAAAAACTTGTTGGAGAACCTAGAAAGATAGCGAATGACAAATGATTGCTGTCAAAATATTTTAGTCAAGTGTAAAAACTTATATGACCATGTCTAGTATTTTTATTTTATTTATGTATCTAGAATGTGAATGATAAATAAAAACCAAGCACACACACACACACACTTGAGATAACATAAAATAAAATGTACCAATCGTACCAACACTATAAAATAGTCTAATTTTGTAAATTATTTTAGCCGCCAAAATTAAGTCAATTAAGATCTAAATTTGACAAAAATGTACTTGGATCATATTATACTATAATTCATTTTTGTTAAATTTTCATCCTACTTAAATAAGTCGATTAAGCCCAAAAAATTGCCAGATTAAGCTGATCGCACAGGACGATTTGGTTTGTACAATACAATTTACTTTGTTAATTTTTATAGCCACCAAGATTAATTTATGTAATTAATAAGTTAATTGATCGTATAGTATGATGTTAATCATATAGTACTATCCTAATTTATTAAATTACCTAATTAGGGTCTTGAATTAATAAGAAATGAAATTTTAAGGATTTTTCTTAAAATTAATACATGCCATATGATTGGTTTGTACAAGATGAATGAACAAACATAGAGCTAATTTGTTGATTTGTACTATTCATATAGTATGATATGTAATAATATGGTATGAATAGTTATGGGTGTTAGGGACAACCTGATCGTCTAGGGCATTAACTCTAGCAAATTAAATTTATCGTACAGTACAATTGGACCAACTTCTTCATAAATAAATTTAATAATATTTTATTTAGCCTCCTCCTTATAAATACCATCTTTAGGGGACATAACTAAGAATTATGAATGTGAACATTTTTAAAGAGGCTTAGGGAAGAGTGCTTAGGAGAAGGGTGGGGAGATCTCACTCTTCTCTTTTCTTCAAAGGAATTGTTGTAAGTAAGGTTGCACTTGGTTGTTTATATTTTTATTTACCTTGCCTTAAGTCTTTTGCTTTTAACTTGAGATTGTGTTCTTTAGTATGAGAACTTGTGTAAACTTATTTTTCTTTGACTGATTTCTCTTTGTACCTGTATGAGGGAGTGGCATCCTTCTTGCCTTGAAAGAGAAGGGTAGTGTGTGTAGAATTTCTCCATTACTCCTGAAGGAGAGAGGTTTCTCTGCCTTGGTGAGTTGTGCCAAAGGAGTGTTAGTGGATTATGGAGGAGATCTGGAGAGTGGACGTAGGTCAATTGACTGAACTATTGTAAATCTCATGTCCACTTTTCTTTTCTTTTTGTTTCTTTTGTTCACCGCTCCTTTGCATTTATTAGATTGATTTATTTTATTTTATTGTATAAGTTTTAATTTCTTTTAAATCTAAAAATTTGAAAAAACCAATTCATCCCCGCTCCCTCTTAGTTGCTAATACTTACAAGAATGGTAGAAAAACACTAAAAAAAATGAAGTTTAACTTTTGAAAGCCTTATATCACCACTTACAATAAATCCATAGCCAGCCAACCTCATTTGTAATTTAATCTCTTGAGTCAAAGAAGAAGGTAGCATGTCACTTGGCCAATCAAGTACTCAGCCCAAGTGGAAGAAAAAATAGGAAAGAATATAAATGAAATATACATAAAAGTCAAACAAAATCCCAAAAATTAAATCTACTCCTCATCTCCTTGCATATGGCCACACATAGGGAGGATAGCTTTCTATTCCTCTTGCTTAAACTTCTAAGGATTACTTGAGCATGCTAACCACCAAAATCCAGATGACATGTCTTGCTTGGCTAGCTACCACCCGCCCTCCATCATTAAAGATCCTGGCCAAGCTTGCCTAAATTAACCCATTTAGGTCACCATGAGTTAAGCCTCAACTAAATCTAAATTGATTGCAACCAATCAACTATATGACATCCAAAGAAATAATTTAACTTAAAGCACACCCAATTAAGTCCTAATTTTACTAATTTTCTTAATGGACCCAACTTGATATGTTTGAGCTTAAAGAGGCTATATACAAAATTAGCCATGACCTTGCCTAAATTATCCCAAACATCATTTGAACTTGATTGAAGTGTAATTAGGATTCAATTTGACCAATTATCTCACCTAGCCCATGCTATCCTAATTTAACCCTATAAAAATCAAGTTCAAGCCAATCTAAACCAAATTGAATCAATCTAAAGCTTTATAATTACTCCAAGTACATGAGTGAACACTTCCCATGATCAATTACAACCCAAGTTGGCTTAAGTGAGCCATATTGATCCAAATATCAAATTAAGCCAAATGGAACCCAATTAGTACTTCTAAATAATCCCAAATTGATTATTGGACATAACTCAATATTTATTTGGGCCCAATTTTGTCAATTTGATCAATTAATCTAACTTAGCCCAAATTTCCCATATGAACCAAATTGACTCAAAACTCATCAAAATTCAAATCAAACCAAACCAACACCTTCAATCAATCCTAAATTGATTATTGAATATTACATAATAATCAATTACACTCAATTTATCCCAAATTTGCCCAATTGACTCACTTAGCCCAAATGAATCCAAATGAGCTATGATTGAGCCATATTACAATTTAAGCCAAATTGAATCAAACAAATCACTCTAACATATTTCAAATTGATATTTGAATATGATATAATAGCCCCTTGAGCCCAATTTGATCAACTGGTCAACTTGACCTAATTGAACCTAGATTGATCTATATGAGTCTAAATAAGTCAAACCCAATCAAACTTAGCATGAATCATCCTTAGACCCACTTGGGTCTACCTAAGTGAACCAAGGGTTTCAAATAGGACAAAATCTTAAAATGGCTAAATCTAAACCCTCCTTTTGGCCAAAGCAGCACCCTTGGCATGCCTTTAGCTCATCCATGCTGAGCCAACCTAACCCAAGACTAGTTTGCTCAATCATTGATTAAGGTGAAGTCTTCTTCACTTTGAATTGCCTTTGGTTCAACAACCATGAGGTATCCACTTCACCTCAATACACTAAATCTCTCCAGCCACTAAGGAAAGTCCAGCTCATCAGTTCCAGCCTAATTTTGGCCTCCCCCATTGCCTGGCTGGTTGCCCATGACTGAACCAACCCAAAGTGGTGGTTCACATGAGGTGGGGAATTTTTCCCACACTCCTAGGAAGCAAAAAAAAAAAAAAAATGAATCTAATTCAATTTGAGAACTGTAGCATATAGTTAGATCAACTTCAATGAAGTACGACGAAGCTTTTCTCAAGAGCAATTGATGAGGAGGTAATTAGAGACTTCAATAGTAGGGCTTCATCTCTTCAAGGTGAGGCTACTTTCGGTGAGACATTCATCAGACATTGGCTCTTTTGAGGTTTGCATTATCAAACTATAGATGAGTTTTAAGAGCTTGGTCTTTTGTAAAAAGTTTATGCATTGCATTCAAATCAAGCCATATAAATCCTCAGCTCTCTTCCCCTTGATGGTTATAGATGAATTTCCCTAAAAAATTTAAGTTGCCTTAGCTCAAATCAAGTGGTTGAATGGAATTTATTGTTTGTTGGTGGCTGAAGGTAAGTCATAAGCTGTCTGCTTCACATGATTAGAACAGTTTTCCATGATAAATTATGTTAGAGATCATTTGATTTAATCTTATTAACCATAGAGTTAATGAAAGGAATATTGAGTGGCTCGAGATGAAATCATGTCCACCGCCTACTAAGTTAGCTACCATGTGGGATAGTTTAAATGACCAATCTTATGGCACCACACATAAATTAAGGCTAACTCAATTATTCTATAATTGATTAAAAGTGTGTTTTAATTAAAATCAAATAAATAAAACTTTAAAAAAATATAACTATTTATAGAAAAATCCAACAAATATATAAAAATACTCTTTAGAATCAATGAATAGAGGAGAATCAAAGAAAAACAAAAGCTCTAATTTTGTCCATTAGATAGATAATAATTCGAGTTTGCTTGAAATGGATATTTCTGAAAATAAACTTAATTTACTCATCTAAATGATTTGAGATTTTCATGAAACATTTCTTGTGATGTTCTCTGCCTCCCATAACTATGTCATTTTATTTGAGTTTATAGATTAAGAGATGTGATTTTTGATTGCTTAATGATGTGATTAACAAAAATTTTTAAATTAAAAGTTATGAAAATGTGAAAATTGGCATTTTGTTGTTCAAGCACTCTTTCTTAACACCATAGCACTTAAGAAAATTGACTAAGACCTCTAGTCTTGGTCAAATCTCAAAATCCACACTATGGTTAATTACTCATTAATTATCTAATAGGCGGCCTAATACTTAGAAAATTCATAACTATTTATGTAGCTTTCTAAAAATTGTGATTAACCCTATTTTTTCTTAATAAATAGAGAGGTTTCTAATGAAATCAAAAAACATAATTAGTTTTTGGTATTTTGAGTGTAATTTATGATTTGAGAATTTCAACATTAATTTAATTAATCATAAATTACAAGCCCAAATGCATTAGAATTTTTAGGATATTTTTTATTTACAGTTATGCATGTTTTATAATTTTTCCATATGTTTTAGTTTTATATTTCATGTCTAATTAAATGTTTGAGCCTTTTTTTGGATTAATTATATGTATTAGGAACTCCTAAGAGGGGGGATGAATTGATGTGCTTTTTAAAATTTTTAAAATAAAAAAAATTAAACTTATATAGAAAGAAATTCAACAATCCAATCAAAGTCAAAGAGTGGTAAGTAAAAAATAAAAGAAAAGTGGGACACAAGATTTACAATGGTTCGATCAACTAGCCTATATCCACTCTCTAGATCTTCCTCCAAAATGCACTATCTCTCCTTCGACACAACTTGCTAAGGTAGAGAAGCTTCTCTCCTTTACGGGTACTGGAGAAATCCTGCAGACACTCCCTTTCTCTTTCAAGGCAAGAAGAACACCGCTCTCTCACAAGGGGTATAAAGAAAAATCTCTTAAAGAAGAACAAAGCTTACACAAGTTCTTATACTAAAGAACACAAGACTCAATGCAGAGTAAATGACAGATAAATAACTAAATGCAACCTTACGGATGACAATTTTGTAGAAGAAAAGAAGAGAGAGATCTCCCTGCCCTTCTCCTAAGCACTCTTCCCTAAGCTTTTTTTTTAAAAAAAATTCACGTTCATAATACTTTAGTTAAGTCACCCCAAAGGTGGTATATATAGAGAAGAAGTTAAAAAAATATTAAATTTATTCTTGAAAAACTCAGTCAAATCGTAGTGTATGATTTGCAATCATACAGTCTGATCAGTTCAATTTTCTAGGGTTGGAGCTCAAGCTGATCAGGTCATCCCAAACAGCCACAACTATTCATGCCATATGATTCTAGATCGTATTGTATGAATAGTACAAATGAAAAAAATCAGCTCTCTATTTATTCATCATGTATGATCCAATCAAATAATATGAATTATATTTAGAAAAATACTCAAAAAATTGAATCCCTCAAAGTCAAGACTAAAATTAGGTAATTAACAAATAAGGATCATATTAGATGATTAATATCATATTGTATAATTTTTCATTTTAGGGATGATTCATAATTATCCAAATTAGTCTTAGCAACTATCATAATTAACAATTCTAAATTGTATAGAATGAACTAAATCATCCTGTATGATCAGCTTAATTTAAAATTTTTTTGGACATAACCCACTTAAACAAAATTTAATAAAAATTGATAATTGTATAATATGATTAAAACCATCATGTATGATTAATACAATTTTAGCAAATTTTAATTTAACCAACTTAATTATTATGGTAGAAATAATTAACAAAATAGGACTCTCATAGAGTACAGTATAAATCATATAGTACAATATTCTTAAAAAATAAATTTTTAAAATTTTATTTTTATATTCTCTCAAGTGTGTGTGTGTGCTTAATTATCATTCATCATTCACATGCTAGAAAAAAAGTACAAGTACTAGACATGATAATATAAATGTTGAATTTGACTTGGATCTTTTGGCAACAAATCATTCATTATTTATGATCTTCATGAATCCTTGATCAAGCATTTTGACAATCAATTATAGCACATGCTCTTACAGTGAATCCTGATTTTAATATTGGATTTTGATTCGTGCATTTCAATTTAAACACAGTCTGCATGCACAACTAATCAGTGAAAAAATAATTTGTTCAATCAAAAATATTTATGATTGTCAAAACTTAGAATAGTAAGTGAATGCTCATTGGGGCTAACATTAATTGCTATTGCTAGACCACTACTTAACTGTCATCTCCAGATTGCCACTGATCGCCATCACCAAATTTTTACCACCTCCATCATTAGACCATCATTGTCGAACCACCACTTAACTATCATTCTTGAACCATTGATCAATAGCTTTCATTAGACTTTTAAATCTCTTAATAAATAGAGAGGGATTGTTAGGTAAGTTTAGAATTTTTAATCTAATCAAATAACCTTAATTCACCTTAATTAAAATGTCTTAAGTATGCCTAATCAAATTCAAATAATGATATGATTATGTGATTAGCCTTTGAATTAATGGTTTAAGTAAGCAGCCTCAAGACACTTAGCCATTCTCTTATCAATTTGCATATGTATGTTTGATCAAATGTTCATGAGCATTCATATTAAAATTTATAAATATTATGCTTATGGCATGTTAACATTTTTACTTTCTTTAAAATATATAAATATCACATAAGTTTGAATTGATGAATAAAGGAAATCAAAAGGTAATAATCATATGTACAATCAATGTTTTCTTAAAGTATATGGTTTGGAAACTCGAGATTGGACGGCTACTAGCTTGAAGGAGATTTTGACCTCATATCTCTAGTATAACAATGACATGTATCTATGGAAATGCAAAGTGAAATGTATATGTGAATTAAAATAGTAAAGCTATCATCATTAAAAAATTTTAAGTTAATATATTCAGTGCTTGCATGTATATATACACATGTATATAGCTAGCAAGTATTTAGTCTAGCACATTAAATCATAGGGCTACTAGATCGAAGGAAGTTTTGACCTCATATTTTTGGTTTAGTAGTGGCACATACTTGCAAATGATAAATGTACGTGTATGTACATACATATTTGAATATTTAATTCTTTTGATACAAAAATGTATGCATCCAATTTTATATATATATATATATATATATATATATATATATATATATATATATATATATATATATATATATATCTCTAAATCTTTAAACCAAAGAAAAATAAAATACATACACATACATACATTAGTGAAATATCTTATATATTAATTTATAAATCAATCAATCAAATAAATAATCTCCTGATAAACAAATGATAAAGTATTTTCAAATTATACAACTACATGATATTTAAAAATAAATAAAATATTAAAATGATAAATAAATTAGGTAGGTGTCACGAGAAGAAATTAACTTATTCCTTAATCATAATACATCTTTCACATAATTAAAACAACAATTAAATTTGATTCAAACTTAAGATTTAATTAAAAATTTAACGCTTCACTAAATTGATTTCAAGCCACAAAATTCATCCTTTAGATTTTTATTAGGAATAAGGTGTTAAAAAGAAATGGATTACACCTCAAGTGAACCCACATCCTTTTATATTCCTTAAAACATTGAGCCAAATTTAAATAAAAATTAAATCCATAGCCTAAAATTCAAATCTAAATCACTAATTATGCCAATTAAAAATCACCTTCTTTAATGAATTAAACGCTTCACTTAAGTTATGATAACTCATTTAAAACTTAGATTTATCTCAACACACTAACCTTTTCACATACTTTAGAATGATAAGTAATTGATATTAGAATTAAGTTAAGAAGATTATTTATCGTGGATTGATTTTCTACTTTGTGATATAATATTTTAGATTGGATGTTAAGATCGTATATTTGTATACTAGATGATAGGGTGATATTAGACAAATGATGCTTGCTTTAGGAAGTCGTGCTCAATAAAAAGGGGGTGCCTTAATAAATGTAAAGCTAATAAAGTTTGCTTGTAGGTGTTATTTTCCCTGAGCATAGCCCAATAGGATAGGTGATCCTAGACACCCATTGGTGCTAAGCCCCACTATATGTATTATATATGGTTATGTGTACGTGTGTTTTAGTTAACATTTATTTAGTAGGCATAGTTAAGATTTTATTTTAATTTTAGAAATTTTAAGTGTAATTTGTGTTAAAGTTAGGTTATAACCATGGGATTTAGGATGAGTGGTGGTTAGGTGGCATAGACCTAGAAGGCCCTAAGAAGCCTAGCATGCCTAGACTTTGGAGGAGACAATGAAGACCCCATTGGCTTTCTTTTCAAGTACATTATTCTAGGCCAAGCTATATAAGTGCAGAGCTCAGCTATCTATTTTTCTTCTTTTCTTGGGGTTCATAGCAGAACCTGGTTGCATTGGCCTTCTTATTATAATATTTTGAATTATTTGGTACGTTTACATTGATTACGTAATAAAAATGACATACTTTTTTTCTAGGTTTCTTCAAGTGTGATTTTTTGTTGAATGTTAGCTTGGATTTTTGTAGGCTCATTTGACTTAAATTTTCTACCTAACTTAATTAATCAATTCTAACTAAATAAATGCAATTCATAGCATCATTCAATTAAAGCCTTAGGTATAAATACTAAAATAAACTAGAAACTCTTAGTATCTATGAACCATACTTACATATTTTTTTCATCTCTCTTGAATTGGGTTTTTCTCCCTTTGCACAAAAAGGGGCAAAGTCTGACCATTATGGACAACCACCTTCTAGGAGAGGTTTGCCTTCTATTTTGATTTATCCTATAACTCATTTATAAATGAAATTCGTTGTAGGCATAATTACATATAAAAATCTTTAATGAATTTGGTGTCTAAAATATGTTATGAGGCAATGGCACCCAAGAGGGGGGTGAATTGAGTATTTAAATATTTTCAAATTTATTAGTTAGTTTTAAAATTGTATAGTAAATTTACTTTTAAATGATTATATTTTAGAGAGAAAAACAATAAACAATAATAGTAAAGTAAAATAAGGTGCATTAAAAGTATAGCAGAGAACCCAGAGAATTTTACATTCAGCCAAACCCAAAAACTAGCCTAGTCCACACCTAAGATCCCAAGCTAGGAATTCACTAAATCAAAGATGAGATTACAAAAAATTTTCTATACTCTCCTTCATAGGAAAGTACAATCCAATACTATACTTTCCTACATGGGCAAGTACAACCCAACACCATACTTTCCTACATGGGAAAGTACAACCCCAACAAAGTATAAGAGAAAAGAAAAAAATATTCAAAGTATCTAACTCTCAAATTAAAAAATATTTTGCACTCACAAACCAACTAAAATAATAATAATACAAATGATAAAGAGAGTTCAAAGTAACTTTTTTGTTGGTTTAAAGTTAAAATAAAAACCTGAACTTTATATGGAATGATTAAAGCAAACAAGTCTTAAAAGAAATTATTTTACATTAAAAGAGATGAAGACTTGAAAAAAAAAATAACTTGAAATGATATCTAAAATTGAAACACAAGGATGATTAAAACACTTACATGAAAGCATAACCAAAGTATGTTATGCAATAAATAAATTCTAATAACAAACTAATGTTGATTTATTATATGAGAAATCAATTGAAAACCTGTTCACAAAACCTTCGATGCATGAGAATTAAGAACGATAAGTGATTTTGAGCCTTATAATAACATGAAAATAACATGAAAGAAGACGAGAAGGATCTCCACTTAATGATTGAAGAAGATTTACAAGGAGGGAGAGGACTTCTTATCACCAAACTTCAAATAATCCCAGAGGAGGGTTAGCGAAGGAAGAATTCTCACCAATCTTAGAATGCTTTGTCTTAATTTGAAGTCTATTTGAGCAAATAAAAAAAATTTCAAGAGAGACTATTTTGGATAAGAGAAATTAAGAGACTTTTGCACTTTTAATTACTAAGAGCTCAGCGAAATCAAATTGCAAGAGTTTTGCCATGATGGAAAAGAGCTAAGAGAGAATAACCTAATTCTAAACCACATTAAATAGAAAAGATGAATGAGGGGCTCAACCAAGCAAGAGAGAAGAATTGGAGGGAAAATGAATTAAGAAAATTATTGATTTTTTAATTGATAATTTCAATCAAATAATTAAGGATCTCTTTATTGAAGATTTCAGCCAAGGGGAGATAGAATGAAAGAGAAATAGAAATACAAAGAGAGAGAGAGAGAGAGAGAGAGAGAGAGAGAGAGAGAGAGAGAGAGAGAGAATATCAATCAAAACAAATTAAATAAGGAGAAGTTAAATTAAGAAAATTGGCCAATCAAGAGAGAAGGAGGGAAAAGTAATTTAAGCAAGGGTTTGAAATTTGAATCAATTAACACATGATGTTAAATTTATTCAAATGAATTTTATTGTACATGCTTGTTGGCCAAGAGAAGAAAGGAGAGGGAAGAATCAAAATTTAATAAATTAAGCAAGGTCCATAAGTAAATTGATTTTAAGAGGAAATCAATTTGAATTATTTTGAAATTGAAATATCTAATTGATTTGGTCGGACTAGCCACATATCAAAAATGAATTCAATTAAGTTTAATGCGTGAAACATAGAGGATTTAATGAATTCATTATAGAGAGATCAAAGAAGAAACTACATCAATTAATTCAAATAAAATAAATAGGACAAATCCAATATAGGATTTTCGGACAAGGGACTTCCCTTAATAAAATTGATCTCAAATAAATGTATTAATTCAATTCAAGGATGAATAATTAAGAGGCTTCTTGAATAATAAAAATAATTTAAAATAATTTAAATTGAATTATATAGGGGGCAATCACTATCTTTCCAAAAATACAATAATTAAAAATAAGAAATTTGAATTCAAATTTGAATTAACTTAAAGTAATTCAAATAAACACAAATTTTCTTACTTGAAGTATGATAGAATTAGTCAAATCATGCCATAAAGGAATAAATCTAAGTTAGCATTAATATGTCAATGATTATTTAGTTAATATTTAAAATAATTTAAATTTAAAACTCAAATAAAGGGATTTTTAAAATTTTGAATAAGTGAGAGAAATATTATAGAAAATATTTGAAAAAATATCACATGATTTATCATTCCAAAAACTTCAAAAACTTTTAGCCAAAATATCAACAAAATAATAAGAATAATATGAGGGAGAAACTAAAAGGATAAGAGAGAGAAAAAGAATAATTTGGACAATTCTAGAATAATTTTATTCTCATGCAAAAATAAAATAGATAATTAATGTAATTAAGCATGGAAATAGTTAAATGAAGTATGAAATTAATTTATCTTATTTGGAAGCACAATAGATGATAATTAAATTCATGTAAGTGCTTTAGCTTATCTAAAAAGGATGTTTAAGGAATAATTAAAAAATAATGGAATTTTAAAATGTAGAAGAATATGAAGAGTTTTAAATAAACTATTTTGAAATGACTAAGATGTTAACTTTATTTTATTGAGCTCTTATTTTCTTAATATTGTAAGTCCTAGAAAATTCCCAACCAGTTCAAGTCAAACAGCTTTAGCTTTCCAAATTTGATTGAAGAATCTAAGTTTGAAGAATTTCCTACATCACTTGAATTAAAATAATTAATAGCACTCGAACATATGTTTATTATCATTTGAATTATTCTTAATTGAGATGGGACTCATGGAGTCAATAAAATATGTAAAATTTGAAATTTGATTGTATTAATTAGAAGCACCTTCATATCAGTCATGATTAAGTGAGTTTAAGCTCTTAGATTCATTCTTCATAAATAAGAACTCATCCATCTTGCATTTATATAAGACTTATCCACATATATTTAAAGATTAGATTGTGTTAGATGATAGCCATTCCAAGCGATTATAAATCTTGAAAAGTTGGGATGGATTCACATTCTTAGATAAGAGTGTCATTATATCCCACATTCTTCGAGTAAATTAGGATGAGCTTCTAGTTTGTGTTGAAGAACTATTTGATATATAGGTTTTGAGGTTGCCTATTTCTCTTTTTCTATGGTTAGAAGTTATTATTTTTTAGTCATTTTCATAATCTTGTGTTCTTGGGATATAAGACCCAACATTCTTATAAAAAAATCAACTCAAATTAAATATGAATCTCAACTTCAAAAATATAAAGCACAACTATAGGATTGATTGAAATGCTTACTAGTTCTCTTAGTATCAAAGCATTTCCTATATATCTTCTTTTGAAATCTATTAAGGATTTTTCTTAATTGAGTTCTCATATTGGATTCTAAAATTAGTAATCCTTGATTCCAAACTTTGATCTCCATAGACATGATTGCTAATTACTTTAATAAAAAAATTTCTTATAAGATTTACATACTCTTAGTTGTAATTAACTATGGGGGTTTGCCCCTATAGAAAACTTATAACCTAATTTAAAATAAAGCTTATCTTACTTTATTTATATAAGTCAAGGATAAAATCTATAGTACATATAGACCTATCGACCTTATGAGTCCTTATTTAATTATTGAATCCATCATCGGATGATATTTCTATTATTCAGAGTAGTATATTAGTCTTTGAATTCATACTTAATCATTCAAATCACTACCCCTAATATCTATGTGATGCCCTATCACATTTTTAAACACCACATCTATCCATGTTTCAGAGCCAAAATCTAACTATTTAGTCTCTAATTTTGCATGATTTTGATTACAAAATTATCGAGAAAGAAAATTCAAAGGATCTATATGATTGGATCCTAATGAGACATAGATTCATTCAAAAAGAATCAAGCCATAAGTGGCTTTCTATGATTTGAGGTGGTTATCTTATTAGATCATATGTCTAGTGGTCCTGATAATCCAAGCACATTCCTTGGAGGTCGATGAAGCCGTGGGATGAGTTTGGCTAGTTGCCTCCTCATGGATTGCTTGTAGACCAAGCTCCACCATGGGTTCACTAGACTTTGGTGTTTCTCTATGGTTTTGAGGTTTGGAGAGGAGGGGCATATTTTAATTTGGTTGCTCAAGCACTAAAGAAGGTGATGAAAGTGCTAATTGTAGAGGAGGGAATTGGGTTTTTTCTCTTAGCATTTGACCAATCTACCTTCATAATAGAGGTATAGGTGGTCGACTAGAGGGGAGAGAGAGTGAGCCTTACTCAAAATTGGTGGTTTAGCCATTATTGAGCATGATGAGGGTTAGTCAAGTGGAGAGATGGATTACCTGTGGGTAGATTTAGATTTTGCATTTTCCTCTAAATTTTTCTCCATCTTCATTACCTATTTTGTTGACTTTAAGTTTCTCGTCACATGGGCTAAGGTCTCAGGTCATGTTTGGTGGAGTTTGCTAGGGTTTAAGAGGGCTTCAATTAGGTTTAGGTTGGCTTGAATCCAACTTGACCCTTTTTGGTTCAAATGGATTATGTTGGGTTTTGGGTCTAGATTAAGCTTCAATCATGTTTAGTAAGCTATTTGGAGTGATTGGGAGTGGTTGAATGCAATTGATTTGAGTCAAATTTGATTTTAGTATAAAATGGACTTTTTAGGTCAATTTGAGTTACTTTGGGTAAGGTTGACAAATTGATCAAATTAAACACAAGGAAGGGTTAGGTAGAGTTCAATTAAGAGTCCTAAGTGATTTGGAGTGAACAATTTTATTTAATTTTATTTTTTTTTTAATTTTGGCTCAATATGACCCATTCGGGTCTATTTGGGTCAAGTGAGCCAATTGATCAAATTGAGTCAATTTGAAATCAATTATGTTTAATCATATATGTGTGATGACTTCAAGCTTTAAGTTAGCCCAATTTAGTTTGGAATGAATTTAATTTGATTTTGACCTTATAGGATTTAATTGGGTCAACTTGGGTTAAGTAGAACAATTGATCAAATTGACCCCCAATCAAGTCTCAAGCATGCTTGGTTAATGTTTCTAAGGCTTTGGGAAAGTTCAATTTGAGGTGATTTTGATTAATTTGCATTTGATGTGATAGGCTAAGTGAGCCAATTGGCTAAAATGGGCTTCCATTGGGCTCCAATTAGGTGTGATTAATGTCTTATAGATGTTTGAATTGGTTAGTTGTGATTAATTTATGTTAATTTTGAGTTTTTCTTAAAGTGATGTAGTTAGGTTACTTTAAACAAGCTTGGTTTTGTATGTGTTAGTGGTCAAATTGGCCAACCTAGACCTCAATTAGACTTAGATTTATACTTGAATGAGTTGGTATGTTGGTTTTGAGCTTTTGGGGAAGGTTAATTTGGTTTGGTTTGATTAAATTTAATTCGAGCTTAGTTGAGCCCACAAGAGTCAATTTTGATCATTTAGCATGATTAGCCAACTTAAACCTTAATTGGATTCAATTTCTTATTTAATTAAGTTTAAATGATAATCCTAAGCTTCTAGATTGATTTAGTTTAATTTAATTTTTATTTAATATGATTTGGCTTGAATTTTGGTCAAATAGGGCCAAAATGGGTTCGTTGGGTTAATCAATCCAATTAATCTACTTGGGAGTCAATTAAATTTTGGTTTTAGTTTAAATGTATCTCATCTAGAGTTTTATTCAATTTCATTTGATTTGAGGGAGTTTGAATCCACTTAACCTATTTAGAATAGATTAGGTCTTGGTAGGGCCCATTATCCTAACCTAGATCACCATAAGATTTGGGTTTCAGTTGGTATAGGTTTAATGTTTGAATTTCATTTGGTTTGTGTCATGTTTGTTTAAGATTTGAATTTGGTGTTCCTCTTGTTCACAAGAGAGGTGGCCTAATTGCATAAGTTGGGCGTCCTTAGATTAGGATTGGGATCCTAAATTCTAAGATAATGAGGAAAGATAACCTCATTAAAATGAGGTCAATATGGCTCTTTGGCATTTTCCTTATGTCTCAAGCTACAAATGGAATCTTAGCCATAGAGCTTGATTTTTTCTTCTCCACTTGTTGTATAATTGGCATTCTTTTTTTTTTCTTTTGTGAATATATTTTATTAACAAAAAAGGCATTGACTCATTATGGACTCCAAAGGCCTCGTGGTGTTGTTTAACTCTAGGCAAATTTTCAGAAGAGGATGAAGAAGATCAAAAATTTAGTGGAGTTGATGGATGTTCCTCTAGTTAAGATAAGCACTTCATTGACTTTTATCCAATTTGATGATGCTCTAGCCAAGGGTAGGAACAAAGACTCATGGGTGGAGGTGAGTGCTTCTATCTTTTTTATTGAGGAGATTGCACTTTCCATGGTAGAGCCATCATCTACTCTAGGTATGAAGGAGATGCTTAGTATCCAAGAGAAAGTGGATGAGTTTCCTTTTATTTGGCGGAGAAGAGTCCTAATAAGCAAGCTGGCAAGAACCAACTCTATGAAAAAAGATGGTAGATGAATATCTCATCAAGGTAGGACTTGTCATTTTTTTTTATGAAGATATCATTTTTTATGTGTTTTCTTATATTTTTTTCATATTGCTATAGCTTAGTGTGATGAGTGTTCAGGCATCAGTGATAATAGACACTTGCCAGCTCCTAGAGTTCTCTCTAGATTCTCCAGGTAGTCTTAAAAAGATAATCAATCTTACCATAAATTAGTTATTAGGACATTGTTCAAGTGGCGAGAAAGTTTGTTTGCTTCAATAATAAATTCCTTTCTCAAGAATCATGCCTTTAGTAGATCACTTCATCAAAATCTCTTTATCTTTGTTTGATTAATTTACTTCTCATCATGTAAGGGTAACTCTAGCTCTTTTGAGTATTGAATCAGTGGCTTTGAGTCTTCCTTTGGTGGTGAACTTCCCTCCTTCATAAATAGATGTTGCAGCCCTAATTCTATTAGTTGTCGGAGTGATTAGCCTCACTTTGGTGGATATATAAGAAATGTTAGTGAGCTTTTCTTCAAGAACTCTAGGTGATAGTTGTGAGTCTGAGAGGAACGAGTCCTTCTATATTAAGGGAGGAGATGTTGAAGGAGAGCTTCAGTTGCTCTTTTATTCTGCCAAGCTCATTACCTTATAGAGGAGAGTTGCATTTCTTAAAGATACACATGAACTTCTGTGAGGCAAGAGTCAACTGAGTTACGGGTGATGCTGAGGTTGAGTCGTGGTAGAGAAAAGTGGTGGAAGCAAAGTGTCAACTGAGGTTGGCAACCATGGAGGCCAAGTTAACTTCACTTTGTCATTACAATGATCCAGGTGGGCCTTCTATCTTTATTGTGAGGGCCGACTTCATGTTTGATTATCTATGCAATAAAGGAGTACTCACTAAGGAATGACACTCAAACCCAATTGTAAAATAGTTTAAAACATGATCTGAAAGGGTGTTAGCGAGTGTATTGTAAAATTATTTATTATCTGAAAGGGTAGATCTACTATGGATGCTATACATTTGTTAAGAGGTTTGATGGAGAAGTATAGAGAAAGTAAGGAGGATCTACATATGATATTTATTGATTTAGAGAAAGCTTATCATAAAGTTTCAAGAGATGTTCTTTGGAGAGTTCTAGAATAGAAAGGAGTTAATATTGGTTATATTCAAGTCATTAAGGATATGTATACTATAGTTTTTACTTGTGTCCAAACACAAGGAGGATTGACAAAATATTTTCCTATTTTAGTTGGATTACATCAAGGATCAGCTTTAAGCCTTCATCTTTTTTACTTTAGTTATGGATGTTCTTACTAGGCATTTATAGGAAGATGTACCTTGGTGTATGCTTTTGCTGATGACATTCTTCTTGTTGATAAGACTAGAGAGGGAGTCCAAGAGAAACTTGAATTATGGAGGTCAACTTTAGAGTCTAAAGGTTTTCATTTAAGTAGATCTAAAATTGAATATATGGAGTGTAATTTTAGTTATAGAAGTTCTAGTGGTAGTGTTGTGACATTAGGTGAACTAGTCATTAATAAGAGTGAGCGATTCAGATATTTAGGCTCTATTGTTCAAAATGATGGTGAAATAGATGGAGATGTTATGAGTATAATTCAAGTTGGATGGTTGAAGTGGAGGAATGCATCGGCTTGTATTGATATGAAAAGTTCCACTTAAACTTAAGGGAAAATTTTATAAGATGGTGGTAAGACCTACAATGACTTATGGTGCAGAATGTTGGCCAATAAAAGAGAAGCATAAGACTAAGTTAAGTGTTATAGAGATGATGATGCTCAGGTGGATGAGTGGATTTACTCTTAAAGATAAAATGTGAAATGAGTATGTTCGGGAAAAAGTTGGAGTAGCTCTAGTGGCAGACAAGATTAGAAAGAGTCACCTTAGATGGTTTGGCCACATAAAGCATCGACCGTCCGATGACCCTGTTAAGAGAGTAGATGCATTAGATTTTCCTTATGTTAAGAAAGGTAGAGGTAGACCTAAAAAGACTTGGTTAAGATGTATAAAAAATAACCTTAATATACTTGAATTAAATGAGAATTTGACACATAATAATAGAACACAATGGAGACGAAGGATTCATGTAGCTGACCCCACTTAGTGGGATAAAGGCTTGTTGTTGTTGTTGTATTATACTAGAACATATTTGTGAAAGAAATGATCATGTCCCTTACTAGCCTGTCTGTGTCCAGTCCATTATATGTCTTCACAAGTAAAAATATATACTTTAAATGTTTTTTTTACTTATGCTGCTTAGGATTTTTACCTAATTTTACATTATTCCCCTCATTTAATGTTTAATGTGACATCTACATTACCAAGCTCTTGTTACTGCACCTATAAATCATCATTTATCATAGTTATGTGAGCTTTTATTACATTTCTCCTTCGATCAGAATGAGTGACTTCTTCCTTGTGCAAACTACTTTATTGCTTTTTTGTATGTCCTTTTAATTCCTTACGAGTCATTTTTCGATGAGTATGGTAATGACAGCCTTGAAGAAAGCAGTAATCATTTTTGCAAAGTCTGAGGTAAAAGACTCACCCATTCTTCTGCCATTGATAAAAACATACATCTTCCATGGCTTCCACTCAAACTTTTTAGTGTGAGTTGTTGAAGAAGATGGCCAATTGAATATTGCAAAGGCAGATGAGTTGTGTGTCCCTTTAGAACACTTTGAATTTGGTCTTTTCTTTTCTCTCTACAACGAGGAGGTGAATATTCAGAATTTTTACGAAGTGGTGCCCACCTAAATTTTATCAAATTCGATGGTGAGTATCATAACTTTTCTTATGTTCTTGAGGGAGGAGGGTTTGGTGTGAAGCTTGAAGCTCTTGTGCCATGCCTTTTCCATCAAGGGTAATCAAGATTGTATTGCTAAATTCTCACTAGTTCTCTTGAAGATCCATGGCTTGTTGAATGAAGTGAGGAATTGGAATACAAAATTATGATTTGTCAAGAGTTCAATTGGGTGGTCAGTGCTAACATTTCTATTCCCTTTCCTATGAGCAAAGTGATGGCTCTTGAAAAAAATGCTCAATTCTAGAAGACGTGAAAAGCAAGATTGTGAATATTCATCACTATCCTCAATTTGACAAAATCCATAAGTTTTTTTACAATAAGTATTCATCACTGTAGGGATTTTGTGATTATTATTGACTCATGTGTTGTTATTTCTGTATTCACTTTTTTTGTTAGAGAAATTGTCTATATGTCTTGTTCTTTCAATCATGTAGTTGTTTAATTTCTTGATGAGCTTGAAGTCGAGGATGTTGGCAGTGAATCAACTTCAACTTCTATTGAGGCCACCCTAGAGAGGTCAATCGATGAGGTGGGATTGAGTTCAACTTCTCAAAAGTCCAAGAAGAGAGTGGAAAGCCCTACTCCTCACAGTTTCCCAAAAAAAAAGGACCAAGATGGGCAAGGAACTAGAGGAAATGTTGAGAGTAACTACACTATTGACTTAACCAAGTCAACAAGTGAGGCCTTTGAACTAGAGAAAAGATTTTTTTTTAAAGGATTGAATTTATTTCTAAAAGATCTTCCTAATGGTTGACTACCTTTTGTGGTTATGATTGCCTAAACTATTACATGGCAATCATTTTGGGAGATTTACAAGAAGTTCTTGCTCAAGTAAAAAAGACTTGTTTATAGCGAGGACAGAGTTTGTGGTGGCAAAGGATGAGCTTGAGTGTGCCGAAGTCAAACTCGCCAAGCTCCAAAAAGAGGCAAAGTGGTAAGAAGAAGTGAGGGAGTTGGTTGTTTTGAAGCTGACTTGCATCATTAAGGCGAACAAAGAGTTAGAGGGAAGATTTTTCATTGCCCTAAGGTTTTAAATAAGAAGACTAAGTTATCCTATTTTCTTGATTCATATAAGTACAAGGATTTTCTATAACAGAATTCAAAGAAGAAACTAATTTTGTCATTACCAAATTGGTGAGGCATGGCCATTGGACCACCAAGTTTTTTGGATTTTGACAACATACTCACTCTTCAATCACACTCGGATGATGATGATGATATTTTTTTTTTTTTTTTTTGCAAGTTGAAAGAGCATATGCATATTATGATTTTTGTATACATGCATACTTGCTTTTGTGTATGTAATTTTTTAAACAAAATGGAAGCTTTCTCTTTTATTTCTTTTAACTTTATCATGTTTTCTTTATGAAAGTACTTGCTTTAATGACTATGCTTGGTAAATGTAATTTGGCATACTCACTTTTTGGATGAGTACCTATTTATGTTCATCTGTTAAGGCAATTTCACTTCATCATTTATTATCAGAGTTACCATTGAACATATTTGCCAAGTATATTTGTAAATATAAATGAGGATTTTTATTCGATTATGTTTTTTGATAGGAAATTTTGATCATACTTGCTATTATGTAACTATTTTTGAGTAATCACTTCATTTGTATATTAAAAGAATATAATAATGCTAATTGCTAGTTTTGGTCTTACATTTGAGTTTCCAATCGCATGGGGTGTTGGTCATTCATTTATAGTTATCAACCTCATAGGGTGTTGGTCTTAAACTTAATTTTCCAACTACACGGAGTGTTGTTCTTTTATCTATAATTATTGATCTCATGAACTGCTAGTCTTACACTTAGTCACCAATCGTACAGAGTGTTGGTCTTGTATTTATAGTTATCAATCTTATGGGGTGTCGATCTTATACTTAATTCACCAATAACATAGAGTGTTGGTCTTTTATGTGAGTCAACAACTACATAGAGTGATGACTTTTTTATTTATAGTTGCCAACCTCATAAAGTGTTGGTCTTATGCTTGAGTTCTTAACCACATGGAGTGTTAATCTTTTATTTATAGTTGTTGACCTCATGGGATATCAATCTTACACATGAGTCACCAACTACACATAGTGTTGGTCTTTTATTTGTATTCCCTTCAATAATATATGAAATAATTAAGGAGAGTATAAATTATAATTTTCTTGTATATATTGTTGGGTCGATTTTCATTTACTCAAGCTAAGAGTGGACACCAAGTCTTGTGCTTTCCATTTTGGTGGCTCCCAAACAAAGCTTGTTATTTGGGCCAGTAATGATACATCGAGTGACCTAAATTTAGACATAGCTCCTTGAGTGTTAACTTAGATTATTATTACTCGTTGAATGCCTTTGGTACAATCTACCAAAGTATTGGTTGAGTTAATAAGAATTCTTAGTTGCCACATTTTTTAAGTGCATAATTTAAAAATAATGATCCCTTGGTCAAATAATAAAGTTTTATTACTTCATAATAACAACTTAATGAAAAGTAAAATACAAAGGTGAGGCTTATCTCATGGATAAATTATCTTTTGGTCTCATGTTGCAAGTACGTGACATATTCTATCTCAAATGTAAGGCCCGTCCCATGTATGTGCGGGTTTACACAACACATTATGGAGAGCGACTGTGTCCACCTTTTTCAGCACCAAATCACCAGCCTTCATGTAGTTTTCCTTGAAATGTGAGTAGTATGTATCTGACTATCTATCCCTTAACTCTTTCAATAGGTCGAGTGTGGTTTCCATGGCTTTGACAGTTGACCTCTCCCACTCATTGGTTTCTTGGTCTAACTCAACCAATGATAAAAATTTTTGGCTATAAAGTTCATGCTTGACTGACATTATGGCCTTTGTCCCATGTGATAGAGAAAATGGTGCAAGTCTAGTAACTGAGGTTGGAGTCATTCTGAAAGCCCAAAGCACTGCAAGTAACGTGTCTACCTATTTTGCCTTAGCACCTTCAACCTTTTTTTTTAAAGTTAAGGATCATTTTATTTGTCGCTTCCACCTATTCATTACTTTGAGGATAATGTATTGAGGTGTATTTCTATTAGATTTCTTGTGACTTGCAAAACTCCCTCAGTCATTTATCAATGAATTATGGTTCATTGTCTATTCATTATTGACATGATACTACAAATGATGACAATCTAAATAAAGTTTTTAACTACCTAAGTGGTTATCCTAGTGAGTGGCTTTGCTTCAATCGACATACTAAAGTAGCCGATTATGATGAGTATGAACTTTTTTTTCTTGCTAGTGATTAGTAAAGGGCCTATTAATTCCATTCCCCAAATGGTGAAGGGCTAAGGACTTGTAATAGGTTATAGGGGATACAATAATTATTATTGTAGAGGCATAAATTTTTGGCATTGTTTGCACCTCTTAGTGAATTCTTCTACATTCTTCCTTAGTGTGGCCCAAAAGTATCCTTATTGTAGAATTTTATAAGTGATATCCTTTCTCCAAAGTGACTCCTACACTTTCCAGAATGAACTTCTTCAAGTACATTTCTTTGCTCACCTTCTCGCACACATCTCATATTAAGTGAAGTTGCTGATCTTTAAAATAACTCATCTCCAATTAGCATATTTTGGGTGATTTGGATCTTGAAAGTCCTCATTTATCCTTCAAGCTTCCCAATATGTAAGTACTTTTAGATGGGGTTGACCTAACTATGTGAGTCCTCATAATTTATTTACATAAACTCATCCTCCTCTTGTTAGGTTGGTTGAAATGAAGAATTAATTGCTCTTGAGTCCACTCACTGGATAGTAAGTTGGTGAGTTAGTTTTGCTCTCTAAGTACTTGCTTTATTTTGAAAATTTTTAATCTTCTAATTTACACTTTTAACTTAAGTAAATATCTGTAATGACTTGTATCTAATACCATAATATATATTTGCTTATCTTAGTGTAAGCTTTGATTCTAAGGGTGATGATTTGTTAAGTTCTCAAGAGAATATTAATCTAATTTGTAAAGCCTTATACTCAAATTTGTTATTTATTGCTTGCTAAAAAAATACCTTCAAGGATGCCCACCATATTTGGATGAGATGGGAAGGAGTATATTTTTCTTCATGAGGTAGATTGCCATATATTCAACTAGATTTCCCAACATAGGGGTTTATTTAGATCTGGTTGTACTTCTTATGGATGCAAGCCTCCATAATTACCTCTCTTACAGAATAAGAGAGCACTCTTGATTAAGGTTGGAAATTTACATATCTATATGATATGCATTGGTGTCTTAGAGGTATGTACAATATAAATGATTGTCATATAAATTTTGAATAATGAATAAAGAGAGTGGGCTTACATCCCTTTGGAATTCCATTAGGATAGAATTATCATTGTATTATTTTGTGTTGAATGCTTGAATATGTTGGCCCTGAGCCAATAATTATATTGGTCACCCTCTTCTTCCTCCACTTCTTCCTTTATGCCTGATGTCTGCAAGGTAGATACATAAGGCTGATATTGAGATGCCATAGGGAAGGAGACCTGATTCGAATCTACAAGATTGCAACTTCGGAACATGTTAACTAGTGTAGTGTTGAACTGAGCCGTGTAAGAGAATTGCATATGTTGTTGATCCATATGATAATCAAACTTATGCTGCAGAGCTTCCTGCCTGTGATTACTCTTGTCCACCTTTTTTCTTCAGTTAATGACCTGACTGCTAATTTCTTAGGCTTGCTCGGCTAGGGACTTGGAAGATTGGGGTCAAGTTCATGGGGGAATGCAAACTCTCCCCCACTTCGAACCTTGACCCAAACCCCCCAATTATCCTCTTTGTCAGTGGAGCCTTTTGAATGATTATTTCTTCATCGGGATCCCCTACCACTCTCACCATAGTGCATAAATTATAAATCAAAGAAGAGTGATCGTACTTGACAGTAGTACTCCCCTTCAACATACTACATATAAAATTATAAATGGCCTTCCTGATATCAAATGTAAACCCTCCCTATATATCAAAATTTAAAATAGCCCTATCTTTGGTAACCTCACTAATGTTACTAGTGGGCATAAGCTTGGCGAAAATAAAATAGCCTTAGACTCAGTAGTGAGACTAGTGGTAGGAAAGTTGATGATTCTTTCATCCCATCATTTCCATTGCACATTTGTATTTTCACCATAAAGAAAATGGAGGATTTCAACAAAATTTGGATGACTATTATAATAAGCAAGATATTGATTGTAATCAATATCTTGGAAATTGTAACATGCATTTATAACATTACTATTGTAACTTACTAGTTTTTCCCCCGAAGATATGTTCTATTAACCTAGCTATCCTATGGATTAGCAAAGAACTCACACACAATTGAGATGATGCGTGAGTTGTTATCATATGTTAGCTTGGGCCAGTCTCATCTCATGATCACCCCTTCAACACAGCTGCTAGGATCATGGAAGCTCCTCTCTAAAATTAGGTTCTTGTGGATGAGGGTGTGCTGATACTGCTGCTCAGCATCAACAGTGATGAACCTATTGGCATCACTGGATGCCCTCTTCCTACTCACTACTCTTCTAAGAGGCATGCTTAAAATGTAGAACTGAATAAGGAATAGAGCTAAAATAGAAAGAGAGTTCTTAAAAAAAGATCATTGAATGAAAATCCTTAACATCCTTGGGTCCTATTTATAAATCAAACCCAGCACTGTGACACCCAAACATGGCACCTAGGTGCTGGCCTCTCAGGTTGTAGAGCACAACACTAGCATCGCAATGCCCACCTATAGCATCGAGGCACTAGTCAGTCCATCCCATTGGTTACTGTGTAGTCAAAAAGATAAACTAATCTCATAACTAACATGTACGAAAAGCATTACAGAACTATGGTGCTCTGACCTAGTGCTACGATGCTAATTAAAATGAACCTATCATTTCCCCCTTTAATCGCTGCACTATATGTCAGGAATCTTGATTGTGCCATGTTGCTACAATGTGATGTTGCGACATTGTTCAAATGGTCAAAAGACTAATAATTCTAGAGGCGCGACCCTACCCATGCAGCATTGGGCCTTATAACTCATATGCACACCTATCATTTAAACTACCATCTAGGTAGTAGTGTGCTCCATCATGACGTTGCCAAGGCGCTACCCCTTAAAAATTTATAATTATAATAATAGTAAGACTTTAACCTACATAATCACTATACGAACAATAATATTTCTACCCACATGTGCCCCAAAACACAAATTAAAAATTTAAATTTAAATTTTGAGGATGTTGCGCAGGTTAATAACCCAATTGGGTCTACTGACTGGGTCTGGGTTACCAAAACCTAGTCTCTCCCCGATGATCAATGTGTTGATTGAATATTACATTGAGAGGAAACATATATCTTTAAAATTAAGTGAAGTCTAGCATTCAAATTAATTTAAAGCAAATAATCATTCACTCATCCATTATTATGTGTCAAGGATGATAAATTAAGAAAAATCTAGCTCACAAAGAGCAAATGTCAAATTTAATATACATCTATATTCAAGCTCAAATAATCTCATGCCAGTAAGGATGTAACATATCCTTTATCTGTGTGATTTTTTATCATTAAATGATGCCACATAAAAATGTGGATATGACCATAACCCTTAGACTAGGTGGTTTGGCATCTATACAGCTCAACTATATTTTGATTATGGAAATGGCCCATATATTTCCTACTGGATTCGCTCTTTGAGCTATGAATCATGAAATATATTTAATAGGCAAAAAGCCTTATATTAGCAAAGGTTGACTTAAATTTGTCCCCTTAGACAAATACCACCCCAAGCCTACAAGAGTACCTTGGATGATGCAACCCATGGCTGTTGATAGGGATTCTTCAATTAGGGATAACTTTTTTAACTACGCCCGAGATGATGGAGCCATGGGATCTTGATCGAACATGTGATAATCCCCCTCAATATATGCTTTAAGTTAAAATACAATGATAATTCTATCCTAATGGAATTCCAAAGGGATGTAAGCCCACTCTCTTTATTCATTATTCAAAATTTATATGACAATCATTTATATTGTACATACCTCTAAGACACCAATGCATATCATATAGATATGTAAATTTCCAACCTTAATCAAGAGTGCTCTCTTATTGCTGTAAGAGAGGTAATTAATTATGGAGGCTTGCATCCATAAGAAGTACAACCCAGATCTAAATAAACCCTAACGTGATGTTAGGGGAAATCTAGTTGAATATATGGCAATCTACCTCATGAAGAAAAATATACTCCTTCCCATCTCATCCAAATATGGTGGAGCGCATCCTTGAAGGTATTTTTTTAGCAAGCAATAAATAACAAATTTGAGTATAAGGCTTTACAAATTAGATTAATATTCTCTTGAGAACTTAACAAATCATCACCCCTTAGAATCAAAGCTTACACTAAGATAAGCAAATATATATTATGGTATTAGATACAAGTCATTACAGAGATATTTACTTAAGTTAAAAAGTGTAAATTAGAAGATTAAAAATTTTCAAAATAAAGCAAGTACTTAGAGAGCAAAACTAACTCACCAACTTACTATCCAGAGTGAGTGGACTCGAAGAGCAATTAATTCTTCATTTCAACCAACCTAACAAGAGGAGGATGAGTTTATGTAAATAAATTATGAGGACTCACATAGTTAGGTCAACCCCATCTAAAAGTACTTACATATTGGGAAGCTTGAAGGATAAATGAGGACTTTCAAGATCCAAATCACCCAAAATATGCTAATTGGAGATGAGTTATTTTAAAGATCAGCAACTTCACTTAATATGAGATGTGCGAAGGTGAGCAAAGAAATGTACTTGAAGAAGTTCATTACGGAAAGTGTAGGAGTCACTTTGGAGAAAGGATATCACTTATAAAATTCTACAATAAGGATACTTTTGGGCCACACTAAGGAAGAATGTAGAAGAATTCACTAAGAGGTGCAAACAATGCCAAAAATTTATGCCTCTACAATAATAATTATTGTATCCCCTATAACCTATTACAAGTCCTTAGCCCTTCACCATTTGGGGAATGGAATTAATAGGCCCTTTACTAATCACTAGCAAGAAAAAAAAGTTCATACTCATCATAATCGGCTACTTTAGTATGTCGATTGAAGCAAAGCCACTCACTAGGATAACCACTTAGGTAGTTAAAAACTTTATTTAGATTGTCATCATTTGTAGTATGGGCTACCGATGTCAATCATAATAGACAATGAACCATAATTCATTGATAAATGACTGAGGGAGTTTTGCAAGTCACAAGAAATCTAATAGAAATACACCTCAATACATTATCCTCAAAGTAATGAATAGGTGGAAGCGACAACACATCGTGGTGTTATACCATAGTTTTGATAGTTGGCCCTGAGCAATTATCCTTCTATAAGGCTATGGCAGCACCTCAATGTCATGAACATAGTGTTGTGGTGCTGTAGCTAGAATAACAAAAGTATTATTATTTATTTATTATTTCTTTTTAGGTAAACATTCATCACCATGAAAGGAAATTTAATTGGCTGAGCCCTTGCTAGACCTTTAGCATAATGACCACTTCCATCCCTTGTTTACTTGAATAACAATCTATATACAACTGCCATAATGGCTCTATTTTGACTAGGACATCGTATGAATCAGTAAAATTTACAAGGAAATCTGTGAGTGCTCACTTTAATTATTGCTATAAGTTAGTATGATATATCTAACTCCCTTAATTATACTAAATAGTTTAATGTCCCTAATGTCCCTGAATGATCTAGCTTGGCAAGTACTAACTTGAGGGAGTTATCAATGATGGCCTAAATTGAATGAGTTTAGAAGTAAGGTTAGAGTCATGTTGGTACAATAAGCATGAGTGTGAGTTTTTCCATGATAGTATATTGTAACTCGACACCCCATAATGACTTACATAATAGACAAGCCACTATTTTCTGCTCTCTCTTCTTTGATTAGAACAGACTAAGTCTCCTCTGACTCTTAAGTATAGTAGTAAAGTCTTACTTTCTCTTGGACTTTGAAGTAGTGGAGGTGATGTGAGTAAACTTTTTAAGTCACAAAAGGTCTTAACACGCTATAGAGTCTACTTAAACTTTTTTGCACCTCTGAGTACTTTGAAGAATAGTGAATAATGTTTTCTAACTTTAAATATGAATTTGTTCAACCCCACGACTTGCCCAATGAGTTGCTCATCTTTTTTTCAACATATTTGATGATGGCATGTTGAGTATGACCTTTACTTTATTAGGGTTGGTCTTTATACCTTCTGTGGTGATCAAAAATCCCAAAAATTTTCTTGATCCCACACAAAATATGCACTTGGGAGGATTAATGTTTATTTTATATTTCTTCAGTGTGGTGAATGTTTCCTTTAGATAAATGTGTTTCTTAGGCGCCTTGCTCTTGACTAACAAGTTGTCTAGGCAAACTTTTATATTGTTTCCATTTTATTTTTTGAATACCCAATCTGCCATCTTTTAATAAGTCACCTTTGCATTCTTCAGCTCGAAGGGTATTACTCTATAATAGTAGAGTCCTTCTTTCGTGATGAATGTTGTCTTTGCTGAATTGGCAGGGTATATCCATATATGATAGAATCTTGAAAAACATCCAAGAAGCTCATCACAGAGTAATCTGCTACTAAATCAATGAGTACATTTATTATGGGAAGAAGTAAACCATCTTTTAGGAATGTTGATATTAGGTTAGTGATATCCACACACATCGTCTAGTTTCTATTAGACATTTATACCATTATTACATTTGACACCCATTCTACATATTGGACATATCTATTAAATTTTCCCTCAAGTAGCTTGACGAGTTTCTCTTTGATTAGCTTAGTGAGTAGAACTGTAGTCTTTCTCTTTTTTTTTTTGTTTCATGGGTCAAGCGTCTTATCGAATATTGAGCCTATAGCAAGCAACATTAATGTCAATGCTCTACATATCGACTATAGTCCAAGAAAATACATCAATATTCTCTAAAAGAGCATGAATGAGAGATTTTTTATGTTTGGCACTGAAAGTTGAGCTAATTTTGAGAACTCACTTCTAAATCTGTGTGATCGGCACTTCATTAATTTCTTTGGTGATCTCTATCATAGCGCATGCAGCCTCCAGTTGTAGCATCAATTTTACTCTATTGGAGCTGCCCACTGCTTACAAGTAATAGTCTTTTGATTGATTTAAGTTCCCCTTAACAGTGATCTCCTCTCTGCATACTAGAAATTTGACCACTATATGATAAGTCAACACCACTGCTCTAAATATATTAAATAATGGTTGGCCAAAAATGGCATTGTAGGTGGAAAGTGCCTCTATGATAACAAACTTGGCCATAGATGTGAATTTCTTTTTGTATTCTCCCCATGTCATGAGAGAGTTCTAATTCCCTTAGTCTCGCTTCTTTCTCTAAAAAAGCTATAAAGTTGTCCTCATGTAGGGGTAAGTTTGGAACTTGCCAAACCCAATTTATCAAAGACATATTTAAAAATTATATTGACTAAGCTCCTAGTATAGACCAATGTGTTTTATTCTAGTAATTTGTGATCAACACTGTGATCAAACATGTTATAAGACTTATTGACAGCAGGGTGATCTTTCTCTAAAAATCTTATAAGAACTATCGAAGTGTTAACGACCATGCCATGATTGCTGAGTTGACATTCCCAAATACAATCATTGATGACTCAATTTTCTTGATAATTCTTTATCTAATCCAAAAAAGGTGGGCACAACTCCCACAGTTTGAATTACATGGGCTAGGAACCCATCTCAGTGACCTCCTTTCTTTTTTCTTCTAGTGAACTCCTTGAGTTTCTAACTTTGATTAGTTCTTGTACTGAACACCTCAAATAGTAACACTCCTTGATGTCATATCCATGGTCATGATGATAGGCTCAGTATTCAGAGCGATTATGAACTATGTCTACTTTCTGAGGTGGTAGCTACTTGAAATACTCTTTGTTTTGAATGATCTTCACTAACTCAAATATTAATACCCTCAATGGTGTTTTCATTGTAAGTTGCAAGTACTCACCATGTTGCTGACGAGTTGGCTAATTTTTGAATTCTTACTTATGTGTCGATGCTTCTTCTCATCGGCCAAGCTGTCTTCTTCTTCTATCTTATTTTCTTACCCATATCCTATCTTTAGAGAGTCACTCTATGTGTCATAATTTATGGTGAGGCGACCTCATTATATTCCTCTACATTAATGTGGCTATTCATCAATTCTAATAATTCTATTAGAGTTTTAGGTTGTTAGAACATGAGTGTATATTTGAAAGGACCTTCCCTGAGGCCTTCAGCAAATGCGGCTTGTGCAACCATAAGCTTTAGATTTTTAACCTTCATCATTTCCTTTTAGAAGTAAGTGATGAACCTCATAAAAGATTCGTTAGGCTCTTGCCTCACTTGTAGTAGAGCTTGTGAGCTCTTCAATGGCTTCTAAGCATTAGCAAATTATGTTGCGAACATTCTCTTAAACTTAACAAAGAAGGTTATGACTTCTACTAGTAGGTGTGAGAACCACCTATGGATCAATTCTTTAAAAGTAGTGAAAAAGAGCCACATTTCATTAAGCCATCTTGATCTAGTAGTGATGTCATTGACTTGTAGTATTTTATATGATCGGTGGGGTCAATGCAACCTTCGTAAGATTCTAAGTGTGAAATTTTGGACTTCTATGGAGGGCAAGCTTCCATGATTTTCTTGGAGAAGGCATTGATTGGATTAACCTATTCTTTATAGATATTCTCCTCATCACTCATCTGATTTGACTCATCATCGACACTTAGTGTTCTAGATAATTCCCTTCTCTATTGACAAGCTTGATGAGTTACAGAACATGAAGCCTTTATTTTCTCTGACCCTTGGACCCTCGTTCTTGATTTTCTCCTAGTTGCTTGTACAAGGCAAGTGATCCCATCCTCCATGTTCTTCAAATCATGCTGTGTAGCAAATTACTGAGTACTCAGCCCCATACCTTTCAAGTTGTCCCATGTTTACTTGATCTAAGCTCATCACACCTAAAAGGATGTTGAATTCAAATATGTCTGTGAAATAAAGTAGAACCTTCCAAGCACCTAAGAAATAGGGTTAAGATAAGTGGGACAATAGTGAAAAGTAAGAGAAGTGCAAAAAATGAAAGATTCCACTTTATTAAATAATCTATGTACAAATAACTCTCTCTTTTCCTCTCTCTAGGGGCATTATAAAGCACAATAGATGTACATGGTTTAGGAAATCAAAAATGCAAAAATGTCCTCTCCCCTTAGAAAAATTTTCTTTTAATAAGATCGAGGGGTCATTATATAAGGTAAGTACACTTAAAGTAAGTTCGTAACATAAGAAATATTTCTTGCTAATAAGAGACTAAGAGGTGAATATAAATGTCATATGATGAGCTCTCTAATTGAGGTTCCCAAAATTGGCTAGATGGATTTTCTAATGTACATTTAGAATGTGTAGTTGTATGCATACGGGTGAGTTATTATGCATGAGGCAAGTTGTTGAGCATTAGTTGCCTGATTGGAATAGTCTTTTTATGCCTTTGCCCCCCTTGGGACGAATCTTCATTTGTGAAAAGAATCATTGCACTTTGACCATTTTGATTAGGATCATCTTCTTTCGCCTCACCTCATTTATGCCACGTCTTTGCGAGTGGATGGTCCACATGAATTAGATCTTTTGTTGGTGGTCATTTATTTCTTTTGAATATTCGCCAAGTCTACTAGTACATTTAAGTATACAATATAATTAACATCAATAATGAATTTACAAATATAATATTTAAAACTATCATAATCATAAATCTGACACCGAAACTAATCTATTTATTAATCTACCCTCTATTAGTTGACAATGGCTAAAGAGTAGAAAAAATCACAATGGGGTCTCATTAAAGAAAGGACATCAATGAAATTAATGGTATTTGAATGTCTAGAAAGCTTTGAGTGACAAATAAATTTAAGAAAGTAGAGATACAATTTTACTAAAGTGCATTGATGGGGAGGGTTATGTGGCATGTGAATGATGAGGAAGAATAGGTGAGGAAATCATAATTAAAATTTTTCTAAAAAAAATTATTGAAAAAAAAAATACCAAAATGATCGACAACATGTGCTTCTATAAGAAGATAGTAGAGATTTTGAGAGAAGATATATGAAAATAAATGTAATATGAATAAATAAATAAATTTAAAATTAGATATACAATTTTCATTTTTTATAAAACTGTGAAAAAAAGGGCAAACAACCTCTGTTCATGTTTCCTCTGAAACCCACACAAAATTCCACCTAGAGTTTAGTGCTCTTATGAAAATCTAATTGTAGAATTAAGAAGAAAGTTCGATCATGATTTCTCATCTCGTGTGCACACACAATTCTATCAAGAATTTGGTGCTTTCACACCAATCCAATAGTAGAATATAGATAAGTAATCATTTGTGTTTTCAGAACTTGAATAGGTCTATGGCTACCATCAGTAATAACAACATCAAAGCCAAGCTCATGCGTCAACTCTCCCATTTGCCTCTTTCCCTCTATCAATTATTTAATTTCTCTAATTCGTAGATCCAAACATCTCTTTCACCATTAGGAGTGCAGGCACTGCTTGGGGACATGGGCGCCAACAAATCCACCCTAGTTCTTTAGTTTGTTAAGGGATAATTTCTCAAATTCCAGGTTTCTTTCATACCTTGTGCTGACCTCATTTTTTGATGAGGTTAACATCACTTTTGAAATAAATAATTAGGACACCTAATCTTAGATTAGGAGCTTCCTTATTAAGTGCTTAGGACACTACATCTAGTGACCTAGTACATCTTCTTTGGGCTTGAACTAACTTAATTAGCTTAAGTAGACTCAACCAAAATTCCAAACTTGTATTAAATCAAAATAAATCAAAATGAATGAATCTAAATCCAACTTAAAGTCAAATCTAGTCAACCTTTTTGACATAGGTTTGACTTATGTGGGTGCCACCAAGTCAAAGGTCAATCCACTAAAATTTGACCAAATGAAATCATTTCAAATTATCCAAATAATAAAATAAACATGTTTAATCACAAATCTAATAAAATTTAAATTTATTTAGGCCTTAGGTTAATTAGACCACTTAGTTGGTTCGAACTCAAATAAAAATAAAATCAACTCAATTTTATTACTCAAATTTATTTGAAAATGATAATCTAATATAATTCAACCCATCATTGGGTCCAATTTAGTCAAATTGTTCATTTAACCCAATTGAATCCAAGTTTAAACCATTAAACCAAATTTGGGTCAAAAGGGTTCAAATTAAAATCAAATGAAAGAAATCACTCAAAATCATCTCACACATGTGATTAGACATGATTGGAGTCCAAAAAAATTAAATTGAGTCAAATGGGTCATTTGAACCCAACTGGAATCAAGCTTAACCCATTGAAGCCTAAATAGGTTAAAGTGAAATGAAATTCAAAATTAATTCAAATCCTAAATGAATTAATTAAATCAAAACTTAATTAATCATCAATTAAAGATTATTGAACTCAAAAGTAAATAAATTAAATTAAAAGTTGAACACTTTGAATCCAAATGCTTGAATTAGGTTGAAATGACCCGTTCAATTAAAATGGGTTTGGATTTAACCTCAACTCATATTGGGTTTGATTTTGGGTAGCCACACACTAGCCTAAGGGTTGTAGCCAAAAGCCATAAGTGAAGTCAAAAGAAGATTAGTTGAGGTTTCGACCAAGTAAAGATGCTTGGTGAATTCCTCCTCCTCCTATAATCCAAAATCCCTTGGATTTTATCATCAACTGACCAACCCTGAAGCAAAGTAGGAATTGGCAAGAGGGATAGCAAGAAAAAGCAAAGAAAGAGAGAAGACATGGAGGCCATGCTCTTATCCAAAGGAGGAAATGGGAGGAATTGACTTCCTCCCCTAAAATCTCTTATCTAAACATACTCGCAAGGCCGAGAGAGACAAAATCCACTCTTTGGCCGACCCTCCCATCACCGGTGGACAAAATCCGGCCACATAGAAGGCTAAATACATGGCTCTTGTCCATGTATGGAAAGAAAGAAGATAGAGCCTCTACTCTCCCTCTTTTCACCCCCAAAACATTCACAAAGTGATTAAAAAGAAGAAAGGAAGCATTCCCCTGACCTCTCGCCACCGGTCAGCTGGAGTTTGACCAAAGTCGGTGACCAACCATTTGGCCTTTAATGGAAAAATGATAGGGAGAGTGTTTCACCTCAAATTGAATGTTCCAACACATTTTATAGGTCAAGGTGACCTTAATCGAATCCTCACTGAGGCTCGTTGCTATCGGCGAGTTGGAGAATGATTAAACCCAATAGAAAATGGCTGCACGCTGGTATCTAAGGCATTTGGCATGGAGGCAAGCCACCAAATCACATCCATGGCTTTCTCCCATTGAGGCAAAGGTGTTTAGGTCGACCCCACCATCGGAGTTAAGCTATGCCTCATAACCAACCTATTTAGCATTTAGTTTTGGTCATTTTTAAAACAAAATTGTTCCCTATGAGGATCAAACCACAGACCAATTGTAAATTGATCCTTGATCATTTTATAATCAAAATCACATCAAAATTGGCCTCATATTTGATAGACGACATCCATCTCTCATCAGAGATGCTCAAGAAATGATCTTTGCCATCTGCTCCTCTATTTAGAACAGATAGTTAAGATCTAGCAGCACGATTCGATTCTATCCCTATAAGAAACTGCAGAATGAATCGGGACCATCCAATCTTTTTTTAGATTCATCCTGTGTGGTGCGCTTTTGGCATGGTCACCACATGGATTTCCCGCAGCCCAATGACAGAGCTCCACGTGGCAATGATGCCACATTGGCATCGCCATTTAATACAGTAATTCATGCTCTAAATTATTAAAAAATCATTAAAAAGGGATACAAACTTTTAAAAATCATAGAAAATTAAATATAATACTAAAAAATGTGATTGAGGGCTCTATAGATTCATCTCAATGAGTAAAATCTATTCAACCCAAAATTCACAATAAATTTTGGGTAATTTTGACTTAATTTTACTTTAAATGAAATCAATTAAACTCAAAGTAAACACAAACCATTAATTCAATTGAAATAAAACTTTAAGGAGCTGAAATCTAGGTTAAAATAGAACTTAGGACAAATTTTCATGAATTATTACAATGTAATTTAAAAAATATGAAGTTTCAAACTCTAAACTTCAATTTTAATTAAATAAATTAAAATTAAATGAATTAAATCATAAAAATGGATCAAATCAACTTAAATCACTTAAAAACACCAATGAAACCCACTAAAACTTAATAAATCACAAAATGGCTTAATTTGGTAATTAATTGAATTAATTAATTAAAATAATTAACCATAACTTAGGAAAATCACAATAAATCATTCGAGTTTCCAAAAAATATGAACAAACCTTCTATGGAAGCATCTTTCTGAGAGGAATTAAGAAAAAATAAAATCACCAAATAACCCTCATTAAAATAAGCTTAATTTAAGTTTTAATAAAATAATTAAAATTTTAATTACATCCTAATTATGCATCTAATTAAAATGAAACTTTGGAAATATGATATTGGCATGGACCCACTTGCCATAAAAATTTTCAACCTAATCGACCTTTGGATTGAGAATTGTTGAATTTCCAAATATCTACGTCAATATAAATCAAATAATAAATTAAAAAATAATCACAAATCACAAAATTCATGAAGTAACTTGAAATAATCTTCATCAACACTAGAACACTTAAGAATAATTCTCCAACATTCTAAATCAAAGAATTTGATTACTTTCATACTTTAGGGTTAATGAAACTAATAATGCATATTAAGATTAATCAAACCTTAACACTATTAATCTCATGACCAAATAATTAATGAAATCTTAACCCATAATCAATGTAACTTAAGAATGAATTAAAACACTAACCTAAGTGTCTTAGATTAACATAATTCAAACTAAATGAAATAAACATGAATTCAACAAACATAAACATAATTTAAATTAAAAATTAATGAAAATAAATTTCAAATCAATCAAAATAAAACGAAATAAATCAAATCAACTTAAAAATAAATTAAATCAAGAAGATTTAATCAAATGAATGAAATGAAATGAAGAATCAAATTTCAAAGGAATTATAATTACAAAACTCTAATCCAAACTAAACTCAAAACCCAAATCATCTAAATGAAACTAAAATGATTAATTAAGATACCTTAAAATATTAGTTAGGCCTTTGGGATGAATATTCAACTTGAAATGAATGCTTCAGTTCATTAGTGGTTAAGGATGTTGAATAGAATGGGATCCACCTAAAAGTGGAATCTATTATGCTCTTCATTCTTGAAAACCTAAACTTTACTATAACAGAAAAAGTGAACTTGAAATTAGAAAAAAAAAAACAAATCATTAAATCATTTGAATTGAAACCATCCTAAGGTAAATTAAATAAACTTCAAAATCTAAATTGAAAGTTGAAATAAAAAGGCTTGGCAAAGTCTTGCCTTACAAGCCTATTTATTTCACACACACAAGATCATTAGGTCACGAGCCCTAGATTTAGGTTAGGTCATTATGTGATTCTTTGTGATACTTTATGTTGTGTTATTATGTATTTTTCATGTCTTTATGGTGTATTATTTTAGACTGCATGTCTAAGATTATTTACCAGTTAGACTAGATGGCAGGACATTCTTTTTAAAACTAACATTTTCTTCTATAGGGGGTTATGCCAAAAAGAAATATTGTCATAAATAAATTAAAAATATTATTTTCTTGCAGGTATAATTAAGTCTCTAAGCATAGCCTAATAAGACAGGTGTGTTTAGCAAGCAGCCAATGCTAAGCCTATATGTTTGTGAAATATAACTATTATGTAATGTTTGTATTTTTCTAATATCTATTTTGTAGGACTTAAGATTTATGTTTGAATTTGAAATATAAATTTCAGCTTAGAATTAAGTCAGGATCTATGGGGTCTAGGACTAGCAGGAACTGACCCCATCAACAAATGGTTAAAAAAGGCCTCCTGTGAAGCCCAATGGAGGTCCCTTAAGAAGGAGATGATCCTGGAAAGAAGACTCATAGATCTAAACTTGTAGTTCTAAGTTGGGCTATATAAGAGCATAGCTCGGTTGCCCATTTACTCTTTCTTTTAAAGTATACAAAGGTACCCGACCGCATTGGCCTTTCTTTAAATTAAATTTATTTGATTTATTTTAGGTGTGCAATAGAATCAACCTTTTTTCTAGGTTTCTTTCTATGTTGTTCTTTCTATGATGAATGCTTGGACATAGGCTCACATGAAAAATTAAATTTTCTACCCAATCTAAATCTAAATAACTCAAACATAAAAATAAAGAAACTTGAAATATCATATAAATTAAAGCCTTAGTAATAACTTAAAATTAATTAGAAATAATTGGCTCTTAAAAATCATACATTCATAAATTCTTGACCCATTGCACATAAAGGGCATCTAACCTATAAGGATGACCGCCTTCTTGGGAAAGTATGCATTTTTCGCATTGATTTGGTCCATAACCATTTCTAATTACATAACATTTAGGCATAAAAATACATACCCCAAAAACTTAAATGAATCATGAGTTAAAACATATAAAATCTGAAAAATGTGGATTAGTTAATGCATTTCATACTCTACATGATCTTAGGGATTAGGGAGTGTGTCTAAGCTTTTAGATTCTTTCTTAAAATATAACAGCCTAGCCATCTTGCACACATGAGACTTGGCATCATAGATTTAAAATGTGCTCAGGTGATGTTAGTTGGCAACCCTTCCAAGTGGGTTGTATGTTTAGAAGAGTCAAGGATAGGTTTGTTCCATCAAGTGAGAGGAATGGCCGATAATTCCCAAAATAAAATTAGGTCGAGCATCTGATTTGTGTTAGTAGCACTTTTAGACTTAAGTTCTGAAGCATCCTCTCTGAAGTAAGCCTTCTATCCTAGGTATTTTTACAGTATTATGCTGCTAAAATATAAGTTCTAGATTTTTAAAAAATGTCAACTTAAAATCTAAATTAAATTCCAAAATTTAAAGGCCAATGATAAGATAGTTGAAATGCCTACTGGGCATCCCAATATCAATAGGAATTTCTTACTTCATCTCGTTTGGCCACCTAAAAGAATTCTTTCTACTTTGGATTGTTCTCAATTGAAATTCCAAATATCATTTCTTTGGAATCCAGCCTAAAACTCCATAGAAATAATAACTTATTTCTTTAATTGAGAGAATTCTTAGGAAGAGACACTACTTTTTGAGAAGTAATTAACTATAGGGGCTTGCCCTTATAGGGAACCATGAACCCAGTTATAAAATAAACCATGTTCTACTTTCCATATAGTTATAGGGAAAACTCTCTAGTACATGAAAGACCCATTAGCTTTAAGAGCTTTTTATTAAATGATTGAATCCATTAGAGGATAACATGTTTATCTTTTGAGATAATATGTCTACTCATTAATGATATATTTGATCATATAAATAAGAAATTTCTAAACTCTATGTCGTGCCATAAATTTTCATCACACCTAGCTTCTTTTCCACTAATGTATTGATTTTGTAAGTGTTTTTTTACTATGATAGTGCTAATCACAGGAGTCTATGATCGGGGAAAAATTTTTCTTGTAGACCCTAGCTTTGAATGATGTCATAGTAAAGTTCAAGATCTTGGACTCCACAAGGCAAGAGAGGTGCCACAGCCTCACTCCCATGTACTATAGGAATGTCACTATCACGATCATCATCTATGATATCACCAGCATGGTGCATATGTCAGTTTCATCTATAATGTTTTGATTGGGATCATCAAATAATTTCACCTCTGGCTCTAATTTTGGTTTCGTTTTACCCTTTTGGAATGTAGAAATTATTCAACTGAATTAAAAAGTAGATGTAAGGTTTTTTTCTTTAGTAAATCCTGAGCTGTTAAATCCTAAAATGTGTTTTATATATAATAGTTAAATCTTGATAAATTTTGAGGAGATGTTTGACAAGTTATTTGAGGATTTAAGTTTGTTAACATTGAAAATAATTTTTTGAAGAAAACATGGAAATAAACAAGTAAATGAAGCAAAAAGTCTAAAATGATAGCTAATGTCAATATTTAAATTTAACTTCTTCATTTAACAAAGAAAGTCATGTTCATGAGAATATAGAGCTAAAATATATTATTAAGATCTAATATAAGTTATTATGAAAACACAATTCAGTTCGTTGACTTCTTCAAAAAGTCAAGTGGGGTGACGCCTTCATCCTAATTTCTATAGACATGGAAAGCTACATTAGTTAAGTCTATATTATCAACTATAATCTATATATTTAATGAATCTAGTCTTTTACAAATGCTTTTCACAATGTGGTAGCTATTATATATATCTCAAACCATCCCCTTGAACTCTTTCAGCAATATTTGCATGCACATTAGAGTCATCATCATCTACGATCACCTTTCCTAACTTACTATCATGTTGCATTTTGGTTTGAGATATATATTAAAACAAGAATTATCTCCATAATATTGACATATATAGTTGTATAGCATCACACAATTATAATATTGCTTTGTACAACCAAAGAAAATTTGCACATGTGAGTCAATACCTAAAATCTCTTTGTCTAAATCCCAAAATTCCTCTCAATTGTATCCCATAGTTGTGCAAGATGATGGTTAAACAACTTCTATGGCCCCGTGTAACTATGAGTTATTCCTCCATGGTAGTCACTTAGATGATAATGAAGCATCTGAATGGTGCGATAAATTTTTATGTATTGGCATTGCTTGAGTTGACAAAATAATTCTTTCCTTGAAGAACATGAAAATCTCCTTTATTTATTGACTATCGTAAAACTTTTATATATGGTATTGAGCCTTCAGAATTAGACATGAGATAAGTAAATTGTTGATCGAATGAAACAACAATCATAACATTTTGAGAAGTGAATCATTTTATATTATGATATCTATTACACAAATGTGAATTAATAATAACTGGTACATATATATCATCAATTAGGCTTATAATATTATTGAAGAAAGGGAAAAATTGGGGTTTGTCTCGTAAAAATGGATGAAAATCACCTTGTGTTGGTCATAAGTTAATGAACTCTTCTAATAATTAGATGATAACTTGCAACACCTGATTAAAGTAAACACTTTATGTTTTTAATGAATGTTGAAAAAATTCACATAGCTGCCTATGACTATGAGCATGTGTAACACCTCTAAGAAAATTGCCAAGTTGTTTTGTTGCCACCATTTTCCTCATGTGAATTAGTAACCTACAACTAACAAAAAGATCTCTTAACTGCACAAACGTTTGTGTAGGTAATTTGAAGCAGATGTAAGAACACTATGGATGCTCTTTCCTATTAAGAATGTTAAACACATGCTAATGTCCACAATATTGCATATCAAACATAAGTCTTTGAATGAAATCCTAGTTATATGATGATTTAGCTTCTTTAATAATAGATGGTGGTAAGACATTAATAATATCATTTATCTCTAGAAAACTTTTTATTAAAGAGCATACTAGATCAGGCAAGCATATTCTAGTACTATACGACATCTCTAAAATATGATCAAACTACTCACATTTAATAATTTTATTTAATAGCAAAATAATAGCACAACATGTTCAAACTAAATATTGGTACTACAATAACACAAAAAAGTACAACATATTAATTATATAGTAAGAAATGGCATCAGTTACAATAGGGTATTCTAAAGGCTAACAAAGTACTTTCAAGTAAACTACAACAAAACTGAAGATGCATAGAAGCGAGGATGTGTTGCTACCCTATGCTTGATCCAGTCATGAACATCTTCCCATCTCATGAGTATCAGTTTGTTATCACTGCAATTCTTGATTGCATCTACTGTAGCAAGTATTCCCTCAATTGAGATATTAGGAATGTTGTCATTTCTCTAATTCAAGTAAAGGTCCTTGCATTATTTCTAAAATATATTACCAAAATGGTGAAGTTCTAGAATAATTTGGTGCTTTAAATGCTAATGCTTCTATTCTTTATTATAGAAAAATTAAACAAATATGTATGTAGTATTTAGAACTCAATATATGTGATTTCTTTTATCCTTTTTCTTCACCATTAAATAGTGGCATATATAAGTTAGTATAAATTATCTTCTTTATCATTATAAACTTTGGTACTAAAATATGATTTTTTTTTTAAGAAATTGCAATTCCAATTAAAGATATTCACAATATTACTATTAAAAAAATGAATCAAACAAACATATTTTAGTATGTAGTAACTTTAAAATGTTCATACTTTATTTCTAAAATTCAAATGCTTGCATGTGTTTAATGACATAAATGATACAATTGTGCTCTTTCAACACCAAAAAAATAAAAAAAAATTTAAAATAGTAATTCTAAAATAAAAAATTTAACATTTTTCTACTTGGAATTAAAAAAAGGAGACCAATAGGTTCATGAGCACATAAAAATAATTACAAACTATAAAGTATATAGTCAAAGCAAAAGCCTTTTTCGCTACGAGATAGAAACTCTCCATTTTAATTTATGAAGAAAAAATTTAAGGTTAAATTTTCATTCTAATTATAATAATCATTGATTCATGTAAATCAAATTCAATGTGGATTACACTTAAGGAGGTCCATAAGATGCAAGTAATTTTAAATCCCAAGTAAGTCTATTACCAAATGCCCCCTTAATGTTTCTATCCATATTTACAATTTATTATTAGAATGGAGCAATAGTTCTCTCCTAAAACCTTATTATCGAAGTTGAAGTATCAGACATATCTAAAACTCAACAGAGGAAGACTGACTTTGGTGTCTCCTAGTTGGTCAGGGGTGCTCTAGGGCACTTTGGTTTACTTGTTCTTATTGCCTATTTTTTACAAGTTGTGTGTTGTTGACCACTGTGTTGTCCATTTGAATATCTTCGGCTAGTGCTTTTGGCTTTTTGCTTCAATTTTGATGTGGACAATGCAGTGTTACTTGCTTATCTACTTTTTGTTCACCCTTCCTACTTAGTACAAATTTTGCTACATGGCTGGCTAGAGCAATTGGGCTCTCGAGTTGGTGGGTAGCCTTGGAATATGATTATTGATTATGCATTTCTTTGTATAGATCCATTAACTCCTAGTTAATTCCTGGTGGCATTCTACTTTATCTCCATTTTGTTTTGGGTATTGAATGACATCATTGATGTTTTTATTAGATCTAACTTAGCTGTGTAATTTTTATGCATTAACTTTCAATTAATTGATTTAGCTTTGACTTCCATTATTCCCATGAAGAAAGTAATTATTGATTCTTTTCTTCTCTTTTCTAGAGAAAATTTATGTGTACCATAATATGAAATTTGGTATAAGAAACTTGAACATGGTGACTGCCCTTACTGGTAACAAAGTTGATTTGGAAGACAAAAGAAACGTAACATTGGAGGTAAATAATTTTTGTATAGGAAAAATATTTCATTCAATTCTTTTATTTATAGTGTTTATCAAGTACACTCTGTACCTTATTCTCGTCATGTGACCCAACAACTCTTATGGCACATTTAAGGTTTGTATAGATTGATGTGATATGACCTTCTTTGTTTATGCTTGAGGTTTTGATTTAATTCTTGATTAGCCTGCTTGTATCACTAATGGAATATAATTACATAAGCACTTGGTTTTTATTTTTATTTCAGATTTCCTTCATGATACCATTAAGAATTTTTCTTGCAATTTTTCCGTTGACAAAAAAATGGACTTGAACCATTCTTCTTTATTTGTTAAAAGAATTTACTCAACTATTTTGACGATGCATCTCTGAGTAGGCATATAACCATTATAACAAATATTGTTAACTTATTTTCTTACCTCAATTTTTTCATCTTTAATTAAGTGGTGGGACTATTTAGATTTAGCATTTGCATTCATCTCTTCATGCAAGATGTTTTTTTTTTGTTAATATTATTATCACTCTAGGAGATTTATCATATGTAGCTAATAAATTTTGTTGAGGCAACAATAATGTGACATTTCTTCTAGTATTCGTTCAAGTGGTGGTTTTGGGCTTCAATTATTTTATCTTTTTATTTTTATTTTCTATTTCTATCTCCTTTTGTTTGGTTCCTTGCAATTTTTCTATCAATGTACATTTGATTTTCCTAAATCTCTATTGATTTTTTTTAATTCTTATCATTTTTTGTTTATTTTGATTCATTGTTAGGATTAAGGTGTAGGGTTCATTGTAGGTTTTGCATTCATCCAAGCCATTTTCATTAAATTAAAATAAAAGTTTTTCCCTCTCAGTACCACATTATAGCCTTATGATGTAACATTGGTTCCCTTGTTTAGGAAGCATGCATACATGTAGAGGAGAATGGCCTTTCCTTCATGGAAACTTCCTCAAAAATAGCTGTCAATGTCAATGGTACATTCTATGAAATAGGTATCTAATTAAATTTACTTTATTTGCACAAAAGACTTTTTTGATGCTCACTATTTAGTTGGACTATATACAATAACAACAAGTGAAACTCTATAATTTCCATTGTATCTTACACTTTTATTTATGGTTTTTATATTATTTGCACTTTCTATTGGACATTCATCAAGGCTTCCAGGTTTCAATACAAATAATTTATCTATTTTACTTTTTTTTCTCAGAGAAAGTACTTTAAACTTCAATTAATTCACTATGCTATGATCCAATTTGAGAGGTTAAGCCTATGGTATATTTTACTAAAAGAGTTGAATTTACCATATTATATATAGCTTATAACCCTTTTGCTTTAGTTTTGAGTTTTTTTTAGATGTTTCACCATTATTTGTCTTCATTTTTTTTCTGTAGACTCACTCTCAAGTAAATGAAGCAAAATCTCAAACTTTTACTTGGTCAAATGAGCTACATGAGCTTGCATTCATTTTGACATGCTCTATATTTAGGATATAGTATTTAATGTAAACAATTTGCAATTGAAGTACTGATGTGGTTGAACTTTTAGGGAATAGGAGCCCTTGCAGAGTACTCATTCACTTGTGGAGAAGTCAACAGATGTGATTTGATCTTACACTTGGGCAAAAATTTATTATAAACTAATTTATGTGTTTGCATCACATTATAGAATTAGGCTAAAGAATTAAGAGTTTACATACTATTGAATGGCTCCATTAATCTCCTACCTTTGGGTTATATGATTGGAATTAACATGTTGACTTAGCTCCCACTTCATTACCACCCTTCACAATCATTATTCGATTATCAGCCCTCATCTTGTCCCTCTCACTTTTCTCTCCTTGAATTCCTTCCAATTCTTTCAAAGTTGTTGATGGGATAGGTAACTGGGATGGTCATCCTCTCTACTCTATATGTCTTCTCTTCTTCCCAGATCTCTTTGCCACTGTATATTGCAGCTCTCTTTTTATCCTATCCTCGCAAACATTTTTATTTCCATATCAAATGAATCTCTCATAATGGAAAGGTGAGCTAGTGACTACAACTAGTCAATTAATCCCTTTCTCTTTTTATTTCTTCTCTCTCTCTCTCTATGTGTGTGTGTGTGTGTGTGTGTGTGTGTGTGTGTGTCCCCTTTAAATTTAGTGATAGGAATTGAGTAACCTCAAGACACCATGAGATGTTTACAAAATGATCCATAAGAAAAAACAAGATATATGTGGATGTGGATGGAAAGGAATGCTATTTATTTTTCCTGTTTATTTGTTCTTAAAAATTTTTACAAACATGAGATATAAGTGGTACTTTTTTCCAGGCATTATTGTGTTGGACAATAATCCTATTTTGAAAATTTTTGCTTATTTACTGGAATAATAGCGGGGGTATGGTTCTCGTCATAGCACCATTGTTTTAGAACTCTTTGGAAGGCTTTGATAATAAATAAGAAGTAGTTGAGCGTAAGCTACAGAGAGAACAATACTAAACCATTTTGATGATGAGTTTGCTAGCATTGCTATTTAGTGGGTTTCATAGGAATCATTGGCCATAGAAGAGGGGAACAAGGTAATGATGATTGGATTGATTTTTATTACAAAGCTTCAAGCCTATTTATAGATAGAATTACATCAAGAATTAATTTTAAAATAGATATTATCTATCATAAATTAGAACTATAGTAAAAGGAAACTAATTCCTAAATACACTCCATAATTTTTATGTAATAAACTACATAATATTAAATTTAGAGATAATTACAAAAAAAATGAATCATAATACATAATCTAAACTTCAAATGCACACTTATGCAAAATAAATTTAAATTCCATTCTCGACTCATTGTAATTTTGTTATTAATCCAATAGTTTAAACTTCTTGTCTCTTGATACTTGATTATAGAGTTTTTGATTGATTACTAACTTTCATTGGTGATTCCCAATTATATATTTTTTTAGTCTCAATAGTGTGATCTTTGAATTATCATCATTAGTCATCTTCATAAAAAAAATTTAGATTGTCTAGATTCATTAATTCAATTTCAAAATCTATTCACTATCTTATGCTCATATTATGATGGAAGTTTCTTCATATAGACTATGTTGAAGTGGGTAATTGGACTGTCAATCTCCCTAATTATATTATATCTAGATCATGGGTTCCATTTTATGAGGAATTCACTGTTGTGACATTTAGATCTCTAAAGGGGAGAAAATTGCTTGCCCAACTTCCTTGTTGTACTACCACTTAGCTTTACTTAAGAAGTTTCAAAAGATCTTAGAAGGATTTTGAAAGAATTGAATTTTGATATTTTCTTTATTCATAGAAATTAGATAGCATTTCATCTTTAGGCGCCTCTTGCATGTCTAAAGCTTGGTTGTGCTACTTGGTTTGACTTATTTAAATTATTATTTTTCTATCTTTAGCTTGCTAAAACTAATGAGGCATTGATATGTTCTTGTCCTTGCATGAAATTTTTTTAGTTTCTTCAATTATGGAAGCATTTTTCCCTTGATAGTTATTTGCTTATTGCTTGCTTGAAAGTTAGACTTGTTTTCATTTTGAATGTCTTTGGATAGCTATAAGTACAACATTATGTAATTATAAATAGCCTTGAGCAATCTTTGATCATCTTCACTTTATGTCAATTTGATTACCAAAACTTGATACATCAACATAATTGACGGCAGTGCATTAGTCATGGGTATATGTCTTGCTTGATGGACCTCTTTTGTCATAATTCTTATGTTCCCTTTAAGAGTGATACATACTCCTTAGCTTTAATGTATTCATCTATATTTTGTACCTACAGAGAAAAGCATGCTTTTTTATCTTTCTTCTTCAATATGGTGTGATAATATCGACAAGAATTTTTAGCTTTCATTGTTAAGTTTACGTGCTTGTCTTGCTATTCCCATTTCTATTATTGGCATAACAAAGTTTTTTTTAGCAAAAATGTTTTTATTTCTTTGTGAGATAATAATATTAAGGTTAATGGTCCAGTATCATATACCTATCATAAAGGCATGAGCTTCTTGATAGATATAAAGAGGAGCCACCTTGCATATCATCTCAATGATGTAATACTTGTTGATGGATAATATCAAGCAGTATTAGTAATCAATCATCATCTAGCCTTTTTTGAATCCATTCTAAGGGTTAAGGACTACAATCGATATATCTCTCCAAACACAACCTCTATACTGGCAAAGATTTTCTTCTAATTGTCATTGTTGATGATGGGTCGAGTCACATCTTTTTTGATTGGTATCTTTAGGGTGAATAACTTCTTCTATGTGTTCACATTAGAGGATGACCCCTTATTATATCAATGAGATAGGTCCACCTGTTCCACTAAATTTAAAATGGTATTATCCATCACATCAATACTTTTTTTCTTTTTGATCATTCTTTTATTTTTAAATAAGATTTCATAGTGAAACTTCTAACATTTTTTTGATGTGATATGCTATTTAGCAATAATCACAAAATTTCTCATAGGCATGGTCTCGTAAGAGAAAGGGCCACCACCATTCTTTTGTTTTTTCTTTGGAGAAAGCATATGATTATTGGCTTTTTCTCATTAGTTGCTTGCTATTATGGTCTATGGCTATCACCATCATACTAGGTTAGTTGAGATTTGTGAATAAGAATAGGTAGACTCATATGCAATTTAAAAAAGAAAAATATTAGGTATACTTTATCATTGTTTGTACATCTGTATGATTTATCCTTGTTGTGTTCACTTGATTATGGAACTCTCATTGTATTCTTGCATAGATGGTCTTTGATGATTCCTTAGACAATGCACTTATCCCACCAGTCCTTCGCATAACCCATCTGGTAGAACTTTTTGGTGTGGTCGCTACTTGAACATCCCCAAGGCTAGCTCTTGATAATCATTAATCTTTAGATAAACACCCCATCATGGTACGATATGGTGGCTTAACTTTAGTTGAGTGAAAACAATATTGGCATGTAACATGCTCATGCAAGATAAAATAAACCTCTTTCTAGTTGATCAATGTATTGAGCTTTCGACATCATCTATCTCATAATATGTGATATATTTAATGATCACATTTCTTCTTTCATGAATGGTAGCCAATAGCCAAATGTCATCTTTATTCTTTCTATTATGTGTAACTTCCTCTCCATGTTTTTTCCATATTCTTGTTGTGGTCAATCAGTTCCCCTCAGAGGTTTTATTTTTGGTATCTCCTCCACTAGACAACTGTGAAGTGCTTTTGATTTACTAGAAGTAGCAAACAATCACTTTTTTTTCTCTTCACACACACAACTTGCCTATTTTAGTTTGTGGATTTATGTTAAATAGCAGTTAGAATCTGATTACTATAAAAAAGCAGTACAATTGATGCTTTTACTGAAAATAATGTACAATGACATTTTTCTAGGAGCATACTAGCAATCCTATTTATGGAGTTTCCTCTCTAGTCTACTAGAACAACAATATGGTGTTGTTTTCCTTATAATAGCAAGATTTACAACTTCTTCTGAAGGCTCCAAAAATAAAACATAAGCACATTAACTCCAGATAGTGAGAGAACAATAGTAGTAGCAGTTCATTGGTGGAAAGGATAGAGAGGCTTTAGGAGATTTGGGTTAATTTTTATTGAAGAATTTAAAGCATTTTTATATGCAAAATTGCAATAGGAATTAATTTAAAATTTGACATTATCCATCCTAAACTAAATCCATAGCATAAGTAAATTAATTCTTTAACAAACTTTGTAATATATGTAACTCTGTCTTCAAATAACAAATTACATCACATCAAATTTAAAATTAATTATAACAAACTTAATCCAAATCAATGATTTAAAATTCATATATTCAAACTTATACAAAATAAATTCAAAACACATTCTTATGTTATTGAAATATGAATTTTGATCCAACAGTGTAGACTTATTTCTTCTCTTACTTTTGATTATTGAGCCTTTTATTAATGATCCATCTTCATCGATGACTGCTAACATTGTCTTCTTCTATCTTGTTGCAATGATCCAAGAATAGTCATTGTTAGTAGTCTTTATTAAATAAGATAATTTAAAATAATCATTGCTCAAACTTTTCATCATTTTACAATCTGAAGCCTAAACTATGAGGGATATTGTTTTATAGATTTCTTTGAAGTGGATGATTAGAATGATCACCCCCTTCATGTTATAATCTCTATATTATTATTTATGATCAAGAATTAAACAAACTCTTTTATTTGTAATGGTTATGCACTTTAAGTTTTGTGAGACACTTGACAAATGATAATAAATCTAATCATTAGTTATTCTACTAATTATTCATGTAAAAAAATATCATTAAAAATTGAATAACTATTACAAAATGTGATCTTTCAACATGAATTTAATTTCTTAAAGTAAGGGGGGTTTATTTTTTTTTCTCAATACATGTATTTGTTTGGGTTGATTTTCTTGTACAATTGAAGTAATGCATGTTAATGATGATAGAAATGCATCATTGACTGATCCATTTTTAATGCAAATCCTTTGCCCTATTTGCAAGCGGTAAGAAATTAAATTGATTGTAATTGATGTGAAATTTTTTTGAAAGTCTAAGGATTAATTTCAAATCTTACTTGTCGTGCTCTAGCTTGTTCCCTTAGAGAAGGATAATTTATTTATAAGCCTTGGGGCAAGTGGGCAACTATTTTGTAACATTTGGTCTAAGTGGACAACTTGGGCAATGGACAATTGGTGTAAATCCAAATTTTGGAAAAATATAGGTCTATAATTTCCATTATTGTGTAGATATTATGGCATACTATTAAACATAGGGAACCATGTCATCAAGATTTGTTTTTTCCCTCAATATGTGTATTTGCATGTGTCGATTCCCTTGTAAAATTGAAGTAATGTGTCATTGATTGATCCCTCTTTAACACAAATCCTTTGCCTTATTTGAGAGTATTAAAAAATTAAATTGATTGTAATTGATGTGGAAATTTTTTTGAAAGTTTTAAGGATTAATTTCACAACTTACTAGTGTTGCTTTAGCTTGTTCCCTTAGAGGAGGACAATTTATTTCTAGGCCTGTAGCAAGTGGGCAACTATTTTGTAACATTTTAAGTACTTAAGGATGACCAAGGTGTATAGGTGGACCACCAATCATAAGCTAAATGATTAAATATTATCAACATGTTTCCTCATGAGAAAAGATTTACGTATTTTATTATATGAATGAATTGTTATATTGAATGATACAAAGAAGAAAAATGAAAAGTCTTGAATGTTGTCATGTTTCTTTCAAAGTAGCATGACAATAACAATTCAAGTCCATTAATCTTATTCAAAATTTTCTTTAAGTTTACTTATTCCAAAAAGTAACTCTTGCATTTTGGATTTCTTTATTTTTCTTTATTAATTTTAATCACTATGAATTTAATGGTTTTTTTTATATGATTCCATTTATATTTGTACTTATGGCACAAGAATTGCAAAGTATTCTAATTAACATAGATTTTAAGTTTTTAAAGATAATTAGGCATGTATTTAAACATTTTTGTTTTTATATCTGTTATCCCCATAATCTAAATAAGGTATAATATTTATGTGACCTTAGTGGTAGTAGATGAAAATTATTTTAGAGTGTAAGTTATTATTTCATTAAATATTCTTAGTGTTGTGATTTACATTGCCCAGCTTTGGCAACTACTATTTTTTCCACTCTGTTCTTATTTACCAACTTAGTTTTGTCAACCATGTTTAATTTCTAGGGTTAACTATTATTAAATTTGATTTCTTATCATATGCTTTAAGCAAGAAGACTACCTCGTGCCCAGCTAGCTCAACATCCACTAGGAATGGTTCTTATGAATAGACCACCTGTGCAATCATGAGCTTCAATATGTTGTTCTTAGGTACCTTATGTGATTTATAAGCCTTCGCACTCTGTAATAATAAACTTCTTATTTTTTTGAGGATCTAGCAAGTTATATTTTTATAGCTAATAAGAGGCAGGATCTCTGAAATGGCCCAATATAATAGCCTAAAATATTGGAACCAAAATGATTTCTATTCCATGGTGTCTCGCTACAAATCTTAAAATTTTCTTGAAGTTACTCCAAAGGCGCACTTCAAAGGATTCATTTTTTAGGTTATAATGGTGCAACAACTCAAAAATAATCCTAAGATCATAAATGTGACTCTTATCTTTTACTTTTAATGACTAAATCATTAATATAACACTCAACTTGGTTATGAATCAAATCATCAAAGATTCTAATCATTGCCATTTGAAAAGTAGGCTCGACATTTTTGATACCAAATGGCATGATCGTGTAATAGAACATCCAAATAGGGCTTTTGAACACCATATATTTCTCATCTTTGGGGGCTATTTTGATTTGGTTGTATCCAGATAACCCATGCATAAATGAGAAAATTTCATGCAATGAGGCTATATGCCCCATAAGTTCTAATATCAGCAGTGTGAACTTATCTTTGGGACAAGCCTTATTCAAGTCTCCAAAATCTATGCATATGCATATTTAACCATTCATTTTTTTATTGGTACCTCAACAATTATTTGTTTGATTTTTAAACGCATGTGTTTAGGGGGCTATTTTACTAAAATTATATCTAGTTTAATCTCCATCTTATGGACTACAACATCCAGAGACAAACCTGACATTTCATCATTATTCCAAGCAAAGTAATCTTTATATTCATAAAGTAAATTAATCAACCCATAGGAATCTTCTGGACCTAATAAAGAACTTATATAATTTTGTCATGGGTCTTCCTTAGTTCCTAAGTTGATTTCCCTCAATTCATCAATAGTAGACTTTATTTCTTCTTCAAGTTCTAAATACGCATTTTGAATTTAACAATCATCTGTGTTGACTATACATCTTATGTGTCTTAATATATGATTTGATGATAACAAACCTTATGTAATAATAATTAATTATTTTATAGGATAAATTATCAACATTACTCATTATGAAAGTTATTCATATTGATGATAAACATATATTATTGAAGCTACTAATTGTTTATTTCAAATGTTTTAAGAAATTCACCTGATTAAGCTTGCGTAGTCAAATCGGGAAAGTCATATTAGCTTGGACTTGAGTAATTTGGGAATTTCTATAGGATTTGCAATATAAGATAAATAAGAGCGTAATAAAATAAAATTAATGGTTTAATCATTTCAAAATAATTTATTTAAATTCCTTCATACTTTTCTACATATAAAAATTAAATTATTCCTTGATTTATCCATTTTAGATAACATAAACTAAATGCATTAGTTTAAAGCCTTGATTTAATCATCTTTCTTTTTTAAATTAATCCTTTTTAGGAAAGACTTTAGGTCAACCCCCTTTATTAATTTTTGATTAAATAAATTTATTCAATTAATTCAAAAAGTTTCTTAAACTATTTTATCATCATTTACACATGATTTGTTGCATTAATTGAAGATTAGATCCATGTTTGGAATGTATTGGCTGAAATTCATCATATTTTTATTGAGTTATTTAATTAGCTTTTCATTTATTTAACTTACCTAAATTTATCTTAATCATTATGCATTAAATTGATATCTCTTGATTGAATCCATCCTTGGAAATCTTCTTGTCCATTCCATACAATAAATAGGTTCAAATTAAATCAATTTTAAAGATATTCAAATTCCTTCCCTCCTTGACTATTTCATTAAATGGATTTGAATAAATAATATTAAATGATTAAATATCTTTCCCTCTATTGCCTTGGCCAAAAATACTTGGATTTAAAATGGTTACCATGTGTTCTTGAATTTAAAATTCAAGTTGTTACCAAATAAATATTTCATATATTTTAATGCTTGGCCAAAAATACTAGGATTTATTCTCTTGGTTTTATTTAATTGGATTGATTAAATTTCTTCTCTCTCTCTCTCTCTCTCTCTCTCTCTCTCTCTCTCTATCTATCTATCTATCTATCTATCTATCTTTCTCTTAGCTAAAATTCAAATACCTTTATATAAATTTATTTTGCATGTACTCATTTGTTTGAAAGTAAATGCTTTCCTTATTGATTTTTCCCTTTCATTATTTATCTCTTCTTCTCCTTAGGCTTGGACGAAATTCTCATGGAAAAAAAAAACTCTATTTAAAGAGCATACTTCATGACTAAATTCCTCTTGATTGTCTCAACCTTAGCCAAACTTATGCTAGTTAATTTCTTGGAGTTAAAGTGTTAAGGTCATCTCTCTTATTCACTCTATCAACTACATTCATGTGGAGATCTTCCTCAAATTTTTCAAGTCGCTTTTATTCCTTGGAAAGTTCACATCAAGTCAATTGATTTCATTGATAACATACAAAAGGCTCGAGTAAGAGTATTTATTTTATTTCAATCTTTCGAATCATTGGTTTTATTGGTTGGTTTGGATTAAAATATTTAATTACTTTATAGTTAAGGTTTTTCTATAACCTCTTTTAATTCATCTTGAAGTGATTCCTTTTGATTTGATTGATAATATATTTAAGGCTTCTCACATTTGTTATCTTTCATAAATCTCATATTCAAAATATTTGTTATTCATGTAATGTTAATTAAAAGGATTTGTTTTAACATTGATAAATATTTTTCTAAATCCTTTTAATTCTTCTTTCAAGAAACTTTCAAGTCATAGATCTCTTTGCAAACATATAAAGGACTTGAGTTAAAAAAAGTGCTTTCAATTATTCTATTGAATATTTATGTTCATTGGTTTGATTTGAATGAAAAGTTTTATGTGCTTTATTGTCAAAATATTCTCTTGATCTCTTTTCATTCTTCCTTCAAAATATTTGAAAGGCTTTATCTATGATTTGATTGAATTGATTTTATATTCAGAAAGCTTTCATAAATTTTGATTTTTTGAACTTTACTTTCATACATCAAAGTTTTGAGAAAAAGTTTCTAAATTGATTTTAATTTTTCAAATAAGGAATACACATTAGATTGTTTATTTGAAAGAATTTATCATAAAACTCTTTTGGATTACATATTCATACAAATATTTTAATCATCCATGTGATTTTATTTCGTAGTCTTTCAAGTTTATTTCATTTCATGTCTTTAATTCTTTTAAAGTAAAATAGTTTTTTTATGCCTTGTTTACTTCAAGTGTTTCATATGAAGTTCATATCACTATTTTAAGTTTAATTTAATAAGAAATTTATTCACCTTGAGCTCTATTTACTATTTATCTTAATATTGTTTAGTTGGGATTTTAGTGCAAAACTATTTTAAATTGAGAGTTAGATACTTTCATATTTCTCTTTCTTATTTATTTATTTATTTTTCTTGGGTTGGACTTGCCCATTAATTAAAGTATGTTATTGGGCTGAACTTTCTCATTAAGAACAGTATGGTGTTAGATTATACTTGCCCGTGAAGGAGAGTATGGGAGATTTGTTGTAATGTCATTTTGACTTGGTGAATTCCTAGCTTGGGTTGCTAAGCGTGGACGTAGTCCAATTTTTGGGGTTTGGCCGAACCACGTAAAAATACTTGTGTTCCCTTTCTTTATTTTCTACACTTTACTTTTCTACTATTGTTGATTATTATTTTATTTCTCTAAAGCTTTATTATTAAAGATTTAAGTTTTCTACAAAAAGTTTAAGATTAAGTTCTCTGAAATAATTTTTTTTAAAAAAAACCCAAATCACCCCCCATCTTGGGTGTCATAGCCTCTTAATAATCTAGACTATTTGATATTTCAAAAATAGAATTCTTCTAATGATTTGGATGAACTCCCAAAGAGTTGATGAGACTCCACATTATTACTTATCATTAAACAATACTCATCATTATTTAAAGGTCCAATGCTACCAAACTCAATACTAACCTTAGATTTTAATTTTTTTTATATATTTAGTGTCCCATAATCTTTCCATACATTGGGTTATACCTTTGGTCCAAGCATAAAGGATTAAATCATTTTTAATTGCATTTTTAACACAATCAGGATATCGATAAAAAAGTTATATTATTTTATTAGAAGATAAATCTTCAAGATTTACATCTACTTCTTAGCCTAATGACTCTGGTACAAAATAAAATTTTTATAACTTTTCAACCTTTCCTAAAAGGTTAGGGGCCACTTTGACTTTTAATTGTCAACTTTAAGTTGAGATAAGAGAGTTAAAGTTAAAGTCTTCACATACCTTTTTAATCTCTCATAAGTGAACATTCAGATTCATCTTTAGAAGCTTGAGTCTACTCTTCATCACTATTTGATTCCAATGAAATCCCAAACTTTATTAAGTCATCATTTTGATATTAATAGGTAACTCAGCTATACCACCAGAAGGGGGGTAGGGGGGAGGAGATGAATTAGGTTTTAAAAATAAATTTTAAAAAACTTAATTTTAAACTTTTGTAGAGAACTTAAATACTTAATGATAATGCTTTAGTAAAATAAAACAACAACCAGCAATAGCAGAAAAGTATAGAAAGAGAACATAGAGATTTTTACATGATTCGGCCAAACCCCAAAATTGGCCTACATCCACGCATAGCCACCCAGGCGAGGAATTCACTAAAACAAAGTTGAGACTACAATGAATCTCCCATACTCTCCTTCACGGGCAAGTGCAACCCAACACATACTTTCTTTCACGGGCAAGTATAACCCAACACCTACTTTCCTTAACGGGAAAGTATAACTCAACATATACTTTCCTTAATGGGAAAGTACAACCCAACAAAAAAATAATGAATAGGAATATGAAAGTATCTAAGTTTCAATTTTAAAATAATTTTCTCTCAAAATCCAACTACAATAATATTAAGGCAAGTGAAAACAAAGGTAAGAAAGATATCTCACTTTAATTAATGTTTAAACTTGAATGCAATGATTAAGCTTGAAAGATGTATTTTATGTAAATTAAACTTTAAAAAAATTGAAAAGAATGTAATAACTTGAATGAAAGTGATTTAGCTAAATAACTTAAAATGTAGCACAATGATGGTTTAAAAAACTAAACCAATCAAATTATTACAAAGAGACTTGAGTTTAGGAAATATCAAATGTATATGCAATATAAAACCACCTAAACTCAAATGAATTCTCTTTTAAAGGAATTATTATTTATGCAAAAGATGAGCTAATTTAGAAAATGAATTGGGTTTTAAAAATAAATTTTAAAAAACTTAATTTTAAACTTTTGTAGAGAACTTAAATACTTAATGATAATGCTTTAGTAAAATAAAACAACAATCAACAATAGAAGAAAAGTAAAGAAAGAGAACATAGAGATTTTTACGTGGTTCGGCCAAACCCCAAAATTGGCCTACATCCACGCATAGCCACCCAGGCTAGGAATTCACTAAAACAAAGTTGAGACTATAATGAATCTCCCGTACTCTCCTTCATGGGCAAGTGCAATCCCAACACATACTTTCTTTCATGGGCAAGTATAACCCAACACCTACTTTCCTTAATGGGAAAGTATAACTCAACATGTACTTTCCTTAATGGGAAAGTACAACTCAACAAGAGAATAACGAATAGGAATATGAAAGTATCTAACATTCAATTTTAAAATAATTTGCTCTCAAAATTCAACTACAATAATATTAAGGAAAGTGAAAACAAAGGTAAGAAAGATATCTCACTTTAATTAACGTTTAAACTTGAATGCAATGATTAAGCTTGAAAGATGAATTTGATGTAAATTAAACTTTAAAAAATTGAAAAGAATGTAATAACTTGAATGAATGTGATTTAGCTAAATAACTTAAAATGTAGCGCAATGATGATTTAAAAAACTAAACCAATCAAATTATTGCAAAGAGACTTGAGTTTAGGAAATATCAAATGTATATGCAATATAAAACCACATAAACTCAAATGAATTCTCTTTTAAAGGAATTATTATTTATGCAAAAGATGAGATGATTTAGAAGTAATAAAACTTATTACTCACAAGTACTATATATGAAATATTCAAAGAGAAAATAATCTCACTTTAGAATACGTAGGAGTAAAGAAGAGAAAACAAATTGCAATAATAAACTTTAATCAATCAACAACAAAGCTTTTGGCCTTGAAAATATATAGGAATAGATAAGTTAAGCACAAAACAAATTGACCAAATGCATAAGAAACTCAAGCCACGAAGGAGAGCAATGTCACTTAGCATGTAAAATCACAAAATAGGATGATTGCACCTTGTTAAGCTTTTGCCCACCTAGAAATCCACCAATTCCCCAAGTTCTTTTGTGCAATCTTCAAGGAAATCACTTGTAAGCTGGAAAATGGAAGAATGATGAAGAGATTTGCACTTGATTCAACAAGAAAGTATCTCCAAAAATTTTGCAAGATTTCGGCTAAGAGAGAAAAGTCCAAGAGAGAATAACCTGGTCTTAAGAGCATTATAAATAAGAAAAGGAATCATAGGGGGTCGACCAAGAAGAGGAAAAATATGTGGGAAAACACTTTAGGAAGTAATTTAATTTAAGCAAATCAAAATAAAATAAATTTGCATGAGGGTACATTCATTCAAGTGAATGAAGAGGGAAATTCAATTTGGAAAGAAAGTTTGATTTGAATCAGCCAATTTGAATTTCAACTTGCATTATAAGGATTTTCGCAAAGGCAAAGAAGAGAAAAGTTTTAATTAGTAATTGTTTCAATTTGAATAAATAAAATTAAACTAATTTATCATGATGAAGAAAATTGGCCAAAGAGGATATGGAGGAAAAATTAATTTGGAAAGAGATTCAATTTGAATCAATTCATCACATGACAAGATCTCTAATGTAATTAAGAAATTAATGAACATGAGGGTCAGCCGAGAGAGATAAAAGAGAGGTGAGTTTGAAAATTTTGCATATATATCATGACTACAATTAATTAGCTAAGTAAAAAAGAAATTAATTTAAATTTTGATTAATTTAATTAAGAATGTGATGGGGTCGGCCAAGGAGGTTTCCATGATATAATTCAATTATTATTAAATGCAATATCATGGGATATTCAATCAATTAATTTTTATTGAAAGGAAAAGGTAAATTTATGATACTATAGCATCTTAAATAAAATCCAAGGGAAATTAAGAATTTCGGCCAAGCTAGTTACCTAAAATATATTAGATCTATTTTAATGCACCAAATTCAAATTAAATGATGATGAAACAGATCTTAGGAGAATTAAAATCAATATTCATCATGTGATTAATTTTAATTTAAATAAAGGTATGGCCAGCCATAAGAAGTTTCCAAAAATAAAATAAGAAAATAGGATAATTCCATGGGTTATTTTAATTGAATTTGAATTAACGCAAATTAATTCAAATTGAATCAATTAGAGTAGGATGTGATCAGCCATAAAACATTCCATAAAGAGCTAAGTTCAAATTTGCACATGTAATTAAAAGAACATTTAATTTTTGTTCAAAATAATTCAAATTAAAGATTCAAATAAATGAATTTTTTAATTTAAAAAAAGATGCAATAATTATTAAAATAATTTGAATAGCTCTCACATAATTTATTTTGCAAATAATCATAAAAATTCGTCCAAAAAGGTTTAGGATGAGAGATAAGATAGGAGAGAGAAAACAAGGATAATAGGGGAGAGAAAAATAATACATTGAATAATTTTTGGATAATTTAGATTCATAAATTGAATAAATGGATAATGAACATGACTAAGCATGGAAATAATTTAATGAAATGTAAATTCAATTTATCTTGCATGGAAGCATAATAAATGGAGCAAAGTTTATGCATTTAGTTCACATTATCCAAAATAAATTATTTGAAGACTAATTGTAAATATGAAATGTAAAATTTATGAGTAATTCTAAAATAAATTATTTTAAAATGCCTAAAAGGTTTATTTTATTTTATTGAGCTTTTCATTTTCCTTAATATAGATAATCTTAGAAAAATTCCCACCTAGTTCATGTCCAAGAGCTTTTGCATTCTGAATTGACTAAAGAACTTGGAGTTGAAGAAATTCCCTACACACTTAAATTTAACATGATTAGTAGAATCAAAAATATATATTTATCATTAGTATAAATCTAAATTAAGATTTACATTTTAAAAATTATTGTAAATAATTTATCTTGTAAAGAAATAATTAGTTCTTATTACACAAGGTTTGTTATCATCAAATTAAATGGTGAGATACACAAGGTCTATTGTCAACAGAATCTTCATTAGAGCTAGATTCCGAAACAATTTGAATTATAAGAGGTTCTTTTTCTTTTCTCTTTCCTCCTTCTCTTTCTTTTCTTCTTTTTCAATTATTTTGACATCTTCTTCTATTTTCTTTGATTCCTTAACAATGTTAGATCTCATAGAACCTGTCATCTACCTTTTAGGCATATAATAAATAGCATCTTCATAGGTCTTGATTTCATGAATAGAAAATGGTTGTATACCTCTTTTTATAGTATATTTCACTCCATCTCTTATATATTTAGTACATGGTTGAGTTATGAAGGAACCATTTTATGCTCATGTATCCAAGGTCTACCTAAAAGAGCATTAAAAAATGTTTCTAAATCGATAATATGAAATTTTGCTTCAATTTTTAACCCTTATATTTCTAATAAAAGTGATTGAAGCCAAAGCTTTTTCTGTTGTTTCATTAAACCTTCATAATAACATTTTATTAGAACTAAGCCTTCGTGTGTTGATCATAAAAAATGATAATGTATTGAAACTCATAATATTGATTAAAGCGCTAAGATTGACAAGGACTCTAGATAATCGATAATTTTCCACCTTGATTGTAATGTAGAGGGGCCGATTATGGTCAGCTGTCCCTAAAAGTAAATTTTCATTAGCTTTAGATACTTCTTTTAAATAACAAGCCTCATCAGAGAAAGTTACTTTTAACTGTGTTAGGAATATCTAGGTTGAGTAATTCCTTGACTAATGATTCCTCATTTTTTTAGATAGAATAAGTGCATCATAAATGCTTAGCCTGATAAGTAACTTTCTAAGATGGGCTAACACATTGTGGTAAACTTTTGAAGTAACTGATTCAACTACTAGATCATTTTGTGAAGGTTCAGGATATTAGTCAATACTTTATTTTCCTTTGTCCTTCTAGGAAGGTAAGTGAGGTTGTAGAACCTTCTCACCATAGAATCACTTCATTAATATCCCATAAATTGGAGGCAAGTGTCATGTCAACTTGTCCCTCATCACTGGTGTGTTTTTCTAAGGATTGGTGAGAACTTTATTTCTATGTTAATAGGATTCCATGCAAATCATCCATAGAAATATCATTTTCTAATCTTGAATCATAAAGTATATTTCATTCACTATGAGAATGATCTATTTCATTTTCTTTCTTTATGAATTCATTCACACCACAAACGTTAGAGACAACAAAAATATAAGAAATACTTTTTTAGTAGACTTTTTATTCAAATTCTTGAAATATGTACATAAGGATAAATCAACGTAGAGGCTAGCCTTTCCATCCTTATTGTACAACACTCTATCTTATATAGATTTTATCTCTCTCTCACTTCTCTCTTTAGACTCTTGGACATTTGACTGTGCTGAAAGGGGTTGAGGAGGAATTGCTTTTGACACTAGTGGGTCAATCTGGATGATCATCATTCGGGTCTTCAAATGATCCTACATAGAATTTTTAAAATTTTTTAATCACATTCTTTTTAGAAAAGTGGGATAAAGCTATATCCCAATAATTTGAAATACTAGTTTCTTCTAAAGAAGAGGTGGAAGACTCACCTATAATCACCTTAACAAACCATTTCCTAGAGTCCACAAGCTATTCTTTAAGAATAACCACCATCCCTATCTTATAATTCTTATCAAGCTAGTCTTTAAAGGTGAAGTAGTCTTTAGTGGTATGACCTAACATTTAATGATATGAATAATAATTTGAGCCATTAATCTTGCTGACTTCTCTTGGCTCCTTTAAATCAAGAAGCTTTAAAATATGGCTTTTTCTTCAAATTTTTAAAAAATTTTATGATAGCCTTCCTCTTGAAATAATAATTTTGATTCATTCTTTCACTAAGAAGGCTTGCAAAATGTTTCTTAGGTGGTGCTAATTGTTGTTGTTGTGGCCTTTGAGGTGGAGACTAATCAACCTGGACTTGGATTAAATCCTTTCAACTATCCACTATAGAGATAGTATATGCTCTCTTTTCTAGCACTTTCCTAAGTCTAGAAGAGTCCATAATGACATTCTTGGAGCATCCTCCTGAAAGTTGGAGGCTTTACTTAATAAATTTTCAAAGGTTTTGATAGTAAAGCCTTTCAACAAAATGGCAATAGGACCATAGATATTTTTGAGAAAGATTTCCATAATTTGCTATTCTTGTAACTAAGGTTTGCACTTAAGGTTAAGAACTTTCCATCTTAGAATATAGTCCATAAGAGACTCACCATATTTTTATTTTTCAATGACCAAGTCGCTTGCTGAGACATGATGCTCAGTATCGATAAATCACTTCAAAAATAACTTTTTAAATATAGTTAATGTTTGAATTGAACCATTTGGTAATTCTACATACGAGTTGAAAGAAACCCCAGTTAGACTACTAACAAACTACCTAAACACTAAAGCATCTCTCTCTCTCTAACATTATAGTAACTTGCCTAGAAGTGAGCTAAACATTATTTAAGATTGTCTATTACATCAAATACTTTGAAAGTACAAGGTGCAAATCCCTTTGGACAAGATACAAAATTATATTCATGATGCTAATGTCTACCATTTAGAACTAACGTCATACTTCAGGACTATGCCATCGCCTATTTCTCTTATTATTCAACTAAAGACTTTAAGTTAGTTTTAGGTGATACATCTTCTATTGTTTTATGTTCTTGATGATGAACCCCTAAACCAAAATTCTTATCATCTATCAGATGAGAATATTCTAGTTCTTCTAGCGAATGAAGGTGAGAAGTGGTGAATTTGGCTCTAGAGTGATAGCATTGTAGCCATCTTCTCTTCCATTTTCCTCTTCATTCTCAAGATTCGGTCATACTTTTTTTACAATTGAAGGATTAACTGTTAGGTTAAATTAAGCATAGGAACTTTTTCGTGACATCTTTATCTTCAACTTGTCCTTTTTTAGTGCTCTAGTATCTACCTTAAAGATATGAGGTATAGTTAGCTTTGAATCTTCATCTAAAAGGTCATCTTGATCTAAGTCAAAACTTCTTTGAATTCCTTTTATTCTTTCTTTTTCTTCATCCTATTTCATAATCATTATCATTTTTCTTAGGTTAGATGAATTGGTTCACCATTACTATCAAGGACTACTTTAGGTTCTTCATTAGTTTCTACATCCATAAGTTTGGGCTCGAATGTTTCTATTTTATGGCTTTCTCAAATAATAATATTTTCCTCCTTAGTAGGAGTGGCTCCCAAACCAAGGTGTATATCATCTAAATTCTCTCTATCACAAGGGGATGGGTTAAGGAACTCCATTCCTCCTCTAGAAGCATGAGAAGATGATGATAGGCCCTTAGTTTGGGGCCTAGACAAGGATGATGATTCCCTTTCTTTATGAGGCCTAACAATTATCAATCTCTTTAGATGTGATTGTAGCAGTAAAGAATGTGAGTGTGTCTTTGACTTTATGGCCAATGGGGTTTTTCTCATATATATATTTTCTTAGATTCTCTTTTAGAAATATGCCTTTCACTCTTTGTAGCAATCAATTCATTTCTATGCCAAGTTAAAGTTCTCCCTGGATAGTGATACCAATTTGATACAATAGGAGTGGGTCTATAAGGTCATCTTTTATCTTAAAAGACTATCTTCCCTTTTTCCTTATTATTGGTAGTCATGACTTCTCCCAAAATTTCTCTCTCGAGTTCTTGGAAACTTTTCCCATCATAAATTTGAGTAGTTTCTCCTTGGTGTAACTAGAGGATGTCAAAATTATATAAAGGACTTATCACAACCTATCAAGATCTTCTTTGTTTAATAACTTATAACTCTTCTTATTTTTATAAATTTGACCACTCAAAAAAAACAACTTTGGAAAACCTCTGCCATCTTTATTAGTTGGGCAGGAGTATGTTCTTCATGAGACAGATTGATATATAATCAACTAGAATTTCCCTAATATTATTTAGATCAGTGATCTACTTCTTATGGATGCAAACATCCATAGTTAATTGCCACTCTCATCATAGTAAGGGGGAACTTTTGATTAAGGTTAGAAATAAACATATCTATGATATGAATCAGTGTCAAGTGTTGTTGATGACTGTTAAAAGAAAAGAAAAGGGTAGTCCTGATCAAGATCCCATGGTTTCATCATCCCAGGACTACATTATTTCAGTTTACCAACATTAGAGGGCTACTAGATGTAGTGTCCAAGGAATCTGATTAGTAGCCAAGGGTTGCCTCGTCTATGATATCCCAAGTGAACCAAAGTTTTAGTGTAAGTGTTGTGGTGCAGGGGTGTTAGTATGGTGAACAAGTGATATATTCAGATTACATTCATAAAAAAAAGTTAGAATTATAGAATGTTCATATGCAGAACAAATAGATTGAGCTTACATCTATCAGAGTGTTGAATGTATAGGGTGTTAGCATGGAGAAGAAATAGATTGAACTTACATCCCTTTAGAATGCTAGTAGGGTTTAGTGTTTACATGGTGAACATAGGAGTTGAACTTACCTTCCTTTAGAATTCCAATAGGATTTAGTGTTTACATGGAGAAAATAGGATTTGGAATTACTTTCTTTTAGAATGCCTATAGGATTTAGTGTTCGCATGGAGAACATAGAATTTGGACTTACCTCCCTTTTGGAGTGCCAATAAGATTTAGTGTTCACATGGTTGGAGTGCCGATAGGATTTAGTGTTCTCATGGAAAACATAGAAATTGGACTTACCTCCCTTTGGAGTGATGATAGAATTTAGTGTTCATATGGAAAACATAAGATTTGAACTTACCTCCCTTTGGAGTGCCGATAGGATTTGGTGTTCATATGACAAACATAGGAATTGGACTTCCCTCCCTTTGGAGCGTTGATAGGGTTAAGTGTTCGCATGATGAACAAATAAATTGGACTTGCATCTCTTTGGGATGCTAGGATTTGGAGGGGTAGACTTCCCATTGCCAATGGATAGATTGGGCTTACATTTAGAATACCAAGTTTATAGAATTAGAGTTTGGATGGTGAACAAATAGATTAGACTTACATCCCTTTGGAACGCCATTAGAGTTTAGTATTGGCATAGCAAACATAGAAATTGGACTTACCTCCCTTTGGAGTGCTGATAGGATTTAGTGTTTGCATGGAAAACATAGGAATTAGACTTACCTCTCTTTGGAGTGCTAATAGGATTTAGTATTCATATAGTGAACATAGGAATTAGACTTACCTCCCTTTAGAGTGTCGATAGGATTTAGTGTTCGTATGGCGAACATAAGAATTGGACTAATAGAGGAGTGCCAATAGGATTTAGTGTTTTCACGGCAAACATAAGAATTGGATTTACCTCCCTTTGGAGTGTTGATAGGGTTTAGTGTTCGCATGGAAAACAAATAGATTGGACTTACACCCCTTTAGAATTCTAATAGGGTTTAGTGTTCACATGGAGAACAAATAGATTGGACTTACATCCCTTTGGAATATCAGGATTATAGGAGTGATCGCATGGTGAATAAATATATTAGACTTACATCCAATTGGAATGCCAGATAGAATTTATAAAGGTGCACATTATGAACAAATAGATTGGGTTCACATAGTGAATGGGTAGATTTGTTTTTACATAGTGAATATTAATTTATTATTTTGAGGGACGGTGCTTCGACGCTAGAATTATGGTGCCTAGGCACTACTATGGTAGCACCTCGATACTAATAGTATAGTACCTTGGCTATGGCTAATTAGGACTATAACACTAGAAGGCAGAAATTCATGTCTCAAAAACTTGAGAGTTCAGTGCCTTAGAGCTATAAAGCAAGCGTCGATGTGCTTTAGGCAACATGAAATTAAAATGATAGGAACCAGGTTGACTGGTTGACTAGCGCATAGGTGCTGGCAATGTAGCACTATGGCGCTAGTCAAAATTCCATTCTAAAAGATTGACTGATAGACAAATGCATTTAAAGAAGAGACAAACTTTCTGATTAGTGATGTGGCAAGAGTGATGCGACACTCCATCATTACTCAGCCTCATTTTTTGCATGACATCATTTACAAAATTAATTATAATAAATACCATAAATACATCTTTATTAACTGGCATGATAACCATTATGGTCGGCTAACTGACACCTAGGCACTGCATGTTTAGCACTGTAATGCTGGTCATGTGTTTCTGAAACCAAGAAACTAGCACCTAGACACTATAAAAGCAGCACTGCGATGCTAGGTCCAGTCTATAAATAAGACCACTAGACTACTCATTTTTCCATACTAAAGCCTTAGCTCATTTCAAAAGTTTTTATACCCTTTCCTCTCTTAACCTTTATTCATCTTTAGGAAAGCAAACATGCCAATAAAATACATCAATAAGGGCAAGAGGAGGGTGTCTTTGAGCGACGCTAACTAATTTGTTAACATTGAGGTGGAGGAGAGATACCAGCATGCTCTTCTTTATAAGCATCTCATCCTGGAGAAGATTTTTCATAATCTGGGTGGGAGCATGGAGAGAATCACCAACAAGTGAGGTTGTGAGAAATTGGCCTACAACAATAATGTTTGCATCATTCTTATGGTGCGTGAGTTCTTTGCCAATACGAAGGAGCACCAAAATAATAGAGTTTTTGTACGGGAGAAACTAGTAAGTTTTGATAGTACTATAATTAATGCATATTACAATTTACAAGATATTGTATATGATCAATATCTTTGCCAACACGAAGAAGCACCAAAATAATAAAGTTTTTGTACGGGAGAAACTAGTAAGTTTTGATAATATTATAATTAAGCCATATTATAATTTTAAAGATGTTGTATATGATCAATATCTATTCCACTACAATGATCATTTTGATTTTGATGAAATTCTTAGTTTCCTTAATGTTAGAAATGCAAATGTCCAGTGGAAATGGCCAGAGGAAAAGATCATTAATTTTCCTACCGCCAACCTAACTACTGAGGCTAAAGCTTGCCATTATTTTATTTTCACCAAGTTGATGCCCATTGATAATATTAGTGAGGTGACTAGGGATAGAGCCATTCTGAATTTTATAATTTGAAAGAGCTTTACTATGCATGTAGAAAATATTATTTATAGTTCTATTTGTAATATGCTTAAGGGTAGTACTACTGGTGGATATGGTCATTCTTCTCTTATTTATTCATTGTGTGGTGTGGAGGGTGTGCAAGGGGTGCTTGATGATGAAGTTCTAATTCAAAGGGATCCCCTAATTAAAAGAATAATTGAAGGATTTGGTTCGAGGACTAAGAAGGGAGAAAGCTCACATGCACTTTAGTCTAAATCCAAATCCTCCAAAACCTTAAACGATCAACTCCAAGAAATTTGAGGATAAGTCTCGAATTTAAGAAAATGGGTTGGTGAGAGTAATTAGCAATAGCATGAATTGGTGGAGAAATTTGACTATCATATAGTCTAGCAACAACAACAATTTTCATACATTGTTGAGTTTAACTAAACACTTTTTCACATGTTTGAAAATTAAGGCTTTAATGCTAGTTTGAGTTAAGTTTCTTTTTCTACAATGCTTAATTAACACCCTTTTGTGAGCACCCTACTAGAACTGAAAGAGGAGGAAGAGGAGCAGGATGATGACTAAGATTATTAGTTTTTCCTTTATTTTATTTTGTATTTTCTTTTCTTTTTTGTACAAATTTATATAATAAACTTCATTTTTTTAATAAAACATTTTTTTATCTCATTTTTTTTATTTATCATTTGAGTTATTCTTTCGATACTCTAGGATTTAAAGTTAAAATTTAATTGAATAATAAATTTTAATCCAACATTGAGAGATCAATACCTCGATGCTAGAATAGTAGTGCCTTGGTGCTAGAAGGCTAGCATTTAGGCTTTATATGGTGGTACTTAGGATCAGAATTAGAGAGAGAAGCACCTCAATAATATCTCGATGGCATAATGGCACTATGGGATAGATAATTGTTATCTTACAATCTGAGGGGGTAGCGCTATGACGCCAGACAGGCAACACTATGGCATTATAGGATATAGATTTTTAGCTTATGGCCTGAGAGGTCAGCATTGTGGCGCCCGATGGATGGCGCTGTGGCGCTAGAATAGGGATTTTGACCTCTAAATTTAGAGAAGTCGTTGTCTTAAGTGATATAAAAATAGTGTTCTAAAGGTAATGCAGTGCCTTGACGCTTCAAAGATAGCGTATGACATTGTATGTATATTTTTCTACCTTATTGCCCTAAAGGATAGCACTTAGGTGCTAGAGATTCAACATAGAGGCACTGATTTTAGTACATCAGTGCCACTTAAAGCACTATGCACTGTGAAGTTGCATGTCATATATTCAAATTCTCAAGACATCAGTGTTGTAGCACTGTACTCTAGTACCAAGCCACTACGAGTCGGGAAACTCCATTCTTGGGTAATTTCTTGAGGAATTTGATGATTTTTTAAGAAATTTTTGGCAGCGTAAGGGCTTAGAAATGTTAGATTTTTAAAATATTTAGTGGAAAATGTAGTCATCTCTTTTATTATGGATTCAAGATTAATGAAAAGAGGGTTTTCATCTCATGATGGAATCAAGTTTAATGGCGGAGGCCTTTAGATTTGAAGATTCTTGAGATTTGGGTTTTAGAAATGCCCAAAACATATTTAACATAATTTGATTCTTCTCTTTTACTCTAGATCTAAGATCAACAGATGAAGGATCTCCATTTTGCACTCAATCTAAGATTTTTGTGAGGTAAGGATTTGCATAAAAAAGCCTTTGATTTCAAGTTTACCAAGAATTAGCAACTGACCGGCATCAATTTTATTTCGCACAAGAAGAAAAATCCTCATACAATGCAAAGATAACACTATGGAAAGGAGAGAGTGTAGTGAATATGGGAAAGTTCCTAAAATTTAGAGATCCAAACATGGGTAGAAGTGGGAGAAGTGGAGGAATAAGAGGAAGAAAGGGAAGAAAGGAGAGTGTGACAAGCCCCTCTTCTTATAGGGGTTGGTTTTCAACTGCTCCCACTTCTTGGATAGTTTTCACTCTCTAAACAATTCTGCTCTCTTTCTCTAGGAAGTTATTACTAACGGGGAGGCAGTCGACAAGAGTGGTTATCTTTCTAGCTTTTGTAAAGGTGTGACATTATTGCCTAGGCTTAGCAATTACGGCGTTGTGGGGCTACACTAGAATTTTTGTTTTATTTTATTTTTATTTTATTTGAAAACAAATGAAATGGTGAGGTGGAGAACTCACTTTTCTAAAGACATCATCCTTTTTTTTACTGTAGAAAGAGGATGAAACAAAGAAGTATCTAGATGGGTATACCCCTCTCTTGCCTAGCTTTTTCAATCACTAAGAGCTAACTTTGGTTTCTCTCTTTAAGGGCTTATCTCCTAAGCCACCTATTTTTATTTCTCTTTTGATGCTTAGTCATTTAGGGTGGCTTAGAAGTAGAGCCTATATCAAAAATGCTAGGAAGAGAGAGAATAGGTGCCTTTTTTGTAGGTAATTTAGCTTTCTTTAATACATGACCCGCTTGAACTCTCTCAATAGTTTCTACAACTACCTCCCTACTAATAGCAAGAGTACTATGGGGTACTCTAAAGAATTTTATGATGGGCTTCTTTCCTCTAATAATTTTATTACTAACAGGAGCCAAAGTCACTATGTTAGTAGTAATGTTCAGGTCTTCAAATCCAACTCAAAATTTTATTATGGACCCATCATGTAATTTGTTACAATTGATGGAGAAGTTAATCCTAAAGTAGGAGTAATATTGATTTTCCAACCATTTTTCAATTTCAAACATGAGACTTATTTAAGTTATAACAAACATTGACTAAAATAATGAGGTGAAAAATCATTTTACACATTAAGAGATTTTTAGCCCTTTAATTTGGCTAAAATTTTAAAAGTTTGTTTTGAAAATTAAAATGTATAAAGTATAGGACCCACTTATTTCATTTCAATAAAATAGGGAGGGTTTATAATTTATTTTGTAGATGTTGGGTAAACCCTACTGTTGACCTCACTTTTGGAGTGAGGACTTATCCTTCCCATCTTAGACTTAAGAGTATTCAAAGCACTAGGATCTCCGTAGTCATAAGATACTTCTAATGATTAAGGGAACACTAAACCCAAGCCTAGGGACTTAGGTAGGTATACCTTAAGCTTAGGATGTGCCTTAGGACAAATAGGTTATGCCTATCACATGGCCTAAACTATAACCTATGATTGTCCATTAACCCAAAACAAACCTTAAGCCAATACAACCAACCTCAAATTGAATTTGGTTTCCTATCCAAGCTCCAAGCCAAATCAACCTAACCCTTAACCAAATCCAATTCTATAATCATCCCAAGATCCTATGACTCAAGCCTATTCAATTGATACCAATCCAATTGATATTCACAAAAGCATTCCAACATTTCAATACTCTATTTTAAATCCTTCCAAGACTCATAACCAAACCAATTGAACCAAACCAATTGAACCAAACCAATCCAATCAACCCAAATTCAAAATCTAATTAAATCTAAATCAATTATAGTCAAAGCCATCAACTAACTCTAAACCTATCGTTGAACTCTTCTCAACACCCAATTCAATCCAATCCAACTCAATTAACCTGTTTGGTCCACTTGACCCAAAGTGACCTAAAGGACCAATTTGATCCAAACTTTAATCCAGCCTAAATTTGATTGAATAAACCCATCCAATCTCTTCTACAATGATTGTTAATCATTCTTGATTGTCCATTTGGAATCAATTGGGTCAAACAAAACCAATTTGATCACTTGATCTAAGTTGACCCAATTAACCTGTATGAACTAAAATAAATCAAATCTCATTCAAACCTCAATCAATTGTAATCAATGACACCCATCAATTATAAATTGATTATTAAAAATGACTCAACCACCAATTGATCCAAACCAATCCAACTTAGGCTCTTGACCTAAGTTGACCCAATTTGACCTAGAGGGTCAAACTGGGCCAAATCTAATTCCTAACCAAATTGATTGAAACCAACACCTCTAATCAATCACAAATTGATTATTGAACATGATACAACTTTTAATTACATCCAATTTGGTCAAACCAACTCAATTGACCCACCATTTAGCCCAAATTGACCTAAAGGATTCAATTGAACCAAATCATTCCCAAATCCAAATTAACTCAAACCAACACTTACAATCATTCTTAAATGATCAATTTAACCTAAATCAACTCTCCACCTAAGCCAATTTGGCCAATTTGACCAAATTGGTCAACTTAACCCATTTGACCCATATGAGTCAAATCCAAATCCACTTCAAATTAAACCAAACCAAAGGAACCAATACATTCCAAATCATCATTTGAACACATCCAAACCCTTGGTTTGACCCAATTTGACTAATTGGTCAACCTAACCCAATTGAAACCCATTTGACCCATATAGATTAAATTGAGCCAAACCCATTCAAACCAAGCCCAAACCTAACCAAACTTGGCATGACTCATCCTTGGGTCACCATGGGTCAGCCCAAGTGGACCCAACCCATGGTGAACCCAATTTGAGTCAAAACCCATGAACCAACCCACCCAAATGGTACAAAATCCCCATTTGAATGGTCTCACCCATCACCAACCCATGGCAGCCATCCTTAGCTCATTTTAAACACTTTGACCACTAACCCAACCTGACCCAAGGCTGTTGGATTTAGCCTTGGGTCATGAGAGGGTGACCTTACTCTCAGCCCACCATTGATTCACTTGGGGTCGAAGATACACTCAATGCTAGCCCTTGCAGCTGCCTCAGCCTCTCAAGACCCTCCACCTCAATAGTCCACTACCATCTCTAGCCACCTACCTCAACTAAATGACTACCAAAGTTTGGGCCAATCTCAGCCCTAGTTCACTTGGGGCGGAGGGTATACTCCTCCCCATTGATTCAAACTTCACATAGAGCATCCTTAATTGATTTCGAGCAGTCCTAGAGCTTCTCCCAATTCCCTGGTGCACCCCATCACTAGGGAGACTGAGCTCCATTCAAAATCAATAGCCCCATCCATCCAACCTTACGTAAACTTCATCAAACTTTAATGAACTCTTCCCACACATTTCCAAGGTTCGACGAGTCAAAATGAATCGATTCCCAATTAATTCGATCATTGGAGACCACTCCAAGACCAAATCTGGTGAGCTTCATGGTTGCATTTGGTCCACAAAACTATCAGCAGAGAGGCAACTCAAGATCTTCATAATAGGGCTCTGTCTCTTCAAGATGAATCTACTTTAGGCATTGGACCACCATTATTGAGCTCTGGTAAGGTATTTTTTTGGCAAACCATAGAAATTTTCTTAAGTATTGGTGTTTTATGAAAGAAATTATGATTTTGTACATTTTCCATTGTAGAATCTCCTTAAATCTCTTCCATGAAAATTTTGGAGTCAATCTCGACACCTCATGAGCTCCGGTGAGCTCAGATCGAGTGGAGGAAGGTGGACGATGTGCATCTTATGGTGCTTAAGGGATGAAGGATCATCTATCATCCATTCTGCATGATTAGAACGAATGGTCATGATTTAATTTGCTAGAAATTTTGATTTAATATATACAAATCATGGGATTAATCTCCACCGTCTGATCTGAGATCAGATGGTGGGGACGAAATCATGTCCACCGTCGCTGACTTAGCCACCATGGGGGACATTTTAAATAACCTATCCCACGGCGCCACATGGAAAGTGCTATCGTGTTAGCTTTCGCATGGCACCGATGGGTTACAAGGTTAATTAGGTGTTTAAAATTTGATTAATTAGCCAAAACTTCAAACAATTCATAACTAATTATAAAAAATCCCAAAAATATGAGTAAGCCCATTTTGGAAAGGACAAATAGAGAAAATTTAACAAAAATAAAATCCCTAAGGTTTGATTAATGAATAGTCCTTAATTAAGGATTGAAGTTTTTCCTAATTACCCTAATTAAGGCTTAATTACTTGGCTGATTAACCCCAAATTTGGTGGGATACTTCTATGGGATGTCCTCTCATGTAATTGGGAGAATTTTAAATTCAAATCTTAATTACCCTCTTTAAATAATTTAATAATAATTAAAAATGCCAAATAGTAAAAATTAAGTAATTAAGGATGATTAATCTTTGTTAATAATAAAATGATAAGGGAGAATGATCAGTAACACTTTCCTAATTGCTTTCTTAAATTAATTTCATTAAAGGATTAATTAATGCATGGATTAATCAAGGGTTAATTAAGTAATTTAATGATAAAATTAAATCAAATTAAAATGATAATTAGATTTGATAATTCAAATTGAATATATGGATTCATCTTTATGTGTTTAATAATATAAAGACCCTTAAGGAACATATGGTTAACCCATGGGTATGGGAAAACTATATAAGTACTTAATTAATCCTTTTCCTTAATCTAATTAACTCTTAAACATGAGTTAATTTGCATTAGGTCCCTTAGGAGCATTGTAAATCTTAATTATTCATTATCATATCAATAAAGGCTCATGATTAAGTGATTAATTAAATTAAGGAAGCATAGGAAAGGAAAATTAAATGGATTGTTTAATGGCTTGAACTTAATTAATCCATAAAATTCACTTAATTGCTTTTTCTTTAAACACATTAAGTCACTAATGTGGGATGGAGTTAAAACAACAAATATCATTTCTCCTCCTTAGGATTTAATGATTCAAACATAAAAGATAAAATTCCTTAAAGGCTTTGGTTAACCTTAAATGATTTTATTTAACTTGATTATCCTTAGGAAGTGATGTGATTGGATGCATTACGTGGTAATGTTTAATTTTCCTTTTTAATCATTATAAATTTGTATGTCATTTGATATCATCCATTCATATTTTCAAATAAAAAGAATCAAATGAATATGATCATATATGTATAAGTTGCATGTGTTGAATTAATCCTACTTTATGTGTGGCTATTATCATTAATAAATTTCAAAATTATTTTCAAAACAATAAACTAATGATGAAAATTTAAATTGATATTGGCTATAAATATTATATGTTATTTAAATTTGTTTATAGCTTAAACATGTTAAAGTATTGCTTTATTCCCATGATTCATGTGTATGTTTACATGTATTTGAATGTTCGTAAGTGTATAGTCTAGACATCCCAAGAATATGAGGCTTTAAGTAGTCCCAAGGAGGTCTTCAATTACCTCACTTTCCTGGTTTAAACAATGGCATGCACTTACTTAATTTCATCCACATTTTTACATACATTAGAATTTGGATAAAGCTTTACTTTGCATGAATAAATAAATTTGTTAACATACAATCTTTTGCATGATTTTCATTCTCATGGTTGTGTATATTTCATATGTATTTAAGATAACAAGTATATAGTCTAGACATCCCAGGAATAAGAGGCATTGAGTAGCCCCAAGGAGATCTTAGATTATCTCACATCCTGAGTTTAAATAACAGCACATACTTGCTTAAATCTTTAATACATATGTATGTGTACTTTACTAAAGAATGGAATCCCTTCTTTCTACCAAAAATATATGCATTTACAATCATTTAAGTGTGCCAAAAATACATTGCATGTATAGGTATTAAGTTCAAAATCAAGTGCATACTATTGATGATGAAAAGGAATAATATAACATTATCCATGTGATAGTAATTCAATTTGATTAATCTTAAGATGCCTCTCATATTTGAATAGGATTCTTTAAGATCAACCAAAATATAGAATTAATCAAATATCTAATAAATCATTCACTAAAAGAAACCAAATCATAATAACATGCCTTTAGAAAATAACTTAGAGTAGGGACGAAAGAGTCTTCACTTTATAATAATTAGATGCTAAGTAAATATCAAATGAAACAAAAGAAAATACAAATTAAAATCCACTAATTCTTTTAATAACTTGAAATGAAACCACCCTCCATGTTTAACTTAAACAATCCCAAACCTTAGGCAATTATAATTCTAAGGCCTACTAAGGCATACCACATTATGCTTAAGCACACACATTAGAATGCAAAGTCACACTTCTAGCTCTAAGTTAGGACGGTGTATGTTGTGATGCTGTGTTTTTATTTTATGATGTAATATTTTAGACTGGATGTTGGGATTGCTTATGTGTAGATTGTATGTTAGGCGGCTATTAGCCTAATGATCTTTTCTGCAAGGGTTTATGCTAAAGTGGTTGCTAAAATAAAAATAAATATAAATACTTTTGCTTGAAGGTTTCTTATACCCCTTTACATAATCCACATTATTAAGATAGGTGGGCTTGGTTACTCATATGCAGGGTGCTAACTCCAAATTATGGAATATAATTGCTTGAGTTTGTGTGGTTGATTTTGCTAACATCTATCTTGCAGGTGTAGTTAGATTTTATTTTCCATAAATATGTAATTTTGTAATAGGAATTAAGATTAGTGCTATGGAGCTTAAGATGAGCAGTGGCTAGAAGGAAAAGTCCTAGGAGGCCTTATGAAGCCTTGGAGCAAATCAAGCTAAAAAAGGAAAAAAAGATGAGGAGTGAAGACCCCCATATCATTTATTAAATTATAAATTTAAAATTTTATTGTAATAGGGGCTGTATAAGGGTAGAGCTTGGCTACCTAATTTTTTTTATTTTTTGGGGTGTACAGTGGTACCAGGTTGCACCGTCTTTTTACTCTTTCATGGTAATTTATAAATATTTTATTGTCATGTTTATCTTGCGCAATAGAAATTGTATGTTCTTCATAGGTTTTTTTAAGCTTGATGTTTGAATGTGTGGCCCGGATGTGGTAGGCTCTTTAAGGTAAAATTAATTTTTCTATCCCACAAATAACTCATAAATAAATTTTAAAATAACTCATAACCTCACTTTAAAGCTTAGGCTATAATCATGATAATTAAAAGATTTTAAAACCCCTTAGCTAAATGATGTATGTTCTAACATCATGCATGACATCTTGCTTCACTCTTGAATAGGGACGGTCTCCACTCTTGCATGATAAGGGATGCTTGACCTGTGAGGGCATCCCTTGTAGTGGAGAACACCTCCTCCCATTGATTTAGCCAATAATTATATTTCATCATACATTTAAGCATAATTATCTCAAGCCTTTGTCCAAATGAATGTGTCAAAATGATATAAAAACTTGTAAAAGTTTACATTAGTCTAAGTCATGTCTTCATGCTAATCATGATCTAGTCTCTTAAGGAGTGAGTTTTGGACTCTAGTGTCCTTTCTAATAAAATAATAGTCTAACTATCATACACATACATAAGATCGGCCGACATGGTTTTGAATCGTAGGAGGTGTTAGCTAGTGGCCACTCCAAGAGGTTGTAAGTCTAGAAGAGTTAAGATGGGTTTATCCTCTCTTGTGGAGGTAAACTATTATATCCCATTTTCCATTTATACTTAGGTCATGCTTTTATCTTGTGGTAAAGCATCCTAGACTCAGGATTCGAGTCCATTTATTTCCTTCGGGCTATGAACATAAGTTCTCACCTCTTAGGCATTTCCATAATCTTGTGTTGATGGATTATAAGCCCTAGCATTATAATGAAATTTTAACTCAAATAAAAAAACTTTCTCTTTCAAATACATAAATCCTCACTATATGACAGATTGGAGTTCTCACTCGGCTTCCTAGTATTATGAGTGCTCCCTACTTATCCTCCTTTAGAATCTAAAAATAAGTCTTTTAACTTGAACTTTTCCACTTGATTTTCAAAAAATACATAATCCTTTGACAGTCTAACCTTGAAATCTTTGGAGTTGTTGATTGACTACTTTAATCAAGAGTATTCTTAAAAAATTCCCAATTACTAGGATGTAATTAATTATGGAAGCTTCCTTCTATAGGGAACTAAATAACCTGACATAAAATAAATCATGCTTTACTTTTTCATGTAAAGTAGGGGAAAGATCTTTGGTATAAATGAAGATCCCACTGTCTTAGGAGTTCTTATTAGGTGATTAGGTCAATTGTAGGGTGATATTTCTATCTTTTGAGATGGTATATCATACCTTAATGTCATACTCGATCACTTTAATAAGTACTGTGTAAGTTCTGCATCATGTCAGCACGGCTCAAAATTAAAACAACACACCTACCAAGGGTTAAATGGAGAAGCATCCAACAAAAATAAAGGCAATCTTAACTACCAATTCATATTTAAGTAAAAATTAATTCTTAAAGATGGGGAGAAAAAGAAATCTCCAGTAGAGTTGCCATAAAAATTTGTGGAGAAAATTTTTAACACCACATAGGTTTCAGTAATTTCTTATTTAGGTAATCAAATATGTCATTAAAGGATAATATATCATCTCAAAAGATGAATATATCACCTTACAATGGATTTGGTTACTTAATAAAAGACTCTTAAAGTAGATAGGTTTATGATATTCCAAAGATTTTTTTCTTGAACTATTTGATGAAATAGAATATGGTTTATTTTGTTGTAGGGTTCTTAGTTTCATATATGGGCAAGTCCCTATAGTTAATTGTAACTTAAGAAAGAGATACTTTCTTAAGAAAATTATTGATTAAAGGAATTGATTTTTACCTTTATATGGATTTCAAAGCTTGTCTTAAAAGAATGATTAATTTAGATATTTAAAAGGGAATTTCAAAGAGGAAGAGGTTTTTTCAGAAGCCAATCGAGAATAATTAAGAAATACTTTTAGATACTAGGAAGCCTAATAAGAATTTCACCTACCATATCATTGGGATTTATATTTTTGAAATCAAAATTATTAAGATTCTAAGTTGACATTTTATTAAGAATCTTGGACTTAAATTTTGACAGTATTAGACTGCAAAAGCGCCTAAGAGTTGAAGTCTTTTTTCCAATAGGATGCTTAAAACCCTAATTCTAAAAGTTTTTTTAACATAAGTTAGAAACTCGACTTAGTTTAATTCTTGGGAATTATGTGTCTTCATTTCACTTGAGAATAAAAACTTATCCCTAACTCTCCTAGACTTACTTTTCACCTGGTAGGGTTGTTAGCTAACACCACCCAAGCGATTTTAATACCATGAGTCTGATCTTATACTATGCAAGATGGTTGGGCTATTATATTTAGGAAAAAAAGCTAAAATTCTAAACTCCCTCCATAATTGTAAGATAATGATTAGTATATTATGCACCTAGCTAATGCAATAATTTTATTTATTTTTATATATTTTGACTCACAATTTTATTTAAGGCTTTAAGGTATGTAGATCATGCCTAAAATGAGATGTGGTTAGAAAAAGGTTGTGGCCAAATTAATAAAAGAAGGCACACTTCTATAAGAAGGGTGGTCATCCTTACAAGTTAGGTTCCCCTTTATCAATGGGTAAAGTGTCAAATTCAAGAAGTTTGAAAGAATATGCTCACATGGTTCACAAAGTCTAATTGTTTCTAATTGCTTTAGTTATTTATGCTTAGGGTTTTATTCATAGTGAGGTTATAAATTATTTATTTTTATGTTCGAGTTAAATTAATTTATTGAGGTAGAAAATTTTATTTTTTTTAAGAGCCTAACATATCTAGGATTCATCACAACGCATAATAATCCTAGAAAGAAACCTATGAAAAATATATTATTTCTAGTACCCCAAAATAAATAAAGCCAAATTTAATTAAACAAATAGGATGGTGAGGCCTAGTATCACTGTAAATGGTGAAAGAAAAATAAAAATGGGCAGTCGAGCTCTGCCCTTAAACAACCCAACATAGAGTTAAAGTTTTGATCAATGGGGGTCTTTATTCAAGATCATAACCTTCTCCAAGAACATCTTCAAGCTCCATAGGAGATAACCAATAGGTACAGTTAGCTCCTACTATCCCTAGATTCCATATATCCTAACTTAATTCTAGGTCAAATTATATTTTAACTCCAAAATAAAATCTTAAACCCTACAAAATTGATGTCATGAAAAACATACAGCACATCAGCAGTTATAATGCAAACATACGAGCTTAGCACCAATAGTTACCAAGCCCACCTATCATATTGGGCTATGCTTGGGGACTTAAACAACACCTATAATCAAATAGCATTTATTGGTTTATTATTACATCAATCCCTATAAGCACATCCCCCTACTAAAAATAGTGTAGCTTTAAAAGAGCACCCTTACCTCTAGACTAACGAGCAAACAATTCCTAGCCATCCCTCCTAAAATATTACATCACAAAATAAGAAAATCATCACATTACATCATAAATAATCATAGAACATCAGCTTAACCTAATTCTAGGGTTAGTGGCCCAACAATCTAGTGTGTGAAAAGAGAAGCTTATATGGTATGATTGTACTAGGCCTTTTTAGGTTCAAGCTTTAATTTAAATTTAGAATTCATTCAATTTTATCTTTGAATGATTTCAATTTAAGTGATTTAGTTGATTTTGAATTTTATTCTAGTCTGAGATTTACTATTTTGTATTAAAGTTAAGTTTAGATTTTAAAAAATGAAGAATAAAATAAATTCTACTTGGGGGGCATAATCCATTCTATTCAACATTCTAATCCTAATAGAATGGAATCTTCATGATAATATGCGATTTTATTTTAAGGTTCAAACTAAGAACCTATGCATTTTTATTAGCCCATTTAGTTTATTTAAATTATTTATTTGAATTAAGTTTAATTTAATTGATATTAATTTTATTTAATTAAAATTTTAAAAATCAAGTTTATTAAGGTTGTTAAACTTCATGTGTTTGGATTGTTGGTACTGATTGTAGATTTATTGAGTTTAAATTTGATTTAATTTAGTTTTAATAATTTAATTAACGTTTAATTTCTTTCTTTAAATTAATGTTAATTCTTTTTCATTAGGTTTTAGAGTTTTGTTAAACTTATTGGGTTTTAGTGTAATTTATTTTGATTAAATTTATTACTTTAGTATTTTTATATTTTAATTAAATTTGATTAAATTTAAGTTGCTAAATGTTTTACTTGAATTTTAGTAGCTTATAGATTGATTAATATTAGATTTTATTTTTAAACCTCAAATAATAATTTTATGATTTATTAAATTTATTAGATTTGATTGTTTATTTAAGCTTATGTTGATTAATTTATTTTGATATTGTATGGAGTTAATAGTAATTTAATATGATTTTCTCATTTTGAAAGGCTTTGAGGAGTTGAAATAAAGCTCTGGGAATGAATCGGTGATATGCCTCCTTCTGGTTTGTTGCGGTGACAATGCACTAATGCGCTTGTTAGAGTTTGGTGTGGGAGTGACCAAGGAGGCTAGGGAGGAGAGAGAAAGTTCATCTAAGTTCTTTATTGACTTGGGCAGTGTGTAAGAATAGTCCAAAGATGGAATTAAAGAGTCAATCATCTTCTTTATATTTGTCCAAGAGCATATTTATTGGTTTGATGTGGAGGCAGCCGATCATGGGAATTAGAATCCCATCATAATGGAGAAGGTGGTGGGAAGGTCAGAGATGAGGTTTGAATGAATTTAGGGTTGAGAAATCAAGCATGGGTAATGTTAGAGGTGATGGGAGTGGATTGACCATGCTCACTCTCTATAAGCTCCACCTCATCCCCCACTTGCCACCTCAATCAACATCACATGGCTTTTAGGTTGCATCCTATTGCATAAATCAAGCCTTAAGTGAACTATAGATTGAACTAAAGTCCATTTGGGTCTATTTTGGATTTGTTCTTTATATCATACCATTTAAATTTGGTTTATTTTACATTGATTTAGGTTGGTCTGATTGTATTTAATTTAATTATTTGGTTTTAGTTTTGTGTGTCAATCATTGTTAATTGACTGTTAATGATTGGAGTTTCATATGGATTGGTCATGGTTTGACCCATTTGACTCAAATGAGTCAAAGTAGATCATTTAGCTTAAGTAGCCATTTTAGGGATCAGATTTTGATTCAATTATATGTAATTAATCATCAATGAAGTTAAGGAGTGATTAATTTCAATCATCCTCAATTATTTCAAGTTTAATTTTGGTTAGAACTTATTTAAACACATTTTAAATTCAAATGGGTTTAGATGAACTCATTTGAATCAGACAACTAATTTGACTTAAATTAAAATGAATTTGGATCTCAATTATATTTAATTAAGTGTTTAGAATGATGTGGATTGATAAATTTTAATTAATTTGAAGTTTATTTTGATTTAGACACATTTTGATCCAAATTTTTCTTAATGGGTTAATATAGATTCACTTGGGTGAAATGACCAAATTGGTTAAATTAAACCTAATGATAGGTTTAATTATGTTTAATTTTGATTTTCAAATGATTTTAAATATTTGATTTGAATTAATTTCAATTTATATTGAATTTAGGTTCAATAAGGTCAATTATGATCTATTTTAGATTAAGTGACCAAATCAACCCATTTGAATCTTCAATAAATTTAGAATTATTTAGTTTTATGTTTGAAAGTTTTTATTTGATAATTTTGAATCTTTGGGATAACTTAATTTGAACAAATTTATTTGATTGCCCTTTAATTTAGGTGGGGCCCACATGGATCAACACTTTGGTCAATTGACCTAGTTGACCATTTTGAACCTCACCTAAATTAATTTTTGGTTTCATTTTTATATGTGCATTGATTCTATGTTTTTTTTATTTGATTTTGACTAGTTTTGGTTTAACTATATTTTTTTTTTGGACTTAAGTGATTGCGAGCTTAAATGAGTCAATTGGATCAATCATCCCAACTACCTAAGTGTAAATTCAATTAAATTTAGATTTTAATTCAAACATGTTTGATTTAAATTTCTATGAAATTTTATTAGATTTGGGCTTAATTTGAGTTCACTTAATCAAATTGGATTCAAGTCCTAGAAGGATTCACTAGGATGACCTAGACTTTCACTTTAGGGTATTGAGTTTGATTTGATTTTAAATTTAATTTTGATTTTGATTTTAGATTTAGTATTTGATTTATTATTTGATTTTGGTTTGCTCACCTAGTCACTAAGTGTAGTGTCCTACATGCCTAATTAGGAAGCTCCTAATCTAAGATTAAGGGTCTTAATTAGTAGATCATGGTTGATATCAACCTCATCCAAAAATGAGGTTGTGGTGTTTTAATTTGGAGTCATCATTGTGGAAACCAAGCAGATCTTATGGGGTACTTATTGAAGTGATCGAGCATGATATTAAGGTATGATGTATCATCTTGAAAGATGGAAACATCACCCTACAATGGACTTAATCACCTAATAATGACTCCTAAGGCAGATGGGTCTTTGTATATACCAAAGATATTTCTTCTACTTTACATGAAAAAGTATATGATGGTTTATTTTATCTCAGATTCTTTAGTTCCCTTTGGAAGCAAGCTTCTATAGTTAATTACATCCAAGGACATAGAGATTTCTTAAGAACACTCTCGATTAAAGTAGTCAATCAGTTATCTCTAAGGATTTCAAAGTTATACTATCAAAGGATTGGGTATTTTGGAAAATCACGTGTGAATGTTCAATTTGGAGAAACTTATTTTTAGATTCTAAGGGAAGATAAGTAGGGAGCACTCATGATACTAGGAAGCCTAGTGAGCACTCCAATCTATCCTATGGTGGCTTTATATGTTTGAAAGAGAGGATTTATCTTCATTTGAATTGAATTTGTATTAGAATGTTAGGGCTTACAATCCATCAACACAAGATTGTGTAAATGCCTAAGAGGTGAGAATTTATGCTCATAGCCCAAAGATAATAAGCAACCTTAGATCCTAAATCTAGGATGCTTTTACATATATAGGAGTCATTATAGTTTACCTCCATAAGAGAGAATAAACTTATCCTGACTCTTTTGAAGTTACAATCGCGTGGAGTGGCCGCCAGCTAACACCTCATATGCTTTAAATCCATGTAGGATAGTCTTATCTAATTGCAAGATAACTAGGCTATTATTTAATTTGAAAGAGAATAGAGTCCTAAACTCACTCCGTAAGAGACTAAATTATGACTGGCATGAGTATATGACTTAGCCTAAAATGCAAAATTTATAATTTTTTATACCATTTTGACATAATATTTTGGACAAAGGCTTGGGATATTTATGCCTAAGTGCATTATGAAATATAGTTGTTGGCTAAATCAACAGGAGGAAGTGTTCTCCACTACAAGGGATGCCCTCATAGGTCAAGCATTCCCCTATCGTGCAAGAGTGGAGACTCTCTCTATTCATGATCGGAAATAAGATGATATACATGATTTTATCACATACATCATTCAGCTAAGGTGTTACTAAATCTTATTATTATCTTGATTATTAACCTATGCTTTAATGTGAGGTTATGAATTATTTTAAAATTTAGTTATGAGTTCTTAATTGGGGTAAAAAAATTAATTTTATCCTAAGAGCCTACGGTATCTAGGCCACACATTCAAACATCAAGTTTAAGAAACCTATGAAGAAGATGCAATTTCTATTACATAATCTAAACATAACAATAGAATATTTAGATTATCATGAAGGAATAAGAGGCTGGTGCAACCAAGTACCACCGTACACCCTGAAAAAGAGAAAAATTAGGTAGCCGAGCTCTACCCTTATTCAACTCAGATTACAAAAGAATATTATAATTGAAATTGAATAAATGCTATGTGGGTCTTCATCCTTCTTCTTTTCTTCATTCTTCATTCTTTTCTTCATTCTTCTTTCTTTTCTCATGATTTTATTAGGCTCCAAGGTTTCACAGGGCCTTTTAGCCAATGCTCATCCTAAATCTCGTAGAACTAATCCTAATTCCTACTACAAAATTATATATTTATAGAAAAGTAAAATCTAACTACACTTGCAAAATAGATATTAGCTAAACATACATACATTCCCAAGAAGTTATATTTTATAATTTGGACTTAGCACCCGCACATGGGTAACCAAGCCCGCTTATCTTAATCATGAATTATGCTTTAGGGGCATAAGCAACATGAGAGAAAAGGCACTCATATTTATTTTAATTTTAGCAACCCTTTAGCATAATCCTCTGTAGAAAATAACATTAGGCTAATAACAGCTTAACATCCAGTCTACATATCACAATCCTAACATCTAGTTTAAAACATCACATCATACACCGTCCTAACTTAGAGCTAGAAGTGGTGACTTAGCATTCTAATGTGTGTGCTTAGGCTTGGTGTGGTATGTCTTAGCTAAGCTTCTAAATTATAATTGTCTAAAATTTGGAATTGTTTAAGTTAAACATTAAGGGTGGTTTCATTTCAAGTTATTTAGAGAATTGGTGGGTTTCAATTTGCATTTTCTTTTATTTCATTTGGTATTTACTTCTTTAATTTTGAAGTAATCACATCTCATGATCTCTATTTTTACCTAATGCTTTAGTAATGACTCATCTCTAACTTAATAATCTCTATTTATTTATCTCATCATAAGCTGTGAGTTCAAGAAGGTGATGAAACATAGTACACCAAGCCCTTCAGCGAATCTTAGTCTAGTGAATAAAGCATTGTATTCATTTTGGTTATTTGTCATCTTGGAATTAAATTTTCACTTATTAAGTTATGGTTACCCTAGTTGGGCTTTTTAGCATAATTCCCACTCCCATGCCTTATTTGTCTGATGAATTGTCTATTTATAAGTGCCATAAAGGCTTTAGGTTGACTAGGACATCATCTAAATCATTAAAATTCATGAGGAATTTTGTAAGCACTTATTCTTTGATCATCATTCTATGTGAGTTTGATATATTGAACTTGCTCAATTCTATTAACCATTTCAACAATCTCCATGAGTGATCTAGCTTCCTATGTTCTAACTTGAGTTGGTCATTGGTGACGACCTAAATTGAATGCAACTAAAAGTATTATTAGAGTTGTTGTGTTAATATGATAAGCACAAGTGTGAGTTTTTCCATGATATTATAGTATGACTCAACACCCCCTCAATGATTTGGTTACATAATAAATTGGCCATTGCCTACCACACTCATCTCTAACTTGTATAGAGCTGACTAAGTTGCCTCCAACTCCTAAGTATAGCAGCAAGGTCTCACTTTCCTTTGAACTTTATAGTAATACAAGTGACATGAGTAAGCTTTTTAGATTGTAAAAAGTCTTTTCAAACTCTAGAGTCCACTCAAACCTTTTAACATTTTTAAGCACTTTAAAAAATATCAAGCACCATTCTCCTACCTTAGAAAAAGATTGATTCAACCATGTGACTCACTCAGTGAATTGTCAAACTTTCTTTGTCATTTTTGGTGAACGCATGTCAAGTATGGTTTTTACCTTATCAAGGTTACTTTCATGTTTGAGGGTGACCAAAAATCCTTAGAACTTTCTTGACCCTACCCTAAATGCGCACTTTAGAGGATTAAAGTGCATATTATATTTCTTCAAACTAACAAATGTTTCTTTTAAGTCTTGAATGTGTTGCTCAGGTGATTTGCTTTTAACTAGCAAGCCATCCACATAGATTCCCATATTTCATCATTTTTATTCCATGAAATCTTGATCTAGCATCCTTTGATAAGTCACCCTTGTATTCTTTAGTCTAAAAGACATTAACTTATAATAGTATAATTCTTCTCCAGCGATGAATGTCATCTTCTCAAAGTCAGTAAGGTACGCTTCCATATGATGGTACCCCGAGAAAACATCTAAACAATCATTATTGAGATGCTGCTAAAATGCTGTGTGCAACTATTTTGGGGAGTAGGTTCTCATCTTTTAAGCATAAATTCATTCTTACTATGAGTGGTTGAGTCATTATTACTCCTTTGTCTTCCAATGAGTAGAATTCCTTTCAAACAAGTAGATCATACTTTCATTCTTGTGTAAGTGATATCTCTCATTGTGGAACACTCTTAAGGAAGGTTGATTTAGCATTCTTGCAAACACATGATAAGGAAGTGTTGGACATGGATCATTCCAGCGTGACCTCCATATTCCTCAGCTACTTTTGTAGCAGTTTTAAGTTCACAATATAGGGAGTCAAAAGGCACAAGCAATTATATACCACTCGATTATGTGAGTTGTGTACTCTTCTTGCCCACTTCAAGAATGTGTTTCAGCTCCTTCTTCCTAATGAGTGGGTCAAAATCTAAATTTTTATAGGTTGGTCCCAATCCAAGTTCTTCCTAAGTCAATGGCAAGCATTACCACCTTTAATATTGTTTTATGATAAGAGAATCTATAATGGAGCTTGAGCCTTTTCTGGCGAGTCTTATGGTGAAGGGTTATCAAAATTAGACTATGCAATTTTTCGTGAGTTCACAAAAGATTCATGGTCTGACGAACAAGGTGCAGTGATGGAACTTGAAGCTCTTGTTAGTCTAAAGCTTGCCACCATGGCTAGTGTTTGCTTTTCCTCTTCCCTTCTTATCCATCAAGGCGATATAACTCACCAAACTAGATGCTTAAGATATTTAGGCACTACAAAAAGTGATGAGCATAACCCTAAACATTTTCCAGTACGTCACAAGTGTCCTCTATGGTGAGTACTTCAACACTAACTCATTATTGGTTATGCATTTTTTTGACTCGCCCTTTCTAGTTATTCCCCTTGTTCCTTTATAAAAGAAGTGACCTCGACACTCCCCCTCCACTTGATCTTGACGTGGAAAAATTTTTATAGGAGGGAAAGCACAAGGTAGGTGAGTGTGAGGCTGGTGAAAGCGGGTCACCTGCCACTGAGGTCATCAATAAATCGGGGCTGAGTATAGGCCCCACAAAGGCTGCCAGAGAAATTCTAAGAAGAGGGATGTATGCTCGACTCCTCAAGATTGCTAATAGAAGGGTGAGTATAAAGAAAAGGAGCAGGGTGAGTATACTAATGATAATTATACTAAAAAATTGTCTGAGCTAGCCAGTAAAGCCTATGAACTTAGACAGACAAACTTTTCCAAGAAGTTTTATAATATTATAGAGGATATTCTCAATGGTTGACTACCATTGCTATCATGACTACTCAAATAATGTCATGGCAGTCGACCTGGGAGATCTGTCAGAAGTTTTTATCAAAAAGAAAGATGCCTTCACCATGACAACTAAACTGGTGATTGTGATAAAGAGCTTCAATCCTTTGAGGCCAAATTTAAAGATCTTCAGGTGGAGGTTCCCCGATAAGAGTAGGAGAAGAATAAGGGCACTTTAAAGCTTACTTACCTAGCTGAGGTGAATAAAGAGCTACAAGAAGAGCTCTCTCATCATACTGAGGACTTTCGAAGAAAGGAAGCCTAACTTATTGGATTCCTTAACTCTGATGAGTACCAAGACATACTCCAATAGAAATTCAAAGAGATGCCCACTTCATTATCGCCAACCTGGTGATCCATAGCCAGTTGGACATGATTTCCCTAATGTACTCACTCTCTTGGAATCTGATGAGGATGATCACAAAGGCAGCTCAAGTTGATTTTCTTTTCTCTCTTTTCTTTTTTTTATCGAGTCAAGGAAGGATATGTACCTCACACTCGCATATTTTAAAATAATTTTATTTGTAAATGAAACTAATAATTTTTCTTCTTTCTTTTGAGTACCTTCTAAATTGCAAGTGTTTTTTATTTGAATGAATATGGGAGTTGTGTCTTTGTAGAGACTCACTAGATTTTCTTTTTTTTTTTGTCAGGAATTTACTTGCACTACTTGCAAGAATATCATGCCTATGACTTAGGCAAAATATAGATGTTGACTTTAGGCTTCACTTGATTATCAATTGTAAGAGATTGCTCATATATAGTTTCCAAGTTTGATGATTTTTATGATTCCTTCTATTTAATTTATGAGGGTTGATTCTTACTTTACTAATTATGGCAAGTCAACCTCCCTTTTCTTCTTCTCTCTTTTTTTTATTGCCAACTATGGCAAGTTGGTCTTTTAGTTAATACTCACTAAACTCAGTGTCAGTCTTACACTTAAATCACCAATCACATGGACTGTTGGTCTTATTGGTTGCCAACTATGAGGAGTTGGTCTTTTAGTTAATATTCACTAATCTCTCAGGATGTTGGTCATACACTTGAGTCACCAACCGCATAGAATGTTAGTCTATTTTTGTTGCCACTATGATGATTTTGGCTTTTAGTTAATAGTCACCAGCCTCTCAGGATGTTAGTCTTACACATGAGTCACCAACCACAAGAAGTGTTGGTTTTTTTCGTTACAAACTATGAGGTGTTGGCCTTTTTATAATAGTCGCCAAACTCTTAGAGTGTCGATCTTACACTTGAATCACCAACCACATTAAGTGTTGCTCTTTTTAGTTGCCAACCATGAGGAGATAGTCTTTTAGTTAATAGTCGTTGACCTCTCAAGGTATCAATCTTACATTTAATTATTCAACCACATAGATTGTTGCTCTTACACTTTAGTTTTATAAAAAAAATTTAGGTGAGCATTTAGAGATTTTAATTTAAGAATTTCCTATCTAACTTCAATATCTTTAGGCTAAGAATATTGCACCAAGTGTTTAGATCTCCTTCTCAAAATTTTTATAGCTCGCCGAGTGGGACTTTTTTCTTGGGTAAAAAATGATACTCCAAGTGTCATGACTTATCACACAGCTCCCCTAGTGTTCCTTTATTCATGGATTACTTTGCTCAAGTTTAGTATTCTCGGACCAAGAATGGTACACAAATTACTCGGATCTCCTATTCGGGCTTTATGTACCTCATCGAGTGGGACCTTTTACAAGGGCCAAAAATGGTGCACCAAGTATCCTTAATCATCATGCAGCTCCCCAAGTGAAGTCTTTGCCTTATTAGGGCATAAGTTGCCACTCAACTTTCAAGCATATTTCTTTGATAATCATTATTATTTTGTGCATTAGCTTGACTAGGAAGAAAAATATTAAGAACTTTATTATTCAAAGTAAGAAGATACATAACATATAAAAAATAAAGCGTGGGTACAAGTTGGGAAACTTCCCATCATGAGTAAAAATTATTCAAATCCCTTGCATTCCATGTTATTGAAGGTAGTATGCACCAGGATAGACTTATTCTTTGATTATGAATGGTCCATCCTAATTTTGGGTGAGCTTTCCCAATGTGTTTTGTCAAGCTGTGGCATCCAGTTTCTTCATTACCATGTCACTATTCTTGAAGTGCTTCTCTTTTACATGGCGATTGTAGTATATCACCATTCTTCTCTTTATTTCTTTTTACCATAATAATGCTTCAATGCTGAATTATTCGAGCATGTTGAATGTGTTTTCCATGGATTTAGAATTTACCTATTCCCACTTGCCATCAATGTCTTGTAGCTCCTCCATTATTAGGACCCTCTAACTATGGAACTCATACTCGACAAACAAGATAGCTTCTATTCCATGTGATAATATGAATGGAGAGTTCCCTGTTGCATTGGTGGGGGTTGTCCTGAGGGCCCAAAGTATAGTGGGTAGCATGTTTACTCATTTAACTTTGAATCTTTCTACCTTCATCTTGAGTAGATTAAGGCACTTCTTATTGGAGGCCTCTACTTGGTAATTTCTCTATGGTAATGTACTGAAGTGAATTTCAATTTGATCTTATAAGACTCATAAAAATCTCTGAAACCCCTATTAGCAAGTCATAGCACATCGTCCATGATAATCATCATGGGTAATCCATACCTACAAATGACATCAATCCAAATAAAATTTTTAACTACATGAGAGGTAAACTTCATGAGAGGTTTTGCCTTAATCCATTTGTTGAAGTAGACGATCATGATAAGAATGAACTTTCTTTTCCCAACAGTTATTAGCAACAGGACAATCGGGTTCTCCAACTACTGAATGGCCAAAGGCTCATGATAGGTTGTAGAGGTTGTGACTACTACACCTAGAGTGCAGCGAGGACCTTTCTTTTCTTGGACCCTCTTACACATCTGAGGCTAAGTGAGATCACTGGTTTTCAAAATAGCTCACCTCTAATTAGTGGGTATTGGGTTGCTCTAATTTTGAATATCCTTATGTCCTTGGTTGTTTCTTTAACTTTTTTAGTCTATAAGTATTTTTTTATAGGGTCAATCCAACTCGATGAGTGTTTGTACTTGACTTCCATTAGCTCTTCATCATCCATACTTGGTTTAGCGAGTTATATTATTGAATGCTCTCCAAATCCTCAAGCTCTAGATAAGAGGTCTTTGAATTGGTTTTGTTCTATAAGTATTTACTCAATTTTAAAGTACTCTAGCGACCTAATTTTTGCTTTTTCCTTATATAAATATTTTTGTTGCGACTCATCCCTAACTTTGTAATCTCCATTGGTTGGTCACACTACAAGCTATGAGTTAGAATAAGCCATAACATGAGATGGCCAAGTCCTTGAGTGAATCTTAATCTGATGAGTAAAGCCTCATACTCAGACTGATTATTCATCACTTCAAAATTAAATTTTATTGACTGCATAATAGTGATCCCCATCAATCTTTTCAACATAATGCTACCACCCATAAGAAGCTTTCCTAATGAGCCATCCACATATAGATTCCATAAAGGTTTTGGGTTGATTGGGATGTCATGTGGCAAACTAAAATTAAAAAGAAAATGACATTAGTCTTACTGACTTTGAGAAGATGACCATTCTCTAGATACTAAAATTAACAACATAATGCTACCACATGACACACATTCTCCACCTTCTCTCTGGCTTTCAACCATAACCATGTTCGATACCCACTCTAGATACTAAACTTTCTTAATGAATTTAGCTTTAAGTAGTTTGGTGACTTCTTCTATGATGGGTTCTATGAATGAGGCAGAGGTCTTCCTCATCTTCTCATTGATGGGTTGGGCATCTTTGTAAACATTAAGTGATGATAAGCAATTTTGAAATTAATTCTTGGCATCTCCATTATAGTCTAGGCATATATGTCAAAATTATCTAAGAAAGTTTGAATTAGATTTTCCTTATGCTCAGGGAAAAAGATTGAGCTAATCTTTAGGACTCGCCTGTAGTCTTACATGGTCTGTACTTTATAAATCTCTTCGAGAACTTCAATCCAGGCTCATCTGACATCTAATTATAGGGCTTCATCTTCTTTGCCAGACCCACCAACTACTTTTGAATTGCAAGCTTGGGACTGATTGAGATTCTTGTTGATAGTAATATCTTCACCTCTAGTAGGAAATTTGATGACCACATGATATGTTGACACCACCACCCTAATTGTATTGAGCAAAGGTCTGCCAAAGATGGCATTGTAAGTAAGAGGGGCCTCTACTATAATATAATCAGCCATAGCTATGACTTTCTTCTTGTCCTCTTCCTAAGTTAAGGGAAGGGTGATCATCCCCTTAGTCTCTCTACATTCTCCTGAGAAGACATACAATGGTCCCCATATATGTGCAAGTTTTGAGTTTACAAATCCCAACTTATTGAAGATGAAATTCAAGATGATATTGACTGAGCTCCACCTATCAATCAAAATGAATACAACCTGATAATTGGTGATCAATGTCATTTTGATGACTGCATCATTATATGGGTTACCAATGATAAGTTTGTCCTTCTCTAAGAAACTCATAGGGAATATGGGGGTAGGTGGTACTCAGAGCATGGTGGTTAAGTTTTCCTCTCCAAATCAAATTTTTTTAGGCTTGCCTTTCTTGAGGATTCTTTGTCACATCCAAAAATGGCTAGTATGACCTTGAAATATGGACAATATGTGAGGGGGCAGGATCATTATTGGTTTTTATGACCTCTTTATCTTTCCTTATAGTGAGTTCTTTGAGCTTTCTTGGTTTGAACAACTCATAAACTAAACCTTGATGACCTCACTTTTAGAGTGAGGTTAACCAACTTTAAATATAAGATCTATCTAGGTACTATGATCTTCTTAGCACTAGGACACTTCTAGTGATTAAGAGAATACTAATCATAAGCCTAGAGACTTATAAGATTCAACTCTAGGGTTAAACCCCAGCCTAAGATTGGTAGGACCCAACCCCTGACTTAAAAAAGTCATATACCAAACCAATCTCCCAAACCCAAACCAAATAGCTACAAACCAAACATCGACCAAAACCAATTAATTATAAACCTAATCTAATCCATTATGGTTTAATTTGATGAAGTGGCTAAGTTGACATAACCTAACCCATTTAGGCTTAAGAGGGATAAATTCAAAACTAATCAAATCCAATAGAAATTAAGCTCACTTAAGCTCATTTGAACCTCAATTTTGCTTGATTAAACCTTGATCACAATCCAATTGAATCAAACCAACCTAAGTTGGCCCTTAACCCAAGTTTACCCATTTGAACCCTATAGGGTCAAAATTCAATCCAACTTGATTTAAGCCAAATTAAATCAATCCAAGCTTCATGTTCACCCTAAACACTCGACTGGACATTCCAATTCACTCTAACCCATTTAATTCCACCAATTAGTTCAATTGACCCAACTTACCCAATTGACTTAAAAGATTCAAATGAGTCAAAATCTAGTCTAATCCAAATTGATTGCAATCAAATACATCAACCAATTTCAAATTCATCATTAAACATATTCCAATACTCACATGGCCCCAATTGAACCTAACCAAGCTAATTAGTTCACTTGAACCAATTTAGCCTAAAAAGCCAAATTGAGTCAAATCATAATTCAATTCAAATTGGACCAAATCAATTCATCCAAACACTTCTTAAATGATCACTGATCATGACTAACCACTCAATTTCAATCAGTTAAAGCCAATTGAACCAATTAGCTTATTTGACCCCAAGTTCATCTAATTTGACCTAAAGGGTCAAATTGGGCTAAAACTCATTCTAAATCAAATTTGATTGAACCAAGGTCTCTAACCAATCATAAATTTATTATTGAAGACTCACAACTATCAATTGAATCCAATTTGATCAACCCAACCCAATTGACCTATTTAGGCTAATTTGACATAAAAGGTTAAATTGAAATAAAATCAATTCTAAACTAAACCAATTCATATCAAAGGTTCCCAATCACTCTCAAATGATCAATCAAACATAACACAACTCCTCACTCAACCTAATTTGGCCAATTTGACCAAATTGATTAACTTCACCCACTTGACTCTAATGAACCCATATGAACCAAGTCCAAATCCACTCTAAATTAAATCAAACCAATTGCACTCGTATATTCCAAATGATCATTTAGACTTAATTTAATTACCATTTAGACCCAATTTACTCAATTGGTGAACCTAACCCAATTAGACCCAAATTAACCTATAAAGATCAAATTGGGCCAAACCTAACCAAACTTGGCATGACTCATTCTTAGGTCCCCCTTGACTTGCCCAAGTGGGCTCAACCCATGGTGAACCTAGTTTGATCAAAATAAAGTGAACCAAGGGTTTCAAATGAAATAAAATCCCCATTTAGAAGGCTTACCCATCCCCTTAGCCCATGGTAGCCACCTTTGCTTCTCTTTGGACATAGGCCCCATGACTCATCCTAACCCAAGGTTGTTGGGTTCTGTCCTTGACCAAGGGAGGACCTCCTCCCCTTGGCTGATAATTGATCCATCTCAAAAGAGGTGTACACTCCATGGCAGGCCACCAATCACTCTCAGCCACTCAAGCAGATCCACTTCACCAGTCCTCTGCTATCTCCGGCCATATATGCCGGTCGAATGACTGCCAAAGGCTAAACTAATCCCATGGCTTGGTTCACTTAGATCACAAAGATATTCACTAAAACCTAGCCATCAATCTCTGAGTTTCCCTAGAGCAATTAAAACACCCCATCATTGACAAGACTAGCCCCGCCTCAAACCTAAGAACCATATCTATCCAACCTCACTAAATACTCACCAAACTTTAATTAACTCTTCCACACCTTCCTCTAACTCATGTGGGCAAGAATTAATAAATTCCCACTTGATTCAATCATTATAAGTCCAACTTCGATCAAACTCTACCAAGCAATGATGAAGTTTAGCCTCAGGAGCAACTAACGAGGAGGCAAAGGAGGATCGTCTCCATAAGGATACACCTCTTCAAGGAAAAGCTACCTCAGTTAATGGACCACCGAGCTTTAGCTTTGATGAGAAAATCCCCTCAAATCATAGTTCTAGCGACTTAGGTGTTAGTCTTTTGTGAAAAAAAATTCATATGGCTTGAATCAAGCTGTCGGATCCTTTTAGAATGCTTCCCTGGTCTATTTTAGAGTCAAATCTACCATTGAATGAGCTTTAATGAGCTCAAATCAAGCGACGCGATGCTTGTCTCTCACTACGGGTAGTTAACAGAACTAATGATCATGATTAATCACATTAGAAATCTAGATTTAAATCACAGGATTAATGTCTACCATCTGATTTGGGATCAAATAGCTAAGGAGAAAGTGTGTCCACTATCATTGAGTCAATAGCCATGCGAGACACTTTAAATAATCAATCCGGTGGCACCATATGGAAAGCGCTATCACATCAATACCGATGTGGTGCTAACTATGTAAATGGATTAATTAGGATTTAGAATGTGATTAAACTAGCCAAAACATGAAAACATCATAACTAATTGTCAAAAATATAAATAAACTCATTTTGAATTGCTTAAACAAATGAAAATCTAGAAAAAAATAAAAGCCCTAATTTTTAATAAGTGTACAATGATTAATTAGGATTTTAAGTTTTACTTAATTATATTAATGAAACCTTAATCACTTATCTAACTAACTTGTGATTTAGTGTGATTAATCGTAGGATGAGATCTGCCTCTCCCCAATTTTAAAGGAAATTTGCTAAATAAATTAGGAAATCTTAAGTTCCAAATCCTAATTAGCCATTTTAAGCATTTAATAATTATTTAAAATTATAAAAATTTTGAAAATAATTATGGGAACTCAATTAAAAATTAAAGTAATAGGGATTACTAGAGAAATTAACCTTCGGTTCTATTTTTTTTTTAAATCATCTCAAGGGACTTTTATTTAATTAATTAAATCATTAACCTCAAATTTAGGAAAATCATAATAATTAGCATAATTCATTAAAAATGTTGACTAAGCCCTTTTTTATGTTCATCTAATAAAGAGGTTTTCCATGAAATTAAGATCTCAAATTATTTGGGGTATTTTTAGTGAAATTAAAATTTTTTAATTTTTTATTTATTTAACTAATCTTTAATTATGAGCTAAATTGCATCAAAATTCTTAGAGCATGTTCATTTTATGTTTGTGCATCTCTAACCATTTTCTCATAATTTTCTCATAATTTTACGTTAACCCTAATTAATTTATAAAAATCATTTAAATCACTTTTAAATTAATTAATGAATAGAGGTGGGCTAAGATATGAGTTTAACAATTTTATCTCCTCTTTAGGATTAAATAATTTAAAATCCTAAAATCGATCCTTAATGAATTTGATTAAACTTAAGAGTGTTTTTCTTAATGTGAATGTCCTCATGAGTTAATAAACTAAATAGGTTATTTGATGAAGTTTAATTGCTTTTCTTAAGTAATTCATAAAGTCTTATATTCCATATGTTCACACATCCATATTTTTAAAAATAATAAAAGAAATCATATTAATTACATGCATTAAAATTAAATAGTGTGGCTATTATCACAAACAAATTTTAATTTATTTTCTTAATCAACAAAAAGATAACTATTAATCTAAATATAATTAAAATTAAATAATTAAAATTTTAATTCTAATTTCTACAAGTATGAGCTACGATTTGAAAGGTATATAGTCTAAAAACTTGAGGTCATAGTTTCTGGTCCGAAGGACGTCTCGATACTTCGTACTTCTGGTATAACAATGGCACTTTCCTTAAGATTTGCAGCAAGCTATATGTTTAAGATAATTTTTTTTAATTGATTTAATAAAATTTCATAATTCCATCTTTATGTTTATGTATATATGTGCATATGTGTATGAATCAACAAGTATATAGTCTGGACATCTAGAAAACACAAGACTTTAAATAGTCCCAAGGGGGCCTTTAATTACCTCACTTCCTTGGTTCAACAATGGCACATACTTGTGAAAACTTAATACGCTTATGTACATGTATATGCATAAAATTAAACAACCATTTTATATAGAATTCATGGATCATGTTAAGTATTAATAATGAAAGGAATGTAAATTCACCTATGCATTAAGTGTGAAATAACTAAATGATATATATATATATATATATATATATATGTGTGTGTGTGTGTGTGTGTGTGTGTGTGTGTGTGTGTGTGTGTGTGTGTGTGTGTGTGTGTGTGTGTGTGTGTGTGTGTGTGTGTGTGGTGTTTATTTTTTGGTGTCGTGTGTTTATGTGAGGGGACACCATGCAGATTCACAGATGTACTTATTAAAGTGATCGGGTACGACATTAAGGAATAGTATACTATCTCAATAGATAGAAATCACTACCCTATAATGGACATAATCACTTAATAAAAACTCCAAAGGCATGATGGGTCTTTGAATATACCAGAGATTTTTCCCCTACTTTACATGGAAAAGCAAAGTAGGGTTTATTTAAACCGGATTCATTAAGTTCCCTATGGAGGCAAGCCTCCATAATTAATTACATCTTAAGAAAAATGAATCCCTTAAGAATACTCTCGATTAAATAGGTGATTATTGTCTCCAAAGAATTCAAAGATAGTACTATCAAATGATTAGTTGTACTTTTGAAAATCAAGTGGGAGAGATCAAAAGGCAAGAGTTCTTATCGAAACCAAGAGAGATGAGTATGGAGTGCTCATGATGCTAGGAAGCTTAGTGAGCACTCCAATCTATCTTATGGTTGGGCTTTATACATTTGAATTTGAGAAGATTTATTAGTTTGAATTGAATTTCTATTAAAAATCTAGGACTTATAATTTCACAGTACAAGATTATGAAAATACCTAAGAGGTGAGGATTTATGCTTGTAGTCTATAAAGAGAAACAACAATCTTAGATCCTAAATCTAAGGAGCTTTGGCGAGAGCTAAAGCATGACCTAAATCTAAGACAAAAATGGGTATATAGTTTACCTCTACAAGAGAGAATAAACCACCCAACTTCTAGGCATATTACTTTCTCGAGTGGCAGCTAGCTAACTCCTTCTAGCTTTAAACCCATGTAGTCAAGTCATATGCTTTGCAAGATGGTTAAGCTGTCATTTATTTAGAAGAGAAACTAAGTCCTTAAACTCACTCCTTAAAAGACTAAATCATGAATTACATGAGTGATGACTTGAATCTAATGCAAATTTTGATAAGTTTTATTTGATTTTTGGACTTTTATTTTGACACAAGCTATAAGATTTTGTATGCCTAAATGCATGAGAAATTGATTATGGGCTAAATCGGGAGAGAAAGAGATGTCTTTCCATCAAAGGCTCTTACAGGTTAAGCCTTTATTCTCTAGCGCAGATGGAAACCCTCTCTTAGCAAGAGTGGAAGAATATGATATGCATGATATTATACATTCAATCATCCAGTTAAGAGGTTGCTAAAAATTTTATTATTTTGATTTAATTCCTAGGCTTTTATTTGAGGTTATGATTTATTTTAAACATTTAGTTATGAGTTGTTAGTGGGATAGAAAATTTATTTTTATCCTAAGAGCCTAATCGCATCCAGGCCACACAGCAATCACCAATCATAAATAAACTATGAAGAGGCATGCTATTTCTAATGCACAAGCTAAACAAAATATCAAATAATTTTATAGAGCTATCACAAAAGAATAAAAGACTAGTGTGGTTAGACGCCGCATAAAAAAGAAAAGTAGCAGAAGCTCTACCCTTATACATCCCAGTATAATGAAAGAATAAATTACAATTATCAAATGATAAGTATTATGGGGGTCTTCATTCTTCATCCTCCATCCTTCACTCTTCATCTTTCATTTCTTCATTTTTTATTTACTCCATTTCTTTCTTTCTTTTAGTTTTGATTTGCTCTATTTCTTTATTTCTCTTAATTTGATTGGGATATAGTTTGCTCCAAGTTATCACATGGTATATAAGACATGATTTTATAACCAATGTTCACCTTAATCCCTATAATAGTTATCCTAATCCTACTACAAAATTATATTAAGAGAAAGAAAAGTAAATATAGCTACACCTACAAAACAATGTTAGCTAAAACACGCCATGCAACCCAAGCAGTTATATGAATAATTTGGACTTGGCATCCCACACATGGGTAACCAAGCCCGCCTATCTTAACTTGGGTTATGCTTAGGGGTATAAGCAACCTACACATCAAAAAAGTATTTATATTTTATTACAATGCCCCTTAAGCACAACCCCCCACAGAAAGCAAGATTAAGTTAATATCGGCCTAACATCTAGACTACGCACTTATATCCTAACATCCAGTCTAAAATAATATATTACAAAACAAAACATTAATCAAACCATGCACCACCCTAACATAAAGCTAGAAATGATGACTTAGCCTAATGTGCATGTGTTAAGGCTTGTATGGTATGTCCTAACTAGGTTTAAGAGTTATGATTTACTAAGTGTGAGGGATTTAATTTATAAAGGGTTGATTTTTTTTTAAGTGGTTTAGTTTATTTAGGAGTTTTACTTAGTGTTTTCTTTTATTTCATGTAGCCTGCACTTAGTAACTAAGTGTTATAAAGAGAAGAAAGAGAGAGAGTCTCTCTTTTATCCCTACCTTAAGTCATTTCTATGGTAAGTTAATTAATAAATTTCCTTTAGTGAATGATTTATTACATATTTTAATTAACCCTAAGTTTAGGTTCATTCTAAATAACCCTATTCAATAAGAAAGGCATCTTAAGATTAATTAGGATGGATTACTATCATGTAACACACACTCATTCATTTCTTTCCATCATGTATATCATGCATATGAATAATCCTAAGCATACCTATACATGCAATGTAAATCTTATCACACTTTGATGATGAATGCAAAGGAGTGTATTTAAAAATTTAAATATTTTATTTATTGACTGAATTATGAATGCATGTCTTTATTATGTAGAAAGAAGAGATTTTTCATCCATTAGCTAACTACACATTTACATGTATAAAAGTTTTAGGTGAGTACAGTGCCATTATTTTCAACACCAGGGGTGTAAGGTACAAGACCTACTTAGGGCTACTTAAAGCCTCACAGCCCCAGAATGTCCAGACTAATATCCAACTTTTCTTAGATACCTGTCAATGTATGAATAACTTTAAGGATAAGAAAAATCCATGTAAAAGTTATGCTTTATTTATTTGATTTTTTGATTATTTATTCATTGGCCACATCACACATGCATATGTATAAGAGTTTTAGTGAGTATGGCATCATTATTTTCTATGCAAGGGGCGTAAGGTACAAGACCTACTAAGGGCTACCTAAAGCCTTGCAGCCCCGAGATGTTCAGACTAATATATCACTTTTCTCAAATAAATATGAATGTACAAAAAGAAACACATGAATAGGAAATCTTGCGAGAAATTATTTTGATTTGGTTGTATGATTTACATGTGCAATATGAAATTCTTCCTAAGTCTTAACATGAAAAAGCATAGGAATAGATTTAAGCAAGTGTTATGTTCTTTTCAAATGAACTATACACTTGCAAATCCTATGTGAATCCATATTAAAGTAGGGAAAGAGAAACTCACATTACACATCTTATACTATCATCACATGCAAGCTTGTAAGTATTTGTAATTAGCATTACTTCATTCATAATAATTGATTTATAGGTCTTGAAAATAGTTTTTTTTTTAATTGTGATAATAGCCATTCATATTCTTATTTTAAGTCATCTCATGCATTTTTGACATAAAAGAAAATATTTTATTTAATTAATTTTAAAAAGAATAAATGCATGATTTCATATGGCAAGCAATATTTAGCATGATTGGAAAGAAATAAAGGAGTGTAAACACATGATTTCATTCATCTCAATTAATTCCTAAGGACAATCAAATTAAATAAGGCTATTTAAAATGAACCAAAATTCCTTAAAGATATTTTTAAATTTGAGTTTGATTTGATTTAAAGATGATGAGAGAGGTTTGTTAGCCCTAACCCATTTTCCCATATGTTAATTAATTTGGTTTAATGAAGAACATTTTTAAGTTGATTTTACATCTTGATTAGGTTAAGGTATGAATTAAATGAATTAATTATCCCTTACCTATATCATCTTAAATTAATTAACTAATCAATAATAAGCCAATATGATATGCAACCACATGAAAAGTAAGTTTGCAATGCTCCTATGAAATGAAAGGGGCCTAATGTAATTGGCTTATGATTAATAGTTAATTAAACTTAAGGGATCTCACTTAATTACTTCTATGATTTTCTCAAATATGTGAGACGATCATAATTTCATTATCTCTCACCTAAGGTTATTGAACACCCAAGTAGCCACTAAAGATCAATTAAGGGTTGTTTAGGTATGGATGAATTGATTTTTTATTTTAATTTCATTAGGCCTTTAATTAATTGATTAAGTGTTTTGATTTTGTTTTAATTTGAATGATAAAATTAACTTAGGGGAGAGGATCAAGGGCAAGGCCCTAATCCTAATCCATAAATCATTTAATCATTCAATTAAATTTTGATTTCACATTTTGAAGATTAATCACTTAATTAATTAATTAGCCATTCCATTAACCCATTAATTAATTTGATTTTCAAAGGTAAAGAAGATTTAGAAAATGAATTAGGAAAAGTATCCCCAATCACATTCCCTAAGTGATCTTACTGTTCAACAAGGATAATTTTGTTGAAATGAATTATGATTTTAGGATATTTCAGGATTAAAAATAAATTAATTAACCCTAATTAAGCCCTTAATCCCATCGGGCCACATGGATGTTGACGTGGTGCGCTGATGTGGCGCACTTTTCACATGGTGCAACAAGATTGGCTATATAAGTAGTCACATCCACGCGCTGACACAGCGGCTGTGGACACGCTTTCTCTGTGGGCCACCCGATCTAAGATTGGATAGCCATGATTTAATATGTGGGTTAAGGGAGAAATCAAAGGATCTATCGTGGGATTTCATTGGAGCCATTCATCTCGATCATGCAAGATGGATGGCTTGTGATCTATCTAGTTTATGAGTGATGAAAGACGAGCACCATCCATTTCTCTTCATTCGATCTGAGCTCACCCAAGCTCAGATTGGGATCAAATGGATCATACACCATCTAAGGGAGCATGCAATCACATCCAATTGTTGAAATCCCTCGACATGAAGATTTATTTCATAAAAGACCAACACACAGAGGCATAAAACTATATTTTTGAGGAATTATCTCACCGGAGCTAATGTTTGGCGGTGCAACGCCGGAGGAAGCTTCGCCTAGTTAAGGCAAGGCCCTGTTGAAGAAGTCCAAGCTCAATCTGGCCTAGGGTGTTCGATTGACCAATCCATGCATACACACGCCTTAGCTTCGATCGAACTCACACCTCTGGTGCTTTAGAAGGCTTGGAAATGGTTTGGTTGGCTTCGATTGGGTATGGGGATGGTGTGGCTACAAGAAATTTGGATTTGGTTTAGTGGAGAGGGAGTATTGCTTGAGGGAAGGGTGTCCCAATTTAGCTTGTGCATGGGAATGGAAATGGCTAATCAAGGAGTGGTTGGGGATCTTTGCATTTTCTCCGAGGGAGTTAATTGAACTTGGGGGGGGGGGGGGCTCAAAGAATGAAGTGGTGTCCTTCCCCGCTTGAATTGAGAGAGTATATCCCTCTATTAAGATAGGTGGATGGACATAATTGTATTCATAAATCCCATCAATTGGCCACCTTCAAGCCTTCTGAGGTGTCATCGTCAGTGCCACATGGCTCGCCTAGGTTGGGCGAAGTAGTGGTAGGAGCGCCAAGGGAGGATATGGAGTGGTGGGATGGGATTGCTCTTCCTTGTGTCCATGTGCTCGGTCATGGATGAGAGGGAAGGAGCAAGGATCTTTTGGTCCATGGAAAAGGCTAGAGGGGTTTAGAGTGGGTTAAGGAGCTCTAGGGATACTTCATTTGGCATCTTGATGGCTATTATGGAGATAGCAAGGTGAACTTTGCCACTTATGGTAAGGATCCAATGTAAATGGCTTTGCACATTGGTCAGTCCCCCTTGGCTTGGTTTGAAATGGGTTTAGGCAAATTTGAGGGTGCTTTGGGGCTGATGTGGAGTGGGTTTGATCAGCCAAAGGGGTTCCATAACGTGGCTTGAAGTGGTTTAGGTCAATTTATTCAAAAGGGATCAATTGGGTTTACATTGGGTTGGGTAGACCAATTGGCCAAATTGGGTCAAACCAAGGCTTGGGTTAGGTCTAAATCATGAATTGGAATATTTTGGTATGAATAATTTGATATGGTCTGGCTTACATTTGAATTTTACTCATTTGGATTCAAAAGGGTCAAATTGGTCAAGTTGAGCAAATTGACCAAATTGGGTTGGGTTAAGTGTTGAGTCAAGTTCAGTTGGTTGATTAAAAATGATTGTAGGCTTTGGTTTGGTTTAATTTAGAATTAATTTGAATTTTGGTCAATTTGACCTTTTAGGTTAATTTGGGCTAGGTTGTGTCAAGTTCACCAATTGGTCAACTTGGACTTAATCATGGCTTTGGTCAAGTTCAATAAGTGATTTGGGATGAACTTGAGCCATTAGTTACAATCAATCTGGGTTAAAAATTAGGTCAAGCTCTTATCTTATGGTAGGGCATTATAAATATAGGTTCAAAGGCTGCTCATTTAGTTTTGGCAACGAGTATAAGTCTTCACCTCTTAGGAATTTTTATAATCTTGTGTTGTTAGAATCTAAGTCCTAGCTTTATAATTAATTATCAACTCAAATAAATATAATTTTTTCTAAAAAATATGAACCTTCACTATAAGGTAGAAGCACTCACTAAGCTTCCTCATTTCATGTATGTTTCCTACTTATCCTACTTTAGAATCTATGATTAACTCTTTCCATTTTGAGTCTTCTCTTTTGATCTTCCAATGATTACCAATCATTTGATGTCAAAACATTGAAATTTTGGAGATAAGAATTGACTACTTAAATAAAGAGTATTCTTAGGAAACTCTCATTTTTTGAGATGTAATTAACTATGGGGGCTTGCCTCCATAGGGAACTAAAGAACCTAACTTAAAATAAACCCTGTTTTACTTCATCTATGTGAAGCAAAGAAAAGATCTTTGGTATATGTAGACTTATTTACTTTAGGAGTCGTTATTAGATGATTAATTCTATTGTAGACAGATGTTTATATCTTTTGAGATAGTACATCATACATTAATGTCATACTTGATCATTCTAATAAATATCCCATAAGATCCACATGGTGTCCCCATGATTCCATACAATAAAACAGCATAGTCTCTTTGATGTATCACATCAAAGGAGAAAATGATTAATTATTTAAAAAAATTACTTTTGAGGATGCTCTCCACCATCTTTATTAAGATGGGTAGGAGTATGTTTTTTTCATGAAGTAGATTGATATAAATTTATTAGATTTCCCCTAACATTAAGTTTGAGTTTATTTTTATCTCGCTTCACTTCCTATGAATGCAAGCCTTCATAATTAATTACCCTCTTATCATAGTAATAGAGCACTCTTGATTAAGGTTGAAAATAATTATATCTTTTTGATATGAATTAATGTCTAAAGGTGTGTGTGGTATGGAATAGATGACTGTCAAAGGGAGATAGATGAATAGTCTCGATCAAGATCCCATGGTTTTGTCATCTCAGGACTATATTACTCTATTCTACTAACATCAGAGGGTTAACCATAATGTCCAGGGAATCTGATTAGCAGTTATGGGTTTCCTAGTCTCAAATATCCTGAGCAGACTATTTAGTGTAGGGGTGTTTGCATGATGAACATATGTGTTATATTTAGGTTATGCTTGCATTGCAAGCATGGGATGGACTTACCTCAATTATAAAGTTATCAGAGTGCTCACATATTGAACATATGGGTTAGACTTATATCCATTTGGAATATTAGATAGAGTTGTGCTTGCATTGCAAGCATGGGTTAGACTTACATTGATATTAGAAAGCTTGTTAGATTAGACTTACATCTCTTTAGAATGCCATCATTATGTAGGTGTTCACATGGTGAACAAATTATAGGATGTTCGCATAACAAATGAGTAGGTTGACTATGCCTACATCCTTTTGGAATGCCAATATTATATAAGTGTTCACATGATAAGAAAATTATAGGATGTTTGCATAGCGAACGGGTAGGTTGATTGGGCTTACATCCATTTGGAATGTCAGTTATGTAAGAGTTCATATGGTGAACAAATTATAGGATGTTCACATAGAAAATGGGTACATTGGTTTGGCTTACATCCCTTTAGAATGCCAATTATGTAGGTGTTCACATGGTGAAAGAATTGAAAAATATTTGCATAATGAACATATATGTTGATAGGATGTTTACATGGTAACATCAATTTTATTTTTCTAAGTAGCAGTGCCTTGACACTGGAAACATAGCACCCAGGCACTTGGTAACACTACGACACTATTAAATTGGCACCTTGGTGTTGAGTAATTATAACTATAACATTCTGGGGTATATATTCATGTTGGCCAACTGACTATTGCCTAGGCGATGGTCATATAGCACCATAGCACCAGTTAAAAGTTAGTTGACAAAAGCTAGTAGATGGATAAAAACTTTAAATGAAAAGGATAAACTTTTTGACCAACAATGATGGGTCAAAGTGCAACAGTGCTACATCAATGCCTAACATGCTTTTCAATTACAAAATTAATGATACTAAATGCTTTTTTTGACAGGCACCGTAATCGACTTGGCCAGCTAACCAAGGTCTAGGCAATGCATGTGAGCATCTCAACGTTGGACCCTTGTTCCATAACCTGAAAGGCTAGCGTTGCGACGTTAAGTCTAGTTTATAAATAACCCCACCCCGGGTTACTAATTATTTTCATTATGCAGTAAACCTTAGAGCTTTCTTCTTCTTCTCTCTCTTTTAGCCTTCTTTTATTTTAGAGAAGCAATAATGTCACTTAAAAGGCTAGTTAACAAGATGAGGGTGACTTCTAGTGACATTACTAGATTTTTTAGCATGGAAGTGAAGGAGATGTACCAACATGCTCTTACCCATAAGCATCTCATTCCAAAGAGAAGCTTCAACAATCAAGGTGGGAGTGCTGAGAGAATAATCAAAAATCATGGCTAGGAGAATCTGGCCTATATGAATAGCTCCTACGTTGTTCCGGTTGCAAGAATTCTTCACTAATGCGAAGGAGAACCAAGATAATAAAGTCTTTGTTTAAGGAAAACTGGTAAATTTTGATAGTACTTCCATTAACGCATATTATATTTTGTAAAATGCTATATATGATTAGTATCTTTCACATTATAATAATCATCCCAATTTTTATGAAATCCTTTGTTTCCTCATTGGTAGAGATGCTAATATCCAGGGGAAATGGTGGGAGGAAATGATTATCAACTTTCCTACTACTAGCCTAACTATAGAGCCTAAGGCTTAGCACAATTTTATTTCTGCCAAGCTGATGCCCACTGGTAATATCAGTGATATAGCCAAAGATAGGGACATTTTGAATTTTACTATTCAAAATGGTTTTATAATTCATACATAGAAGATTATTTATGATTTCATTTGTAATATGCTTAAGGGTAGTACCACTATAAGATTTAGTCATCCCCCACTTTTTATGATTTGTGCACTACCACAGGTGCATTAGTGGAGCTAGATGAAGAACTTTTTATTAAGAATTTCCTTCTAATGAAGAGGATAATCAAGGGATTTTGTTTGAGGTTTGATGTGGTAGAAAGCTCCACGTGCCTCACAACCTCGATCCCCATCCTTCAAGACCTTAAGCGAGCAAGTCTATGATTTAAGAAAATAGGTTGGTGAGAGTAGCCGTATGCAAGAGGCTTTAGAAAGAAAATTTGATTATCATATGGTTCAATAGCAAAAGTAGTTTTCTTATTTGACTCAATTTAATTCAGCCTTAGTTCATATGTTTGAAAGTTATGGTTTTGTAGGTTCGAATCAACCCTCTTTTCTTATGGTGCCTTAATATCAGCCATATATAGTACCCCACAAGCATCCAAAGAAGAAGAGGAGGTGGAGGAGGATGATGATTATGATTACGAGTTTCCCCTTTTTTCTGTATTTTCTCCTTTTTCTTTTATTATAAAACTTCTTATAAAATTTTTTTAATTAATAAAGATATTTTTATTTCAATATTTTTTGTATATTTCCATATATATGTCTTTCTATTTTGGGATTTTAATGATCCAAGATTTAAAATTATGAAATTTTCTAACTTAAAAATGACATTGCAGTAGTAGCATCCAAAGACCGAGAATCTGACCTTGGTTTTGCTAGTCGCATGACATAAACAACTCAAGAGCCCAAAGCTGCGGTTTATATATGTACTATGATGCACCTAAGATAGTCATTCTTTTTCATTTTACCTGAGGGATCAATGTTGTGGCACTTAATTTGTGGCACTGTGGCGCTCATTAGATAATCATTTGTATTATGGTGTTGTATCACAGTGTCGCAGCATTGTATCACTTAAGCAAGCAATCATCGAGGGTGGATTGAGCTTCTAGATTATTTAAGGTGACAATAGCACCCAAGCACTGTGATTGCACCACCGTGCCACCCCAAGCAGGGATGTCCAATTTTCATCCTTTTTCATTCATTTTTTTAGATGCAAACAAAATTGCGCCCTAATGAATATGTCATGTCAATTGGACATGATGTATTTATTATTTTTCTTATTTATTTATTTATGATTATATACAATAATATAATAAGAAGATAACACATATAAATCTTTTAAAAATCTCTAATCACTTTTTATTTATCATATATAATTGTGAAATAAAGAGTTTATAGCTACAAATATTTAGCTTAGATTTCTCTAATACAGACAGAAGTTGTATGAGCCCTATAGGCCATAGTAGATTGCCACTCTCTAACTTCATATATATGCTAAAGGGAAGCTTCCTGGTCATGGACTAATGAGGAAAGAAGCTACTCAAGTTTGGTCACTTGATCGTCTATCTGTGAGCAGTCCACCTCTATAGTTATGATAGCCTATCTAACCATAGATCTCTTTTCTAACAGAAACTATCTTCTCATCTGTAATTCCCATAATTTAGTAAATATATCAAGGAGCTCAATCTGTGATCTAGAAAGCTCACTCTGATAGAATCTCAAAGCTCTAAGACTATGCACGAGATCTTAGCGAACTAGAGAGACTTGATGTGAAGTGGTACTGAGTGAGGTCTCTGCAGTAGTGAGTGTATCTAATAAGACCTTTTGATAAGTAGTGTGTAATAAGAATATCCCAAACTCAACATCTTTGTACAAGGATTCCCAAAAGTAAAGCTCTCTTACTTCAAGACCCAAGGTGGCAGCACAATCCAATAAAGAGTTCACCTCCACATAGAAGCTAGAAAGCTCAAGAAAGACTTTTGGGTCAACACTCAGAAGTAGGTGACATAATGCTATCACTATATGACATAGGCTCTCTGAAGAGTTATGATGTAATGAATTTGAGAGCCTAGGCATATCCTGGAGACAAAGCATGAGATCTCTAGACTAGGTAGTCTTTGAGCTATATAACTCGAACTAGAATAAGATGACTCTCTTCACAAGAATCGACATCTAAGAAATCATCATGAATGGCACTCACTATCACCCAAGTTGAAACTAACAAAAGTGGCTCATGGCTAATCATAAGAGTGTCAGATTCTTCTATATGTGGATCTTCTATAATATGCATATGGTTGCTATAGGCTGAGTAGATGTTAGGGAAGTAACACTAGTGTCTATCACTATTACTAGTGGGACGATAATATAAGTAGGCTCATATATACCTACTATGCCCATATCATGACTAGCTGTCATGGGACTATGAATATCTTTATCATCTCTTTCTTGAGCTGATGAAGTCTTTCATCATCGCTTCCTACTTCTACTCAACTCATTTAATGATCTCTTAGGAGCATGAGTCACATGTTGGGGGAATGCAAGTGTCATGCCAGTCAAGTTCTCCCTAATCTATGACTGTATATATAAAAGCCTAGCTCCAAGAAGGAAGACTATGTACGTCATATCCATAGTAACCATAGGTAAGTAACTTCTATGTAACTCTCATGTGAAGCTACATAGAAATCTAAACCAAATCCCCTAAAGGAAGTAAGAGCCCATAGAAGTTGCTTCTGAAAGAAGATGGGAGCTTACCTAGGGAATGAGTATCTATTATATCCAATATTTATGGTAGTCCATATATGGGCATAGCCTGAGCGAAGCTATACTACTTATCCACTTGGTTGGGATTATATCCCTCCAATATCAGAGACTCGTTATGTCGGTAACAAAGCTAAGTAGGTCTCGACCCAATGAGGTATTTTTCTATGCATTTGTATCATGGCCTTGATACCAACAATGATGTCCCTCTATTAGTAAGAGAATCGATGAATCTCTGCCCTAAGTTATGAGTAGGAAAACTATGAAAGGATTATCTATGAATGATATAAAAGCAACCTATCATGCGTGATGGAGAAAACATGAAGGTCAAGATCTAATCTCTAACTAAGGTAACTATAGCCCTGCTCAATGTGCTTTCTGAAGTAGCATGGCATCTCAGAATAACTAAAAGCTCATGATATATGTGCATGAATCCATCCATGTAAGTAGTGCCAAGGAGGATCTACATCATAGCTTCATGAGTTGAGTTAGCCATCACGCTCACTCTGCCTAATTTATGGTATAGTTAGGCTAATGATGCTAGCGTCAATGTTATCTTCTCACCATGAGCAAGCAAGCTGGACATCAAGAGAGTGGAAAGATGAAAAGTCTATTGTATCCTAGAAATATGAGATAACATAGCCAAATGGCAATGAAAGCCACTAAAGGTAGCTCCTCATCCACGTCCCGTACTAAGATTCGCCAAAAATTGACTCTTCCTTCCAGCTCGAATCTAGCACTGAATGAATTTTTAGTTGAATGAAATAACATATCAAATGGATCCTCTAGTCATGCAAAATGAGGCAAACATATTGTTGAATCAAGGAAACTCTTGGACCATGTGCTAGAGTAATTGTGTTGTATCATCAATGACCAAAACCGCACTCTTTGAAAAATCTCTAGTAATGAACTAGAGCACAATAGAGACCTGAGAAATATACATGACTACCTCTCCTACACTGACCAGCTAGCTGACGCTGAAAGAGCTCATGATCTATAGGCACACACTCCTCATAGGGAATGCCTATAATAGGGAGACCTACTATATCATGTATATCAGCTAAAGTAATCATCAACTCATGTGCACCAATCCAACAGGTATTGGTGATCCTATCCCAATGTTCTTATATGCTATGTATCCAAGTAAATAAATAATGGGTATAGTGAAAAAGTGATGCATATACTGTGTAATATATACCAGCCCTACTAAGGATGTCTTCATGCTTCTGTTAGTGATAGCACGCATAGTATACATATCCACTAAAAGTTGACAAGGGTGTGCCAAATACTGACTTTGGGTCCTAACCTTCTACCTCATGGTGTAATATGTGATAACCTAAAAGTTTGGCTATGCCTGCTAATGGTGCAGTATCTGTGACTGGTTGAAGCATGTGCTGATCTCCAAAGCTAAGGCGATCTGTGACCCTCTTTAAAGGAACACCATGACTATGTCTCAACTTTAGATTGATTGCCCAATCAATAGAATCATGACTTGATGGAAGCTCTAAATTAACATATAGAATATGAGATGATCGAGCAAATGAATCCTCAAAAATATCTTTGCCCATCAACATATCTTGATGACATAATAGTCGGCCCTGTAATCTATAGGCAGAATGTGGATCATGGACTTCAATAATGGAACATATATGGTCCTCAATGGGATTAATAGAAAGCATATCATCTAGCCTTTTCTAGGTGAACATAGTAGCCAATCTATAGTAAATCTAGATAAGAAAAGCATGTAAATTTCATAGGCAATATAAAAAAACAATAATATCTAAATTTGTAAAAGTGATGTGCTTGTAGGCTCTTAATTTAGTATTTTTCTAGTTTCACAAAGTTTAAGTTGAACATATTGAATCTAGATTTTTTTCATATTTTGACCCACCCCTTTGGGTATATTTAGACTTAAATCCTATCCATATGAACATGTTGGATTTATGATTAAATTTGGATCTAGTCTCTTTGGACATGATGGAATCTAATGTTTGGATTTAGATCCATCCCTTTTTTTGGCATGATGGAATCTAAATTTGGGTTATGATCTAACATTTTTGGACATGAAGGATTTGATTTGGCCCATTTGGGTATGGTGGATCTTTAATTTAAATTTAGATTCAGCCCCTTTGGGGATAATGGATCTAATCTGGCTTTTTATACATGATGGATCTGATTCGGCCCCTTTGGGTATGACGAATTTTGATTTAAATTTAAATCTGGTCCCTTTGGGTGTAATGGATCTGATCTGGTCCCTTTGCACATGATGGATCTTGATTTAAATTTAGATTTGACCCCTTTGGGCATGATGGATCTAAACTGTCCCCTTTGGGCATGATGAATCTTAATTTAAATTTAGATCTAACCCTTTTGGGCATGATGGATATGATCCAGCCCCTTTGGGCAAGATGGATCTTAATTTAAATTTAATTCCAGCCCCTTTATGCAATATGGATCTTGATTCAAGACAACTCTTGATTAGAGATAATTTCTCTTTGATAGAGAATTTTCTTGCATTGCAAGGCTTATAAAATTGCCCCCTCCTAACATAAGAATTTTTTTTTGAAATGAGAGTCTTTTCATGTGCTTAAGTGAAGAGCATTTCTTTGATTGATAGAATTGAAATTGATTTTGACTCTTGCATTTATGAAGCATAATACCTTTAATAGTTATGCATAGTATCTCTTAAGATATTGTCCATTTATGGAAGGCATAGGTTTTATCCCTTTCGCATCAATGAGCTGATAAGCTCCCCCTTCATATACTTTTTCAACAATATATGATCCTTCCCAATTTGGATACAATTTTCCACTAAGTCATTGATTTGTAATGATAGGCCTTCTACGTACCAATACTACTTCACCTTCTTTCAAGATTCTTGGGTGAATAATGCGGTCATGAGCTCGGGTCATTCTTGCTCTATATATTTCTAGATTTTTTTGAGCTTATAATCAAATTTCATCTAAAGCTTCCATCTCTTCGAGGAATATTCAGATACTTTCCTCCATTATGAGTTCAGTTTGAAATACTACACAGAGTGTAGGTAGTTCTACTTCAAGAGGCAGTATTGTATATACTACAAATACTAGGAAGTATGGTGTTGCTTATATAGAAGTCTTGTATGTAGTATGATATGACCATAAGGCTTCTATTAATTTGTCATTCCATTCTATTTTATTTTTAGAGAGAATTTTTTTTAAGTATGGTGTTGCTTATATAGAAGTTTTGCATGTGGTATGACATGACCATAAGGCTTCTATTAATTTGTCATTCCATTCTATTTTATTTTTAGAGAGAATTTTTTGAGTAGTTTAACCAGATTTTGTTGAAAGCTTCTATGATACCAATGGCTCTTAGATTATATATCAAAGAATATCACTAGTCTATTTTGTATTTCTCAATAAAATGATAAAGTTTTGTATTCCTAAAAGCAATGCCATTATCAAATATAATTCTTCAAGGTACTCTAAATCGATAGACAATATAGTCTCGAAAAAATTTTATAATATTGTCTACTTTAACTTCTTTTAATGGAATTTCTTATGTCCATTTGGAGAAGTAATCAGTGGTAGCTAATATGAAATGATGTCCTCCAAATGATGGAGGATCTATTGGACCAATTATATCAGATCCATAACTTTTGAATGGCCAATATTCCATGTTTGGTGTAAATTATTATGTGATCGATGCAACGTGTCTGCATGTATTTGACACTGATGACATCTTTTAGCATGTTCAATGTAGTCTTGAACCATAGTATACCAATAGTATCTTATTTGTTTGATTATGATTTTCATTTTGGGATCATAATGATGTGCACCATGTAACCTTTCATGTACTTCATCCATCACCATCTTTGCTTTATCTGGTCCTAAGCATCGCAACCACATTTGGTCGAATGAGCACTGATATAATATATCATTTACAAGAGCATATCATAAAGCTCATTATGAAATTTGATGAGCCTTTGATTTATCCTTTGGCAATCCACCACCTTTAGGATAGGTCATGAATAGTTCTTGCCAATCATCTTCTTTTATTATCATTGAAATCTCATGATTTTCTTTAGCTTTAAAAGCTTGCATGAGGGTTGGTGTTAATCCTAGTCTGCTTTGGACTATTATTATAATTGGCTCTTCCTAAGGATCTATCATTTCTTTAGCTAATTTAGCTAATGTGCCAACTTTACCATTATCGTGATGTACACCCTTATAATTGTTACTTCAAGGATTTATTTTCAAAGTTCCAAGATATACTTTTAATAAGCACTAATTCATGCTTGTTTATCTTAAAAGTCCCAACTTTTTGTCAAATTATGAGTTGTGAATCTCCATAAATATAAAGTTTCTTAATTTTCATATTAATTGTTAGCTCTAGACCCATAATTATTACTTCATATTTAGCCTCATTATTGGTTCAAGGTTTTGTTAGGCTATATGAATGTTGGAGAACACCACCTTATGGTGTTACAAATATAAGGCCAATTCTGACATGTACTGTAGGAAAAATAGGTGGTTTAGCTAGCTTTATTGATGAAGCCCCATCAAAATAGAGTTCCCATTCTAATGATTATTGAGCTTCGTTCACTTCAAAAATTTATTCATCAAGCAATTCATCGTTGAGTGGAGGAGTTTGTCAGTAAAGGATGAGCGGCTAGAAAGTCAGCTAGAGCTTACCCTTTTATAACCTTTTGTGGACATATGTTATATCAAATTGAAGTAACAGGACTACCCAATTAGCTAAATGACCAGTTAGGGTAGGTCTAGTCATTAAGAATTTAAGAGGGTCGACTTTAGATATTAGGGTTATTTTATGTGATAGCATATAGTGTCAAAGTTTCTAAGTAGCGAATATCAATTTTAAACATTGCTTCTCAATAAAAGAATAATTGATTTTGACTCCTACTAGATGTCGACTAATATAGTATATGACATTTTTCTTTCCTTTTTTATTAGTCTGAGCTAGCAAAGCTGCCAATGATTCTTCTAAGATTGTCGTATACAATATCAAATGGCTTTCTTATTATTAGTGCTGCTATAATTAGAAGATATAACAAATATTATTTTATACTATAAAATGCTTCTTCACAAGCATCATCCTATATAAAAGGTGTGTCCTTTTTTATCAATCCAGTGAAAGTTTAACATCTCCCTAAAAGATTAGAAATAAATCTTCTAATATAAGCCAAGTTTCCTTGTAGTGAACATAGTTGCTTCAATGTCTTAAGCTCTAGTATTTCCATTATTGCTTTTATTTTAGAGAGATTAATTTTAATCCCTCTATGACATACAATAAAGCCCAGAAATGTTTTAGAAGTAACACCAAAAGTGCATTTCAGTGGATTCATTTTTAAGTTGAAACTTCAAATTCTATCGAATACAACTCTTAAATCACTTATGTGCTCACTTTGATTATTGCTCTTGATAACCAAATCATCGATATAACATTTCACTTACCTATGTATAAGGTCATCGAAGATGTTGGTCATTACCCTTTAGAATGTAATGCAGACATTTTTCAAACCAAAAGAATGTATGTTTTTCATCTCCTAAAGCAATATTAATTTGGCTATAGTCTGATAAACCATCGATGAAGGAGAACATATCATAGTTAGATGTATTATCTATCATTTGTTCTTCATTAAGTAGTAGGAAGTCAACTTTTGGGCATGCTTTATTTAAGTTCTTGAAATCAATACAACATGGATTTGTCCATTATTTTTCTTACTGTGATAATATTGGCAATCATGTCAGCATATTTTTCTTTTCGGATAAATCCTACTTCAATAAGCATTTTTATTTCAGCGATCAATTTCTCTCCAATTTCTAATCGCAATCACCTTGATGTTTGCTTTATAGATTATACATTAGGTTTAATGGCAAGCTTGTGTATAGCTACACCTAGCGATAGGATTGACATTTCACTGTAATTCAATATGAAGCAATCCCTATATTCACAGAGTAGTGCTTTTAGTTCCTCCTACATTTTTGATGTGAGGTTAGCACTAACAAAGTTGGCCTAGGTTCCTCCTCTATACCTAGGTTGATTTTCTTGAGTTCATCAATGGTGTTTTGATTACCTTTTTTGAATTTTGTTGAGGCCACTTTGAGGTCAATGATTAATTCTTCTTCAGATATATTCTCTTTTTCATGTGCAACATTCTTTCATTCATCAATAGTTTTCATAAGAGCTTTTTCTTTATTTTTTATGGCATAGCATGAACTCATTGGAGGAGATGCTGAAGCAATATTTCCTAATCCCCTTGTGGTGAACTTCTCATATCCTATGGCACCTTGGGTATTATCCTCTTGCTAGAGCCTTTTAAATAATCTAGCTTGAACGCTTGATTATACAAGCAAAATATTATTTTTAATCAGCTTCTTTAGAGCTAATGAGAAGTATTAAGGAATCTTTATTGAAATGCCTTTTTCCTCAAAACTGCCTTCTTCCAATAACATTTATGTGATATTTGGGGTTCATTTTTCTATTTTGTAGAAAAAGATTCTACGTTCATTGTAACCTCTTCTAGGAGGAATGTAGAAAGTTTTCAACTATTCTATTTTCTCACTTCTTGAAGCTATTAAGGATTTTATATGTGCCTTTAGCACTATACTTATTTTCATAACCTTAATAAAAATTTGTGATTCGGGTACCCTTATTAGAGAAACATGAGTCTCTTCTTGTTGCTTTCCCACTAGTACTAGCTTCCTCTTTCTTTCGGGTAGTTGGGTCTTCTTGGATTGATAAAGTATTACCTCATCTTCATCATCCTCAATATCACTGCTAAAGTAGAGAATTACCTTGGGTTGCTTTAATTCAGTGGTACTTTTACCTTTTGAATTATCACCTTTCCACATTCGTTTGATAGGTGGAGCCATTTGCATTCTCTACTTTCTTAAGCATGAAGTACTTGGCATCATCGTAGATCTTGATTTCATGTATCAAGAATGGATTCATGTCTCCATCAATTTGATGCTCTTCACCATTTAAAATATATTTCATACATTGATGGAGAGTTAAAGGCATTATGTCGTATTCATGAATCCACGGCCTACCAAGAAAACCTTTGTAAGCAACTTCAGCTTCAATCACGTGGAATTTAGCTTTTGTATACAATTTTCCAAAGTTTATGGGTAGAACGAGAGACCCTATAGTTTACTACCTTTGTTCATTAATATCTTACAAAAATACTATACTTTTATCTAAATAATGAGCATCTAAGGCTAGTACTCAAAGTGTTTTAACTATTAAGAGATTTATCGAAATGCTTAGGTCAATCATTATCATTTTTATTCGAATAGAGTTGCTTTTATCTGTAACATAAAGGGATCGATTATGTTCGGTTGTCCCTAATAGCAGGTCATTCTTACTGAATGTGATGGTTGTTGATTTTTGAGAGGTTAAGATCTCTTTCATCTTTTCTTTAGCAAAAAATGCCTCATATTGTTCTAGATTTTTTGAGGCTTTCATTAATGTCTCACATATATCTTTGGACAACATGACGGCATCATAGATACTTAGAAAAGTGCTAGAACATCATAGCATACTCCTATTTTGATAGACTTTTGAGGTTTAAAGAATTTTAGGTCATGTCTAAAGATCTTAGTAGTATATTCTCTTTTGAATGAGTACGCTGAGACAACTTCTCGAGGGTGACTTTTTTCTAATCCTCACCTTTTGCATAAAGTTGTCGCTGGTCATGAGGTTGCTACACTTCCATTTTCCTTTTTATCAACCATGAATGTGACTGTTGTATTCACATCATTTTTCTTCACATTGTGTAATTTTGGTTATTTTTTTATTTTCTAGAGAGACTATTATTGTAGTTGACACTGAGGCTTTTCTCTTTAGGCAGCCTTTCAAACATGGCTACACGATCCAATAATTCTTGAAACATGTTAATCGTAGCCATGGCTAGATATGGAGTCATCTTATTATCAATATTCCTTGTGAGGAGTTCTACTGCATGATTTTCTGTGAGCTGTCGATCACATTTCATGCTTAGATTTCTCCATCTCGTAATATATTTTGTAAGACTTTCATCTTTCATTCTCTTTTGAAGGTGAGATCTGCTATTATTACTTTATTGGTTGCTCCTACAAATTTCTTGATGAAGAGTGTTTATAACTCGATGAATGTTTTTATTGAGTTGTTAGGTAACTCAGCTTACCATTCAAAAGTTCTTTTGGTAAGACTGTTAATGAATTATCAAAACAGTAAAGCATCAATCTCTTCGATGTTTCCTCAAGTGTCTTTAAACTGAGTGGATGTTATCGTGGATTATGTGTGCCTAAAAAAGTGTTGAATTTTGGCACAATGTATATTTTAGGATGATGTCTTTGATCGTATTCAGCCGAGTGTGGTCAGCCTTTTTTGACTAGCTGTTCAACAACTTTTGAAGCGATGACTGCTTTAACTTTATGGTTGATGAGGTCTTCTACTTAAGATTTGGTAATATTGTCTACCTCTTTATGAGCATTTAGTGAAGCTTCTCCTGGAGCTTCTTTCCATTACGTTGAAGTTATTGGTAAGTTAGGTGTAGCATTTTACATGTTCCCAATTTCAGCTATTGGGTTGCTTATTTTTGAAGGATTTCTTAGAGGTACTTGTGTTGTAGTTGCTATGAAGTTAAGTTGACCAAATAGCTCTTTCATTAGCCCACTCATTTCATTGAGGTGATTGTTGAGTTGGCTAATCTCTTGGTCTCTTCATTGGATTTGAAAACCCATTTGTCATTGTAACATTATTACAACATTATTAGCTCTTCAGTTACCTCAACTTCTACTTGAGCTTCACCTCCAAGTTGTTGATGACTTGGGTTCTCCTAATGTTCTTCTTCATTTTGTTGTTCAGGTGCCATGTTTCTATTTCGTAAATGTGTATCAACCATGCGAACAACTTCAACTTCTATGTAGTTATTGACCTCACTTTTGGAGTGAGTCCTTAATCTCCTCATCTTAGACTTAGGAGTCTTCTAGACATTAAGACTTTCCTAGCCAAAAGATACTTCTAGCAATTAGATAAACACTTAATGTAAGCCTTGAGACTTAAAAGGGTTAATCATAAGATTAGGCTATGCTTTAGGACTTAGCAAGATCCACCTACCCTATAGCCTAAACCCAATCCATGTTCACCTTCTTAATCCAAAACCAAACCTCAAATTTAATTCAATTCCAAATTCAAATCCAAATCTAAATTCAAACTCCAAATCAAAATCAACCTAAGCCCTATGATTTTATCTTATGGACTTGGCCTTAGCCAAATTCAAATCAATCCAAACTTAATTGATTTTCTCAAATATCAATTCAACCCTTCAATCAATCTATCAAACCAAACCTCAAACTTAATTCAAATACCAAATCCAAATCCAAATGCAAACTCCAAGTCAAATGATTGAAGCTCATGATCAAATCCAAAATCAAAATCAACCTAAGCCATATGATTCTATCTTATGGACTTAGTCTTAGCCAAAATCCCATCTAAATCTATCCAAAAACATATTGATTTTCTCATAAATAATTTATGTCTTCAATTACCTTCCCAAATGTAAATCAAATCTACATTCAAATGATTAAAACTAAATCAAACTAAATTAAATTAAATCAAAACCGTCCTTAAGCCACAAGAATCAACCTTCATGAGCTTAGCCAAATCTTAACCCAAATCACTTCAAACTCAATTGATTTTCTCATGAATCAATCATATCTTCAACCATCTTCACAAATATAAGTAAAATATGCATTCAAATGATTAAAACTAAATTAAACTAAATCAAAATCCAAACCTAATCTCATAACCCAACTCCATGGACTTAGCAAAATTCTCTCATTCCAAAACCCAAATTCAATTAATTTTCTCATAAATCAATTATTCCTTCAAACATCTCTCCAAATATAAATAAAATCTACAATCATCAAGCCAAATCAAAACCAACCCAAGTCAAACCCAACTTAGCCCATTTGACTTGAAATATTCAAATGAACCAAAACCAATTTGAACCCAAACTAATTGCAATTGAATTTATATATCAATCCCAAATCCATATATAAATTCAACTAAATCAAACTCAACCCAAAATCAAGCCAACTAAACCCAATTGGTTCACTTGACCTAAAGTGACCAATTTGACCTATTTGAACCAAATCTAATTCAATCCAAATCAAAGTAAATTAAGTCAATCCAAACTTCTTAACATGAGTGTTGAGCATCCTAGGTTGATCAATTAACATAAATTGGGTCAAATCAAGTCAACCTAGCCCTTTGACTAAGTAAACTTTTTTAACCCATATGAACTCAAACTAGCTAAATTGCAACCTAAGCCAAATCCCTTGAGACCAATGATTCATACCATCCAAAATCAATACTTGAACATGACTTGACCTTCAATTGAGCCAAACCAAACTCAATTGGCCCTCTTAACCGAAGTTGACCCAAATTGACCCAAAAGACCAAATTGGGTCAAATCTAAATCTAAATCAAATTGATTGCAACCAATGACTCAAGTTCATTCCAAATTGACTATTGAACTTGACCAAAGCCTCAATTGAGCCCAATTGACCCACTATACCCAAATGACCTATTGAACCTAACTTGACCTAAAGGGTCAAACCAATCTAACATCCAATAGAATCCAAATTAAACTCAACCAAAGCTCACAACATATTCCAAATTGTCAACCAAACCCAAGCCAAGCCATGACCCAAGCCAATTTGGTCAATTGGGTCAAATTGGTCAACTTGTCCCATTTGGCCCAAATGAACTCGAATGAACCAAAATCAAAAATAAATCAAATTGTACCAAACTAATGATACCACTACACTCCAAATGATCATATAAACTTGACCCAACCCTTCATTTGACCCAATTTGACCAATTGGTCATCTTGACCCAACCTAACCCAATTTGACCTAAATGGGTCAAATTGAGCCAAATTGAACCTAACCAACTCAAAATGACATGAAATTTATCCCAACACACTTTTAACTCATTTTAAATATATCCAAATCAAATCCAATACCAAATGACCATCCTATCCTTGGGCTAAGGGTAACATATGAGGCAAATCACCCATGTAAGTGGTTATTTTCATTCCTTGACCACTTGGCACCCTACCATTGGTCCACCTAGACTCTTAGGACACTGGCCAACCTGACCGAAAGGTGGTTGGGTTGGTCATGACCCATGGGAAGGTGAAATCACCTCACCTCCCCCATTAGAGCATTTGAAACCATCAAAGATGCCCACCACCCTCCTTGTCAGCCACCTCCACACCCTCACCCAACAAAAACCAACCCACCTCATCCACTCAAGGACCTCCACAACCCTCTGAGGTAGTCAAACGATCACATAGACCCAAATCAAGCCCAGTCCGATCCAGGGGGGGTATACACTCCCTCATTTCCACTCAAGCTCACACACTTACAACCGTTAGAGACCTAGCTACCCAAGACGAGATGCCAGAGACATTCCCCAAGCACCCAAAGCCTTCCCATAGTCCCCATCCTCAATTTTCTTCAAGCCAAAATAGGATACCACCTTACTCATTCCCATTGGCTCAAGGCTCAATGAAAGTGTAATTAACTTTGCACACACCTTCCTTGGAGCTAGTCGAGCAAGAACGAAACATCCCCCAGGCCCTTCGACCACCAGACAACTGACTTCGATCAACACCAACCACCTACGCTTTGAGTTTTGGCCTTTCAAGCTATCCAGCTCAAATTGGTGCTTGTGCTGATTAGCAGGGTCTTGTCTCTACTAGATGAAGCTTCCTCAATCGAATTTGGCATTGGTCTTGAGCTCTGATGAGGTATGCCATTAAAATCGATCCTTGTATGAAAATAAATTTGAGCTTTTTGAAGAAAACTTTCATCCCATGCAATCCTAGCCATTGGATCCCCTTGGGTCCTTCACACGAAGGTGTGGGTTCATTTGGAGTCAATCCAAGCTTGGGTGAGCTCGGAGCATGTGAGCAATGGCAGACAGACTCTGTTCTCTCTCGTTCGCGTGATGATAGATCATGCATCATCCGTTCTACGTGATCAAAATAAACAGTCATGATTAGGTCCAATAGAATTATTCATTTTAATCTTTTAGCACTGTGGGATTAATCATGATCGTTCGATCTTAGATCGGATGACGCACGAGAAAGCACGTCCGTCGCCGCTACACAAGCGCTAACTACAATTAAGTTTAACCAACCAATCCTATGATGCCACATGGAAAGTGCGCTACGTTAACGCGCCACATGGCACCGACGGGATTAATGGTTAATTAGGCCTAATTAATGTGTTTTAATGGTTAAAACTTCTGAAAATCATAACTAATTGACAAAAAATCAAAAAAATACAAATAAATACTCATTTTAAAGGTATTTCATAGAAGAAATTATTAAAAATATCCTTAATTAATTTTGAGCTGTAATCATAGCTTAATTAGGGCTTAATTAGAAAGTTAGTTAGCTTAATTACTCTCTAATTAACTAATTAAATCCCAAACTTTCATAGATTATCTAAGGGGATGACCTCTGCCTCCCCTAATTTTCTTAGAATTTATTGGTTAATTAGTTAGGAAAATTAGTTAATTAAGACCTAATTACTTTCTTAATTTAATTAAGGGTTAATTAATCACATGAATAATAATAAATTAATTAATTAAGTTGTTAATAATTATTCAAGAGTGAATGAACCTATGGGATAAGGTTAGGGCCTCCTTTCTAATTCACCTCCCTAAGTTCATTTCACCAATTAAATTAATTAATGCTTAATTAACTAATTAAATTACTTAATTAATTAAATTGAAATCATAATCACATCATAACTTAATTAATTAAGTCTTGGGTAGATCTTTAAGTGTTGAATAACCTAAAGGAGTCTTAAGAAAATTATGATCAACCCACATGTGTGGGAAGACCATAAGAATACTTAATTAAGTTTCCTTAGCTTAGTTAACCATTAAGTGTGAGCCAATTGCATAGACCCCTTTCCTTTCTTAAGATCATTGCTAATTTTATTTTTAATGCATGTTCACATCATGTTGACTCATAATTATTTGAGTAATTATGCTAAGGCAACATAGGAAAGGGTTAATTAATGAACTTAATGCATATTATGACTTAATTAACCCATAAAATCAACTTAATTATTTTTCATTAAACCATATTAATTAACAAATATGAGAATGGGTTAGGATCAGCAAACCTTTTCTTACATTCTTAAATCAAATCAAAACATGAAATTAAAAATGGAATTAAAGAAACTTTGGTTTATTTTAAATAATTTTATTTGATATGATTATCCTTAGGAATTAATAAGATTGAATGAAATCATGTGTCTATGTTTATTTATTCCTTTTCAGTCATGTTAAATGTTGTATGTTATTTGAAATCATGCATTCATCTTTTCAAAGTTAATTAAATCAAATGATTTTCCTTTATGTAAGCTTGCATGTGTTGGACTAATTTAAAATATGTGTGGCTATTATCACTAATAAATTCAAATTATTTTTTCCAAAATTTATGAATCAATTACATTGATTAGAGTGATAGTAGTTATGGATACACATAGGTTTGCATGTGCTTATAGCTTAGATATATGAAGTAAAGCTTTCTTTTCTGTAATTCATATGTAGTTTTACATGTATTTGAATGTTAATAAGTATATAGTCCAGACATCCTAGGAATACAAGGCTTTAAGTAGCCCCAAGGAGGACATTTGATTACCTCACTTCCCTTGTTAACAGCGACACATACTTATTTGATTTCATTCACATGTGTTCCTACATTAGAATTTGGATAGAACTTTACTCCATATGCATAAATGTTTTAATCAAATAAAAATACAACTTTTGCATAGTTTTTCTTCATTTATTCATGTATACATCCATATGTATTTGAGAAAAGCAAGTGTTTAGTCTGGACATCCAAGGAATACAAGGCTTTAAGTAGCCCCAAGGAGATCATTTGATTACCTCACTTCTCTAGTTAACAATGGTATGTACTAGCTTATGTCTCTTATACATCTGTGTGTGTATATTTATTTATGGAATTAGAACTCTTTTTTTTATCAAAGACACATGCATTCTTAATTGACTAGGTGATTAAATCAATTAGCCATATGAGTTGGAGCTTTCTTTCTTATATTCATGTATATAAATTTACATGTGTTTGAATGCAAATGGGTATATAGTTTGGACATCCCAGGAATATGAGGCTTTAGTTAGCCCTAAGGAGGTCATTTGATTACCTCACTTATCTGGTTAACAATGGCATGTACCTATTTAATTTCATCATTATGTACTTTTGTATAAGAATTTAAATAGAGCTTTAAACTAATATGATTAAATAATTCAGTCACATAAAAGAATATAAACTTCAAATACATATCTACATTCATCATATAAGTGCGCTAAAACTTATTGTATGTATAAATATACTTAGAATTAAATCATATGCATATTATATGAGATGGAAATGAATGATTTAACATATATCATGTGATAGTAATTCAGTTAGATTAATCTTAATATGCCTTTCACATTGGATAAAATTATTTAAAGTGAATTTAAACTTATGATTAATTAAAAAAGTGCAATAAGCCATTCACTAAAGAGAAATAAATCAAACTAATGTTCTTTAGAAAGTGGCTTAAAGTATGGATAGAAAGAGCAATCCTCTTTCTTCTCTTCATAACACTTAGTTGCTAAGTGTAATCAAATAAAAAAAGAAAATATAAATTAAAATTCTCAAATCACTTAAAAAACTTCAAGTGAAACCAACTTTTCATGTTAAGTTGAATCCTTTCTAAAATTAGAAAATGCAACATTAATGCTTAGTAAGACATACCACACAAGCCTTAACACACTCATTAGAATTAAGTCACCACTTATAATCCTAAGTTAGGACAACGTTATGGTGTATTTTATTTTGTGATGTATTATTTTAGACTAGATGTTATGGTGTATATTTTGTAGACTTGATGTTAAGTTGTTCTTAGCCTAATCATATTTTTTGTAGGGGATTGTGCTTAAGGGGTGCTTAAAAATAAATATTAATGCTCTTTTTGTAGGTTACTTAAACCCCTAAGCATAATCCAAGTTAAGATAGGTGGGCTTGGTTACCCATGTGTAAGGTGCTAAGTCCAAACTATACATACAACTACTTGGGATTGTATGTGTGTTTAGCTAACACTTATTTTGTAGGTGTAGTTAAATTTACTTTTCTTATTTTTAATGTAATTTTGTATTAGGAATTAGGAGTGGTGTTATGGGGGATTAGAATAAGCATTGGCTAGAAGGCTTTGTCTTGGGGTGCCATGTGATGGCTTGAAACCAACCAAATCAAAGAAGCAAGGAGGAAAGAAATGAAGACATGAAGAATGAAAAATGAAGACCCTCCCCATAGCATTCATACATCATAAACCTGTAATTATTATTTTATAATTCTAGGTTGTATAAGGGTAGAGATGGGCTACCCATCTTTTCTTTACAGGTTATATGGCGGTACCCGACCACACCAGCCTATTATTCTTTTACGATAGTTATAAAAAAATTTTTGATGTTATCCTTAAACTGCACATTAGGATGGCATGCTCTTTGTAGTTTCTTAAATATTTTATGCTTTAATGTGTGGCCCTTGATGCGATTAGGCTCTTAGAATAAAATAAATTTTCTACCCAACTGTAACTCATAACTAAAGCTTTAAACAACTCACAACCTCATCATAAAGCTTATCAAGATAATTAAAAGATTCAAGATCCCTTACTCAATCATGAATATTTTTTCACACTAAAATAGAGATTTACATGTACATGGGCATCCCTTGTGGTGAAAAATACCCCTTTCTCACTGATTTAGCCAACAACTTATCTTCATCATGCATACAAACATCAAAATCACAAAGCCTTTGTCAAAATGATGTGCCAAAAATGAAATAAAATTTGAAAAGATTTTGTATTTGTAGATTAAGTCATTACTTATACCACTCATGCTCTAGTCTCCTAGGGAGTGGGTTTAAGAAATTTAGTCTCTTTTTTAAATAAATAAACTACCTTAGTCATCTTGCAATTCATAAAACTAGACTATATGATTTTGAATCGTAGGAGGTGTTAGCTGGCAGCCACTCCATGCGGTTGTAAGTCCAGAAGTTGGATGGTTCATCCTCTCTTATAGAGGTGAACCTTTATGTCCAACTGTCGCTTAAATTTAGATCATTCTTTGGTTCTTACTAAAGCTCCCTAGATTTAGGATCTACGGTAGCTATTTCCTTTGAGCTACAAGCATAAATCCTCACCTCTTAGGCATTTTTATAACCTTGTGTTGTTGGATTATAAGCCCTAGTAATCTAATAAATTTCAATTCAAATAAATAAATCTCTTTTCTTTCAAATGTATAAAGCCCCACCATAAGATAGGTTGGAATGCTCACTAGGTTTCCTAGTATCATGAGCATTTCCTACTTCCTCCTTTCGGATTCCAAAAATAAATCTTCTCCTTGAACTTTCCCATTATATTTTCTAAAATAATCAATCCTTTGATAGTCTTAACCTTGAAATCTTTGGAGATAATAATTATCTACTTTAATTGAGAGTATTCTTAGGGCATTTCACTCCCTAGGATGTAATTAACTATGGATGCTTACCTCTATAAAGAACTTTAGAACTCAGTTTAATATAAACCCTGTTTTATTCATCCATATAAACTATGGGAAAAATCTCTGGTATATTCGAAGACCCATCATACCTTATGAGTCCTTATTAGGTGATTTGGTTCAATGAAGGGTGATGCCTCTGTCTTTCAAGATAATACATCATACCTCAATGTCATACCCAATCACTTCAAAAAGTTCTCCCTACGATCTATGTAGAGTCCCCCATGACATTCAAAAATAAACACCATAGTAGTCTATATCTTTATCATTTTGGAAGTTTGAAATTGATTGCACCTCATTGATTAGAAAATCATCATCTTCATAAAAGAGTTGATTATTTACATCATCATTTGCTGGTTAACTTTTTTCAAACCAATGTTTTTAGTTGATAATAAAAGATTCAATTCCATTGTCATCTTGTGGAGCTAACTCATATTGAGTTGTCTCGTCATTGGCAACTTGGGATTCTTTAGGTACCCAAATCGATCAAGAGCTTCCAGCAGTAGATCTTTAGGAATCTATCCTGGATGTCACACCCTGCTATTCACCAGATGAATTATATTGCTTTTTTTCCATGGTGGTTGTTGGGACCTTCCAAAAATTGGCCACTTAGTATCTTTATATCTAAGGGCTCTTTATTAGTGTTCACTGAATATAATACTCTTAGGTCTTGAGTTTTACTCTAAGCGAGCATGATATTTTTCTGATTTTCCAACCTCTCTTAGAGTAGAAATTTAATATATTAGTGACTTGGCTCACCAGTTTTTAGATTCTTCTTAGAAGGTTTCTATTTTTAACATCATTTAGGACCTTATAGATTTTGGAGGAGACGATCTCCTCCTTCCATGGTTGATTCTGTGTACTAGAATATGTATGTTTATCATAGAAGGACTTCTTTATAGCTCTTCTAGAGCCATTTCTCTTGACCCATTAGAGCAGATCGAAGTTATTGTTGGTTGCTATGTTTTCTTCCACCAGTGAGTTATACTATTGTTCCAAATTAATTGATAGTATGAAAGCTCTACGATCATCATTGTATTTTCTTTGAGCTCTCCTAGACATCTTGGTGTCTAAGGAAGATGCTTCGTGATCATTGTTGTCTAGAGTAAAAATAGCCTCTTGTGGGATAGTAGGCTCCCCAGATGTACTACTAAGTGAATTGATGATGATGGATTTCAGTTTGGGCTTAATAGCCACTTTATCCTTAGCAGGGGTAGTCAGCCTTTCCTCTGATAGCCTATCAAAGATAAAACCCTTCTTGGAGGTTAGGGATTTAGGCTTGGGCTCATTGGAAATGATCACATTCAACTTATTTCTCTTATCGAATGCCTTTGGCATTCTAGTGCCCTTGATGAGAGGCTTAGTTATAGGTCTAATAGATAGAAACTGGAGAGTAGCTCCAACAGAACTAACATTTATTACAGCCTAAGGGAATCTAATAGTGGACCACTCTCGTAGCTTGATAGTTATCATATTTGTAATATTTCCATTATGGGTTTTGAACCTAATAATAGAAATTTAAAATTTTAAAATATTATAACTCGATATTTAAGTCTATGATGATACCATATAATTTAAGTTTTTCAAAGCAGGGATGGAGAGAAAAGTAATCCTCAATAGAGTTGTCAAAATCCTGATTGCTTATAAAAACACCTTTAAGGATGCTCTCCACTATCTTTATTGAGATGGATACGTGAGTATGTTTTTCATGAGGTAGATTGATATATATATATATATATATTCAACCAAATTTTCCCTAACATTAAGTTAGAGTTTATTTAAATCTAGTTTGTACTTTTTATGAATGCAAGCCTTCATAATTAATTACCCCTCTTATCGCAGTAAGAGACCACTCTCGATTAAGGTTGATAAAAATCATATCTTCTTGATATGAATTAGTGTCTAAAGGTGTGTGGTATAACATAGATGACTATCTAAGAGAGATAAAAGAATAATTTTGATCAAGATCTCATGGTTCCATCATCCTAGAATTATATTATTCTAGTCTACCAACATCATAGGGCTAGTCATAATTCTAGGGAGTCGGATTAGTAGCCATGGGTTGCCTCATCTCAAATATTCTGAGTATACTAGAGGTTTAGTGCAGGGGTGTTCGCATGACAAACATATGTGTTAGATTTAGATTATGCTTGTATTACAAGCATGGAATGGACTTACATCGATTAGAAAGTTGTCAGAGTGTTCGCATAGAGAACATCTGTTGGACTTATATCCATTTGGAATGTCATATAGGGTTATGTTTGCATTGCAAGTATGGGCCGGACTTACATTAATATTAGAAAGCCTATTAGATTGGATATACATCCCTTCAGAATGCCATCATTGTATAGGTGTTCACATGGTGAACAATTATAAGATGTTCGCATAATGAACAGGTAGGTTGACTGGGCTTACATCCTTTTGGAATGCTAGTATTATGTAAGTGTTCATATGGTGAACAAATTATAGGATGTTCGCATAGTGAATGGGCAAGTTGACTAGGCTTACATCCCTTTAGAATGCCAATTATGTAGGTTTTCACATGGTGAATAAATTATAGGATGTTCGTATAGCTACTGGGTAGGTTGACTAGGCTTACATCCCTTTAGAATGCTAGCTATGTAGATGTTCACTTGGTGAATGAATTATAGGATGTTTGTATAGTGAACAGATAGGTTGATAGGGTGTTACATGGTAACATCAATGCATCAACGTTGGAAACATAGCGCCTAGGATCTTGGTAGTGTTGTGGCACTGTTTAATTGGCACCTTAGCATCGAGTGATTAGTACTGTAACATTTTGGAGCAGATATTCATGTTGACCAACTGACTAGCACTTAGGCACTAATCATATGGCACCACAACACCAGTCAAAAGTCAATTAAGAAAAGTTGGCAGACAGATAAAAGCTTTAAACGGAAAAGATAAACTTTTTGACCAGCACTATGGCATTGCATCAGAGCGTTGTGGCGCTATATCAATGCCTAATACACTTTTTAGTTATAAAATAAATGATAATAAATGCTCTTTTTGACCGATATAGTAACCAACTTGATCAACTGACCAGCGCCTAGGCATTACATGTGAGCACCACACCACTGGACCCTTGTTCGAGAACCCGAAAGGCTTGCATCACTGTGCTAAGTTTGGTTTAAAAATAGACCCAATCTTGGGCTGCAGATTTTTTCGTTATGTAGTAAACCATAGAGCTTTCTTCTTCTTCTTCTCTCTCTCTCTCTCTCTCTCTTTCAGCTTTCTTTCATTTTAGAGAAGCAATCATGCTGCTTAAAATACTTGTTAACAAGAGGAGAGTGACAATGTCAGAAGCAGAGAAGAAATATCAGCATGCTCTCACCCACAAGCATCTTATTTTGGAGAGAAGCTTCTACAATCCAAGTGAGAGTGTGGAGAAGATAATCAACAATCGCGACTGGGAGAAGCTAGCCTACAAGAACAGCTTATGCGCCATTCCAGTGGTTCAGGAATTATTCGTTAATGCAAAGGAGCACTAGGATAATAAAGTTTTCATTTGAGGGAAACTTGTAAGTTTCAATATTATTGTCATTAACATGTACTACGGTTTGCAAAATATTATATATGATAAATATCTTTTGTATTATAAAAATCATCCAGATTTTGATGAAGTCTTTAGTTTTCTCACTGGTGGAAATTCTAATATCTGGTGGAAATGATGGAAGAAAATGATTATTAACTTTCCTGCAGCTTGCCTAAAAATAAAGTCTAAGGCCTGACACTTTTTTTTTGCTAAGCTGATGCCTATTGGTAATATAAGTGACGTGACCAAGGAAGGAACCGTTTTGAATTTAGCTATTCAAAAGAGTTTTATAATTGATATAGGAAAGATTATTTATAATTTCATTTGCAATATTCTTAGGGGAAATACTATTGCAGGATTTGGTTATCCCTCTCTTATTTATAGTTTGTGCACTGCGGCGGGTGGGTGCGTTAGGGGAACTTGATGAAAAAGTTCTTATTTAGAAGGCTCCTCTAACGAAGAAAATAATCGAGGATTTAGTTCAAGGTTGGAGGTGGGGAAAGCACCTATGCTCCACATTCCTCACAACTTTGATCCTCATCCTTGAAGACCTTAAGTGAGCAAGTCTCGGATTTATGAAAATAAGTTGGTGAGAATAGACCTAAGCAAGAGGCTTTAGAAAGAAAATTTGATTATTATATGGATCGAAAGCAAAAATAGTTTTCTTACATGGTTCAATTTAATTTGGTTTTAGTTCATATGTTTAAAATTTGTGATTTTGTAGGTCCGAATCAGGCTTCTTTTCCTATAGCACATCAATATCAACCTTACATGAGTACCCTGCAAGCATCCAAAGAAGGAGAAGAGGAGGAGGAGGATAATTATGATAACTAGTTTTCTCCTTTTTCTTTATTATTTTTTTGTATTTTCTTCTTTTTCTTTTATTATAAAACTTCTTGTAATAATTTTTTATTAATAAAAATATTTTTATTTTGTATATATATATATATATATATATATATGTGTGTGTGTGTGTGTGTGTGTGTGTGTGTGTGTGTCTTTCTATTTTGGGATTTAAAAGCTCTAGGATTTAAAATTATGAAATTTTTTAACTCAAAAATGGCATTGCAGTAGTAGTGCCTCAACGCTGCAAGTCTATAAGACATAAGCTTAAAACCTGAGAGTCCAATGAGGCTTTATGCAAGCCCCCTAAGATAGCCATTTTTTTCATTCTACGAGGGATCATGCGCTATTAACTTAATATACTGGTGCTCATTAGATAATATTTTTTGTCATTTTTACCTAAAGGATAAGTGCTACGATGCTCACTAGATAGTTATTTTTATCATTTCTACCCTACCTGTAAATGTCATAGCAAAACATTAACAGAGTTTACCGCCTAGGCGTTGTATTTCTAGTGCATAAATATTTAAAATTTGTAGCATAACACCTTAGTTATGCTAGATTTTTATGATTTTCTTTAGTACATTAATACTCTTCTCCATTATTCTGAATACAATATCAATGTAGGGAGAGTTTCATTTCACACCAAAACAAAGTTCAACAGTGGAAATGAGCATTTTGGGATATAATGCATCAGTGCTAGGTGAAAAGTGTTGTGTTGTTTTAAAGATATAAAAATTAGGAGTTTAGTGCGCCGACGCTGAAAGATAGCATTCTGACATGGCAAGGATGATACCAAAACCTAAGAGCTTGACACCGTGATGCCAGATTTTTTGGCACCATGGCACCTGGTTGCTGGCGCCTCAATGCTAAGGAATAGAGCATTCAAGGTTTCATTCCCAAGAGCATAGCGCCTCGATGTTTGACTTTAACGTTGTGACACCACCGGACAGGAATCCCATTTTGAATCGAATTCTTTGAGATTTTAATGGATTTTTGTAATGAAATTTCAGTGACATGACACCTTAGCAGTGCTAGAGTTTTACATATTTAGTGCAAACGCACTCTTCTCCCTTATTCTAGATCTAAGATCGACATAGGGAGGGTATTCTTCTTGTTCTGGAACCAAGTTTAACATAGAAGATTTTTAACATGTAAAATTCTGAAAATTTTAGTATTAGGGGGCATTCTTTTTTCTCCGGATCCAAGATCGATAAATACATGCTTATTTTCTCACTTGACCCAAGATCGATGGTGAAACCCTTTTAAATTTACTTTTCAAAGAGAAAATTCACATAAAAGGAACATTTCCAGAAATCTATTACCTTGAGTTGATGAGATGTTGTTCTCGCAGTGACGGAACACGTGCTTGAAGACGGTATAGATGAACTGGAGAAAGAATAAGGCAAAAAGACTATAGCGAGTGAGTGGAAGAGGGGAGAAGAAAAAGTTAGGGGGGTTTCTTTCCCATTTTTGTAAGCAATTTATCTCCTATGGGGGCGGTTTTACACTCCATAATCGTTCCCCCCACTCCATTAGACGGTTATTATTGTTGGGGCGGGGATGGTGGCTTTCTTGATTTTAAAAAATTGAAGATCATCATAAGGTCTAGTATCACAAAGGCTACATATCACTTGCAGTAACGAATGCTGAGAGCTTCTACATTCTTATGAGGCACAGCTCATGCGATTGCAAACATCACACACTCGGGTTATGTCTAATTTCATCATTTTTCATTAATTTTTTTAGAACAATGACCTATCATTTGGTCACAAGCCAAAGCATGAACCCAAAAGGACTTTTAGTAGACTTTATACTTGGATTTATATTTCATGTGTTGCATTATGTAGTAATAAGCATATTTAATCATGTGTAAGTGTTGTATTAGAGATGTGATTGAAAACATGTGAGTTTATGTATTTAATTTTATAAGTGTGGGACTAGCACCTCAACGCTACACCTTATTGACTTTAGTGTTTAAGAATCAAGAAGCTGACACCTTGACATTAAGATATGGCACCACGATGCTAGACTATGGTGTCATAGAGCAAGTTTGTGGAGCCTCAGTGCTGCGAAACATATTTTTTGACCTTTTATTCAGTTTTTAGTAGTTTCTCTCTAAAGGACGCATCCCTTAGAGTATTGTAGTTATTTAAAACACCTATTTAGACTTAATGAAGGACTTTTTGTCTTTTGTGTAAAATTTAAAGTGAAAACTCCTGGTTGAAGCATTGTGGCCAGCCATCTAGGAGATTTAGTGATCTCTCGCTATCCTTCTACTTTGGTGAGTAGAACTTCTTCATCTATCTTTCGCTTTGGTGAGTGGAAGATCCTTGGAATATTTCCTTCCAATTTGGTGAGTGAAAGACCATTGGAGCATTTCTCTTAATTCACATCCGCTGTAAAATCCTACTCTCCGTGATCGCACTTCATCATTTATGGTATCAAAGTGCAAGGTTTGGAGGTGTAGAGAAAGTATTCACATATAATTCATATCAAATCTAAGCAAAGTTATTTCTATACTTTAGATTTTGTATAATTTTTTTTTTACTGAATTAGTGATTTTGCTTGGAAATATATGCTAAATATATGCGGTAGCCAATTCTAAGAATGTTTATGTTATTACCAACTAGTTGTCTCTACTTATAAAGCCTAGCCTTTCCCCCAACTTAACTTCACCACAAGACATCATACTTGAGTGACAACTTGAGTAAGGGAGAGTTCACTAAATAGCCTGACTTAAATATTAACCTTACAAAAAAATAAAAAATCATATCCTTCCAGATTTTCTATTATTTCTTTTCTAAGTGTGTTTAATGTTTTATAGTATCCACAAGTCACTTTGTATTTATTGAAGGCTAGTCCATCTTAAAGCTTGTGCATCTCATTTGTGTTAAGTTTAACTCACTTATTGCATATTTAAAATCATTACTTGGAATGTCATATTGCATCCTTTCAGTTACATCATGTCACATAAATATGTTACTTTAGACCAATTAGAGGACTTAACTATAAGAGTAGATGAGATTTTCATGAGAAGTGAAAACAAACTCACTAGAATAGAATACCTTCTCATGAACCTCACTGCACAAATATAAATCCTAGGTGCTAGGCTTCAAACCCCACTAAATATACCACGTCTATATAGTGACAAACATATTGCTCCAAATTGGGACTTCCACCATCATCCTACCTAAGGTAAAGCAAGTGGAATTTTGGTGTTATGGAGGAAGAATGTTGTACAATTCAAAATCTTGGAAGCCATGAACCAGTGCATATTTGGAGAAGCCACATTCAACAAAAATAAGGTTTGGAATATTGTCATTGTGTATGGCAATAAGAAATATCATGCTAGGAGGGATTTATGGAACTTGATGAACAGCTTTGCCAATAACTCACTCCCCCTCATAATTGGGGGAGATTTCAACTGTATCTTAGCTGCTGATGACAAGAATGGGGGCAAGAGATTTACTTATTCTCAAGGTGTGAAAGAAATGGAAGAGGCTTTCCTCTCACTAGATGTTCAGGATAGGTTTTACTGGATCCAAGTTCACTTAATGCAACAGTAAATCAGATCAGAACAAAATCTGGGTGAGGCATGACCGTATACTCATCAATACTACTACTCTAGACCTCAATCCAATAGCAAACACCCATCACCTCTTGCGGATTACATCTGATCACTATTCAATTATGCTAAAATATTTCTAGTCAGGGCAAAGCCTAACTTTAGGTGACAGAAATTTAAAGATGTGTGGCTTTCTTACCCGATTGGAAGATAGTTTGGGAGGGAGAAATGGAAGAAAACTAATTTCGATTCAGCAGCTAAAAGTCCTCCATACAAAGTGTGAGAGATCACTGAAAGCTCTCCATCAATGGAGCAAAAACAAAATCAAGGAGCTAGAGGATTGAAAATCAAACCTAGAGGCTGATATCCATGATATCTAGCTACTTTAAAACTAAAATTTTGGGTTAAATGCCGAACAAGAGATAAAGCTCAGATCATGTATTCAAGAGCTAGCCACCACTCTCTTGTGCATCAACAGTTGGTGGAAACAAATGGCTAATGTTAGATGGCTTGAGGAGGGGGATGCCAACACTAAATTATTTCACACTGTGGCTTCTGCTAGGAGAAAATTATACCAAATCAAGACTATTATGATCAATTACTCAGAATTTTTTGAAGATCCTGCTAATATTATGAGGACCTTCACTGACTATTTTAAAGATACATGATAGGATATTTCTACCTCATAGGCCAGCATTCCTAACTATGACACTTTCCCTAAGGTTCCCAATGAAGTTGCTATTACCCTGACTACTCAGATTTCTGAAACTGAAATATGGGAAGCCATCATATGCATGGGATGCAAAATCTCTATGCCACCAATAGCATGGCATTACTACTTCCTTTCTAAACTCATTAAAAAGGAGGTTTGTGATACAATCATGGAGTTTTTCAATAACAAAGACATGGAACCAAGCTAGAAAAACATGTTAGTGATCATAATTCCTAAAATTGAGAATGCCAATACCCCATCCAAATTCAGGCCAATCAGCCTTTGACAATCCATATACAAGGTGGCTGCCAAAATTTTGGTCCTCATATTGAAGGGAGTTCTCCCCAAACTTGTGTCACAATAACAAGGAGCCTTTATTCCAGGAAGACGTATCTCGGAACATTATTTTCTTGCCCAAGAGATCATTAGCAAATTCAAATATTCCAAGTCCAACAGGGGATACATGACTCTCAAAGTTGATATGGAGCAAGCCTATGATAGAATGAGTTGGGAAACCAAGCATGTGGTCATGGAAGCTATGGACTTCCCCAACCTTTTTATCCAATGGGTGCAAGGATGTGTTCAAAATCTTAGATTTGCTCTCCCTATCAAGGGTCAGAAAACCAAATGGATCAGTGCTAATTGTGGCTTTAAGTAAGGATTCCCACTCTAACCCTACTTATTCATCTTTTGCTCTAAACTTCTATCTATGGCTATTCATCAAAGAGACAAAACCTTTGGAGTTCTTATTGTTAATGGAGGAACTAGAATAAATCACCTCCTATATGTAGATGATATTTTAATTCTAGTAGAAGCTAACATGTGTGCAGCTAGATACATCAAGAATATCCTTAAGAACTATTGTGAATCGACTAGACAAAAGGTCAACAACAACAAATCATCCATTCTCTTCAACAAAAAGAATCTTAATTAGAGAAAAGATAGAATAGCACGAGCTATGGGCTTCAGAAAGGCTGATGAATTTGAATACCTTGGAATTCAACTTGTCATGAGAAAACCAAACAAGGGTGACTTCACTAAGGTTATTCAGAAAGCCATGTCTAAGGTCAGAGCTTGGGGAAACTGCCAACTATCCATTGCTAGGAGGGCCACTATGATCAGAACTTCGATCTTAAGCATCCCCACATACCTCCTCACCCACACCACACTTCCTAAGGTTGTTTCCGAAAATTTGGAGAGGCTTGCTAGGGAATTCCTTTGGAACAAAGGACATAACACTCATGGGCTGCTCTATGTTGCTTGGGGAGAAATTTGCCAACCAATCAGGTTGGGAGGTCTCGAGTTCCACTCGACCAAGAATTGGAGGGGTGCTATGAGGGCTAGGTTGGTTTGGCAAGTGCTAAACATTAGGAGCTCTATGATAAGCAAATGCATCCTGAGACCCTGGCTTTGGTGTAACAACCGCCTGAGGTGACTCGACTTCAAAGATGGGTGATTCTCGAAGATTAACTGATTAGATGAGAAATTGAAAATGTGAACGAAGTTGACACATTGCAACAGACTTGGATTGGAGAGAAAAAGCTTGCAAGATGGCAGACCTTCATCAACACCAACTTTATAGAAAATGGGACTGTTGCTGAATTCCTCAAGGATGTGGGGAATGGGATATCCAAAAGCTGAAGCTGAGCTTCGGTCAGAAGTTCTGTAATAAAATCCTTGCTCTTAAAAGAGCTCAAGGCATGGGAGATGACCAACAGACTCTTGTTGTAAACCCAATCAACACGACCATCACAACTATGGCCTACAACAATCAATTAAAAACCATGGAGAACTACTACAGGTAGATACAAAACTAAAAATGCACCCCAAAGAAGTGCTATTTTGGTGGAGATTAATGCATGGGGCTATCCCAACAAATGAGTGGCTGCATAAATGAGATATTAGTGGCAACTGTGCTTGCGTATGGGGATGTCTTGAAGCAGAAAATAACAACCACATTGCTGTAAATTATAGAAATCTTCAACAAATCATTATAAAGGGTGGTGTATCTTCAAATAGCATTGAAAGCATACAAACCACCCTCTTAAAAATGGTGGGGCGTAAAGGCACTAAAGTATGGCAAAAGTAGAATTCAGTGCCCTTCCAGGCTCATCATAATCAAATGGTGAAGCATATAATTTATCCATTGAGGAGCAAGTAGACAATCAGCTCCAATGGGCTATTCTCCCTCATTCCAAATTTCAACAAGATTGAAAGCCATACAAACCACCCTTGTCAAATACTCTAACAACATGGTGATAAAGCATCCATTATAGTGTATCAAAACTGGAAAGTAGAATTCTAAAAAGCATGGAAGGCCGTTTGCTACACCTACTATCATGGCAGCTATTGTGTCTAAGGCTCTCACCCACACACATAGTTTATCCATCGAGGAGCACCAGACACTAATCAGCCCAATGGGCTATTCTCTTCAACAACTTGGTATCAAGCTGCCAAATTTGCAACAATATTGAAAGCATACAAACCACCCTCTCTAATGTCAACATCCAACAAATGGTGATAGGCCAAATCTATTATAGTGCAGTGTATCAAAACTGGAAAGTAGAATTCTAAAAAGCATGGAAGGCCATTTGCTACACCTACTATCATGGCTATCAGGTTCAAGTGCTCACCCACACACACGCTGTGCCATCATGTATACTATTCCTCCATGTTTTTTTTTTTGATATTTTGGAAGATGATAGAAGACACTTCACATCCTCTTAGTTTCTCTTTTATTTATTAGTATTTGTATTAGCTGGAATAACTCTCTTTATATTTTAAAGCAAATGCAATTTTTTTTTTTTAAAAAAAAGGAAACTGGACCTCCATGCTTTAGGTTCATATTTCCTAACTTATAGTTTGACCATTTTTTCTAACTTATAGTTTGACCATTTTTTCTTACATTGACATTTTGTGCCACATTAATGATCCTTAGTTCTTTAATTGAATCCTTTTTGTATTTAATTTGTCATTGTGAGATAGGGATATAATGTTAAAAAAATAGTAAGTTCAAGATTTTCAGAGAAAATAATAGATTTCATCATGACTGGACCTCAATAAAATTTAAGATAAATTCATAATTCATGAAAAATAAATCAACAATAATATTTAGATAAAGCCAACTCTCTATAATCTTAATTTGATTGATTTCCTCTAATGAATTTTAATAGTTAGTTTATTAATTTAGTTTTTTTTTTGTTTTACATCAAACCATTCCCCATTTTGTCTATTTGAATTTTATAGATTTGATATAAATTCAATACTTGACCATCCTAATCTTTGTGAGATGATACTTTATATACTCTTTATTACTTAGGGTGTATTTGGGGCAATGGTGGTAGTGCGGTGTGATGTGAAAATGCTTCACAGTGTCGTTTAGAAAATACATTTTGACAACATTTTGAAAAATTCATGGTGAAAATATTAGCGAGAATTTGCAGTAGAAGCCACACTGCCAAAAAAGCTATGATCTGAATTTTTTATAATAAAGATAATTATAATATCCATCAAGACTTTTTAGATAGCAGCTTCTCCTACAGCTGCTCTACCATTGCTTTTCAAACCACTGAAGCTATCCCAAACAAATCTTTATTATGATCACATACTCTTATGTGCACAATCAATTGCAACCACTATCTAATAAAAAATTTGGGGTGGTGCATACCCTTCTTCTTACTACCTTTGATGCACGTGCTCCGTATATATATATATTTTTTTGGTAACGAGGTGTCCACCCCTGATCCCACCCACTTTCGCAAGTACTGATATACAATCCCTGTAGTCTAAATGGCAACCAACCATGTTCCAAAGAACCCACACTTATTTTCCCCGCAGTTACACGCCGCCTCGAACACCAACACTCCAATTTCCGCATTAACTGAGCTAAGCCCTAGTTGTGCTTCGTTATTAATCTTGCCTTAACAAGTTTTCATAGTTAACAATATGACATCACGTAGTAGTTGATGGCTTACCCATTATTATTCTTAAGCTTTTCACAGGATCTTCATTATTTATGTGTATTACTAAGAATTTTAAAATCTCACATCTTATTTTCTCATCAAATAAAAAGAGTTAAAGAAAAATATTTTTTAATTATATGTAATCAAAATATTTATGTAGTTTAATATATGTGACCCGAGTAAAAAAACAAATATTTTGTAGACATTATTTTGTTATAAATTAAATTGTAAAAAAAGTTTGAAAGATTTTCATAAATATAATTAAAATTAAATTATATATATATATATATATATATATATATATATATATATATATATATATATATATATATATATAGCACGAATATGGCCCACCCCTCGATCCCACCCACCTTGACATGACTAATTCCCAAGAGTTCAGCGCAACTAACCCAAGACTGCCCAGGTTCACCTCTCTTCCTGCTAAATCACCTCGGCGGACCTGAAGTAGTACCAACCTACCACTCAACTAAGCCCTGAGTATTAAATTATATTTAATTATCTACTTTTTAATATATATATATATATATATATATGTATATATATATATATATATATATATATATATATATATATATATATATATATATATATATATATATATATATATATATATATATATATATATATATATATAGCTCTGATATCTTTTAATGATTTTTTGTATGGGCTTTAGGATTTATTTGGGATGATTATAATTTTTTGTAAAGTTAATTATAAAATTATTGTAAGAAAATAAATTTTTTTAAAAAGTGAAGTGTTAAAAATATTTTTTTTTGAAAAATTTAAACATCAATTTTCTAATTGTCAGCGCATTCTAAAAATTTTAATTTTTAAAAATATATTTTTATCATAAATTTTTTTTAAAAAACAGTAAAAAAATAATAATTAAATATAATTATAATTATTTTCTGAAAATTAAAATAATAAAAAAAAATATCTCAAATACATCCTAAGGTGAGTTAGCTGTTAACAGCCTAGTTTGCTCCATCTGAGCCTAAGCAGAACAGCTAGGCCTACTTGAACCCCATGAATTGTGACGCGACTGTGAACTAATTTGCCGTGTTCTTCAAATTTGAATCACATTCAAATTTTGTGGTTTGTTTTTTCCCGAAAAAATTTTCGTGGTATGTTGGTTTTGTTAGTCTAGATAGGTTTCTCTTCGAGATCTAGGGCATTGTTTGTCGGAGAACCCTCGTTTTGCTCTCAAGCCAGTTGAGGTATATGGAGCGCTTCAGTTCCCAGCTATATGAAAAGTACGTTAATCTCAAGGTATTTCCCATTGCATCTGTGAGTTGAAGCAATCTTTATTTCGTGGATCATGATCTACTTGATGTTTCGATTATTGACATTGTCATGGTTTTTCATCGGCATTGCAGAAGAGGAAGTTCACTGAAATTGAAGATGCCAATAAAAAAAGATTCTCCGACACATTGCAATATCAATCAGGTATTGTTGCTTTTTAGGGTTGAGTTCTCCATGTTTTTGATTTCGCCTCGACCAATCAGGAAGCCTCGCCTTGACCAATCAGGAAGCTGGACTTATGGTCTTTTGCTTGCAAGATGTTTGATGATTTGCTTGAGAGCTGCACAGTTCATTTATCATTGTAAATTTTTCTTTTTTTGGTCAGCTCTATTTAGGGTTTTTGTGAATTTGTCTTTAAGTTTGGGGGTCATTATAGTTTCAAGTGATTGATAGTTGAATTTCTTGCAGCTATTGAACAGCTGATAGAAGATCTGAAAAATGAAAATGACAATCTGCATTGGCGAAGAAGATGTACGTAACTGCACAATATAGATAAGCAATTGTGATAGAACAGAAGCTTCATGGTATCATGTATCATGAAATAAATAAGAGAGCGGAAATTCTCAATAATAACTGTTACTTTGGTTTGCAGTTTGCAGTGTCCATGCAGGAACATGCAGAAGAGCCAGAGCTTCTGCTTCAAGAGACACAGAAAAAGTATGCACCAATGTTCACCGAATCTCTGATTCTTGATTCATACTTTTTTTTCACCATTTGACTTTCACCATGGGAGGTGACTTGGGGTTACCCATCCAATAGATTTCATCCTCTACATGATGGAGTCATCTCATTCCATGTCACTTGCAGAAGTCACTGCTTTAGTTTATACTGGACTGAATTAAGGTTCTTTAAAGGAAATCTATGCAGTTTACTTTGGATTCTTTGAAGGAAATTCTTATGCAATTTGATTTCTACTAGCATCATTTTGGATGTATCCAATTAGTATAGACCACTTCCAAGTACCATTTATAGTTGTTGATGAGGGTTTCGGCTATCAGGGTTTACCAAATATCGTGCTTTTACTTGCAAGTTTCATATTTTACTTTTTTCATAGCGAAAGTTGATATCAGATTACGATATCAGATTACTGTATTTCCCCCCCATACTTAAATTCTGTTAGACAATTTTTTATGATTGATGCCTACTTTATTGAAGATTATGTATTGTATGCCTACTTTATCATCATTATTAACCTGTAATAGCATGCTGGTTTCATATGCTTGCATCATATTTGAGGTTATTTAGTTAAAACCTTGATGTTTTTAGCTGTTTTAACAGCAAAAGCACTCTACAGAGAAGTTGAGGCACTTAAAGAGACATTAGAACAGAAGTATGATATTTTAGAAAGTGCGACATTGGGATCTCCATGTATAAAATCTAGCAACAGGTTAGAGGACTCAAATGAATGCTTACCAATGAAAAATTCTATAGATACACCATCAGGACAGAATGTAGAGTTCAAAAGTGAAAATGCTAGCTAATATCATGCTGCGCATTAAAATCTTATATGAGAATTTATATTGCTGATAAGGTGTTTAAAGCTTTAGGTTCAGTTGATTGCATGGCATTTATATTGGGGCCTGGCTGATTGCTTTAAGTTAATTTTGTTCATTTAGCTTCATGATGAACCTATGAATGTATCTCTTCTGCCAGACTGTTGCAGATTAACCAAGACCAATTATGGTATGCTTTCTATCGTGAATTTCACATTCATTTTCTCATATACTTTTTTCAGTTGTTCTATATATTATGTTTCTTTGGTGTCCTGTATAATATTTCAGGAAATGGAACTGACAGAAGTTGCAGCCCTTGCGCACTTCATATTCTTTTGGAAGTACTTATTGGCATGAAAGTTTCTGTGGAATGTCAAAGTGAAGGACTATGCTTTTCGGTTATCCATCAAATCAGTGGTAAATTTTGATTATGTTGGAAATTAATGATTCTTCAACTTTTCATATATTACCATGCTTATGCCACATTGTATGCACACACACACACACACACACACATATATATATATATATATATATACAATGTATATACGAACATATAGATAGATAGATAGAATATGAGATTGGCTTTGGCTTTTCTCCTCCTAGAAGGAACACCCCCCTCCCTTGCGTATACCCTTTATATGATTGCCAAAAATTCAGTAGCATCCATTGATTTTGATCTAAAACATGAAAAATTTGTGTATCAATTATTAATTTTTGTGTTGATTTAGCTATTCATCAACTTTGTGGAAAAGTCAATAAGGATAATCATTTGACATATAGAAGTCATTTTATAAATCTAATTTTACCCATATATATCACCATTCAAAACCATCCAACACAAGGAATTTATCATCAAGAGCCCTTGTATTTGATTCCAAGATAATTCAATGTCTCTATGCTTTGAAATCGCAATTATCTTATCATGTCCTTAGCGTTATTTATTTTAAGCATTTTGATGCATTCGATTAATATGATTAAACTTTTCTAAACTTTTGTAGAATATCCATGCCTCTAATTTTAATGATTTTAAAGAGAATGCGTAGTCTTAATATTGCATTTGAGGATGATAATATAAAAAATTAGTAGGGAGTGTAGAATGATGAGTTTTTTCTTTGGAGGAGAAAACTAAAATTTTAATAGAGAGTAGAATGATAAGTTCTTTCTTAAGGAGCCCAAATTACATAGGACCACACATGCTATGACCCTAATTCAAAATGAAGGATTCTAGGAATCATCATTTTGATGACTTGAGCTGAATGCCTTGACCTTCTTAGAAATAAGAAGCTAATTATGGCAAAATTCATTATAATAACATGTAGTTGTAAGTTGGTGCAATTAATGGAGGGAAAGTAGTTTTAATATGAGAAACATATAAAGGGAAAACAGGTGGTTTAATATAGAAACATATGAAGTCAGGTTAATACCGAATCACAGTTTTTTTTTTTTTTTTTATAATGTTGTGTTATCCTTTTCTGTATGGTACAAATAAAATCACCACATGCTTATGAGGATGTGAATCTGATTTTTTTTTTTTTTATAATGTTGAAGCTTATGGTGATGTATGAGCAAAAGAGGTGTTTAAAAGTAAATATAATTCACATGCTTATGAGATGTGAAAAAGCTGGTCTCTGAAGCTTTTGCGATTGTGAAAGCATGAAAGAGGTGCTTGTGCAATATAATACTTTTTCACAGCATGTTTGGTACACAAATCAAATTTTTAAATGTTACATTTTTAAAAAACATATAGAGCTGAAAAGTAAACTATGCATATTGACATAAGATTTCCATAGATTAAAGTTAACACTAAGTACAACATTTAAAATAATAAATAACATGGATTAGTGTATTAGGTCTAATAGAAGTGCATTGTTATTATTATTTTATGTAGTTTATTTTTAATTATTATTATTTCATGAGAAATTATCTGTGGCTGTGGAAGAAGGAACACACCATGCATCGATAATGATGAAGAGTTGATTTAATATGAAGACTATATCATAGAAAATAGATAGAGTCAGTATGACTTTTCATAGTTTTGTTTTGTAATCTTAAGCTGTTGTCTTATGTTGTTTGGTACAGCTAAAGTCACTACTAGTTTTTAAGATATTGACAAGCTAATCTCCAAGTGTTTTTCACGGTAGTGAGGCCATGAACGTGTTGCATCTACAATATAATGCTTTTTGGTAGCATGTTTTGTGTACAAATCAAAAGTGTTAGATGTTTTATATTTTTAAAGCATAGTAGCTAAAATGATTTTTTAAACAAGACCAAGATTTAGGCTGCATTTGAGGTAGTGGTGCGACAACAGCGGGTTATGAAACACAACTCATTTGTTGTTTAGAAGAGCATGACACATCAAAATTTCACAAAACGCTGCGTCAAAAATGCTGTTATAGTGATGAGGAGCAGCATCCATATCCCACGGTTTTGATTTTGAGATATCTAACTTTCCCGCATCCTGCGCTACCTTAAATGCCATTTTTCCTGGATTGGATGGATTCTCCAGCACCAACAGCCAACACCAAAGCGATTTTAGTTCATCGGCCCCTCATCAGTGACAGTCCTTGTTGTAAGTTGATCAATTATAAAGCTGAGATAAGTTGCAAGGTATCCTGCCATGCTTTCTCTCTTCACCCTCATTAATTTTGGGAGAAATTGACAACAAAGCATATTAAAAACAAGTGTTTTTCTTCTAAAATATCGAGAAAATTCAAAGTAGTTTCAGTATATATGTTTAGCATAGTATTCTCATTGCCCTGTTTTAGGGAAAAAAAAAAAATCAATAGGGTTTGAGGGATCTTCTCTTCCAAAGTAGAAAATCAGATTTTTCTGTAAGTAGAACCCAAAAACCAAATAGAAGCTCTTGCTCTCTCTTTGCACAGAATGAAGAGGAAAGGAGTGCGGAAGAAGAAAGATAAAAGGATAGTAAAGAAAGAGGGTCAATAGTGTGGAGGAAGAAGGAATGCAAGAATGAGAAACGAAAAAAATTTACAGATTTAGATGGTTTTATTTCAAATGGGAATATGTTCAATCCAATGGAAGAAGAAGACTATTGGAGGAGTCAAATGAAGGTGGGGGACAAAGGGCAGTGGTTAATAAGTTGATATAACTTTTTTATGATTGGTTTTGATTATATAATAAGACATTTTTTTTATGTAAGTTTTATATCTTAAAATTTTTGTTTTATAGATTATTTATCTTTATAAATTAATTTGTAATAGGACAAATAGTTATCATCTTTCTTACTTTATCTTAACTATTTGCAAGCAACTATATGAATCCTCATCTTCCACCAATTATGTTCTTACTATTACTACATGTAATGTTAATCCTATTATAATATATATGATTATTTTAGTTTTTTATTCAGAAACAATGTCAGCACTACAAATTCACAATTGAATTTTTCAAAAAAAAACACTACTTCAGTAATAGTAGTTTTCTAATAGCAATTTTTTTCTCTCATAATGCTAACTGCACCTAAACACACCATTAAAAAACAAAATTATGAATTGTGTTAATTTGCTTTAACGAGGCTAGGCATAAGCCTCATAAGATAAAAAGAAAAAAAAATCATAAAGTTTAAAAAATTCATAATATAACAAATCATCAATATATTTACATAATTTATCATCATAAAAATTTACATCACAAATCTCAATATTAAATGCCAATATAAAATGAAAGTATGATTTGTGATTCAAGGTAAGCACTCACTTAATATTTCATCATGTCATGAGTATCAAGATCCATTGTAGCTTCATCAACACTTTTATCATATTTGATAATTCTATAATCATTTGATTTTATTTTATCCATATATTTTAAATTTTCTTTGATTATTATAATTTTCTTTTTTACTTCCTCTATTAGTTAACGTTGATTTTAATATAATTAAAATAAAACAATTAATAATACAACTAAATAATTTATCATATTTAAATTATTTTATGAATTTTTGAGGCATTGTATTAGGTATATTCAATATATTTATATGAAAACATAATATAATCTAATATAATTTTTTCATATAACTTTATTGAGGCTTGACCTTAAACATCTAGAGCCATAAGCCTAGATGCCTATTTCTTAAGAAAAAAAAATTTATATAATCCTCATTGGTAACAATAAGATTTAAGCCTTGCAGCACTTTTTGTGCATCTCAATTCGAGACTCATATGTGTCTTAAATGCCTTTTAAACAAGGACGACCTAAATGCTGTGTATAGCAATATTATATGGATTAAAGTTAATTCCAAATGCAACATTTAAAATAATGACCAGGAAGGATTAGTGTATTTGGTCTTAAATAATAGGAATAAGTCTAGTAGTGATGATGATTTTATCGACGGTTGTCAGGCTAGCATATATCCTAAACAAAATTTTGGCAACTCTTTATAATTAGGCTCCGTTTGGGATATCTTTTGCTGTGTGCGAAGTTGTAAAATAATTGTAGAGAAACTGCTTTCTGAAATCGTTGCTTTATAATATTAAATTACACTCATAACCTCCCATGCAATATTCCTTTCACACCATCGTTTCAGACCAGTAACACTAAATTGGCTGACATTCTTTATTATGATATTTAAGACAATGCATTTGCTGCGAAATAACAATATTCAATTACTGTAGAAGAAACCAAAAAAAAAAATATGGTGGGTTGGTGTTCCAATTATTGATTTGGCAATGGTATAATAAATTCATATTCAAAAATTAAATTTGCAATTTTTTTATTCTCTTGTTTGTAATATATAAGGCTCAATTAAAAATGAAACCCTTATATTTACATCATTTATTTCTTTGCGCAAATTCCCTTAAATTTTGCATTTACATTTGTTTCTGTTTTTTGAAGTTTAGAATTGCTTCAGGCTATTTCTTATGATTTTTTTTATACTTCACTTTGCAACAAAAGTTAAAAAGAAAAAAAGAAAAGAAAAGTGTAACTACAAAATTAGAAATAACCATCGGTTCATATACATCTTCACAAAATAAACCCAGCAATATCATTTTCCTAGTAGAGATGCTATAAAGATCTTTTAAAGGCAAATAATAACACTTTTGAGTTAATAACAAAAAAAACAAAAGGATAAAAAGCTTCGCTGCTATAAGAGATGATAAGTTTTAATTAGAAGTGAGCACAATCACAATTCATGGATATTTATGAAGTAATAATCCACATAATGATTTAAAGTAGAAGCCAATGTAAGAACTCCTATACATGAGTTGCATAAGATAATAATTCAAAACATAAAGTTGTTTCTTACAATCTGATAAACTAATCTTTCATTAAGAATATAGTACAATGAGTTATGTCAAATAATTTAATTTTGATCAATGGCCAAAGCATTTGTAATTTGTTCTCATAACTCTATCATTTTCTCTACACCTTCATCATCCTTTGTCTTTGAATATACTATCTCTTCTTCGATATCACACATTGATTGCCCAATTCGATACTTATATGCCTCAGGTGGAACATAAGCTTGATCATAATCACAAATATTGAATTCTTGATCATCTCGAGATGGATAGCGGCATATGTAGTTGTGTAAGGTCATTATAGCTGCAACTATCTTTATTTGCTTCCTAAAAAAATATGTTGATATATCATGTAGAATAGTCCACTTCTTCCGAATACCAAATGACATTTCAATAACACTACATAAGGAAGAGTGTTGAAATATTTTTTATTTATCATTTACCGATTGACTACCTCATTGAAAATCAAGAATATGATATTTTATATTTAAAAAAGGCTTTAAAAAACTTTTTTGTTATTAACATTGGTTTATAAACAACTAACCTAAAGGTGGCATATGAAACTTATATTAACGATTTGCAAACTTGAAAATATATTGTCAAGTGCACTACTTTTTCAACCAGACATAATAAAAGTAAATCATATGTTGAAGTTACACACTGCCATGATTCTTTGTGTTGGTGATCCATATCGACTTGTATAGGCCACCTTCTCGGTATTTGAAACTTGAGCATCTAATTGTGTACAATCGATTGCTCCAATATAATCCTATTTGAGATGATATTGTTATATATTTGAAAACTTTTTAAATGACATGAGAAATTATAATAACAATGGATACGTTGAGTTATTTCCATGTTCTGATAGCCAATTAGTATCTCTCTTGGCGTATTTTGAAATCCAAGATTTATAGGCTTCACAACTTAATTGACAACCTTATTGAAGCCTCTAATCTAATAGAGAAATCAACTAATAGTCTTAGTAGAATGTTGAATCACTCACAAGTTGTTTTTATAGATTCATTATGTGATAAATATATTAGGTGTTGGTCAATACTTCTCTTGCTATTGTTCTAGATAAACCAATTAGTCTATGAACACTTTCTAAATCACATAATTGATTCAAAAAAATGATTTTTGACATACGAAATATATTATGAAATCATCCAGGATGATTGCCAACCACATCAGTTTAAGCTGTTGGGAGTATCATTAAAAGGTACTTATGGATGAGGTGCCCCTCGAGCAGCATGAAAATGTGGTAAAATGTAGAGATTAAGCCTCGAGCAGAGGTCGAGCCCAGTGATGTCTTCCGATAGCAGTAGCAACTTTCGAATTAGATCTTCATGGGAGCAAAGGCATGTCTCTTCCCCAACATCCCTCCAGGTGTCGAGCAAGTTCAAAACTAGTGAGCAACTTAGGAAGCAACATGCCTAATATTATCTCTAATTTTTATTGTTTTATTTATTATTACTTAGATGATTATATTAGATTTGATTATTTAGTTTAACATGGTCTGACAGGATGAATTCAAGTTCTTTGCATGTGAATTCTAATGAGTATAGGATAGTTAATAACTAGATTTTTTTTATTTTTTATTTTGAGGCTTACGCCTTGATCCCCTTCGAGGCTTACACCTTGTGCTATCCAAAGGCAAAATGCTTTGGTTCTCATTTTTGCCTTTTTAAGCCTTGTTGTTGTCAATCTATTTATCTACGACATATGATGAGGTCATACATAGTGTATTCAAAATATATGATTCACAGTACTTATTTATAAGACATAAAGCTACTATAACTATGTATAATGTTGAACCTTTTACAAATAAAGAAGTGACAAATCAAAATTTAGTACTTGCTAAACAAGTTGTATCAATATTTAACACACACACACACCTACAATTTAGTCATTGTTCTTTGGCATCTCTTGATATATGGATCTGATTTTTTTCATATTGTGGCAAACTAAGAACAAAAAACGCATGTTATATATATAGGACAATGAAGCTCTTGTATGCTCTGTAAAGATTCTAGAAAACAAATATCTACTTAAGGATCATAACATAATCATATGCTCTTAGGCCTTATTATTGGCAATATGTTGCTTTCAGTTAAAGTTGTTGCTGTTCCTTATGACATGAAAAGCTAATTCCATGCTATTCATTTTAAAGCTTCACTTATATTATTATAGCATTGGATCTTGGAAAACTGTGAAGGTTGGGACGACTCCTTAGGCAAATTTTTTTTATTCTGAAGTATAGTCTTACCCATTAAGTCCAAAGTCAAGATGCATCTACATTGATTGAATGCAAAATCTTTTGTAAATTCTGCACTTCAACTTCAATGGTTTAGAACTATTGTAATTAAAAATAAAGAAATGTTGCAAGAAATGATCTTTTTTGACTTCTACTTGAGAGCAAGAAATGATCTGCTTAGCTAAGATACAACATTGTTTATGACTAATTTTTTTTTTATTTAAGGGTTATGAGATTTGAGTAGTTTGAATTGTATATGTACCAAGCAAGTCAATGGTGCAAAATGGCATTTGTTATGGTGCATGGCGTGGCGCAGTGCACCCTCTGTGCCATTTGTATGGTGTGGCATGGTGGAACAAAATGGCGTGTTTTTTGCACCATGCACGAGCATGGCGTATGTGACATTGCCCTCATGCATGCGCTAAGTTGATTTTTAAGATTTGATATAAAAAAACTAATACATATATACACACACATGCATATACATACATAAATACACACATACACAACATATAGACAAGCATACATACATAAATAACAAGCATACATGCACACATACACACATACGCATATTCACACATGCACACATTCAAACATACATACACACCTACATACATGCGCACACACACATACATACACAAATACATACATATATACATATATACATAAAAGGAACACATATACAATAGACAGATGTACACACTCACATGCAATAATCCAGAAAATTTGTAAGAGGAAGGATTCGAACCTAGGCCAATCTTTTACATAACAAAAACTTTAATCATATAATAAATGATATATATATATATATATATATATATATATATATGTGTGTGTGTGTGTTTTTCTTATAAATCGCCTAGTTTAGTTTGAATGCTTAGTTAAATGCTAAACGAGTTGGCTTAATTTAATTAATCTGAGCTAAGCTAATAAAGGAGCTTTTTTGACAGCCCTATTCACGAGGAGCTTTGTGCTAGTGTGTCATTTGCATTAACAAATTTGATATGTACTTATATTTCACTCACCATATTTACCAAAGAAGTATCCTTAATCTGAATGCTAGTAGTTCTTGCTAAACACAAAAACTTAACGGTGACAATTTGTTAAGATGAAAATGGAATAATGGGATTTTAGAAGCTTAACACCTACAACTCTGATGCCCTGACTTTTGGATGATTGGAAACTGATTTTAACTTTCATGTAATTTAGTGATAAATTATTGAGATTTTTGAAGTACATAATACCTGAAAATACAAATCATCTGCGTTGAGATGAACTATGAATTTTTAATTTGATTTTTGTTTTTTCAATTCTTTTTTTTTAGTTAAAGCCTGCACATGCCTAGGAAGTTTATGGCTTCAATTTCTCATTATTAGATTTATAACATGACCTAAATTAACAGCACACTATTAAGCCTTGTTGGCTAACAAAATCCAAATTATATGATTGACGATGGAATTTCAGCAGAGCGCTGCTATTATGATCAATGGGTATTTTCAATATCAGTTTTGATTTACGGTCATTTTTTTTGAGAAAAGTAAATTATTTTCTAAACTTCAAACATTTTACAATCCTAAATGCATTTATTTTATCAACTTGGAAAGCATAACTCAGCAATAACATAAACAACAATAGTTACAGTAGTGTAATGTCTTATTAAATTAATGATAAAAAATGTAATGAAAATTACACCATTCAAATCATTTGAAGTTGAAGTGGATTTACCCTAATGAATGCTCAAATATCTTGCTTTATTTCATACATTGGCATGATATTAGGAAACAATTTAATATTTGAGAATAAATAAGCTTATACAACACAATTTTCAAAACAATAGTGAGGATTTTAAAATCTACGCTCAGGATCCATTGACATAAAAATCACTTGCTTATTATGATATTCAATAAGTTTTGTGGAGAATAAATAAGGTGAGATATCTTTAATAACTTCTGAGGTTTGGTAAAGTATTTGAATGATTGTGAAAAGTAATGGCAGTGCAAATAATGGTTGCAATGCTCCTGAGCTAGTTGTGAAATTTGATTTCTTATAAATGCAACTTGATTTTTTTTTCTTGAACTAGTCAAAGTTGATGTTAGTTGACGTTGAGAAGAGCTGCATTTAATAAGATTATTCATATTTTGTAAAGGATCTTTTAAAGGATCATTTGCGTTGTCTATTTGCTCAAAATATTTATCTCTATCCACATCTCTAAGGCTTTCATTGGGAGTCTAAGCATGTGCACTAGTTGCAATCATGCTCATGAACAATAACAATAACAAACCTTTATCCACTATATGTGGTCGGCTATATGAATCCTTCTTCTCCATTATGTCTTATTAAGTGTCAAATTCTCATTTAATTCTAATAAAGTAAGTTCATTTTTATACATTATAACCAAGTATTTTTAGGTCAACCTCTACCTTTATTAACATAAGATAAATCTAATATATCTACTCTCCTAATTGGGTTCATCGAACAACTGTTGTTTTATTTGACCAAATCATCTTAGGCGACTTTCTCGAATCTTATCTGTCATTGGAGCTACTCCAACCTTTTCATAAAAAAAAATCATTTCCCATTTTATCTCTAAGAGTAAAGCTACTCATCCACCTAAGCATCCTCATCTTTGCAACACTTAGTTTTATGCTTCTCTTTTATTGACCAACATTCTGCATTATAAATTATTGCAGATCTTACTACCATCTTATAAAATTTTTCTTTAAGTTTAAGCAGTATTTTTCTATCACACAATAGGCTAAATGCATTTCTTCACTTCAACCATTCAACTTGAATTCTATTATTAACATCTCCATCTATTTCACCATCATTTTGAGCAATAGATTCGAGATATTTGAAATGTTTACTTTTTTAATGACTTGATCACCTAATGTCACAATACCATCAGTAGAAGTTCTACAACTAAATTTACACTATATATATTTAATTTTAGATCTACTCAAACAAAAACCTTAAGACTCTAAGGTTGACCTTCATAATTCAAGTTTCTCTTGGACTCTCTCCAATCTTATCAATAAGATGACTGTTATTAGCAAAAAGTATACACCAAGCTAGATTCTCTCTAAATCCCTTCTAAGAACATCCATAACTAAAGCAAAAAGATATGGACTTAAAGTCGATCTTTAATGTAATCCAACTAAATAGAAAAATATTTTGTCAATCCTTCTTGTGTTAGGACACAAGTAACAATTCTAGTACATATCCTTAATGATTTGAATATAACCAATATTAACTCCTTTCTTTTCTAGAACTCTCCAAAGCACTTTTCTTGGAATTTTATCATATTCTTTCGCTAAATTAACAAATATCATATGTAGATCCTCCTTACTTTCTCTATACTTCTCCATCAAACCTCTCAACAAATGTATAACATTCATGGTAGATCTATTCGGTAGGAAATCAAATTGATTTTGAGAAACATTTATATCACATTATAATCTATGCTCAATTACTCTCTCTTATAATTTTAATGTATGATGCATTAACTTAAATCCTCTATAATTTGCACACTCTTGTGCATCACCTTTATTCTTCAATATAGGAGCCAACAAATTTTTTCTTCACTCATCTGACATCTTTTGTCTTTGAAATAACATTAAAAAGATTAATAAGTCAATAAATTCTTTGATCTCTTAAGCATTTTAACACTTATGTTGGAATATCATCAGGTCTTGCTATTTGTTCACACTTCATTTTTTTTAAAGCTTCTCCAACTCCAAATTTCCTAATACGATGACAAAAATAAAATTATTTATTATTGTTTAGGGTACTAAGGTTACTAAAATTAATTGTTTTCTCAGATTCTTCATTGAAAAGTTTATCAAAATATCTCATCTACTTGTGTTCAATATTATTTTCTAAGAAAAATATTTTATGATTTTCATCTTTAATGCATCTCATTTGAGTTAGATTTTTACTTATCCTATTTATTTGCTTAACTAACTTATACATACATCTTTTATCATATTTGGTATTCAATTTATTTTTTAAATCACTAAAAGCTAAATTTTTGTACATCACATATTGCTTTTTTAGAATCTCTATAAGCCACTTTATATCTTTCTCAATTCTCCGAATTTATATATCTAAATCAAGTTTAATAACAAAGTTTCTTATTTCTTATGTTTTTTTGTAATTTTGGCTCCATCACTAACTATTTTTTTTAAAAGAAATTTTTTTTTTTGATTCTCCAAGCATATTTTTTGAATTTACTTAATTTTACTTGCTACTTTTTCTTATATAATAATAGCTTTCTCATGATCATCTCAAATTCTAAGATCTTGTAGCTTGCTATTAAAAATATTTTTAGTAGTTTTTTTTTAAGTGTTTTCATCTAATCATGGGATAATGATTCGATTTATTTTTTATCTTCCAATTCATCTTAAAATTTAAAACTAATAGTTGGAGTTGGGTATTTAAACTTTCATCTAGAATGATCTTATAATCTTTACAATCTAAACAATTTATTTTTCTTATCAGAAAATAATCAATCTGGGTCCATTAAAAGCAAAATAGAATTGCAGTAAAATAAAATGCATGCAATTAGATTTTCGAGGTTTAAGTAAAAGCATGCACTAGATTTATTCAAATTGTGTTAGCATGATGATGAGCATTAATTATACAATCATTCACTTGCTACAATGCAGTAGATATCAAATGTCCATGTAATTAATTAGATGGCATCAGGCATGCAATAAAAGCAATTCTCATAGAAGGATCAGAAGTAATTGAAATAAACTAAATTCGATTTAGTATCAAATTGGTGTTAGATCCACAGAACATAATAGTTTCAAAGAAATGTATGCTGGTTTGGGCTTTGAAAGATTGCTAATGACGATGAAAGGTCCATCAAAGAGGGTCTAATTAGGACCAATAACTAATTAGAATTTTCTCATTAACACAACCAAAATTTGGCAAGCAAATAGTACACCTAAGGGGGTGTTTGGCAACGAATTTACTAAGAATTTAGATGGCTAAATCCCCTAAATCCTACCAAACACCTTCTAAGGATTTAGTAACCATACCAAATCAGAAATCCAAAGAAATAAATGAAATCGGGTAATTTATTAAATTTAATTGATGATTTGATTTTATTTAGAGATCGTTTAACGTATGGCGAAATTGGCATACTTGTCGCAACTCCTTCCAACAACGCCTATTTCTTCACTCACAACTGACGGATCGTTTGCTCTTCATTCCCAAACTTTCGCCCTAGCTGCAGCTTTGCATCACGCTTCTCTTGGTGGATTGCCATCATAGGTATGATGGTATTTCTTCTCTAGTATTTTAAGAGTTTTTCAATTCTGCAGTGAAAGTAAAGCTGTCCTCTCTATCTATATACTTGTTGGTCAAGTGATACTCGCATAGATGGAATTGGCAGATGGCCATATTTCCTCTACAGATTGGTATGAAGTAATTTTCACGTTTTCTAGTAATGGTCCTATTGGAGGCTTTTGGATTTGATATAGCAGGTTGGCCTGGTTTGTGGATTTATTCATAATTATTTTATTCTGTTGAGTATATGATAAAATTGGTATTGACTGAAAAATAGCATAATTATTTTTTTTCCTTTGGTGCCACATAAGTTATGTTAACTTCTTAACTCCCATTTCCTCGCTATTTTACACCAAACCCCAGATTTAGTAAATCTTTGGAGCAGATTTGCATTAGAATTTTTTCTTAATAAACTAAAGGGCTGTTTGGTCTCAAGTTAAGTTAGTCAATATGTAATTAGTGTTTATAGAGAGGTTTGCCAAACAATTTTTTTTAGCCACATACATTTTGCTACCTTATTTACCTCCCATTTTCTTCATGTTTTAAGATAAATATCAGATTTAGCAAATCTTAGGAGAGGTATAATTTAAGAGGTTTATTTCATTTCTCTTCAACGCACCTCTTCTCATGCTTCATTTAAATATTAAATCTTGTAACAAATACCAATCATATTAATATTTATCATACCAATCAAACTTAACGTTTATCATTTTATATATCTTTATGGCTTCAAGTGGGATTTACTAAATCTTTAATTCCAAGCTTAGCTTTCCTTTTAAATAGATATTTCCAAAGATTCAGTTTTTTTCTGTGTGAAGATACATTGATGAGTCACGTATCAGAAATTAGTCGTATGTGACGAGTGTTATTAATATAGGTCTATTTATATGCTATTATCTGCTTGAAGCATCATGGCAAGTGTTGCCATTTCTCTAGTGCCCGTATATGATTTCTTCAACCTCATGATAATTTATTCGTAAATTGGAGGGATGATAAACCCCTTAGTATAATTACATGTAGATTGACTGACCACAACTCCTATTCCAAGCATCATACCATCTTGAATGCATAAAGAATTTCATGGTATAATAATGACATAAAACACTATTTTAGCAAAAGCTTTGAACATATTTTTTTATGAAGAAATCTTTTTTAATAATATCCTTCACTCTCCACACTAGCATAAATATGAATAAACTTGCACAACAAATCTTTCAAAGAGGGCCCCTGAAGATGGTTTTTTTTTTAAACCAAGTATCATTAGAAGCTTAATTAGGTAATTAAGTATTATTAAAAAAAAATTTAAGAATAGGTATACCAATTAGCGCGACACACACCATTTCAAGGGCATGGTCAGGCCAAATCTTGATGCTACCCACTTAGTGGGCGACAATTACGCCACTAAGCTTCAGATGGAGCCGCCACTAATCAGAATCCTGCGACATATTAGTCGATCGGCCCTATCTCCTCTGCTTTCGCGATTCGAATTGCTTCCTCCCCATAGACTCCGATCGAACTCTTTCATTTCCGTCCGAGCATGGTCCTCCCCTCGGAACTTCCGTCGCGTAGGTCCAGCACGCATTGCGTCTTGTCCAGGTAATCGATAGAAACTTACTTTTTTTCCCGACAGCCGCTTTTACGCCGTTTGACGGCTTCCCTCTCCCATCTAGCAGTCGTTTGAAGTCAACATTAGCTTTCGGCGATGATTCCGACGGCTCCATTTCATTCGAGGAAAATTCTCATGGATTCTACATTTTTTACACTTCGTCGTTCTTCAGAACACACGGTAAATCACTTTCTTTATCAATTTATAAATTAATAGAGTATGTGTGCTAGGGTTAAGTTGTATGGTTAGACTTTTGTTTGAGATTTGATTTTAGGTTTGTGTTGGCGTGTTTAGGTGTTAAGTAGGCAAAGGTAATATTAATTAGGTGTCGATTAATATAAATTTTGATTATTCATATAACTTGTTTTGCAAGAATGAATAGAAATTTGTTTACTGATTCTTTTCTATGAAGGCGAATCAGTATCGAAGCAATTCACCCAAGATGTAGGTGAATCGTCGATGCTAAGGCCACAAATACCCGGAATTGAAGCAACAAATTATGAACTTTGCACATTGATTGAGGCGTCACAATCACTCTGTGGCGTTATCCGGGTACGGATTTATAGCGTCTGTAATATCTGACGACGACGTTTGTGAAGTAACACCTGACTAAGCTTCGTTAGTGGCGTCGGGAGGATGTTAATGTTGCATCCACATCAGCTGATCCAACAATAAGGTCAGTAGATATACCACTGACGACACACACTGTACTACATCAGGTTAAGAGGTTTCCATTCTATTCCTTATTGGTTGTTTCTTACTACCTGATACATCAGGTTCAGAGGTCCATTTACAGTATTTATCACTATTAGATGACCTGAATACCTTCAGTACGATGGCTATGGGTGCAACAGTTCTAGCCCACTTATAGGGAGTGCAGAGTCGACAGCCCACCGGCACAAATAGGTCGGTTGCTTACATCTCCTTCAGATATGGGCTTGGGAGCATATTCATATTGGGAAGCCGACTCTGCATGTGACGTATCCTGCTGAGCTTGATGATCTCAGTGTTGGGTTGAGGTATATTTTGTTGATAGGTCAACTGGGTTGATTACCACTAGTCACACATTGCTGCTGGGGAGAGGCGGAGGGATTGCCTCGTCGAGGGCTTAGATGAGGATGTAAGGGGAAGACAACCATCGGTCGCACGTCGATCGTGAGCTTTTGTATTCTCCGCCCCAACAGATCCTCCGACCACTTACTACGCCAGAGCACCAGTGGAGCGTATTTATATAAGTCCTGATATAAGTATTCATCTGAATTCAATATTTATGTAAGTGCTAATTTTACATACTATTTTTCGTGTAGGCGGAGTATATCGTGGCGACTCGGGATATCTTTCAGCCATACTTCGGCGCTGTGGATGATCACCCCTTACAGAGATGTGTTAATAGGTACGAGCTGATATGCAGAGACCTGGATGAGTGTGTACATATCGGTGACACATTACGGATCGGTGCCTACAGAGGGTGTCGCACACCATGAAGCGAGCCATCTACTTATGCGGATCCAGGTCCATCTACATATGCTGATGCAGGTCCTTCTACATATCAGCCTACATATGAGTCACAACCACCTATCTTCCAGTCACAGGACGATCCGACGCAGACTGCCGAAGATCTTGCACTGGAGGGTGACCATCAGCTGCGTGATCGTCCATCCCGTGCACCTGACCACTACACACCTGGGAGTGGTGCGATTCCACACAGACGCAGAGGCGCCGATGTTTAGGTATATTTGTGCGTTATACTACGCTTTGTTTTTATCTATTTCATTCATTGATATGCTGCATTTCACGTCATTACTTTTGTTATATTTCATGTGCAGTTTCTTTGAATTACTTGAATTCGAATTTTGGGAGGATCTGAATTCTCACATAAGTTGTGCATTACTGTACTGCAATTTGCATCATTTTTTATTAAAAATATATGAGGGAAATGATGATGATTTCAGAAGACAATCATTATGTGCACCTGACAACGAGTTTACACTAGCAAATCAAAAGAATCCTTCATATGGGGTGTGCATTTGGTCGATTTGGATGATTTTTATTTTGAATCGACCAAATCAAATAACATAACTATTTTGATTTATTCACCAAATCGTTTTTTTTCTTTTGATGTACCGCAATTAGTTAGAGATTGATGTACCGCAATTAGAGTTTGATATCCATGATCATTTGTCAATTAATTGTTGTAATGCTAGTTTTGTATGGGGCCGGTTCATTAGTAGCGACCGACTCAATCGTCGCCGCCTCAGACTGAAGCCGCCGTAACGGCCTCATTATCGCGATCCACAATCGAATCGACGTGGCGCCCACTAATTGGGCGACTATACCTATTCTTAATTTTTTTTAATTATACTTAATTACCTAATTAAGCTTCTAATGATACTTAGTTTAAAAAAATTACCCCTGAAGATTTACTCACAATACTCTCTACATAAAATTTGTTCCATGTATGATACTTCACAAATATTAAGGAATACTATTTTTTTTTAAACATAAGATTCATCTTAAAGTTTAAAATTAAGAAGCGGCTTGGTATCTTATTTTAGGCAATATTTATCTTAAATCCTGTCTAACAAAATACTTTGGACTTTAAATCATATTGTTTTAATAAATCTCATTTCATCTTCATTATTTCTTAAAACCAAGCTTTGTCAAATCCCACCATTCTCAAAATTTAATGAATTTAACGATTTATTTTATTATATATATATATTTAAATCATAATTTAATTGTTATTTTTATTAATTATTAAAGCTATATAGTCTATGTTATGGTTATTTCATTATAAATTTGGAAAGAAAGATAGTAAAATGAATGTCTTTCTAATATATGAATTGATGGAAAATCTTATTTCTTAAATGTAGAAAATCATATCTATGTTTATCTTAGTAAGCCCAACAAAAGATATGTTGGGTTCGCTCATACATTAGGCATATATTTTATTATATTAATAGCAGAGCAACATGATATAATCAGTGTAGGATTTTTGTCATATGATTCAATAGTCCTACTAGAATTTTGTGTCTCAATAAGTCATTTGCAGATCATAGCTTTGATGTCATTAGGGATCTTTTTTTTTCTGTCAAGAACATTTCTTAATACATTAGTTTAGACATATTTCTCGATATATTATTTCCTAAACAAATTTTTTAACTTTAAAATATATTCAGAATATCTTCGCAACATTTAGTAGCAAGCACAGAAAGTTCGGTTGCTTGGAAAAAAAAATTAAAAAATGCAATCGAAAAAAACAAAAGTATGATGTTGCGTAAAACTCTTAGAAATTACCAGAATGCCAGATTCGATCGTGAGTCGAAGAATATTGAGTACATTTGTCATAAACAAACACATCGAAAATTAGATATTTACTGTTCGTGCGAGACAATTTAATTTCAATCACGCTATCCTTACAATATAACAGTTATTGTTTTATTAACATAAAAATTTCAATTATATTTGTAGATATGAAAGGATTTTTAAAGGGAAAATCCAAAGACCTCGGTTCGATAAGTTCGTGCCTTAATGTAGGGGATGAATTAACAATTCAGTAAGAGGACACACAGACCATTGGTAGAGTTCCAAAATGGCCAGAACATCATAATATTGCTTTCGGAGACATACTCTGGGAATAATTTGTGCAGGGTAATATTTGTAATGGTGTACTAAGGAGAGATAAATGGCCTGAGGTAGTTGCCACACTAAATAGAAAATCAAGAACAAAATACACAATCGCCATACTATGACACGATAAAGAAACGAAAGCATGTATGTATATCAATAATCGTAGTGGATGGGGTTGGGATGAGACGCTGCATATACCGGTTGCACCTGATGAAATATGAGAAGAGGTGATTTGGGTAAATTAGTTTATTTACTCAAGATTTATAGTTCTATTATGTTAAAACTGTAAATCTAATGATGACTTTTATCGTAATGAAATAAGAATATCCAAAAATATGACGCCTCAGATGAAACCTCTTTCAACGGTACCACATATTTGAAAAGATTTGTGGTGATAATGTTGCAACGGGCTCACAAGCACGCTCATCACGAAGCAATATATCAAGAGGAGATATTGAAACCGAAGCAACATATAATCCTGATGTAGAGCCGGTTATTGATAATTTCATGTCAAGCCATGGAATTAATTTTGTAAGTGAGGCAAGAGAAGAAGCAGAAGACTTTATGACTAACATAGATCGCATTACATCTGATCAACCTAGACCAAAGCGATCATCAAGTGACAATCAGCAAAATCGTTCAAGAGCGAAGAAACCATTGGAGCAGGACATATTGACTAACATGCTTAATAAAAATGTGAAAAACGCCGAAGGAATTCGTCAAACTATGAACAAATATTGCCCATACACAATGGATGATTGTTTGACTAAGCTATCTAGTATTCCTAGCATCTCAACTGAGGGTATACTTTGTTGTAATAGATGCGATTAAGGACTGCAGTGACAATAAAGTTATAGTAATGAGGTGAGAAGGTGATTTATTACACAACTGGATAGACCACATAGCAACAACACATCCACACTTTTATGGATCGTTAACATGGTTGTAGTTTGCATTGGAGTTTCAATTTCTTTTTTAGGCTTTCTTATTATATCATTAAGTAGTTGTACTTTTTTAAAAAATGTCAAATCGTGAATGTTGTACTCTTTTATTTGGTGTTATTTTATTATTTTCTTGGTTAAATTTATTGTATTGCATTCTTAGTTAATAAAATTATTGACGTCTTGTATTTTGATTATATGAAATGACATATAATGCTAGAAGAGGGTTGTTTGAACCAGTCTGTTCTTTTAATTGACAATTTTCTGGAGATGACTGATGCTATTAATGCCTTGCTTCTATCTCTTATCGATGATGCTCAAGCTTCCGATGAGCAAAATTATATTCAGAGACCTATATTTGATCGACAATACCCTAGACATAAATACATATTTGATATTTTTAACGGACATCCACGACATTCATACATTTGCTTTAGATTACCGACACAGACATTTATACAGTTTAAAGATTTTTTGGTTAGTTGTGAGTTATTAACTAACACAAGGAACAAGATGACGGTAGAATAATTAGGCATTTTTCTAAGAGGTGTTGCACATGCTCATAATTATAGACAACTTTGTGAATTTTTTCAACATTCATTGGAAACAGTAAGTCAATATTTTAATCAAGTATTGTAAGCCATCGTTTCATTATCTGATGAGTTCATCAACCTACACCGTCGGTGATTGTCATTTATTTATGTGGCAATTAATTTTATCTATTTTTAAGAACGCAAAGTGCAATCGATGGAACATATGTGTATTGTTAATTCAATGAGCAACGTATATTACAATAGAAAAGGATTTACTTCACAAAATGTTATGGCTGTTATTTCTTTCGATCATCAATTTATTTATCTAGCTTCAGGTTGGGAAGGATCTGCAGCAGATATGAGAGTTTTACGTTGGTCAATTGAGGAAAAAGGGTTTCGTGTTTCACAAGGAAAGTATTGCTTAGTTGATTCATGTTACGCCAATACAGACAAATTTATTGTACCGTTGAGAGGCTTTAGTTATCACCTGATATCGGGGGCATACAACTCGTAGATAACAAGAGTTGTTTAATTATCGTAATGCTCAACTATGGAATGTAGTTGAGAGAACTTCTGGGATTTGGGAAGAAAATTTCAAGTCTTGACTCATATGTGCAAATTTTCTTTGGCTGTACAGGATGACATTATAATTGTGTGTGCAGTACTACACAACTATATTGGTCATTATCATGGAGATGATTATTACTTTAATATGTCTCAAACAGAAATGCAACATGATAGAGAATTAAGAGAGGTGATTGTAGATGATGACGACCTTGATGTGCATGAAACTATTGGCGAAAGAGTTCAAGGAGATGGTTTGAGACACAACAGCCACCACAATGTGGGAAGCACAGGTAAGAGAGTAGCTTTGTAAATTAAGAAAAAATAATATTTGATAATATAATTTTTTCATATATATAGGAATTGGGGCGAAGTCGTTGCAATGCTTGACTTTATCAAAGGAGTTGTAAAATGAAATTGCATTATCATAATATCATTTACTAGATCTAAATAATGTAATATTTATATTTTTCTAATGAACATGATATCTTTGTTAAATGATGAATTTTAATTTTAATATTATATTCTTTTTTAATTTATTTTCACATTCTTTAAAAAATTATTATTTAATTATAATAGACTTAAATCCTCAAATAAGTTACCAAACATTTTTCTGGATTTAGCAGAATTTAATAAATTTATTACCAAACACTTTTCAAGATTTAACAGCTCAGGATTTACTAAATCTAGATGTACTAGATTTATTAAATCCTACTTGAAATAAATCCAATCCGTTGCCAAACACCCCTTAAGTGTACAACATGGTCAATGCAATAAGCCTTAAGTGGTCTGCGTGAAGGGTTATAACCACATTTCATAGTTGTGTTACCAAGAGTGCTTGATGGTTACTGCTTTAATAGATCCAACCAACAAGACAAGCTTGCTTGGAAAACTGTGATCTTGAAAAAATAAACACTTTGTAAATGTGGATGCATTCATAAATTTGTGTCCAGATATATGCAGGAAGAAGTGATTTGCAAGTATGCACAAGCAAAACGATAAATCTGGCAAGCATGTGGATAGGTTTATGCATGCGCACAAGATTGTGCAAATGGTTGTAACATGTTATGTGTGTTCACGTTAGGCTTCAAATGCGAATGTATGTTGCATACCACATGAATATGCGTGTGCATTATGTTGTGTGCAGATCTCCCAGTTGCTGACATTTATGTGCAAATATGTGCCTTTGCATGTAAAGGGATGCTATAAGGGTGAAGGATGCTTTTAAATGCACAAAAATCGCTAGTAACATATAATGATAAAAAAAGCAACAAAAAAGTAAAAATTCATTAAAAATTTTCAACTGAAGATTCTTCTAATGCCTTTTGTTGAATGAATCATCAACATATTGAACAAAAAATTGCAAAGAAAACATAACAGATTTGTGCTAAAAAAGTTTGATTCATACATTCACTTTTAATCTAAACTATGATGCTAATACAAAATGATGAGATTTTTGAGATACCCACTTTCAAACAGGCCAACCTTCATGATGGAAGAAGGGTTAAGATTGTGGAAGGAGTCTTCAAACAGAGTGCATAAGTAAGAGAAAGCAAGAAGATTAGGAGGAAAGATGAGCTGAGTTTTCAAGTTTTCATGGCATACAGCCATAAATTCAATTTAAATGTGTAACATGTCTTAAATGACATGACATTAACATAAATGTAACAAAATTAGGGGTGTCAATACATGAGTTGATCCAACAACCTGACCAAAACCCAACTTTAAAAATTTGGGTTTGGGTTGACCTAGTTACTAATCAGTTTGAGTTTAGTTGAAGCATGTGGACTTGATTATTATTATTATTTGGTTCGAATTTGGGTTGACTTGATTCACTCAAAATTAACTCTATTATTATTGAGTTTTGGGTTAAATCAGTTCAAGTCGTGCTAATTGGATTAAGCGGGTCATATTCGAGTTCATTGGGTTGTGTTGATCCAAAAAATTATATGATCTAAATAATAAATACATTATGTGGATCATGTTTAGGTTAGACAAGTTTATGTTAAATATTTTGACCCATATATTAAAGAGATCGGGTTTGCGTTAATCTTATTCAAGTTCAGTTTATTTCGACCCATCAACTTGAATTGTTACCCTAAACAAATTGAAGAATACATTAAGCACAAAATAACAAGATAATAACAACCATGAAGACAATTTTGGAATCATTTTAGATGTCTGGATCTATAAGTTTGTATTGCATAACACAAGACCAATGATTTGAACCTATTGGTCTTAGCAAGCTCTCTATTCTATGTGCCCTTCGTTATATTATATAGCTGATGCTTTAAATATATATTATTGTAGTCATTATTTTATGATTCTTCAAGTTGGGATTCATATTTATGATGACACTTTTAAAAATTAGTGTCCACACGCGTACATGGACACGGTCCGATACGCATGTGACACGACAAAAAAGTGTTCGATTAAAATAATATTAAAAAATTAAAGTGATATGCTTGTCCTAAATAATTGAATTAAAATTATATAAAAAATATTTTAAATATAGTTTGTTATATTTAAAATTATTGTAAAGAGTTTTGAAAATTTAGAGAATGAGATTTGAGCTAAAAAAAGAGAATAATAAGATATATTTATTACAAATAATTAAAATTATTAAAAATTATAATTAAATTTATAAATTTAGAATTAATAATAAATTTTATTCATTAAGATTATTAAAGTACAATAAAATAAATTACTTTAAGTAATATATATATATATATATATATATATATATATATAACTTAATTAATTAATTAAAAAATTTTAATTAAATGACTTATTTTTTTATTTTTAATATTTTATCTATTTAATTTATATATATTATTTTTAATTATTATTATAATGTAACGCGTGTGTCCATATTTTTAAAACTAAAGTGTCAGTGTCTTGTCTGTCTAGTTTACTGTGTATCATAGGAATTCACTCAATACAATTCGGACAATAAAAAAACATGAGATCTTTGTAGGATTTACCTTCCATTCCCCTACTCATGTCTTGTACATTTAGCATAATAGTGCATCACAACATAAATATTAAAATACCATTATCATATAATGCTTGTTTTGAAACATAGAGCCATGCCATTCTTCAATCACATGTTGCCTCTAGAAAGAGGTATTAACTATAAGGTGTTACGCCCATAGAAATTTTTGATCACCAAATCTAAATAAGCTCCTATGTCTTCAATTTGGGAAACTCTGGTTATATCAATCTACTTTTGGGAGAACTTTTCTGACTTCCCTTCATTGGATGCTCATTTGAGAGGGGCTTTTGCCTTAAAAGTCTGTTTATGTGATCTTATGTCTACCACATTTTCATCTTTAAACTTTAGACATTAATTTATCTTATTATGGCTTCAATAAATACGACTCTTATTATCCTCTAATATAATCATATTAGTTATTTCTTCTTTTTTTATTTTTGCTAATTCTTCTTTTCCCTACACTCAACTCAGCTATAATTGATTTTTTTAATCTTAATTGTCTAATTCTTGGATCTATAAAACCTATTCAATATAATTATGATTTATAAAGTTTACCTTCAAATCTCAATTATAATTTTTTTATTGCATTATACTCCTGAAACACAACTTTGTTATAGTGACTTAGATTAAACTCTAGAAGGTATTAATTTTCATGGCCCTTAACCAAATTCCTTATCGTGATAAATTGATAATAAAAATAATATGATTATTCTTTCAATTTTCTCCATGCTTTTTCCTTAATTATTTTAACATAATAATTATTTTCATGCTGAGGTATACTTCTTTTCATAAAACCAAAACTGAAACCCAAATACTGCAATAATTTAAAAACCACTGATAATTTGGTTAAGCGAAATGACCTTAACGTTTGGATTCTATTCGTTTATGCTGTTCTCCCAAGTCATGCAAAGCCGTTACCGTTAGTATGAAATTTTATTACTACAATGTAGTCATTTTCTTAGTATTGTATATTCATTTAATTTAGTTAATAATACTTTTTAGGTTATCGTTTTCTATCCAACCAAGCTTAAAGATCATTTTTTTTGACACTTTTAATTAAAATTAACTGATCAAACAATTGTTGAACTGTTCAAATGCCATATTTGAATCATATCTGCAATGAAAAATGTTAAATTGCTAAATGTACTCGCTTGCTGTGATCTACATTGAACATTGTTAGCAAGTTTATCATTTAATTCCTGTAAACTGCTCTGCTTCCAGGTTATAATTTCACTCTTAGCTGGGTGAGAGACAACGATGGACGAGAGGAATTGTTGTTTTACCGTGTTTCTTCACTGGGAACTATAGAGAATATAGCTCTCGAATGGATGAAAGATGATATGGTTTTCAGCTTGGCCATGTGTCCTGTTTTCTTTGATAGATTGTGTAGAATTGTTGGTCATAAATGATTATAATTTTTTTTCTATTTTTTTTTTTGGAATGTTGAGAGGAAAGATGCTGGACTTCTTCTAAAACACTCCAACTTACTTGATCAGTGAGTGATTATTCGGTCTGTTGTGTATGGTTGCTGCAGCTTTTGAGTTAGATATGTTTTTTTTTTATATTATTTTTTAAGCTGTTTAAGCTCTTTAACCTGAGTTTCAAATTGGTGGAAAAGAGACTTATCAACTATCTTGTTTTCAGATTGCCGCTTTACTGGTATTTGTTCTGTACGATTGTTGTATATTAGCGTCAGTATTTTTTGTTTTATAGGAGTAGCTGTTCTCGAAAAAAGTGAAACCTCATGTGCTTATATAATTTTGAAGATTTTTAATTGTCTAGGATTGTGAGGGCTTTGCCTAGTATTCATTCTAGAAATGAGAAAATTACAGAGTTAAAATCTTTGAGAAATAACATGAAAATCGATGATTGTTAGTAAGAAAAGTCTAAAATCAGAAGAAAATTTATACCAATAATGAGTAGATCATAAATCCAAATAAAATAAAATAAAAGTTATTCAATAATGAAACCAAAAGTGGACTGATGAAGTCGAGCTCAGCAAGATAGCAATTCAGAAATATCCGGATGGACTCTGCCCAAGGAAACCAACTTCCCAGTCAAGTATAAATTTGCTCCAAAATGATATAATCTTTTGATAAGGATAAAACAGACACTGCTTGGTCAATAAGAGAAGGATTCAAAGTTTAGGAATGTGATTACCAGTTGAGTCTGAGACATGTTAGTGTAATATCATTGTTCCAAAAAAAACAATAAAGAGAAAAGCACTCTCTTGTTTGTATCCATATGTAGTTATGAGACCAGCAAAGTTAGATAATATATGCCAATCAAGAGAATTAGTACAAGCTCAGCAGGCAAGGGAGAGAGCTCCTTGCACGATAATAGAAACAAGCTAACAGATAATATAGTAAGCATGTTTAAGAGAAGCATAAAGATTGAATGCAATTTGGCAAAATTTCTTATAATCTTCATTTGTAACTTTTATGTCTAATAGCAAAACATATTTTGGAAATAGTAATGTTAGTATCAGAGGTTTTAGATTGAAAAATGCAAAAAAAATTTTCCAATCAAAAATACTGAGCAGTAATTGGAACAGCAAGTATATGTCGTATATGTCGTGTATGTCGATTGGCGTTTGTCTTGATATTACCAATGATATATGAAATACAAGGTTTTGTAGTTGAGAATCTTGAAGAATAAATTTTGAGCGCGTTCACTATTTTGACAAAATTTTGAACAGAATAATTTAGTCTTTTTTATTTTACTTTTTATTTACTCGTTATTATGCTATGTGAAAATGGGTTTTATTGGGATCTTAGAAGTTCTATTTTATGAAACATATTTTTAAAGGCAAGCATAAATCTAAAGGTCGGTTTGGGATAAATTTAAATTTTTTTATGTTATTTTTAACACATTTATTGGTGTATTTTTAAGTGATTTTATTTGTAAAAATATTCAAAATAATTATTGAGCGTTTTCAATAAATGGTTATCATCATTAAATTATTTTATTTTAAATCAAAATATAAATAAAATACATAAAAAATAAAAAAAATAAAAATGGGCTTGAATGGTCCACGAGATTATTTCAAGTATATTGATTGGAATAGTGATTTCATTTTAAAATTAGTTTTGAGAATAAATCAGCTATAAACGACGCAATTTATCTCTCTAAATTTATCGCAATATATGTTCTAGTAAATTAATAGGTTGAGCATTTTGAGAAGGAAGTTCTAAGTGCTCCTGTTTTGAGTTGAAAAGATTGAATGCCATTATACAAATTTTTAGGTTAGTTTATCCTCATCATGCCCTATGAATATTGGTAGTATTGGCACCAAAAGTTCTTGTTTGATCAAATGCAAGTTTTTCAAGTGAAGTATAATTCAAATAGCTTTTGGAGATTTAATTGATTATTCATTTTACCTAAAAATTAATTTAGGGATCAATTAGCTACTAAAGTTACTAATTTCTTGTCAAAATAAATTTTCTCATCATGGTTATTGATTGTCTAAAATCCTTACATAAAATGGCCAAAGTGGATCAAATTAGATAAATTAGATTAAATTAGACAAGCACAAATTAGATGAATTGATCTAGCCGGGAAGACCTCTACATTCACTTGTGAAGAGGAATTGATGCACCATAAGTCTAGTAATGATGACTCCAAAGCCATTGATGACTTCAAGATGCTATTGGATCACCCCCTAGAAAAAAAAATATTTTTATGATCGTAATAAAAAGTGTTTGATTTTGTGCAATTGGTCCAACAAAGTTCTGGCTTTTGAGAGTTCTCTGGATGCGGAGCTTACGATTTGCATACAATAGGGAAGGAGTTGTACTACTCAATTTAAATTTAGGGTGTAGAACTTATAATTTATTTTTGAATAGGAGTTTTTATCACTCAATGTATTTTGGTTAGTAATTCTTTTATATGAAATTACAAGTGACATTTCAAAATGAATGTTATATATAGTTGGGGGTCATGGAAAGTAAGTTATGAGTTCACCAATTTTGACTTGTAAAGTTTGAATGGCATAATGTAATTTTTACACTTTTTTCATCATACATGGCAAAAAACTAATATTTTTGATATTCAAAAATCTTTGTTTCATTAAGCATACTTTATTAAGGTAAAACATATATCTTACATTATTTTAAGAAGCTTGAATCAAGTTATAAATTTTCTTAAAAATTTAATTAAGAAATCAAATGAGATGAAATGACTTAAAATGGTCAAAATGCTCTTCATTGTGATGATTCCAACAAATATTCAACTTTTAGCATAGGGCACAATCTATATGAACTCCAATTTTTTATCATTAATTTTATGTCCAGTATTAATTTAAAGATCAAATAAGCTTTAAATAATTTAAATCTATCATCAAAATGATCATCTCATCATGATGACTTTAATAACTATAAAACACCTACATTGAACTAATACATGGGATCAAACAAAGGTGTGGCCAGTGATTAAACTTTCAATTGGAAACCAAATATATTTCTAGATCATTTCCAAGAGTCTTAGGATAGTGATATAAATTTTTGGTAATTTTTGAGTGGAGATCATCTCATTATGATGACTTCAATAACATTGAACTAATGCAGGGGATTAAACAATGGTACGACCAGTGATTAAACCTTCAATTAGAGACCAAATATATTTCTTGATGATTTCCAAGAGTCTTAGGATAGTGATATAAATTTTAACAGGCTTAAATTTTTAGTGGAGTGAAGGATTAGATCATGAAAATGTTCAACCAATCCTAGTTGTCTGCTCAACCTAAGAGATTTACTTAACTTCAGAATAATGGTGTGGGAATTAAGAATAAATCTAAGACTTGAAATAAAATGGAAATGATAGGGAATTGAGTCAACTTCAATTCTTAAAGTTTCAAAAAAGTTTTATGGAGTCTAAGTGTTGTTTCTAGAATTTATTTCAAGACTAGTCTGGTTAAGTTCCTTCTTTGGCCAACATATGTTAAATTAATTGTTTTGGGTAATGGAATATTGTGGAGAAAAATTTGTGAAAATCCTTGTTACAGATAGAGGCGTGATTTAATAATGATTTTAAAGTATTTTAATATATTTAGAAGAGATTAAAGCCAATGAATGCCAAGTTGAATTAGACTAGGTCAGTTAGATTAGAGCTTGGTAGACAACCATATTTGGGTAAGGTTTAAGTGGGGCTTTTGTAAGAAATTCTATGGGATAGAATTCTATAAAGTAGTGGAAAAATGGTATAACAAATCCACAACAAAGATTCATAACAAACAAATATAAAATAAAATTAAACCACCCACCAAAATGATTTTCAAAGGAGAGCACCAAATAACTCATTCTTGTTTGGCTATCCACTAATCCCCGCAAACTCTTGGTATTCTCTTCAAATTTGATTAAAAACATGAATTAAAATACTTTATTCCATTGAAAGTAACATTTTAATTCCCACACACACACACTAACTTGAAATAAAAATTTTTGTAAGGAGGGAAAGGTTGTGGATAGGAAGAAGGAGATATAATGGTTGGATGGAAGGAGATAGCCCTCCCTCTTAAAATTAATAATAATGTTATAAATTAATTCTCCCAATTTGTACTTTATTAAATGATTACACAAGTGTCCTCACATGAATATATATATATATATATATATAATTTTTCTTAAATCACAAAATTTTTCTTGTAATTAGTCCTCCATGTTTGGTTTCATGCCTCCTTGGGATCTTATGAGAGGACCTTCATGAACTCTTTTTGTTATTTTTGCTACATCAAATAAACTAAACAGTTGTGAATTGTGCTAGCCCAAATTGTAATAATTTAACTGAGCAAGCTTCCCCTTCAAAAATGAAGAGGGGGCATACAAAGTTAAGTGAAGCATTTGATGAGGTACACAATTTCTCCTCCTTCTACTAGGGAATTTACTGTAATGTTATTGTTCCATTTGTTGCTATTCATTCTTCTTCATTTTTATGATGGACTATGCTAGAGCCTTATTACATAATGCAACTACAAATGAATCTACCTCCAACATAGCAAATAAAGTTATATTTCCTTAAGCTTACCATGAGATGTATGAAGAATGTGTTGAATCAGGTTTCTCAAAAAAAGCTAGTAGGAAAAATGACAAACCCGCCATTTTCATCCTGACTTTGAAACCAACCTACTATCCAAGTCATTAAAGTTCACTTTAATAAGTAAATTTACATACAAACACCCAAGATGGATATCATTTTCAAGCATTTTAATGACTTAAAAACTCTTGGGAGAATGGAGTGTGGGGCTACTTGATGACAGCCATATTGCAATAAGTTTAAGTAAAGATGAGGACTATGACCACATCTTTTCAAAGAAGCTCTACACATTGAAAACATCACAATGAAGGTGCTAAAATGGATAATGGCTTTTGATTACAGTCCAAAACTACCAATAGTGCCTCTATGGGTTGGATTTCCTAACCTTGAGCTTCATTTATTTAATAAACAAGTTCTTTACTTATTAGTTGCCATCTTTGGAAAGCCTCTAAAATTAGACTTTCCTACCTTCATTTTTTCTCAGCCATCTCTGCTAAAGTACTTGAGGAGATAGACATAACAACTCAGTATGCAGATAAGGTTTGGATCGATTCACCCTTCAATGGATATTGACAAGCTATTGTTAGTGAGAGAAAACCCTATATTGTTTAAAATGAAGAATGTTTAGTCACTCTCTTGATAATTGCTTCATTGCCCACCCTGAACTAATGGAAAAACAACCAAACCAAAGCAATGATCAGTCTACCAAGGATGCTTTGGCTCAAGAAGCTATCAATCCAAGCATTCTAGCAGTTGCACCTAATTAAACACACATTTTGGAACAAGTTCAACCACTTAGCTAATCCAAAAATCCTAGCTCAACCAATCAAGACTTTTAGCAATCATGCTATTAATTCTACCACTAAACACAAGTGATTAAAGTGACAAGAGTAGAACGAAATGTTGCTCATCTTGAAAATTTGATCTTACAAAATGAATCCATAGAAAATCAACTAAACCTTCAGCAGGCCTATCATGAACTTGATGATCTAATTAGCAAGGAGGAAGAGTTCCTCAAACAAAAGGTTGCCATCACTGCCTTTTTAGAAGGAAATAGAAACACAAAACATTTCCACACTTGCATCAAGAAAAGTAGAGAGGAGAATTGAAATCTATCATAAAAATCAAGGATGATAATAAATTTTGGATAAATAATCAAGAGCTTGTCACTAGTGGCATAAATTTTTTTCAAACCATTTTTACTGTTAGAGGAACTTTCTTATCAGAATTTAATCTTGCTTTATTTTAAGAAAATAAAGAACTAATCAGCTCCCTTGACCTATCCTACATTCTAGAGGAAGGTGAGATCAAGGCTACTTTTGATACAATTGATGGCACCAAAATGATTGGGCCTATGCCTAATGGGTTTTCTACACACTTTTACCAATATGCTTGGGAATGGATTAAGGTTGATATCACTCTAGCCATTCAAGCCTTTTTCATGGGACACAACATGCATAGGTACTTTTCATCCTCATATATCTCACTTATTCCTAAAAGCAATGAAAAATATAGTTGGGACAACTTTAGACCAATCAATTTAACCACTATACTGAGTAAAATCATTAGTAAATTTAGCACCTTGAGGCTCTAACCCTATCTCCCTAATCTTATCTGAAAAAATAAGCAACTTTCATCCAGGAAAGAAACATAATAGATAACATCCTCCTTGCCTAAGAACTTCTAATGGACATAGATAAAAATTCAAAGGTGGTAATATCCTATTTAAATTATACATAAAAAAAGCCTTTGATAGTATCAGTTGGAAGTTTATAGTTATTATTTTGAAGGCAAGGGGTTTCAATAATAGCTTTTGAACTTTAATTGAGAGGCTTAGATCAAATAATCACTACTCAGTTCTCATCAATGGTGTGTAGCTCATGAATTTTTTAGCTCACAAAAGAGACTTAAGAAAGGAGACCAATTATCTCCTTATGTATTTACTATTGCCTTCAATTATCTATCTATAATGCTAAATGAAAGTAAAAAAACAAACAACATTTCATGCTATGAAACAAAATGTAGAATTAATGTTTCTTATTTAATGTTTGTAGATGATGTTTTACCTTTTTGCAATGCAAGCAAGACCTCAATTCAAGCAATCATGAATATCTTAAAATTGTTTAAGAAGATATGAGGTATGTTCTTCAACAAATCCAAATGCCTATTTGTTCTTGGAAAACATTATTGACTTGGAAAAGCACGATGGATTAAACAATATACTCGATTCATTAAAACTTCACTACCTTTGAAATACCTGTGAGTTAACATATTCAAAGGGAAATTAAAAGCTCAATACTTTTTTGATGAGATCATTCCTAAAGTTCAGAAAAAAAATAAGTTCATGAGAAAATACATTTCTATCCTTTGGTGGTAGGATAACTTTCATCAAAAGTGTGCTCAATTCTATCCCCTTATATAACATCCATGCCTTCAAGATGTCTTTAAAAGTCCAAACCAAATCAGAGAGATCATTTAATAAATTTATATGAAGTGGAAATGGTAAATCCATACATTGGCTTAGTTGGAAAAGTCTATGCAAACTAAAGAGGAGTAGGGTGGGGAGCGGGAGTGGCAGGATGCTGGAGGTTTTATTATTATTATTTTTTATTTTTTTTACTTCTGTAGGGTGCCGGAGGTTAGGTTTCATAATGTTGGCAAAATCCACCTAAGAAAATTAATTCCAGCTTTGGATTAATTTCAGGAAGAACATCTCTCTTTGGGCCAACTATCTTTGGAGCAAATATTGCCATAACATCCACCTAATTTTGGTGCAACCCCACAGAAGTAACTCTGCGACCTAGAAGGCAATACTGAAAAATCTTGAAGTAGTTGAAAACCTAATTTACTGGGACCTAGGAAAAGGACATATCAATTTCATTCTTGATAGTTGGTTTTGGGATGGAGCCTTGAAACATTAAGCCATAAACAAAATTTTAAACAACTTGCAAGTTAAAGACTTTTGGGTCCTTCATATTTGGGATGCATAAAAGCTTAGCCGGTATCTGCACACTTATACTGTCCAAGAGATTATCAAGATTCCAATCACTCCAAAAAGGGAAGATTGTTTCATTTTAAAATGCAATCATAAATTTAGACCCATCACTAAAGAAATTTGCTATAAAAATAGAATTATAATTAATCCTAGAATACACTAAGCAGCCAAATTTGGAACCTAATACTGAAGCCATCTATGTCATTCTTCATTTGGGGACTCCCACATAAATTTCTACCAACTGATGATATACTCAAATTGAAAGGTCTCAAGATCCCCCTCTATATGTGTGATGTGTTTAAATGGTGAAGAAAGCATCCAACACCTATTCTTTTAGTTCAAGTTTAGCAAACAAATATAGTGTCAGTTGGAATCAGTTTTCAAAGTTGACACCATCAGGAATTACCTCATTCCCTAAATGCTTTCATGAGTGGCATACTACTAATAGTAAAAGTTCCCACACCAACATCAAAATGCTAATTCCACTAGTGACCTATTGGTTTATAGGCTAGGAACTTCTGTAAACATGAAGGGAAGGAAGAAAACATTACCCAGATAAGTCATCTCTTAAACACAACTTTTTTATAAATAAGACAATTCATGCTAGTTGCATCAAAATCCATGGCTCATCCCAGCCTCATCCCAACCTAATTTTAACAGTCAAACTAATGATGATCAATTCAGATCGAAACAACATCTAGTCATATTGAAAAAAATTGAAGGATCAATATATAAAGATCAACATAGATGGTTGCATCTCCTCTGAAGTTCATATTGCTAGTATTAGAGGTATCTCCAAAAATTCCCTAGGTAAGTAGTGTATACCCAAATGAATAGAATGAATGAAGATGCATCAACTGGTGAGGTAATGTTAGAATGAGCCCAAGTTTGCAAGGGAATAGCCACTCATTCCCCCCAAACATGTTGATTTAAGAAGAACTCAGAGTACAAAATACATGATCAAGTGATGAACATAATTGCCCATAGATTGCAAGTGATAAATAAAAATGTTGATAATCATTATTCGGTGACCTAGACTTAATTAATGGGTCAACATGAATAGTTAGTTGCTTGTGATCAGTCATTGAGATCACTACTTGCTCAAGCATATTCACTTCAAGTTAGGATGAGCTCTAACTTATATTTGACCTCCTCTTGAAGAACTTTTGGCTCTTTTCTTTAGGCTCTTAGATTTTGTACTCAGATTTTTGAGGGAAATATAATTTATTTGTTCTTTTTTTTCTTTATTCTTGTTTATATTATTTTTCCTGACCTTATTCTCAGGCATCTTAAGAGGTTCTTTCTTAACCCATGGACATATTTGAATTCAACATCTTTTTAGTTGTGGTGAGCACGAATGAGGCCAACAACCAAAAGTCAAATATAAAGTAAAGTAGGGCCTTCAGTACGAGGTCACTCAACGAGTATGGAGTAGAATGCCCCACAATTTGCTACCCAATAAGACTTAAAGGATATAAAAGATACCTTGTGCAAACAATAATAGAGAAAACACATCACAAAGAATCAAGGGCTAGAGAGAATGAAGGATCCATGTGGTCGGTGAACCGCTAAGCTTGCCAAGATAGAAGATAATTATCTAAGATTTTGAACTTAGATGATGAGTCTTACCAAGAAAGTAAAGAAGAAAATGTGTAGAAGAAGCCACCAAAATTGACTAATGCCTTCTCCTTCAAGATTGTTGATGCCCATCCCTCGCGCAAGTTCAAAATTCTCTATCTTGAATCATATATAGGTCAAACAGACCCAGCAAACCACATAACCCACATTAAATCGATGAAATCACTACTAGTTCTAGATGACATAATGATGTGTCATCTTCTCTTTACCACTTTCAAAGATTTATCCCTTAGATGGTTCTTATGCCTTTAAATGGGGGTCATTACCTCATTTCTAGAGTTCAAGAGAATATTCACCATGCAATTTGATAGTTCCTAGAAGCCATTGAAAAGTTCTTAAGCACTTTTGCAAATGAGGTTGGAGCTCTTCATAGTCACGAAGGAAATTCATCACTGCTTCTAATGAGAGATGTTAAAAATTAAAGATTTGAGACCGACAGTCGTACAAGAAACACTTGCTAAAGGTCTAAAGGAATGGCCCTTTAGATACACCCTCAGACTCCAACAATCAAAAGCACTCGCCGAGCTATTGGAGTTAAAAAATATCCATGTGAATGCAAAGAAGTATAATGAAGTCATATAGCCGTCATTGCTAAATTAGAAAAAAAATACATGGTAAGGAGGTCTCCTTTAGTGCAACTACCCGGAGAAAGGTTTCAGGTAGGAAAGTTAGATAAAAAAAGGTGACTATAAGCACAAGCACTAGAGAGAGGTTTTGAAAATCCTACAACTCACTATCGAGGAGTTGACTATCAGCCACTCATTCTAGTGACTCCTTTGACAATGGCCAAATTAGTGGAGGCTATCTAGAATAAAGAATTTTTCAAGTGACCACCACTAATGAAACCCAATGGGGTTTGTGACTGGTCAAGGTACTATTCATACCAATGTGACTATAGACATGACACTGAGGAGTGTGGTAACCTGAGGTGTTTGGTTGATGAACTCATCAAGGTGATAAATCTTAAGGATTTCACTGAGAGGAAGGATAAAGAAGTCATAAAAAATGACAATGAGCCCATCCTCACGCATACAGTCCCCATCGCGAGAGTCATGATCGCAATCTTTAGAGGTGAAGGGGAATCTTCAAGAAAGGTGGCCTAAAAAGATTGCGGTCTTGGGAGGTAAACTCAGTTGCTTTACTACGAGCACCATCTACTTCTATATCGTAGTGAGTTTCTCAAAGAAAGATAAACTCACAGCTTGCAACCCATATAATGATGTAGTTGTCATTATTGCACTGGTCGCTAACTATCAAGTTAAGAGTATTCTAATTGACATGGGGAGCTCAATTAATATCATTTTCAACTCCCTATTCAATAGGCTGGGGACAATTAAGACTAAACTCGACCCTACAAGAGGGTCGTTGTATGATTGTTTAGGAGAACAAAGAGAAAATGAAGAGAAGATCATGGCAGACTTTGTCATAGTGGAGGCTCCTTCCACTTACAATGTCATCTTTAGTTGACCTCTACTCAATATATTCTGAGCAGTAGTATTGACATACCATGTAGCCATCAAATTCCCCATTGGAGGCAAGGAGATCAATATTAGTGGGAATTTCAACTAGTCCCGAGCATTCTACTTGAAGGCTATTAGTGGGCCTAGTAAAGAAGATGAAGTCTTGTAGTTTGAAGTTGCAAGAACTAGGATTGAAGTTTATGAGGAGGTAGAGGAGATTCCCATTATGTAGAGCCTAGGGTAAGTTTTGAAGGTGAGCATAGCCTTCTGCCTTGAGCACGAAGAAGAATTTACTAAAATTCTCTTGGATTATCTTAATGTAAACCTGGTGGGATTTGTGACTGATCAAGGTACTATGCATACCATTGTGAATATAGATATGACACTGAGGAGTGTCATCACCTGAGGTGTTTGGTTGATGAACTCATCAAGGTGATAAATATTAAGGAGTTTACTAGGAGGAAGGATAAATAAGTCATAAAAAATGACAATGAGCCCATCCTCGTGCATACAGTCACCATTGCTGAAGTCAAGATCAAAATCTTTGGAGGTGATGGGGAATCATCAAGGAAGGTGACCTAAAAAAATTGTGGTCTTGGGAGGCAAACTCAGTTGCTCTACTACGAGCACCATTTACTTCTATAATCCTAGTGAGTTTCTCAAAGGAAGATAAACTCATAGTTGACAACCTGTATAATGACGTAGTTGTCATTATTGCACTGGTCACTAACTATCAAGTTGGGAGTATTCTTATCGACATGGAGAGCTCAATTAATATCATTTTCAAGTCAATATAAAATAGGCTGGGGATAGCTGACTCTAAACTAGACCCTACAAGAGGGCCATTTAGGAGAACAAAGAGAAAATGAAGAGACGACCACCCTCCTTATAACTTGAGGAGAAGACAAGAAACAATTCATGACCATGGAAGACTTTGTCATAGTGGAGGCTCCTTCCACTTACAATGCCATATTTAGCTGACCTCTACTCAATATATTCTGAGCAGGTATTAACTTACCAAGTAGTTGTCAAATTCCTCATTGGAGGTGAAGAGATTAATGCTAGTGTGAATTTCAACTAGTCTTGAGCATGCTACCTGAAGGCTATTGGTGGGCTTAGTAAAGAATATGAAGTCTTGCAATTTGAAGTTGCGAGAACTAAGATTCAAGTTCATGAGGAGATAGAGGAGATTCCTATTATGTAGAGCCTAGGGTGAGTTCTAAAGGTCAGCACAACCTTTTGCCTCGAGTACAAAGAACTTACTAAAATTCTCTTGGATTATCTTAATTTATTTTCTTGGACTACTATAGTGATGTTGGTCATCAACATTAATGTCCCCTGGCATCACCTCAATGTTTGCAAGGATGCTCAACCTGTTTATCAAAAGATGAGAAAGACAGACACCTTACTTGCCGAGCCCATAAAAAAAAGAAGTCACCAAGTTGCTTTAAGTGAATTTCATTAAGAAGTCCAATATTTAGAGTGGATTTTGAATTTAGTTATGATCCAAAAATCAAGTAAAAAGTGGAGAATGTGTGTCAACTTCACCAATTTTAACTCAGTTAGCCCAAAATATGGATACCCTCTTCTGAGTATAGATGCACTTGTTGACTCGACAACCGGTTACTCAGTGATGAGTTTCCTTGATTCATTCTCTGAATATCATTAAATACAGATGCACCCCATTGAGATGACTTTCATTACTAGAGAAAGACTATACTATTACAGATTCATGCCTTTAAGTTCAAAAATGCAAGTCCAACTTTCAAAGGCTAGTAGATTGAGTATTAAAGGAGCAGAAGGGGAAGAATGTGGAAGTCTACATTGACGACTTGCTAATCATAACCAAGTCACCCACTCAACACATCCAGGATATCAACAAAACATTTACCATTATAAAAAGGTACAACATATGACTTATCCTTTGAAATGCATTCTTGGTGCAGCGATAGAGAAGTTTGTGGGATTTCTTATTACCCCTAAAAGCATTAAGATGAATCTTAATAAAGTAAAGGCTATACTCTAAGAAGGAGAGACCCTATTATTTTACTTAGGAGTAGGAGAATACTCAATAAGTTCTATTCTTATCAGATAAGGAGGAAAGTAGTGGCCCATCTCTTATGTTAGAAAATCTCTATGAGACTCCGAGTTGAAGTAGGGAAGCTAGCATTCCCATTAATTATCTTTGCTTGATGATTGCGACCATACTTTGAAGTACACTCGATCTCTATATGCTCAGATAACCTTTGAAATCTATCCACGCTAAGCCTAATCATTCTTGGAGGTTGCTAAAATGGTCAGTAGAATTAAGCGAGTTTGACATATCTTACTCACCCAGAATGGCGATGAATGCTTAAGCATTGGTGGATTTTCTTGAAAACTTTAGTAGCTCACATGACATCTTAGTAAACTCAAAACCCCTATGGAAACTATATGTTGATGGCTCATTAAGCGAGCAAGCCATAAGTGCTGACATTGTGTTGAAAAGTCTGACAGGGATCACTATCACACAATCAGTCAAATTTGAGTTCAAAGTGACAAATAATCAATCCAATTATGAGGTTCTACTCGCCAGACTAAGGTTCACTAGAGAACTCAAGGCCTCTCATGTTATAGCCTATTTTGATTTACAAGTAGTAGTGAGACAAGTCAATGGAGAATATGAAGTCATAGATGAGTCAATATAGAAACACTTAGCAATGGAGAAAGCATATATTGGAAAATTAGAATACTTCAATATTGAGAAAATATACAGGGAGAAAAACCAACTTGCTGACCTATTATCTTAAGCTAATGGACTCCATATAACTTGCCTAACCAAGCACAGAGGAGAAAAAATTTATGCAAGTTGAACATGAATATTCATTGAGCTGGATCGACCTTATCAGAAGGTGTTTGTAGGTTGGAGAAATCAAAGAAAAGACTAAGGATTAAAAGAGATTCAAAGTCATAATAGCTTAATACTTACTGATTGGGAGTGAACTCTTCGGAAGGTCAGCAACCTCACTCAACCTCAGATGTGTAGGAGAGTCAAAGCAAAGAAAAATCCTAAAAAAGTTACAATTTGGAAAATGTGGTAGCCATTTAGGAGGAAGGACACTCGTTTACAGATTCCTAATGAGGGGGTACTTCTAGCTCACACTCAGAAAAGACATGAATGATTTCACGAAAAGGTGTGTATAATGCCAAAATTTTGTAGCACTCCAATAGCAGTAGTCACAATCTTTATAGCCCTTTATGAGTCTCTAGCTATTTTCCATCTAGGGAATGAACTTGATACAACTCTTGTTGATAGCTAGAGGTTCATCCTTGCCATGATTGACTATTTTAGCAAGAGGATTAAAGTGAAGCCACTCACTAAGATAACTTTCTAGGTAGTTAGAAATTTTATTTGGATTGATATTATTTGGCTTACCTATGGTGATTATCATGGATAATGTGTCATAGTTTATTGAAAAGGATTTGAGAGACTTCTGCAAGTTTCAAAGGTTGAGCAACAATCAATTAGATGCAGCTAACAAGAAGATCCGTAACTTACTTAAAGAAAAAGGCCAAAGGTGCTAAAGCTAAGTGGGTAGACACACTACCTATTATACTCTGGGCCCATAGAACTACTCTCACTAATGCAACGAGGCACTGACCTATCTCTCTATTCCATAAAATGGAAGCAAGTTTGCCGATCGAGTATGAATTGCATAGTCAAAGAGTCTTAAATATGGAGGAACTGGGAAGCAATGTTGGTGACTGGGGAAGAATGAATTCAGAAGCCATGGATGACACACTCAATATGCTTGAAGAGTTAAGGATCGAGGCATCACTTAGATAAGAAAAACAAAGAGGCAAATGACAAGATACTACCATCGTCATGTAATGAAAAGATGCTTCAAGAGTGCATACCTGGTCTGAAAGAAAGGAGATGCCACTATTTGTCAAGGAAAACTCACTCAAAATTATAATGGACCATTCATAATCAAGGAGCAAGTAGATCCCAATGGTTAATAACTATAGTCTTCTTCTAGTGAAGACATACCTAGAACTTGGAGTGCAAGAGATTTGAAAAAAATTCTTTCCTTGATGGGAGGTTCCAAATTTGTACTTACTGATTATCCCTATGTACTTTGCTATTTTTTTAATGATGAAGTATTTTATAATTTTCAATAAAATTTTAATACTTGCTTTCTTTAAAGTCAAAATATTATGTAGATCAACGAAGGGTGCCAAAAAAAGAAGGAAAAAAACTATATTCAAAGTGTTGCCCATAGATTGAAATTGGTTGGCATGCCCAAGTTCGCACAAAATTTTGCACACCGTCTTTGGGTCAAGTGATGGAATCTACTCATCTCATCAGCCAAGTGGCAACTCAAGTTTTTAAGAGATAAGAGAATAAAGCTTGGGGAGTTGCCCGCAGAATGAAGTTACTCAATGCACCTTTTTTAGCCCAAGAAAAAGAACATACTCACCATAATAAACAACTCGGCATAATTACCAATGAAAAGATAACGAACTCATCCCACAATCAACACTTAATATTTTTTTCTAAAGAACTAGAGAAACTATCGAAACCCGAGGAATACAAAACAACATAATCATCCAGACATAATAGAAAATGTACTTAACCCAAAAGAGGTACATCATTTTCATTTATCAAAATAATAATTATAGGAGGGCGAGTATGAAATTCCATGGACAACTTATCCTTCCCAACTCAGAATAATAAATAAATAATTAATTAAAATATATAAAGAAGAAGAAAAAGGAAAGGAGAAAAAGAAGGGTCAACTTGTGCTGCTCTCGTCATCATCGTAGTCTGAAAGGGTGACTATGTTAGAGATGTCCAAGAACTTAGGGCTTATTTGTACATGCTTCACAAGCTTGGCGACTATGAAGTCGACAACCACCTTGAATTTCTACTTCAACAGTCCTTTATACTCTTTAGAATCAAGAGAGCATACAAATTCAACCTTTTTCTTCTAAGACTCCTCTATACGATGAGAGAGCTCTTCCTCCAACTTCTTCTTCACCTGAGAGAGGAAGGTAAGATCCAAGATAGCTCACTCCTTCTTTTGCTCCTATCTCTTCACCTCCTCCTGAAGATCAACAAGCTTGGACTCAGTAGAGGCAAGTTGCTCATGCACACCCGCTAGCTTTACCTTCATCACGAAGATATTCATTCTGAAAGATCTCCTAAGTTGACTACCAAGTCATTTCTTGAGTAGTCATTAAGCTGAATGAAGGTTAACTATTTAGGAGGTTTTTTTAGAACAATATCAAGTTCCTTCGAGTAGATATCTATGTTGAACATGAAGGCTTCGTTGGTCAGCTGGATGAGGTCAAGAGTGAAGTTGTCCTCTACATACTTTTCCTCCTCCTTCTCCTTCCCTTTCTCCTTCGTAGGCTTGCTTCTCTTCATGGAGTGACCTTGAGGAGCTAATCTTGTGGCTTTCTTCTTGGACTATTTTGAAGCACTACTCGACCCAACCTCCTTATTGGCTTCAGTGGGGGCTGACTCACCATTTTCTTTCTCACCCACATCCTCCATGAGAAACTTGATGGCTGAAGGGTCAAGTGTAAGGAGCACCATGTCCTCTTCACCTAACAAAGAAGGTAAGAACATTAACATTGCTGTGTCAAAAGGAATACCTTGAAAACTCAAAAAATCTAAGTACCAAATTCTTACCACAAAGCATTTTGGTAACTCGTTAGTTAAAAGGATAGTGATTGATATTCAAAGTATTATTACTCTCTACCTGAGGAATATTTGTTAGAGAAACTACCTTACTCGCCAGGAAGGGAGTGGAAATAGTTGGCACGGCCATGGTGACAAGCTCTTGAAAAATAGGAGCTTGGATCTCTACCTCTTAACCTTATTCGATAGACCACATATTCTTAGTGAGATAGTTGAGAATTGAATGGTCCCATCATTGTGCGCCTTCATAGTGAAGATGTGGTGAAAGAGAGTCAGGCTCAACTATAGCTGCTCTTCTCTCAACATCATTAAAAATGTGGTTATACTCACTATAGAGTTTGGCAGGATCTGGATAGGTATAACATCATTGTAATTCAAAATATCTACCCACTCATGGGATAGATGAAGCCAAAGCAAAGTCTAAAGTGGTTGGGAGAGATACATAACTCGTCCATCCTTGTCAACTTAAGCCTCTTGTCGGAATCAACTACTCTCACTGCATAGTCTGTATGATTGTGGCAATTGTCATGAAAAATAAAAGTCACTATCTATGGATCAAGGTTAGGAACCTCCTTGTTCTTGGACACCATGAATGAACATTTCACTTTATTTAGGGATGTTAATAAAGTTACTCACTTCTAAGAAATGAGAAAATAAAGCCTACTCATATAAACTAAAAAGTTACTAACTTGGCAGAGAGTTGTAAATAAAGGTCCAACCATCCCTGGTGAAGCCACATTTATAGGCACAATAATTATGACTTGGCAACACAAACATCACATTGAATATTTAATGAAGAAATCATTACAAAATCTTAGAAAAAACTTAAATGATGCACATAAATACAAAAGCAATAAATGAATCCTTACTTGCAATCATCAAATGACAGGAAAATACTCGATAAAAGAATAAGTGAGTATGATGTATAATGTTTATTCAGATATTCATTTATTTTATTTAAGAGAATTTACATACGTGTGGGGAAAATTTGTGACACCACACAGACTTTAGAAATTTCTTATTTAGATAATTAAATTCATCATTAAAGAATAAATATATTAACTTAAAAGATAAATATGCTATCTTATAATGGATTTGACCACTTAAATAAGACTCCTAAGGTTAATGGATCTTCTTAATGTTCCAGAGATTCTTCCCTTGAATTACATTGAAAAGTAAGATAATGTTTATTTTATATTGGGATCGTAGTTCTATATAAGGGCAAGCCCTTATAGTTAATTACATCTTAGGAATTAGGATCTCTTCTTAAGAATACTCTCAATTAAAGAACTAGGCTCTTATTTCTATGGATTTTAAAGTTGGTTTCGAAAGATAGTTAAATTAGAATTTAAAAAGGGAATACTTTAAAGGGGAGATAGTTCTTTTCAAGGTCAATTGGGATAAATTAGGAAATGCTTATAGATACTGGGATGCCCAATAAGTATTTCAACTATCCTATCATTGCTCTTTATACTTTTGAGATAAATATTATTAAGATTTAGATTGATATTTTATTAGAAATATATGGCTCACATTCTAATAGCATAAGAATTTAGAAATTCCTAGGGTTGATGACTTATTCCTAGAAAGATGCTTTAGAACCTAAGCCTATAATTACTTCTAACATAACTTAGAGGCTTGACTTAGTTTGACTTTTGGAAATTATTGGCTCTTTCTCTCACTTGAGGAAAGGAACCTATCTTTAACTCTTTTGGACTTATAACATGTATGGAAGAGTTGCTAGCTATCACCACCTAAATCAATTTTAAATCCATAATGTTAATCTTTATGATATGCAAGATGGCTAGGCTGTTACATTTTAAGAAAGAATCTCGAAACCTAAACTCACTCGTTAATCCCTAAGATCACATTAGGTATGATATACTCTTAATTAATACATCAATCTTTAACTTCTAAATGTTTTGACTCATAATTCATTTAAGACCTTTGGGGTATACAATTTATGCCTACAATGAGATGTAGTTAGAAATGATCATGGGCCAAATCAAAATAAGAAGGCACACTTCCTCAAGAAGGTGGTCATTCTCAAAGGTTAGATGTCCCTTATGTGCAATGGGTGAAGCGCCCAATTTAAGGATTTAGAATAATATGTTAGCATGGTTCGTAAAAAGTAATTATTTCTACTTGATTTTAAGTTGTTCATAAGGCTTTAATTTATGTATGAATTATTTATTTTGTTTAAGTTATTTAGATTTAAATGGGGTAAAAATTTTAATTTTTCTAAGACCCTAAGGTCGAGGCATTCATTACAAAAAATATAACACAAAAATAAACCTAAAAAAGTAGGTTGATTTTATTATACACCCAAAATAAATCACACCAAATTAAATTTAAATGAACAAGTCAATGTGGCCAGGTACCACTGTACACCCTGAAAGAAAGAGAAAAATGAGCAGCCAAGCTCTGCCCTTATATAGCCTAGCCTAAAACTAAAAGTTTAGATCTATGGGTCTTTCTCAAGGATCATCTCCTTCTTCAGGGACCTCTAAGGCTTCATAAGGGACAACTAGCCAATAGGGCCAACTCCTGCAATTCCTAGACTCCATAAATTCTAAACTAGTTCTAAGCTCAAATTATATTTAAAATTTCAAAAATAAAATTCTTAAACCCTACAAAATAAATGTTAAAAAATATAAGTGGTATTCCAATAGTTATATTTGTAAATATATAGGCTTAGTATTAGTTGCTTGCTAAGCTCACTTGTCCTATTAGGCTATGCTTAAGAACTTAAGCATACCTGGAAGAAAACAACATTTAATTATTCTTTATTACAAAAGTCATTTTAGAGTGTTAACCTAAAAAGAATGTCCTAACATCCAGACTAGCGGGCAAACAATACTAATCATCCAGTATAAAATAATACACCACAAAAATAAGAAAAACATTTTACATCATAGCATAGAGTATCATAGAACTTTGATCTAACCTAAATTTAGAGTCAATGACCTAATGATCTAGTCCATGAAGAAAAAATGGGATTGTGTGATATGACTTTACTAAGCATTTTAAGTTTGAGTTTTCATGTTTCAAGGTTTGTTTAATTTACCATTGGTTGATTTTAATTTAAACGATTTAATTAATTTGTGATTTTATTTCCATTTTAAAATTCATTTTATGTTGAAGTGAAATTTAAATTTTCAATGATGAACAATATAATAAATTTCACTTTGGGTGGAACTCATTCTATTCAAAATCCTAATTTATAATAGAATGAGGTTTTCACCTTAAGGTGAAGATTCATTATAAGGGGGTCAAACTTAAGATGTTAAATGTCTTAATTAACCTCTTTTGAATTCTTTTAAGTTTGATTTAGTTTAATTAAAGTTTTAATTTTATTTTGGAATTTAATTAAGATTTATTCCTTTTTCATTTATTTTAATTTGATTAAATATTTCTTGATTTGATTTATTTTCAAATGATTTGATTCATTCGTAGTTTAAGTTTTGATTTCATTATGTGTTAAGATTTCATTATTTAATTCAATCCATTTAGATGAATTTTTTTTTATCAATTCATAACCTAGAATACTTAGGCTATTTTGGGCACCAAATCTAACTTAAGCCATTTCAAATTTCTATGTTATTTTAGATTTACTTGATTTGATTAATCATGTTAATTTATATTTGAAATTCTATTATTCATTAACTTAAATGGGCTTAAGAAGTTATTTTTATGTTATGTTAATGAAATCCATATTTGAATATGAAATTAAGAGGTTATTTAGTTTTGCATTTAACTTGATTAATTGATTTAACATGAATTTAATAAGTTATTAACTTAAGGTTTAATTTTTCCTTAATTTTTTAATTTTTATTTCATTAAACTCTAAGATTATGATTAATCAAATCCTTTAACTTCAAAGAGTTGAAAATTTTTCTTCAAGTGCTCTGATGTTAATGAAAATATTTTAAGTTGATTTTATGAATTTTTATAATTTTTATGATTTATTTATTTTATTATTTCTATTAAATGGACTTAAGAATTAGAAATTCAATAACTTGAAATCCAAAGGTCATTTGACCTTAAAATGTTTATGACAAGTGTGGTTTTTTGCTGATTTACATTCCCTAAAGTTTTGTTGTAATTAAATGTGTAATTTAAGGTTAATTAAAATTTTTATTATTTTAATAAAACCTAAATTAAGCCTAAACTAAGGGGATTCAATTAGGGATTTTATTTTTCTTAAATTTCTTTCTTGAAAATGCATCTATAGTGGGTTTATTTAAAATTATTAGAGTTTTGGTTGAATTGTTATGATTTTTCTATTTTTAAATAAATTAATTAGATTAATTAATTGATTTAATCATCAAGTTAGGCCCTTTTATGGTTTATTGGATTTCAAAGAATTATAAAGAAGTGTTTAGGTTTATTATGATTTATTATGATGATTTAAATTATTTTCAAAAAATTTCATGATTTCTATAATTTAATATTAATTTATTTTATCAAAATTAGGGTTTAAAGTTAGAAATTCTATATCTTTAGATTTACTTTACAATAAATCATGAAAAATTTCTCTAAGGTGTGTTTTAACCCTAGTTTCATTTTCCCTAAAGTTTCAAATTAATTTGATGAGTGATTTGAGTTTAATTTGAGTTTGATTATTTTCATTTAAACTTAAATTAATCCAAAATTATTCAAAATTAATTAGGAATTTTGGGTTTAATGGATCCCTCTCACCGAGATAAATCTTTAAAGCCATTTTTTGCATTTTTGGTTGAGTATTTTATTTTCTATGATTTTTTTTTTAAATTTCTAGTATTTTTGAATTCAAAAAAGTTGATAATTTTTTGTTTTAAATATTTGGCGCCATGCGGCACCGACATGTTGTCACGTTACACGTGGTATCACTTGATTTGGCTAACTAAATCCATGTTAATTCATCTCAGATGGTAGGGAGGATGCAAAATTCATCACAGTCATTCGAATCTTTGATCAAATGGTCAAGGTTTCACCTGTGTTTCCTTAAAGGATTTAAATCAGTTCGATTCAACTAAATTAGGTCAGTCCATTCCAAATAAAATGAATGAACACAAGATATTATCTCTCTGTCTTCCTACCGGAGAACTGAGAGCCATTGGCTCTTTAGCCTTGATGGTCAGTAATCTAAGCTGCCAAAGAGTGAGGTTTCAATTATAAATAGATCAAGGATCGATTTGCAAGTGATCCTTATGATTTGATCTTAATGGAGATCGACTTCCCATCACAAAGGACCAAACCAAAGTACAGGGGTTGCCAATTTGAACCCATATCTTGCTAGCGTTGATCCTCAGCAATCAAAATTCTTTGAGCACCTTTGCCTCATCAAGGTGATGCTTTAGTGAAGAAATCTCGGCTTTTTCCTTATGTATTGTTGTGGAGACCAAGTTCCACCTACCATCCATTGGCCTTGGTCATTTTTCGGCTTGTCGGCTACAGAAGACTTGAGTAAGAGCTTGTTTGAGTTTGTTTCTATCCACAGAACATGTAGGGACATCCAATTTGGGGATAGGAATAGTGTTTCTCCATTTCGACATTTGGCCAAGAGCTTGGCCACTGGCTTTGGACTATTTCAGGCCTGCTGGTGAGGAGAGGCTTGGGGAACATCTTGATTCTCCTTTTCTTTACCCTATGAGTGTGTGAGGAAACTAAGATTACTTAGAGGATGCTCCTTTCCCCTCTTTCTATCTATGGATAAAAGTAATGGAGGAGAATTTTGGGTGGGCGAAATTCAGCTATCAAAAGCAAGAGGGTCTTCCAAGGGGTTAGTTAGGTCTCTCCTCCCCTTGTGAGTGTATTGCGGTGAATAATTTGAGGGGAGGAAGCCTCTTTCTCCCTCTCCTTGCCTTAGTTGTGAGCTTGTCCAAGAGGTTATCCATAGCTTTTTTATCCTATGGAGGAAGCAAAGTTCCTCTTTTTTTTGGTGATGGCTGCCCTTGGAGGTTAATTCAAAGTGGTGGTTAGTTGATTGAGAACACTCCAAATCATTATGGATGAGGAGTGGAGGGTAAATGGAGGGAATGGTTTGTATTAGGGAGAGTTTGTCTTGATGTTCCATCTCACTCTTCCGATAACATATTCCTCTTTTCATGGAATCTTACATGCTTTCTCCACCTCATGTTTCTTTTGGTTTAATGGTTGGTTGTCCAAACAAAACCCAAGGTAAACCACGAGTAAGGCTCAAGCTTGTTTGAGTTAAATTTAGATTTAAGTTCTTTTTATTGATCCATTGGATTTTTCTTTTTCTTTTAGATTGATTTTAGTTAATTCATTTGATAATTGGATTTATATTTAAGTTATAATTATGCTTAATTGCTTATGAGAAAGCTTAGAAGCTAATTGACTCATGGGATTGTATTGATTTAATCTTAAGCTAGTTTGATCCATTTGATTAAAGATGAATCAAATTGGATCTTTAAGCTCAATTGGTCATTTTGGGATTAAAATTAGACTTTAATTGTGTTTGATTGATGGTTTATATTATTTTAGATTGATTGACTTCTTTGGATTTTAAATTAATTCTAATTTTTTTCCAAGTTGACCCGTTTAGACTTAAATGGCTTAAGTTGAGACAAATTTGACTCAATTCAATGATGTTTAGACTCCAATCATGTTTAATCATATGTGTGAGATGAATTAAAGTGATTAATTTCCATTGATTTAGAATTGATATCAATTTTAACCCATTTGACACAAATTGGGCTTAATGGGTTAAGGTGAATTCATTTGGGTCAAATAATCAAATTGGTCAAATTATACCCAATGATTGGTTGAATTGCATATAATAATGATTTTCAAGTGATTTTGGACAATCAATTTGAATTATTTTCAATTTAATTTGAATTCAAATTCAAAAAGGCTCATTTAGGCCTGTTTAGATCAAATGGTCTAATTAGCCTAATTAAGGGCATATTGGATTTATATTCATTTGATTCATGTTTAAACATGTTTATTTTATGATTTAAAGTCTTTAGAATGACTTAATTTGATTAAATTTTAGTGGGTTGACCTTTGACCTGGTGGGTTGACCATCATTGACTTTCATTTGGCATTAGTTTTCTTTGATTTGATTTGAATTTCTTTGAATTTAATTAATTTTGAGATTAAATAGGGTAATTAGGTTAACCAACTTAATCACCTTATTTTAAACTCAAATGGATTGAAATTTCAAGTGAATGTGTTTGATTTAATTCTTTATTTATGTTTGAGTTTTGGGTTGAGTCCACCTAATCCCGTTAGGTTAGATCAAACCCAAGAAGGATGCACTAGGTCACTAAGTGTATTATCCTAAGTGCCTAATTGAGTCTCTTAATTTAGGATTATGTGTCCTAATTATTAATTTTAGAAATGATGTTAACCTCATCCAAAAATGAGATCAATAAATAGACTGCTAATATGTGTGGTGGACTGATTAGAGTACACCACACATATTATTGTTGGCTGAATTAATTGACACTACAAGCTTAAGCTTGAAAAAAAAATTAAGTTTAGTTTTATTATTTAGAGTTTAGATTTAATTTTGGTTTTTATTTCAATTTTTTTTTTAAATTTGGTTGTGAAAGATAGGCAAATGTATGCCTAAATTTATTTCAATTTAGAATGATTCATTCTTAGAAACTTAGATTCACTAATTTATAAGAAGTAGAGAGATGTCATTAGGAAAAGATTTAGTGAAGAATCTAATCCTGACACAATCATTGTAGTCAGAGAAGATGCCTTCAAGGGACTTATTTTCATCTTGACTACAATATATTTTCAATAGCTAACTTAGGAAAAAAGCATTAGGATTCATATCTTTCTAAGTAAGATTGGCCAAGAGGTAATCTAAATGACTAACCAGTTCTAAAGAAATGGCTTATAAGAAGTTAAAGTTTTCTTTTCCTAGAATGGATGCCACCATGGATACTTACTCCTGTCTAAGAGTAGTAGTTCGAGAGGATGCCAATATGGAAACTTAATCCAAACTACATAAAATTTTAATAAGGGAAAGATATTACTAGGAGATTTACTCTTATTTGGTTAGTTATTAAGAAGGGGGCTTTAAAGACTTGATTGCAACCTAAATAGCTGAGCTAAGGAGAAGGGGCTTTAATAGCTTAATCTTCTCAAAATTTGACTACTAGGCAGGGGTCATATGGAATTAATTCCTGACATGAATAGTCTATAGGAATGGAGCATTCAATGACTTATTTTTATCTTTAATTTCTTTTGTTATGCATTAGAAAATGGGTCACAAGGACTTGAATCCTATTATGATGAAATTCACCTAACAAGAAGGGGCCTTCAATGGCTTAATTCCAACCTGGGTAGTTTGAAAGGAAAAGGGTCATAATGACTTAATCCTATCCCAAATTTTTTTTTTACTAGGATGCCTGCTAAGAGACTTACTCCTATCTAATTGGATATTAAGAAGGGGCCTTCAATGGCTTAATTCACTCTTGAGTAGCAATGATGAGAAAAAGGGGCCTTAATGACTTATTCTTAAACCTCAAAATTTTGACTAGTAGGAAAGGGGTCTTGGTGACTTAATCCTCACCGAAATAGTTTATTTGACAAGTAGGGGTCTTGGTGATTTATTCATATCCTTGTCTTTCATAAAGAATGCCTATTTAGGGACTTACTACTTTTTAACTACATATTAGGAAGGGGCTTTTAATGGCTTAATCCAACTTAAATAGCTTGAGTTGAGGAAAGGGGTCCTTGATGACTTGATCTTAAACCTCAAATTTTGACAAATAGGAAATGGGTCTTGGTGACTTAATCCTAACAATATAGTCCATTTGTCAGGAAAAGGGTCTTTAATGACTTTATCCTATCCTATCGGTAGTAGGAATGGTGCCATGAAGGGCATGCTCCAAACCTAAAAAATTTTATGAGATGGGTGCTACAAATGGGCTTTCTCCAATCTTATAGAAAGGAGTGATGCAATAAAAGGCTTACTCCAAACTTATGAGAATTATACACAAAGACTTACTCCAAATCCATAAGGAAGACATGGGTAAGGTGCCACAGTGGGCTTGGTCCATACATATAGGAAAGGTGTCACAAAGAGTTTGTTCCTAACCTATAGATGATATGAGGGAAGAAGAGGATCTTTAATGACTTAATTTCTAATCCTCGGGTCTTTTGACTAATAAGCAAGAGTCACATGGACTTAATCTTAACTTGATTTGTCCAACTAGTGAGAAGTGTTGGAAAGATTTGCTTCCATTTCTTGGTTTCACTAATGCTTCTTACACTTGAAGAAGTTTGGTGAAGAAGGTTTCAAAGAGTTGAAGTATATTTTTGAAGAAAAATTTGGGCACATTTTGGACCCAATGTATAGTATTGCAATACCATAGGCGTAAAATTTCATCATTTTCCTTTTTTTTATCTCAAAGTTACATTTGGCCATGTTATATATCTAATCCACTTTAGTGCATGACATCATATTGTATCAACCTTAGAGATTTACTTTCTGAGCTTGCATGTGACTTTCTAGTTCTTGGGCAATGAGAATCAAAGTCAAATAATGCTTCCCAAACGATGGATATTGAATTTATATTATGTAGCTTATATGGATTTTTTTTGGTTTTCTTTATTGACATAATTCAGTCAAGCTACAATTAATATGCATTCCATCATTCATCATCATTTTTTTATTTATGAATCTATAGCTTTTAAGGCCTTCTCTTTGTTTCTTTATTAGTTTGAATTCAATAAAGGTTAAGAGATTCTTTTAATGCTAGTTTTTAGGTTTGGATGAGAATCAAAATAAACATGACCTTAGATTCTTTTAAGGTATTCTAATATTTTAATTCTTTTACTACTAAGTAATAAAGAAATTGAGAGGGTTGAATTGTTTGAGAAATTAAGATTTTCCTAATAATTTTGAAATAAATTATCTTAAATTGAATTATCATTCTTTAAAGATTTCTTCAAATGATATTTCATAGATAGGTTTAATTAATTCTCATTTTGTTTAGTTATGATCTTCCTAAGTTCTAATACAAGTTTTTTGAAATTACCTCAAAGGTATATTTTAGGAATCTGCATGTAGTGATATAATCACCTTCAAGTTGTAATAATTTTTTTTCTTTTCTTCCTCTCTCCTTTTTTTATTGCAAGATTGTCAATATATAACTTCATTTGATGGAGAATGAGGCTATCAAAAACCTTGATCATAACCTTTTAGTAAATTGTTTTGACATTTAGGGATCGAACAATACAACCATGTAATAGAACAATCCTATAAAGATTCTGAACGTCATATGCTTTCAATTATCTTTTCTAAAGTTGTCTTGATTTGATAATATTTAGATAATTCATCCTTGTATGGGGATAATCTTATGTATAGAAGCTTTATCAATCTTGAAATCAAGTATGGGTAATAGGAACCCATCTTTAAGATATAGCCTTATTCTAGTCTCAATATTTGACACATGTGGATTTGATCCTTTTCTTTCTTTTATTTTTTTATTATATATTTTTGTTTTCTATGATGATGCTAGCTAACCAAGAAGAAGATTTTCTTCTCATGTATAGCCATCATTGACTAGCTTTAACTCTAACAACATCTTTTTTTTGAAGTATGACCGCATACATCAAGGGACTTAATTTATTAAAATGATATCAAGCTTAATCTTGAGCTTATAAACCATTAATCTGGTAATAAACTAAATATTTTATTTTAATTCTAGATAAAGTAGTCCTTAAGGTATAAGTATAGCCTGATCAGGTCATCAATATCTGACTCATTAAAGAGTTAGATTATTGATATCAAGTGTAGATCAATTTATATTTCAAACCTTTAATTTTTTTTAGCTTGTCAATTATGGATTTAAGTTTGTCTTCAAATTCTAGGGGTGCATCCTAAACTTGAAGGTTATTTAGGTTTTCAGACATATCTCAACAATACTCATTTGAGTACCTTAAAGAGAAAGTCAAGACTCTTGCTATTAAGCAATTCTCATCTTGCTATGAACTTTAAGATGGCTTCTTAATTTCAATTTCTTTAATGCTTTATAACTCTTCTTGTTTATGGCTTATATTAGTAGGCCACTTGCAAGGAATTGAATCTTACTTGATTTAATTTCAATAGACAAAGGGATGCCTTAAAAAAGGCAAATCCATTATCTTTTTGATATTTCTTTATCTCAGAGGTTTACACATTTTATTGAATTTGAAAGTGTAAAATTGATATATATATATATATATATATATATATATATTAGGGGCTACTTTTGACTTCTAACCCTACCATTATGTTTGATATAGAGGAGTTAGAATTAAAGTGCTCACTTAATCAGAAATCTAAGATTTCACCCTTTAGCTATTGGATATAGTCCTTCCATCAATTTTCTTTCTTTCTTTCTTTCTTTTTCTTTGGTCAACATTTCAATAACAATTCAACTTTTTTGTAAGATGTTACAATTGATATTTTTTCTAGATACAACATTTGCGAGGACAATAGACACATTAAACTCTTTATTCGAATACAACATTTGATACAACACTTTACACACTCAAATTTTTTTCTTGTTTTGAGTGATCAGATTACTGTGTAAGGTATTTCCTGATTCTTTGATTGAATCCAAGATTTGGTAAGGCACTAAGCAAATTTCAAACTATTATTTCTCTTGTTTGTCTTTTTGTAGTGCCTTAATTTTACAAAACTAACAAAAGCAAATGACGTTCCTGAGGACTCTAATCTCATGAATACTTAATGAATGTGAATATTCTTTCATAATGATGGTTGTTTTCTTCTTCTTTTTTTTGGTTGGATATGATCATCCAAGAGCATTAAAGATGTTCTTGAATACCTAATATTTCACTTCAATGTTTAAATTATCAATCTTAATCAACATTATGATTGAGATTATGTTTTTAAAGATTAAATTTTCTTGTGTTTAAAACTCCTTTTCTTTTCTTGATTGAATCCACATGGCACCATATCATCCAAATTATTAGAATTGGGCATGTGTATATTCATTTTCATGTATGTTTGCAATTGATGTTGCCTAATGCACTCGAATCAACAAGTATTCTAGAATTTTTTTAGGATCTTTCACTTTGAATATTATATGAGATCATATTTAGCAATTTCTAGCAGTAGATCTTCATCATAGAAGATAACCCTATAATTTCTTATAGTGGAATGCCACATCAAAAATTGCTAATGATTAAAGAAGGTCAATTACGAAATTATGTATTTTCTTGATTAATAATTCATTTTATTCTTATTTTTAGTGCATTATGATGTTCAATTTCATAAGCAACTTCTCTAAGATGGAAAAAAACACTATAATCAAAATTTTAAGTAAATATATTTTTATAAATTTTTTATTTTCATTTTAAGATGACTTATTTATCATTTCTTTTCAGTGTTATTTGAGGTGGAAAGACTCTACCATTTTGAATTTAATTCCCTTTAATATAAAGGGAGGGAGGGTAGGGCCAACTCTATCCTTAATGGATCTGGATCTGTGTTCTTTTATTGACCCATCAGAGCTGAATTTTTTTAATTAATATATATATATATATATATATATATATATATATATATATATATATATATATATATATATATATATATATATATATATATATATATATTTATATATTTGAAGGATATAAACATCATTATTAGGATCCAATCTATATAATTATCTCAAGGTCATGATATCTGAGAATTAGTTTAGAAGGATTTTAGTCTTCATTGATTTTGTCTTTAGAATTTGTCCTTAAAATTTATTAAAAATATGTCAAATGGGAGAGGATTCCTATTAAGAAAATTGATTTAAATTTACAAGATTAAATTTTTTTCATTTCAACTTTTTAAGGAGAATTGGAATTCTCTTTACTACCCTTTCTTTGTTTCATTGATTGGAAAAAAAATTAAATTTAGTTATATTACTTTTATTCATAATGTATGTTCATCTTTCCCTTTTGATTCTCTTCCAAACTCCTAATGATTCAAGGTTTCTAGAGGGTCTAAAAGGAGATTATCTCTAAGTCACTCCCTACAATTGGCTAATCAACCCAAATAATTGACTTACAAGTTTGTAGTGGATGTTGAGAGATAATTCTAAAAAATTTTGAAGGAATCAAATTAAAGCTAAATGGCCTTTTATGTATATGAAAATTGCCTTCCATAAAGATGGAAGGCTCATATTTGATTTTCTTGATCGACCTCTGCCCAAGATCAATAAAGCATTATTTTGGAATCATATTTATCCCCTTCCTTCTTTTAAGTTGATTATTTTTAGAATGCAACTCAAGCTTTAATCGTGGTGGTAAGGGGTAATAGGCAAGACTATACCCACTTCCTTTGGTTTCATGAGTTTTTTCAAGATTTGAATGAATTCCTTCATTTCAATATATATTCTCAGGTGTTTGTTATCTTTGAATATATTAGAACATAGGGGGTATCATTTTAGGGACCATATCATGACTTTCTTTAGTTTTTGTACAAAACTAAGATAAAATCAAGGACAAAATGACTTTGTAATTTTCTTTTCAAAATTTGAAATTTTTTTCTTAGAAAATTTTATCATTTTTGAAGATGATATTTCTTTTTCACTATCAAATGACATCAAATATATTTTGAATAGAATTAAGTCTATTAGAAATGACTTTGCTTTAATTTATATGAATTTTTCTAAAAATTTTAAGGAGGTGGTTCTAGGACCCAATCGTTTAACTGTGATAAATGAGGAGTTCTAAAACCTAAGTTAAGAATGTTGGATGAGCTCAACCAAGAATGAAATGGAGAGGCATCCAATGGAAAGAAAGGCATATTAACCCGTGAGTGGCACAAGTTGTTGACCTCACTTTTGGAGTGAGTTCTTAATCTCCTCATCTTAGACTTAGGAGTATTCTAGACACTAAGACTTACCTAAGCCTAGAGACTTAGAAGGGTTAACCATAGGATTGTGTTATTCCTTAAGGAATTGGATAATCCTCCTACCCTATAACCCAAATCCATGTTCACCTTCTAAAACCAAACTTCAAATTCAATTCAAATCAAAATTCAAAATCAACCTAAGCTCTATGATTTTATCTTATGGGCTTAGCCTTAGCCAAATTCAAATCAATCCAAACTCAATTGATTTTCTCAAATATCAATTCAACCCTTCAATCAATCTATCAAATTCACAATCAAATTCAATTCCAAAACCAATTGATTGAAGCCCACGATCAAATCCAAACTTAAAATCTGGCCTAAGTCCTTTGAATCAATTTCATGAAGTTAGCCAAAATCCCATTAAATCAATCCAAAATCAATTGATTTTCTATGAATCAATCATATCTTCAATCATCTTCCTAAATATAAATAAAATCTACATTCAAATGTTCAAAACGTAATCAAATTAAATCAAAACCCTTTCTAAGCCATATGAATCAACCTTCATGGGCTAAGCCATTATCCAATTCAAATCAATCCAAAATCAATTAATTTTTTCATGAATCAATTATATCTTCAATCATCTTTACAAATATAAATAAAAAATATATTTAAATCATCAAAACTAAATCAAAATCCAAACCTAAGCATATGACCCAACTCCATGGACTTAGCCAAATTCTCTCATTCTAAAATCTAAAGCCAATTGATTTTATCATAAATCAATCATTTCTTCAATCATCTCTCCAAATATAAATAAAATTTACAATCATCAACCCAAATCAAAATCAACCCAAGTTAAATCCAACCTAGCCTTTTGACTTGAGATTTTCAAATGAATCATAACTCATTTGAACTCAAACCAATTGCAATTGAATCTATATATCAATCCTAAATCCATATATAAACTCAACAAGCTCAAACTCAACCCAAAATTAATCCAACTAAAGCTAATTGGTCCACTTGACCCAAAGTGGCCAATTTGACGTATTTGAACCAAAATCCAATTCAATCCAAATCAAAGTGAATTAAGCCAATCCAAACATCATAACATGATTGTTGATCATCCTCGATTGCTCAATTATCATAAATTGGGTCAAACCAACTCAACCTAGCCCTTTGACCAAGTAAATCTTCTTAACCCATATGAACCTAAACTAGCAAAATTGCAAACTAAGCCAAATCCATTGAAACCAATGATTCATACCCATCCAAAATCAACACTTGAATATGACTTGACCTCCAATTGAGCCAAACCAAACCCAATTAGCCCTCTTGACCCATGTTGGCCCAAATTTACCTAAAAGACCAAATTGGGTCAAATCAAAATCTAAACTAAATTAATTGCAACCAATGGCTCAAGTTCATTCCAAATTGTCTATTGAACTTGACTAAAGTCTCAATTGACCTGCTAGACCCAAATGACTTATTGAACTTAACTTGACCTAAAGGGTCAAGATAACATAAAACTAAATAGAATCCAAATTAAACTCAACTAATGCCTACAACATATTCCAACATATTCCAAATGATCAACCAAACCCAAACCAAGCCATGACCTAGGCTAATTTGGTCAATTGGGTCAAATTGGTCAACTTGACCCATTTCACCCAAATGAACTCAAATGAATCAAAACCAAATCTAAACCAAATTGAACAAAAACAATAACACCAATACACTCCAAATGATTATATGAACTTGACCCAACCCTTGATTTGACCTAATTTGACTAATTGATCAACTTGACCCAACCTAACCTAATTTGACTCAAATGAGTCAAATTGAGCCAAATGAAACTAAATAAACTCCAAATGACATGAAATTTGGCCCAACCAATTTTTGAATCATTTCAAATCTGCCCAAATCAAATCCAATGCCAAATGACCATCCTAACCTTAGGCTAAGGGTATCACATGAGGCAAATCACCCATGTAAGTGGTCATTTCCATTCCTTGATGACTTGATACTCTCCCATTAGTCCACCTAGACTCCTAGGACATTGTCCAATCTGACCCAAGGGTGGTTGGGTCATCTATGACCCATGGGGAGGTAAAATCACCTCACCTGCCCCATTGGAGAAGTTAAAACACCAAGGACACCCACTACCTTCCATGAAAGCCACCTCCACACCTTCACCCAACCAAACTGAGCCAACTCATCACCTCAAGGACACCCACTACCCACTGAGGTGGCCAGATGATCACATAGAGACAAATCAAGCTCGTCTGTCTAATCAGGAGGGGGGGGGGGTATACACCCCCTCATTTCCACTCAAACCCACACACTTGCATTCCTCAGAGCCCTAGCTACCGAAGACAAGTTGCCAAAGACATTTCCCAAGCTACCAAGCTCACTCCACAACCCCCACTATGAGTTTTCCATCAAGTCAAAATAGGGTACTTCCCCATTGATTCTCATTTGCTTAAGGCTTAACCAAAGTGCAATTAACTTTGTACACACCATCCTTGGAGGTAGTCAAGCAAGAACAAGTCACCTCCCAAGCCCTCTGACCATTGGACGATCAATTTTGATCAACGCCGACCACCAACTCTTTGGGTATTGGCCTTCTGAGCAAAAGACCTCAAATTAGAGCTCATGTTGATCAGTAGGGCCTCATCTCCACTAGACAAAGCTTCCTCAATCAGATTTACCATCGGTCTTGAGCTCCGGTGAGGTATGCCATTGAAATTGATCTTAGTGTAAAAATTTGTTGGAGCTTATTGAAGAAAACTTCCACCCCATGTGATCTTGGCTATTGGATCCCCTTGAATCTTTTGTGCAAAGGTGTGGGGTTCATTTGGAGTCAATCCGAGCTCCGGTGAGCTCGGATCACATGAGCAATGGAGGACGAACTCTGTTCCCCCTCGTTCGTGTGACGATAGATCACGCACCATCCGTCCTGCGTGATCGGAACAGACGGTTGTGATTAGATTCAATAAAATTATCCAATTTAATCATTTAGTACCATGGGATTAATCATGGCCATCAAATCTTATATCAGACGGTGCACGAGAAAGCACATCCATCGTCGCCACACAAGCATTGACTAGGATTATGTTTAAGTAGCCAATCTCACAGTGGCACATGGAAAGTGTGTCGTGTTAGCGTGCAATGTGGTGCCGATGGGATTAAGGGTTAATTAGGCCTAATTAATGTGTTTTAATGGATAAAACTTGTAAAATTCATAACTAATTGTATAAAAATTAGAAAATATAAATAAATACTCATTTTGAAGGTATTTCAGAGAGGAATTTATTAAAAATATCCTTAATTAATTTTAAATATTAAATAAAGCTTAATTAAGATTTAGTTAGAAATTTATTTAACTTAATTACTCTCTAATTGATTAATGAATTAACCCTAAACTTTTTAAGATTATTTAAGATGATGACCTCTGCCTCCCCTAATTTTCTTAGGATTTATTTAGTTAATTAATAAGGTAAATTAGTTAATTAAGCCCTAATTACTTTCTTAATTTAATTAAGGGTTAATTAATCACATGAATAGAAAAAAATAATTAAATAAGTTGTTAATCATTGTTCAACAGTGAATAAACCCATGGGATAAGGTTAGGGCCTCCTTTCTAATTTATTTTCCTAAGTTCATTTCATCAATTAACTCAATTAAGGTTTAATTAATTAATCAAATGGCTTAATTAATTAAAATTGAAATTGTAATCACATCAAAATTTAATTAATGAGATCTTGGATAAACCTTTAGGTGTTCAACAACTTAAGGACATCCTAAGAAAATTATAATTAGCCCACATGTGTGGGGGAGTTATAAGAGTACTTAATTAAGTCCCTTAACTTAATTAACCATTAATTATGAGCAAATTGCATTAAACCCTTTCCTTTCTTAGGATCATTACTGATTTAATTTCCAATGCATGTGCATATCATGTTGGCTCATAATTATTTGGGTAATTATGTTAAGGTGACATACGTAAGGGTTAATTAATGAATTTAATGCATATTATAACTTAATTAACCCATAAAATAAACTTAATTACACTTTATTAAACCAAATTAATTAATAAACATGGGAATGGGTTAGGATCAACAAAACATTTCTCACATCCTTAAATCAAATCAAAATATGAAATTAAAAATGACATTAAAGAAACTTTTTTTTGCTTTAAATGATTTTATTTGATATAATTGTCCTTAGGAATTAACTTGATTGAATGAAATCATGTATTTATGTTTATTTATTCCTTTCCAATCATGTTAATAGTTGTATTTCATTTGAAATCATGCATTCATCTTTTCAAAGTTTATTGAATCAAATAGTTTTCCTTTATGTAAGTGTTAGATTAATTTACAATATGACTAGCTTTTATCATTAATAAATTCAAATTAATTTTTCAAAGTTTATGAATCAATTACATTAATTAGAGTGATAGTAGTTATGAACATATATAGGTTTGCATGTGCTTATAGCTTAGACATGTGAAGTAAAGCTTTCTTTTCCTTAATTCACATATAGTTTTACATGTATTTAAATGTTAATAAGTATATAGTATGGAAATCCCGAGAACATGAGGCTTTAGCTAGCCTAAAGGAGGTCATTTGATTACCTCACTTCCCTAGTTAATAGCGACATGTACTTATTTGATCTCATTTACATGTGTTGCTACATTAGGATTTGCATAGAACTTTAATCCTCATGCATAAATGTTTCAATCAAATAAAAATACAATCTTTGCATGGCTTTATTTCCTTCATTTATGTATACATCCATATGTATTTGAGAAAATCAAGTGTTTAGTCCGGACATCCCGAGAATATGAGGCTTTAAGTAGCCCCAAGGAGGTCATTTAATTACCTCACTTCCTTGGTTAACAATGGAACTTACTTGCTTATGTCTCTTGTACATGTGTGTGTGTATTTAATTATGGAATTAGAACCCTTCTCTTTTATCAAGGATACATGCATTTTATGATTATCTAAATGATTGGCATGTGTTACATATAAATTAATGCTCACTGTCCTATGATTCATGAATATAAATTTATATATGTTTGAATACAAATGGGTATATAGTTTGGACATCCCAGGAATATGAGGCTTTAGTTAGCCCCAAGGAGGTCATTTGATTACCTCACTTCCCTGGTTAACAATGACACGTACGTATTTAATTTCATCCTTATGTACTTTTTTGTATAAGAATTTAGATAGAGCTTTAAACTAATATGATTAAATACTTCAACCACATAAAAGAATATAAACTTCAAATACATATCTACATTCATCATATAAGTATGCTAAAATAGATTGTATGTATAGATACACATAGAATTAAATCATATGCATGTTACATGTGATGGAAATGAACGATTTAACATGTGTCATGTGATAGTAATTCAATTAGATTAATCTTAAGATGCCTTTCACATTGGATAGAATTATTTAAAGTGAACCTAAACTTAGGATTATTTTAAAATGAGTATTAATCCCTTCACTAAAGAGAACTAAATCAAACTAATGTGCTTTAAAAAATGGCTTAAGGTAGGGATGAAAGAGGACAATCCTCTTTCTTCTCTTTATAACACATAGTTACTAGGTGTAATCAAATAAAACAAAATAAAATACAAATTAAAATTTTTAAATCAATTAAATAACTTCAAGTGAAATCAACCTTCCATGTTAAATTGAATCATCCCACACTTAGAAAATATAACACTAATGCTTAGTTGAAACATATCACACAAGCCTTAACACACACATTAGAATTAAGTCACCACTTTTAGTCCTAAGTTAGGATGGTGCATGCATGCTGTATGCTTTATTTTATGATATAATATTTTAGACTGGATTTTAGGGTGTAAGCTTCGTAGACTGGATGTTAGGCTGATATTAGCTTAATCATATTTTTTGCAAGAGATTGTACTCAAGGGGTACTTAAAAATAAATATCAATGCTCTCTTTGCAAGTTGTTTAAACCCCCAAGCATAATCTAAGTTAGGACAGGTGGGCTTGGTTACCCATGTGTAGGGTACTAAGTCCTAATTATATATATAACTACTCAGGATTGTATGTATGTTTAGCTAACCTCTAATGTAGGTGTAGTTATATTTACTTTTTCTATTTTTAATGTAATTTTGCATTAGGAGTTAGGATTGGTGCTATGGAGGATTAGGATGAGCATTGGCTAGAAGGCTTTATTCTGGGGTGCCATGTGATGCCTTGAAACCTGCCAAATCAAAGAAGAAAGGAGGAAAGAAATGAAGACATGAAGACCTCCCATAGCATTCATTCATTATAAATTGTATTTATTCTTTCATATTCTGAGTTATATGAGGGTAGAGCTCAGCTACCCATATTTTCTTTTTAGGTTGTACGATGGTACCCACCACACTGACCTCTTATTCTTTTGTGTTATTTTAAAAATGTTTGATGATTTATATAGTTTACGCATAAAAATGGCATGCTTTTCATAATTTCTTAAATGATTAATGCTTTAATGTGTGGCCTGGATATGACTAGTCTCTTAGGATAAAATAAATTTTCTACCAAAGAAATCACTCATAATTGAATTCTAAATAACTCATTACCTCACCATAAAGCTTAGAATATAATCAAGATAATTAAAAGATTTAGCAACTCCTTAGCTGTATTGTTGAATGTTTCACAACATGCATATCATATTATTTCTCTCTTGAAAATAGTTGATTTCCATTCTTGTACGATAGGGGAATGCTTGACCTGTGAGGGCACCCATTATGTTGGAAAACACCCGTTTCTAGCTAATTTAGCCAACAATCTTATTTCATCATGCATGTAGGCATCAAAATCCTCAATCCTTTGTCCAAATGAAGTGTTAAAATTTAAATAAAACTTGAAAAAATTTCTACATTAGATTAAGTCATTACTCATACCACTCATGATCTAGTCTCCTAATGAGTGGGTTTAAGGAATTTAGTCTCTTTTCTAAATAAATAATAACCCAACTATCTTGCAATTTCATATGACCAGACCATATAGTTTTAAAATCATAGGAGGTGTTAGCTGGCGGCCACTCTAGGCAGTTGTAAGTCCAGAAGTCAGACGATTTATTCTCTCTTATGGAGATAAACCATTATGCCCACTTGTCGCTTAGATTTAGGTCGTGCTTTAGCTTATCCTAAAGCTCCCTATATTTAAGATCCAAGGTTATTGTTTCCTTCGGGCTATAAGTATAAATCCTCACCTCTAAGGCATTTCTACAACCTTATGTTGGTGGATTATAAGCCCTAACAATCTAATAAAATTCAACTCAAATATATAAATCTCTTCACTTAAAACATATAAAGTTCAATTATAGGATAGATTGGAATGCTCACTAGGTCTCCTAGTATCATGAGCATTCCCTACTTATTCCCTTGGATTCCAAAAATAAGTCTTCTCCTTGAACTTTCCCAATTAATTTTTGAAATATAACCAATTCTTTGATAATCTAACCTTAAAATCTTTGAATACCTTAATTCTCTACTTTAATTGAGAGTATTCCTAAGGAATTCACCTTCTTTAGGATGTAATAGGTTTGCCTCCATATGGAACTTTAGAACCTCATTTAATATAAACATTGCTTTATTCATCCATGTAAAGTAAGAGAAAAATCTCTGATATATTCAAATACCCATCATGCCTTAAGAGTCATTATTTGGTGATTAGGTCCACTGAATGTTGATGCCCCTATTTTTTGAGATAGTACATCATACCTCAATGTCGTACTCGATCACTTCAATAAGTACCCCCTAAGATCTGCATGGTGTCCCCCCGTACACACATCCAAAAAAGAAGCACCACACAAGTACACTATTGATATATAGAAATACAAGTCTATTTTTAAAGATGGAGAGAGAAATTATTCCATAGTGGAGTCGCCAGAAGAATCTCTGTGGGGAAAGTTTGTGATTCCACATAGACTTTAGAAAATTCTTATGTAGGTAATCAATTTCATCATTAAGAAATAAATATATTATCTTAAAAGATAAACATGCTATTCTATAATAAATTTAATCACTTAAGCAAGAACTCCTAAGGTTAGTGAGTCTTCTTAATGTTCCAAAGTTTCTTTCCTTGGACTACATGAAAAAGTAGGTCAAGGTTTATTTTATACTGGAATCATAGTTTCTTATAAGGGCAAGCTCTTATAGTTAATTACATCATAGAAATAAAAATATTTTCTTAAGAATACTCTCAATTAAAGGGATAGACTCTTATTACTATTGATATCAAAGTTGGTTATAAAGGATGGTTGAATTGGAATTTCAAAAGGGAATACTTCAAAGGGAAGAGAGTTCTTTTCAAGGTCAATTAGGATAAAGTAGGAATGCCTATAGATACTGGGATGCCCAGTAGGCATTTCAACTATCCTACCATTAGGCTTTATATTTTTAAAATAAAATTTATTAATATTTGAATTGATATTTTATTAGAAATCTAAGAGTCACATTCTAATAACACAAGACTATATAAATGCATAGGGTTGAAGACTAATTCCTAGAAGGATGCTTTAGAACCTAAGTTTATAATTGATTCTAACATAAGTTAGAGGCTCGGCCTAGTTTGATTTTTGAGGATTATTATATCTTTCTCTCACTTGAGGAAAGGAACCTATCCCTAACTCTTTTAGATTTATAACCTATTTGGAAGGGCTACTAGCTATCACCACCTAAACGAATTTTAAATCAATGATGTCAGTCTTTATTCTATGCAAGATGGTTGGGCTGTTACATTTTAGGAATTAATCTAGGAACCTAAACTCAATACCTAATCCCTAAGATCATGTTAGGAATGATATACTCTTAATGAATACAATAATTTTCAGATTTTAAATGTTTCAACTCATAATTCATTTAAGACCTTTGGGGTCTGTAATTTATGCCTATAATGAGATGTAGTTAGAAATAGTTGTGGGCCAAATTAAAATAAGTAGGCACACTTTCCCAAGAAGGTGGTCATCCTCAAAGGTCAGATGCCCCTTATGTGTAATGAGTGAAGTTTCCAATTCAAAGATTTAGAACAATAAGCTAACATGGTTTGCAAAAGCTAATTATTTATAGTTGCTTTCAAGTTGTTTTTAAGGCTTTAATTTATTTATGAAGTTATGAATTTCTTTATTTTTATTTAAATTATTTAGATTTAAATGGAATAGAAAATTTAATTTTCCTAAGAGCCTATCGTCTAAGCATTCATTACAAAAAACATAATATAAAAAGAAACTTAGAAAGGCATGTTGATTCTATTGCACACTCAAAATAAATCATACAATTTAATTTAAATGAATAGACCAATATGCAGACACCCGAAAAGAAAAGAAAAATATATAGGCAGTTATACCCTTGCATGCCAGAACTAAAAGTGTAGATCTATGAGTCTTTCTCCAAGATCATCTCCTTCTTTAGGGACCTCCAAGGCTTGACAGGGGACCACCAGCTAATAGGGTCAGCTCCTGCTATTCTTAGACGCCATAGATTCTAACCTAATTCTAAGCTCAAAATACATTTAAAATTTTAAAAATTAAATTCCTAAACGTTATAAAATAGATGTTAGGAAATACAAATAACATTCCATCAGTTATATTTATAAACTTACAAGCTTAACATTAGTTGTTTGCCAAGCCCACCTGTCTTATTAGGCTATGCTTAAAGACTTAAGCATACCTGCAAAAAAAATATTTATTTATTTTTATTACAATAGTTCTTTTTAGCACAACCCCGTGCGAAAAATAGTGTTAACTTAAAAAGAACATCCTAGCATCCAGATTAAGAGGCAAACAATCCTAACTACCCAGACTAAATTTATCCACCATAGAATTAAAAAAAGCAAACATTTTACATTACAATACAGAATGTCATAGAACATCAACATAACCTAAGTATAGGGTTGGTGATCTAATGATCTAGTGTGTGAAGAAAGATGTGCTTGTGTGGTATGACTTTATTAGGCATTTTAAGTTTGAATTTTCATGTTTGAAGTTTTATTTAATTTACCATTAGTAGATTTCAATTTAAATTATTTAATTAATTTGTGATTTTCTTTTCATTTTTAAATTCATTTTATGTTAAAGTGAAATTTAAGTTTTCAAGAATGAAGAATAAAATAAGTTCCACTATGGGTGGAACCTATTTTATTCAACATCCTAATTTCTAATAGAATAAGATTTTCATCCTAAGGTGAAGATTCATTCTAAGGAGATCAAACTTAAGATCTTAAATGTCTTAATTAACCTCTTTTGAATTCTTTTAAGTTGGATTTAGTTTAATTAAAGCTTTAATTTTATTTTGGAATTTAATTAAGATTTATTCTTCTTTTCATTTATTTTAACTTGATTAAATATTTCTTGATTTGATTTATTTTCAAATTATTTGATTCATTCTTAGTTTAAGTTTGATTTCATTTTGTGTTAAGATTTCATTAATTAATTCAATACCTTTAGAAGAAATTTTATTTATCAATTCATAATCTAGAAGACTTAGGCTATTTTGGGCACCAAACCTAACTTAAGCCATTTCATTTTTCTAAGTTGTTTTAGATTTACTTCATTTGATTAATCAGATTCATTTATATTTAAAATAAAATTATTCATTAACTTAAATGGACTTAAGAAGTTATTTTATGTTATGTTAATAAATTTCATATTTGAATATGAAATTCAGATAGTTTTGCATTTTACTTGATTAATTAATTTAACATGAATTTAATAAGTTATAACTTAAGGTTTAATTTTTATTTTTAAAATTTTTTGTTTCAATAAACTCTAAGTGTATGATTAATCAATCTCTTTAACTTCAAAGGGTTGAAAAATTTTCTTCTGGTGTTTTGATATGATTGAAAATATTTTGTTGATTTTAAGAATTTTTATGATTTTCATGATTATTTCAGTTAAATTGACTTAAGGATTGGAAATTCAATAACTTCAAGTCTAAAGGTCATTTGACCTTGAAATTTTTATGGCAAGTGGGGTTCCTTTCCAATTTAAGTTTCCTAAAGTTTCATCATAGTGAGATGTGTAATTTGAGGTTAATTAAAATTTTAATTATTCTAATAAAACTTAAATTAAGGAAAATCAATTTGGGATTTTATTTTTCATAAATTACACTCTTGAAGATGCATTCATAGAAGGTTTATTTATAATATTTGAAGTTTTGGTTAATTTGTTATGATTTTTCCAAGTTCAAATTAATTAATTGGATTAATTAGTTCAGTTAATCATCAAGTTAGGCCATTTTATAGTTTAATTGATTTCAGAGAGTTCTAATGATGTGTTTAAGTTCATTATGATTTATTATGATGATTTAATTTATTTTCATAAATTTTCATGATTTTTATAATTTAATATTACTTTTTTTTCAAAATTAGGGTTTATAGTTGGAAATTCCATGTCATTAGATTTACTTTATAATAAATCATCAAAAAATTTCTTAATGCGTGTTTTTACCCTAAATTCATTTCCCCAATGTTTCAAATTAATTGGATGAGTGATTTGAGTTTAATTTGAGTTGGATTATTTTTATGAAAACCTAAATTAACTTAAAATTAACCAAAATTAATTAGAGATTTTGGGTTTAATGGATTCCATTCACTGAGATGAATCCATAGAATCCTTGTTTGCATTTTTCTGGTTGAGTATTTTATTTTCAATCATTTTTTAAATTTTATAGTATTTTTTAGTATTTATTTAATTAAAAAAATTAGGAATTTCCCATTTTAAATGGTTGGAATTTTACATGTGGCGACGGTCGATTTGGCCAGTTGAATCCACGTGGATCCAGCTCAAATGGCGTATAGGATGCAGAATTCATCATGATTGTCTAATCTTTAATTAGACAGTTAGGATTTCACCCATGTTTCCTTAAGGGATTTAAATTAGATCTGTTCAACTAAATCATGACCATCCATACCAAATAAAAGGAATGAATATCATAGATTATCTCCCTGTCCTCCTGCTAGAGAATTGAGAGCTGTTGGCTCTTTGGCCTTGATCGTTGATGATCTAAAATGAGAAAAAGTGAGGTTTCGATTGTAATGGAGATTGACTTCCTTTGCAAAAGACTAAACCAAAATGCTAGGGTGGTCAGTTTGAATTCATACCTCATCGGCATTGATCCACAACAACTGTAACACTTTGAGAACCTTTGACTCATAAAGGAAAATCTTTGGTGAAGAAATCTCAGCTTACCTTTTCGTGAATCATGTTGGAGACCAAGCATCTATCCCATCATCCATCAGCCATGGTTGTTTTCTGGCTCACCGACAGTGGGAAACTTGCTGAAGAGCTTGTTTGAGTTCACCTCTATCCATAGAATGTGTAGGGACATCCAATTTGCGGGGAGGAATAGTGTTCCTCCATTTTGACCTTTTCGTCGATTGCTTGGCTATAGGCTTTGGCCGATTTTAGGCCGGCTAGTGGTGAGAGGCTCAGGGAACATCTCGATTCTCCTTATCTTCACTCTAGGAGTGTGTGAGAATGCTAAGATTTCCTAGAGGCTGCTCCCTTCCTCTCTTTCCATCTATGGCTGAAAGCCATGGAAGAGAATTTGGGGTGGCCGAAATCTGGCCATCGACACCAAGAGGGTTGGCCAAAGGGTCAGCTAGGTCTCTCTTCCCCTTGTGTGTATATTAAGATGAATAATTTGAGGAGAGGAAGCCTACTCCTTCCTCTCCTTTCCTTGGCTGTGAGCTTGACCAAGAGGTTATCCATAACTTTTTTATCTTATGGAGGAAGCAAAGTTCCTCTTTTCTATGGTGATGACCACCCTTGGAGATTTTCTCCAAGTGGTGGTTAGTTGATTAAGAACACTCCAATCATTGTGAATGAGGAGTGGAGGAATAACGAAGGGAATGCTTCTAGATTAGGGAGAGTTTGTCTTGATGTTCTACCTTAATCTTCCCATAGCATATTCCTCTTTTCCATGGCTTCTCCACCTCATATGTTTCTTTTAGTTTAATGGTTGGCTGCCTAAACCAAACCCAAGGTAAGCCATGAGTAAGAAGACTCAAGCTTATTTGAGTTGAATTTAGATTTAAGGTCTTTGGATTGATTCGTTGGATTTTCTTTTGCTTTTAGATTGATTTTTGTTAATTCATTTGATAATTGGATTTATATTTAAGTTATAATTGTGCTTAATTACTTATGAGAAAGCTTAGAAGCTAATTGACCCATGGGATTCTATTTTAATTTAATCTTAAGCTAGTTTGGTCCATTTGATTAAGGATGAATCAAATTGGATCTTTAAGCTCAATTGATCATTTTGGGATTTAAATTAGACTGTAATTGTGTTTTATTGATGTTTTATAATGTTTTAGATTGATTCATTCCTTTGGATTTTAAATTAATTTTGATTTTATTTCAACTTGACCTCATATAGACTTAAATGGGTAAGTTGAGTTCAATTGAGTCAAATGACTAGTTCAACCCAGTTAAGTTATTTTTGGGCTCCAATCATGTTGAATCATATATGTGTGATGATTTGGAGTGATTAATTTCATTTGATTTAGCTTTCATTTTAATTTTAGCCCATTTGACCCAAATTAGGCGTAATGGGTTAAGTTTGATTCATTTGGGTCAAATGATCAAATTGGTCAAATTATACCAAATGATTGGTTGGATTGCATTTAATAATGATTTTTAAATTATTTTTGATAATCAATTTGAATTGATTTCAATTTAATTTGAATTTGAATTCAATATGGCTCATATAGGCCCATTTAGATCAAATGATCTAATTAGCCTAATTAAGACCTTATTGGATATATATTGATTTTATTATTGTTTAAACATATTTATTTTATGATTTCAAGTATTTGGAATGACTTTGTTTGGTCAAATTTTAGTCGATTAGCGTTTGACTTGGTGGGACCCACATGAGTCAACTCTATGTCAAAGGGTTGACCATCTTTGACTTTCATTTGACTTTAGTTTTTTTTAATTTGGTTTAAAATTTTTTTGATTTATTTGAATTTCTTTGAATTTAATTAATTTTGAGCTTAAATAGGGTAATTAGGTTAGCCACCTTAATCACCTTGGTTTAAACTCAAATGGATTCAAATTCTAAGTGGAATGTGTTTGATTTAATTCTTTGTTTATGTTTGAGCTTTGGGTTGAGTCCACCTAATCCCATTAGGTTAGATCAAACCCAAGAAGGATGTACTATGCTACTAGGTGTAGTGTCCTAAGTGTCTAATTAGGAGGCCCCTAATCTAAGATTATGTGTCCTAATTACTAATTTTAGAAATGATATTAACCTCATCCAAAAAAGAAGTCAATAATACACACTCACTATGACCCCACTACTACTTTTTGAACTATTTTATAATGGGATTCGAGTGCCACTCACTACCGAGCTCTACTTTCTTCCACATGTAGTTGCACACAAAATTGGTATTGATGATGAAAAGAGATGACCCATTGCTTAGAAATAAGCTCGACCCTCATTATTGTGAAGTCCCTCTAGAACTCGACCTCAGTCGCCTGCCTTTGCTATGACTTCGCCTCTAATTAGGACCTTAGCTTATCTAATTGTTGCCTTGACAAGCTTAAGTCCCTCTTCAAAATGACGATCTTTCCTTGTAGGTTGGTTAGCTTGGCCGAGTCTATAAGCACCTTTGGCCCCTTCTCTACATTTCCCTCCCTCGAGGGAACATACTTGTTACTCTTAAACTTGCTGCTATGAGAAGGAAAACTTGCCAACATCTCTCGAATGTCAACAAAAATGAACCTGATGGCAGCTCTAGCACATGCGGTAGGCATCTTGACTGACACTCCTTACAAAGTTAGCCCTCCGTTAAAGTGAAACTTGATGCCGACACCTCAACTTATGATGAGTCTGGAGTCACCCATGAATGATAGAAAATAAATTTGTGAAAGGCAGGTAAGGGGATTTCAATATGACAATTAGTTAGGGGTGGGATCCTTCGAGAAGGGAGCCACTATTCAAACAAATAAACTTTTTCTTCACTCGGATGATGGCTTAGCAAATCACCCATATAAATATAAATCAACCTTTTTATAACTACTTGGGTTGTTTAAGCGGATTACCTTGGGGGATGTTAGGCACTGACTATTGCCCTCCATCATCTCTTGCACACTTGCCTTCATTAGTTGAATAATACTATTAAGTCTAAAAGTAGAACAAAATTAACTCATTTTAGCCGAACTCTCCTCTATGATGGTGGTCACAGGAGAGGAAACCATCAACATCCTCACGACTACTTTCTTGTGGAGAACAAGAGGATTGATGATTCCCTCCTTCTGTACACTCTCTAACCTTCCTAGATGAATACTCACCTCAACCAATGATTCCACATCACTGCCCTTGTCAAGAGAAACCATAGTCAAATTGGCAGGAGTGTTAGAAGAACTCACCTCCATTGCATGAATAATAACAATATCCACCGACTTCTTGGACTTCTTCAATTTTTTCCATAGGCCAATGGGGGGATCTTTTTGAAGGGTTCGGTGATTTTGGTTTGGCTCATTTTTATTGGCTTAGTTTCGGAAGGACCTTAGTTCTCTCCTCCTAAGCTTTGTTCTCTCTTTCTCTAGAACAAGGAAAGTCCCCCTTTCTTGAAGACCCAATATTTGCCTCATTCTCTCCATTACCTATTATTCCTCTCTTCATTAACCATGCTTCTTAAGTATCTCCCAAGGTCTTATTTTGACCATGGACAGATTTGGATCCAACAAAAGGTGCCATTTTCTTATTTCCTTGAAGGCCCAAAGAATGAGTTATGTTCTCCCATCAAAATCAATTCAAATTTCTTAGACATCAAGGATAAGAAATCATGACACCAAGATTTATATGTACTTTCAAATAAAATGTTATCCACATAAACTTATACAATAATCAAATCATCTCCTATATTTTTGAGAAAAAGGGTGGTATCTACTTTAGCCTTTATAAATCCATAGTCAATTAAAAAATTACTCAATCTATCATACTAAGCATGAGGAGCTTATTTTAAACCATATAAAGGTTTCTTTAATATAAATGCATGATCATTATAATCTAGGCTCACAAAACTAGGGGATTGCTTTATAAAGACATCTTAATGAACAAATCCATTAAAGAATACACTTCTTACATCCATTTATAAAGAATTTTAAGTCCTTAAAATAAGCATAAGCTAGGAGCAAGCTTATGGTCTCTAGTCTTGCTATGATCAAAATTTATCACCACAACTTGTGTGAAACCCTATGCAAGTAACCTAGCCTTATTTCTAACAATACATCTTGAGTCATCTAACTTATTTCTAAAGACTCATTTAGTTCTAATGACATTCTAATCTTGGGGTTTAGAGACTAATTTCCAATAACATTGCTTATAAATTAATTTAATTCTTCATGTATAACAATATTATAATAATTAGTTTTAAAGCTTCATCAAAAGAGTTTAATGTTTAATAGAAAATAGAATGATTAATAAATTCATTAAATATGTTGTAGTCACAACACCTTGGGATGGATCTCCTATAATCAAATCTTTAGGATGATTATTATTAAATTTTCATTCATTAGGCAAGCAATCATCAACCTTATCTTTCAAATTTATTTTCTTAGAATCATCAACTTCACCATCAATGATATCATTTTTAATATAATCAACAAAATTTTTATCAAAAATAACATGCACAAATTTTTATGCAATTAATTTTCTTTTATTAAAAACTTTAAATGCTCTTCCAAACATAGAGTATACAAAAATAAATAAATAAATAAAATATCATCATAAGATTTACTATCAAATTTTCTCAATGATTCTTTTCCATCATTCAAAAGAAAGCATTTACATCTAAAAAAATTAAGATGACCAATCTTAGGTTTCATTTAAAAAAGTTTGAAATTAGTCTCAAATAAATTTTGTTCATGACATAACAAGCAATATTCATAATTTAGCCAAACATATTTAGATAATTTATAATAATTCAACATAGTTCTATTCTTTCTTTCAACAATTGTATTTTATTGGAGAGTTCTAAGAATAAAAAATTTGTTTAATTTAAACCCACCACATAATTCTTCAAATAAATTATTTTTAAATTCATCTCCATGATCAGTTTGAGTCTTACTAATTAAATAATCTCGACCTTTCTGAATATATTTTGCAAATATTCTAAAAACTTCAAAATATTCGTCTTTATTAATAAAACATATAAAACAAGTAAATCTAAAAGAACAATCAATAGTTATAATGCCATAAAACTTATCAAGTAAGCTAGCAATGCAAAAAAGTCAAAATAAATTCATATGTAAAAGTTCTAATGGCCTAAATGTAGAAATAATATTTTTATTTTTAAAAGAATGCTTAGAGTATTTACCATGAATGCATGGATTATAAACATAATCAAAATAAAATTTAATTTTGGGCCAGTGAACAACTAAATCAAGTTCTGCAATTTTATCAAGTGAAGAATGCATGATAATGTGACATAATCTCTTGTGCTACAACCAAATAACATGTTAAGTGCTTTCAAAATAAAGTAATTTAAATGTGCACTATGTAAATTTTCTAAATCAATCGAACTATGTCCTATCAACAAAACATTCTCATCTCTATTAATACAATATGATGTATGAAATCCAACATTTAAACCTTTATCACAAAGTTATCTAATAAAAATGAAATAGATCCATTAGGCTATAGCTCAATAAGATGAGCAAGACATTTGTTCCTTTCCAACCATCTTCCCTCCAAGGTACGCATTCTCACTGTTAGGTTTCTATAGTAACTAGTTACTATTCCATTAGTTTTCTCAATCTTAGTTTCCCTCCTTGTGTGCTTCTCTTCATGGAGTCCTACTCTTATGCAGATGCCTTGTTTAATACTACCTTGAATAATTCACCTAACATTGCCAACAAGATTAGTTTCCCACAATCCTATCACGACCATTTTTCTAAAAGGGAAGATAATTGTCTCCTCAAATGTTCTAATTGAAAAAATGGAAAGCTAGCATTGTTCCTTCATGAATCTGAAACATCCACTCTTGCTGAACCTTTCAAGTTTACACTCATAAGGAAGCTTGCTTACAAGCATCCTAAAAAGAATATCATTAGAAAACACTTTGATAATCTTAAGCTCCTTGATGATTGGAGTGTGGGGAGGGGGGTGAGTGTGAGGGATGGAAGGCATATAGTGATTCGGCTTACAAAGGAGGAGGATTATGTAAGAATGTTTTCCAATAAACTATATTACATTGAGAATGTACCCCTTAAAGTGCTCAAATGGACACTAAATTTTGATTATAATGTTGAGTCACCCATTATCCCAATTTGGATCAAATTCCCTAACTTGAAGCTCCATTTGTTTAACAACCAAGTCCTCTATTCTTTAGCAGTTATATTTGAGAAACCACTTAAACTTGATTTACCAACTTTCAACTTCTCTAGACCTTCAATAGCTATAGTTCTGGTCAAAATGGACATAATATTACATCATGCTAAGGGGGTTTGGATTGGAGCATCTACTAATGGATATTAACAATCCATTATCATTGAAAAAAAGCCTCACTACTATGCCAAGTGCAAAATGTTTAGACACAACCTCGATAATTGCTATATTGTTCACCTCGAGCTAAGAAGAAAATAGTAGAAAGAGCCATTAACATGTGTAGATGATTGTCATATGGATTAGTTGTAACATACTTTAGCAATGGGAATGTAGCAAGAGACTCAAGTAATAGATATTGATGGACTACTCCAGATTTTGAACAATCATTGTGTCAATACTGATATCTTGCAAGAAACATCTCTTGCAGTTGATGCTCTAATGCCAATAACTTAAAAATAAATTATTTTTTAGATCTTAACAGGGAGGGATATATTACCATGTTTTTCAATAAGGAATCATTGATGGTTGACCCAACTTTTGTAGGAGTTAATCCAGAGGAAACTTACATGGAATTGCAAGCTAAATCACAAGGAAGACAAGACACTAATGTAGCACACACTACTGAGGAAGTCCACACTTAAATCACAACACTTGATGTTGATATTATTAATCAGGTGAATCAATACATGGAGGGAGAATGGATAGTGAAGAAATCTATAAAACACAAGCTTAAGGAAATAAGGGAATTGAAGAACATTAATCGAGATGCTTTGGCAAACATTGCCTCTTCTTCAAATGCTGGAATCCTTGCCACATTAGATGACAGGATTCCTAAGAGCACTATAAGAAAACACTTACTCCTATGAACAATTAGTAATATGGAACATAAGAGGCATTGCTAATTTTGATGCTTGTAACCATCTCAAAAATTTAGTCAGATATCACAAACTCAATTCCATTATAGCGTTGGAACACATGGTTCTTAAAGAAAATATTAATAAATATAGAGCTAGGTTAGGAAACATTAACATATACTCTAATTATAACAACAAAATTTAGTTCTTTGGGAAGAACCACTTGCATTTTCAAATACTTAGTGATGACCCATTGTTTCTACATGTTTCTATAACCTACAATAACTACATTGTCCTTATCACCTTTGTCTATGTTGGTTGATTTAAAGAATCTAGGAAATACTTTTGGAAAAAAAAATCAATGCATAGCTTTCAATTGCAACACATATTGAGTCGTGGGGGGTGATATGAACATGATTGCTAATTCAAAGCATAAGAGGGGTGGTGGCCAACCAAGAAACTCAACAATGAAATTTTTTTTTAGATTAATGTGATATTAAATAACCTAAACTAAAATTTACATGCAAAAAGTAACATTTAAATTAATATGAGTGATCAAATTATTTAAAAAGAATATTTTCATGAAAATTGAAAAAAATTGCAAAATAAATTTGGCAAAAAAATTTTTTTTTAAAAAAATAGATGAACTTATTTTAGTAAAATTTTATCATTTTTCAGCTTCCTTTGTCTTATTATGTAATCCCTAAAATTCCCAAATTGCCTAAGTCCAAATTAGTTTGACCTTCCCGAGCTTACTAAATAAACTAGATCTAGTAGATTTCTTGAAATACTTGAAATAAATCATTATCATCTTCAAATACTATATTTATTATCATAAAAATAAAATAATTATATCATGAATCTCATGGAGTTAGTAGATTCCATAGAAATGAAGCTAAGCTCATCTTGAAGTAGGATAACCCATTTGAGACAATTCAATCACCATCGAACTGAACATACAACACTATAAATGATCACGTCACTTCCTTAGGTTAAGATGCCATGGAAATAATACAATGGAAAGTATTGATGATACAAGAAGTGGAAGGATCCTTAGATTTGACAATCTTACTAATCAGGCATCACAGGCGAGCCTTGACCTCGACGCTTAGTACCGATGACTAGCCTTATCATACTAGAGATGAGGACACCACCATGGAGAGATAAGGAGAAAATATTGCATTAACCAACACATCTTCATTACTTCATTATAATAATTTACATTTAAATGATATGCTAATTTTCCTAACAGATCATTTAATGCCTTTAACAAATTAGATAAAATCCTTATAAAGATGTTTGCAGATATGCATGAACAAATCAAAATGCATGACTTAGTGACTTCCATAAAAACCATATAAGGCTAGGCTTTATCATTAGATGGTAGGATATGATAATGAAATGTGAGCCACCACTTTAAAAAAATCACACTATGATCATCTGTTGGTTTGTATTACTAAGTTAGTAACAGTGCTTTTGAAGCTCTATTCTATTCACATATTTTAAAATTGCTTACTAAAGCTTTGAGTCTTCATGGAGAAGTATCTTTTTTAATCCTTAAAGAAGATAACCCTTGTGGAAAACTTAGCTTCACAAAAAAAGTAGAGAAGTAAGTGTGGTCTCTTTTCTAAGAAACTCTTTGAAGAAAGAAGTAATCCTTGTTGACTTTGCTAAATCAACTACATCCCCATCCTCTAAAAGATTTCAAATGACATTTTCATAAAGACTTGATAAATTATATAACTTCAAGAAAATTGCTGTAGAAAATTTGTTCAAAATGTTATTGTAATTAGGGATGAGACTCTGTAAAACTATGAAAATAAAAGAAATGAAAATAACTTATGACTCCCCATTATAATTCCCTTATCATTAATGTATTGGACATACAATTAAGAATTTTATCACATTCAAATAATGGTTATAGTGCAAGTATAAGATGGGGAATAGAGAAAATTGAGATCATTGAAAAATATTTGGTAAAACCAACCATGTTACTGAATATATCATTGCATAATTAGAATGAAATAAAACAAAAACTAGTTTTTGGTTATTCTACATTGTCATCTATTTGTATAATTCATGAATACAACAAAAAAGTTAAGGAAAAGCCTATTTTAATATAAGCTAAAAGGGTTTCCTAATTGAAATTATGATGATTATTCTTCAGAAGAAGAATTAGCATCTAACTTTTGCAAGTATGCCCTAAAGAAAAATAAAAAATCCATGAGGTTCAATTAAGAAGTGGTAAGATACTTCTTACTCATAAATTGTGATTATAAATAAATATAAAATGTAGTCTCCAAATAATTTTGATGAAAATTTGACCAAAGAAAAATAAGATTCCACAGTAGTTGGGCTTAAAGTAGATTACAATGTTTTGGCTTATTTAATAAAACTCCACATTGTTATGTCTGTATGATGCCTTATTGCTGTCACCTAAGATGCATCAAAATTTAATTAAAGCCCTACTTGAACTTGAAGTTTTTTAAGCTCATTTTATAAATAAATGATGAAAGAAATCCCTCCCTCAGAAAACCTTTTGGTTATTACTTTTAAAGAAAAAGATTTGTTGTTGAAAATGACTAACCATAATAGACCTGTGTGTGTGAGTGCATTGATCTATGGGAACACCCTTAATAAATTTTGTGGTTATGATGAAGAATTTAAAGAGATTGTTCTTAATATAAGGAAGTTATGCTTAGACAGGATAATGTTACATGGATTTGATGAAAAATGATAGAAATAGTTAAGATCAATTACATTTCTATTACAATTTGGTGATTTAAAGAGTGAGGAAAAATTTTATGTGATAGATGTGAATACATCTTTTCAAGCATTATTAAGATTCCTCCAAGAATCTGAAATGGTATTGTCAACCCTACATTAATGTATCAAGTACATGCATACAGGAGAAGAGTTCTCTATTCAAGGTGACTTGCAACCATTTTACGTAAATGAAATTAGTGTTTATGATGATGCAAAATTTTTTCTTAAGAAAAGTTCATTATATCCAACAACATTTTTAGCATTTTTTTGGAATATAAACAAGTTCCTCACCTTCTATCCTTTTATCTTAAAAACAAGAAGAAAAATAGATCTCTTAGGGGTAAGAAGATCAATGTTGCATATAACAAAAGGAGAGATCTTTCCAACTCTTCCATTTAGTAAAACTGTACTTCATGATAGCTATTTTGATAATTCAAATGAAGAAGTCCACAAAATTATAGAATTACCCACTCATTCAAAAATAATTCCTAATTCAAGTGTGAAAATTTCTTTAATATGGATCAATTGGTACTTCCAAATCCATGCTTTAACATGTAATAGATAAGGTCATAAGTTGGAAATTACTTCAACCTAATGGCATTTTTATTGAGATATTTCATCCACCATTATAGCTAGAGTATCTCACTTAAAAGTGTTTTTCATGCATAATATGGTAAGATGTATGGAAAATCTAACTCAATTTTATAATATACATGTGGAAACTATAGAAACACCACTTGTATATGAATCTACCTTCACTAATTAAATAGATAATACTTCCACCACTTAATTTTTTTGCCTCTGATTTCAAGATAGTTAAAAAATTCTATTATAATTATGGAGAATGTTTTCTAATAATGAAAGATGAGATTAGGGGTTTCTTACCTTATAATTGTAATAGCATTTTACATAATTATTCACAAAATGATGATAGAGTATAAGAAATAGATGATGAGAATAATCTTTCCAAACTAAGGAAGGTACTCCTAGTATTGATGAGTTGGTTGTGATTAATTTCTGTGTTGATGGTGCTCCTCACCCACATTTGTTAGTTGGTCTTATCAAAGGATTTGTCATCATAATTTAGTCAGACCTTAATTAATTATAAAGATTACTTTGCATGAAACTATTATGAGATGTTAGGTTTATCTCTCAAGATAATGTCATATAAATTATCAATCAATCTCGATGTTCCTCTAATTAAGTAATCACCCAAGAATGCTACCCAAAATAGAAAAATCTATTATCCAAGACACATAATAATTGCAATTGGTTTGGTTCAAGAAGAATAATACCTCTCTTGAAAAACTAATATTATTTCCATCCTTAAAAATAATGACCACATTTGAGAATGTTAATTCTTGAGATCAGAATAAAGCTAGTCCTACAAACTATTTTGATTTGCCCATTTTGAAAATAATGATTGATATAGCTACCACAAAATTTAATATTTTTAGGATGGTTTATCAAGATATAGCTAGATTAAGATGGCATTAGATGAAAAGTGACATATAGCTTTTAGAACTCCAATGGGTATTTATTGTTATAAAGTTATGCCTTTCAAATTACATAATATTAGTAATCACTGTGTGATGACCCAATTTTTTGATGAATTTTTGCACTATAAGGTAGAATGTTATTTTGATTGTATACCCATAAAATGCCACATAAGCTAGGTGATATTGAAATCGTTTGAACCTAGATGGCTAGAACTTTGAGACTCAACTTAGGGGATGATGACTCATCCCACGCAAAGTGAAAACCAGGATAACCGGAACACACATGTTAGCCATAGAGGCCAGGGATTCACCCCCACACCAAATGGGCACGAAAGAGATCCTTCTAATTGATTGGTCGGAACTCACTTCTCATTCAACAACTAGCTCATGGGCAGGAAAGACGACACTCTAAACATAGAACAAATAGAACGATCCTCAAGAAGTTATGATTTCTGATCAATGAAACTTGATACCAAAAAATGGTTAACTCACCTCTCACGGGCAAATATTACACGTTACTAATTTAATTTTCACTTTCATGTACCCAATTATTTATAAGGATTCATCTTCCAAACTCTATCCAAGGACTTCTTAGAGGAAGAGGGTGATAGACACTCCTTGATGTTTCTTATATCTTTGCTCATCTTTTGTTTACCTTCTCCATACATAAGAAACCCTTACTTGGAATGGGAAGCTACATGTACTTTGATTTATTGATATAACAAAGATCCTAGAGATTCTACACCTTACCTCTCACTCTGCTACTCTAATTGCTCAAATAATTTCATTTTCATAATTCCTAAAGTAAGTTTGACCTGACCCATAGACACAATTGGATTCAACATCCTTCCAAATGTGATGAGCATAGGATAGGATGAGATCTCGAAGCAAGGTCTATAGTGAAATAAATTACCCAACATAAAGCAATCCAACCAGGCATAACTAACTATCTTTGCTGCACAATAGGACCTAAAAAACATGAAAGACAAAATCATTCGCTTGGTATAATAGCTATGAGAAAGAAAAGAATAGAGGGTTAAAGGCCAAAGAAGATGAAGGTTCCTCAGGATCAACTACTTGTCAAGCTCTCCAACAAATAATGAATTATCCTAAATGCTGAGCACTGGTGATGAGTCCTATCAAGTAAGCAAATATGAGGACAACCAAAAGCAACTGTTAACCCGACTAATGCTTATTCCAAGAAGATCACAGAAGAACATCCCCTACACAAGATTAAGATTTCACACTTGGAATCATATAGATGTCATATTGATATTGCTGGCCATTTTGTCTACTTGAGTCAACAACATCCCTACTAGATTTGGGTGACGCAATAAGATACTGACTCTTTTTCACTTTCTTCAAATAATTGGCTCTCAGATAGGTCTTGTGACTACCAATTGGGGTCATAATCTCTTTCGATGATTTAAAGAGGATGCTTATAACACAGTTTTCTATTGATCAGAAGTCATTAAAGAGCTCGTAGATCCTACTACAAATGAGGCAAGTGCCCAACAAATCTCTTAAGAGATTTTTCAAAGGAGATGTTAGAAATCAAAGATCTAGAGCCTAAAATTGTATAGGTCACACTCATTCAAGGCTTCAAAGAGGGTCCCTTCAGGGCACTAGGATTACAACAACCAAAGACCCACATAAAACTACTATAACTAGCAAACAATGATGTCAATGCAATTCCTCATCAACACATGATACTTAATCTGCCAATGGTCCTATGAGAACCCAAACATCTCACTACTCACCATCAGCAAGGTGAGCACTCACAAATGGCCATAACACCATCTTTAAGTGTGTTGATGCCTGATTTAGTAGAAACCATCCAAAATAAAGATTAATTCAAGTGGCCACCTCCTTTGAAACTCAATGGAGTATGTGATTGCTTTAGGTATTGTGCCTCTCATCACAACTATAAACATGACACCAAAGAATGTTGTTACCTTACAAGCTTGGTGGATGAGCTCATTAAAGCCATGAAACTTAAAGAGTTAACTTTGAGACTTAAGAAGAAAATCACTGAGAGAGATAAAAAACCTATTTTAGCTCTCACAATCCACATCATGGGAATTATACTTGCCATATTTGATTAAGAAGGATAATCTTTAATCTGAGTTAGCCTCAAAATGCTATGATCCAGAGAAGTCAATTCAATAACCGCTGCGTGAACACTAGTCACTCTACAATCTCGATAAGTTTCCTTAAGAAGGTTTGTCCTACAGTTAGCAATATATAGAATGAATCCATCATCATCATGACATTAATCATAGATTATCAGGTTATGATAATATTGATCAACACTAGAAGCTTGATTAAAATTATTTTCAATTTCATCTTCAAAAAAACTAAGTTTAGTAAGTTCCCAACTCGGACCAATGGAAGGACCACTATTTGGCTTATCCAACAAAAGAAAAAAAAATAGAAGAGGTTATCACTCTTATGTTCAGTTGGGGAGAGGGCAAGAGATAAATTATAGCTATGGTTGATTTTATCATCATGGAGGCTCCTGTCACATACAATGCCATCTTGGCCGACCACTACTCAATGCATTCAAAGTGGTGGGATCAACTTAGCATGTAGTAGTCAAATTCCTGATCGGTGTGAAAGAAATCGCCATCTAGAGAAACTCAAGACAATTAAGAGCCTGCTACTTGCGAGTAGTGAGCAACTCTAACAAAGCACTTGAACTTATGTAATTGGAAGTTGAGTGAATCGCCATAGAGATCATCAAAGAAGTTAAGAAAGTAGCCACTACACCAAACTTGGAGTGAGTCCTCAAAATCAAATCTACCTTCAACATTGAGCACATAGAGGCTCTTTTTTAGGCTCTCCAAAATGACATCTATGTGTTTGCCTCGAAAGCAGTCAAGATGCTAGTCATAAACATTAACGCCACTTACCACCAACTCAATGTTTGAAAGGATGGTACACCTATAAAGTAAGAAATAAGGAAGATCATGACTCTACTCATTAAACTATCAAATATGATGTCACCAAACTACTAAAAGCTAACTTTATTAGGGAAATATAATACCTAGAGTGGATATCACATGTGGTGATGGTACAAAATTCTAACAAATCATGGAGGAAACTCGAACTAGTCCTACCCTAAGAATGAGTATCTACTCCCATGAATAAACACACTCACTAACTCATTGGTGGGTTACTCAATAATGAGCTTTCTCAATGCCTTTTCAGGATACCACCAAATACAGGTGCATCATGTAGAATCTAAAAAAAATTGCCTTCATTACAGAGTAAAGGGCTCTCCTGTTACAAAGTAATGCCCTTTGGACTAAAGAACATTATGGTGACCTACCAAAGGATGGTGGATCACATCTTCAAATAGAAAAAAAAAAGTTGAAATATGAATTCTATGCAAATGACTTACTCATCAAAAGTTAGTCACCGAAACAACACATCATAGATTTGAAAGAAACTTTTTATACTATGAAGAAGTATAATATGCATCTTAACCCTCTCAAATGTATATTAAACATTAGTTCAAGCAATTTTTAGCATTTCTGGTCACCTTAGAAGGAATAAAAGCCAACTTCAATAAAGTTAAGGCCAATCTTGACATGCCTTTGCTAAGAACGTTCAATGATTCACTAGCCAAGTTGCTAGAATAAATAGATTCATCTCAAAAGTGGGAGAGCAATGTTCACCATTCTTCAAGAACTTAGGGTGCCAAAAAGTCTAAATGGGCCTCAGAATATGAGAAAACCTTCAGTGAGTTAAAGAATTTTCTCAGATTGCCACGCTTTACAAAGTCTAAGGGAAGAGGAATCTATTTTACTATATTTAAGTGTTAGAGAAGATTCCATAAGTTCTATGCTAATCAGGGAGGAAAATAGAAGATAATGGCTAGTATATTATGTGAGCAAGTCACTGTGAGGCACTGAGTTACGTTATCCAATTATGGAAAAGCTCATGCTAGAACATCGGGGAAGGACTAAGTGAATAGGAAGAATCCAATGTTGACTCCATGGAAACCACCCTGGACTTGGTGGAAGAATGAAGAGCCAAAGCGTCACTGTGACATGATGAAACAAAGTGACTAATAGTCAAGTACTATAACTACCACACCAAAGAAAAGAATTTTGCAACTAATGATTTAGTCCTAAAGAAGTGAGAGTAATTATGACACTTAAGAGGGGAGGTTAGGGGTGATTTGGGTGTTTAATAATTTTGGAAATTTAACATTTTAAATTTAATTTAAAATAGTTATAAATAAACAAAAATTACAATGCATTGAAAAAATGCAGAGAAGAAAAGACAGATAGTAGGCACAAGATTTTTTATGTGATTTAGCCAAAAATCTCAAAACAAGCCTATATCAACATCTAGTCTCCCCGACTAGGAATCCACTATCCCAAAAAAATATATTACAATTGTACTCTCCTATAGTGGGATGAGTAAAACCAATTAAATCAACATGATGCTTTGAACATTTGTAATAAAATATCAAATAGAGAAATTAGAAAAAAATGAAGGTCTTATTCAAGGCTTTGAAAAACATAAACCAATTTGAAAAGAACCTTGGAATGAACCTTCTTAAATACTTGAACAACTTTCCTCGTAAAATATTTTGAAGCACCAAAGAAGAATCTAGTATGAAATCACAATTAAAAATCTTGAAACCTGAACTATTTTACAAGAGGGAGAAAAGTCAAAATTTTTAGATTGGATTTAAATTATGGCTGCTCAAAAATAGAGTTTTGGTGCTATAAAATTATTTTAAATGTTTCCTAATGAAGTCCACAGCCAAGGAGTGGTATGTGGAAGGCTTTCAATACAAAATTATTTGATTTATTAATTAATGGTGGCCAACATCATGAATTTTGTAATTACGATAAGAAATAATGCAAGAATCAATTAAAATGGACAAGAAAAATTAAGGAAAAGATTTGAATTTAATTAAGAGAAATTTAGGATAAAATTTATAAAAAATAAAAAGGAATAATACTTGAAAAACTCAACCAATGCATGAGGGATGAAAGGGTTGAGTTATATTTGGAAAGCAAGGATTAATGTATATACATATAAATAAATAAATTATAAATGCATGATAAAATGCACAAAAATATCATATAAAATGAAATAAAATAAGATTTCAAATAAAAATATGCAGTCATGAATTTATTTGAATTTAAATTTAATTTAAATGACATTTAGCAAGGTGAATTTTCATTAATTTAATTAAAAAGAAAAATTGCAAATACTAGAAATTCATGCTAAAATAAATTTAATAAAATTTATAAAAATAATATAACGTAAGCACAAAATAAAATGATTAAAATTATGATTTACAAAATTTATTTCCAACAAACCAAAAAGAAAATTCTTTTAATATTAATTTTGTAATTAAAATAATTATACATCAAGTAATGTGCATATGATTAAACAAAAATGATAATTCACATATTATTAAAACAATTGTGATTAATGTGATTATAAAATGATGATAAATATTTAATTTGATTTAAGGTGAGCTATTTGTCAACTTCATTACATGATATACAAAGCAAGACTGTAAGTCAAGCTAAATCTATCAGAAATAACACTTGAGTTTTTCTTGTATATCAAGTCTTATTGAGTCATGTAATTCTCCTACAAATCTCAAAATAAAACACTAGTAATTTCACACATATCTCTGTTATCATCAAAACCCAAATTACAAGTCCATGGGCTCATGGAGCAAATAAGAAGGCTAACATGGCCTCCCGATAAAATAATTTGGGTAAACTCACCCACACGTGGGATGTACCCTACATAATCAAAAGGAAAGTTGGCCCCAAAGTATGCCAGCTATAGACTCACTCTAGGCAAGATGAGTCATACTCCTAAAATGTAAGTGACCTAAAGAAATTCTATCACTAAGATAAGTTTCATCCTTGTATCATTTTATTTACTTATCATTTACTTCAAGAACTTTTATCAATTTGTTGTGTGGTTGTGAAAAAAAATGAAGGATGGCGGCGAATACACATGACCTAAGGTAACGCTCAAAAATCTCGAACTCCATGACACATTGTTCTTAGCAAGCTAACTTGCCAACATAAACATGCCCCACGCTTACCCAATAATAAAAAAATAATAGTGAAGAAAATGAAAGACTATATATTAGTCTTAAATCACTTAGACCACCACAATTGGCTTAAGCAAAAAGATAAAGCTTGGAATATGCCATTTTTTAGCCTAAGCAAGTAAAGGATTGGTTCAACAAAATACATTGGAAAGTAATCATACTCACTAAGAACAAAAGCCCGAGACATCGAAGGGAGAGTAAGTTACTAAGACCAACACTCTGTGTGGCTGGCACATTAAGTGTAAGACCAACACCTCATGAAGTCAACATTTACTAAGACCAATACTCAGTGTGGTTTGCACTCTATTTGTAAGGCATACCCCATGTGAGGTTAGCAACTATTAGGACCAGAATCCATATTATTAGCACTCTAATTATAAGTCTGACACTCCATATGGCTGACACTCTAAGTGTAAGAATATCACCCATGAGGTTGGCATCTATTAAGACCAATACTTTATGCAGTTGGCACTTAAGTGGCCAACACCCCGTGAGGTTGGCATCTACTATGACTAACACATGTGGTTGGCACTTTAAGTGTAAGATCAACACCTAATAAACTAGGCAACTACTAAGACTAACACCCTGTGAGGTCGGTAACTATGAATACTAGCCCACCGCAGTTGGCATCTTTGTACTCTCCTAAGATGCAATGAAATAATGACTACGATATAGAAAATATGATCAAAAATATTGACCAAGTGAATTACTTAGATAAAATCCCTTACTTACAATTCAGGAATATATGCTTAGTGAATCTATTTCAAAATATATGCTAAACTCAAAAATGTCATGCATGAATACTTTTTTGACAAACTCAAATAGATACTCGCTTCTAATCCTATAAAAATTCCAAGTCACATTCAATATATGCTAAATAGAGTAAAATGACAAAACTTTTCATTTTCTCAAATTTCTTTTATATGATATGTAAGTTTACAAATTATCATGTACATTTTCTTGAACTCACATGCAAAAAAAAAGAAGAAGAAGAATAATAAGTAAAGAAATAAAATGAAACTCCCTTTGTAGCCCTCATTCGAGTCTGACAAGGTGAGCACATTATTGAAGTCTTGGAATTGGGCATCCAACTAATCTTGCCTCACCAACTGGCAATAACGTAACTATCACCCTACTCAAACTTCTCTCGCAGTAGACGTTGGTACACATTCAAGCAAAGGAAGCCAGAGAACTAGGCCTCCTTCAGCAGGAACTTTTTCATGTAATGAGACAACTCCACTTCCAACTCTTTTTTTTGTTTCCTCTAGGTGGGCCAATTATAAGATAGGTCACTCCCTCTTAGCCTCATGGTACATCTTCTCCTCTTGAATTTTGACAAACTTGACTTGGGAGACCTCAAGCTTGCCTTCTATCATGGCCTGCACCGACCTCTCCACTAATAGGTCCTTTCTCTAAAGGAGGAACTGATTACAGACCTTCCACGTCATCTATTAAGTGATAGCTTATACAGTCATCATGGAGTACAGTAGCCACCCACTGGGGAGATTCTCAAAAAGTGAGTTCAGTGAGTTAGAGTATATACATCATCCCAACTCAAGGGTCTCATATGTTGGCATGCTCAAGTTAGAAGTAAAGTTTCTCATAACATAATCCTTCTATTCCTTGGCAGACTCACTCCTATTATTAGGGAAAACTTGATCAGTTGGCTTGTGGATTTCATCTTAGATGTGATAGGAGAACTCGTCCTAGCCTCATTAGTTGATTATTCAAAAATTCCCTCACCTAAAGCCAACTGAGCACTAATTCCCTTGTGCTAGTCAAGAAAATTGATAACCTCAAAATAAAATAAAAGGGCATCAAGTTATTATCCTCTGCAGGAAAATATATAGAATGGTTAAATTCATTGACTCAATAATGACACCAAAAGCTTACACAAAAGAAAAAGAAGTCCAAGGGACACTTATTGTAAGGATATTCATGAATCTTGTCATAAAGGAGATCCTCATGAATGACTAAGACTTTGCCAAAAAGCTTCTCTAGAATCTCCACATCTAGAGAACTCACCTCTTGGACTTTCACCTTGTCCTCATGGAAGGGGACAAGAGCGATTGGCACCAAATAACTAGACAATATCTTCGTGAAGCATAATTTCTTTTTCTATTTCTTGACCTTGTTTAGCAGGCCGATGATCTTCATTTACACCATGAATTGCACAGTTCCACCCATAGAACCTTAAGACATGATGGAAGAGAGTCAAGATCCATTTGAAGCCCTCCTCCCTCAAGAAAACAAAAAAGTGGTGATGCCCACCATCGAGTTTGGTAAGATGGGTGGGAACCACCCCATAAAAAGTAAGAATGTTTGCCCATCCCCAGAGAAGAAAAAAGAGGAAACCACTTTAAAGGTGGCTAAGAAAAACACACAGCTCATCGACAAAATGGTTTTATCCTCTAGTCCTTCTTGACTACCCACACCAAGAAATTTGGGTTACAATGAAAATAACCTTGAAAAATATATGAAGTAATCGATGGCTAGAGTTCGTGCACATCTTTGTTTTCTTTGTGCATGAACCTCTTGGTTGTCTTTTTCAGAGCTATCATCACCATACTTTATTTGTGAAAGAAGAGGAAGAAACCAAGCAAACACCAAGGCACCTCACATGATATGAGGTTACTCGTTCAAGGGTAGAAAGTGGGCAAGTAAATAAAAACTCACTCAATTGTAGTGAAAAAAAAAGATAATTTATAAATGCAGCATCCAAAGCTTGGTAATGCAAATGTCGCATTAGCCATTAATAAAGAAATCATTACCATGTCTCATGGTAGTGTACGTCAAGATAAAAAATAATTAAGGCATACGTTCGCCTTCCCAAGAAGCTCGCAAGTTGACACACCGAAAAAAGAGCAAGTAAATAATATGACCACCTTTTTCAAATATGCTTTATTATTATTATTTAAAAATTAATTATAGATTAATTAATAAATCTCCTTATGCATTATCTATTAAAATTCTGAGTGCCACTCTTTAGCGAGTTTGCCTTTTATACACAGGTAATTAAACATGAAGTTGGTGCCTACTATAAAGCAAGCCATCTCATTCGAATCAACGTAGCACTAAAGTGAGGTCAGCTCGACCAACATAGTTAGTAACTTCTATTGCAACTCCTCTGCTACCTTGCAATGACACAACTCTACCTCTAGCTTTTCCTGCAGCTCAACTGACCCTTGCCTTTATAAGCCCATGCCTTCTTCGAGGGAGTCCATCCTCATTTGCAATGTGGCAACCTTAGAGGAGTAGAAGAGCAACCTTTACTCCCTTCAGCATCTCCTTCCCTTAATTGATGAGACACTCCCTTCTCTAATTTGTTACAGTTTTCTCAAACTGATGGAGAGAAGATCACCAACATCTTTTGGATGTCAAATGAAGTAAAGCTAGCCATTCTGGTGGCCGATTAAATAGGGGCTACAACATCCCCTTCTAGAGTCTGGAGCTCCATCCAGTTGGGAAGATTTAAACCCATAAGAATGGCATTTGAAGAAGATAAAATTGCCTCTACACAACCAAAATAAATGTGTCAAATTACATCAAAGGAATTTTTATGAGGCAATCTACTGAAGGCATGACCCTTGAAAAAGGAAGCTACTACTGAGGCATGCAAATTTCCTCCCCATTCATATGATGCCTCAACAACTCGCTTATGGTCAAATAAATCAAATTCTCATAACTACTTGGGGAATCCAAAGAGACAAATGCAGAAAGTGATGAGTGCTCATTGTCGCTCCCTAACTCTTGAACATTCATCACACAAAGCTTAAAAAAGAAAGAAGGAAAAAAATTTCAAAATAACAAAAGCTATTTAACTATCAAAGACAATGACAAATCCTACCTCAGTGAGACACTCATCAACTGCCTCTTTTGTGGAGGTAGTCATCACCAAGCTTCATACCTTCACCCTTTTCCACTATAGGAGAGGAACTTCACCTTCCTCCTCTTCATGTACATCTACCCTTTCCACTTGAGGTAGAGTAGAAGATGGCTTTTCCATAGTTGACAAGCCCCTTTTAACCACGAAGGGAAAGTGGATAGTTGCACCATTATGTAATTCTTCACTATAACCCTTGGCTAGAGCAACAACATTGGCTCAAATAGTAGTCATCATAGTGTTCAATCTAACAAGGGAAGATTCTCCAAATTTTCGCCTACCAAAGGCTTGCCCAAATCTTGATTGGGTCCACATAACCACATGGTTTCTTAGGATTCATCCTATACGTGCACACGAACTCAAGTAAGCAAGATCAATATTTCCTATATTAGAGAATTGGGTAAGGAAGCCCCAACACTAAGCTATTCTTTTTATATTCTCAGAAATAGAAACATAACAAAAGGTGATGTAATAATAACTATGATAAAACTACTAACATTTCATTAATAACAAACATTTATTATCAATTAATTTATCATTTTTTGTTCATCACACAAAACTTATAACTACTAACTTTTATATAACTTGCCTCTATAAAAAAACAAAAGAATTAAGGAGCTAAATGCATACTCATGAAATGTCTCACAAGCTAGGTGATTATGATACCATCCAAATTGAGATGGCTAGAACATGCAAACCCACCTCATGAGCCAACAAATCACCCAATGCAAGGAAAGCACCAAGATAACTAGAATGCACAAACCCACTAAAAAGGCTAGGAACCACATTAGGTGGGCATGAAGGAGATCCTTCTAGTCGATCAATCAGAACTCACCTTGTCATTCAACAGCTCACTTATGTACAGGAAAGTAGACACTCCAAACATGGAGTAAACAGATAGATCCTAAAAAATTCATGATTCTTGATCAAGAGAACTCACAAACTGATAATGATGAACTCACCTCTCATGGGAGAGTCTTATGCTTTACTTATTTACTAATCACTTTCATATATGTCAACTACTTCTAAGGATTCTCCTTCTAAACTCTATAAAAGTGTGGTATGAGGACTTCTTAAAGGATGAGGGTGATAGGCACTCCTTAACATTTGTTTTATCTTTTCTCCTCTTAAGTTTACCTTATTGATGCTTAAGAAACCCATCTTCAGAATATGAAGCTGCTTGTGCTCTAATTTATTAACATAATAAAGATCTTAGAGATTTTACCCTACCTCCCACTCTCTTACCCTAATAGCTTGGATAGTTTCATTTTTATGATCCATAAAGTAGGTTTTATCTGACCCTCACACAAAATCAGATTCAACATTAATTATATTGTTATGAAAAGTAAAGTCATTGAAAATTATCTAGATTTGTTTTAAAGAAAAAAAAAGATAAATTCATTAAGAAGAAAGTGAATACGAAGGCCTATCAAGGACTCTAATGTAAGGAATTGCCAAACAATCACCATGAATGAGTTTCCTAAGAAGAATATTGGGGGAGGAAGATACAAGTACCCACATAGAAGCTTCCCCAGATTGAGCCTAGTAATTAGCTAGTTGATTGCCTTCATGAAAGATATGGGAAAAAAAAATATTATGAGCCTTCAAGAGTGATCTAATTAGCTTGATTAGAAGACAGTGTGCCATGATTCAACATGGCCAAGCTTTAACATGTTAACAAGCTGTAATGAGTTAGACTCGATCTAAAAATATCTAGAACCAAATGTTGGGACAAAAGATAAGGCAACTTTAAGAGCCACTAGTTCAGTTTAAAGAGTTGAGTTGGCTAGGCTAAGGGTAGAGAAAAATAATAAGCAATTTCCAAAAATGATCATAGAATAGCCACCTATTCCAATAGAAATGTTATTTTCCTTAAATAACCATCAATATTAATTTTGATAGTATCCTATATGGGTTTGATTTAGAGAACTTCTTTTTAGATTGGCATGGATTAAGTTGGACGTTGTCTCGCCCAATTAATATCTTGGAGTAAAGGATTTAGCTTTAAATAGCCAAATATAAAAACTTTAGTAATATAGTTGATGATGTGTAGAGTTGTTCCCATGGAGGAAGGCTACTTGCAGTCATGTTTGGCTTCATTCCTTTCAAACTAGATAAAGCAATAGGTGATGAAAGGAATGGAAATAAATTGATGGTTGGAGGTACCAAAAGTATGCTGCTGAAGTCACCATGAGCTAACAATGTCCAAATTTCTTAGGCATTCTCTCATGTTTGGTTTCAAAAATTCCCTAAGAAATCTCCATATTTTAATGGTAAAGCATCGATTAGTGAAGATGTTCAACAAGCTCTGCTCTTCTTTTACACATAAGTAGAATTTGGATACTATTTTTAATCTTTTAGCTTTAGAATGTCATCCATAGGGACACACTTATGAAAAACTCTCCAGCAAAAAAAAAAAAGTTTCTCTAAAGAATATATGCCATATAATTTTCCCCTAGTGGATCTGCTACTAGTTTCTATCTAGGTTGCAAGCAATTATTTGGGATATTGTATGAGTGGTCTTCCTCTTCTTAATAATGAGCTGATCCTTCTACTGAGGGGGGATAGGAATCTTTATAATATCATTGATGAGATCTCCAGGTACACTATCTTGCAATTTGTTGATGTCCCAACCACAATTAGTCCATAAATTGGCGACAAGATTGTTACCTTCTCCAAAGTCTTTAAGATGTAAATTAGGCAACCAAAGATCCAACCATAAATGAACCTTTCCTTTCCCCACATCCCAATAAATAAGTCCCTCAGTCTCCTGCCTATATCTAAGCATACTTTTTTAGAGAATGGAATCCTTGCTATTCGGGCTGATCAAGGTTGGATGTAACTTGTTACAATATTTATTATTAAGATAGGATGCCTATAATCTAATCCAATTCCTAATAAGTTTGATTTTGATGGAATCTTGGATAAATATAAAACCAATTCCATCATATTCTTTAGGCTTGCACTCCTTCTTCTAGCTAGTCTAAAGAATTGCTTTATTGCCACCACTCTATAAGAACTTACTGAAAAGCCTTTTAATTTTGAATAGTTCTCCAAAAGGTTCAGAAGTATGGATTAAAAATGAATTCTTTAAAATGTGCTTTCGAGGTCTTATCATGATAGTTTTTAGGATTTATCATATGACATTATGGTATTGAAATCAATATCACAAAACTAAAATCAATTCTATAAATGAAACTAGCAAAGAGCCTTACCCAACAAGATATTTGCAACGAAAGATGGAGTTCATAAGAAGATTTATTTTCCATTTGTCTAGTTAGTGTCAACCATTTGGTATTTTGTCTAAGAAAAAATGTGGAGTTTCATTATGATAAATCATGTTAAGAATCTTTTGTTTACATTAAAAGATACTTATTACATCATACAATGTTGGCATCTCTATTACTAAGGAAAGCTTTGATACTATATATGATAGCTCTAGATGAATGGTTAGGAGCATTATTAGCATAAAATAATGAACAAGATAAGGAGCATGCCATCCATTGCCTTAGTCACCATTTCATCCCTATGGAAATGAAATATCCACCCAAAAAAAATATTATCTTACATTGATTTTTATTAGTTCAAAAGTTAAGACCTTATATGGTGTCTCTTAAAATCACTTTTATCTCTCCAATTAATCCTATATAATATGTAATGATTAAGAGCTATATTGTTTGGAAGGTTGGCTTGATGGGAGATGACTTTATTATAATTTGATGTTACATATTTCCCTCAAAAAATGGTATATTAATAAGAATTGGCAGATATTCTAGCCACTCATCTTGTTCTCTCCAATTTCTTATTAAATTATGACTTGCCTAATCCTATTTTTTAGGAAAGAAAGAGTTGGAATTCTACTTTGATGAAGCCTCATACATTGGAGTGGATTTTAATAGAATGCCTCAAATAAATGTAGGTGTTGGATTAAATTTTGTGTCCCTCAAGGGAAGAATCATGAGATTTTTATATTGTTTAACATTAACAATGAGGTAGAATATGAGGTTATAATTATTTTTCTTGAGTTAATTATTTTTTTCATCAAAAAAAGAATGATGAAATGAATAAAAAATGATAAAAATTACACATCTCAGTCTAGGGGCGTTATGGTGCTATAATCATAGCAACCAGGCATTGTTGCCACCATAAAGAATCTAGAAACTCAAACTACCACTAATGGTAACCCAATTAAAAGGCACAGTGCCAAGGTGCTATCTCGAATCTTCAATTTTTTGAAATCAAGAAATCGATGGGGGAGCGGAATGATTACAGCAGCAAAAACTTTCCCATTGGAAGAAAATTGTCTATAGAAAGGGGAGAGAAACCCCACTAACTTCTTCTCTCTCTCTCTCTCCTACTCACTCTCTCCAATCTTCTTGTCCTATTCTTGCTTCTGGAGCATTTGTATCCTCTACAGGCATGCATTCTACCACTGTAAAGGCAATCTCACATCTACTCTAGGTAAAAGATATTTGAAAATATTCTTTTACACAAATTTTCTTTCTAAAAAGTAAAATTAAAAAGGTTCCACTATAGATCTTGGGTCTAGTAAGAAAATAAGTGTATCTTCATCAATCTTGGATCTGAAGTAAAAAAAGAACACTCCATAAGACTAAAATTTTTAGAATATTGAATGTTAACAAACCTCTGTCATCGAACCTGATTTCAACGTGAGAAGAACACCCTCCCTTTATCCTAGATCCAGAAACAAGAGAGAAGAATGCGTTTGCACTAAAAATATAAAAATATTGTAATGTTAAGGTGTTATGTTGCCAAATTTTCATTAAAAAGCCATTAAAATTCCCAAGAATTTAGCTCAAAATGGGATTCTCATCATGTGGCGCTATAGTGCATAGGTATAGTGCCAAGACACTGCAATCTTGGGAATGAAATCTTGAATGCATAGTTTTATGGCGTTGAGGTGCCAAGCTCTTGGGTCTTGATATTATCTTTGTTGCATGTGGCACTGTATTTTAGCAACATAACACTAAATCCCAATTTTTATTTCTTTAAAATACCACAGTGCTATTCACACAATGCCGAGGTGCTTTATCTTGAAATTCCCCTATTCACCATTAAACTTGATTCTGGCATGAAATAATACCCTCCCTTTGCTAATTTTGGATCTGGAAGCTGAGTTCATTGATCACACCTTCTACTCTCCCACTCAAGTTGTAGAAGCTCCCTTATGGGATGAGATGTTTGTGGGTAAGGGCGTGCTGATACCTCTCTTCAACTTCCAAATTAACAAATCTATTAGCCTCACTCTAAGATACCCTTCTCTTGCTAACAAGTCTCTTGAGCGGCATGATTTCTTTAACTTAAGAAGAGAAAGTCAAGAGGGAAAGAGAGGTAAGAGATCTTTAGAAAGAAGAATTACAGAATAAAATTTTTCACAGCCCTAGGCATTTATTTATAGACAAGCATAGCACCACGGTGCCATATTTGGGCACCAAGGAATTAAGCTCTCGTGTTCTGAAATTGGAAACCAGTGTTGTGGCACTCACATGCAGCACCAAGGCACTAGTCAACTAGTCAAGTCGATTACTATATCAATCAAAAAGAGTATTCAGTACATTAATTTTGTAACTGAAAAGCATGTCAAACATTGATGTAGCACCCCGATGCTCTGGCTCAGCGCCGCATCGCTGGTCAAAATATTTGTCCTTCCCTTTTAAAGAGTCTGTCTGTCTTCCAACATTTTCTTAACTGACTCTTAACTGGCGCTATGGTGCTATATGATCAGTAGTTAGGTGCTAGTCCATTGGTCAACATGAATACCTTCCTTAGAGTACTACAGTAGTAATCACTCGATGTCAAAATGCCAAGTTGACAACACCATTGTGTTATCAAGTGCCTTGGTGCTATGTCTCCATCACTAAGGTGCTATCTTAATAAATAACTAAGTGCCATAATTTTAACTATGGAATATTTAATAAAATATATATGAATTACCCACTTGTGCCACAACACATGTATTAAAATCTATGTTTAATGTCTGTAGATGATGCGCTGGTTAATATCTTTGTTAGAACTCATAATTAGGTCTGGGTCAATAAAACCTAATCATTCCCCAATGATGACCGCGTTGATTGTAAAATTCATCCGAAGGAGATGTTCAAATTAAATGAAGTTCATCATTCAAAATAACTTAAAATAAATAGTCATCAACCCATCCATCATTATTTGTTAAGGATGATAAGTTAAGAAAACCTTTGCTCACAAATAGCTAATATCAAATTAGATATATCTATGTTCATACTCAAATACTCTTATGATAGTAAGGATGTGACCTGTATCCTTTGTCTGTGTGATTTTTTTGCCCAACAACATCACATGAAATGCAGATTTGACTAGAACTCTCTGACCGGGTGGCTTGGCTTCTAAATGATTCCACTATATTTTGGTCACAGTAATAAGTCATATGTTCCCTAATAGCTTTACTCCTTGAACCATGAATTAAGGAATATATTTAATAGTAAAAAAAACCTTATGTTAGTTAAGGTTGACTTAAAATTTGTCACTTTAGACAAAAATCACCTAGATCTACAAGAACACCTTGGATGGCAATTGACTACTATTTCCCACTTAACTATGGACCCTGATAACTTGAGATGATAGAACTATAATATCTTGATTGGGCATGTCATTATCTCCCCTAATATGCAATTTAAGTTAAATGATAGTCATTTATGCCATACCACACTACACCACTAGATGCTGACTCATATTCGAAAAGATATGATTATTGTCAAGCTTAATTGAGAGTGCTCTCTTACTAATGTAAAAATAATAATTAACTATGAAGCCTTGCATTCATAGGAAGTAGAACCCATATATAAATAACCCTAGCATAATGTTCAGGGAAATCTGGTTGAATATATCAATCTGTCTCATGAGAAAACATACTCCTACCAATCTCAGTAAAGATGGCGAAGAACATCCTCAAAGATCTTTTTTTAATGATCAAATTTTTGGTGACTCTACTGGGGGTTACTTCTCTCTCTCTATCTCTAGTTGAAAAATATTAAAATGTATGACATTGGCATAGGCTTAAATAAAGTGTTATAATCTTTTAAAATTTTAAGATCTATAATCTGGTTCGCCAAATGGAAAATTTTGACTGTCAAGCTCAATGAAGGATCCACTATAAGATTCCCTCAAGCCATAATAAACAATAATTTTGCTGGAGCTACTCTTTAGTTTGGAATAATTTCTAAGGTTGTCTAATTTTTACCTGCAAGATTTATCACTAAGCATCTCATCAAGTCCGTTGAAATGCCAAAAGCATTTAATAAGGGAAAGAAGTTGAACATGATCATCCCCAATAAGCCAAAGCCTAAAGCTCTAACCTCCAAGAAGGGTTTTATCTTTGATAGATTATTAAAGGCAATGATAATTACCCCAACTAAGGAGAAGGTGGTTGTTAAGCTCAAATTGAAATCCATCATAGTCAATCCATGTAGCAGTGCATCAAGGGAGCCTACTATCCCACAAGAGGCTACTTTTACTCTAGGCAATAACGACCATGAAACATATTCCTTAGGAACCAAAATGTCTAGGATAGCTCGATGAAAATACAATGCTAATCGTAGAGCTACCGATTTTCCCGTTCATGTCGAACAACAACACGACCCACTGGTGGAAGTGAACATACCCACCAATAATCACTTTAATTTTCTCCAATAAGTAAAAAAGAAATAGCTCTGGAGGAGTTATAAAAAAGTCATTCTAGGATAAACAAACACATCCCAATCTACAAAATCAACCACGAAAGAAGGAGACTACCTCCACCAAAATCTACAAGGTTTTAAGGCTACTAAAAATAGAAACCTTCAAAGAAGAATCAGGAAGCTAGTGATCCAAGTTGCCAACCCTTCAAATTTCTACTCTAAGAGAATATTAAAAAATATTGTATCCAGCTAGAGCAGAATTCATGTTTTACGAGCATTATATTCGGTGAACACAAACAATGAGCCCTTAGATACAAAGACATTAAGTGGCCAGTTGTTGGAAGGTTTCAACAACCACCATAGAGAAGGCAACATGATTCATTCGGTGAACACCAAGGTGTGACATCTAGGATACATTCCTAGAGATCCACCACTAGAAGGTCCCGATCAATTTGGGTACCAAAAGAATCTCAAATCATTAATGATAAGCCAACTCCACCAGACGATGAAGGAAGGAAATCTCCTACCATCAACTGGAAATGTCAATTTGAAAAGAGTTAGTAAACAGATGATGAGGAAGATAATTGACTCTTTTAGGAAGATGATAATTTCCTAATCAATGAAGAGTAATCAATTCTAGACCTCTAAAATAATGATGATTATGATCACATGGAAGTCAAAGTAGTTCATATGGTTGACACATGTTTATGAAATAAAAGCATGGTATTTGAACAACAGTATGAAGGGGAACATCAGAAGAACCCAAGTCATCAACAACTTGGAAGTGAAGCTCAGGTAGATATTAAGGTGACTAAAGAGTTAACAAACATTGTAACAAGGTTACAATGATAAATGGGTTCTCAGCTCCAATAAAGAGACCAAGAAATCAACCAGGTCAATAACAACCTTAATGAAATGAGCGGGTTGATGAAAGAGCTATTTGGTCAACTCAATCTTATAGTAATTGCAACACAACAAGTACCTCGAAGAAATCCTTTGGAGATAGTCAATCCAACAATTGAAATTAGGGGTATGAAAAATGCTACGCCCAACTTGCCAATAACTTCAATGCAAAAGCAAGAAGTCCCAGTAGAGGCTACACCAAATACCTATCAAGAGGCTGACATTATCATCAAGTCTCAGGTAGAAGATCTCATTAGTTAGAAAGTCAAAGTAGTTATCAATTCAGAAGCAGCTGAACAACTATTTGGAAAAGACTGACCATACCTGATCAAATATGATCAAGTATAGTATCCTAAAGGATATGTTGTGCTAAAATTTAACACTTTTTAAGGAAAAAAATCCTTGATAATATTTAGCCTAGTTTAAAGCCACATGCAAAAATACTGGAGGGAATGATACCTTGTTGCTACAATAATTCATTAACATAGTTTTCGAATGGTATGTTGAGTTGCCTAATAACTCAATAAAAACCTTTGTCGAGCTAGAAATGCTCTTCGTTAAGAGATTTACAGAAGCAACCAAGAAAGTAACGATAGCAGATCTATCCTTAGAATAAAGAAAGAAAGATGAGAGTGTTATAAAATACATTACGAGATAGCAAAATATAAGCATGAAGTGTGATTAGCAGCTCATAGAAAACCATGAAGTAGAACTTCTTATGGGGAATATTGATGATCAGATGGCTCCATATTTATCCATGACTACGATGAGCATGTTTCAAGAATTATTAGATCATGTAGCCAAGTTTGGAAGATTACCCAAGCAGAAATAATAATAGTTCATTCAAAAAAGGAAAGCAACCAAAATCATATGATGCAGAGAAAAATGATATGAATACAATATTCACATTCATGGTTGACAAAAAGGGAAACAGAGGTGTGGCAACCTCGCAACCAATAGCAAGGCCGACAGAGGATAAGAAAAAGGGGTTAACCCACTAAGAGAATATGTCTAAGAAGTACTCATTCAAAAGAGAATGTATTGTTAAAATTTGTATACATGTCTTAAAATTGGAATTATAGTTTCCAGAACCACATTAGCCAGACCAAATAGACAAAGTTAATGACCCCAACTATTATCCACTTCATAGGCTCATAAGTCATCCAATTGAAGATTATTTTGTCTTCAAGGATTGAGTAGAAAAGAGCTATCAAAATGGGGAACTCACTTTATCAGATACTACACTACTACACCCTAAAAAGGAAAAAGTAAAAGTTATTACAACATGACCAATCCATGATGTAAAATATAAAAAATGCTGAGTTAGCCGGAGCTCAGAACATAAATGATGATAAGGGCAAAGCCACACAAATACAAAAAGAATAAGGTTGTTGGGAGACCTTCATCTCAAAAAAGATTGAAATGATGATTAATATTCTTTTGGCCATAGAAGATGTCTGGTGGAAGAATTCTTTAGAGTCTGAAATAGATCCAAAGAGATTCTTCCCCAATAGAGGGAAATTTTTATATGATGCAAAAAAGCGAATGAAAATCAATCAATCTTCTTCATTAAAGCTCCATAAATCAAAGAAAAAAAATCCAGAAAGATAAAGTCTAAAATATAGAAAATGATTGACTCTTTAGATGAGTATGAATAACCTCCTTGAAGGCCAGTTAAACTAAAAGAATACATGGCCCACCTGCAGCTTGACACAACAAAAACTAAAGAAGAGGTTCCGATAGAAACGTGTCATGTCATAAATGTGATTGCAGTTGTAACTGGATTTGAGGAAGTACTATACTTTCCCAGAGAAGATCTCATTAAAAGGAAAGTCAAGTCATGTTCAAAGAAATTATGTCCTAAAATAGGCAGTAATTCTGAGAGCACTGAAAACTTTCAAAGCTCGGAACAAGCACAAAATTTAGACCTCTTCTGATAAAGAGGATTAGACGGAAGAAGTAACTCAAGTCCATGTAAGGAGTGAAAAACAAAATTCTCCACTTCCACAACAAAAAGTCAGTGATAATGGCAAAAAAAAATTCAAATTAAATATCTTACCCCCATCACTGACTAAACCTCAAAAGTCTACCAAAATAGGAGTAGATTATAATGTTCTAACATATTTATGCAAGCTCCCTATTTTGCTGAGTATCTTTGATGCTTTCATGTTGTATACAGATATACGTGAGACATTGATAAAAGCCTTACAAAATCCAAAATAATATAAGCCATTTTTTGCTGAAGAAGATGAAAGAAAACTTAACCTCACAAAAATTAGCAACCATCAGATTTAGTAAAGATGACCTACTATTATGGATGATTGAACATAATAGGCCCATTTTATGTTATTGCTGAAAGAAACTCTATTGATTAATCTAGGAGCTTCAGTAAGTCTCATAATAGTTAAACACTTTGAGTGCTAACCTTAGATGCTCGCTACCCAGATAAAAGTACAATTTTCCTGCAAGGATTTAATGAACAAAGACAATAAACCTTGTGATATCTTGTTCTACCCATATGCTTTGAGAAACTATATACAAAAGCTAAATTCCATGTGATCAAAGCCCAAGCTGTTTACAAAGCACTCCTTGGTAGACTGTGGATTCATGAATACAACATAGTACCTTGAACTCTTCATCAATGTATGATGCACATTCAAAATGGTGAAGAACATTGAATTGATGATGACATGAATCTATTCTTGATACATGAGATCAAGATTTATGATGATGCCAAAGTACTTCATACTTAAGAAAGTAAAGAAAGTCAAATCTCAAAAGTAAGTGGCTCTACTTATAAAGCTAATGCTGAAAAGTGATAATTCAAATGGTAAAAGTATCAAGGAATTAAAGAAACCCAAGGTAACTCTCCACCTTGGTAGTGATACTGAGGATGATGAACTAGTACTTTATCAACCAAAGAAAGCCTCAACTAGTCAAAAGAAAGAGGAAGTTAGTACCAATAAAGTGATAAAGAAACTAGAGGAAACTCATGTTTCTCCGATAAGGGTACTTGATTCTCAAATTTTTAATAAGGCTATAAAAATAATTACAGTGCCAAAGGCACACATAAAAGCCTTAACTGCTTCAAGAAATGAAGAAATAAAATAATTACGAACTTTCTATGTTCTTCCTAGAAGAGGCTATAATGGACATGTGATTCTCTTCTAAAAGATAGAAGAGTGAACCCAAAATCTCATACAAATATTATTAGAAGAAGACAATTTTGAGAAGAAGATATTTCAATAAAAATTCCTCAATACTTCTCACCAACTCTGTAAAGTTGGTTAAAAATAACATTTTGCCTTTATAATCAAGCATTCAAGCTCAATTATTTAATAGGCTCTAGCAAATAGGTAATATCTAAAATTCCATAAGATATGGGAAGTTCACCACATGAGGAATAGGATATACTACCTCGATATCTCCTTTAATGAGTTCATGCTATACCATAGTAGATAAAAAAAGCCTCTATGAAAACTATAGAGGAATAAAGGAATATTTTAAGTGAGAATATACTTGAAGAAGAATTAATCATTGATCTTAAGGAGGCCCCAAAAAAATTCAAAGAAGGTAATCAAGCCATCGTTGATGAACTCTAAGGGATTATCCTAGGTACTGAAGAAGAGCTTAGGACAACCTATGTTAGTACTAAATTTACATGAGAAAGATTGAAGGAATTAAAAGCACTACTCTATGAATACAAGGATTGCTTTGCATAGAATTACAATAAAATGCCTGGCCTATCTCCAGATGTTGCTGCACATAAGCTTGTCATTAAAATTGATGTACAAGGACCAAGCTGAATGAGATTAAAAATTGAAGAGCAAGTGATCATTGAAACTAAAAAGCTCATTAAAGAAGGATTTATCCAAGAAGAAAAGTATGTTGACTGGATTGCCAATATTATCCCAGTAAGAAAAAAGAACGGAGAAAATCATGTTTGTATTGATTTTAGGTCCAAAAGATGGCTTCCACTACCCAATGCAAAACTCATGGTAAAGAACATGTCAAACTATTATATGTTCTCTTTCATGGATAATTCATCAGGCAATAACTAAATTAAAATGGCTCTAATAAATAAAAAGCATACATCCTTCCACACACTAATCGACATATATTCTTATAAAATGATGTCATTTGGCTTGAAAAATGCCAGTGTTATGTACCAAAGGGCAATAACCTGCATCTTTGATGATCTCATACATAGGTACATGGAATGTTATGATGATTATTTGTTTATCAAGAGCAAGAATCAAAGTGAACACATAAGCTACTTAAGAGTTGTATTCGATAAAATTTAAAGTTTCAACTTAAATTATGAATCCATTGAAATGTATTTTTGGTGTGACTTCTGGAAAGTTTTTGGGCTTTATGTGTACCATAGAGAGATTAAAATAGATCCCTCAAAAAATAAAAGTAATAATAGAAATACTAGCACCTAAAATCTTGTAATAACTATGTTCACTTCAAGGTAAATTGGCTCACATTAGAAGATTTATTTCTAATCTTTCAGGGAGATGTCAACCTTTCACTCAATTGATGAAAAGAATGCTCCTTGTATATGGGATGATGCTTGTCAAGAAATATTTGATAGCATAAAATAATATTTGTTACATCTCCCAATTCTAGCACACCAATAATGGGAATTCAATTGATATTGTATACGACAACCTTAGAAGAACCATTGGGTTAGCTTAAAACAATGAAGAAGGGAAGGAAAATTCCTATACTATATAGGTCGATGTCTGATAGGAGCTGAATAAAATATTCTTCTATTGAGAAGTAATGTCTAGCATTGATATTCACTACTCGAAAATTGTGGCACTATATACCATCACATAAAATAACTTTGATATCTAAAGTTGACCCTCTTAAATTATTAATGGCTAGACCTACCCTAATTGGTCGCTTAGCTAAATGGACAATCCTATTACTTTAATTTGATATAACATATGTCCCACAAAAGAAAATAAAAGGGCAATCTCTGGATGATTTTTTAGCTATCAACCCTTTACTGGCAAACTCCCCACTCATCAATGAATTATCTGATGAACAAATATTTGAAGTGGAAGAAGCTCAACAATCATCAGAATGGAAACTCTATTTTGATAGGGCTTCATCAATAAAGCTAGCTAAAATGATTGATTTATCTATAGACTGATCTTGGCCTTATATTTATAATACAACAAGGTGGCATTCTCTGATATTCTTATAGCCTAACAGAACCTTGAACCAACAACGAGGCCAAATATGAAGCATTTATTGTAGATTTAGAGCTAGCAATTAACATAAAAATTAAGAAGCTTCATGTTTACCGAGATTCTCAACTCATAATCCTAAAAATAGTTAGGACGTTCAAGATAAACAAGCCTGAATTGGTACTTTATCATAAGCACATCTTGGAACTTCTGAAACAAATCCCTGAAGTAACAATTATAAGGATGTAATATCAAAATAGTGGCAAAGTCAACGTGCTAGTTAAGTTGGCTAAAGAAATGATAGACCCTTAGGGAGAGCCAATTATAATAATTGTGCAAAGCAAACTAGCATTAACACCTACCCTCTTGCAAGCCTTTGAAGCTAAAGAAAATTGAGAGATTTCAACAATAATAGAAGAAGATGATTGGCAAAAACTATTCATCACCTATCTCAAAGGTGGCAAATTGCCAAAGGATAAATCAAAGGCTCATTAAATTTCACAAAGAGGTTTACGATATGCTATTATGAATGATACATTTGATTAAATATGGTAATGATGCCTAGAACTAGATAAAGCAAAGATAATGATGGCTGAAGTCCATGAAGGGTTATGCAGTGCACACTAATCCATTCCTAAAATGAAAATAAAAATCGAATGAATGGGATACTATTGATGTAGTATGGTTCAAGACTACATTGAACATGCCAAAGGATGTCATCAATGTCAAATACATGCAGACACGCTTCATTGACCACCTAATTAATTATAACCAACAGTGGCTTCATGGCTATTCAAAGTTGGGGAACCAATATAATAGGTCCAATAAATTCTCCATCATCTGGGGGACATCATTTCATATTAGTCATCACTAATTACTTCTCCAAATTAGTAGAAGTAATCACATTAAAAAAAGTTAAAGTAGACAATATGGTAAAAATTTTTGAGATCATATCGTCTACCGATTCAGAGTACCTCGAAGAATTATATCTCATAACAGCACTGCCTTTAATAATATCAAAACCTATCATTTCATTGAAAATTACAAGATAGATTGGCAATATTCTTCAATATACAACCTATGAGCCAACGGTATCGCAAAAGCTTTTAATAAAACATTAGTTAAACTCCTCAAGAAAATTTTATATAAAAATAAATAAAAATGGCATGATAAATTAATAGAAGTCTCATGGTTATATCGTACAACATACAAAACAACTATATAAGTAATTTCATACTCCTTAGTCTTTGAAGCATAACTTTCTCTTGAAGTATAGCTACCTTCACTCTGTATTGCAGTTCAAAATGAACTCACATTGGAGGAAAGTATCTGAATATGCCTTGAAGAGTTGGAAGCTCTAGAAGAAACTCGATTACAAGCCCAAAAAAAATCTAAAAATATATAGAGCAAGAATGATCTGAGCTTATGACCACATTATTTTCCCAAGAAGCTTCAAAGTAGATGAAATAGTACTGGTACATAGAAGGTCTATCATTCCACATCAATGAGTTGGTGAAAATTTTGACCCAAATTAAAATAGACCATACATTATTGAATAAGTATACAAAGGGGTGCTTATCAACTCATTGATGACTTATGCCCCCTATAAAGGGATAATATATTAAAAGATATTATGCATAACTACTAAAAGTGTATGTTTCACAAAGGCAAGGGCCAAAATCACTCAAATCTGTCAAATTGAAGGGATACTCTTTGTTGAAAGTATGAGAAAAATGTACTCATCTTAAAGAAAAATATCCTACAATAGAGAGCAATTTTTATAAGCCTTGCAATACAAAAAAAAAATTCTTTATCAAAGAAAAAACTCTTTCCAATCAAAGTTGGTCAAAATAAAGATCAATCATGCCCAAAGAGATCGTATCAGATCCGTCATGCGCAAAGGACTAGAACTAAATATAAATAAAATCTATCATGTCCAAAGGGACTGGATTAGATCTACCATGTCCAAAGGGGCAGATCTAAATTTAAGTCATATCCATTATACCCAATGAGGCTAGATCTAAATTTAAATCAAAATCATCATGAGGGACCAAAAATTAAACATTCATCATGTCGAAATTTAAAAGGGTCGGATCCATCATGCCCAAAGGGTACAAATTAGATCCTTCATGCCCAAAAAGGTCATACGTCATGCTGGTAGGATTAGATCCATCACATCCAGAAGGGGATCTAAATCTAAACCTTAGATTCTATCATGTTCGAAAGAGCAAATCTAAATCTAACCTTAAATCCATAATGTCCATATAGATTGGATTTTAAGTCTAAATATATCTAAAGGGGTGGGTCTAAATATAAATATGGATTCAATAAATTCAATTCAAACTCTATGAAACTACAGAAGATTGAATCAAGAGCCTACAAGCACGTCATATTTACAAATTCAAATATTACTATTATTTATAATATCTATGAAATTTACATGCTTCTCTTGTCCAGATTTGCTAAAGATTTGATATAATGTTCACCTGGAAAAGGCCAGATGACATGCTTCCTATTAAGTCCACTGAAGACCAGATATGGGCCAGTATTGAAGCCCATGATCCACATTCCATAGTTAGATTATAGGATCAGCTATTACGACATCAAGATATGTTGATGGACAGAGATATTTTTTAGGACTCATTTGCTCAATCATCACATATTCTACCTGTAGATTCAGAACTTCTGTCAAGTCATGATCCTGTTGATTGGGTGATCAATTTAAAGTTGAAATATAATCATGATGTTTCTTTAGAGAGGGTCATAAATCACCTTAACTTTGGGGATCAAGGCATTGGATTAGTTCTGGTCTCTACGTTTGCAACAGTCAAACTTTTGGGTTATCATATACTACCATGAGGTAGAATATCAGACCCAAAGTCAGTACTTGGCACACCCTTGTCAACTATCTATGGCTATACACATTGGGTGCACCATTACCTACAGATGCATGGTGACATCCTCAAGAGGGTTGGTATATATCATGTAGTATACACATCACACTTTTTTACTATAACTGCCTTCCATTTACTTGGATCCAAAGCATAGCAAAGATTTGGATATGATCACCAAAACCTGCTAGATTTGCCCACATGAGAAAATGATTATCTTGGTCTATATGCAAGATATAATAGCTCTATCTATCATAAATATTCCCTATGAGGAGTACATACCTCTAAATCATGAGCTCTTTCAGTGTCAGCCAACTGGTCAGAGTAGGAGAGGTAGTCATGTATACTCCTCAAGTCTCCATTGTGCTCTAGCTCACTACCAAAGATTAATCATAGAGTGAAGATCAGCTTGTAGGTGATGGGGTACAGTTACTATAGACACATGGTCTGAGAGTTTCCTTGATTTAATAGTATGTTTGCCTCATTTCATACAATCAAAAGATTCATTTGATATGGAATTTCATTCAGCTAAAAAGTCATTTAGTACAGATTTTAGCTAGAAGGAAGAGTCATTTTGTTGGCAAATCTTATCACAGGACGTGGACGAGGAGCTATCTTTAGTGACTTTTAATGTCACTTGGTTATACTATTTCATATTTCCAGGACATAACGGACTTTTTTGTCCTTCCACTCTCTTAATGGCAAGCTTGCTCACTTGAGATGAATGGATAGCACTGGTGCCAACATCAGTAGCCTACCTATACCGTGGATTAAGTAGAGTCATCACTAACTCATAACGCTATGATGTAGATGCTCCGTGGCACTACTTACATGGATGGATTCATGCATATATATCCGGAGCTTTCTATTATTCTAAGATAACATCCTATTTTAAAGAATAACATTTCCCCATGATCATGTAGTTGAGCAGACTCATAGTTGAATAGAGATCAGATCCAGACTTTCATGTTTGCTCCATCACGCATGATGGATCGCTTTTAGATCATTCATAAATCATCATCTCATAGCCTGCCTGCTTATAACTTGGGGAAATGATTCACGGATTCTCTTATTGAAGGAGGAACACCATTACTAGTATCAAGGCCATGATATAATGCATGGTAAAGTACCATATTGGGCTGAGATATGCTTGGCTTTATGACAGAAATCATGATTCTATGAAATTGGAGGGATACAGTCCCAATAGAGTGGTTAGACGATATGCCTTCACTCAGGCTACACCTATATATTGACTACCATAGATATTAGACATAACATATACTCATTCCTTGGGGATGCTTCTACTGTCTATTCAATTAGCAACAGCTTCCACAACATGGGCTTTCTTACTTTACTTAGGAACTGGTTTGGATTTATGTGTAGTTTCGTAGGAGACTTACATAGTGGTTAGTCACCTATAGCTATTGTAGATTCATCATGCATACTCTTCTTTCTTGAAGCTAGGCTTTCGTATATATAATCATAGATTGAGAAGAGCTAGACCAGTAGGACACTTACATTCCCCCCAACACTTGACTCATGCTTCTAAGAGATCACTAGATGAGCTAGGAAGTAATAGGAAGTGATGATGAAAGGCTTCATCACTCAGAAGAGAGATAACATAGATATTCATGGTCTTATGATAACTAGTCATGATATGTACATAGCAAAGATAGATGAGCCTACTTATATTCCTATCCCACCGGTAGCAGTTGAGCCACCCACAGGACAAATGGACAGTGATGTCACACTAGTATTATTGAGAGGTTCTAGTGTTGTTTCCCTAGCATCTACTCAGCTTGTTAGTAGTGACCATATGCATGTTGAAGAAGACCCGCACACAAAAAATCAGGCACTGATTGGCTATGAGCTGCTCTTATCAGATTTGACTTGGGTGATAGTGAGCGCCACTCAAGATGATTCCTTAGATATTGATTCCTTTATAAAGAGTCATCATATTCCTAGCTTGAAAGAAATAACTCAGAGACTATCTGGTCTGGAAATCTCATGCTTCATCATATTCTAGGCCCTCAAATTCATTACATTGCAGCTCTTCAAAGAGGCTATGTCATATAGTGACAACATTACATCATCTATTTTTGAAGGTTGAACCTGAAGTCTTTCCTGAGTTTTCTTGATTCTATGTGGAGGCGAACTCTTTATTGGATTATGATGCCATCCTGGGTCTTAAAGCATGAGAGCTATAGCTTTGGGAATCCCTATGTAGATATGTTGAGTTCAAGATATTCTCATTACACAATACTTATCGGGAGGTCTTGTCAAATATAATCACTATTACAGAGACCTCACTTAACATCACTTCACATCAAGTTTCTCTAGTTCACTAAGACTTCGAGTATAATCTCAGAGCTTTGAGATCCTATTAGAGAGAGCTATCTAGAGCACAAATTGAGCTCCTTGACATATCTACCAAATTGAAGGAATTACAGATGAGAAGATAGTAACTGTTGTAAAGGAGACATATGGTTAGATAGGCTATCACAACCATTAAGGAGGATTGCTCATAGATAGATGCTCAGGTGACCAAACTTGAGCAGCTTCTTTTCTTATTAATACAAAACCAGGAAGCTACCTTTCAATATCTTTATAAAGCTAGGAAGAGATAGTCTATTATGGCCTATAGGACTCATACAACCTCTATCTATATTAGAGAAATCTAGGCTAAATATTTGTAGCTACAAACACTTTATGTCATTATTATATATGATCAATAAATGTGATTATAGATTTTCAAAATATTATATGTTTTCATTTCTCATTATATTATTGCATATAATCATAAATAAATAAATAAGAAAAAAAACAAGTGCATCATGTTCAATAGACATGACACATTCATTGGGGGTGGGGGGCAAAATATTTGCATCTAAAAAATAATGATGAAATGAATCAAAATTGACAAAACATACACATCTCAGTCTGGGGACATCTCGACGCTGCAATCGCAGCACTTAGGCACTATTATCGCCCTAAAAAATTTAGAAGCTCAAACTACTCTGGATGGTTACTAAAATAAATGGCACAACACTACAGTGCTATGATACCAAACCCAAGGCGCTATCATGAATCTTCAATTTTTTTTTTAAATTAAGAAAGCCACTATCCTCGCCCTAGCAATATAATGGTTACAATAATAAAAACTATCCCATTGGAAAAAAAATTGCCTATAAAAATTAGAGAGCAACCACCATGACTTTTATCTTTCTTCCACTCACTCTCCCCAATCTTATTGCCCAAATCTAGCTTTCAGAGCATTTGTACCATCTACAAGCATGCGTTCTGCCACTACAAAGGCAATCTTTTGTCTAGTCTAGGTAAAAGATTTCTAAAAATATTCTCTTATGCAAATTTTCTTTCTAAAAAGTAAAATTAAAAGGGTTCCACTATTGATCTTGGGTTCGGTGAGAAAATAAGCATCCCCGTCAATCTTAGATCTTGAGTAAAAAAAATGCTCCCTAAGACTAAACTTTTTAGAATATTGAATGCTAAAAAACCTCCACAGTCGAATTTGATTTCGACGCAAGAAGAACACTCTCCCTCTGTCAATCTTGGATCCAAAAAAGGGAGAAGAGTGTGTTTGCACTAAAATGTAAAAAACAAGTATTGTTAAGGCATTATGCTGCCAAATTTTCATAAAAAAAGCCACTAAAATCCCCAAGAATTTGTCTCAAAATGGGATTCCCGTCCCATGGCATCATGATGCTTAGGTATAACACTGGGGTGCCAAAAACCAGACGTCGTGGTTCCAAGCTCTTAGGTCTTAATATTATCTTTGCTATGCCGCGATGCTGTATTTCAACACCACAACACTAAATCCCAGTTTCATATCTTTAAAATAGTGCCACAATGCTATTCACATTGTGTCGAGGTACACCATTGAACTTAATTTTGGCGTGAAATAATACCCTCCCTCTGTCGATATTGGATGTAGAAAAAGGGAGAAGAGTGCTAATACACTAAGAAAATTATGAAAACTAGTAGTGCTAAGACATTATGCTATCAAAATTTTGATTTTCTCAAAAAGCCATTGAATCATAGATATCAGTGAAACAACATTGTGGTGTTATAGGCCTAGTTCCAATGCATTGCATCCACGAGAAAATTAAGCTTAGATAGGCATCTCATAGTGCCATGACACTAGTGTCCCATCATCGAAGTGCTATGTTCTCAAAATTGAAACCCAAGTGGTAATATTAAGGTGTTTATATCATAATCTAAATTATACCCTATAGCATCATGGCACTACAAGTATAGTGCTAAGGTGCTAAGTGCCATGATGCTAAGTCCTTGAGAAAATTAAGCTTTGGTAGGCATCTCAATAGCATTGAGGCGCTATATTTCCACACATAATTGATAATAGTAAAACATTCACATTATGGTGCTATAAATATAATGTCACGGAGTTGAGCTTTCAAGTTTCTAAATCAATCATTTTAGCTTAACAGCATCGTGGCGGTAGTTCACCAGTGCCGAGGCACTGAGCCCTGATATTGAATAGAACATTTTTATTCTTAAAAAGTTTTTTTTTTCTTGAAGCATTTAATAGTGACAAATATAAAGGGGTAGAAATTTAAAAATAAAATAAAAAATAAATGAAAAAAGAGGGAGAAACTAGTAGTCATATTCCTAACTTCGATGAGATAGCTATATTAGAGGGATATTAAGAAACTGTAGAAGAAAAAGCCTAAATTGGATCCCCAAGATCATAATTTTTAAATATATGGATCAGTGTTGTATTGAACTGGGCCATATAAGAAAACTACTTTTGTTGAAGATCCATGTGATAATCAAAAAAAAAATTTTCAAGCCCAATGCATGCGGCTATGCTCACCCACCTCCTTCCTTAAATCTGAGAGTTACTCATTTAAGGGTTTAGAGGATTGGGGTTGAGGTCATGGGGGCACATGAGCTCTCCCCAACTTCATGCCTTAAATCAAACCCTTCAAGGAACTTCTTCATCATGCTCCCCTAATGCACCCACTACAGTGCACAAATCATAAATAAGAGAAAGATGATCATACCCTTTAGTAGTATTTCCCCTAAGCATATTACAAATAGAATTATAAATAATCTTTCTCATATCAATTGTAAATTCCTTTTGAATTAAAAAAATTCAAAAGAGCACTATCTTTGATTATCTTACTAATATTACCAATGGGCATCAGTTTGATAAAAAATGAAATAGTGTCAAGCCTTAGATTCTGCCAATAGGTCGGCGACATGAAAGTTTATAATCCTTTCCTGCCATCATTTCCACTGAACGTTGGCATTTCTTCCAGTGAAAAAAATCAAGAATTTCATCAAAATTTGGGTGCTCATTATATAAGAGGAAAGATATTGACTATAAGTAACATTTGTCAATTCAAAATATGCATCGGTAGCACTGCTACCAAAAAATATATGTTTTCCCTAAATAAAAATTGTATTGTTTTGGTGCTCCTTCACATTAGCGAAGAACTCGCACCACAAGAACAATGCAAGAGCTATTCTCGTATGCCAGCTTTGCCAAGTTGAGTTCATTAGTCACCCATTCTACTCTCCCACCTAGGTTATAAAAGCTCATTTCTAGGATGAGATGCTTGTGGGTGAGTGTATGTTGATACCTCTCTTCAACTTTCATGCTAACCAATTTGTTAGCCTCACTCGAAGTTGACCTTCTCTTGCTAACAAGCCTCTAGAGCAGCATGGTTTCTTTGACTTAGGGGAAAGTTAAGAGAGAAAGAGAGCTAAGAGATCTTTCAAAGGAAGAACTGTAGAATAAAATTCTTCATAGCTCTAGGCATTTATTTATAGACCAAGCATAACACTACAGTGCCACATCTAGGAATCAAGGCATTAGGTTCTTAGGTTTTGAAATAGGAAACCAACACCGTGATGCCAACATGTAGTGTCGAGGTGCTGGTCAGCTAGTCAAGTCGATTATTGTGTCAATCAAGAAGAGTATTCATTATCATTAATTTTATAATTGAAAAGCATGCCAAGCATTGATGTAGTGCTGAGATGCTCTGACTTAACGCTACAGTGCTGGTAAAAAAATTTGTTCTTTTCATTTAAAGCATATGTCCATCTACCAAGTTTTTCTGAACCAACACTTGACTAGAGCTGTGGCACCATATGATCGACGCCTAGGCACTAGTTAGTTGGTCAACAGGAATACCTGCCTTAGAATTCTAAAGCGCCAAGTAGAAAGCGCCTAGGCGCTATGTCTCTAGCATTGAAGCACTATCTTAATAAATACTTAAGTGTCATATTTTCAATACTGAGGCATTTAATAAAAATAGATCTGAATTACCCGCATATGCTCTGACAAATGTATTAAAATCTAATTTCAATGTTTAAGGATGATGTGCGGGTTAATATCCCAGTTAGATCTCATGATTAAGTCTGGGTTAATAAAACTTAATCATTCCTTGATGATGGCTATGTTAATTATAAATTCATCTAGAGGGGATATATTCAAATTGAATGAAATTCATCATTCAAAGTAACTTAAAATAAATAATCATCCACCCATCCATCATTATTTATCAAGGATGATAAGTTAAAAAAATCTTTGCTCACAAATAGTTAATGCCAAATTAAATATATGTATGTTCATACTCAAATAATCTCAAGCTAATAAGAACGTGACCTATGTCATTTGTCTGCATAGTTTTGTTGTCCAATACACTACATGAAATGCAAATACAACTAGAATCCTATGACCGGGTAGCTTGTCTTCTAGATAGCTCAGCTATATTTCAATCATGATAATTGCACATATGTTTCTTAATAGCTTTGCTGTTTGATCCATGAATTATGGAATATTTTATAGGCAAAAAGCCTTTTGTTAGCCAAGGTTGACTTAAAATTTGTCACCTTGGAAAAATATCACCCCAAGTCTACATGAATACCTTAGATGATGAAACCCATGATTACTGACAAGAATTCTTCGATCAAAAACTATTTCCCTTGGCTAAGTAGACTAGGAACCTTGATAGTCGGATGATGGAATAATGAGGTCTTGATCGCATGTCATCACAACCCACATTATACACTTTAAGTTAAAGGACAGTCATTTATGCTAGACCACACTACACCACTAAACATCATCTCATATCAAAAAAGATATGATTATTTTCAACCTTAATCAAGAGTGCTCTCTTATTGTGGTAAGAGAGGTACTTAACTATGAAGGCTTGTGTTCATAGGAAGTAGAACCTAGATCTAAAAATCCTAATGTAATGTAAGGAAATTTTTAATTGAATATATATCAATCTATCTCATGAGAAAATATACTCCTACCTATCTTAATAAAGATAGTGGAGAGCATCCTCAAAGATATTTTTTTGAGCCATCAACTATCCAAATATTCACATTAAAATAATCAAATTAATGGCAATTCCTAATTAATTATCAGACAAGTATTTGTTATTTATAAAGTTTCAATACATGATTTGTATACCTATCACAGTAGAGTTATGTTATGACATGAAATTATTCCAAGCATAACTTTAATAAGTGTCCCTTATTGTTAAATAATTGGGCAAACACTTTGGCTAGACTAACTAAAGATTTACTAAATTTAGATGATGAATTTATTTAAATAATTATTCAAAACTAACAAATTCAATCACTATTCAACTTAGATGAAAATTCATCATAACAACTGGATTTAGTTTTAAGCGCTTCCACTTGACAAGGAATTGATTAGAGACAATTACTTATTGATTATCTCAAAAAATGAATTCATCCAAACAATCCTTCACTAGCTTTTCAAACTCAAAAAAGGGCATGGTCATCAAACTTATACATGATATTTTATATTGACTATGATTTGACTAAATGTGGCATTGATGTCCGAGAAGAAGCTCAAAAAGTCAAGGTTGAATTTCATAAAAGGTTGTGTGGATCGCATCAATCTAATCCAAAAATGAAACATAGAATATAGGGGTTAGGTTGTTACTGGTATAGAGTTTGCAAGGAAGTGCCAGCAATGTAAAATTCATTGTACAGTACTTCAGATTGTTTCTAATGGCTTGTCCACAAATTGTTGCTGCTTCCTAACTATTGAATGTTAAAAAAAATGATATAACTGGACCAATGGAGCTCATTTCCTCTAAAGATCATAAACTTAGTTTTGTTGATGATTGATAATTTCTTAAAATGTGTAGAAGCCATTCCCTTGAAGGAAGTCAACATAAATAATGTGTTGTAATTTATTCAAGATGATGCAGTCTACCAATTTGGCATGCCCCATCATATTGTATCCAAAATTGTATGGTATTTAAATACACCAAAATAAATTGATTTACCTATCACCAACATATTGATTAGTGGTATTTGACTGCCAATGGTTTGGCAGAATACTTTAATAAGACCCTAATTAATATAATAATTTTTTAAAAGCCTTGTAGGTTTATAAAACCACTTATTGAACTCCTATATAGACAACTCCATATGCATTGACCTTTGGGTTTAAAATAAATCTCCCTCTATAAGTCAAATTACAATAACTTTGTATGGCTATTTGTACCAAATTTAATGACCATCAGAGCATTCAACTTTGATTTACATACCCAACAAAGTCTTGAGTTGTATCATGCTTGGATAATATGAGTGCACACTAAACTTGTTAAACCTAGAACTTTTACTAATAGAGATCTAGTATTAGTAATAAAAAGGCCCATTGCAACAAGGTGATAATCAATTGTCAAATTTGAACTGGTATAGGAAGGTCATTTAATAATTGAAGTAGTAAATGATGGAAGAGCATATCTTATAAATAAATATGGCGCTCATTCCCAACCCTTATAAATGTTTATTTTTTAAAAATAATATTATTAATAAAATTTCACTCGTTGCTTGATCATCAACTCAAATTAAAATTTCTATATGTTTTAGTGCTAATAAATTATTATTATTTTATTTCTTCTCCTCAAGAATATGAGGGGTGGAACTCTTGAATGTATATTCATTTAATATAATTTCCTAATTAAGGTCGTCCAATGCAGTAGTATAAAGGATCAATGACCTCCCCGAGATAGGGGCTGCTATAATTGGTAGCTTCACCATGTACTCTTTGATGTCTTCGAAGGCATGCTAGCACTTGTCATCCCACTTGAACTTGGCATTCTTTTTGACAAGTGTTGATAATGGCTTGCATCTCCCTAATAGGTTTAAGATAAAGCATCTTAGATATGCCAGCCATCATTGAAAGGATCTGAGTTCAGTTAAATTCTTAGGAGGTGGCATTTCTAAGATAGCTTTACTCTTTTCTGGATCTATTTCTATTCCCCAATGTTGAACAACAAACTTAAGGAATTTCCCTGAAGCGACATCAAATGCACACTTCAGGGGACTCATCTTGAGGTTATATTCTCTTAACCATTCAAAAACTACTCTCAAGTCAAAGAGATGGTCTTCCTTTTCTAAACTCTTGATTACTAAATCATCAACGTAGAACTCAACCTGATGATGGATGAATCAAAATCAAAATCTTAAGGAATAATTCTGTTAAAAATTTTATAATAGTCTTGGTTGGTTTTGTTTGTTATTCTATATAATAGTTACATGATGAACCAGTATACTTAATGGATGAAAATTTTTTTGTCCTACCATCTTCTCTTGAAAATATCAATGTCTTAGTTCCTTAGCAATAACCACTAAAGGTAACTAAATAGTGGTAAGCAGGATCTCCCCAAATCATTCTACCCCTTATCCCACCTCCCATGTGTCCTATTGAGTATCATTTACTTCTAAATGAACACTCATTATCATAACTATATGAAAACCTCTACCATAATTAGAAGATACAATGATGTCTCAAGCAATGGATGAGATACTTGGTATTCTTACTAGTTGATTGTTGAATTATACTTGGCATTAGAAGGAGTGTTTGTTATGACCATTTCCTGAACAAGTTTGTAGATAATATACTTAGAATAATGAGAAAGCCTACAAAAGAACTAGTATCTATCAATTATAGTTTCTTGCTCTTAAACAACCCCCACTCTAGTTAATAAGGGAAATATTGTTTATCATCCCAACCATTTAAGATGGATCCCTTCAAATGGTTCTAGTTGAGTTATTTTACAATTAAGTCGTAGCACTGTTATAACTACTTTTGTAAATTGCAAAAAGTTTAAGAAGTAGACTACTGAAGGTAGCCAGCTACAAAATATATCTTCTAATATATTAAATAATATACTTAGCACTGCATTCTTTTTATGTGCGAGATTTTTGTACATGTTTAATATTTCTTCAATTCTATTGTGTGTTCAATGCTTGAAAATCATGCTTTGCATCCTTCATGTAAATGTTATTGGAATGAAAAATCAAGTTTAGGACTTGAATAATTTGATCACGTCTCCTCATTCCTCTTAATCAAAAGTTACAAATAATGTGATTAGGTATTCTATATTCCTTGAAATGAAGAAAATGATTAATATATCGCAAACTAACATGTATTATTTTTATAAATATTTGGCTTATCTATATTAATTAATAACATTAAGATGTTGGTAAACATTTGAATCATTTGATTAATCTTTACATATCCTTTAGGTAAGCAGTAAATGAAGATAAATGACTTTAACATATAATTAGCTATTCTCAATCCATAAGATGCTTATAGTCTTAAAAAATCATCCTTGAAGAAGATTTTCCTCTAATGATATAATCTAGTCTAAAATGACTATTATAAAATTTTTAATAGAATTATTCCTTAAGATTTGTCCCACTAAGGCATATCTTTGGAAAACAAAATTCTTTTGTAAATCTACACAAAATCCTTAACATTACATTTTCATCCATCATGCAAGTCATCTTAAATAAAAAAAATTGATAACACTCCAAAAAGCTCCACTCATCATTCTCTTTTACCAAAAGTCCCTTTGACATCATTACCTTTCAGGCTTCAATGTCAAACCCTCATTTCTCTTCATCATTCTTGAGGTTAAGAAGCAAACATTATAAACTTTTCTGCTTTTGGACTTACTATTGAATTACGAGCCTAACATGTATTCATCTCTGAATGATTACACCCTAGTAGCCATCGAAGTGATGTCACAAGCAAGATGGCCATGCTAAACTCTTCTAATTAGCATAACATGCCACTAATATTGGAGCGCTAATCATATATATTATTCTCCATACCATAAGGTCCACAACCATAAAAGATTTGGGATACCCTACCCTTATTTACATATTGTGCTTATAGATAGGGATCCTAATATGTGCATCAAAAGAAATGGTTTACTCTAATGCTTTTAACAAATAATAGAATTGCACATATGATACCTTATGGGAGATATTTATAGAGTTTTTATTTAGAACACTACACAGATCTTATGGCTTCTTATTTATGTAATGAAATACATTATTAAGCGAGAAATATACCATATCCAAAGATATAAAATTACCCTATAATAAATTTAATCACTTAATAAGAGCTCTTAAGACTAATGGGTCTATATATATTAGAGATTTTTCTCATGAACTATATGGAAAAGTAGAGTAGAGATTGTTAGGGCAAGCTCTCATAGTTAATGCATATTATAAAAGAGAAACTCTCTTAGGAAAACTCTTGATGAAAGAATTAACCTTTATTTTTATAAAATTTAAAGATTATTTTAAGGATAGATAATTTGAAAATCAAAAGGAATTGATCCAAAAGGAAAGAGTTATTTTAAAGGCTAAATGGAAATAAGTAGAAAATACTTTAGGTATTGAGAATCCCAATAAGTATTTCAACCCACTCCATAGTTGGGTTATATATTTTTGAATTGAAGTTTATTTAATTTTAAGCTGACATTTTATTCAAAAAAATAAGACTTTGGTTTTGACAACACAAGACTATAAAATCACCTAAGAGATGAAGACTTACACTAGTAGTAAAAGAGAAACATTGATACTTCATACCCTATTCTAAAGGTGCTTCTAAAATAAGTCTAAAGCTTGACCTAGTCTAATTATATGAATTTGAGCTATGTTGGTTCTTTTCTCAACTAAGAATTATATCCTAACTCTTTAAGACTTATTTCCTACCTGGAAGGATTTCCAGCTAACACTTTCTATGCTTTAAATCCATGAATATAATCTTATGAAATGTAAGATAAGGATTTGTTAATTAGGAAAGGAGCCAAAATAATAATAATAATAATAATAATAATAATAATAATAATAATAATAAATAATAATAATAATAATAATAATAATAATAATAATAATAATAATAATAATAATAATAATAATAATAAACTCATTCCTTATAAGATCATGACTGGTATGTTATGCTCCTAACTAATGTAGTAAGATTTTAATTTTTAGATAATTTTATATTCATAGTTTTATTTAATAAGCTTAAGTATGTAGATATTCTTACATGCATGCTAAAATCAAGTTATGGGCCAATTAGTTGGAAAATTATTCTTGACTCAAGGGTGGCATCATGGTCTGACTCTCCCTCTTATCTTGTAATAAGTGAAGACCCTTGTGCAAAGAAAGAAAATCAATATGCAATAAGATTAACATCACAAACTTATGACATCTAGGTATCATTTATTAATTATGCTTAGGCTTTACATGAAGTTATGAATTGCATTTATTTTGTGTAAGTTGATTTAATTTAATTGGGCATAAAAATAGTTTTTCTCTATATGCCTAACATAAATGCATGCTTTAACAACATCATGAAAAATCATAGAAAGAAACTTATGAAAAATATGTCATTCTGGTATGCACCCATCGTAAAACACACCAAGCAAAATAAATTAATTAAAGAAAGGCTAGTACAACCGAGTACTGCTATACAACCTAGTAGAAATAAAGGAAATGGGTAGATGAGCTCTTCTCTTATACAATTTAGACTAAAACTAAAATTTTGATCTATATGGGTCTCCATTTTACTTCTTTAGAAACATCACTTTCTTTAAGGACCTCCTTAGGCTCCATAAGGGACCACTACCTAGTGTAGTTGGCTCCTATTAATCCTTAACACAATAGATCCTAACCTAATTTTAAAATAAAATTACATTTTAAATTCTAAAAAGAAAATCCTAAACTATGCAAAATAAAGATTAGTAAAACATACATACACACAAGCAGTTCATATTTCAAACATATGAGCATATCACGAATGACCACTAAGTCTACTTGTCTTAATAGACTATACTTAGTGACTTAAGCATAACAACACCTACAAATAAAATAACATTTATTATTTTATTATAGTGATTCCTTTAAGCACAACCCCTTGTAGAAAATATTATTAGATTTATTAGTAATAATAGCCACACATATAATAATATTAAGCTAACACATACAATTTTACATAAGTAAATTCTATTTAATTTTGAAAATATGAATGCATGATATCACATGACATACAACATTTAAAGTGATTGAAAAGGAATAGTCAAACATCTTCATATGATTCATTCAACTACACTAATTCCTAAAGACAATCACATTAAATAAAACCATTTAAAGAAAACCAAAGCTTCTTATTATTTTTAATTTTTTGGATTTTAATTAAGCTTAAGGAGGAGAAGTCATTTGCTGGTTTTTATCCCATTCCCATGTTGGTAATCTTAATTTGTTTAAGGAAAGATAATTAAGTAATTTTTTATGATTTAATTAATTTGAACCATTAAGCAATCCATTTAATTACGCTTTCATATGCTTCTTTAATTTGATTAATCATTTAATCATGACCACAAATGATATGAACATGAGGATAATAAAATTATAATGCTCCTAAAGGACCTAATGCAAATGGCTTATGATTAGAGATTAATTAGATTAAAGAATCAAATTAAGTACTTTATAATTTTCCCACACTTATGGGCTAATCATGATTTTCTTAAAGGTCTTTATGTTATTGAACACATAAAGAGGAGTGGTTATCAATTTAATTTGATTTGATTTCATTATTAATTGATTAATTAATCTTTTAATTAAACCTCTCATTAATTAATTTTCTTTAATGAAATGAATTTGGAAAAGTAATTAAGGAAGAGGTACTAATCACTCTCCCTCATAATCTCAATGTTAATCAGTGATTAATGAACTATAATTAATTCATTTTTATTATTTAGGACTTTAAATAACCATTAAATTAATTAAGAGAGTAATTAATAATTGAATTTCAAATTTCCTTAATCACATGACCAATAAATCTCAAAAAAAATTATGGGAGGTAGAGGTCATCCCATTAAATCAACATGCCAAGTTTTCGATTAATTACCCACATAATTAAGGCTTAATTAGGCTAATTAAAAATATTCAAACTCTAATTAAGCTCTAATCTCTATTTAAAATTAAATAAGATTATTTTTATTAAATTCTCCTAAGTTTTATGTTTCCAAAATATATTTATTTGCATATTTTGGATTTTATAGTAATTAGTTATAAATTTATGAAGTTTCAGCCAATTAATTATATTTTAAACCTTAATTAATCCATAATCCCATCGGTGTCATACAGGCGGTTGACGTGGTAGTGCTTTCAACATGGTTCCATGTGATTGGCCACTTAAATCGTCTGTCATGGCAGCTGAACCAGTGGAGGCAGACACACTTTCATCACTGCCACTGATCTAAGATCAAATAGTGGGGATTAATTCTATGGTTCATATAGGATTAAATCAATTAAATCTAATGAGATTAATCATGGCTTTCCATTCTAATCAAGAAAAATGGATGGCGTATGATCCTTCATCCCCGAGTGATGGAAGATGGACACCATCCATCCTCCTCCGCTTGATCCGAGTTCACCGGAACTCATGAGGCCTCGGGATCAACTACAAAAGCTTCAGGGAAGAGATCTAACGAGATTTAATGGTGAGAATCACACAAAATAACCATTTCTTTCATAAAGACCAAACAAAAAAAAAATGAAAATTCCACTATTTGCAAGAATTTACCTCGTCTGAGCTCAGGACCAGCGATCTATTGACCAAGGTAGCTTCATCTTGAAAAGATGAAGCCTTGCTTAGATGCTCGCAAATTGCCTCCCTGTCGATGACTCTGTGGATCAAACTTCACCAGAATCCTTGCCAGAGTTAGGCTTGGAGTGGTCTCTGGTTCTCAAATTGATTAAGAATCAAGTCATTTCTCCACACCAGAACTTGGTGAATATGTGGGTAAAGTTAATTTGAGTTTGGTGGAGTTTTGGTGAGGTTGGATGGAGATAGGCTCTATCTTATTTAGAGTTTGGTATTTCAGGCAACGGGGAGGCTTAAGGAACTCGGAGGAAGCTTGAGGGAGTTTATTTTGACTCTCTCAAGCTCTAGGATTGCTCTGATGTGAGTTTGAATCGAATGGGAAGAGGTGGGTTAGCTCACCTCCACTTGGCTCATGGTTGACCCAACTAGCTTTGGGTCAGGTGAGCTAGTGGTCCTCATGTCCATTTTAAGCTTAGGGTGGCCATTAAGGGTAGGAGGGTGGGTTTGACCATCCAAATGTGGGTTCTATCCCATTTTGAAGGTTTTACCAAATGGGTAATGGGACAAATTAGATTTGATTTGGGTTGGGTTGGATTTGGGCTCACCCATGGTGCCCCAAGGATGTGTTATGCCAAGTTTGAATGTGTTTGGGCTTGGTTTGGTTGGGTTTGGCTCATTTTCACCCATGTAGTTTAAATTAGACTAAGTTGGGTCAAGTTGACCAATTGGTCAACTTGGGTCAAGCCATGGGTTGAGACAAGTTCAAATGATGATTTATGATGTTTAGGGGTAATTGCTTTGATCTAACTTGGATTAGATTTAAATTTGACACATATGGGTTCATATGGATCAAATGGGCTAGGTTGACCAATTTGGTCAAATTGATCAAGTTAGCTTAGGTTGGGTGTTGGTTTAGGTTCAATTGATGATTTGAAGATGATTGTAGGCTTTGATTTCAATCAATTTGGATTTAGGAATGATTCAGACTAATTTGACCCTTTAGGCTAATTTGGGATAAATGATTGAATTAACCTAGTAAAATTAGGTTCAACCAAGGGTTTAATCATGTTCAATAATCAATTTGTAATGAATTTGAGTCATTGGTTGCAACCAATTTAGATTAATATTTGGTTTGGACCAACTTGGCCCTTCAAGTCAAATTGGGTCAAGAGGCCAATTGGATTTATTTTGGCTCAATTGGTGATTAAGTCATGTTCAAGGATCAATTTGAAGTTGGTATGAATCATTAGTTTCAATTGATTCGAATTAGAATGAAGTTTGGTTCATTTTGGTTCATGTAGGCTAATTAGGCCAACTTGATCAAATGACCAAATTGACTTAGTTTGACCCAATTGATTGCAATTGATCAATTAAGAGTAATCAATAATCAATCTAGAAGGTTTTGAAGGAGTTGGCTCAATCCAATTTGGATTGGATTAGAGTTTGGTTCAAATGAGTCCTTTAGGTCACTTTGGGTCAAGTAAACCTAATTGGTCAATTGAGTTAGTTTTGGGTTGAATTGAGTTTGATGATTGATTTGGAATTGATTGATGGCTTTGATTGCAATTGATTTTGTTTTAATTAGATTTTGGCTCATTTGGACATTTTTGGCTCAAATGGGCTAGCTTGGGTTAATTGATTTGATTTGATTGAATTGGCTTGATTATAAATCTTGGTAGAGTTTGGAATGATGATTTGAAGGGTTGGGGTGCTTTTGTGAAAAGCAATTGAGTTTGGTTTGATTGAAGGAATTTTGGTTAAGTCCACAGGATTGAGCTAAGATGGGTTTGGGTTGTCGGTTTTAATTATTTGGCTTGGAGCTTAGATATGAAATGGGATTCAATTGGGTTTTGGTTGGATTAGTTTGAGATTTGATTTTTTTTTATGATAGGCATGAGACTTGGTTTATGTCATAGGGTAGGTTACCTTTGTATCCCATGGCATAGCCTAAACCTATGGCAAGTCCTTCTAAGTCCCTAGGTTTAGGTTAAGTGTTCACCTAACCACTAGAAGTGTCCTATAACTAAGGAAGTCTTAGTGTCTAGGAGAGTCCTAAGCCTAAAATGGGGAGGTTGAGTCCTTTCTCCAAATGTGAGGTCAACAAAAGGACCCCCAATAAGTGTGGTGTAACTGAGAAGGCACACTGCACATATTATCATTGACCGAGATGATAAACAGTGTCTCAGAAGGATTGCAAACACTAATGAAGACTATATATACCTAAACCAAGAGGTGGATAGAATCATGATCTTAGTGGAATGTAATTCATCTCATGTCAAGGGCATAGGAGAGCCAAGAAGATTTGGTTTAAATTGGTTGAAGATTGATTTCATGTCAATGACATGAAGAGAGATCTGCTGGGGAGTCACATGTGAATTAGATTAGATTTAGGGAATGATTTATGCCAAGGGCATAAATGAAAAATTCCATTAGGGATTGAGGTTTGTTTTGAGTTTATCTGACTTAATTTGGGAGGAATCCACTAGGGTTATAGATTTGATTGAATTTATTTTGATTTGTTTGATTTAATTTAATTTATAGAAGGGAGATCCATTGGGGATATAGATTTGAATTTGTTTAATTTTATGTTTTGATTTAATTTGATTTTGGTTAATTGATTTTGGTTTTGATTTAGCTCTACTAGGGAGATTAATTCTGTTGATTTGATTTGATTAAGACTTAACTCCACTAGGGAAGTAAGTTTAGATTTGAATTTGATTTGAACCTTGTCAGTTTATGATGGACCACACTAAGAAGGGGCTATGTAAGCCTGAGACGATCTTAGATTTACTAATCCAAAAGGGTAGTCTATCGGCTGAAGGGTAGGACTATCCGACCTAAGGGTTGCCTTTTAGTGTGCAACGGTTGTGCTAGGAAGAAAGTGTGAGGACTTACATCTTCCAAAGCTGAATCAGCTACTAGGGTGCAAACTCAACCTAGGGTGATTACTAAGTGAGTGCTAGTGGGGATCTTATCTTAACTCAAGAGTAGTCAAGACGATTTGTTGGCACTGCCCAAGAGATAGGATGTTTTCTTAAAAAAATTTGCCTTTGAGGGTGTTATCCTAATACATAAGAGATTTTGTTTTGTTTGGTTTGTTTGTTTGCATGGACCCTATTGGTGTGTGAGGGACCACATTAAAAAGGAGCCACGAGGGCTTTGGCTTGTCTTAGATTTGCTGGCCCAAGGGATAGTCTGCACATCCGTAGTATATAACTTCTAACCAAAGGGTGGCTACTAGGAAAGGGAAAATGTCCAATCCAATAGTAACATGGGTAGTGTCTAGATGGGATAATGAAGAAATAATCCAAATAGAATGCACACAAGGGAGGTGCCTCCAGAGGCGTTATCTTAATCCCTAAAAAAGCATATAAGTATATGGTGGCCAGCTCAAGGAGAAAGCATAGGAACTCATATCTACCTGAGCGGTGCTATCCACTGGGTGGGTTATCATCAACAAGGTAAAAACCAACCAACTTAAGGTGCTTGTTGATGTGCGATGATCAATCTAGGAAGAAATCATCGGGGACTCACATCTTCCTAAGTAGAACTGATCATTGGGACAGTCTGTCATCGGCTAGATAGCTACTATTCGACCTATGGCGATAACTAAGTTGGAAGTCACAAAGAAGGACTGGACCCAAACTTGAAATTATCAGGAGGAAGAGGAGCTGCTGGGGTCTTACCCTAATCCTCAAAGATAAACTCAGACCCATTTAGTGCATGGTGGCTAGTTCAAGAAGAAAGCATGGGGACTCACATCTTTTTAAATAAAGTCGACATCTATGTAGCTCATTGGTCATGCCATAAGACATACCACAGGGCACTCATCGGTGTGCAGTAGTTAAGCTAGGAAGAAAGCATATTAACTTACATCCTCCTGAATACAAGGACACTCGGGAGACACACTAGCTAGGCAATGAGTCAACCCGACCTAGAGCAACTACTGAGTGAGGGTCGCTGAGGGCATTATCTCAACTCAAAGTAGCCTGAAGTAATTGGATTTGTGTTTGATTTGTTTGTGTTTGTGTGTAATTTTGTATTTTTGTTGTGCTAATGAGAGATAGGATGCCGTTTGGGTTCTCTTATACCTACCCTAAACACACCACAAAAGATTCACAAATGAAAATGTTTTCAATATGGAGAGATTTTGATTTGAAATGAAATTTTATTGATGAAAATTATTTTTAAACATTATTTTATGGATAGTATTTCTTAAGGTAGAGCCCGTTGGTCGAAAGAATCAGGTGCTCTCCTTTATGGTTAATGTGTTGGTATGATCCTCCTTGGTAGGCCTTCTCTATGGCAAAAAGGCCTTTCCAAGTGGGTTCAAACTTGTTTCCCATCTTACGATGGGTAACAATTGGTCTCCTTATAACTAAAATAAGCTCTCCTACTTGAAAAGCTCTAGGGTTGACTAACTTGTTATGAGCTTGAATTATTTTTTCTTTGTACAACTCAAGGTTTTGGCATGCTTGTAAGCATGTCTTCTACAAACCTTCAAGTTCTTCTAACCCAATCTGGCATTCTATTCGGATGTAATTTTACTACCCTCAGTGATGGGAGTTGGACTTCTAATGGTAGAACAGGTTCAGACTCATACACTAAGGAGAAAGGGTTAGATTTAGTTGGAGTTCTTTAGGTGGTGCGATAGTCCCACAAAGCTTCAACTAACTGCTCATGCCACTATTTCTTATTTTCATCAAGCATCTTCTTGAGTATTTAAATGAGAGTTTTGTTGAATGCTTCTTCTAAACCTCTCACCCACGGGTAATAGATGGTAGAGTATCTCCAATCTATATTGTGTCTTCCGGCAAAGCTATTGATTTTGGTGCTATTGAATGTAATACCATTATCAAATATAATTCAGTAGGGTATCCCAAACATATATATGATATGGTTCCTGGAAAATTGGAGCACATGTTGAGCCTCCCAGAGCAGAATCCCCTCCGCCACTTGGAAAAGTAGTTCGTAGTAGTTAGGATAAAGTGGCAACCCTTAGAAGAAGGAGGATCAATCAGACTCACTATGTTAATACCCCAACACTCGAATGGCCATGAGGCCAAAGTTAGATATAGAATGTTGGGTGGTTGGTGTAGGACCACCCCATATACTTGGCATTGGTGGCATCGCTTGGCTACACCCATGCAAATAGTAATCATCTACATCCAATAGTACCCAAGTCTTTTTATTATGGCTTCCATCTTGGGACCAGATTGGTGAGCTTTGATAATCCTGAATGTATCTCGGTCACGATCTTACAGGCTTCGTGCTTGTCAAAACAATGTAACCACATATGCTCAAAGGACTGCCAATATAAGACACTATCCACGAGGGCATAGGAAAGTGCCCTTTGTTTCACTTGATGTGTTTGAGACTTCTCTTGAGGTAGCTTACCTTTATTTAGGTAATCAATAAAGGGTTGCCTCCAATCAAGTTCTTCATCCTTTTTGTAAATAATAATCTCCCATTTAAAAGAGTGTTTTTTGATGAGTTCAATATTAATAAGAGGCAGGACTTGCCTATTTTGGACATCTATTGATATGGACTCATTTTCTAGACATGTCAACTCCTTGGAAAGCTTGGCTAAGGCATTCTCTATGGCATTCTCCCCTTAAGGGATCCTGTAGTTGGTCACCTCTAGGATTTTGGCCAATAACTCCATGGTATACTTGTGATAGTGATGGAGTCTAGGCTTGAGGATTTTATAGGACCTAGTGATTTGATTGACCACTAGTTGGGAATTCCCAAAGATGTTGATATTCTAGATGCCTAGTGAGATGGCTAACTTCAGACTAGCAATCAGAGCCTTATATTTGGCTTAGTTATTGATGCAAGGATTAGACAGATGATATTAGAATCTCATCATATCACAGTCTAGAGTTAGGAGAAATTCCTACCCCTGCCTTTCCTAGAAGAGTAAGTTGTAGTTCTTCTCCTCTTTGAGAGGAAGCCGCACCATCAAAGTACATCTCTCAGCAGTGAATGCTGGTATCCCTTAATTTCATGATATGTTCATCGAGGAGATTATCACTAAGTGGAGAGTCAACAAGACGTGGGTGTACTGCTAAGAAATCTATGGGTGTTTATTTTTTCATCGCACGGAGGGGTATGAATATCATATCAAACTATGATAAAATCATTGACCATCATGAAAACTGTCTAGATAGCATCGACTGTATCATGAAATATTATAGTGGATTGATTCTAGAAATCAAATTTACTTTATGAGAAAGCATATAATGTCATAACTTTTGGGATGCAAAGATTAAAGCTAGACATTACTTCTCAATGGGTGGATAGTTTGCTTCAATAGGGATTAGACGATGGCTGAGATAATAGAGTGTGTTCTCTTTCCCTTCGTCATTGGTTTGGGCCAACAAAGTGTCAAATGAGTCATATAATGTAGTAGTATAGAGTATAAGTGGCTTCGACCAGTGACATCATTAGATTCTGCTTGATGCTCTCAAAGGCACACTGACACTGGTTATCCTACTTGAACTTGGCATCCTTTTTAACTAATGTTGAAAATGGTTGGCATCTGCCTAATATGTTGGATATAAAGCATCTTAGATATGCCAACTGCCCTTGGAATGATCTGAGTTGAGTTAGACTTTTAGGGGGTGGCATTTCTAATATTGCTTTGATCTTCTCTTAGCCAATTTTGATTTTGCGGTGTTGAACAATGAACCCAAGAAACCTCCCTGAAGCTACTCTGAATGTGCACTTCAAAGGGTTCATTTTGAGGTTGTATTATCTTAACAGCTTGAAAACTACTCTCAAGTCAAAGAGATGGCCTTCCTTTTCTTTATTTTGGACCGTGAGATCATTAATGTAGCATTCAACTTGGTGATGAATGAGTTCATCAAAGATTTAGGTCATGGCCTGCTGGTATGTGGCACTGATGTTTTTAAGACTGAAAGGCATAACGTTATAGCAATAAATTTTGATCGGGGTTCTAAAGGCAGTGTTTCTTTCATATTTAGGTGCCATCTTTATTTGGTTATATCTAGATGAACCATCCATGAAAGAGAAGACTGCATGAGATGAGGTAATATCCACCATTAGTTCTGATATTGGTAGTGAAAATTCATCTTTTGGACATGTCTTATTAAGATTCCTAAAATTGACGCATATGCAAATTGGGCCATTCATTTTATTAACTCGGATGACACTAGTCAACAAGGTGGGGTATTTCTCCTCCCGGATGAAATCGGTATCCGTGGATGACTGAATACAAGGGCATTATCATTGAAGGAGATAATAAAGGTGTGGTGGATCATCTCAAACTTTCTCTTAACAATGAAATATGGCAGAACCGACTTCCAGATGCTCGACATCGCTTTTAAGAACTTCCACCGGGTTATTTTGCATACACAAATAGATCTAACAACACTCTTGCTTTTGTGCGGATATAGCTACTAGCTTTGATTTTGTATGGCATAGTCTAGATAATCACACTATTCCTCCACAGTTTTTTGCTCTTTTGGAGGAGGATAGGAAATATGTTGTTAGTAGCTAGTTTTTGCTTTCTTTAGCAGTTTTTTCTACATTGTAATCAGTTTTTTTTTATTATCAATGCAAATGCATCTTTTCAAGGATGAAATCGGTATCGACCAATTTCTTGACTTCAGAAATGACCTATTATTCAATGTCTAATTGCATGCATCTAGGAGCTTGCTTGATAGGATTAGCATCAGGCTGTATCACTAGCTTATGGACCACTATGTTAAGAGCCAAACTAGACATTTCTTCATAACTTCATGCAAAGTAATCCTTAAAATCAATGAGTAGCCTAACTAAGTCATTAGTTTTAGTTTCATTTAACAAGGAACTGATGTACATCGGGCGTGGATTATCTTCAATTCCTAAGTTGATTTCTTTGAGTTCGTCGATGATTAATTTAATTTCTTCTTCAAATTCTATAAGTGCATCCTTGAATTGAAAATATCTAGATCATCTGAAGTTTCTAAGCACACCTCCTCATATGAGTTAATGTGATTTGAAAAAAAAAACTATCAGATTTTAATTGATTGGTGATGACTAAGTAGTAATCATCATCATCATTGTTCTAAGAGGATTTGGGGTATGTTGGTACTTTTTTCATGTGTACACTCTTTTTTTTCAATTTTGAACCACTGTGGAGCTTATTATATCCTCTCTACATGCTATTATAAACTAGTTTAAGTTATTTCAGGATGATTTGGGTGATTTTGGAGTATTTTTCATGTGTATACTCTGTACACTTTAGAGTGTACACCCTTTTTTTCAATTTTAAACCACTGTAGGGCTTGCTATATCTTTTGTACATGTTATTGAATGCTATTTGGAGTTCTTTCCAATAGAATTTGGGGGGTTTTTGGAGTAATTTTTCATGTGTACACTCTGTATACTGTAAAGTGTACACCCTTTTTTCAATTTTAAATCACTGTGGGGCTTACTATATCCTCTGTACATGCTATTATAAGCTGGTTTGAGTTCTTTCCAATAGGATTTGGAGGTTTTTGGAGGAATTATCCATATGTACACTCTATACACTGTGGAGTGTACACCCTTTTTTCAATTTTAAACCACTATAGGGCTTGCTATATCTTTTGTGCATGCTATTGTAAGTTGTTTGGAGTTATTTCTAAGAGGATTTGGGGTCTATTGGTGCAGTTTTCCATGTGTTCACTCTAGAGTGTGCACCTTTTTTTTTAAATTTTAGACCACTGTGGGGCTTGCTATATCCTATCAACATGCTATTATAATCTGGTTTGAGTTGTATCCTAGGGAATTTGGGTGATTTCCATTCTGGAAATAATGTTCTCATTAATTCACTTTTCATTTGAAGTTTAAAATGTTTGGGAAATGGATAACTTTCAGATGCAGGCCATCCACCATTAGAGCAGTGCTTGATTCTATTTTAAACTACTTTACTGATGAAGTAGTTTTACTTTTAAGAAGGCTACATGCACATCAATTCATTAGAATGCCTATAATTCAGTAAGATTCAATTGCCATCACTTCAATCATGACCTGCTGGAATATAGAAAGGTAGGCTTTCTACATTGGTTGCCACTATATTGCTTGCACTGCATATGAAGTTTCCTTACTTGTAGGGATGCCAAACAGAGGAGATAAGATTATATGGTAGAAATTCCCACAGTCAAAGTCAAATTCAATTGATTTTAAGAATAAAATTAAGAAGTTGGATCGCTCGTTGACCTCAGCACAGTTTGTGTAGTTGTACATACAGTTTTTTCTTTCAAATCTTTTATTTATTTATCATAATTATAGAGTGGCATCGGACCTGATATCCTATGCTAAAGATATAGAGAAATTTGTTGATTACAATTGGGCAGAAGCTATTTGGAGCTTCCCAATTTTTCCATTTGATGTTATTACATCAAAACTTTTGACATAGAAAGCACGTGGGTACATTAGTGGCTTTGTCACTCTTCTGATGGTATATTTTACATCTTCATATTTATTTTGTGTTATACACTGAAGATAAATAATGTAAACCTTTGCTACAAATTTGGGCTGCAGAGCACAAAAGAATTTTAAGGTCAATCATTCCTTCTGCAAAGCCACGTATGTTATGATGGCCAAAAATAAAGTTTACATAGGATTCCATGAGTGATTTGTAAAGACACCAAGTAATGCTAATTAGATTTACTTCATTTACATCGAAATTGATTTATTCCTATTAGAAAGTATCACACTTTCTTATTGATGTAACACAGGTCTTCCTATCATTTGAAGACATATCTGAGGAGAAGACCTGACTCCTTGAAATAGTGCCCACTATCCCACAACCAATCCACAGTGAGCCTCATAGGAACCCCATTCAAAGTCCAAGGAGTGAAGCCCCAAGTGGATTTCCCTATATCTCTTCTCAATATTCTCCTCCTTCTTATGCATCTAACTTGTCATCTGTTACTACCCCTCTAATAAGCATTGAGATAGATAAGATACCTTCAGCTTTCAGGGCCCTGGGAGATAGAGTATCATATTTTGAATATTTAATAATTGAGAGAGTAGATAGTATTAATTCATGGCTAGCTGTCATTGAGGCAATGGTTGCTGTGACGTAAGGTCCAAGCATGGGGAAGCTCTAAAGGAGGCTACCCGACCACCTGGGGCACACACATCCGGAGGGGCCTTCAGGAACTGCCTTAGTAAAGGATGGGTAGTTGATTGTACATGAAGGCCTAATATCATATAAATATACTGCTAAGCCTTTATTGGGAAGCATGGAATGTTGTGTGAAGGCGAGAAAGCTTAGAAAGAGGAAAGCTATCTCATCCCCATTCACACAAGTGTATAGGAAGACATGCAACACAACAAATCTAGTTTTTTTGCCACACAAGATGCAAAGAGAGTAGAGGAGGTATTTTGTGTCTTTCTTACCCCTTTAATCTAATAAAGTTGATTTCAATGATTTCTTATGTCGGTTAAGAGAGAGGTTCCTACAATAGAGGAACAATCAGGAACTACAGTAATAGTGATTGAGAAATATCAGGAGGAGGTATTCTTCATTTTAGAAGTTTCTAATTTAGTTCATATTAAATATAGCTCTTAAACCTTCTTGATTTGTTGTAGCCAGCTGAGGCACATAAGACCATAGACTTCTCATCAAGAGATGTTCTACCCAAGCCAATGCTACAGCTCATTGACACATCTTGTGGCCGATTTAGTGATAAGTAAGTCCTTGCTTAGTCTATTTTATTCAGTTTCTATAAAATCACCCTTTAATTTAGATTGCTCACATGCCCATGCTGCTCACATGTAGGAGTGATAATATATTTTTGGTCAAAAATATCATTATTGCCAAAGGCAAAATTGATGAATTATTGACAGATCGGTATTTGTCAGATGCACATATTGATGCCTTTGCTTATTTGTTGATCGAGAAGAATAATATATGTCCCCTATCTATATGTCCCACAGTGGTTTAAAAACTCCAAGCACCTCATAATAGCATGTTGAAGGGATATAGAAAGCCCCACAGTGGTTTAAAATTAAAAAAAAGTGTACACTCTCAACTAAAATCACCCAAATCGTGCTGGAAAGAACTCCAAGCAACTCAGAATAGCATGTAGAAGGGATATAGAAAGCCCCACAATGATTTAAAATTAAAAATAAGAGTATACACTCCAGAGTGTACACATGAAAAATCACATAAAAATCTCTCAAAACCTGTTGGAAAGAACTCAAAGCAGCTCAAAATAGCATGTAAAAGAGATATAGAAAGTCACACAGTGGTTTAAAATTAAAAACAATGGTGTATATTCGAGAGTGTACAAAGTGTACACATAGAAAACTCATCTAAAATCACCCAAATCCTACTGGAAAGAACTCCAAACAGCTTAGAATAGCATGTAGAAGGAATATAAAAAGCCCCACAATGGTTTAAAATAAAAAAAGGGTATATACTCCAAAGTGTACAAAGTATACACATGAAAAACTCTTTCAAAATCACCCAAATCGTGCTAGAAAGAACTTCAAGCATCTCATAATAGCATGTAAAAGGGATATAGAAAGCCCCATAGTGGTTTAAAATTAATAAAAAATAGGTGTACACTCTGGCACATGAAAAACTCATTCAAAATCACCCAAATCGTGCTAGAAAGAACTCCAAGCAGCTCAGAATAGCATGTAGAAGGGATATAGAAAGCCCCGCAATGGTTTAAAATTAAAAACAAGGGTGTACACTGCATAATATATACATGAAAAACTGCACAAAAATCACCCAAAATTTGATGGAAAGAACTCCAGGTAGCTTAGAATAGCATGTAGAAGGGATATATAAAGCCCCACAGTGATTTAAAATTTAAAACAAGGTTATACACTCCATAGTGTACAAAATGTACACATAGAAAACTCATCCAAGATCCTCTTCGAAAAAACTCCAAGCATTGTAGAAAATATTTATTTCAAAGAAGAATTTCAAAGAAGATCACTCAGTGTTTCAAAATAACTATATATATAATATTATTGAGGAAATTTACTGATGCATTAATATTTATGACATCAGCTGCTAAATTGGTCACCACATGAAGTCTACCACTTTCAAATTCGTTCTTCATCTTCATAGTTTTTTTTAAAATTGAAATGAGAGATTTTTGGTTATCTTCTCTCCAATTCTTCTGAAGAAAATCAAATTTATGCCCTAAATCCACTAATATATTGCTTAGGACCTTTCTCTAACGCATTCAAACGACATTCAGCCATGCTCAAAAATGGCATCTAGAATGTTCACTATGGGTCGGGCCGGGTTGGGTCCGAATAACGTTAACGGCGTTCGGAGAGACGTTACTGCATGGTAAAGTAAAAAAAATTAATATTTTATTAATGAACATGTGTTCAGATATGATTGGAGTTCAGACGCAGAGCTATGTCCAGACTCCGCACATAATATTTTCTCCGTTTGATCAATTAAGAGTTCGACTGATAGGATATGTGGTTCAAATGGGAGTATTAAGCTAAATAAGTGGCGGCCAATAGAACTAAAGGGGATGACATATATGATTGGGTGAATTGGAACTGTGAAAACTAAGGGTCTAACTGTAATTTAAAATTGACAAAAATCTAAAAAAAATTCTAATATAATTTTAGATAATTTTAGATCAATCTCATTTAGAATAATGATAGTAAAATTGTAAGTTATTAATTTTAGAATAAGTGGAATATGAGTTAATAACACATTAATTTCTTGATACAACATTAAATTTTGCTGCTTAGCTTCCTCAATGTGTTTCAACATCAAACGTTTCACTTGTTTATTGACGATTAAGCAAGATGGGTGTCAACCCTAGGCAAATTTAATGTTTTGGACTCAACAATGATGTTCATTTTGTGAACGAAAGTCATTTGGTCAACTTTGACGATGATCAAAGTGAATTTAGGCTTAAATTACACAACATCGCATTCGAACTGCTCGACGTTCACGTATACCTAGCCGAATTGATCACAAAATGTTCCATTTGATAGATTCTGATGTTTCGGCGATAACATCACAATCAATTTTATAAACGGAGGTTGTTTGGATGTCGTCTAGGTTTCCCGATCTCAATATGCGCATAATTACATTAAAAATTAATTTTAATCAACTGATTGATCATTAATTAATTGGATAAGTCTCATTTGTTTAATTTTGATACTTCAAATGCATTTATGCAATCAAAATTTCAAGTCAAAGATGTTTCAATCAATTTAGATCATGATTAAGATATTTTAGCTCTGATTCATGCGACATTGCCTTCATTAATTATCGATTTTAACTTGCGTGCTAATTTGATTTATGAAACATATGTATAGGTCAACAATTTGGTCATATAAAGCATCGACCGTCCGATGAGCCAATTTGGAGAGTAGATGTATTAAATTCTCTTTATGTTAAGAAAGGTAGAGATAGACCTAAAAAGACTTGGTTTAGATGTATAAAAAATGACCTTAGTTTATTAGAATTATATGAAAAATCAACGCTTAAAAAGATATAATGGTGAAGTAGGATTCATGTAGCTGACCCTGCATAGTGGGATAAACGCTTGTTGTTGTTGTTGTTGTTGTTATTCTTGTTGTATGTGATTGTTAGTGCTTTGATGTTTGAATTGATGAAGAATGAACATAAACTAATATTTCACTTATGAAATTGAAAAATATCGATCCTTTTATTATTATTATTATTATTTGGTAGAGGGGTTGTGTGTGTGTGTTTTTTCCTTTTTTTTTATTTTTTTTATTTTAATGAGTATCTCTTGTTTATTTATGAAAGAGAAAATGATACATTGATAGTCACTTAAATATTTTTCTTAGGCATATTATTTTTTCAACGTTAATGCTTGTTTTAACTAAGAAATCTAATGCTTTTTTGGTTATTGAATTTTGGCACCAACAATAATTTAGTAAAAAAAAATTCCTTTGTGTTTAGTTCCTTGAGTTTTTTTAAAAAAACAAAAAAGCTATAAATTGATTCTTATTTTGTTTACAGATTTACTAAACCAACCTAATGCCTTCAATGCTTGTTATTAATCATCTACTGCCCTACATCATGGTGCATCTTGTAAGAACATTGGTCTCAACAATAATTAGTAGCATCTATATTTCTTTTATAGTCTATTTGAGAGAGCTTTTTTTACTATTTTATTTTTTGAAATACTGTCACGTGTCTATTTGACTACTACTTGTTTGCCACTTTTCAAAACATTTTGTGGTGCAAAGCTATTTTTTAAAATCAAATATGTTAAAATGTGGTAGTCATAAGAAAGTTATTGTTTGACTCTTTCAAAATAAAAAATTTATAATGTCTGCAACAACTTTCAAAACACTATTTTTTCTACAATAATTTTATAACTAATTTTACAAAAAAAGAAAAAAAAAAGCTCTAGTTGTACCAAAGTACTTATTCTCATAAGATTATCTTCCTTATAGTTGTTTTCCTTAGGGTGTCTCATGTCCTTGCTCTTAACTCTTCTTTCACATCACCTTCCTCATAATTATCTACAATGTTTTCCTACCCCCACCTTGTGACATAATCCCATTATCACCCTCTTTCATCTTATTTTCTCCCCAACATCAACCTATACTTTTTGGCTCCTAGCTCCACAACCATCAATACACATATAAGCAGACTTTTGTTTGAAATTAAGCAATACTAATCAATGGACAACAACCATCTTGCTTAAAGAAATCCTTTGTTAATGCCATTCGAACTTGATTTCAACCTTTAATTATTTGCAAACAGTTTCATGGCCAACTATTTATCAAATATTGACATCTACCCTTTCATAATCATCTCCCCCATACATTACCATCTACCACTTTCATTCTCGGATATGGATATAACGCAAAGGCATGGACGATGAAATTTTTATGAAAAGATATGTCATGCACAGTTACACACTCTTAAATTACTTAAAATTTAAAAACATGATTTTCACAGTGTAATGAACGTTCAAATCAATAGAAAAAATATAAGAGAAAATGATAACTTTCATTATATTATCAGCTTTCTAAATAAAGTATGATGAATCATAGTTATAATAGTCCCTCTGTCATACATTTTTTATCATTGTTGCACTTTATCAAAAAAAAAAAAAAAAAAAAAAGGCAATGCTTGATTCTAATTTTTTGCACTTTGTACAAATGATAGCATGCAGTCCTAATGCTATTTCTAGTGAATTAGCACCTTTCATCCCACCCTAATACTTTAATTTTATGAGCCAAACCAGTAGTAGAGTTTGCATCAATGTTATGAAATTTATAGTTCCTTTCCACTCAAATGACATAAACAGTAATACCACTGATGATCAGGAAGCTCGGTATTTTAATAACTTTATGATCCAGGTTAGCAATAACACTTAGGACTTGAGAAAGAGTAGCTTGCATAAGAAAGAAATTCCCATTATGGAGTAGGTTCCTGATTAACCTCATAGGCTCAAGATACTCAAAGAAAAGGTCAGAGTGAGATTCAAGAGCTGCAAGACAGAATAAACAGACTAAAGTAAGGCCCAAACCTCTTGTGTAAGATGCCACTTGTCTTTATCATCATTTCTCTCATTGGATTTGCCCAACGCTTGGGTGAAGGTAAAATTTTGCATCCATATTAACTCTATTTCCTATGATGGTGAAATTACACAGAAACGAGATGCGCCTGCTGGTGAGAAACCTGAGCCTGTGAGGACACCTCCACAACATGATAATTGTTTCGAAGATGATCAAGGTGTGTTCATTTTTTGAATGTCTTTATTAAAACATTGTAGGGGTTTTCACCATGAGATCTTCGAGATACAATGTAATAATGCACAGCAGATACCTCTATTTTCCTAGGTCTTTTGTTCTTTCTCTTTGATCTAGTTTTGAGGGATGAGTTCAAGCTAATGATGAAGCCTTCATTTTCATTTGTTCTCACTGGTTTAGGGTTTACATATATAGAATTAATCTGCTAAAATAAAATTAAACAAATGCATAAATCCAGAGCTCAGATCTATAAAAAAAAAAAAAAAAACAAATACACGCACACACACACTGAAAGGCTTCCAGCAACTGCTGCCAATCATCAAACTGTTGCACCGTGCTACGAGTCCTTACTACAATTCTGCCTTTAATTACTTTAACCAAACCATGGATGAATCATTATCCTTGGTTTGATTACAAGAGAATAAACTGCAAATAGCTAGCACCTATTAGTTGATTAAGTTCTGATTTTCCTCTAAATTGTAACATTGCAGAGTATTCGAAAATGAAGTTGATGAGAAGCATATCACCAATCCAAGCCTTAAGTATAAGAGAATAATACAGCAGTAAGTATCAGAGACCCTAAGCGACAAATTCGTAGCATGTTTTTTGATTACATAATAGAACAATTAAACTATACTACCATCTAAGTTCCAGTTACAGGCTATGAAGGTGAATTGCGGGAGGCCAGAGCATTGTTAGCATCTTTTACACTTCTGGCTCTTCTGTATTCAATTTCTGCATCAGAACATGATTCAACCAGTCGAGTTCTTCTGCTTGTAGACTTGGAAAAAGTTGCCTCGCTCTTCTTCTCAGTGGAATGATGACTTGTATCATGGCAGTTGGAGTTAGCATTACCTGCAACTGAACGGAAGGAAGAAATTGAATTTTATGCATATGAAAGAAATAAAAGGTAATCAAGCAGCAGTTAGATGTATAACTCAATTCTTGCACTTCTTCTGAATTAGAATCTCAAGCATAGAATAATAAGATGATGTAAAATGAATATACAAAGAAAATCTGTACACGAAACATGATGTTACCTGAAATTGGATCATTAAAATTTGCTGCTATATTGATATCTCCTTTGAAGACATGATTTGACATTTTTGGGCTACCAGAATCCACCATGACGGACTTCTGGCCTCCAGTGGACATCCCTAGGAACGGATGGTACTCAATGCATGACTTACAGTTGCTGAATGGAGACATGGTGAAGGAAACATCAAGCCCATCATTTATCTCCACATAATTTGGTGTCGCTATAATTTCATCTGCGCTGAAACCAAAAGATGCTCTGTAGGCTTCAATTTCCTCTGGATCTTGTTTAACCGACTTGTTCAGCCTATTACCACCACTAGAATAAACATCACCTTCCCTCGAAACACTTATTCTCGCCCCTGAATGAGGATAGCCGGGAAGAGATTGCTGTGCCTGGTCTAGATAAAATTGTGCAGCAGAGTTATCTGGGCGGAAGAAACTTGAATCAGATGATAGCATGAAATTTCTGGAGGTGACAGAATCGAGACAAAACAGCTTGGATGGCCCATTCCTTGAACGTGGGATGTCGTGCGCCACAATAGAAGCACTCCATTGAGTAGGGATGTCACCTTCAGGATATGGTGAAGAAAGCCCGGTCCGAGGAGTTCCAGATGCAGGTGATATAAGGCTACTGGTTGGGCTTCCAGGATAGAGTGGATAGTTAGACTGAAGGTCGCCACCAACATAACCAGAGTAAGAAACCCCATTCACTTTCCCTGTATTTCTAAGCTTAAGAGAAGATGAAAGCAACTGGGCAAATGGCACATCAGGGGACGAGGGAGTTGTCAGGTGAGCGAGCTCGGGAGGAGGGGTTAGAGGAGCAGTAGAAGGTTCTGTTGTGTAAGTTGAGAAAACAGGTGGTGAGACCAACTGTGTTTCATGAGCATAAGGACCTGTAGTAAACATGGTTGAGGATGGACCACCAGGAGAGTTGGCAGACATGGACAAGAAACAGCTGGGTGATTGAACCGTCGAGGGAAGTGCAGAGTTTGTAAAAGAAGCAGGTGATGACGGCGGAGCTAAAAGAGAGAGATTTAGGTTGGTATTTTGGTTAGAAGGTCCTGCAGACTGAGACACATTCCCACGACTGGTGGATCCATTCCCATCAGGTATGCGAGTTGCAGGAACAATGCGTTTCCCTCCTTTCTGTGACCCAAAACAGGAAAATCCACCAAAGCAACCTCCCCATCTGCTCCGCTGCTGCAAGAGCCAGGATAAGTCAAATAAAAAAGCTCAGGAAGCACCACATTCCCGATGTACATATAGAAGAACGAAAGAAAAATAGAGGTAAGCTGGTCAATTCTATGAGTAGGAGAAACAAAATGCAATTATCTAAGCATTGATTTGAGCATAGAACATAGTACCAATTGAAGATATTGAGCATCATGTGCCATATTCTATAGTTTCAATTAAGGAAATAGTTATCACATTAAAGTTACTTCGTACAATAGAAGGTTAGGCATGTTAAATTCCATATCTAAGTTTGAAATGCTACCATTTTCTTTAAAAAGTAAATGGTGAAAAAGTATGCATAAAGAGAAACACAAAGTGGAGATAAAGCTAGATATAACAGCAGGAGGACGAGACAATCAATTCAAGTAACATGTTACATTGGGTGTAGCAGAAGTGTCACCTTTTAAAGCCAAACAAGTAACGAAAATGAAATGGAAAATAGGTGAACATGTATGAGTGCTCATTTGGCTTCTTGTAGATGAAAAAGATGCTTTAGAAAAATGATCATTTTTTATTTTTTATAAATTTTAAAATAAATATGGATTGATGATTTTCAAATTTAATTTGTCTTTAAAGTTCCACCACACCTGAAAAACATAAAGCCTATTTAGCAAATCTTCTCTTACAGAAAATAGGTATTTATAACTAATTCTTTTCTTAAACATAATAGACTGAGAAATTCTATATACAAGAAAAAATTCCTAAGATCAAAATTGTTCAGTAATTAATAACTCAAAGCATCACCAAGTGAGAACAAACGATTTTTTGCTCTTTTGTTGAGGGTCTTTAAGATGATGACAAACTATAACTGTCATAAAATATTAAAACTCACATTACAGACTTAGTAACTCACACTCACTATCAAAAGCTGTAAGCAAAACTGGAGCCTGATGGGCACAGTACTCTCCTCGGACAAGACAACTTAAGCCAACTCCAAAATCAATCGCAGCTACTACATGCACATTCCACATTATCATACAAGTAAAAGAGGCCATCATTACCATTCTCATTCTCATTCTCATTCATATAATCAAATCCATCAACATAACAGAAAAGGAAAAGAAAGAAAGCAACAATAACAACAACAAGCCTTTATCCCACTATGAGTTCAGATACATGAATCCTTCTTCTCCATTGTGTCCTATTATGTCAAAAACTCATTTAATTCTAATAAACTAAAGTTATTTTTTATACATCTTAACCAAGTCTTTTTAGGCCTACCTCTGCCTTTCTGAACATAAAGCAAATCTAATACATCTACTCTCCTAATCGAATCATCAGACAGTCGATGCTTTATGTGGCCAAACCATCTAAGGCGGCTCTCTCTAATCTTATCTGTCACTAGAGCTACTCCAACCTTTTCCCAAACATACTCATTTTGCATTTTATCTCTAAGAGAAAAGCCACTCATCCACCTAAACATCCTCATCTCTGCAACACTTAACTTAGTTTTATGCTTCTCTTTTATTGGCTAACATTCTGCACCATAAATCATTGCAAATCTTACCACCATCTTATAAAATTATGTGATACTTTTCTATCACACAACAAGATAGATGTATTCCTCCACTTCAACCATCCAACATGAATTCTACTAACAATATCTCCATTTATTTCACCATCATTTTGAGCGCTAACTTTTTTTAATGACTTGATAACCCTGTGTCACAACACCACCACTAGAACTTCTACAACTAAAATTACACTCCATATATTCAATTTTAGATCTACTCAAATGAAAACTTTTAGACTCTAAGGTTGACCTCCATAATTCAAATTTCTCATGGACTCCCTCTCTAGTCTTATCAACAACAAGAATGTCATCAGCAAAAAGCATACACCAAGGTACATCTTCCTGTAAATGCCTAGTAAGAACATCCATAACTAAAGCAAAAGGATAAGGGCTAAAAGCCGATCCTTGATATAATCCAACTAAAATAAAAAAATATTTTGTCAATCCTCCTTCTACTTTGACACAAGTAACAACTCTCGTATACATATCCTTAATGACTTGAATATAACCAATATTAACTCTTTTCTTTCCAAACACTATCCAAAAGACTTCTATTGGAACTTTATCATAAGCTTTCTCCAAATCAACAAATATCATATGAAGCCATACTTTCTCTATACTTCTCCATCAAACCTCTCAACAAATGTACAACATCTATAGTAGATATATCTGGCAAGAAATCAAATTGATTTTGAGAAACTTTTATATCACATCACAACCTATGCTCAATCACTCTCCCATAATTTTAACGTAAGACAAATTAACTTAAGTCCTCTACAATTTGCACACTTTTATGCATCACCTTTATTGTTTAATATAAGAACCAACAAACTCTTTTTTCATTCATCGGACATCTTTTTAGTCTCTAAAAAAAAATAAAAAGACTTGTAAGCCAAGAAATTCCTTGATCTCCTAGACATTTACACACTTTTATTGGAATATCACCAGGTCCTATTGTTTTGCCAAGAAAAAGAAAGAAAGCATTAGGAGATTGAATGAACAAAAGGTGATGTGAAGCACTGAAGTTGGAGTTGGGGAAAATATGAATAATTGAAGGAGAAATAACGGAGAAGAGAAAAGGGATGAGAGGATTAGGAATGAAGCCTAAGCATTATCTCTTTCAAAAATCATAGGCTGCTTTTACATGACCTCTAAGATCTTTATTTATAATAAAAGATCTTATAAAAAGCCTTAATCTAACTCATCTTAAATGTTTGATAAATGATTCTATTATCCATAATAATTAAAGTAAAGAATAAAAAAATTAATTAAAAATGAACTAAATTATCATGAAATGAGAAATAAATCATATTTAACCTTACATTACACATAAGCCTATATGGGAGAGATTCCTGAGCCTGATTGCTAGTTGCTCATCATTTCAACTCCTAATCACCCAAGATTGGGTAGAAAGGTACTACAACTCACAATTGCTTACATGGAACCATACATTGACTTCTAAAGATTTATTCCATCTTTTTTCCCACCAAACGATACAGGATTTGGCCTTATAAACTGACCTATCACACAATCATCGATGTATTTTATTTTTTTTGTTTTTCTTTTAACATCTTTTATTCATATAACCTTTGCATGTAAATATTGACTAAATTAATAAATACAATAACACATAACTAAGGAATAAAGTAGAGAAATCACATCACATCAATTCTTCTTTATTGCGAAGAACTCTACTCAAGAGAGTTGAAATGTTGGTAGAAGATAGGAGTGTATATTCGATTGGTTCGATTGACAGTTTTTGTTAAAACGATTAAGCCAAATCAAATAACTTAAAATAATCGAACCATCGAAATAATGTACAAAATCGAACCAACTGAACAAAATTATAATTCGATTTATTCAATTCAATTTTTGGTAAAATTGAAAAACATAAAAAATAAGATTTTCATTTTTTTATGAACTAATTAAATAAAACACAATTTCATAGATTTGATATGTTAAAAATTTCATAAACAAATAAAAATCTATTGATTTATATAAATAACTTAGGATTTAAAACCAAAGTTACATACTTATATTTAATTTCTTAATTATTGCGAAGAACTCTACTCAAGAGAGTTGAAATGTTGGTAGAAGATAGGAGTGTATATTCGATTGGTTCGATTGACAGTTTTTGTTAAAACAATTAAGCCAAATCAAATAACTTAAAATAATCGAACCATCGAAATAATGTACAAAATCGAACCAACTGAACAAAATTATAATTCGATTTATTCAATTCAATTTTTGGTAAAATTGAAAAACATAAAAAATAAGATTTTTCATTTTTTTTATGAACTAATTAAATAAAACACAATTTCATAGATTTGATATGTTAAAAATTTCATAAACAAATAAAAATCTATTGATTTATATAAATAACTTAGGATTTAAAACCAAAGTTACATACTTATATTTAATTTCTTAATTATTTTGATTTATTCAATTTAATTGCTCCTTTTTTTAAACCGAATCGAAAGCCGAAAACCAGATAGCTTAATATTTACAACCAAAAATCGAACCATGAGTTTAGAAACCAAACCAAATCGACCAAATAACATAGGTTCGGTTTGAATTTCCAGTCCCAATCGACTAGTGCACACACCTAGTAGAGGAAGAATTGAATGTTCTCAATTGTATTGCAAACATAGTAAAATCCATCCTAAAAAAAGAGAAATAGAAAATGCATCTAGAAGAAAAGGTTATGAATGGGATGCACATCCAAAGAATGAAGAAAGATGAAGGGGGAAATAAGAAAATCCATCAATGATACAATAGAAAGCTCGCAGTATATATTATCAAAAACAATAACATGAAAAGATAACTAGAAAAGCTTGAAGGTATTCATGAACACCTATATGATTGATCCAATAGGACTAAATATTTGCTGATTAATGATGAAATATTTTTTTCAATCGTTTGAATTGATGTTTTGAATAACAACAATAACAACAACAACAACAACAAGCCTTAATCCCACTAGTGGGGTACATGAACCCATTTGTGTCCATGTGTCAAATTCTCATTTAATTCAAGTATACTAAGATCATTTTTTATACATCTTAACCAAGTCTTTTTAGGTCTACCTCTATCATTTTTTAGCACTACCATTGCCGGTCCCAAGTCCGGATGCAAAAAGTGGAGGGTTGCATTAGGTAGTCGACAGCCAGCATAAAATTTGTCGAAATAATCATGATATGAATCCTTTAAATCATTGTGATGTTTTGAATAGATTGGATAATTTTGATAAAGTTAAATTTAATTAAATTTGTTTGATAATTTAATTGTACCTAACCCAATTAAGCTAATTGGGTAGGTTAAAATTAAATTTATAAATAATCTAAGCTAAGTGAAGGCAATTACAAAAAATTATGAAAAAATTGTTAATTTATGACCAGAATTTTTTGAGGCATCCACTCTCTTTAGGAGAAAATTATAAGCACACAGATTGAAAGCCTTTACCATCATATTGATTTTGATATAGCTTTCAAGTTGCAATCCGTATGCTCTTGCTTTAGTTGGAAGTATAAGAACACAAATTGATAGCCTCTACCATTAGATTGATTTTATTATGACCTTTAGATTGCAATCCGTGTGCTTTTATTTTATTAGTCTCTTTTTAAGTATTTTCTTATAAGAGGTTTTGTACAAATCTATAAATACCCCCCTCACTTTGAACAAGAGACTTAAGAATTAGATTGATTTTATTATGACCTTTAGATTGCAATCCGTGTACTTTTATTTTATTAGTCTCTTTTTTATGTATTTCCTTGTTAAGAGGTTTTGTAGAAATCTATAAATACCCCCTCACTTTATACAAGGGACTTAACCCCTTCTTTTCGAGATTTTGTAAGAGTGGAATTTGTTTTGCTATTTGAAAGAGTTTTTAGATTCATTCTTCAGTCATCGCTTCTCTTTTTTATATTACCTCTTTTATTAATACATTCTTCTCCTCTACCTGTGTTTTTTACCCTTTCTAAGGGTTTATTCATATAAAATTTAGTGTATGTCTGTGCATCTCCTCTTTTTACATTGTATCTCTAAGAAGCATTGTTCGTGATCTTGATTTCACTTCTACTACCTTATTTTCTAACAAATGATGCCATAGCTCCAGGTTCTTTACTTTTAGAGTTTTGAAGATGACCGTAAAATATGGTGTTCCACTTTTAGATCATAGCACCATATTCTTGTTGTGGCAAATAAAAATAGGAGCTATTCTTGTTCATGTGAATCTAGATAGTGCTTTGTTAGGTTTTGATCATATGCATTCAAGTTGGTCTATAGAGGATAAACAGCCTAAGGATCAATAAGCACTTTCAGTTATTTATCTATATCTCTCAAACCAAATCTTATAAGACGTCATAAAGAAGAAAACTATTGCAGCTCTTTCGCGAGATTAGAGCAGTTATGCATGAAGAAGAGCTTAACAAATAAATTGCATCTAAAGTAATAGCTCTATTCCCACTATTTATCAGAAGGTAGTTCTCTGAAAGATCATTTGACAATTTTCAAGAAAATCATCTCAAATTTAGAGGTCAAGAATAATGAGAGATTTAGGATTAATCCTCATTTGTTCGCTGCTTTTCTCATATTTGACCTTCAGAAACACTATCCTTTATAGGAGAGATTCATTAACATTGAATGAGTTGTGCGAGGCTGTTTTTTTCAAGAAGTTGAAATCTCTAATTACTAGATCTAAACTATAAGGAAAAGATCTTTTTGCTCACGAAAGAACTCATGAATCGAGTTTTAGTGGCGAAGCATCAAAGAGATCTAATACCAATAATAAAAGCAAAATTTATCAACTTTGCAAGAAGGGGAACATTAAATCTGAGTGCTTTAAATTACAAAATAAGGGAAAAGTTGCCGCAAATCAGAAAGAAAAAAGTATCTAATGAAGTTGACTTTATTAAAAATCTTTGTAATGAAGATCTTCTTTTGCTAGTACTAACAGCCATACGTCCAGTGAGAATTGAATCCTCGATTCCGACTGTTCAATTCATGTGTACCCACTAGAATTAGCTTTCAACATATGAAACTATGACTATAGATAAGCTGCTTATAGGAAACAATGCATCTTATAAGATAGCCGATGTTGCTACAATCAAGGTAAACATGTTTGATGACATTATCGAATCTTTAGGTATGTCCCAAATTTGAAGAGAAATCTCATTTTCTTAGGTGTCATTGATGTCGAGGGATACAAGTACACAATGAAGGTGGTGTCATAAGAATTAGCATAGAAAATCTTATTGAAAAGTTGGAGTAGAGAGAGTTTGCCACTTTGTATATCTTATAGGACCACAGTGTTGAAAATGCCATGCATTGCACTGGAGGTGGAATTACTCATTTGTGGCATATGCGCCTTGGGCATATAAAGAAGAAATGTTTCATTGAGTTTTATAAAAGCTCTTCTTGTGGGTAGAACACCAGAAGATTGAAAGTCTAGAAGTATTGCTTCTCGAAATAGCAGGATGAATTCAAATCTGAGGGGGGCGTTCTTGATACAAAATGAGCTTTACTTATGATTGATCTGATATAATGAGACCATTTAAAAGATATTCACTTTTTATTGCTAAGTCTAAACATTGCTTAGATTGAGCAGGTGTTCGTTCCTGATTTTTTAAGACTTCGTGGAAAAGAAGAGATTATTTTCTCAAAATTTGTGCTTTAAAACATCAAAATTTATGTCAAGATAAAGCTTGTTAATTTGTGACTTGAATTTTTGTGAGTCCTAATAGCTTTAATAAAAAATTATTGGCACAAAGATTAAAAGTCTTAACCCTCAAATTGATTTTATTACATCCTTCATATTCTAATTCGTGTGTTCTTACTTTAATTAAAAAGTATAAGCACACGAATTGAGATCATTGAATAGATTTTATTATGATTTTTAGATTGCAATCCATTAGATTGCAATCCATGTGCTCTTATTTTATTGACCCCTTCAAATATTTCCATGCAAGGGGTTAGCAGAAGTATATAAATACTCCTTCACTTTATACGAGAGACTTAACTCCATTATGAGATTTTGTAGAAAGAGTGAGATTTGTTTTAGTTTTTGGGAGAACACTTCTAGGTTCATTCTTGAACTGTTGCTTCTCTATTTTGTAATTCCCCTTTGATTAATGCATTCTTCTCTTTTGTCTATATTTTATATCCTTTCTAAGGAGTTTTCCACAAAAAATCTAGTGTTTTTTGTGTTCGTACTTTTTTGATGTATATCTTCTTTTTATATTATATATTCAAGAAGCATTACTCGTGATACTGAATTCACTTCTGTTACCTTATTTTCTAACAAAAACAATGGAAGGAAATAAGGATAGAAGTCTAATTTAAGTTTTTAAATTCAAGTTTGACTTTATAATTTGAAATAAATTCCAAATTGAAACCCATATGGTACTAAGTTTGAAGATTTTAGTGGGGTATATTATAAAGAGTGAATGAATTGCTGAGAATAAGTATAAAACTACAATTTAAAGGGAAGAAAATTATAGAATAGTTGCAACCAATTCTCAAATCTGAACTAAAAGTTTAAAAATACAAATTTTAACTTTCATCAAAATTTAAAATCCAAGTTTTGAAATTTTTTGAATTCTTAAAATTATTTTGTTGTTATCAAGTTTGTTGCAACTAACTAGCAGGTAGTAGAAAGAGGTGATGGCTATGATGATGGAGAAAGAAGTCTTTTATATGCAATAAACAACAACAACAACAACAACAAGCCTTAATCCCATTAGGTGGGGTCGGCTACATGAATCCTTCGTCTCTATTGTGTCCTATTATGTGTCAAATTCTCATTTAAATCAAGTATACTAAGATCATTTTTTATACATTTTAACCAAGTCTTTTTAGGTCTACCTCTACCTTTCTTAACATAAAGGCAAATCTAATGCTCTCCTGTCAGTCGATTGAGACGGTAGGCGCTTTATGTGGCCAAACCATCTGGCGACTCTCCCTAATCTTATCTACCAACTTGGCTACTCCAACTTTTTTCAGGAATATACTCATTTTGCATTCTATCTCTAGGTAAAAGCAACTCATCCATAAGCATCATCTAATACACTTAGTCTTATGCTTCTCTTTTATTGGCCAACATTCTGCACCATAAGTCATTGCAAGTCTTACCACCATCTTATAAAATTTTCCCTTATATGCAATAAAGATGAAAAAAAATTAAAAATAGTAAATAATTATTAAAAATTGAAACTCAAAGAATACAATTTCACAATCTAAATTGCATTTGTGAAGGGGAAGGGTTCAAGAAGCATTACTCGTGATTCTGAATTCGCTTCTTTTGCCTTATTTTCTAACAAAAACAATGGATGAAATTAGGATAGAAGTCTAATTTAAGTTTTTTAATTCAAGTTTGACTTTAAAATTTGAAATCAAATCCCAATTTGAAACCCAAATGGGAGTAAGTTTGGAGATTTTGGTAGGGTATATTATAAAGAGTGAATGAATTACTGAGAATAAGTATAAAACTACTATTTAAAGAGAAGAAAATTATCGAATAGTTGCAACCAATTCTCAAATCTGAATTAAAACTTAAAAAATACAAATTTTAACTTTCATCAAAATTTAAAATCCAAGTTTTGAAATTTTTTGAATTCTTAAAATTATTTTGCTGCTATCACGTTTGTTGCAACTAACTAGCAGGTAGTAGAAAGAGGTGACAACTATGATGATGGAGAAAAAAAAGTCTTTTATATGCAATAAAGATGAAATTTTTTTTAAAAATAGTAAATAATTATTAAAAATTGAAACTCAAAAAATACAATTTTACAATCTAAATTGCATTTGTGAAGGGGAAGGTTTCAAGTTTTCAGGAATCACGTGAATGGCATATGGAAAGATAGACCAAAAAAATTAAGAAAAGATCAAGCCATGAACACTTGAAACCTAAAAAAATTGAATGCATGCTAATGCAAGATAAATCAGACATAGACAATAATTAAAATAAGATTAAATTTAAATTTGAATTAAGATAAAATTGATTTTAGATCATAACTTATAATAGCTTATTTCCAAAAATGGGTAATTTGAATTGTACTAATTTATTGACAAAATTTAAAGAAAATCATGTTTAACCCCCTAACCACTTCCCTTATAAATATATATATATATGTGTGTGTGTGCACGCGCGAGCGCGCGCGCGGATTCCATAGTAATGTCAAAATGATGGCCATAGAGGAAGTGTAATGTATTCCGCTTGCAAATGTTTATAAAATTTTAGAGTTTGGTTGGATGTCAAAAAAATTGCAGAGTAAAATATGAATGTATTAGAAACTTAGCTTTTAGATCTTTTTGGTGAACTAAAAATCTGCCCAATTTGGTCGATTTCTGAAGTCACTACACAAGCTATCATTACTACCACCCATTACTGCTATCAGCAACTATCAGCATCAACGAGTCACATGTCACCAATCCCCAACTGCAATTGTTATTGGCTACCTGCCATCAACAACAATTGCAAACAATATTGTCATCAGCTACCACCTATTGGAGTTTACATAAAACTCATTTTACTTCAAATCAAATACAAAATAATCAAACTCCTGCTTTTATTTTACATCCAATTAATCAATTCAAAAATATTTTAAATATATTATATTTCAAACATATTGTATTCCCTTTTCCAACAAACCAAATGGTCCTCCTGATATCATTGGCAATCCCATGCCTCCGCAAAACATGATTTTTATCTTCATGGTCCTTCCCATTTATAGTCACAATCAATATCATTCAAATCCTATCATCTTTATCACTTTGTAAATGTCCGAGCCCACTTTCCATCCTAAGTTAAGTGTCTGTCACTTCAATCGTTCACAAACCTCGTGCATGGATCTTAAATCTACATTGACTAGGAGTGTAACTAGGTCAAGCCCACTTTTCATGTGACTCATGCTCAGCTTGATAAATAGCTCGTGAGACTGAGCTTAATGAGCTAGGAGTGTAACTAGGTCAAGCCCACTTTTCATGTGACTCATGGTCAGCTTGATAAATAGCTCGTGAGACTGAGCTTAATGAGCTAATGAGTGAAGCCTGAGCTAGCTTGACTCTACTCATTAGCTAATGAGTCGACTTGTTTAAAAAATATTAATAAAATTAAACTTAAAATGTATTAAAACCCAACATTTTAAGAACAAAATTGCTAAAAATATTTTTAAAATTATATTCCAATTTCTTTTTATCCAATGATTTCTTATTATTTCTTTACTTCATGATTTTTATCATTTATTACAATAATTACTTGAATACGAACCTTCCTTACATAAGAGAAATGAATGAGTTCATGAACTACCTTGAACTTATAGAATTGAGTTTGAGCTCAAACTTGATTAATTTATCAAACTCAATCTGAAGCCAAGGGTGGTGGTTCAAGGTCAACTTGACTTATTACACCCGTTGCCAACAACCCTACTCCAAAACTTACATTAATCACTACAGATGACCCCTCATGTCCAACCTTGCTCACTCATTAGCACTATGCTTATTGCACTAGCCCACTTACCCTCCTTTGCATTGCAACATTCCACAATTGTTTTACAGAATGCTTTTGTGTAACCCATCCTCACACATTTTGCTAGAAAAATTGTAACACATCACCTAAATTTACATATATCGTAGCAAATCCTTAAAACTACATGAAACTCGCTTGCACTCTCGATCACATTTCTCCTTCATGCCTATATTTTTCTTGTCTTCACCATATTAGTATCATAGATTTCCAATCATGTTAGAAATCATGTGTTCATTTAGATCTTAAACTCCATTTTCTGCCATTTCGATCCACAACCATAGCGAGCATCATTTAAGCACCTCCATCTTCATTTGTCACTTCCTGCGCAACCTCTGAACATCAACAAAACTGAAAAGCGCTACTTTGATACTTCTCATGAAGTAGCATGCTGAACTACATGCTGCAAACATTTCATCACCACTTACAACATACGCTTGATAGAATCTCATTATGATACCTTCCCAATTTAGAGTACAAAGTATTTCTTGCATGCTAACAATATATGAATGTTTTTTGATTGTGTTGCATGCATGCATCCTTCCTTTACAATGATTGTTATACTTGGCACCTTGTTCTGACCACCATAAATGTCCCCTAATGTCCACACCCACTCACTTGCCAACACTCAGCTCATTGCACTAGCCAACTTGTTTTCCTTTGTGTTGTAGCACCTTATGAACATTGTCATGTTACAATTGCTTGCAAATCCTCCTAGCAAACCACAACACGTAGCTCACATTTATGCACGTATTTGCAAATCATTGAAACATAACCTAGAGACTAGCCTGAATTCTTGATCTTTACTTCAAATTAATTATACCTTAATGTCAAGTCATTGCTCGCACTTGCCCTGCAGTTTTCTTGCTTACTTTGTCTAACACATTAAACTTTAATCAATAAATCCAATCTAGCTAGTCAATGTTTCAATCAAATTTAGGCTGATTTAGAAATATGCATGAAGAATTCCACACTTCCAGGAATGTTTATAAGAACTTTGATGTTCTAGAGGATTGGTAGCAAGATTCTTATTTTGTTGTTATGGATTTTGGGGTGTTTCTCCCTTGGTCTATTCATACTTGAAATAAATTTCTCACATATTTTTCTTCCTTGGGATCAATATTGTCAAGTTATTAGTGCAACAACCTTCAATTTCTCCAACAAAGTTCTAACCATCTGGAGTGGAATTTTATTAACCCAAGGGATTGATGTAGGATAAATTATATTTAGATCTATGTAAAATTTCCATTGGGATAATATTAGGATAAGCTTAAATTTAAATTTGGATTAAGAAAAGTTAGATTTCAGACCTATTATATAGTTTTTTCTTGTTTCTATTTGCTTTAATATAATTCCTTGGAATAAATTTAAAATTATGACTTAGTTCCAAAATTCTTCCCCTCCTTCCTGAGTTTCATGTTTCCCACTCTCTTGTTTAAATGCTTCTTATCTTTTTCCCTTCTATCTATAAATTGTTTTCTTCTTCTTTGCATCACACAACATAATTTCTTCATTGAGAACTCCACGTGTTAATAAACTCCAATTGACAATGAATAGAGCAACAAAAGTGAAGATCACCATGGAATTAAAAATGCCTCGTTTAGTTAAAAACAAAAAATTTGATGTAAATAAAGAATTAAAAGGATAAAAATAAAATGGCAAAAAACGAGAAAAGGGAGTGAAGTAAAAAAAACAAGAGAAAGAAAGAATAAAATGACTGTGAAAGAATAATTGATCCCTAGAGAGAATACCAAAAGCTTCTAGTTTTATTTTATAATAAACCACAGGCTACATGACCCTACCATGCACTATTTATAATAATAGTACATTTAAAATAACAAAACTAGCCTTGAGCAAATAAATAAATTTATATCAAAATCAATAGGGCTAAATCTACATTCCACAAACAAACCGACATTTGGATCATTGCAGCCCAAAAAATTGGAGTGCCAGCTAAATGAAATATAGTATTTATTCAAAATGCCTATAAATGCTAATCAACTTATGCCTCTTGAATTCCTTGCATCTAAATGTTAGATGCCATTTAAAAAAAATGTTAAGTTGTTTTATAGAAATTTCAAATAGCTTTTCTTGATTATTAGTCATCATTCTCCAATTAGTTTTAGACAACCTATCTAGTTGACATAATTAATTGATTAGACTAATATTTTCTTTAAAAGAACCTGTATTTCTGTAAAATAACAGATAAACATAAACAGTGAAGTGCATCTATTAGTGTGCTTCATGTGGAAATCACATGGATAAATATTTTTCTTAACATCAATGCTTCATGAAGGGAAAATCCCACAGAAAAATAATGAAATCTGAGTAGGGGTGTAAATGAGTCGAATCAAGGTCAAGCCACCCTAGGCTCTCGAGCCGGCTCATGAGTTGGCACATTTAATATAAAAATAATAAAATAATTATGATTCAAACAATTATTATGATCAAAATGATAAAAAAATTAAGAAATTAGAAGTAAAATAATAACAATTTATTTGATATAAAAGAATGAGGTATAATTTTAAATATTTTGACAATTGTATGCTTAAATTATTAAATTGAAAATATATTTTAAATATATTTTATATTAATATTTATTAAACGACCAGCTCACAAGCTAACAAGTCACGTCAGGGTTGGCTTGAGCTTGGCTTGTTAGCTCATCGAGCTCAGCCATAAGCCATTTATCGAGCCAAGCTTGAGCTAGCTCACGAACCGACTTGACTCATTTACACTCCTGCATCCAAGTAAAAATTTTAGGTTGTATTTATCATTACAAGATTGGAAATTCAATTCCACTAATTACAAGAGAACAACAATTCCTAATTAGTTTAAGAAAAATAAATCTAGCTGACTACAAAAAAGTATCCACTATATCATTATGAGGATATAGCTAAACTTTAGCCCACAAGTTAAACCAAAAGAATGTGCAAATGTCTTTTCAAATCTTTTACGCAAACATTTTCAATCTGGATTATTACTAGAGACTGCCATCAACTTGCTATACATAACATCTTATCAAATATCCTATGTTAACAATGTAAAATCTAATCCAAATTAATAAAGAACTGTTATTTTCACTGTTCATTTCTTTAAAAGTAAGTTAACATATTGAAGAGTTTAATGCAGTCTGACAGATAAAAACATATTACAATGAAATTAAATTTTGAAGTATCAACTTGCAAAACATCACAAGTGTACAAGAACTCTGATCATATTCTTGACATATGTATCAAGTAAGCCAATCAAAAAGAATGACAAATAAAAGCAAAACTAAAAATAATCTGACATAAGTTTGGATGTGCGGGGCCATCAAAATTGTGAGGCATGGACATGGATTCCTCAAATATTGATCATGAGAATAATTAAAGATGTCTAATTTGAGCTCTGTCCAGCCTTCACTTCTCAGCTCATTGGCAAGGCAGATTTGTACAGAAGAAAAAAAAATTAAAGATACAAGTGCACAAATCTAGCATACAACTTCGTTGTCACAGCAATCAGCAAGAAATGAAAATGGCCCATTATCAATAAAATTACGAAACCTTCAGTAAAAAAAAACTAAATATTCAATATTGATGTTAAAAAGCTGATGACAGGATTCCTTTGTGCTGGGCAAAATAACTTGATCAGTCTAATTTTTTTTCAATGGAGTAAAGCTACTGTTAAAAGCTTGCAATGGGTTGAGGCTTTCGTTGCTGAAAATAATAAGGGATAATAAAAAGTTAGTTATAGGCATCCCTTTCCAAACCAGAAATTCACAATATATGCTTTAACAAAATCACATGCAATCGAATAATGAAAATAATTCTAGACAAACTAAACAAAAAACCATTTTAACATTAGTAATCTCAGCCATAATTTGTAGAAAAATAAATGCAAGCTAAAAGGACAATATACCAAACAATCAAGGATTAGGGGGTATACTAGCTACCAAGATTTTAAAAGAAAATGACAACGAAAACCTGACCAAAAAATGTATTTTAAGCAAAATAAAAAATGGTATCAACTAGAGAATGTGAGCATAAGAAAGTAAGAGATTAGAGGATTTAAGCTATTAAACCAACTAAAAACTCTGAATGGGCATTCTGTTAGAGAGAGTAATTATACAGAGACTAGGGGACATTAACCGTAGCTGAAAGATATATAATAGTAACAATAAATTTATACGTATACACACACACACACACACACACATATATATATATATATATATATTATGATTTAAAAAAAAAAATTTGTTGGTTTTAAAGCTTTTTGCAAGTTCAAAGTATCGGGTGAGCAATGAGGTTTCCAAAGTGTAGTACTAATTTTCAAATAAAAGAAGAAAAAGCTAACAGTTCAATGAGGATTTCCAGTGCCTACTATAATGATAATATTTAATTTAATGTTTATGATATTATTTATCTCTCTCCATTTTTCTTTACCTGTCTGTACCGGTCGCCAACTTATCTCGTTGGCAAATATTTTCTTTCCGCATGTCGAGCTTTCAAGTCGAGCTATCAAGCCACCTAATATACAAACGAGTCAAGCTCGAGCTCATTCTATAAGCTCAACTCGAGTTCAAGCCATGGTTGACGAGTCGAGCTCGAGTCGGCTGCAACTCGAGCTTGACCCAACTCGTTTACACCACTAACAAGACATAACTTGTGTAGTTGTGCAACAAATGAGATATAAAGAAAAAGAAAGAGCCTCTGATTAGACATCTACTAATTCTCATTCCATCACTTTCCCTATCTTCCATCTCTTTTTTCCCCTTGTAACAACACCTACCTTATATCTTTATAAGTGAAAATGAATAAAATTTTCCATAACCTCACTCCAACATCAGAACTTTGTGGCCATGAAAACATCAAATAGAATATACAGCACATTATTTTACATAAAATCCACAAACCAATTTATAACATAAAAGAGCACTGCTTTTTGTTTTCTTAAATTGCAAACCCCAAAATCTTTATGTTTTAGAGACATTTGAGCTAATTTAATGGCAAACTCCTACGCACATACAACACAAATGCAAGCATTGAACTCAAGACCTCTTAATTGAAAGCCTAAACTCTCAACCACCAGGCTAAAGTTGCTTTCATCCCAAAATCTTTTTCCTCGCCCCCAAATAAGCCGGATAAGATTAATGATGATGACGAAATTCAAAATCAGAAAACAATAAAGAAATACAAATGTAGTAGAATATGATCACAAAAAGAACGAATTTGGAGATAATCACATTCCTTCTAAAGATTTCGCTAGATACAAAACAACATTGAAGGAAACAACTGGAAAACAGGACAACCGATGAAGATCTAACAAATCTAGTCAAAAAAGAAGAGGGAAAACGAGAGTCCAAGCAGAAAAAAAATGAAGAACAAGAATGAAACTTGAACTCAAAAATCAGAGCAAAATAGGCACCAAACCAGATACTGTTTAAGAATACTGTCCTCCAGCTCGGACACCTACAATTAACACAGGTAAACAAGCCCAGTAGCTCAGTAAAATCCTTGCGTTTAGTAGCATCCTGCCAAAATAGAGTTAACCAAAATCTGGAGAACCACCCAAAATAAAAGGTCCAGACTTGAGCATTATAGATCTAACTAAGTAAAAAATAAACTAAAATAAAATAAAAAGCAGAACGTCTACAAGTTTCCAAAATGCATATGTAATTACAAAGCATCAGATCCCAGATCCAGTCATCCACAAACAAATGCAGAGCGGTGTGTGTGTGAGAGAGAGAGAGAGAGAGAGAGACAAGGGAAGAGAGTGAAAGAGAGCAGCATACCCTCTCCGGTGGCGGAAATCTCGCTTCCACAGAGCCAACAGCCACAGCTGCTGCGCTAATGGACGCCCCACCTCCCGTGTTACTACCTCCTCTGCCAGTTCCAGCCATATTTCACATTCCCTAACCTCAACAACTAAGAACGGCCACAAACCCACACACCAATCCCCAAGCAGATCCCACAAGTTGCAAGACAGAGGGCCAAAGTCAGATCACAAACCAACGGACCTTCCTCCGTGTCCACGAGGAGTTCGTTGCCCTCAACCCTCAATTCTCACAGAGAAACGATCTCGATAACCGGCATTGACTTGGGCCCGAGCTCCAAGGCAATTCTCGAGCTCATCAAATGCAGAGCTCCCTGAGAGGCATGGAAGGATTGTTAAGAGAAGTTGTACGTATGAGGATATAAAAGAGTCTCCTTTCACTCCCAAATCCGGGATCCTCGCTCCTCTGCTCCCTCCCACCTCTCCTCCACTCAACACTACGCACTCGTTAAGCTCGAACCAGATGCAGACCTTGCCTTTCGTTGTTCACCCCAGCCCCACCTCTCTCTCTCTCTCTCTCTCTCTAAAACACATACATCCACGCGCGACCTGCTCGCACTCGCTTGGCTTTCTTTCTCCCTCAAAAGTTTACTATTAATATAAAAAATTCAATTAATGAACATGATGTGATGCTATTTGCTTTCCGGTGGGGAAAGGATGTGAGGGGTAGGGTACGGAGATTCACGAGCCTGCTTGGTTCGGGCGCGCCACCTCGGTCTCTTAATTAATTTGTCTCCATGCTATTGCCACCTTTCTCTCTCTCCGTTCACATAACCCATAGTCGTGTCGCGACCATCAAGTTCCATTCTTTTTCGGTCTGAGCTCGGTTTCTTGCCCCGCAAGCATCGCCGTCGTAATCACCCAAGCAGTGTAACTGTGTAAGAATGGATTGGTATGTGTGCATAAGATGTGGGTTAGGGTTATAGTTAAGATGGGGGCTGCAGCCAAGCAGTTAAGAGTCTTAGGGCTTTTGGCCGTTGGCGCGGGCATAGCCATCTCCATGCCCGAAGTCACGAACTTTGAATGATGCGGCTGCGCCGAGGAGCAGCAGTCTCTACAGTCCAGTGAAGCAGGGAGGAATCACGTGGACCGTGCGGCACTTTAATAGTAGGCCGGTTGACCCGGTCCCCACACATTCTCTCCTCTCTCTCTCTCTCTCTCTCTCTCTCTGTATTCTGCTCTGCTCTGCTCTGCTCTGCTCCTGTTCTCCACCCACCTCTCAGGCCTGCACGTTCGCCTACGCCTTCTCATCTCGTCTCCGTGGGCACTGCTGGCTTTTACAAGCTTTTCATTAACGACCGAATGATAGCATGCGTCGCCAGTCTTGATTGCATACCGCTCAATAGTAGCTAAATTTGAAGATTATATATATATATATATATAGAGAGAGAGAGAGAGAGAGAGTCCGACAATTTAGAAGAATGAAATGCTAATTTTTTTCTAACAAATTTATTTCAACATATTTTCATTTGTTAACTGGCAGTTAAAGTCTTGATCGTCGATATTCATCTCTTCGGATGTATGATTATTTGCACTTTGATAAAAAAATTATAATAATATTTATTACTTCCAATCTATCTGTTTATCTGTTCTCACCCCCAATTAATCTCGGTAAAAGTTGGCTTTTTTTATCGAAGTAAATCTATAAGAATTATAGGACCCTGTCAGTCATTTCATTTCCTCCCCATTTCTCTCCATTAACATATTTTTGGAGTGTTTATTCAGATAGCTTAAGACATGCCAAAAACGCTCGATGAAGGATTGTTTTGACCTTCGTTGGAACCCACCTTCAACTTCCTTCTTGAACAATTGCCTTTGAAAATGGTGGAGAAGGTTCCTCTTAATATAACATGGTATTCATGATCCCGACTCAATTTCATGAATTCTTTGGTAAAATGGACATCCAATTACTGTAAGCTCTGTCTAACCGAATGCACCAGTTGGCATTGATATTCCATCCACCACACACACATATTGTCTCTTCATAATGCTGTCTTAGAGGCTACTACTATATCATAAGCTCTGGTTCGAGAGCTCAATTTTACTAACACGGCCTCATTCGAATCATCATTCGATCATAGAGACATGTACAAATCACTCTCATTGAATGATCTGAGAGAGAACATTTATCAAAACTAAGGATTCTATTACTTAATCATTATAAGGGCCTTACTAACGCTACCATGTTTTTGGCTCTAATCTCCAAAAATATGTACTGCTAGATTTTTGCAACTACTTTGTAGGATGCACAGGTTCATCAAACTTTTGGTTCGAAGCATTACCTCCTTTGACTTATTGTGCCATTGATTTATCGTTGATTTTTCACATCTAACTAACCTTTCAAATTTGCTCAGACCCTCTTGAGGATCAGATAGGAGGAATAGGAGCATGTCGAGGATTATGTCGATTATTTTACTCAAGCATCCTAGGAGATCACTAACTCTAAACCATGAATTACTAAGAGGGTGTCTACCACGGGCCTCTACAATTCACCACTTTAGTATTTTATGATGAAGAACCTACTATGCTAGAAAAGATATTAGATTGTGCCACCATGTTTATGGACATATGCTACTGGTTTTCATGTGACCCACTAGGCGAGATTTCAGGTAGGAAAGCCTCATTTAATTTCAATATTAGAGGCAACCAAAACCTACCCAACCACCACTACTAGATTCTATGCCAACATACATCCCTACGGTGTGGTATGATAAAAATATTTGACCATATCAACACAACTTTAGCAAGGATGAGTAGTGTCATATCTCTCCAATGTCCTTGACCAAGAGTGTCCATTACTTAAGTTTAACTTGAGAAAGAAAAGGATTAATTACAATAGTTAGCAAAAGAACAATAACAATCTTAAATAATGTATGTAACATAATAAAAAAGGAAATAAGACAAAATGGTTCATGGCAAATAGTGTTAAAATTATGAAATTGCTTCTAAGAAAAATTTATAAGAGGAGAGACACCTAAAATAGTTCTTGACAAGAACAACATCATTTCTCATTGAGAATTAGAATATGATGATTATTAGCTCAACATAAGAGTAGCTACCATTGCTCACTTAGTGATGCCATAATGATATTGTTTGCATTATCAAGCACCTTAATGATGTCATTGGATATATTGATGTAAGAGTTGCATACTGATAAAGCTTATGATAACATTAAGTGGAATTGCAATAATAGCTTAGTTTCTTTCCTAGTCTAATTCTTAGATGTCAATTTTCCTTCTTCCTATAATTCTAACGACAACACCATCTTTCTATACCCAAAGTAGCGGGCAGGCCCAAGCAACTTGACAAGTCTATTCATAAAGGCAAGTTTACTTGCATAAAGGGTGCTCGATCACCAAGAATAAATATACTCACTGGAAGGTGTGTCCGATAATGAAAGATTAACTTAATCTCGAGAGTTAAGGACCTAGAAAATAGTGATCTTAATAGTAAAAGATAAATCAACTTGTCGGTAGCAGGTGACTACTCAAAAGAATGAGATGACTACTCTCCTCTGCATTATCCTTACTCGCATACTCATTCGACAATAAGTTACTTACCCCCATCCATCGACAGATCTATACTCACTCACATGCATATCGCCACCAGCTTAGGCGGAAATTCACTCGTATTAGATTTACCTCATATATACTATTTATGTATGGTCACCCTTTAGTATTATAGAAGGGGAACTCCATTTTTGTGGGGGACCTTTTTGGTTCTATCTTGATCTCTATTTTTTGTACTCAAATTTTTTAGCAATAAATATTGTTATTTCTCTTATACTTCTCTACTTTTCTATCTTATTGCTTGCAATCTTTATATTTCACTTTATTTTCTATGTATCTCAAAAGATTCTTCCACCATCCACGAACAAATTTGGATTCAACATTCTTTCAGATGTGGTGTGTGTGGATGAGGATAAGAACTAGAATCCAGATACAAATTGTAGCAGCAAATATGGAGCAAAATGTCCAACAATTTGTGAATCAATAAGATTTGTGAGACATTGAGGATAAGATCACTCGCCTTGTGTAAGCGGCCATTGATAAATCACATCTTGAAGAACCCAAAGAAGAGAAGAATGAAGGATCCACAGGATTAGCTACTCGCTGAGCTCAGTGGGAAAGAAGATGCTCATATAAAGTCCTTAGCTCTCATCTATTCAAGCTCTCTGACTTTAATGATGAATCTTATGACATTAGTGAAGAAGATGGTGTGTCAAAAAAACAACCATAGCCAATCAATGTTTTCTTTGTCCATATATCGTATTTCAAGTCAACCACATCGTTGCTAGATTTGGACGATGCAATGAAGTGCTGACTCTTCTTCACCGCTTTCAAAGAGTTGGCCTCAAGTGGTTCTCGCATTTTCCTTTTGGAGGAATAACATTATTTGTTGACTTCAAAAGGATATTCACTTCATAATTTGCTAATGTTCAGAAGCCATTGAAAAGTTCTTAAGCTCTCATGTAGATGAGGCAGGAACCTAAAGAGTCCCTAAAGAAGTTCATTACTCGCTTCCAGCGAGAGATGTTGAAAGTCATAGATCTAGAACCTACAGTCGCGTAAGTAGTATCCACTCAAGGCTTGAAGGAGGGGCCCATCCGGTACGTATTAGGGCTTTAACAACCTATGACACTCATCAAACTACTTAAGCTGAGGAATAATCATGTTAATGCTAAAAAGTATAATTAAGTGTCCAACTATTATTGTTGGCTTGAACTAAAGACTCACTTAAGTGGCCTTGGGAGAGATTACCTAGCGAAGGGCCTCAAAGGCAAAAAACAAATAAGAGAAGATGACAAGAAATACCTGGTCAAAGTTTCGTAAACCTA